>JAECWN010000452.1:11240357-12567500 GCA_018150725.1 Drosophila quadrilineata | reverse complement strand
GAATGGCAATACACCATCCTCCATATCACCATCGAACTCAGTGGGCTCACAGGTAACCACAATTTATTCTCCCTCCTAAATCACCAAAGTACTCGAAAACCCACGAATGACTAAATCTTGACTATGAAGACCCATACCTTTGAAATTTGAATTTTTAGTAATGGTTTTGATTTCAGAATAATTCTGCATTCAAATATCGATCGATTTGGGTATTTTAAATTTTTCCACTTTTTTTTCACTAATTTTGCATACTAACCCCTGGAAAAGGTCTTCAAAAATCAAAAAATTTACAATCCCAATTTTTTGACTCCAATCGATTTTTATGGTCAAAACTAGCATTTTGCTCTTTATTTGAGGTGATTCCGATGATTATTTTGTGAGATATGGCCAAAAATGTGATAGAAAGTGTCAAAAATACGAAATTTTTTCACTATGAATTTTCGGTTAACTTTGAAGTGTAATAACTTTGTCAAAGTTTCAATGATTGAAATGAAATTTAAGGTGCTTATTAACTTCCTTTTACTCTGCATAATGAACTTTAATTGAGGTGATTCCGATGATTATTTCCTGAGATATGGCTAAAAATGTGTTAAAAAGTGTCAAAATGTTCAATTTGACGCCCTTCAAAACTTGGAAATGCCATAACTTTGCCAAAAATCAAGCGATTCTCATGAAATTTGATTTTTTGGTAATGGTTTTGATTTCAGAATAATTCTGCATTCAAATATCGATCCATTTGGGGATTTTAAATTTTTCCACTTTTTTTCACTAATTTTGCAGACTAACCCCTGGAAAAGGTCTTCAAAAATCAAAAAATTTACAATCCCAATTTTTTGACTCCAGTCGATTTTTATGGTCAAAACTAGCATTTTGCTTTTTATTTGAGGTGATTCCGATGATTATTTCCTGAGATATGGCCAAAAATGTGATAGAAAGTGTCAGAAATGGGGCAATTTTTCAATATGAATTTTCGGTTAACTTTGAAGTGCCATAACTTTGACAAAGTTTCAATGATTGTAATGAAATTTAATGTGGTTATTAACTTCCTTTTACTCTGCATAATGAACTTTGATTGAGGTGATTCCGATGATTGTTCCCTGAGATATGTCAAAATTTACCTCAAATTTTCCAAGTACCGACTTATAAAACATTATATTAATTATATTATGTTAATTATATTAATTATTGTTAATGTACTTGAATATGCTTTGCAGGGCTCCGGTTCGAATACGCCGCCTGGCAAAATAGTGCCTCAAGACATACACAATCAGCTGGCCAAGCAGAATGAGTACCTCACGTATGTGAATAGCGCTCACGACTTGTGGGATCAAGCCGATAGATTGGTGCGAACCGGCAATCATATAGGTAATGGATCGAAATACTATATAACTTGCTTCAATTTATAAAAGAAATATATATATATGTATATTTGCAGATTTTATACGGAAATTGGATCATGAGAATGGACCGTTAACGCTGCATAGCACAATGCATGAGGTGTTCCGTTATGTGCAGGCGGGTCTCAAGACGTTACGTGATGCCGTCACGTATCCCCAAGCGCAGTAGCGATAACAGCAAGCGAGACAGAGACGGAGTCATTTACAGCGACTGTTACGATTACAGTTGCAGCGAGCGAAAGAGAAACGAGAACATCACCACAGCCACCACCAAACGTGTCTAAATGAAAGTCAGGCCAAATTAGCAACTATTATAATTATAATGATTATGATTATGAATTATTATTATTATTACAATTGATAGCATTATTTCAAATGGTTTAGTTTAGACAATAACAGCAGATTAACAGCAGAAAGCGAAACGCAAACAACACAGAAAGCAAAGAAAAAAACCTTCCAAGTTTGTTACGAATGAATGGATGAATGAATGAAAGAGAGTAATTAATTATCATAATTATGGTTGGATTAATAAACATAATGCACATAATTTACTTAGTTTTCCTTACTTATACTCAAATTCGGTTTCTCGCCCCTATCATTAATTTAAACTAATTTAAATGATTCTAAATGATAATGATTATTATATTTATGCTGTAGTTGTAATTGATATTACTATTATCCAAAAAAAAAAAACACACACAAAGAGTTACAATTTTATTATTAATTATTAATTATGCTATGTAAAAGTCTCCCCCCTCCACTCCACTTTCCCAATCCCCACTCGCTACCTCTCTATATTGGCAAAGCATCGATGATATACATATATATAAATTATATATAAACAAATTTTAGTTGAATTTTTAACGCTTGCTTAAACTATTTAAGTTTTTATTATTATTATTATAATTATTATTAAAATGAAACAATTATATTATGTAATAATGATGATGATGATAATGATGATGATCAGTTGCATATTCTCGCTGGCCAAAAATGTTAGCAAACAATAATATTATTATATATTTACATTATATGAAAAGAAACTTAAAGTGAAGTTCTTGAAACCAGAAAATTGTAACAAAATTTTAAATTAAGTCTTGTTTTTTTTTTATATATGTGTTTTAAAGTTATACAAAGAAAACTATTTAATGTGCTGAGACAACTGAAAAACAAAACAAACAAAAACATTTATTTTAAATAGTTGTAATTATGTTTATTACGATAGAAGAAAGCAAATGAAAAACAACAACAACAAAAGCAATCAAGTTTCTAGAACAACAACAACAGCAACAACAAAAAGTGCATAAATAAATTAAATGTAATATATGAAAATATATAATGGAAATATTCAACATTTTTTCTTTTATTTTATTTAACATTTTAATTGCATTTTTTAAATTCATTTTATTTTTTTGTGAGTGGTGACAACGTGACTCAGCAGAACAGCAGCAACTAATAGTGCATTATTAGTTATTAAACAAACACAAATTCAACAAAATATGAAAATCGCAGCGAATATATTATTATTGCACCCCCCCCCCCTTCTCCTACTCCTCTCCAGCTTCCACAACATTGTAAATATTGTCAAAATAAAAAAAATAAGTATATATTTTTCATATGCCAAAAGCAGCAACAAAACAAAATGAAAAACAAAACAAACGTTAAGCAGTAAAATCAATTTCTAGTGCATAAGAAACGAAACAGAAATGCAATAATATAAACTAACGTAACGTAACGTAACGCAACGCAACGCATTGTGACGTAACGTAACGTTATGGGCAGACGTAAGGCGATCAAATCAAAGCAAAAACAAAACGAAGCAAAAAACGAAAAAAAATGTATGTATATGTATATACAAATATTAAACATAGAGGCAACAATATGTGGTTCTGGGGAAACAAAGCATTAATATTCAAAATAATGAAAATAATGATATACTAACTAAGAACTAACAAAACAAAAACCTAGCATTTAACGATGATAGTCAAAATTTTAAGTAAAACTGCAAAATTTAATATGAACGAAACGAAAATGTTTTAGTTTTTCGGCTAAAGGAACTTTGAAACATCCTGGCAGCAGTCAAAACAATTATTGTTTTCATAAATATCAATTCACATAACTCAAAAGTTACGTTAACAGTGCGTAGATTTTGTTTGTTTGAGGTTATGTTCAGTTTGGCGTGGCATTAAAATTCTATAAAGTCAATTATCGTTATCATAATTATGTTCAATTTAATTTTTACTCATATGTGTGCGTATTTTTAGTTAAATCGGTACTTTCGAAGGCAGTTCAGTGAGCTCAGCTTAAAGGCAAAGTCAATTTAACAGCGGAATCAGTTTCACAGCAACGAATACTTTACAGCACTATCCTTAACAGCACCCATTGAGTTTAACAGTCGTTCAGTTTAACAGAAAAGCATCGCTGTCAGGATGAAAGCAAAACGCAAATGGATAATAAAGAACAAGTAAAAGAAATGAAATGAAAAATACTATAAAATTGTGCACAATTTTATTGTGCCATTTGAAATTAATTTGTAATTATTATAAATTATTATATGTATGTACAACGTATGTAGAGTATTGTTACGACTTTTCAGAAGCGCTGTAAATAAATTGCGAAAACTTTATACAACTAACATTTACATAGATAATCACATACACATACAATACACACACACATATTCATACATACATATGTATGCATGTGAAGCGATAATTAACATATAAATACATATACATATACATGCATATACATATACAAACATATAATAATACATACATATATATATATATATATATATATATTTTTATATATATACCTTAAATTATAGTTAAATTTTTTCAAAAAAAGAACGACAACAAAGCTGCAAATTTGCAATAAATATTATTAATAAATACGCTGATAATGAAATAAAAAAAGTTGACGAAGAAGATGAAGAATCGAAAGTGCGCCTAAAGAGAGACGTTGCAAAGAAACCGAACGCATAGTTAATAATTATATTTTGTTAAGCGTTATTGTAGTGCAAAATATGTAAGCGAAAGTCAAACACAAAAGGAACGAATGATGAAGCAAAGAAAACCAAAATGGAACTAATATTTAAGCGCGATATTCTAACAGAACAACAACAGCAACGTGCAACACGCAACACGCTGCGTAACGTAACGCGTAACGCGACGTAACGTGACGTAACAGCAACATCAACAATTGATAACAAATCGAAATTGTTCATTAACATAGTAACAGTATATATATATTATTAAAAAAAAATATATATACATAATATATATATTTTGTACAAATATAATTATAATGGCGATTGATTATTAAACAATGTAAGAATCGCAGCTGCAAAAACCAAGTACACTTATTAAACTTTAAGCAACAAGAACAAGAACAACAAATGAAACAAAAACAACCAATTTAATATGCAATTACCGTAACAGTAGTTGATAAATCAAAATAAAAACAAAACATTCAAAATTGTATAAACTAAATACATACATATGTAAATATGTCGTTTCGTTTCACTTTAACATGGCACATGGCTGCCAACATATCGCTGTTAAGTTTAACAGGACTATCAAGCTTAACAGACAAATGTGATATTTTCTAACACTGCACGGCAGTTGGCATTTGCCTTGGGCACGTGCCACGTGGTGGATCGTTGCAGCTTCCCATTTGATGGAGATGATGCCGCTAGAGCAGCAAAAGGAGCGGCGCAAAAAACGCCGGCAACGCCAAAAAGACGCACTTATTAATTGCGTTAATTCTTCAAAGGCCTCAAAGAAATACGCTCGGGAAAATTATCACCTTGGCCCACAATATCGTCTACTGCCCGGAAACTTTACTTCCTCCGTGTGGCAGTACAGCCATGTGGCGCATCGATACAATCATTATCAGCAGCATCACGATCTCCATCCTAAACTCACACACACAGATTATCACGCCAACTTGCAACAACAACAAACACAGCGATCCTTTTTATATACCACTCATGACTCGATTTGGCAAAGCGTTTACAAATAGTGAGGTATGTATTTGTGTAAGTCGAAAGTAGTGAAGAGAAGCTCCTTGATCTCCATAAATTTTAGTGTGTTCTCTCCAAGCACATGTGCTTTCTATTGCCCGCTCTAAATAAGTGTGTATGTGTTAAACAGTGTTGCCAACAGAGACGTGCAAAGTGAAGTTTCTTCTTTTCAGCTTCTTAACTATTTACGATCATCGAATGCAAAAGTTATATTTATACACAAACAAATATGAGTAAAATTAGCAAACAAAATGCGGACATTTTGAAATGCGGCTCTATTCGTGTGTTGTGATTGGCGTGTGCTTCTTTGTCAATCACTAGCGCCATCTCTGTCTAACTGCAGCATAATTAGGCACATACATGCATGCAAGCCCTTGTATAACAAATATCTGTGTGTGTGTGCCTGTAGTTGATATTGTGTGTATTTTTGTGTAAACACTTGCTGCTTTTGCACGCAACTGAAGAACAGCAACAAAACAATGCAATATTGTTGACTATTATGGCAAGAGGGAGATTTAACGTTCAAACATTTGTATGTGTGTGTGTGCGTGTGTTGGTGTGTGCGTGTATTGGGGCAACTTCCTCCACGCAGAGTTCAATGGTCTTTTGACACAAATGATGTCAAGTTGAGCTTCTTGGTGGCTTCTGCTTCTGCCTGCTGCATTCGTCGTCGTTTGCTCGGCTCGACTTCGCCCGCGCTCACGACACGCAGTCAGCTGCCGTTTATGAATGTATGTATGTATGTACGCATACAAGTGCAAATCTCCTTTGTGCTCAGCGAATGCATGTGTGTGAGTGGAGCTTTAACTGTTTGTTTGGGTGCCTTTTTGGCTGTTGGCCCAACCGATGGCTCGCTGCTGCTACTGCTGCTGATATGCAGCCGGCATACTCTCTCTCTCTCTTTCTCTATACATGTACATATGTATGTATATATTGCTTCGTTGGTCTGTCGCTGTAAGCAGCGAAACCTACCGCAATTTGTTTCGTGTTCGTCGCCTGCATTTCCTTGTTTATGTTTTGTATTCAAATGTAGGGTATTCGGCTAAGTGCTGGGGAGTGGGTGAGCAAGCAAGAGAGTGTGCTGCCATACGAGAGAGCGACGCGTCGCTTGAAGCTTGCACTGCTCTTGCTGTTGAATTTCAAATGGACTGTTGCTGCGGCAGCGCTGCCCTTAGTGCTGCTGTACCTGCGCATTTCTCTCTGTTGTTGCTGTTATTGTTGTGGCGCACCATCTATCGTTTGGTCTTCTGCACATTGGTTCATGCCATATTATATTTTACAAATATGTATATTTATGAACAAATATATTTTAGAAATTGCTCTAAATTGTATTTTTTCTATAGTACTGTCCACAAATACATTAACAATGTCAATTTTGTTCTCTTTTTAGTATTTTTATTTTATTATAACCAAGTTAATGTATTTGATGCACTTCGCAAACAGCCTTAGTGCCACTGTGCATATGTATGCAGGAAAAAAAAACTACGCAGTTATGCTTTAGCTTCTCATTTCGTTCGCTCTCTCCTAGAGGCAGGCAGCACTCAACTGTACGGCATAGTACAGATAAAGCGAGAGAGTGAGAGAAAGCTGCAGTCGCATTTAAACTGCGCTTTCGGCATCGTCGTTGACTTCAGCGTCGAAGTCGGTATCGGTATCGGTGTTGATGTCGCTGCTGCTGCTGCTGCTGTCGACGTCAGCGCTGCCGTCGTCCTGGCTGCATTTATCCTGGCGGCAGTTGAGCACTTTAATCATTTAGTTCTTGCACTCTCCGGCAGCAAGTTGTGTTTTTTGATTATCGTCGTATCGTCGTCGTTTATAAATTGTTGTATATCGGTATAATACACACACACACAAACACACACGTACATACACAACTAGCATACCCACAACTACATACATACATATGTATGTGCACTTAGTACATGTATTTGTAGGCATCGTCGTATATCCGTATATAGTGAATATCGGTTCGAATCTAACATTCTGTGCGTGTATCTTCAACTAATTTGCAACACGAAAAGAATAGTACAATCACAACAACAATTACAACAACATCAACTGCAAACGAATTTCTCGCGTTTTTTCCTTTAATCAAATGTGAAGAATTGTGTGTGCGGTGAAAAATATACATATTCTTTGCAAAAAGCTCTCCTCCAAAGGAAATTTATCGAAAAGTAAGAATAATGGAAATGAGAAAATGTGAAAATTGAAAAGACGTTGCATGTTGCTGTGTTACTGTTATTCCTGCTTGCATGTATGCACACACACACACACATACATATGTACATATATGCATATGCCTATAAGCATGCAAAGTGCTCACACCCATGGTCGATTTTTCACACACACACACACACACACACGCACACATGTATATAGAGTGGGATACCAACGATAGTAAAAACTTAGCTCAATGGGAGGCCCCAGAGTCGCAGCGCATTTCTCTATACTTTGCTGCCAAATGCCGCCTACACACACATACATACAAATATATACACATGTATTTAGCTGCGTTTTGTGCAGCGCCGGCTGCAGCCCTCGTTTAACCTAAAAAACGCAGTCGGCGTCGCAGCTTGCAGCTTAACACAACTGAACGCTCTCACCCATCAAGAGCTTTCTTTCGCTCTCTCTGTCTCTCTTCGAGTGCGACGCTCTCTGGCGGTGTCTGTGTCTGTGTTTGCATTGCATATCTTTCAGAGCGCTCAGCTGACAGCTTTGTACTACTGCACTCACAATCGCACACACACACTCTCTCTCTCTCTTTCTGCTTCTGTTTCTGTGACTATCTGCCGCACCCAAAAGCAAATGTAGCCTGATTTTTGTCGAGTCTTCCGTTTACTGGTGTCGTCGTCGTCTATTGTTGAGCTTCGGCTGTTTTTGCCCATTTGCTTGCTATGCTTACCCCACTGTACCTGCACCTGTACCTGCCTGCCTGCCTGCCTGCAAGGTGTGTCACTTTTTTGTTTTGTTCTTGCGTTTTGTGCATACACAACTTGAATGTGGCTGTGGTTATGGTTGTAGTTGTTGGTTGTGTATGTGTTGGTTTAGTGGAAGGAAGGATAGCAAGTGAAGCTTTCGCTCAATCCTAACTCAATCCATCATTTAACGGGAAGCAAATTGAAACAATTTATGAATGAAAATTGCCGGTTTGCGTTACATGATTTTAAAAGGGTGTAGCACTAATAATAGATTGCTGAATAAATTTCCACAGAATTGTCAGAATTGAAACTGCAGTTCAAGGAACGGATTGTGCCTCTGTTTAATTTATTATTTTAGCAATAACTATAAGTGGAGTAACTAAATATGTTTTGGAAATCAAGCTTAGGCATTTGTTTTCCACAAACAACTTTTCGTTTAATATCATACACGCATTTCTAAATATTTAAACAGCTGTTTTTGGCAGTCTCTCTCTTTTTTTCCGATCTGTTTATGTTATTTCTTCTAAATAATTATAGGTAATCCAATTATGGCGCTTTTTGCATTCTTCGCAAGCAATTATTGAGGCAGCCATAGCAGGCAGCTTTTGTGCGCATGCAGCCATGCACTTGCTGCTTGTGATCTATTCAACCACCCGCTACGGCTGCCATAATCAATGCTCTTCACTCGCTCTCCCATCTTCGGCCGCTCTCTCTCCTGACCGCGCCGGGAGAGGCTATGCAATAGAGCGAAGTGCGCTGCTGCTTGCTTTACATTTACACACTCTCTCTCACTCGCTCTCACCCATGTTGCTGATGGCTGCTTGGTTCTTGGTTGTCGGTGGGTCGCTAACGAGGGGGCTTTGCCTGCGCTGACGACGTCGCCGTCGCCGTCGCCGTCGCTGTCGCTGCTTGGCCGTTTCTTTGTATTTCGTCGAATGGCATAAAAATAAATTCCATGGCGCTCAATGAATCAGTTTATTTCTGTTCTGTTGAGTTGCAGGAACGTGTTCTTTTTCTACTTTCCGTTTGATTTTATTTCCTTATTATTATTATTATTATTATTGTTATTTGTTATTATTCTTATTATTATTATTGTTACGTTTCGTTCCTTTCGGTTCGGTTCGATTCGGTTTCGGTTTCGGTTTCCGTTTTTCAATTCTTCGTTTTTTAAATTAACTTTATGGAAACTTGTAATATTATACATTAAATTGAAATATAAACAACAATTCAATTGTTTATTGATCCGCTGTATATAATTTGAACAATAATATTTCGTTAATTTTATATAAAATAAAAAACCGTCCACAAAAAACGTGTTTCGTAATCGCCTTAAAAATCTAAAAACAAAAAAAAAAACAACAATAATAACAGCGACAAAAACAACAAGTTTTATTTATATTTTTGTTAGATTTTGTTTATCAAGCAAAAAGGTAAATAATAAAAAAAGTTCAACATAATGCAGCTCCTTGTTAGTTTATGTAATTGAAAATGTCTCGAGTGCAGGCATTTCAATAATTATAATTTTAAGTACATCGTTTTAAATATATTCCTCGCGTCGCCACTTAACCTCAAAAATCCATCTCGGCAGCAGCGCAGTCGCCGTCGCCGTCGCCGTCGTCGTCGTCGTCGTCGTCGTCGTCAACGCAGCTGGCGCAGCAGGCAGACTTTTGTCTCGCAGCAGCAGCAGCAGCCGCCGCCGCCGCCGCAGTTGTTGTTGTTGTTGATATATTTGTATTTTTGTTTAATTTTAAAAATATTTCGAACGTTTCGTATATAAAAACTGTTTTGCGTTTTGCGAACATTTTGCCGGCTCTGCTTCTGCTGCCAATTTGAATCATCATCATCATCATCGTCATGCCTCCTTCGCCCACCCCTTGCCACAACCCTCCCTTTTAGCGCCCTCTCTCCTTTGAAGATATGTATACTTACCTTGCGGTCGTTTGTGTTTTTGTTTATTTTTAAATAAATATTAGTTTTTCGCACAATTTCACACATTCGATCAAAATAAAGCAAGAGTCTCTCTGAGAGAGCAACGCAGAGAGAGAGAGAGAGAGAGAGTTCTTAGTTAAACATGGAAACGTTGTGGATGTTGCCTAGGTTAATGCTAAATATTGTATAGATATCTATAAATATTCGAAAATACGTTTGTCGATACTTGTGTATATTTAGATTTGGATTAGTCTCTAAAGAACATCAATTTATTGGGGAAATATGTATGAATGATATGCGCCGAGAACTTCCTTGTGATGATTGAAAAGACTCTTTTAAGTAAAGTAAAAAATTTCGAAAAATTTTCCAAACAGTTGTCAACTGCAAATGTTTTCGAAATGTCGCTAGTTTTCAAAGTTTTTTTAGATTAATATAATAGTTTTCGTTGCCTTTGACCTGTTTCGACATAGCGACTTGTGGCAAGTCTGTGAAATGACATCGATTTCTTTTTGTGTGTTGCAACATTGGCACGAGTGCGGCAAGTTGAGAGGCAGTGCAACACTTGGAAGGTTTCATTAAAACCTGTAGTCCACATATCATTTAAATTCAATTAAAATAATCGATAATTTGATTGCAATTTCTTTGTTGCCATTCTCTTTTCTTTATTTACAGTTACACTCTTGCCGATATACTACCACTATATAGCATATACATAAGATATATCTAGAGAAAGATACCGTATATATCACATATATATATATATATATATATATACCATATCTTCGGGTATCGCATCTTTTTCAACAGCGCCTCTAATTAGACTACGATAACTATCTTAACTATCTATACTATATTATATACGATTTTCATATAATACTATATCATATAGTTTTTCGAGTTCTGTTTGCTGCTCTACGTCTTCAATTCAACGTCTCGCAGCGCCTAAAGGTCAGTTAAATAAATTATAAAAACAATTAACTAAATTTCATGATCTTAACTCTATTTTTTTCTTTTATTTTTTGCAGACTTTTTGATCGTCAAAACAGCAGTATTATTTGTAAAGCGCGGTTTTAATTGAATTTAAATAGTAAAACTTTATAAAAGTTCTCTTTTCATTTGCAAAAAGCGAGAAGTAAAGTTGAAAAAAATTAAAACAATATAATATTGTTAATTTATTATTTTGTTATTAGTTTTTTTGATTCCTCCAAATGATTTGAATTATTGCTTTTCTTCATTTTAATTAAAAGAAAAATTCATACTCAGAGTGAAAGTCATTTATTTTTTGAAATTTTAATTTCAAAAGAATTAAATCATGAAATAATTACAGCTTTAATTAATTAAACTACACTGGTAGTAAATTATTAAATTACTATGTACTCTCTAATTAAATTACGAATTATTAAATATTTAAAATTTTAAATATTAATTAAAGAATTAATTCATGAATTAAAATTAAATTTTTAATTAAGCACTAATTGGTTAATTAATCATAATTTTAATTAATGAGCTATTAATTGATGAATTAAATTTAAATTTTTAATTAGGCACCAAATGGTTAATTAATTATAATTATTATAATTAATGAACTATTAATTGATGAATTAAATTTAAATTTTTAATAAAGCACTAATTTTTTAATTATTCATAATTATAATTATAATTAATGAACTATTCTGCAGTCAATGCAACATTTTATTTTATTAATTATGAAATAATTAAGCTATAATTAGTCATTAAGGAACAGTAATTAACAATTTATTGATGAACTATTCTGCAGCCAAATCAGAATGGTTGAGGGACAGACCGCCGTTCAACAGCAGCCGCAACAGCAGCAGCAGCAGCAGCAACAACAACAACAGCAATCATCTGCTGCAGGCGGTGTTGGTGCTGCGAATGCAAGTGGAGTGACTGCCGCAGCTGCCACAACCAATCAGGTGCAACAAAATGGTGGCACAGCTGTGGCAACAGCAGCCGCAACAGCAGCAGGCGGAGGAACTGGAGCTGTCAATCAAACGGCTGCCAACAATACTTCAGCCAATAACAACAGCAACAACAATAACAACAGCAATGCTGCTACAAACAATAACAACAATAACAACAATAATAATAATAACAATAACAACAACAATAATAATAATAACAACAACAACAATAATAATAATGAGCCAGATCCGAAAACCAATTTGATTGTCAACTATTTGCCACAGAACATGTCACAGGACGAGATACGTTCACTGTTTGTGAGCTTCGGGGAAGTGGAGAGTTGCAAATTGATACGCGACAAGGCGACAGGTGAGAGAATTACATTTCAATTGGTTTAATAACAATAAATAAAATTATTTTATTTTTGTTTTTTATAGGTCAAAGTCTGGGTTATGGCTTTGTCAACTATGTGAAGCAGGAGGATGCGGAGAAGGCGATCAATGCGTTGAATGGACTGCGTCTGCAAAACAAAACCATAAAGGTTACTCACAATTTGAAATGAATCAATCAATTAATTGAATTAAATATTTGAATAAATTGCTGCAGGTGTCCATTGCACGTCCCAGCTCGGAGAGCATCAAGGGCGCCAATCTATATGTATCGGGTCTTCCAAAGAATATGACACAGTCCGATTTGGAATCGTTGTTTAGTCCATACGGCAAGATCATCACTTCGCGCATACTTTGTGATAATATCACTGGTAAATTCTAATTTCGAATGCAACGTTTTTCTCTAATTTATTTATTATTTTTCATTAATTTCTTATACTTGTGTGAAAACGAACGAATTCTCAAATCAGATGAACATGTTGTGGGTATGGTTTGAATTAATTAACTGATTATTTAGTTATCTTTTATTTTTAAGTGTTTTGTTGAGTGATTCATTGTTTCACATAATTTTTTATTAACTTGGTTTTACTTGCATTTCCCTAACAAATTTTATGTTCTTTGGTGTTAAAGCAGATATTCGACGCGCTTTGTACGACGTGCCCATTAATCGTATGTATATAATTGCAAATTCATTTCCCTTTTTACAATTATGTTACATACGTTTCGTTCTGTTATTATTTGAAGTTATGTAAAATATATAAGATATTTACCTTATATAATCAATTTATCGCACTCGACTTAGGTCTCTCCAAGGGCGTTGGTTTTATACGCTTCGATCAGCGCTTCGAGGCCGATCGCGCCATCAAGGAGCTGAACGGCACCACACCGAAAAATTCCACCGAACCGATAACCGTCAAGTTTGCCAACAATCCCAGCAGCAACAAGAACAGCATGCAACCACTGGCCGCCTACATTGCCCCACAGAATACGCGCGGCGGTCGCGCTTTTCCAGCCAACGCTGCTGCCGCCGGTGCTGCTGCAGCAGCCGCTGCCGCTGCCATACATCCCAATGCGGGTCGCTACAGGTGAGATAAACAAACAATAGAGAGAGAGAGAGAGACAGCTATAGGGCGAGTGCTTATAATTCTTAACTGCTTCAAACTGTTTGCGCAGCTCTGTCATTCCACGCTATTCGCCGCTGACAAGTGACTTGATTACCAATGGCATGATACAGGGCAACACCATCACCAGCTCCGGTTGGTGCATCTTCGTTTACAATTTGGCACCCGAAACTGAGGAGAATGTGCTGTGGCAGCTCTTTGGACCCTTCGGTGCCGTGCAGTCCGTCAAGGTTATTAACTGGAAATATATATTTTTCATTTTTAAATCCACTTCTAATGTATATATTCGGATTGCAGGTTATTCGCGACTTGCAGAGCAACAAGTGCAAGGGCTTCGGGTTCGTCACCATGACCAACTACGAGGAGGCGGTGCTGGCCATACAGTCGCTGAATGGCTACACTCTGGGCAATCGGGTACTCCAGGTCAGCTTCAAGACCAACAAGAATAAGCAAACGTAATTATTAACCAAGTTGGCTGCTGTTGTCAATGCGAATGCGGCAGCAGCGGCGCTGGCTGCCAACACATTGGTGCTCAATCGCAACAATCATCATTTCAACAACAACAACAACAACAACCATCACAACATTGGCAACATCAACAGTTGCAACAGCATCAGTATCAGCAACAATCATGTTGCGTTTCAGTTTGGCAAATATGTCAATCACAACAACAACAGCAACACCAACAGACAGCACAGCAACAACAAAACGAACAAACAGACAACAGCAACCAACAACACAAACAGCAACAGCAGCAACAACAAAACTTCAATGGCAACATCAACATCTTCAACAACAACCATCACGACAACATCAACAACAGCAGTTGCCACAGCACGTCAAACCAAAACAACAACTACAACAATCATCAACAACAAAACACCAACACGAGCACGTGCAACTGCCACAACAACTACAGCAACTAACAACAGCAACAACAATAACGGTCGCAGCTCAACGAATACCAACTCCCATCAGACGGACAACAACAACACATCATCCGCGGGCAGCAGCTCCAACAACAACAGCAACAACAACAGCAGCAACAATATTTTAAAAACATCCACGAAATTCATCTACAACAAGCCACAGAATCACTTCGAGTTGTTGCAACAACAGCTGCAACTGCAGCAGGAGTTCGCACAGTTTCTGACCAACGTGGCCAACAATGCGGCGGGCAACAACAGCAACAGCTCCGACTTGGCCAGCAGCTCCAATGGTCAGAGGCATAATTCCGCCTCCTTGGCCAACTTGACTGGCAATGGGGGAACTCTCTCCACTGGCAACGGCAACAATGTTGGCAATCAAAAGAACAACAACAACAGCAGCAACAATAACAACAGCAACAACAGCAACAACAATTATCATCAGAGCTCATTCATGCCATCTTGGTCGAATTGGTTTTTATAATTTCAACACACTTTTTATATGTAGATGCATATATATGAATTTAAAATTTTCCTATATTTCTATTTTATTCTAATTTAAGCTTTTTTTCATATTTCCAAAAAATTGTTTTTCTTCATTCTTTTTTATAATTGAATATTTTTTTTTTTGTATTTTCTATTTTGGTTGTACTCTGAGCGATGTCTAGTCAAGCACAGCTAAAAATAGAATTGAAATGAAATGAAATAAAATTATGCTTAAGTTTTCGTTTGTATTTAGACGTAATTGAAACTGGTCGAAATGGTCGAAAGCATCAGAAGATGGTAGACAAGTAGAGCAAAGAACTGAACAAAAGAAGAGCAGGAAAAAATGAAAGAAGCAAAAATAAAATAAGTTTATAGCAACTTTATATGATTAAAAATGTATAACTCGTTTTGAAAAAAACTAAAACAAAAACAAAAATAAATACTAAAACTACAAGCACTTTTCTTCGACTTCAATTCACATGAGTTATGGAAATTGTTAATAAACTAAAACTAACTGGAAAAAGTAACGCATAATATAAATTGAGAATCTTTCAAATACAACGAATAAATGTTTAAGACAACATTAAACAAATCCACAAGAGGAAAAGAGCACTCCAGGCCAAAAGCAGCAGCAGCAGCAGCAGCATCTATAAATCTATAAACAAATGCCCTCCCTAGACAAGTTAAACAAAAAAAAAAAACATAAAAATAAAATAATTAACTAAAAATTGACAAGAAATGCGTTTCAACAAAACGAATTTGTTTAAACAACAGCGACAGCAATAATGCAATACGAATTGCCAAATCCAAAGAGACAGAAACATGAATAAGAATATTAAACAATTAATTGAAAAATCATAAATGCATTTAATAATAATAATAATAATTGGAAATTCAACAAATCCCTGAATAATAGAAATTATATAAATTGAAATCATGGTGCTTGAGAAGATTTCCTTGCAAAACTAGCTCAAATGAGAAGAAAACAAACAAACAAAAATATATAATTAACCCACACTTGTTGTAAACATAAACAAAGAAATCATCAATTTTTATTTTATAATTCATTTTGATATTTTTTATTTAGAACTTTTAATCGACTCGAGTTAAACAGAAATTACAATGCAACTATGCAATATTATATTAAATATAAACTCTATAACTATTATAAAATATATAAATATTTATATATATATATATGAAAACAAAGAAATATTATATATATATATATATGATTAACAATATATTGATGTTGTGTATTGCAAATTTTAAATGTTTATACATATACATAACAAGTACATAAATTATAACATTAATTACTCGTAACATCAACAACAACACACAGTTTCATGTATACTGTTAAGTAAAATTATTCAAACTGCATGAATATCATTATTAGTGAAAATCACATAGATATTATTAACAATTATCAATTACTAATGTACATTAACGAGAGTGTTTAATTATGCGTAGAAGGGAAATCGAATTGAACTTGCTTTTGTGTTACATTTTCCTCACGCATTTTCCATTTCCCAATTTGACTGAAAAAACTAGGCGAACAACACAGTAGCTTCCAAACCACGCACGAATTCATCAACTGTCGTATCATTGAGCTTCTGACAATGAGGCAGCTTCGCACAGTTTAGAAGCAACTGCTCGCTGGGGTTGCATATTAGCGTTAAATGCTTGACTGAAAATCCGTTTGCTTTAAAACTGAAAATGAAATATGAAAAATATATGAAATATATATTTGAAAGAAGTAAGAAAGAAACAAGAAAACAAATTACAACTAAAAACCTTCCATTCGAATCGAGGAAAATGAAAACTACAAGAATAAAACACCAAACAGTAATGAGAATTAAATATGTATTTTGTAAGAATATCCACGCACTTTTACATAAATACATACATATTCTGTGTGTGGATGCCGCAGGATTGATGGAGATTTAAGGGAGATTACGGAATACAGAATGCGATATGCAATTATGTAAACATAACAACAACAACAACAACAACAACAAATGAACAACAAAAAGCAATCGATTATATACATTTTTTTAAAAGAGAAAAATGTTTTATAAATAACAAACAAAAACTAAAAATATATAAAGAATAAAGAAAAACCGAAGAAAGTATTTTAAAAAATATTTAAAAATAAAAACATATACATGAAGTACTATATATACAATATATTATATTATATACATATTATATATATATATACTTAAATATATTTGGTAACGAACAAAACACCGCACAATAATATACAAAAAAAAAGAAAAGAAAATTAAATTAAATAAAATACAAATAAATGTCAAAAATCAAGCATACGTAATAAACAAATGCGCATACGAACTGGATACGAGACTTGTTCTGGATCTAGATCGGAGAACATTACGATGAAAATGGAAACACGTTTAACTAATGCAAAAGAAGACTAACGACAACAACAACAGTAACAGCAAAAACAACAACAGCAACTAGAGAAATGATAAAACGAGCAAAACTTTATAATTTTTACATGAGAAACGCAATAATGTTAACATTTAAATACGAAGTAGAACATGAATAAGACGATGACGAACAAAAATACATACACGCATATCTGTAAAGTGGCATGGAATGAAAATGGGCAACAGCGCTGATGCTAACTATAGCAAGCTGACTGCTACGTTACGCGTTACCACACAACATTTTAACTAAACAAAGCGACGATTCGTCAAGTTTAAATACGGACACTTTTATACTTTTACACCCAAAATAAAAAAAAAAAAACAAAAACAAATATATAGATATATATATATATATAAAAAGTAAAAATAATACAAGAAAATCTAAGCATACGTATTAAAGTGAAAGAAGAAGCGTTCGTTCGTCGCTTCGAGGCACATTCGCGTTTTAAAACAAATTTATAACAGAAAAAAAGAAAAGGTTGTGCAATGCCTGTGAGTGCTGACGGAACTAGTTCCAGTTCCAGTTCCACTTGCAGTGCTCTCTCTCTCACTCTTTCTCTATCTCACTGTGTCTCTGTCTCTCTTTAAATGTCTCACATACTTACAAACAGATGCCCACAAACTTCTAACAGTATGTTGAATAGCCAAAGGAGAAAACCCGTTGAATATCGTATTTTACGACACCTTCTAAACTAGAGCATAATTGAATAAAACAAATCTTAACTGAGACAGAATTATTTCAAGTCATTTTCGAAAAGTATGCAAATCGCTCTAAATTGATTTCAGTTCGAAATCGTGAATCGTTAATCGTAAATGGTCAATCGTATATCGTAATATCGTAGTGCATGTCATTCACCATAACAATTTTTAGAATCGAGTAAATATCTATTTCCAATTATATATGTTTGCATTATGACGAAAGCGTTGAATAAAACAATTACATAACAACTTTCAAAATATATTATATTCAATTATAAATAAATCTTAGTCAAAAGCAAACTTAGTAAAAAAAAGTCGATAATTTTAAGCAGACCGCATTAATATACCACAATATTTTTCGACTACACAAACGATAAACTTATTTCCCTTATATCGTATATCGTATATTTGTCTATTTGTGTTTAGCTAACGATGCATGTAGTTATTGGCGTACGATCTCAAGCATTTATCATATACGATATGGGATCGTTGTCCAATGTCTGCATACGAATTTGAGGAAATGGTGAGAGAAACCCGAAAAAGAGATAAAAAATAAACATACTAATTATGTCAGATAAATATATATAAAAATATATTTATATACACTTGTATAAATATATATTGAGGAAGATGGAGCGGAGAAGTTGGCAAATGGCAGCGCAAAACTATGCAACACTTTTTTTCTGGTCGTTAAAAATATACTTATATTATAGTCAAAATATTGGTGGGCTGTATATCGTATACTTATTATCGTAGCAAATATTTAACTTAATCATGGGAAATGAAAACGAATTATTCCAATTTAATTAAACCAATTGCATATTTATCTATTCAATTACAGTCGATTTTTCTCTCATAATTAAGGCGTGCTACAAAATGCCACACCCACACACACACACACACACACACACACACACAAATACAAATACATATACAGACAGAAATATACTTCTCGGAATTCTGATTATTAATTAAACTTGAAAGAACTTATGCAAAATAAAATGTTTACCGTACTTATCGTATAAACTGTTCAAGTGGTACTTACTAACAATCAATTCAACTTCCTTATGAATTACTCTATTCACGCATACACACAGACACACACACACACACATATACACACACACACACATAAGCAAGGCAAACAGCAATTTATTCAATAAAGCTATGAAATGATGTGTTTAAATGTTGCATTGTCCTGTCTTTGATTTTATTTAACGGGATTAACGAGATACTTTTTAATATCTAATAACATCTACTTGAGATGATATCGATGATATTACTCCAATATGGCCAAAATATCATATAAAAGAACCACATTTTTGAAATCGGAGTTTTCGAAGAAATTGAATTTTTTTATCCCAATGAATTTTGGATATCAGAAATGGTATATAAAACTTCACTTGCGGTGTTTCTGATGTAAATTCCTCAAGATAAGGCCATAAATTAACAAAAATTATGAATGAATTTAATTTCTAAATTGATTCAATTTTTATTAACTACATTTAAGATATGCTATATACATATGTATATATATTTAAATCATCACTGAAGTGGATCTGAGGCTGGCAACGATATCGTACTTAAATTTAATCCTTCAGGATGGAGCGTTGTAAAGGACGTGACTGCAGTTTTGAGGTTATGGAATGTTAGGAAAACAAGGGATTGTAAATTTAAGAGCCTCTGTCGTAGTATTCGGGCGGTATAAATGACCAGTTCTTGGCCAGGTCACTCAGGGCCTCAATCATCAGGCGGTTCAGTATGGAGAGGAATGTGCTGTAATCGCAGAACATTAGATACCTACTTCCCCTATTTGTAGCCTAGTTTTTACACTCACTTGTGTTGATCCACTTGACTGATGGCATTGTCCTTCCCGCTAGCTGGAGTAGCTGTGCTGTCGGAGGATATCAGCTGCTCATAGGTCTTGGTGAACTTGACACGAGTGCGTTCCGGTGAGATCCTCATGAAATTCGACTTGGATAGGTATTTCCAGAAGAGTTTCTCGAAGATCGTAGTGCGCTGATCGATGGCCATACTCAGATCGATAATCTCATTGGCGTTCAGCTTCCGCTTCGCAGTCAGATGGCGGATGAGTTCCTCACGCGCCGACAGCCGTGGCGGTGGCTGTTCATTTTGGGCAGTCAGGGAAAGTGCATCGCCAGTTGACTGGGTATCGAGTGTTCCGCCACAAGGCACACAGGAGGCATCAGTGGTTTTCTCGAAGGAACTCTGTTGACGCTGCTCATGGCCCAACTGTCGCACCCTTAGGTTGAGCTGCAGGAATACGTGCTCCACATAGCTATCCTGCAGCCATTTGGGATCATCGATCGACTCAATCTCTTCCAGTTCCGCCTTGGCGATCTGTGTGGCGCGATCCTGGATGCGATGCACCTCCAGGACGATGGGAATGCGACGAAAGTGAATTAGACGCTCGAAGCTATGAACATGGATCTCGCAGAGTTTCGAGTGATGTGCCTTCAGCCGGAACATGGTCGGTTTAAAGGTAATGGCCAGGAAATCGCTGATGATATAGCTAAAGGAACAAGAATATATATGATTCTATCTATACAAAAAATCATTGCATACTTTTGCCAGCGAAACTCCATGCAGTTCTGATCATGATTATGGACGTTGACAAGCTGTATACGTTGCTCCTTCACGCAGCACTCGAAACTCAAGCGATTCGGATATATAATATATAGATAATCCGCCGATACTCGCTCCTTTAGCGGCATATCCGTCACCTCTTCCTCATCCGTGGTCACGCCACGTGCTTTGAGTTTATACAATGAGGTGGTATGTTCATTGTTCATCTGGATCTCCACCTAAAGCATGGGAATATTCTATATAGTTATTATCGGCTATATTCTATATTCGCGGTCGAACCTCATTTTCGTAGTCCATGGGGCGATACTCGACGAGTAGTGGCCAAACACTTTGCCTTGGGACGGTCAGGTTCATATTGTGCATTCTGAGGTTCTTCTCACGTGAGGTGAAGTTGAACCTCAGATGGGACATGCTGATATTCTGAACCCAAATCGGCTGAGTGATCTGCTCGAAGTTCTTAATATTAACGGGAAGCAGTTCCTTGCTTAAGAGACATTTCTTCGGATCGAAAGCGGAGATCTCCAGCTTGAAGTTCCATGTAAACACGCGATCATCATTGGTCCTTTAAGTAACTTAAATTAATTGAATTAATATGGAGTATATGTCATAGATGGTTACTCACTGCATCTCGTAGGTTAGCCAATGCTCGCCAAGGAGAAAGAAATACACGGTCACACTCAGGGGCAGCACCTCATCGGGTTGCAACCGCATCACCTCCTGTTTAATGTGGATGAGGCGACGATGTGGACAGTGGTAGAGTTGACGGAACTGATTGAAACCCACTCGAGTCTCCAGTGGCTGACACTGGCAATGCTGGACGCGTTTCAGTTGCAGCTGCAGCGGCTCCGAGGACAAATTCCGCAACCAGAAGATCATCTTCAGTGGCGGACTCTGATACTGGCGCACTGGCACCACAAGGTCATGCTCGATATTTGGTTTATTCGATTGCAGTTTTTTATTCAAACTACAGGAAAGGGGGACTTTTATGAGAGAGGAGAGGAGGGGAGGGAGTAGATTAGCCTGCTTACCCTGTTATGCCGAAACTCTCCCAGTAATAGATCTTCAGTATGGGCGGACGCATGACAGTGAGGTTCTCCACCGTCAACTTCTGATAGACTTTGTTTGGTCTGAACACGCCACAGAGATGTTTGGACATGTTTATTGCTTGTTTTCTCGATCGATACTCACTCTGTGAAGTGTGTTTAAGCTTTAAATCTGTTTATAGAGTTTGTTCAACTATCAAACTGCTTACTTTGTTTTCCTTTCGGTTCCAATTTTTTTGTTTTTTCCTACTTCACCTCTCTGACCTGACGAGCTGGTTTTTGCCCAACTTGAGGCCTTGTTGGCAGCCAGGGAGTAATCAAAACTGTAGATAACCTCTCTATCTGCCACCTAAGAGAGTGCTCATCTGACCTAACTGCCTTCATTCACCCCACGCCGAGCTTCATTCTCCTTTGGACCGCTCATATTCCCCCCACGGTTGGGTTGCTGCTCTCGACTGCAATTCATTTTGCTAAAAGACGATTGACAAAGTGCCAAAGGCCAAATGTGACTGCAAATCGTGGCTGTATAGGTGAGCATATCCATGTGTGTGTGTGTGTGTATAGGTGTGTGTGTGTGTGTGTGTGTGTGTGTGTGAATGTGTGTTAGCAAGAAAAAGACATTAGTTCCAACGTTGCTGCCTGCCTGTCAAAAACAAACTATGCTCACTCTGTGCACTCTTCACCTCTCCTCGCTCACATCGAACTCAGCTCATCTCTCTTTTGGGCGTTGATGTCCTTTGAAGTCGCTGCATTTACCGTTATTGCAGCCTGACAATCCTCTGGCCAGAAGCACCAAATAAATGGCAATTAAATGGACAATGGTTACAGTGAAACATGGCTAAGTTAAAAGCTAAAGAAAATACTAGGAAATATGAGAGAAAAAAGAGCCAAAGAGAAAATAGAACTCATTATGGACAGACATAGTTGCAGGACACAAGATAAATGCAAATTTTTTGTAAGTAAAATAGTTCAAATAACATGTCCGTATCCTTGCATATCCTAGCGGGGGCTGTAACAATTTGTTGTGTACAAAAAACATTAAAATCGCCATAGTATTTTTTGAGTTACGCCGAATTGAATGAAATTTTATCATATTTGTCTTGTAAAATTCCTTAAAAATACTGATTTTCTTGCAATTGGCACTTGATAAACGTAATGAAATTCTAAATTGATTGGGAATGAATACAATGCGTTCAAAGGATACCAAAAGAAGAAGAACTTTTATTTATAAAAAAAAGTATACTTTCCTTTTATTTCCTTTCTTCGTTCACTCATTGGATTATCCGCATACGTTATGCATAATAAATGTTTTCCTTACTTCGTGCATTTTTCCATTTTTTTTCTTTCGCTTCACGCCATTTAAAATGCAATCAATGGACTCGACTGTATATCAATCAAACGTCACCTACATCCCCTACACCCACGGACTTGGTATCACCCCCCCCCCCCTCCACCCCCCCTCTTACACCCCGCTAGTCGACACACCCACATTAACAATGGCATAACTTCATAGCCAACAGACACATGACAACAATGCATGTCAATACAATTTGCACTCACTGTTCGTTAGTGTTTTTACTTGACTCTCTATCCTCTCCACTCCTTCACTCTGCTCTTCATCTTCTTTCGCTACTTCTCTGTTGATGTTTGTTCGTTGAGTGTGTCACAGTTGCCAGACGTTCCTCTCCACTCAAAAAGTGCCAACACTCTCAGCGTTCGTTTCATTTCCCATTTCGTTTCGCATAGTTTGCGCTTGTTGACAACTTGTTGGACAATTGCGATTGTTGTTGTTGTTGTTGTTGCTGTTGCGGTTGAACTTTATTGTTTGTCGTAGTCATTGTTGGTGTTGTTGTTGTCTTCGCTCAATTGGAATGCAATCAGGAAAGTTGCATTTATACTCAACTCAACACAACTCGCATTCCCGCATAATTATCGCATTATTTGCACTTTGTGTGTGTGAACATTATCGTTGCATGCTTTCAGGCGGCGAAAAGTTTGGCGCCTTTTTGGCACTTCAATGTGAGCAAGTTTATAATGCCTGCCGATTCCTTGGCATATACTGTGCAGAATACATTTTAATATTCTTTCAAAAATGTTCAACAATTTTAATATGCAATTTATGTGGAAATGCATAGTCAACTGCATTTGCATTTGAATGTTTGAGTGCAAATTGCTTCTTAATGTGGTACTACTGTTATGGGCAGGGGGCGTGGTCAACAAAGGCTAACATGCACAACATCCGCTTTGGGAGATTCACAGCAACCGTAACAGGAACTGGGCTTGCCTCTCTGCTCTCTCTCTTTCTCTCTCTCTCTCTCTTTGTCTGTCTGTGGCTTGTTTTTGGTGTCCGTTTTTTGCAGCCCAAAAACAATTATTGTTATTTCAAGAGAGCATCCAGCCACACCCTCCATTCACAAGTGTAACCATCGAAATTATACACCTTGCCCAGCAATTGTGGATGCAGTGCAGCCAAGGGAATGCCAGGCGATGGTTCTCGCAGCTCTGCATTGTCATGCAAATTACGTATACGACGAGTTGCCAGCAGTGCCAACCACCAGCAGGAGAATCAGCAGCAGCAGCAGCAGCATCAGTAGCAGCAGCAGCAGCAGCAGCAGCAGCAGCAGCAGCAGCAGCAGCATCGGCAGAATCAGCATCAGCAGCAGCAGCATCATCATTGTTGTTGATCTCTCGCCGCCAGGTGGCGCTCTCTCTGTCCATTTTGGATTTTCAGCTTTAAAATAAGTGAAGTTGGGACTTAGCGTCAACAGCATAGATTTATAAGTTGAACTTCCGCTATAAACAGACCTACGTACATACATACATATATGTTGAGGGATTGTTTGATTTGGCTGGAGGGCTTATTGGTTTAGTTTCTGTCAAAGTTGAACAAATTGGCAAACTTAATCACCGAAACAAGTCCAGCAGCAAAACAACTTATTTCGTTTCCTTTTGCCAGCTGATGCCACTACTGAATGTTGCCTCAGCTGCCACAGCTGCCACTGCTTTCCACTGATGTCCAGTTGGAAGGAAATGCAACATTTTGCAGCAGGAAATGCAGTTGAGTAACTTTTCGTAGTAAGCTTAAGTGGCCATTCGATGAGAATGCACATTGCGAACTGCCGAGAGATGGGATTATGGGACACTGAAACAGCTTTTAATGCTGCTCCTCCTCCTCCTCCAACTCCAACTCTCCTTCCACTCTCCCATTCCGAAGTCTCACTCTCCCTCCCTGGGGTCAATAGCAGCAGCGCTTCTCTGCCAGGAAGCTCCCATGGCATTTATATGGCAGAACAAAAAAAAAAAAAAAGAAAACACTTTAGCTAGAAAATGTAAATACGCGTACAGAAAACAACAACCGCAACAAGGACTAACAACAACAGCGACAGGAGGGATTATAAGCGGCGAACAGAAACCGCAGACGCAGTCCATGGCAAAGGGGAACCGCTGTCAGCGATGTGGCAAACCGCATTGAAGAGAATGCGTATATCCATTTTTAGTATCAATTAGTTTACAATAAGAGCAGTCAAATAGTTTCAAAAATAAAACTGATATCGTTCAGTTTATAGTTAGTTTAATTGCATTTCGTTAAGTAGTCATAGCCACACTTCCTTGAATATGAGACCGTTGTCAGCTATAAGGTTGCTGTCGTTGCTTTCGCAATTATGCATACTAACCCCTTTCCAAAAAGTCAAAAAAGTGAAAATTTTAAAATGGAAATTTTTTGTGTCCAATCGATTTCTGGCATCAAAATAGGTATAAAAAACCTTAGCGCACTCGATTCGGAGCGATATTTTAGAAAATAGGGCCAAAATACTGAAAAATGGTTAAAAAAACAGCTTTTTGACCAAAAAGTGAAAACTGTGTTAAATTTGGGATACCACAACTTTGTCAAATTTCAACCGATTTTCAATATTTTTGCAGTTCTGGAAATTAGTTGATTCACATATTAAATAGACACCAAAAATTATTATCATGTATTGGAAAAAATTTCCAGGAGAGTTAAAAAACTAAAAAATAACGTTTTTCGTATGAAAAATGGACACAGTTTAAACTTTGAACAGCCATATTACTGCTAAAAATCAACCGATTTTAAAAATTTTTGCATTTCTGGAAATGGTTTTGATCCAAGTTTGATTCTGCATTAAAAAATTTCTCTTGTTGGCACATTATAATTTTCGAACATTTTTCTCCATTTTTGGATACCAACCCCTTGTCAAAAAGTCAAAAAAGGTGAAAATTTTGAAATGGAAATTTTTTGTGTCCAATTGATTTCTGGCATCAAAATATGTACAAAAAACCTTAGCGCACTTGATTTGGAGCGATATTTTAGAAAATATGGTCAAAATACAGAAAAATTGTAAAAAACTGCTTTTTGGCCAGAAAATTCAATTTTTCTCAACTTTAGCAAATTCTAAAATTGTCGAACTTTAATTGTTTTTAACAATTTCGATTATCAAACTGTGTTTGGTTTGAGCATTGACTAAGTTCAATGTTATTTGATCATTATGTGCCTTAAAGTTGGTTTTAATTTATATTTTATATATACATTTTAGCTTAAATTATTAAAGCCATCATTTGCAGTTGCAGTTGTTGGTGCTGTTGTTGTTGCCTGTGAGAGTTGTCATAAAGTTTTGAAACATTTTGATATTTGGCATTTCACTTTCAGCTCGCATCCCGACGATATATTCACTCTGCATATTTAATTGTGCAAGTTCGTTCAGCATGTACAGCATATCCTTCCCGCTCTTCTCTCTCTATACATATATTTCTCTCTCTCTCTCACTCTTTCTCTCTCTCTCTCTCTCTCTCTCTCTCTGTCTGTTCGGTATCTGCCTAGTCAAATTCTCTTCCACTCGCATTGTTTTTCGCATTGCGTGTGCTCGACAAGTGTGTGAGTTATGAGTGTGTATGTGTGTGTTTGGAGGGCGTGTGTGCCTGTGTATGAGTGTGTGTGTGTGTGAGTGTGTGTGTGCACAGTGGGTGTCTGTTAAGTCTCGTTTTTGGTTTGTGCGGTTGCATATTTTGTGGCTTTGGGTATTGCCATTGCCATTGCTTTTGCTTTTTCTGAGCTCGTTTCGATATTCGAAATGCGCTTTTAGCTGCTTGCAGTTCTCACTGCTATCTCTCTCTCTCCCTATCTCTCTCTCTCTCTGTCTCTCTCTGTCTCTGAGTTATGCTTGTTTTCGTCCTTGTTGGTGTTGCTGTAGCTTTTACGAGTAGAATGTTGGCCGCCTGCTGAAAATTTCTTCGCAATTTTGTTTTTGGGCAACTCTACGGCAGCATATGTGTGACAGAGAGGGAGAAACAAAAAGTGAAAGAGATAGAGAGAGATACGGTAAGAGAGAGCAGGCAATGCATGTGTGTATATATTATGCTTTAGTTTTCCACTGCAGCTTATCTCGTTTCATTTCAGCACAGTTCTAAAACATATACTATTCTATAGTATATTTGGATATATATACATGTATTTCCTTTGGCTTACATTCATATGCAAATACTCTCTCTCTCTTTTTCTCTCTCTCTCTCACTGTAGTTGTTCACTTTGTGGTTTTTATTTATATACATATATCTTTTTTTAAATATTTTTTTTTTAACATTTTAAGCAACTTTTTTGTGGTGAAATATAATGCATTTGTTATATATGAGATCTCTTTTAATTCCTTTAGCTCCTTCAATGTTGATGGGATGCTGCGGGTCACGTTTTTAGCTTATCTGCAAATCCAATTAAAAAGCCAATCTAAGATATATGTATATGCCCTACCCTCTCTTCGTTTACATACATTACAAATTCCAGCAATAATTCATGTACGTTTTCAATTTTGCATTTTAATGAGCCACAAACTGCAACAAAATCAACAACAACAAAGAAGGCCTCTAGCGAGAGAATGAGAGAGAGTCAGAGTCAGAGTAAGAGAGAGAGAGAGAGAGTGCATACTGCATAGCAAATGTCATCACATTCTATCAACCGCATACGCCAGACTAACTTACACTACAACACACACACAGATACACACACAAGGCACACACATACGTACACATGTATTACATGACAAATGAAATTGCATTTTGTGTTTGAATGTAAAATATTTCTGGTCTGGAAATTGCTAACTAATCAACATAATTTAAGCGGTTTTTCTGGTTTTTGGGCAGCAGCAGCTAATTTATGTGTTGTAAAAATACCCTGTAAAATTGTAACTACCAGAAAATAGGTATACATGGCAAGGATATATGTATAATGAAAACATCACATCTTTGATTAAATATGAAAGTGAAACCTAGCTAAGCACTGAGTCAAGACACGCACCCAGTTAAGACACGATCCCACAGTGGTTTCAACTGCATAGAACAGCGATCATGATACATGATACCATAATACACCCCTGCCCGTATTTATACGACACCTCGAAAATTTTAGTTTCGACCCTCGTAGGAAAATGGAAAATATAACAAATTACTTCTGGCTGCAATATCATTTATGATACTTTCAATTAATCGGAAAAAGAAAACATATTTTATAATAATATTAAAAGACGTTAAAAATGAACAGAAAACAAATTTTAGATATGTGTATAATCCAAAATAAATAATATAGTGCATAACTTCGGAAAATATGTAAAAATTTTTTTCTAATTTTTGAAATTAATGTATTAAGCAGTGTCCCTTGTCAGCATTTGTTTGGTTTTCATTTTCTTAAAGCGTATCTATTGTATATATTTATCAATAATTCATCTGCAGCTAAATAAATTTCAACAACAGTTTTAAGTTTTGATTATGTTTTGATACATTTTTTTTTTGATGGCAACTTTTTAATTAAAATGAATGAAAATTGGTATTAATGAAAAGTTAATTTATTGAGCGATTGAATTTTAATTGACAGCTAAATAGTATTTTATGTCGTCTATTTAGCCGGAAAGCAACGGAAAGGCATTTGCCTTGGCCAACAGGGGGCATGTCCTTTGGCCATTAATTATGTTTAACAGTTGCCATGACAAGGCTCTCCTCGCTCCGACTTTAATACTCTTGGCCAAGTTTAGCGCACATTAAAGGGTATATAAATCAATTAGTTGTGCTTATTGTTTATTGCCTCATGTTGCGTGTGCAACAGCTGTGCTGCCAGCTGCCAGCTGCCACAAGTACAACGACAAGCAACTTGCAACATGGTCAAGACTGCGTCCAGTTGTGGTCAAGAGTTTAGCTCTTAAGCTGCCTGATGATGCCTTATGATTGTTATGGCCAACAGCTGCTTTTGGCCCCATCGGCAGTTCTTGGCCAAGACTGAGACGTGCCGTTAACTGGCAGTTGATTAATTATGACTGGTTCTAGCTGCGATTTTCCTCAATTTTTGATGCTCCAGATGATGTATTTAAAGTGTGAAAAACTTTTCCACTTTCAAGTAGATTTTATTTGTAATTCTGGGAGGATAAGCAAAAGAAAAGTTGCAGCTAATTGGAAGCCACAAAATGTTATTTGTCAAACATTTTCCTCCGCCAGTTTCATTTTCATTCCTATTTCCATTTCTGTTTTTCATTTTCAAAGGACTTGCTTACATTTTGAGCGTAAAATAAACTTTCAACTAATGAGCCCCCCCCATTCCCTTCCCCCTTCTCACTCTCCTCTCATCCTGTCCAGACGTTGTCATGCATACGAAAAACAATATTAAGAGCTCCAGCTTCGGTTTCACTTCCAGGACGAGCTCAGGCTCGAGCTGAGGTTGGAGTTTCCCTCAGCGTTTCCTGCGTAGGGAAGCCATAGAACATTTCAGTCGACTACCGAAAAGCGTGAAAACCGCTAAATGTCAACAGGCATTAAATTTGTACACAACAAGAGTGGTAATGGGAGTGGGGAATGCAGTGGGAGAGACTTACTTAGACAAATACATAAATTGGGTAAAACAGAGTGGCCAAAAAGGCAGCGGAAGTAGCAGCTGAAGCTGAAACTGAACTTGTAGAGAGAGTGGCTCAGAGAACAGTATGAGTAAAGTTTGAAAGTTGAGAAATTGAAACAGATTTGGAAATTAAAATTAACCTTTAAATGTTGATTTTATTAATAAGTAAATTTCTAGGTCTCAATTATAAATCTCGCATACAAATTTGCAAGTTAACATAATCAAAAGACCTCAATAAAATTTAAAATATTTTTTTAAATTCCTTTTTGGCCACAAATATGCCATTGACTTGATTAAAATCTGCAAATTATATCAAGTAGCTCAGTTTTTATCGCATGCGATATTTCTGCTGTTAGCTATGATGTTTGGTTTGTGTCTGTGCTAAGCTCAGTTAACAGACTCACTTCATACAAGGCGAACTGTTAACAGTTTACTGCAAATACTCTGGATTATCTATTTTTTACTCACCCCACCCTTTCACTGTCAACATTTCTGTTTCTCAGTTGAGGGCTGCTGTTAGCCAAGCTATTAACATGGTCCAAAACATGCCTAGGCTAGGCCGACTAGAGCTGCAACAACGGCTGCTGCAACGCCAAATGCAGCGACCTCATTTCGGCATCAATATGTCAAGCATTGAGCAAATGGCACATGCTACTCCCAAATCGACGGCCAAAAGGCATTCTGCAGCAAGGCACTAACAAAAAAAAAAAAAAATAAGCGTAAATAACCGGGTAACAGAGCGCTGCAAAGGAAACGAGAGAGAGAGGAAAGAGAGAAAAATATAGAGAGCAACTACAGCGCAAGCAGAGAGAGAGCCTGTGCTATAAATGCCTAACAGCGCGCTGTTAGACATTCTGCTATAAAAGAGGCAAACTCCGTGCGCGCTTAAAAGCATGCTGTAAATTTGTTGGTGCTCCGCATTGATGTGACCCCATAAGCGCGACGCGGCTTTAATTGTTTCACTCGAATTAGTTGATAGTCATTGAGCTGCTTTTACTTATCTCTTTCTCTCTCTCACTTATTATCTCTCTCTCTCTCTCTCTTTAAGAGTGCCCCCCCCCCAAACTTTTCCTTTTACTTTATCCCATCAATTGCAGGCCTTGTTTCAGTTTAGGGCCTACAATTTGGGCAAATCGTTGTTACGAGGCGCTAAATCTGTTTAGCAGCTGACAATTTGAATTCAACACTTGACAACGGACTGACCCAAAGTCCGTTCATTCATTGGCAGTCCGTCAGTCAATTTGCGAATTACTATCGCCCTACCTACGGTCAAGGGTCAGAGAAGTTTTGGCACCTTTTTGCTTTTATGCCTCGATTGCCAGCTCTAAATTTGAAATGAAAACCTGTTCATTGTGGGCTTACCCGCAGCTAACATACGCTCTTTAATTCCGTTTTTAGTTGAGTCCGAGCGAGACAACATACCCCACAGCCAGCCCCATTGTGCGTGGCATAAAAGGTCAATGAGCTTACCCAAAATCGAATCAATCAGCCTCTCAAAAGTAGCTGCGGGAAATGTTCGGTTCGGTTCGATTCGGTACGAGTGGGTCTTGGGGTTGGGGTTGGGATAGAGGCTGAGGTTGGGTTTGGGTTTGGGTTTGTTTGGGGACTGTGTGAGTGTCTGCTAAAAATAGCATGGAAATTATTGTGAATTTCTGTTTTGTGGCCCAAGGTGCAATTGCCTGTTAGCCAAATTGAAAAAGTTGAAACACAAACGTACAAATTCTCAACTTTCATTTAAGCTGCTTTTAAATATTTCTGCCTGCCTGCGGCATAACAAATCGCAGTGCAAACAGACTTCGTTATTAAAGGCACCCATTTTTTTGAAAATTGTGCCGCAATTCATGGTCTCTCTCATATTTTTGGTTTGTCCTTCGGTTGGCAGACGAACAGCGTATAATTCATTGCATGCTTAGCCACGGCTCTAATGGACACACACACATACACACACTCACACACTGGGTCATGAAAATGGCATATATTATTTGCTAATTACATTTGCACAAAGCGCTGACCTGCCATGCCCTCCTATTGTGTCCTCCCTCTTTGAAAGTTACTGCCAGCGCCGAAAAGTATGCAAAAGTTATTTAAAGCTGCCCGCAACAACGTCGCCAAAAGACAAACATTTGCCTAAATGACGCGACATAAAGTATGTGCAACACACGACACAGACAGCGATATCTGTGCATGTGTGTGTGAGTGATAGAGAAAGAGAGAGAGAGAGATAGAGAGAGTGAGTGTGATAGAGTAGAGAAGAGGGGGAGATGTAGAGAGCATGGCAGACCAGTCCATATGTACTTTGGGTGTTGACGTGAATACTCCGTCTCTGACTCTTCCGCTTTGACACACTTTTCCACCAAGTACAGAAAAGCTAAAAAAAAAGTATATTGAAAGGAGATAAAAGTTAAAATATTAAATAAAATGAATTAATATTATTTTATAAATATTTGTTTCTTTTAAATTTAAATTTTATTTACATTTTTTAAATAATATAATATTCATTTATATAATTATTCTAAATATTTTTTATATTTTTTTTTAAATCTAAATTACGTATACTTTAATTCTCTGATTGGTAACTCTGCGTTTAGTATCCCCTTTCGCAGCTTAGTTTTTTTTACGTGGTTGTCGTTGTTGTATTTGCTATGCACTCAGCTGTTTGCTCTTCCGCTTCTTCCCTCCCCCCCCAGTCATTGCCTCTGTGCCCCTCGTGATCTCTCTTTTTTAGCCTGCAGGCAAGCTCTTTGGTTCCGCTGAAGTACTCGAGAGTCTCGGCAAGCATTTATGTTACGCTGACAGAGGGCAACCACACACACACACACCCACACACACCCACACACACACCCAGACACTTATGCACACACTGACTGTTGTGCAGATACAAAGTATTCATATGGCGCGTGTTGAGTAACTATTTCAATGCGAATTCGCAGACTGAATTCTACAGTTCAGAGACAGTCTAAAATTGAGGAAAATTCTTATTAGAAAAAGTTGATTTTGAGGTGATATTGTCGTTGGGAGTGTTCTTGGAGTGTACTGGATGCCTGGGTTGAGACAACAGCAGTTGGCCGTTCTTCTTCTTGTTTTTTATGGTTACCTTAATTGGCGCCAGCAATTGCCACGCCTTGCTGACCAGTTTGATGACAATGATCGGCCTAATGCCGTAGACACGCCCACATGATTGAGTTGATTTAGGAGGGGTGGGAAGAGGAGGGAATGAAAGCAGCAGTTACCTGTCACCAGACTCACAAGTAACATCTATAGTAACACATAAAAAATGGAGTAAAATATGCTTCCGTTACAAGTAAGTAGCCTGAATATATTGTGCCACCTAAATGTATGCTGCACTTTTTGGCAGCCAATTAATTACGACATTTAATTCGCTGAGTGTGTAGAAAATTGAGTAGTTGAGAGTTGAGAGAGCGAGAGAGAAAGAGAGAGAGAGAGAGAGAGAGAGAGAGAGAGAGAGAGAGAGAGAGAGAGAGAGAGAGAGAGAGAGAGAGAGAGAGAGAGAGCGAGAGAGAGTTTCATCGTTTCTGTTTGTAGCGTGTTTAACGGCCTGGCTTAGAGTCTGTTTCTTGGCTATAAACTTGTCTTTGAGCACCCATCGATGTTGCCAATTTTAATGCACTTTCGATTGCCTACTAAAATTTATACATAAGCGTAACTTTTTTATGGGAGCTTAAGAGAGAAAAAACATATTCAAGCCAAATTGAAAGTGAAGTTGATATAGCGTTGATAGAGAAACCGATTGTTGGTGAGAGTAACAACAAAATAGAGAGAGAGACTCCTTAGAGAAATTGAGAAATGCCCTATTCAAGTTAGTTAGTTATAAATATGTCTATTAATTCCAAATTCCAGATACTTGCAACCTATGAAAAATCTCAGCTGATTTAAATAATTTGCAGAAATCTCAATTTGCTTCGCCAGCAAATTAAATGAAATTCTTGCGCTAGAGGAAGCGAAAGGACAACGGGAGAATAGCAGTCCTTGCTGACTTCTCGCGGCATACAAGACAGAAGCGTAAGCAGAAGAATAGCTATAGTCAATAGAAAGGGAAAGAGAATAAAGAAAGAAAGAGGCTGAGGTAGAGAGAGAGAGAGAGAGAGACAGTGGGAAAGTTCGTGCTTTGTAGTCAAGTCGAAAGGCGCCAAAGCAAGATAAATGGCCCAGAAGTAAACACATTTGGTGTGAAGCAAAGAGAAGCAAAAGAGAAAGAAGCAGCTGAAGAAGATGTAGAGGATAGGCAAGTATAACTGGGTAACTGGGTAAAGCCCTCAACCTTAGCCAACTGAGACAGTTGTTGGCCTGGCCAAGTTGCCAGTTGGCATTAAACGTTCGCCTGTCAAAGCGAAAAGCGAGACAATGGATACATGGAGAATAGGCAATTGAAGCAGAAAGCAGCAAGAAAGCCAAGTAAGAAGAGTGACAAGACAGAGAGGGAGAGTGAATGTGAAAGAGAGGCATTTATGGGGCTAGAGGCAGCCTCAGTTTGTTGTTGATGTGGCAAGCAAATGAGAGACATGACAATTGCTATAGTATTGGTGTGTGTGTGTGTGTGTGTGTGTGCGTGTGTTAGATTAATTTATTCCATTTTATTGCATATTTCACTGACACATTACGTAATTCTTGTAGGCATGCCTAAGCAGCATAAATACCCTGCAAATGTTCAGAACGTGGCTTGATTTTCAGTTGGATGACCTTTGACAGGGAGAAAGAGTATTAGATAGTGTATACATATAAGTCGAATAATGTTAATAGCTCGATTATGGAAATATTCCTAAAAACTATACAGAAAAAATTGATAGTCTTTCAATAAATGCAAAGATAGCAAAATCACTTTCTTGATTGATAGAAATCTGTCTATTTTGATTGATGGAAATTGTGAAAAAATTACTCTACTAATGTTACTTTAATTTCTGTTTTTGTAATTTACTGAAATATCAATTAAAAATAAAGAGTCAAGCTTGATAAGTGACAATCTTATAAAATATACAAAGAAAATGAAAATAAAAAAATTTGGAAAATACTCACAAAAGACATCAAATGATTTGTAATCATATAACAACATTTTAAAATATTTTCAAAGTACTTTTCTGAGCTTTAAGCTAAAGAGTTACGACTGAACACAGATTTAAGGGCTAAGCTAGGGTCGGAAACGGAAGTCCTAAAGCGCTCAAACAGACTAACAAAGGGAAGGGAGTGTTTTTAGGTCAAGTACCTAAGGTTGCCTAAGTTAAGCTTAGTTTAAGTGGGGAAAAGGGATAGAGAAAAGGATGTTCAAGAAGTCGAAAAGAGTTGGAGAAAGAAGACACCAACTATATTGTGATGAAACAAAACACCGATTGATTGATTTCTCCTTTAATCTCTCTCTTTACCACAGAAAATCCATAGAGCACCTTCATTTGAAATTACGCCGGAAATAGGAGCCGTAATCCTGCCTTGTCCTGCATTTCAGGTGGAAAGTGGGGCTCTCAACTCACTGTCAACTACGCTGGTAGTTGCCTCAATGGATTTTGTGGTCAGACTCTAATGAATGTAGCCTAAAGTCAACTGCCACTCTTCCCCTCTCACTCTCTGTATATACGTACATATATCTGTCTCTTTCCCATGGTCATCTCCTTTTCCGATTCCACTCCAAGCAACTTTGCAGAGCCGATATTGCATTTTTAAATCTGGAGAGCAGCAGCAGCAAACGGAAGCTAAGTTGCAAGGACTCCCAGTTATGATTGGCTTAGCTTTAGAAATTTGTGGCATGCCACATAACTGAGATTATTGCCACACTCAGAGAGTCGCCTCGAGCACACACACACATATACACTTAAATCTCATTTTTAATTAGATTTATGCCCAAGTGGACTATACAAAAATAGAAGTGAAAGAAAGGATATAACACAAGTCCAAGGACACGCATAAAGCACTCACACAGACACAGACACAGACACGTGTGTGGACTTTAAGGACGCCGTAGGGACTCGTCAACGAATCCCAAATAGCAACAGAAAAGCAAAAAAAAAAAAAAAACACCAAAAGCAATAGAAATAGGAATTGGAATAGAAATAGAAATGAAGACAAATACGAGCATAAAAATTAGAAAATTGTTCCTCGATATTTTACAGGTGAATGCCGAAAGGGTTTCAATCGAGAGAGAGAGAGAGAGAGAGAGAGATAGGGAGAGAGATAGAAGGAGAATGAGTGTGTGTGTGTGTGTGAGGTAGACAGATAGACATGTGTAAACCCCAATAGTCAAAAGTTAATCAAATCAATGTTTGGCACAGCCTCCGTCTCCGCCCTTCCTTGCTCCCTTTTCCTTCATCAACTACTATGTAGGTACATATATGTAACCTACTCTGCCTAGATTTTGGGGACCTCGGTCTGAACGTGTCTATTTGTTATTTGTCAATCACTAAGCTACAACTGAGATGGAGACTATGTCCGGACTACGACTATATACTGTATATACATATATCACAGGTGGACTCTCCACTTCTCCCCCCCCTACCCTCTCCCCCGCCTACTCCCCTCTTACGCTCTCTTGACTCGAGCTTAGGCTTGGTGGGTCCGTAACCCCATGGCAAACATTATCCTCACTCGCCTGGGCGCCTCCGAGTACTTTGTTCTTACACTTGACTGCCTGCATCGCATTTGTCAACCGAGGTGGGACAAAGACAGAGACAGAGACACAGTGACAGTGACAGAGATAGCATTAGAGTCTCTTTGTCTGACAGACAGCCTGTCTCTCTCTCTCTCTCTCTCTCTCCCCCTCACTGTGTTTGTCTTAGCTGGCAGAGCCTTGACTTCAGTTAGCAGCTTACATAATACCCAATGCCAATACCAATTGCAATTTCCAAAAAAGTGAAGAAAGAGAAAGCATCAGATAGAGAGGGAGAAAGAGAAATCTGCCCAATTGCACAATGGGAATAAAAATGAAAACATAAATGGTAATGGAAACTGAAATCGAATTGCGGATAGGGATGGGGATGGGGATGAAAATGGGGAGGGAATTGGCAACATTGAAAGCAACTTTGTAGTGTTTCTCTTTCTCTATGTAGCCCATCAATTGAACTACAATTACTTGACAGCGTGATGTGTGAAGCCCAATTTTGATGTCGAAGTTGCCGACAGCTTGCTAAGGATGTATTATTAAGCAGGACTTGTAAGGACAGCTGCCAAGGACTCGCACTCGACGAAGCTTAAGGGCAGCTGCTTCAATTCGGCAGCCAGGGAAACTCATTGTCAAGATTTAAAATTTAAAAATATATAATTTTTAAATTTTTTATACTTTTTTATACTAAAGGAGTCTTAGTTGTAGTTTGATTCGATTAACAAACTTTAGCATGAACATCCTCAACTAAGTTTACTTTCAGGTTCCTTTATGGCAAATCCTTAATTGCTCCTCCCCTCCAATGTCTCAAAAGCACTATTCAATCTAGGAAACTACAGCTGAGAGACCCTTCCCCAGACAGCTTCCCCAGTCAACAAATGTCCAAGCTTTCACTTTGAATTTTCCTGCTAATTAATATGTATTAAGACACCAAGCACTTTGGCTTAACTCCTCTCAATGTACAGCACTCTATATATCTTCATAATAGACATGGAACTCGTCGGGCGTTACTTCAGCTTAAAAATTCAAAGCATACTTTCGAGCGCGTGCACTAAATAAACTCCCCGCAGACGGACAATTGGTGTGAAGCGAAAGTGAAGCTCATTAATTGCCAAAGCTGTCAATGCCAAGACGATCATTCAGCCAGACTATATATCTTCATATATATATATATATATTTAGAATATATATAGCTCTGTTCTAAGTACCTCTGGTCCAAGGTAAGTCCTGTCGAAGACTCTCTGCAAAGCATTTAATTGTTTTGAGATGGCGCGTGTTTTGCATGTTCAATGTAGTGGAGGCGCGAGTTGAAAGGGTGGAAATTGGTGGCAAGGTAAGTTGAGGACTCGTGTGGCAAAAACTGTAAGCAATAATTTCTATTTGGCATTGCATACACGTATAACAACAGCAACAGCGATTGAGACAGCGACTGCCTTTTAATTAGCCAGAGTTGAAGTGAGTGTGGGAGAGTTGGTGGCAGGGTGTAGGATGTGGCAGGATACGGCAGTTGAGCTAATGGTAAATAGTAAATGGCAAATGCCCAGCTCACAGCTCTCTTAATTAACCTGGTCAACAACAGCAGCTGTTGTGTCTGAGTTGCCTTTCAGCTTTTGCCACTCTGTCTCTCTCTCTCTCTCTCTCTCCTTCTCTTCTCTGTCTATTTCTCTGTGGCATTACGCACGTGTCAACAATTCAATTTGCCTCGCACGATCCTTAAAACTTACCACAACTCAATACTCGGATATAGCATTTAACAAAAATAATTTGTAGATGGCATTCTTCTCTCTTTGTCTCGCTTCATCTTTGTGGTCCATTATCATCTAAATACCACTCTAGGTTGAGTCTATTATTCTTCGGTCTGACCTCGAGCTGTGTTTGTCATTTAGTTCTTGCTTTTGCCTCAAAGGAATTCTCCGAGCTTGGCAACACAGCCTCTTTCTGCTCCTGCCTGCAGTTCAGAAGCAAGTAAGGAAGGCAACAGTCGAGCATAAGGCACTTTGAGAGACCCGGATTCACTTTGAGTTGAACTACTTACTCGTTGTCACTGATTTCATATTAACAACATTTTCCCTTTAAAGTCCTCTTGCCCAACTTATCAACCTATCAGAGACTCCCTTAATTCAAGTACCGAGTGTGCATAAAAAACTGCAGTCAAGGATGCGTGAAAAATTAGCGTCATTGCCATTTGTCGTTAACCTTTTGCAACCGCAGCAAGAAAAGCGATAGCTTCTCTTTTTTATGCTTCTCTTTTTTATGTTTACTCTCTTTTGTTGGGGTGTGTTCTCCATAGTGCAGAAACTAACATACTTAAGTTGACATTAATTACAAAATTTATGTAAATAATAACAAATCTCATCACAACATTCTTCACTTCATTGTTGTCTTTTTCACTATTAATCAAAATCAGAAGGTATCTACTAGTCGTTGCTTAAATTCGCAACTTGCACCCAATTTTTTGTGCCGAACATAAAAGTGCTGCATACTTGCAGGCGGCCGCTGAAATGCTTTTGGGGCTTTTTCTCAATTGGTTGTGAGTTGCACATTTTTCTGCAGCCATTTTTTTTTTCATGTATATGTGTATGGCTGTGTGTGTGCGTGTGTGTGTGACTGAGTATGGCTGTGGTTTGATTTACCTGTATCAGTGTGGTCAAAATCAGAGTCAATAAAATACATCAAATTCCATTGGCAGTTAAACATTGAAATAAATTAAAGTGTTCTCTGAAAATCTATTTAAATATTGAAAACAAATTGCAAACATAATTTATATAGATTTAAAGTGTTTTCAAAAATCAATTAGAATTTAAGCTGTAAACTAACTTCACTCAGCAACTTTGATTCTCTCTGTTTACTTGTGTTTCCTTTTTTGTTCCTCATTTATATTTTGCTCTCTGCCGACAAGCTCTTGAATTTATCTCTGAAGTTTTCACAGTTGATTTGCATTCGCACACAAAAATACCACAATATACCATCTTCTCTCTCACTCTCCCTCTCCCTCTCACTCTCTCTCTCACTCTCTCTCTCTCTCTCTCTCTCTCTCACTCTCTCTCTCTCTCTCTCTCTCTCACTCTCTCTCTCACTCTCTCTCTCTCACTCTCTCTCTCTCACTCTCTCTCTCTCACTCTCTCTCTCTCTCTCTATTTCATTCTCTCACACATATACTCACATTCACACATACCAAGTGAAAGATATAGATAGAGGGAGAGGGAGGGAGAGCGAGAGAGAGAGAGAGATACATACTAACATTTCATGCGATTCTCAAACGCAATTTGTAAGTCCGCACACGTGCTTGAACCCCACAAGGGAAGCTATACAACTGGAAAGAGTCGGGTGGAAAAACAAAATTGACAACCGAGATACACTGTAAAATACTCAGTAAAATTTATTAGTAAACTAAAAAATTGAACTGAATACCTATTAGTTTGCGATATCATTTTTTTTTTTAATTTTGTGAGATATAGTTTAAATGAAATTTACTCAAATTACATTTCCATAAATTGATCAAAGCCGCCTTTGCTGATCGTGCGAGGTATCAAAATGAAAATCAACTTTAATATTAGTGTGTTTGTGCGTATGTCCTTGCTTATGGGTGTCCTTGCCTGAGTGTGAGTGTGTGTGTGTCTGTGTCTGCATATGTGTTGCAAATTGTTTGGCTGTGGCGATACACGCTCCATTTTCCGGGCTACCTTTTTATCATGCAGACACTTGTGAGTTTCGCAGAATTTTGCAAAGCAAATCTGTTGTTACTTTTCGCCCTCATTCTGTCTCTGTCTCTGCTTTCTCTTTCTCTTTCTCTCTCTCTCTCTCTCTCTCTCTCTCTTTCTCTCTCTCTCTGTCTGGCAATTTCAGTTAGTTGTGTGTGGCTGTTTGTGTTGCTCTTGCATTTGTCATCGAGAAATTCTTTTTGCTGCCAACTTTCGAAAGTGAAAGTTGAAACTTTCTAATTTTGACTATTTTTAGCAATTTTTGGATTTCTTTATCAACTTTAAGAAGTCATAACTTGTCCAAAAAGAGACGATTTTCAAAATTTTTGTATTTCTGGAAAACCCTTTAATCCCTTTTTCAACTAGCATTTAAAATTCTTTACATATAGAAACTATGGTTGAAAGAGAAAGAAATTGCAGTGAAATCGTTTTTTAGTACAAAATTGACGATTTTGTCAAATTTGAAGAGCAATAACTTTGCTGAAAATCACCCAATTTTTAAAATTTTTGAATTTCTGATTATAGTATCGAACATAGTTTGAATCTGCATTAAATGTTTTTACTTTTGAAACTTTTATATTTTGATTATTTTTGACCAATTTTGGATTTCTTTATTAACTTTAAGAAGTCGTAACTTTTCCAAAAACCAGCCGATTTTCAAAATTTTTACATTTCTGAAAAACGCTTTAATTCTTTTTTAAACAAGCATTTAAAATTCTTTACATATAGAAACTATGGTTGAAAGAGAAAGAAATTGCTGTGAAATCGTTTTTTAGTACAAAATTGACGATTTTGTCAATACGACAAATAGGCCACAGAAGTCCAAAAATTAAATACGACAATACTAATAAACTTTTGATGCATTTTGAAAGTGGATTCTATACCGTTAACAAAAATGCATGAATTTAAAAATTCGTTTGATTTTTCGAAAAGTTGTGCGTTTTTAAAGTTAAGAAGATTTTAATTTTTGTACTAAAATCTATATCTTTACTATTTGTTTTTCATGGTCCATATTTTCTGATTAAAGCCAATGATGTTAGATATCGATGGAAAATAGGATTAAATTCATTCACAGAAATGCAACATTTTTTAAAATCGGTTGATATTTGACAAAGTTATGGCATTTCAAAGTTAAGAGAGTTTTCAGAAATATGTAAAAATGGCCACAAAAAGTCCAGAAATTAAAAATGACACAATTAATAAACTTTTGATGCATTTTTGAAGTGGATTCTATACCGTTAACAAAACTGCATGAATTTTAAAATTCGGTTGATTTTTCGAAAAGTTGAACGTTTTTAAAGTTAAGAAGATTTTCATTTTTGTACTAAAATCTATATCTTTACTATTTGTTTTTCCTGGTCCATATTTTCTGATTAAAGTTAATGATGTTAGATATCGATGGAAAATAGGATTAAAGTCATTCACACAAATGCAACATTTTTTAAAATCGGTTGATATTTGACAAAGTTATGGCATTTCAAAGTTAAGAGAGTTTTCAGAAATATGCAAAAATGGCAACAGAAGTCCAAAAATTAAATACGACAATATTAATAAACTTTTGATGCATTTTGAAAACTGATTCTATACCGTTAACAAAAATGCATGAATTTAAAAATTCGGTTGATTTTTCGAAAAGTTATGCGTTTTTAAAGTTAAGAAGATTTTAATTTTTGTACTAATATCTATATCTTTAATATTTGTTTTTCCTGGTCCATATTTTCTGATTAAAGCCAATGATGTTAGATATCGATGGAAAATAGGATTAAAGTCATTCACAGAAATGCAACATTTTTTAAAATCGGTTGATATTTGACAAAGTTATGGCATTTCAAAGTTAAGAGAGTTTTCAGAAATATGCAAAAATGGCAACAGAAGTCCAAAAATTAAATACGACAATATTAATAAACTTTTGATGCATTTTTGAAGTGGATTCTATACCGTTAACAAAACTGCATGAATTTTAAAATTCGGTTGATTTTTCGAAAAGTTGTGCGTTTTTAAAGTTAAGAAGATTTTAATTTTTGTACTAAAATCTATATCTTTACTATTTGTTTTTCCTGGTCCATATTTTCTGATTAAAGCCAATGATGTTAGATATCGATGGAAAATAGGATTAAAGTCATTCACAGAAATGCAACATTTTTTAAAATCGGTTGATATTTGACAAAGTTATGGCATTTCAAAGTTAAGAGAGTTTTCAGAAATATGTAAAAATGGCCACAAAAAGTCCAGAAATTAAAAATGACACAATTAATAAACTTTTGATGCATTTTTGAAGTGCATTCTATACCGTTAACAAAACTGCATGAATTTAAAAATTCGGTTGATTTTTCGAAAAGTTGTGCGTTTTTAAAGTTAAGAAGATTTTCATTTTTGTACTAAAATCTATATCTTTACTATTTGTTTTTCCTGGTCCATATTTTCTGATTAAAGTTAATAATGTTAGATATCGATGGAAAATAGGATTAAAGTCATTCACAGAAATGCAACATTTTTTAAAATCGGTTGATATTTGACAAAGTTATGGCATTTCAAAGTTAAGAGAGTTTTCAGAAATATGCAAAAATGGCAACAGAAGTCCAAAAATTAAATACGACAATACTAATAAACTTTTGATGCATTTTGAAAGTGGATTGTATACCATTAACAAAACTGCATGAATTTTAAAATTCGGTTGATTTCACGAAAAGTTGAGCGTTTTTAAAGATAAGAAGATTTTCATTTTTGTACTAAAATCTATATCTTTACTATTTGTTTTTCCTGGTCCATATTTTCTGATTAAGACCAATGATGTTAGATATCGATGGAAAATAGGATCAAAGTCATTCACAGAAATGCAACATTTTTTAAAATCGGTTTATATTTGACCAAGTTATGGCATTTCAAAGTTGAGAGAGTTTTCAGAAATATGCAAAAATGGCAACAGAAGTCCAAAAATTAAATACGACAATATTAATAAACTTTTGATGCATTTTGAAAGTGGATTGTATACCATTAACAAAACTGCATGAATTTTAAAATTCGGTTGATTTCACGAAAAGTTGTGCGTTTTTAAAGATAAGAAGATTTTCATTTTTGTACTAAAATCTATATCTTTACTATTTGTTTTTCCTGGTCCATATTTTCTGATTAAAGCCAATGATGTTAGATATCGATGGAAAATAGGATTAAATTCATTCACAGAAATGCAACATTTTTTAAAATCGGTTGATATTTGACAAAGTTATGGCATTTCAAAGTTAAGAGAGTTTTCAGAAATATGCAAAAATGGCAACAGAAGTCCAAAAATTAAATACGACAATATTAATAAACTTTTGATGCATTTTGAAAGTGGATTGTATACCATTAACATAAATGCATGAATTTAAAAATTTGGTTGATTTTTCGAAAAGTTGTGCGTTTTTAAAGCTTAGAAAATTTTCATGTTTGTACTAAAATCTATATCTTTACTATTTGTTTTTCCTGGTCCATATTTTCTGATTAAGACCAATGATGTTAGATATCGATGGAAAATAGGATCAAAGTCATTCACAGAAATGCAACATTTTTTAAAATCGGTTTATATTTGACCAAGTTATGGCATTTCAAAGTTGAGAGAGTTTTCAGAAATATGCAAAAATGGCAACAGAAGTCCAAAAATTAAATACGACAATATTAATAAACTTTTGATGCATTTTGAAAGTGGATTGTATACCATTAACAAAACTGCATGAATTTTAAAATTCGGTTGATTTCACGAAAAGTTGAGCGTTTTTAAAGATAAGAAGATTTTCATTTTTGTACTAAAATCTATATCTTTACTATTTGTTTTTCCTGGTCCATATTTTCTGATTAAGACCAATGATGTTAGATATCGATGGAAAATAGGATCAAAGTCATTCACAGAAATGCAACATTTTTTAAAATCGGTTTATATTTGACCAAGTTATGGCATTTCAAAGTTGAGAGAGTTTTCAGAAATATGCAAAAATGGCAACAGAAGTCCAAAAATTAAATACGACAATATTAATAAACTTTTGATGCATTTTGAAAGTGGATTGTATACCATTAACAAAACTGCATGAATTTTAAAATTCGGTTGATTTCACGAAAAGTTGAGCGTTTTTAAAGATAAGAAGATTTTCATTTTTGTACTAAAATCTATATCTTTACTATTTGTTTTTCCTGGTCCATATTTTCTGATTAAGACCAATGATGTTAGATATCGATGGAAAATAGGATTAAATTCATTCACAGAAATGCAACATTTTTTAAAATCGGTTGATATTTGACAAAGTTATGGCATTTCAAAGTTAAGAGAGTTTTCAGAAATATGCAAAAATGGCAACAGAAGTCCAAAAATTAAATACGACAATATTAATAAACTTTTGATGCATTTTGAAAACTGATTCTATACCGTTAACAAAAATGCATGAATTTAAAAATTCGGTTGATTTTTCGAAAAGTTGTGCGTTTTTAAATTTAAGAAGATTTTCATGTTTGTACTAAAATCTATATCTTTACTATTTGTTTTTCCTGGTCCATATTTTCTGATTAAAACCAATGATGTTAGATATCGATGCAAAAAAGGATTAAATTCATTCACAGAAATGCAACATTTTTTAAAATCGGTTGATATTTGACAAAGTTATGGCATTTCAAAGTTAAGAGAGTTTTCAGATATATGCAAAAATGGCAACAGAAGTCCAAAAATTAAATACGACAATATTAATAAACTTTTGATGCATTTTGAAAGTGGATTGTATACCATTAACATAAATGCATGAATTTAAAAATTTGGTTGATTTTTCGAAAAGTTGTGCGTTTTTAAAGCTTAGAAAATTTTCATGTTTGTACTAAAATCTATATCTTTACTATTTGTTTTTCCTGGTCCATATTTTCTGATTAAGACCAATGATGTTAGATATCGATGGAAAATAGGATCAAAGTCATTCACAGAAATGCAACATTTTTTAAAATCGGTTTATATTTGACCAAGTTATGGCATTTCAAAGTTGAGAGAGTTTTCAGAAATATGCAAAAATGGCAACAGAAGTCCAAAAATTAAATACGACAATATTAATAAACTTTTGATGCATTTTGAAAGTGGATTGTATACCATTAACAAAACTGCATGAATTTTAAAATTCGGTTGATTTCACGAAAAGTTGAGCGTTTTTAAAGATAAGAAGATTTTCATTTTTGTACTAAAATCTATATCTTTACTATTTGTTTTTCCTGGTCCATATTTTCTGATTAAGACCAATGATGTTAGATATCGATGGAAAATAGGATTAAATTCATTCACAGAAATGCAACATTTTTTAAAATCGGTTGATATTTGACAAAGTTATGGCATTTCAAAGTTAAGAGAGTTTTCAGAAATATGCAAAAATGGCAACAGAAGTCCAAAAATTAAATACGACAATATTAATAAACTTTTGATGCATTTTGAAAACTGATTCTATACCGTTAACAAAAATGCATGAATTTAAAAATTCGGTTGATTTTTCGAAAAGTTGTGCGTTTTTAAATTTAAGAAGATTTTCATGTTTGTACTAAAATCTATATCTTTACTATTTGTTTTTCCTGGTCCATATTTTCTGATTAAAACCAATGATGTTAGATATCGATGCAAAAAAGGATTAAATTCATTCACAGAAATGCAACATTTTTAAAATCGGTTGATATTTGACAAAGTTATGGCATTTCAAAGTTAAGAGAGTTTTCAGATATATGCAAAAATGGCAACAGAAGTCCAAAAATTAAATACGACAATATTAATAAACTTTTGATGCATTTTGAAAGTGGATTGTATACCATTAACATAAATGCATGAATTTAAAAATTTGGTTGATTTTTCGAAAAGTTGTGCGTTTTTAAAGCTTAGAAAATTTTCATGTTTGTACTAAAATCTATATCTTTACTATTTGTTTTTCCTGGTCCATATTTTCTGATTAAGACCAATGATGTTAGATATCGATGGAAAATAGGATCAAAGTCATTCACAGAAATGCAACATTTTTTAAAATCGGTTTATATTTGACCAAGTTATGGCATTTCAAAGTTGAGAGAGTTTTCAGAAATATGCAAAAATGGCAACAGAAGTCCAAAAATTAAATACGACAATATTAATAAACTTTTGATGCATTTTGAAAGTGGATTGTATACCATTAACAAAACTGCATGAATTTTAAAATTCGGTTGATTTCACGAAAAGTTGAGCGTTTTTAAAGATAAGAAGATTTTCATTTTTGTACTAAAATCTATATCTTTACTATTTGTTTTTCCTGGTCCATATTTTCTGATTAAAACCAATGATGTTAGATATCGATGGAAAATAGGATTAAATTCATTCACAGAAATGCAACATTTTTTAAAATCGGTTGATATTTGACAAAGTTATGGCATTTCAAAGTTAAGAGAGTTTTCAGAAATATGCAAAAATGGCAACAGAAGTCCAAAAATTAAATACGACAATATTAATAAACTTTTGATGCATTTTGAAAACTGATTCTATACCGTTAACAAAAATGCATGAATTTAAAAATTCGGTTGATTTTTCGAAAAGTTGTGCGTTTTTAAATTTAAGAAGATTTTCATGTTTGTACTAAAATCTATATCTTTACTATTTGTTTTTCCTGGTCCATATTTTCTGATTAAAACCAATGATGTTAGATATCGATGGAAAATAGGATTAAATTCATTCACAGAAATGCAACATTTTTTAAAATCGGTTGATATTTGACAAAGTTATGGCATTTCAAAGTTAAGAGAGTTTTCAGATATATGCAAAAATGGCAACAGAAGTCCAAAAATTAAATACGACAATATTAATAAACTTTTGATGCATTTTGAAAGTGGATTGTATACCATTAACATAAATGCATGAATTTAAAAATTTGGTTGATTTTTCGAAAAGTTGTGCGTTTTTAAAGCTTAGAAAATTTTCATGTTTGTACTAAAATCTATATCTTTACTATTTGTTTTTCCTCGTCCATATTTTCTGATTAAAGCCAATGATGTTAGATATCGATGGAAAATAGGGTCAAAGTCATTCACAGAAATGCAACATTTTTTAAAATCGGTTTATATTTGACAAAGTTATGGCATTTCAAAGTTGAGAGAGTTTTCAGAAATATGCAAAAATGGCAACAGAAGTCCAAAAATTAAATACGACAATATTAATAAACTTTTGATGCATTTTGAAAGTGGATTCTATATCGTTAACAAAACTGCATGAATTTAAAAATTCGGTTGATTTTTCGAAAAGTTGTGCGTTTTTAAATTTAAGAAGATTTTCATGTTTGTACTAAAATCTATATCTTTACTATTTGTTTTTCCTCGTCCATATTTTCTGATTAAAGCCAATGATGTTAGATATCGATGCAAAATAGGATTAAAGTCATTCACAGAAATGCAACATTTTTTAAAATCGGTTGTTATTTGACAAAGTTATGGCATTTCAAAGTTAAGAGAGTTTTCAGAAATATGCAAAAATGGCAACAGAAGTCCAAAAATTAAATACGACAATATTAATAAACTTTTGATGCATTTTGAAAGTGGATTCTATATCGTTAACAAAACTGCATGAATTTAAAAATTCGGTTGATTTTTCGAAAAGTTGTGCGTTTTTAAATTTAAGAAGATTTTCATGTTTGTACTAAAATCTATATATTTACTATTTGTTTTTCCTCGTCCATATTTTCTGATTAAAACCAATGATGTTAGATGCAAAATAGGATTAAAGTCATTCACAGAAATGCAACATTTTTTAAAATCGGTTGATATTTGACAAAGTTATGGCATTTCAAAGTTAAGAGAGTTTTCAGAAATATGTAAAAATGGCAACAGAAGTCCAAAAATTAAATACGACAATATTAATAAACTTTTGATGCATTTTAAAAGTGGATTGTATACCATTAACATAAATGCATGAATTTAAAAATTTGGTTGATTTTTCGAAAAGTTGTGCGTTTTTAAATTTAAGAAGATTTTCATGTTTGTACTAAAATCTATATCTTTACTATTTGTTTTTCCTGGTCCATATTTTCTGATTAAAGCCAATGATGTTAGATATCGATGCAAAATAGGATTAAAGTCATTCACAGAAATGCAACATTTTTTAAAATCGGTTGATATTTGACGAAGTTATGGCATTTCAAAGTTAAGAGAGTTTTCAGAAATATGCAAAAATGGCAACAGAAGTCCAAAAATTAAATACGACAATATTAATAAACTTTTGATGCATTTTGAAAGTGGATTCTATACCGTTAACAAAATGCATGAATTTAAAAATTTGGTTGATTTTTCGAAAAGTTGTGCGTTTTTAAAGTTAAGAAGATTTTCATTTTTGTACTAATATCTATATCTTTACTATTTGTTTTTCCTGGTCCATATTTTCTGATTAAAGCCAATGATGTTAGATATCGATGCAAAATAGGATTAAAGTCATTCACAGAAATGCAACATTTTTTAAAATCGGTTGATATTTGACAAAGTTATGGCATTTCAAAGTTAAGAGAGTTTTCAGAAATATGCAAAAATGGCAACAGAAGTCCAAAAATTAAATACGACAATACTAATAAACTTTTGATGCATTTTGAAAATTGATTCTATACCGTTAACAAAATGCATGAATTTAAAAATTTGGTTGATTTTTCGAAAAGTTGTGCGTTTTTAAAGTTAAGAAGATTTTCATTTTTGTACTAATATCTATATCTTTACTATTTGTTTTTCCTGGTCCATATTTTCTGATTAAAGCCAATGATGTTAGATATCGATGCAAAATAGGATTAAAGTCATTCACAGAAATGCAACATTTTTTAAAATCGGTTGATATTTGACAAAGTTATGGCATTTCAAAGTTAAGAGAGTTTTCAGAAATATGCAAAAATGGCAACAGAAGTCTAAAAATTAAATATGACAAAATTAAAAAACTTTTGATGCATTTTGAAAATTGATTCTATACCGTTAACAAAATGCATGAATTTAAAAATTTGGTTGATTTTTCGAAAAGTTGTGCGTTTTTAAAGTTAAGAAGATTTTCATTTTTGTACTAATATCTATATCTTTACTATTTGTTTTTCCTGGTCCATATTTTCTGATTAAAGCCAATGATGTTAGATATCGATGCAAAATAGGATTAAAGTCATTCACAGAAATGCAACATTTTTTAAAATCGGTTGATATTTGACAAAGTTATGGCATTTCAAAGTTAAGAGAGTTTTCAGAAATATGCAAAAATGGCAACAGAAGTCCAAAAATTAAATACGACAATACTAATAAACTTTTGATGCATTTTGAAAATTGATTCTATACCGTTAACAAAATGCATGAATTTAAAAATTTGGTTGATTTTTCGAAAAGTTGTGCGTTTTTAAAGTTAAGAAGATTTTCATTTTTGTACTAATATCTATATCTTTACTATTTGTTTTTCCTGGTCCATATTTTCTGATTAAAGCCAATGATGTTAGATATCGATGCAAAATAGGATTAAAGTCATTCACAGAAATGCAACATTTTTTAAAATCGGTTGATATTTGACAAAGTTATGGCATTTCAAAGTTGAGAGAGTTTTCAGAAATATGCAAAAATGGCAACAGAAGTCTAAAAATTAAATATGACAAAATTAAAAAACTTTTGATGCATTTTGAAAATTGATTCTATACCGTTAACAAAATGCATGAATTTAAAAATTTGGTTGATTTTTCGAAAAGTTGTGCGTTTTTAAAGTTAAGAAGATTTTCATTTTTGTACTAATATCTATATCTTTACTATTTGTTTTTCCTGGTCCATATTTTCTGATTAAAGCCAATGATGTTAGATATCGATGGAAAATAGGGTCAAAGTCATTCACAGAAATGCAACATTTTTTAAAATCGCTTGATATTTGACAAAGTTATGGCATTTCAAAGTTAAGAGAGTTTTCAGAAATATGCAAAAATGGCAAAAGAAGTCCAAAAATTAAATACGACAATATTAATAAACTTTTAATCCATTTTGAAAGTAGATTCTATACCGTTAACAAAAATGCATGAATTTAAAAATTTGGTTGATTTTTCGAAAAGTTGTGCGTTTTTAAAGTTAAGAAGATTTTCATTTTTGTACTAAAATCTATATCTTTACTATTTGTTTTTCCTGGTCCATATTTTCTGATTAAAGCCAATGATGTTAGATATCGATGGAAAATAGGATCAAAGTCATTCACAGAAATGCAACATTTTTTAAAATCGGTTTATATTTGACCAAGTTATGGCATTTCAAAGTTGAGAGAGTTTTCAGAAATATGCAAAAATGGCAACAGAAGTCCAAATATTAAATACGACAATATTAATAAACTTTTGATGCATTTTGAAAGTGGATTCTATACCATTAACAATAATGCATGAATTTAAAAATTTGGTTGATTTTTCGAAAAGTTGTGCGTTTTTAAAGTTATGAAGATTTTCATGTTTGTACTAAAATCTATATCTTTACTATTTGTTTTTCCTGGTCCATATTTTCTGATTAAAGCCAATGATGTTAGATATCGATGGAAAATAGGATCAAAGTCATTCACAGAAATGCAACATTTTTTAAAATCGGTTTATATTTGACCAAGTTATGGCATTTCAAAGTTGAGAGAGTTTTCAGAAATATGCAAAAATGGCAACAGAAGTCCAAAAATTAAATACGACAATATTAATAAACTTTTGATGCATTTTGAAAGTGGATTGTATACCATTAAAACCAATGATGTTAGATATCGATGCAAAATAGGATCAAAGTCATTCACAGAAATGCAACATTTTTTAAAATCGGTTGATATTTGACAAAGTTATGACATTTCAAAGTTAAGAGAGTTTAGATATCGATGGAAAATAGGATCAAAGTCATTCACAGAAATGCAACATTTTTTAAAATCGGTTGATATTTGACAAAGTTATGGCATTTCAAAGTTGAGAGAGTTTTGAGAAATATGCAAAAATGGCCACAAAAAATCCAGAAATTTAAAATGACAATATTAATAAACTTTTGATGCATTTTGAAAGTGGATTCTATACCGTTAACAAAACTGCATGAATTTTAAAATTCGGTTGATTTTTCGAAAAGTTGTGCGTTTTTAAAGTTAAGAAGATTTTCATTATTGTACTAAAATCAATATCTTTACTATTTGTTTTTTCTGATCCATATTTTCTGATTAAAGCCAATAATGTTAGATATCGATGCAAAATAGGATCAAAGTCATTCACAGAAATGCAACATTTTTTAAAATCGGTTGATATTTGACAAAGTTATGGCATTTCAAAGTTGAGAGAGTTTTGAGAAATATGCAAAAATGGCCACAAAAAATCCAGAAATTTAAAATGACAATATTAATAAACTTTTGATGCATTTTGAAAGTGGATTCTATACCGTTAACAAAACTGCATGAATTTTAAAATTCGGTTGATTTTTCGAAAAGTTGTGCGTTTTTAAAGTTAAGAAGATTTTCATTATTGTACTAATATCTATATCTTTACTATTTGTTTTACCTGGTCCACATTTTTTGATTAAAACCAATGATGTTAGATATCGATGCAAAATAGGATCAAAGTCATTCACAGAAATGCAACATTTTTTAAAATCGGTTGATATTTGACAAAGTTATGGCTTTTCAAAGTTGAGAGAGTTTTCAGAAATATGTAAAAATGGCCACAAAAAGTCCAAAAATTAAAAATGACAAAATTAATTAACTTTTGATGCATTTTGAAAGTAGATTCTATACCGTTAACAAAACTGCATGAATTTAAAAATTTGGTTGATTTTTCGAAAAGTTGAGCGTTTTTAAAGTTAAGAAGATTTTCATTTTTGTACTAAAATCTATATCTTTACTATTTGTTTTTCCTGGTCCATATTTTCTGATTAAAACCAATGATGTTAGACATCGATGGAAAATAGGATCAAAGTCATTCACAGAAATGCAACATTTTTTAAAATCGGTTGATATTTGACAAAGTTATGGCATTTCTAAGTTGAGAGAGTTTTCAGAAATATGTAAAAATGGCCACAAAAAGTCCTAAAATTAAATACGACAATATTAATAAACTTTTGATGCATTTTGAAAGTGGATTCTATACCGTTAACAAAACTGCATGAATTTAAAAATTCGGTTGATTTTTCGAAAAGTTGAGCGTTTTTAAAGTTAAGAAGATTTTCATTTTTGTACTAAAATCTATATCTTTACTATTTGTTTTTCCTGGTCCATATTTTCTGATTAAAACCAATGATGTTAGATATCGATGCAAAATAGGATCAAAGTCATTCACAGAAATGCAACATTTTTTAAAATCGGTTGATATTTGACAAAGTTATGGCATTTCAAAGTTGAAAGAGTTTTCAGAAATATGTAAAAATGGCAACAGAAGTCCTAAAATTAAATACGACAATATTAATAAACTTTTGATGCATTTTGAAAATTGATTCTATACCGTTAAGAAAAATGCATGAATTTAAAAATTTGGTTGATTTTTCGAAAAGTTGTGCGTTTTTAAAGTTAAGAAGATTTTAATTTTTGTACTAAAATCTATATCTTTACTATTTGTTTTTCCTGGTCCATATTTTCTGATTAACGCCAATGATGTTAGATATCGATGCAAAATAGGATCAAAGTCATTCACAGAAATGAAACATTTTTTAAAATCGGTTTATATTTGACAAAGTTATGTCATTTCAAAGTTGAAAGAGTTTTCAGAAATATGTAAAAATGGCAACAGAAGTCCTAAAATTAAATACGACAATATTAATAAACTTTTGATGCATTTTGAAAATTGATTCTATACCGTTAAGAAAAATGCATGAATTTAAAAATTTGGTTGATTTTTCGAAAAGTTGTGCGTTTTTAAAGTTAAGAAGATTTTCATTTTTGTACTAAAAAATATATCTTTACTATTTGTTTTTTCTGGTCCATATTTTCTGATTAAAGCCAATGATGTTAGAAATCGATGCAAAATAGGATCAAAGTCATTCACAGAAATGCAACATTTTCTAAAATCGGTTGATATTTGACAAAGTTATGGCATTTCAAAGTTGAAAGAGTTTTCAGAAATATGTAAAAATGGCCACAAAAATTTCAGAAATAAAAAATGACAAAATTAATAAACTTTTGATGCATTTTGAAAGTGGATTCCATACCGTTAACAAAACTGCATGAATTTTAAAATTCGGTTGATTTTTCGAAAAGTTGTGCGTTTTTAAAGTTAAGAAGATTTTAATTTTTGTACTAAAATCTATATCTTTACTATTTGTTTTTCCTGGTCCATATTTTCTGATTAAAGCCAATGATGTTAGATATCGATGCAAAATAGGATCAAAGTCATTCACAGAAATGCAACATTTTTTAAAATCGGTTGATATTTGACGAAGTTATGGCATTTGAAAGTTAAGAGAGTTTTCAGAAATATGCAAAAATGGCAACAGAAGTCCAAAAATTAAATACGACAAAATTAATAAACTTTTGATGCATTTTGAAAGTGGATTCTATACCGTTAACAAAAATGCATGAATTTAAAAATTCGGTTGATTTTTCGAAAAGTTGTGCGTTTTTAAAGTTAAGAAGATTTTCATTTTTGTACTAAAAAATATATCTTTACTATTTGTTTTTTCTGGTCCATATTTTCTGATTAAAGCCAATGATGTTAGAAATCGATGCAAAATAGGATCAAAGTCATTCACAGAAATGCAACATTTTCTAAAATCGGTTGATATTTGACAAAGTTATGGCATTTCAAAGTTGAAAGAGTTTTCAGAAATATGTAAAAATGGCCACAAAAAGTCCAAAAATTAAAAATGACAAAATTAATAAACTTTTGATGCATTTTGAAAGTGGATTCTATACCGTTAACAAAAATGCATGAATTTAAAAATTCGTTTGATTTTTCGAAAAGTTGTGCGTTTTTAAAGTTAAGAAGATTTTAATTTTTGTACTAAAATCTATATCTTTACTATTTGTTTTTCCTGGTCCATATTTTCTGATTAAAGCCAATGATGTTAAATATCGATGCAAAATAGGATCAAAGTCATTCACAGAAATGCAATATTTTTTAAAATCGGTTGATATTTGACGAAGTTATGGCATTTGAAAGTTAAGAGAGTTTTCAGAAATATGCAAAAATGGCAACAGAAGTCCAAAAATTAAATACGACAAAATTAATAAACTTTTGATGCATTTTGAAAGTGGATTCTATACCGTTAACAAAACTGCATGAATTTGAAAATTTGGTTGATTTTTCGAAAAGTTGTGCGTTTTTAAAGTTATGAAAATTATCATTTTTGTACTAAAATCTATATCTTTACTATTTGTTTATCCTGGTCCATATTTTCTGATTAAAACCAATGATGTTAGACATCGATGGAAAATAGGATCAAAGTCATTCACTGAAATGCAAAATTTTTTAAAATCGGTTTATATTTGACAAAGTTATGGCATTTCAAAGTTGAGAGAGTTTTCAGAAATATGTAAAAATGGCCACAAAAAGTCCAGAAATAAAAAATAACAAAATTAATAAACTTTTGATGCATTTTGAAAGTGGATTCTATACCGTTAACAAAACTGCATGAATTTAAAAATTCGGTTGATTTTTCGAAAAGTTGTGCGTTTTTAAAGTTATGAAAATTATCATTTTTGTACTAAAATCTATATCTTTACTATTTGTTTATCCTGGTCCATATTTTCTGATTAAAACCAATGATGTTAGACATCGATGGAAAATAGGATCAAAGTCATTCACAGAAATGCAATATTTTTTAAAATCGGTTGATATTTGACGAAGTTATGGCATTTCAAAGTTAAGAGAGTTTTCAGAAATATGCTAAAATGGCCACAGAAAGTCCAAAAATTAAATACGACAATATTAATAAACTTTTGATGCATTTTGAAATATGATTCTATACCGTTAACAAAAATGCATGAATTTAAAAATTTGGTTGATTTTTCGAAAAGTTGTGCGTTTTTAAAGTTGAGAAGATTTTCATTTTTGTACTAAAATAACTTTTTTTTTTGGCCATTTTTGGATTTCTTTATGAACTTTAAGAAGTCATAACTTTTCCAAAAAAGAGCCGACTTTCAAAATTTTTACATTTCTAAAAACGCTTTAATCCTTTTTTAAACTAGCATTTAAAATTCTTTACATATAGAAACTATGGTTGAAAGAGAAAGAAATTGCAGTGAAATCGTTTTTTAGTACAAAATTGAAGATTTTGTCAACTTTGAAGAGCAATAACATTGCTAAAAATCACCCAATTTTAAAAATTTTTGAATTTCTGATTATAGTATCGAACATAGTTTGAATCTCCATTAAAAGTTTTTACTTTTGAAACTTTTTAATTTTGACTATTTTTGGCCATTTTTGGACTTTTTTATCAACTTTAAGAAGTCGTAACTTTTCCAAAAATCAGCCGATTTTGAAAATTTTTACATTTCTGAAAACGCTTTAATACTTTTTTCAACTAGCATTTAAAATTCTTTACATATAGAAACTATGGTTGAAAGAGAAAGAAATTGCAGTGAAATCGTTTTTTAGTACAAAATTGACGATTTTGTCAACTTTGAAGAGCAATAACTTTGCTAAAAATCACCCAATTTTAAAAATTTTTGAATTTCTGATTATAGTATCGAACATAGTTTGAATCTGCAATAAAAGTTGGCCAATTTCGAGGCAACAACATTTCTCACACATGCTTTCTCTCTGTCTCTCTCTCTGTCTGTTCCTCTTTGTCACTCTAACGCACTCTCAATCTACATCGGTAGACTCCTCTGTCTGCCTTTCAGTCTGTGCCCCTGAATCCTGTAGCGTAATAATAATATGAATACAATTCCATTGTGTTTCTTTATTTCATATGTATTATAAATATTAAGAAATAAAAGTTATTATTGTTTTGATATTTTTTTAAAAATTGCTTCAAATTCACTGCGGCATTAAATTGATGTTGATTTTGATGCCAAAAATCGATTGGGCACAAAAAATTCCGATTTCGAAATTTACGTTTTTTTTTTGTAAATTTTTACATTTTTTCCCACCTTACAAATTCACTTTGGCCAAAATTTGTATGTCTATCTTTCTGTGTGTATTTTATGTACATATGTATGTAAAAAGTAAGTGGATTTTCATTTTAATACATGGGATTTTGCAAAGTTGATTTCAGTTGAATACTCAATACCAACCCTTCACCATCCCTGTTCCGCTTGCAGCAATTAAAAATTGGCAGACATTTGCGTATAATTATAAAAGTTGCAGCTACTTTCACTGCCAACTTTCACTCAACTTTCGACGGATTCAAACACTCATTCACACACATACTCTGATGTACATATGTATGTATGTATAATAAATGTGCCTATCAACTTATGAATTATAGATACACGCACTCTTCCTTCTCTGTCTTCTTCACTCTCTCTCTCTTTCTCTCTCTCTCTCTGTCTGTCACTTCTTGTATCTCCCTCTCTCTGTCGTTCGCTTTGTCTTGTTTCATCAGTGATGCATGAAATTCGTCTCTGATTACTGCGGATTGGCGTCTGTCATTCAGCTGTGAAATGTATATATTAAGTAGATGGCGGGAGGGGGTGGAAAGAGGGAGAGAGAGAGAGAGAGAGAGAGAGAGAGAGTAATGATGGGAAGGATGTATGGATGAATGGTAGGCACCTGGCAGCTGTTAATAAAATGTCAGCATAAAAATCAAAGTCATCGCTGCGACACAAACATGCCGCTTTTGAGCTGCCTGCCGCTAGATGGCGTTCCAAGCAGTAGTCGTCGTTGCTTTAGCAGCGACATTTTTCATATCTTTTCACTTCACTTCACATCACTCATGCAAATATTCCACACACACACACACCCACACCCATAACTCATTGAAAGTGTGTTTCCATGCATTTCCATAATGCAAAGGACCTCAGGCTTCACCTGCTTTATGTTAACTTGTCGTTGCCACGATGCGTTTTTGATTGCAACATGCTTCAGATTTCGGTTATATTGAATTTTTCATGAATTTTGTGACAACAAATAATATTTCCATTAGATAAATAAAGTTAATCTGCGCAATGCGCAATTATCTTTGCAGCGCCATCCATATGTCAAATTTGGCAGCACTGTTGCATCTGTTACGTTTGTTTTGGTTATGATCAGCTGCTGCGGTTATGATCATCGATTGGCGGGCAACTAAAAATTTGATAAAAAAAACAATAATCATAGAAGGGCTAAAATTATTATATGAATAATATTAATTGATTTAACAAAACGTTATACAAATTAAGTATCTATAAAGATTGTCATTAGGAAATAACAAAATAAAATAAAGTTAAATTATTATTAAATATTAGTATTTAATAGAAAAAATTGTAAAATTAAATTTTATAAAAATCGGTAAAATTGTAATAAAGGTATAAATAATTAAATTTAAAAATAATACAAATTAAATACATATTAAAATTAGAAATGAATAACACTTAAATTAAGTTCAATTCATAAAATAAAAATTATTTATTTATTCTTAAAAAAAAATAATGTAATTTTGAAATTATAGTATTTAAAAGAAAATATATTAAAAATATAAATTATAAATCAGAGGTGAATCAAAAAAGGCGTAAAATATTCAAATAAGTTAAATTAACTTAATTTAAAAAAATGTATGTCTATGAATTAATTAATTTAAATTAGAAAAGACTGAAATAAATAAATTCAATAAAAAAGATATAAATAAATTGTCTTTTTATTTCAAAAATTGTGAGGTCGCAAAATTCGAAATTCCATTTCCAAAATCAACAAAAAATACCAGGCGAACAGAACTTATCATTTTACGATGTTTCTTGAAGCACCCCAGAAATATCGTGGCTGTTTTCGCTGTAGAAAATGTCGCATCTATATGTTATATGGTCAGGGGTACAATTCTTAATGGAAAACACCTAGTTTAACATACTATTAAATTGAAATACTGCAATTTTTGTTGCCACAGGCAATTTTCAAATAAATATGAAATTTATTTTTATTTTTTACTTATTTTGCAGTATTTCCTCTTTAGCGTATTTCAACTTCAGTTTTCCCAACTAACTTTGAGCTGCGTTTTGCTGAAATATGGGCGCCCAGCTCTTCTGTTGTCGGTGTGTGGAACATGAGAGCAACAGCTGCAGGCAAACTGTGTGTAGGCAGCTGGTCGACCCACAACAGTGGGCGTGGCATTTGCCATTTGCGCCATTTTGTAAAACTCGTTTCAACTGACACAGATTTCCAGCGACTTTAAGGCGATATCAGCGTGTGGTGAGGAAATGTGAGTTGCTCGAAATCTCGATTTATCACAGATTGAAGAAATATATATATGTATGTATGTATGTGTTGAAAATGTATACCTCCATCAGATGACGACTTATCCAATTAAGTTGAACATAGAAATAGAAAAGTCAAGTTAATGAGGTCTAAATATGCATTCAAGTTGAATAGAAAGGAAAACTCATTTGCCTCGCATTTGATTTCTGTGTTGCGGGTGCGATGTGAGGAGCAGCTGAAAGTGGAGAAAGTCAAGTGCAAGCAACCTTGAATTGCGAATTTCAGTCATAATTATGAGAACCAGATAACAAGCCACAGAGAATCAGGGAAAGGCAGAGAAAGAGAGATAGAGAATCTGCATGTATTGCAGTTGAATGAAATTAAGCACAAAAAGTCAAGAAAGCTAAAACTGAATGACATTTTTAATTATCTGGAACTGGAACAAGCGCATTTAGCACATTCCCCATACACCAACACAGCAGCACACTGCACACACCCACCACAGCAAGGAGCAGAGAGAGCGAGTGCAAAAAATGGTTGCATACTTTGCGGCATGCTGGGCATTTAAATGAAAATTTTGCTGTTAACTGCAAAAGTGCAGAAGGAAATTGAAGCAAAAATACGTTTGCACACTACTGCACTCACACACTCACACACACACACACATACTCACTCACATTCTCAGATTCGTTTCGTAGGCAGAAGAAAACGGCATTCAACGAGCATTTTGTGTCCAAAAACTTTAATTAAATATTTTGAGAGATTGCCAGAAATTTCATTATTATTACTATTATTATTATTTTTTTGTTGCCTTTTCAGCGCTTAATTAAAGTCCGACCTCTGGCTAAATTATTAAATGCAAAGCGTTATAATAATTATAAAATGAAATATGCTTGTGTGTGTGGAAATGGAGCACATAACGAGCTGGTGTTAAAGTCGACCTTAATCGCACTTTTAATACGCCAAACACACAAAAGGCGATTGCGATAAAAAGCAAAAACAGCAGTTGCCTTTTTATAGCAAAAAGGGAAGTTTTGGAATGTAGGGGGAGGGAGATGGCCGGAGGATGTCTGTTTGCCCTGTTTGTGTTTACACTTTCAACATAATTATTAATAAAACAGCAGTTATTGATCTTATACGAAGTTATTTGCATATTAAAATATGTCAAAATAAAAACGGAGCAAATAAAACGCGATAATCGCAGCAGCGACATCTACTGTGTAACTATTATTGCAAACTTAATAGAGTCTGGCGTATAGATGGCGCCTGCACGATAAGCAGAAAAAATTTGGCACGCTTGAGAAAATTTAAAATTTAAAAAAAAAATAGTTATTATCTTTGGTTTTTACTACATATTTTGCTATTTATATTTTTAAGATGTACAAATTCTCCACTTATTAAATTTTCTCTTCATTATTGTTTTTGATTTTTACTCTTTAGCCTTTTGGCTATTTACAGAGCACTTTTAGCGCGAAACTGATTCGCTGTGATAGTTGAACTTCAGGTTGATTTATTTAGTTTTTATTTATAACGTTTAGCAGCTAAAGTGCTGAGCAAAGCTGGCAAAGCGCGGAAAAGCCAAGCACAACTCACTGTTTGTGCTGCACTTTAAGCCAAAGCGGAATCGCGATAAACATTTTCCAATAAAAACGGCAGCCCAGCAACAAAACGACTTGCAAGGCGGAAGAGTTATCGCCAACATCCGCCAGAGAGCGCCAGCAGCAGCAGCAGCACTTGTTAGAGTGTATATGGAACGTACAAAGAAAGATGGAGAGAGATAGTGAGATAGTGAGTGAGAGATATAGGGCTAATTTAACTTTGGCTACTATAAGCCATATACACATGTACAGGGTATCTAAACGTTCATCAGCAGCCAATCGATTGACAAATGTCGTGGTCATGGGCAACTTCATCCAAATATAATTTTTGCATACGAAGACGATGTGAGGAAAGAACGATAAATAGAGGAAGCCAGAGTGCAGGATAACGTAGCTGAGCTGACTGATAAATAATAAAAGACAGCAGATTTATGTCTGTACAGAAAAGGACACGGGCTGGGCAGTGGCAGGAGCAATCCTTGGCCAGCTCCAACTCAACTCAAGTCAAGTCAAGTCAAGTCGAGTGAAGTGAAGTCGAGTTGAATGTTGAGCCTATCGATGCATCTTATTGTTAAGCAGCTGCCACTTATAGAGAGAGAGAGAGAGAGATAGAGAAAGAGAGAGAGAGAGAGAGAGAGAGAGAGAGAGAGAGAGAGAGAGCGAGAGAGAGAGAGAGAGCGAGAGCGAGAGCTGGGGCAGTGTTGCCCATTACGCTTTTACCCCGTCAAATCTGGCTTTTTTTGAGGGCTTTTTTTGAATTCAAAAACAGTTGCCTGCAAATCAGCTTTTTTTATGCTCTTCAACCCGTCAAAAACAGCTTTTTTTGAACAGAAACTTTGTCAACACTGAACTGTGGCCATATCATATCCGCTTCAGTCGATATCCTTATGCCGTTGCTGTTGTTGGTGTTGTCCGTGTTAATGTTTGTTGACATGGAAAAGCCTAAAGTTATTGTTTGCAACACAAACGATGCCTCTGACCTCGACATGACACCATCCCCTCGCCTCCCCCCCCCCCACCGCAAACGCCATTCATGCAATGATACCGAAAAACGGACAATGAGATAGTGATAGAGGGAGATGGGGCGAAGAAGATGAAGAGCGAGACAGTGCGATAATTTGGCTGTAAGTGTGGCAGGACTCGAGCCTGTGTCGCTGCCAGTGCCTAATAAGGGGCTCAAGTGTTGGCCTGGAATTAATGCGTTTCCCACACACACTCTCCCATATCCCTCTCTCTCTCTCTCTCTCTGTGTGTCTCTCTCTCCCTCTCTCTCTCTCTCTGAGTGTCTCTTATTCTGGTAGTATCCTTCTGCCTCAAACTGCCTGCGTAATTTGTTTATATACTTATCAAGCTGCTGGCAGGCAAAACAGCCACAAATGCCGGACATAACAAGGACATGAATGGATGAGCGTGTGCATTGCCTGAATATCCTTTAGATATATCACAATATACATATATACATACAGCCATATATAGTATTTAATGGCAGCATCCACTAGTATTAATGTCTGCCTCAACTCGCCTGTAGTCGAGTGTAAATCGAATCTCAAACGACCGACAGGACTATGCTGTGATTGATAGCGAACCAGAATCATCATAAATTTGTTATTAGCGAATTGTCCTGCAAAAATGTATCAAATTATACGTAAATAAAAGCATCATGTGCCCCAGGGACAACAAACAGGAAGTCAGAGACAAAAACATTATCAGAATCAGAGACTTATCGAAATGAATATTAAATAAATGTCAACGGACAGTCTTAAAAATTTAATATGCATAACAGGGATGTCCTAGAAAAGCTTCATAGTTATAGTTACAGTTATTCGATAATATAGAGTATCTGCCAGTCCACCAGCAGCACTTGTTATTTGCCTTTAATTAGCGGCATTATAAAAATTGAATGATTTTTGAGGAAGTTATGGCATTTTGAAGTTTTTAGGGGGTTATAAGCTGAAATTTCTGGGTGAAAAATTCAACTTCAGTGGGGTCGAATTTACGATTTTGAGATTTTGGTACCAATCGATTAGGAATTTCAATACCTTGCATTTGGTGTATAAATTTTAAAAATTGAATGATTTTTGAGGAAGTTATGACATTATGAAGTTTAAAGGGGGTTATAAGCTGAAATTTCTGGGTGAAAATTCAACTTCAGTGGGGTTGAATTTTCGATTTTAAGATTTTGGTAGCGATCGATCAGGAATTTCGATACCTTCATTTTGGTGTATACATTTTGAAAATTGAATGATTTTTGAGGAAGTTATGGCATTTTGAAGTTTTTAGGGGACCATAAGCTGGAATTTCTGGGTGAAAAATCAACTTGTGTGGGGTAAAATTTACGATTTTGAGATTTTGGTACCAATCGATCAGGAATTTGAATACCTTCATTTTGGTGTATAAATTTTGAAAATTGGATTATTTTTGAGGAAGTTATGGCATTTTGAAGTTTTTAGGGGGCCATAAGCTGTTACCAAATTGCCTCTGGTGTAGCTCGTTTTGGCCCGCAAATTGATATGATGAAATGGGCCAGTAAATGAAAACTGTCAGCCAAATGAACTCTGGGCAGGAGACACTCCATTAGTAGTATTCCTAGTATTCCACACTGCCAACTGATTATCTTGGCCATGTCCTTGTCTGCCCAATGCTGGCGAACTGCCAGTTAGCCAATCTCCTGCCTTGCTTTACTTTGTTCTGGACCATATTTGGGCAATGCGGCAATTTGGTGGCAACATTACAATTTTCTATGCTAATTTCAATTAAAAATATCATGATGCTCTGAGGCGTGTCCTGTCAGCGCTGCTTCTGTCGAACCTACAGAGAATATAATAAAACTTTTTGTCAGCGACGACGATCAAATGAATAGAGAGAAGCATGCCTGGAGAAAGTTTCTGCCAAACCTTACCTATTTTCTCCACTCCCTTTTCTCTCCACTCCATGACTTGTTTGACTCCTGTAACCGCAACTTCATAGAAGGCAACATACAACTTTAAAGCTAAGCGTCATCTATAGTTCAATAAGTGAATGCTCAGCAATTACTTTTACCCAGCAATAGGTGGCGCTCTGACGATAATTACGCCACGTTCTTCAAATGAAATGAATGCATAATTGAAACAGCTTGCTGCTTAAAGTTTATTTAATTTTGAGTCATGAATTTAAATTCGCAAAACGCAGTAGCACAACTTAATTGAAGTTCTCGACAAAAATTCACAAAGTTGAAAATGAAAATTTAATTTGAATTTTTGAAGAAATTAAAACCACTCAAGAAGTTGCCAAAAAGTCAAATTCATGCCGGCGGCGCACAAAACAAAGGCAAGGACAAGCAGCTAAGGGACAACACAACTAAATGTGATGAAAATGCAATCTCAATTAAAACGAAATTGTTAAATAAATGGGTAAATTATGTAATACACTCGGTATTTCCATTATGTTGTCATTAAATTGTTCTCGCACTTTCACTTGTTTAATGTTTCATAATTTGCCAGCATATTAAATTGGGTGTGTGTGTGTGTGTGAATGCAATCAACATAATACTCTTTATGCGTATTTAAATATTGCATATTAATTCCCATTTTACCAGTTTTCCCATTTTCCCATTTTCGCATTTACGCATTTTCCCAGCTGCCCATTTTCGGCATTTTCCGCATTTGCCAAAAACTCATTTGATTTATTTACCTTAATAGGGAGAAGGACTCCCTCCATCGACTCCCTCTCGAGTCTCCTTTCTCCTTAATTCATTTTCATATTGCGTTGCCGTTAATTTGCCGCAATGAGGCTTAAATATGCAGGCGACAGACAGAGGCAGAGAGAAAGAGAGGGGAACTGACAGAGAGAGAGAGAGAGAGAGAGGGGATAACGAGAGCAACTTAAGTAGAAGAGATCTTCCTCTGATGAGTTAAGCCTTCTCTACAGGGTATTAAATCTTCGTTAAAATGACATCAAGTCTCTCCTCCACTTTAAGAAAAATTTCCAAAAAAAAAAAAAATATACGTATATATGTATATATACTAAATAGTATATATAGAATAAAAACTTTGCTTTGAAAAGTCGCCAAAAACATGGAAAGTTGCACAAAAAGCAAAGATGAAAAAATAAAATACAAATGCTATAAAAGTTTTTCGTTTTCCATTGTTAGTTTTGAATTTTGGGCATTGGCTGACAAAACTACAGAGGAGCTAAAATGTTAACAGAAAAGAACATAGGCAGACTACATGGTGTGTGCAAGTCGAGTATGCTCAACGGCAATATGCTAAGCAAATATTTAGGGAAATTATCGAAGTCAATTCAAAGCCATATTGGAATTAAACGAAATCCATTTGATTGCTCAACTTTTGTTTCTTCTTTTTCCATCAACTCATCATACTCTCTCTTCATGTTGTACTAGGTATGAGAACTACTTCTAGCTGCAGGCTACTATCAGTAGACTCTGAGAATAGTCTTAAATGGCAATGCCAGAGACATTAACGGGAACAATTTGAGGCAGATTTCTTCATCTCCCTCCCTCTCTCTCTCTCTCACTCTATCTCGTTCATTGAGGCTCTCTCTCACTCTCTTTCACTTTAAAAGACAGCAGAAGCTTGTTAACATGCAGCTGGATTTTAACGTTAGCCAAAGGGTCTCTCTCTCGCTCTCTTGGCCCACATGCAGCTGCGTTTCTGGTTAATTACAAAAGTTGTGAAAATCGTTTGAACTCGACTGAGGAAACCAGAGAGACAGATACCGAGACAGAGAGAGAGAGAAAACTTTCAGTTCAATTCATTAGCATAGACATTTCAGATTTGATGCAGAGCTAGATAGAGTGTGTGTGAGAGAGAGATAGAGATTATGAAAGAGACAGACAGTGTGAGATAGAGAGACTTTCTATATAAGTCAATAACAGTTTTTGGCGTTTGTCGCTTGACTTTTTGCCATTGAGCTTAACTTGTCTTGCCACAAAGGCAGATCAACAACCCCCTCAACCCACCACCCTCCAAATACCACCGACTTCCCCTCTAATTGCAGCACTTAATAGCTTGGGGGTTTGGCATACATAAAAAAAAAACATTCACACACACGCACAGAGAAATTATCTATCATATTAATACAAAAGGCAAATTGAGATGACATTGTCAATGATGCCTGCCAGCTTCTTCTTCTTCTCTTTCCGCCATTTCCCTCATTCCCCCACTAGCTGCTATCTGTTGTCGTCTATCGTCGCATAATGTGGTACTGCCACGCCCACAGCGCAACACTTGTGCGTAATGCGATAAAAGTGCCTAAAAAGTATATCAAGCATTTTGACATGTAGCGACATCATCATCATCATTATCGCCATCTGGCGAGAAGCAACGGCAGCCTCTGATTAATTGAAGTGGAAAATGTGCTTGGGGTTGGACTGGAAGCAGAAGCAGAAACCGAAGCCGAAGCGGAAGCCGATGCCAAAGCCAACGGCAGCCTGATTGATGGCACTTGCTTTTAATTAGAATATATGCACGTATATGTGGCATACTTTTAGGAGGCACCGTCATACAATATCCACAATAAGTGCGCTTAGGCGTTCGAAATTCATGAAGCGTAAACAGAGAAACTTTCGTTGTCTGATTCTGGATACTCTCCATCTCTGGCTGATTGCTATGCGATGCTGGCAATAATTTAAAGTGAAAGCTGCCCAGGACTTGCATACAATTTGCATTTACAATACATACACTGCTATCTCTTACTACACATCTCAGCTGTCTCTCTGTTTCTCTCGCTATTCTTTCACTCTTGATTGTATTGTTATTGTATGTATTTCTTGGGGAGGGGGGCTGGAGAGCGAGGTTAGATATGTAATGGCTGTCAAACGGCTGTCGGCATGGAATAGTTTCTTATTTTCTTGTTCACCTATTCACCTGTACAGCTGCCACATGTCAACCCTCTTGCAACTGCCTGTGGCAAGCATTCAGGCCCATTATAGACTCATTGTGTGGGAGTCAAGCGCAAAGAGAGACAGCTAGACAGACGCACTGTCAGTTCGTTTTTCTTCTTCTTTTCGCTTAGCTACACAATCACATTAACACACACACACACACACACACACACACACACACACACACACACACACACACACACTCTAACACACATAGATACATTAAGTTGAATTGTGGCATAGCTAGAAAGAGAGAGGGAGAGAGTGAGCTGGCAACGAGTTCCGCAGTCAAACTGTGGCACTAAACGTAATTGTTGACTATGTCTGCAACTCTCTTCATCTCTCTCTATCTTCATCTCTCTCTCTGTTTCTCTCCCTCTCCTTCCACTTCCATTTGTACAATTGACAATTGTGACTGCATATGTTGCAGACTTTCAGCACCGGCCGCATGAACCTCTTCCCTTTCAAATTGATGATGATGCACCATGATGATGTCTGCCATCATTGTTGCCACTGAAATGTAACCAAAGTGCAGGCATCATGATTCCTTCCTCGCATTGCAGACCATCTATTGAGAGTTGAGTGAATCGCCGAGCAGCTGACAAACTGACAAACTGAGAAATTGAGAATTGGCGAAGAGACTTTAGTGAATCGTGGGGCATGTCTCTCTGTTTGGCAGCTGCTGATTACACTTTGTTTTGACTCGTCATTCGTGTTGATGTCATGCGATAATGGCATTGGCATACGCCAGATGGCGCCACAGCTCAGACAGACAAAAGCTCATTGCTGCTAAATATTTGCCAAGGAAATTAAAAAGAAAAGAGATGATTTAAGATCTATTAAAGTGGAGAGCAAGTATGAGCAAATGTATACATTTTTAAAATTTTCGATATTATTGAGTGTTAGATATTTGGCCATATCTCGAGAAATATCCATCAGAAACGTCTCAAATGAAATTTTGCCTATACATAATTTTATGACTTGACAATAGTTTTGTTAGGCCAATTTTACAATATCGCATTTTGGCCATTGTCCAGCATGAGTTATCCCTATGAACGATAGCTAGCTGTGACAGTATGAAAGACCTTAAAATTGACTGCAAAAAGCCAAAAAGAACTGACCAAATGCGCCATGCCACGACGACAGGCGACTCCTGCTGCTGCTGCTGCTGCTGCACGTGTTCGCTTCAATGAGATGCTTCAACAGCATAGCACAGACTGCAACCTCCCTCCCACTTGCATTCTCGGTTGTCCCGGTAGCGTTGCAGGGCAGCCTTTGTTTGCATACTTTTCGGCGTTGAATAGAATTTTGCGGCTCTCGTTGTATTGGCTTAACTCCTTCAGCACCATCTCCCAGCTCCAGTTGGTGCTGCTGCTGCAGTCCTTTCACAATTTTTCAATCAAAATGAAGGCTTTGCCTTGGCTTGACTCGGCTTGGCTTATTTGCAGCCAGACAATGCTTCAAAAACTTCAAAAAGGTGCTAAATGGCCAAAGCCCTGTGAATGCTTATTTGCGGAAAGAGATATCAAAGAGATTTCACGACTCTTAGTTGGATAGTAACATAGATTGAACACAGCACAAGCATTTTGAATAGACTTATTAATATTTTAGCTGGAGACTTGAGACCTTTCTGACAGAGTTTTCTTTATGCCCGACACGTTCAATACAGCTAACTACATTTTGTGTCCCAATTTCTGTTTCATTTTTACGACACGAAAAAAAGTAAAACTAAAATGAAAAATACGATATGCTTGACACAAAATTCTGTGTGGTTTCTAACACTGTGCCGCAAATGCGATTACTTATGGCACGCAGTGTGTGTCTGTGCTACAGCAGCAAATGCTGCTCAATTTGCTGTAACCAACTTGAAGTATACACTAAGAGAAATTGCCTAGAGACATCTGAGAAATAAGCTCAATAATATTAGGCATTGCTACTTATTGACAGACTAGTTGTCTAGAGCTGATTGATATGCCAAATATTTCCCAATGGAAAAAATAAACTTGTTTAGCACCAATTTTTGTTGCAGTGTAGCAGCAACCGCATGATATATAAGTATAATTTCATGCAACACCCATATAAACAGCAGCGTGTTGGACATGTTAGACAGGAGAGCAGAGGACAGGACAGCAGAGGACAAGACAGGATTCTGGGCATGTCTCGTATAATTTAAGCGATGCTGTTGCCTCAACCGGTAGTGGTTAACTATGTGAGTGTGTGGGAGAGTTTTAGAGAATGTGTGTGTGTGTGTGTGTGTGTGTGTAAAAAAAAGTCACGTGCCATTGTTGAATTTTAGTTTTTGGCGTTTCAACAAACAAATGTTAAAGCCAGAGTTATTTATATAAACTTTCAGCTATTAAAAACGGGGACTGAGTGAGAGTTGGCGAACGAGATGAAGATATGAAGAAAAATAGAGATAGTGTGGCGTGTGAGAGTGCTAAGTAAACAGCATTAGCAGTCTAAAGTTAGCAGCGAATACTTTAAGTCAGAAACTAAGCCATAAACCAAAGCAGCCAAACAACTCGTCTCTCGGTTTCTCTCTCTAAAACTGTCTCACATTTTTTCTCCCTCCATCTCTGTCTAAACTTAGATCAAATTTTGCGCCGATAGCATACAACTTTAAGCCAAATAGAGGATTCGACTGGCAGATATCCTTGAATAAAGTTAATCTTCTGGTAAATATCACATAGACTGCAACTTCAGCACGCTAGATGGCGAACTGCCAGCGGTGGGTGACTTGACTGTGTCTAAGCTGATCGAAAGGGTAGAATTCTTGGCTAGAAATCACTTTGCTTTTTATTTTATTATTAGATATTTATATATTATATATTATATGTGTATATTTATAATTAAATATTATTTATTAAATTTTAATGAATTTATATATTTTTGTTAAATTTTTTAATTAATTTATTACTTTGTTTTATATCTTCTAATACAGCGCCATAAGAAGTGCATGCCTTCTTAGTAGTGCCCAAAGGGACTCCACAATGCAGCTCTCGTTACGCTGTTGTTCGAAGCATGTTGTGAGTCCGTGCTGTGGGTGCAGCCAGAGAAGTGAAGCTGCAACAAATCCCAGCGTGCCGGACGCGGCTAGAAAAGCAAATGAATGGAAACGATGCGCCAAGCATTTATAAGCAATCTATATATATATATATATATATGAGAGAGAAAGAAACTCATGTAGACCCCACCGACTACAGCTGCTGTTGCTGCTATGTAATCGGAGCAGATTCAACTTGTTAAATGGGAACTCATCATCCACTTAACTAGGGACAGCAGAGACGGCGCCATAGAGCTCCAGGCAATGTAATCAGTTAATCATAGCAGCCAGAGCACGACACGGAGCAAAGGCAGTGCCAAGGGATGCAGGTAATTGGTTAAGGGATACTCATTAAATATAAAATATACAAAAAAAGTGAAAGTAAAATTTAAAATAAAAGGGAGAGGGTTAAGATCAAGATCTACTTATACTACTCTGGCCAGTCCTTTGTTTTCTAACCACAATATGTGCTGGGAATATTCAACTATTGGACCCAAAAACCAACATCAAATTGTTGGCAAAAGCAGCACCGCAAAGAGCACAAACAAACCGCAAAAGGCGTGCTTAGAACTTATGCTTTTTGGCGGTTTTCTTGCACTATAAACTAGTTGATGAAATTAAGCAAGTTTCCCATTTCTCCCTTTGGCTGCGAAGTGAATTAATTGAAATGCTCAAAATGTTGGCAATGCGGTTAACAGCAGTTGCTGTTGCCAAATTAATTTGCTGCCAGCATTGTTAAACAGGAAAGTTCTTTATTTTTTTAAATTTTGTTTATTTTTTTTAGCTGTTTTTATTTTTTTAAGAGGGTTGAGGCAAAAACGTGTTGGCGCTTTGCCGCATTATTGAGTGTAAAGTACTTCAAGCTAGAGGTGGAGAACTATCGATAGTGGGCGCCATCGATATTCGACGATAGTTTATTTTAAACCATCGATAGTATCGATAGTACTATCGATAGTGTAGCCCAACAAAAAAATTTTTTTTAAGCAAATATAAAAATATTATGCTTTATTTTAACTAAGTTACGATTTAAAAAAAAAAGAATGAAACGAATACAACAAAATATGCTTTATTTCAGCCAAGAGTTGCGATTTAAAAACAAAAGAATGTTAACATTTTTTTCTTTGAGCCGGGTTCGCCTGTCTGATATTATTTGGCCCGCCTTGCTGAATGTTCTTTCAGACTCCACGGACGTAGCCGGAATGCAAAGATATTTGGCGAAAAGGCTCCCAATGGCAGGGAAATCAGTTTGATTCACCTGGAAAAAAGTAATATACTTAATTATATGCAATTTATAACTCGAACAAATTTTTTAGGGATGTAAGAAGCGCACTATCGAAATCACTATCGATAGTGGATGGGCTATCGAAGGTGCCACCGATAGTGCTAAACCATCGATAGTGGCGATAGTACTATCGATAGTTCTCCACCTCTACTTCAAGCCAAGTTCTCGACTTTGTTGTTGGCAGCAGGTGAGAAAAATACATACACACACACACACACACACACACACACATGAAAAGGACAGTTAATTGGGTGTGTGCGGGCTTTTAACACTTGAGCACACAAAGGGTATTTTGCCGTTGCTTTATCTTTATCCTTATCCCTATCATCTTTTTCTTCTACTTCTTTATGTTGTTGCTTGTGCTGCTGGCGCCTTAAGCCCAAATGCGATTTACATAATTTGCAGCTTGGTAGGTGAAGTGAATCCAAGTCAGCGGCAATTAACTTTAATGAGAATTAATGTTAAAAACATTTGGCAGCTTTCCCCACTTACCCCATTCTACCCTCATGTACTTACCTCATCCCTTTGGCATGCCTGATTGCGCACAAAACAAGCGTGTCATACGCTTAGATATACCAATCAACCATAGCAGTCAGCTTTTGTCAGTTAACGATTTCTTTGAATTCCGCGAAATTTAGTTAAATTTGAAGCAACTTTAATTATTCATGCCTGCGGAAATAACAGTATGATAAAACCACACAATCAACCCCAATCCAAAAGAATCGCATTATTATTTTTTTTTTACTTTCGCGTATCGCGTTTCTTTTCCCCCCTTCAAATAGTCAAAGCACAAAAAGACCGCAAGATAAACGTTCCGCTAACTTTATGTAAACGAGGAAACTCACTGACGAAAAACAAAAAAAATAAAAAAAATACAAAAAGTACACGAAATATGTGTAGAAGAGAGGAAAGCTGATAATTTTCCTTCACTTTTTTAAATAAAATATAAATCAAGACACGTGCCAACGGCAGTCAGAAGAATGAGTGCGAGATTGAGAAGAAGTGGAAACGAAGTTGAAAGCCAGCTCGTTTACAATTTGTCAAGCAGTCAGTCAGTCCATCAGTCCATCAGTCCATCAATTCGTCAGTCAGTCAGTCAGTCAGGCAGTCACTCCGCCTGTCTGACAGTACTGTGCTCTGACATGGGCTTTCCACGCGCTGCTTAACCTGAGCCGACAGTTGGCCAATTTCAAAAATTGCCTTCATTTCTCGCAAACTCACACATATTTTTTGGGTTTCGCCAACTTTTTAAGTCACTGTTGAGCCACACGGCGTATGCTTGATGGCATGTTACGTATACGCCACCGTTTTGACGTGTTAATTAAACGTGTGCAGAGAGCTAGGCAAAGATAATGTCGCCTGCAGTTGCAGTTGCGGCTCAACATGTTGAGCAACTGCTCCTCCCCCCAACCCCTCCACCTTCTGCAGGGCATATTGTGGACTCATTAAAAATCAACTGCAGTTTGGTTTCAGTCGGGCAAACCCCCAAGTCATTTTCATAATCAAACAGAACTGCAAATCACAAAACACAAAACACAAAACACGAAACACGGCAAACAACGGGCGACAGACGACAGACGACAGACGATGCCAACAACACAAGGCCAATGGGGAGGCACCAATTTCAAATTATGAATAAACAACGAGGCGAACAAGATGTAGAAGTGGGGGAGATATAGCACTGGTGGGGAGATGGGGAAGTGTGTGTGTGTGGGGGGGGAGAGAAAGTTGAGCCACAACTGATGCAGCAACGTCAATTGGATTACGAATTGCATTTAATGAGCGCAGCAGGGCAAGACAGAGAAAGCAACAGAGATGAGCGACAGATAGAGAGAGAGAGAGAGAGAGAGAGAGAGAGAGAGAGGGAGAGAAAGAGAGAGGGAAAGGCTGCATGCAGCGGCAGCTGCTGTCATCGGCAGGCAAAATGGGGCAGAAAATGGCGCCATTGAGACGACAAAATGGCGACCAAAGTCAGCAAAAGACCTGGCAAATGCAAACGCAATCAGCGTAAGCTCCTCTCTCTCTCTCTCTCTCCCTCTCGATGTCTCTCTTTTTTTTCTGTATTTCTCTTCCCATCTCCCTCTACCAGAAATTAAAGAAATTTTAGCTTAGCAGACGAATACAACTGAAGACTTGATTTCAAGCAGCTTCATTACAACACAATATATAGAATAAAAATGTATCTCTTAATTAACAATTAAGTATATTTAGGGCAGCTCAAATTATTTTAAATAATCATAGATTTTAGAGTCTGAATTATGAGAGATTATGAAAAAAATCAATAAAATTAGTGAAGCTCAAATTATTTTAAATAATAATAGAGTTTAGAGTCTTATGAAAGAATTATTTAAATAATTTATGAGGTATTAATTATGATATAATATAATATTACTTAGAAGGGAAGGTACTTTTAAATAATGTATTTATTTACTTTCTTTTCAAAAATGTAAAATTGAAGAATCCGTACAGCTTAAAGTACCTTAACATCACCAGGTTAGAGGGTGGAAATGAAAAAATAATTTATAAATTTTCTAATCAAACATATTTTCCAAAATGAACTTTTGCTTAATGTTTCATCACATGCTACTTTCTTTCGAATATCCAAAAATCGAATTCTCAATGCAATTAACTGAAACGAGAGCATATTTAATGGCTGATTATAATTGCGAAAAACACAAATTACCGAAATGATTATGCAAATGCTTATTAAACATGCCCACACAGACTGAACTGGAGCTAAGCTCAAATCAGCTCGGGGACAACAACAGCAGGATGTCCTTTAATGCCCTCCCACTCCCACTTCCACTGCCCCCCAAAACTCATCTATTAGTGATGCGCATTAATTCAAGCATAAATGATTCAAAATATTTATAATCTTGCACAAACAATGTGCAGGTAAAGCTTAAACAATTATAAATTCGAATTTGCATTTGTTTATCGACAGCATTTGCCATGTTCCTCGATGAACAATTATAAATAAAAGCTGTTTAAATCATAGACAAATGAAGGCATTAAGTGCTTTCTACTATTAATTAGAAATAGTTTTAAAAAATTACAAAAAACAAATTGAAATTGAAATTGATTTTGATTTTTCACATTCCGTTGTAAAAAGCGACTTTTAAGCCGTTAAAGCTCCTCTTTGTCCGTTAGTCAGTTGAGCTTTAAGCTCGCCTCCCTCTGGCCTATGATATGTAGGTCTCTATTGATACTACCACCAGCTGTGTAGGGGCTCAAAAGGTTTCAACTGAATCGATGCCCTCCAGACAAATGGCCAATTGTGGACGGAGAATTGAAAGGCAACGGAACAGCACAAATTGTTTGTGAATACTTGATGTTCAGCTGGAGAAACTGAGGAGGAAATGAGAGAGAAATAGAGCTAAATATATATGGAAACAATACTCTGTGTAAACGGGTATGATGTGCTTGAAAATTTCCAAGGAAATCAACTTGTCTGTAGTTTTTAATAATTTTGAATATATATATTAAAAATCAAATAGTAAAAATCAAATATATATTGAAAATAAATAATATATAGATAAAATTAATTAAAAATAATATTGTTAAACATTTTCAATAATTACAAGGTAGTTTCACGTTCACCTGCGGAATATTCGTTGACCACTTAATTATTTTGATAGAATTATTATAATAAACTTAAATTTTAGTAGAATTCGGCAGATTTAACTGCTTCCAACTAACTAATAGCCCCTCTTCGCCTCTGATAATCACTTAAAATTACAGGGTATTTTTACTCCACATTCCACTCAATTCATTTTTTTGGACTGTGTGTCATAACAGCTTCATGGTAATTTGCGTGCTTCCGTTTTGGCCAACTGACTGCAACCGAGCACTGAGAACTGAGAAGAGAGAACTGAGAAGAGAGAAACGAGAGTAGAGAGCCGAGAATTGAGAGCTCAAAGTTGCGCTTCGGTAAACAGACTTGAGTCTCTTGCATTGTCTGGCGGTGCCACGAGCTCACTTTGGCTCACTTTCAACTCTCTATGAGATGAGATGGGTTGGGATGGGGTTGGGGTTGAGGTTGGGATTGGTCCTCAACAACAGCCAGAATGTAGAATGTGCTCTTAAATCGGTCACCAGAGCCCCATTAAACCAGAAGCAGTGCTTATCTCCGTCCCACAAAACTGGCAAATGGCCAATTTCCATAGAGGACATTGAGGTCCTTCCTCAACTCAACTCATCGCAACTCATCGCAACTCGGGTCTGTTCAGTTCAGTGCAGTTCAGCGACTTGACGTGACTTTGTCAGACTTTGTTGTTTGAAATTTCATTTCTATTAATCATAAATTTCACATGGCCATCATCGGCAGTTTGCTGATTTTTAACTTTTAATCAAATTTAAAGTTGAACAAAGGATATTTTAATTGATAAGCAATTTGAAAATCAATTTGCCAATCGCATTCAATTACAACTTCGCCTCGACATTTGCACAGTTCGCTGGCTTCTAATTGAATTCGGTTAAACCAACAAAAGGCTTTTAATATACACTAAACTATACATACATACATATATACATATTCTTTATATACTTTTTATATAAAATATGTTACGATGTGGGTGAGAAAAGTCGATATTGAAAAGTCGATATTGAAAAGTCACAGCTATCGGAATACATTAAATATTTTGTTTCTTTTTTTGCCTGTCTTTAAAATAAAATTTATTAAATTCTTTATACAAGTTTTTTGAGATGTTTTTAAAGAACATATCTGTACATAACTTTGGCAAAACTCAGGAGATATTCAAAATATTGCCATAATTTTTAGTCTATATTGAACCTACTTCCGAGATTTTGGACTTTTTTCAAAAGTAGGTGCTACGACCTTCTCAATTTTTAACTGTCAAACCTATGACAAAAACTCAACTCATTTTCAAAATTGTTTTTGCCTATATCAACGCATATCCCTCTATATGGGAAATATCAATATTTTGAATATATACGAAAATATAGATAAAATATTGAAAAAAACAGTGTTTTTCCCCAGTAGGTATGACATTTAATTTAAATATTTCCTAAAATCAAAATAAACAGAGACACTTTATAAATATCAGAATATTCAATAACGTAGCCCCAGGTATTCGTAGAGAGGTACTTCCGTGACAGCCTCCACTGCACTCGTTTCCTTGAAATATCCCCCCTGCACCAAATACTCGGGTCGAGGCAACTTGGGGTTTTTCACATAAAAATTGATTAGAGCGGAGGTGCTGCGCAGATGAGTGATGCCATTGAAGATTCTCTCACGGGTGAGGAGTTCCTTGGAGAACACAGTTTCGATGGCCGTATGGTCAGTACCTTTTGCGAATTGTCGATCCTTTTCGGGAACGGTGCGACCAAATGCGCTGATCAGAGGCTTCTTCCTAACTTGCTTTTCATAGTCATTAATATGTTTTTCATATCTCAACTCGATGGCCATCTAAACAATAATAGAAATTTTTAAATTTGAAATAAATATGTAAGAAAAAGTTTTGTAAGCCTACATCGGGTCGTCTCCACTTATTGGCTATCGTTTGAGCGATGGCATTAACTTCCTTCGGATCGATTTTGACGGATGCCTGCAGAGTGCGATCTCCTTTGATGGAGAAGAGCTCCTTCACCTTATCCGGTGTCAAAACTGTATCCACAGTGCCGATTGTGTTTAACCAATTTATGAAACGTTCAGCGGACTATGAAAATAATGTTATAGAAAGTCGATTGTAATGGGGTCTTGTTGTCGTACCGCATCCATCAGATTCTCTTGCTGCTCATCCAGGGTGTAAGAGGCTTCTCCTCGCTTTGAGCGCTCCACTCGCGTGTTCCACGAAACACGTTCCTCTCGTGAGGCGCACAAGAATTTCGCAAACCAACTGGTCTTGTCCACAGTGCGATGAGTGTGACCCGCGGGTTCGTCCAGACGGAGGTCGTACTTTTGGAACTCCTGATCCATGCGCACTATATCCGACTGTTGGCTCTCACTGAAACTCTCATCCCCCATGTTAGCCTCATTTTTTAACTTTTTAACATCCTTGTCTTCCGTGGTGGGCTCTTCCTCATTCTCATTTTGATAATCTACCACTTGCTCATCCCTCATCTCGTCCCTGACGAAGGCCACCTCATCCGACTTGGAGTAGTCGTAGGATTGTATTTGATTGACACGTTTCCGCAGCCGAGGTGGCAACACTACCGAGTAATCGGCCATGGGCAACGGACCCTCCATGTGGCAGTGGACCGCAAATTCCACCTCATCGATGACATCCTGCCAATAGGACTTCCCTTGCAGTTTGCCCCTTGGCTGAAGACGTTCGCCATGACTTAGAATGCTGCTGGAGGATTTCGTTCTTTGCGATTGCTTCATTTCTCTCTGCTTTTGAGTTCTACTCTTTCTGCCCATCGCTTTTATGCTATCGTCATAATTTGTTGATCTTTCGCGGTTATTGTGGGTTATAAAACTGGCCTTATAATTATCATAATTGTGTTTTGAAATTTTTTTAGAAGCCGACATTCTTAAGCACAAGAAAATACGAATTGCACTTCGTTGATAAATACCACTTTGATAAAGAGTATATGTTGCTATGGTTTCTAATTTTCTTTCGAATTTGTTTGTTCAATACTTATGATAAACTCAAATATTCAAAGACCTCAAATTTTAACGCAAATGTATGGGAAAACATGATTAATTAGGAATCTGTTTCAGCCCTACAAATAACAAAAAAAATTTGAAAACATAAGTAGAGTAAATCAGAACAAAGGAGTGCATGTTTTAAGCTTATGCATAAGGAACACATCTGAACTTTGGCTAGCCACAACTTTGACAAAACTCAACCGATTTTCAAAATCATTTCATTTATTTCTAAAGTTAAGATCCTACATTGATATTAATATTAAAATTATTATATATAATTAATATATATACTCACTTCAATACTTACTTCCCATTCAAGATTTTTGACAAGCATAAAAACTGCTGAAAAATTCTCTGACAAAATAGAACCTCATCAGCAAATTGTGAAATTCGGCGAAATGCGCTCACAGCAAAATTTACAGTCTCGCTTTCAATACAATACTCAACACAATTTGTAAATCATAAAATATACCCATAAATAATGACAAAATCAAAAGCAATTTACAAAATGAAAGAAAGCAGCAGCAATATTCTAAAAGCAAAGAGACTTGGCGAGAATAAGAGAGCGAGCATCATCATAGCATACTTTTTAGCGGTAAGGAGAAACAAGGTGGGGCAGGGCGGTGCGGAACTTGGATAGCTTAAGGGTGGAACTTTACAAAAACAACTTTCGATTGTTATTGTTGTTGTTTGGATCGTAGAATAAAACACAAGCAAAAATTTTCTTTTTTTGGTTAGTTTTTTTTTTCATCTTTTTTTGTTTTTGTTTTAGTTTTTTTTTTTTTTTTGTTTTTGTTTTTTTTTTTTCTTTTATAGAGAGGGTAGTTTTGATCCGCTAAGGATTTTTCAAAGTTTATGTTTTTATTTAGAGAAGTTCCTTTAATGATAATCATACTTATGCATGTTTGTAATTCATTTTTCTCAATTTACTGTTTGCCTTCGATTCGATTTTTGTTTGTTTTGTTATGTGTTTTTTTCTGTTGTTGTTGTTATATTGTTTGTTTGTTGTTGTTTTGCCTTGTCTAACAGCTAAATACATGCTATTATATATGGTAATATTTGAGTTTGTCATTTGTTTTTTTGGGAATTTTCTGGTATCAATTTTTAATAAGTTTGTTTTTTTTTTGTGTTTGTGTAAGTAATTGGTTTTTTTTTTTGTTGTTGTTTTTCTGCGTTAAAATTCACTTACAATCTAACTTTGGTTTTTGTTTATTAATCATAAATGGTTTTCATTTGTATTTTTTTTCTAAATTATAATTGTTTTTTTTTTTTTGTTTTTGTTATATATATAATTTTGGTTTCTGGTTTCGCCGCTTGTTGTTGTTTCGGACACCGTGTTTTGTTGTTGTTGTTTTTTGTCTTTAAGAGTTCGCAATTCGACAAGTTTTTAAGAATCAATCAATACATATCGTATGTTAAGTTAATAATTAATTTGTAATCTATATATCCATATATCTTAGTAGTTAACGTCACTTAATAACCTAAATTGTAACAATAATTTCATTTTTATCCTTTTTTGTTTACCAACTTTTACACACATATATATATATATATAAGCAATAATATTATATATCTTATGTATATATACACCATATATATCCCTGCGAATACATATAATGTATATACACGGAGTTTAAACGCTTTTGTTTTTGTTTTTTTTTTTGTCGGAATGAACTTGTTAACATCAACTTACGTGCTAATTATAGAATTCAATGTTAAATATTCATAGTATAAATAGATGCATATCATACTTTCATTCTTCCTTCGTCTCCATGTCTCTCACTTTCACTTTCACTTTTCTCGTCTCGCTTCCGTTTCCGATTCCCTTTTCACTTTGGCACTGACTTGTGAACAACTTCGTCCTCCTTCGTCCTCGTCCCAAAGGTGTTTGTTAATCCTTCTCAACGCTTAGTAGCTAAACTTGAATCGATTATACTCGTAGTTAATTTAATTAATTGTATATATATATATATGTTTGTATGTATATTAATTAACAGTTATAAACTTGCATATATAATTGTCGTAATTTATGAACTTTCGTTTGCAAAATCTTGCTAAAATTGTTTATATTTTATATATCATATATTATATATTTGTAATTAACATTCATCGCCTTCGTATGACCCTCAACATTAATTTGAATTCGATTTCCTCTACATTTTCCTTGTAGATTCGTAGATATATAAATATCTCGGATTAAGTATATGAATATATAGTTTATGTGTGGTTTATATATTTAAAAAGTGCTTGTTATTTCATTACATTCATTCTGTTTTCTTGAGCATATATGCATGTCACAAACTCAACCACAAGCTGACAGTCCTAAGTATGAATACATTTTGGTTTTGTTGAGGAAACTTCTCAATTGGAATTTCTGTTTCACTTCCGTTGATTTCAATTTCGTTGGCACCCTCACACCCCTTTGGCCGAACCCCCTCTTAGAGGGTGGCTACTCCGCGTGCTTAATGCGCTCTTGAGCTCAACTTTGGTGAAACTTCAAAATTTTGAGAATTTTTTGAGAAAAAAAAACCGAGCTGAGTATGAGTTTGTGACACAATTGTGGTGCATTGTTGTTGTTGATAACAGACACCTCTAGCTTATACTTAATGCATATTTAATTACTATAATTTAGCTTTGATTTGAATTAATGCCCAACTTTACAGAAGGCTGGCAGCCCTGGCAATGCAGTTGCATTGTCCCTGGTAGCCTGTCCTCTGTCATCTTTTGATTATACGAATATTTCGATTTATATATCGTAATGGATTTTCTTCCAACTTCTACTTCCGTATTGGCTTCAACTTCGACTTTAACTTCTTCCTCGTCTGTAACCACGAATACCTCGTATGTAATTTATGAATTTTGTATCAGTTTCTTGGTATTTGTGCATAACTCGTTCCGCTTCAACTGCTGTTATCGATTGCCCTGTTATCGATCAATTCATCTCCATTTCGTCAACGTTCCGTTCTCATGCGTTCCTTTGCACCGTATCGTTTTCTAATTTGTTTTTATGGGTAATTTGTTGCTGCTGTGTCTTACTTATATATACTATAATTGTTTGGCTAATTAAATATAATGTGTTTAATATAATTCGCAGTATATTTTCTTTTTTGTTTGTTTGTTGGTATTTTTGGGGTATTTTTGCTCTACGCTATTTGCTAACCTCACTTTTTTTGTGTGTGTTTTGTGTGTCTTGTGGTTGTTGTCTTTGCTTGGAAATCATAACTCGAATTCGAGTTCGAGTTCGAATCCGAATCCGAAAATCATAGATTGGTAACTTAATATTTTATTAAACGTAAACTCTTGTCCTCAACTCTATAAGTTGAGCTTGCATTTGCATTTGCATCGATAATTTCATTCGTTTTTCAACTATGTTTATGTTTAAATATTATTAATAATATTGCACTACGTGAATTCTTTATGTTAATGTTGATTGAGTGTGTAATTGTGTGTAGTTTGTTGCGTATATAATAATTAGTTAACTAAATAATAATACACATTATGTATCTTAACTGCGAGTAACTACAGCGTCTGCCTTTTATATCATATATGTAGTAGTAGTATTTCCATTTGTTGTTCTCTAAACATATGTATGTATAAACTATATATGTGTATATATTTAATATATTTGTATATTTATAAAATCATCTTTCATTATATATTTTAATATTATTTAACTTGTATTTCACTTTATGATATCGAAAATCAGAGTTAACATTAATTTCTCATTTTGTTGCTCTACAAAACATAGTCTATTGTGAACTAAATATGCTCTACTTTAACTCATATTTTAGCTCTAGTTATATACTATTTTCTTAAAAAATGTTCGAATAATTCTTGCAACATTTTAAAATTAAAAATATTTGTTCGTTTTACAAAAAAAGTTTCGTTTCAAAAGTTTTGTTTAGTTTAGCGGGCAAACAGTTGCAGCTGCTTCTTATTCTTCCTCTGCTACTACAGCTTTTGGTATTTATTCTTAGCTTGGTAGTTGGTATTTTTTTTTCATACTTGATACTTTATAGGCTGGGTGGGTTACATTTATCGATAGGCGTTAGGTTTACGCAGTTCTGGCTGATGATGTGATGCGGGGGAAAGTAGGGTGGGCAGGTAGGTGGTAGAGCTGAGCAATGGGTGTGGGATGACATGTTGTTACTTGATGGAATCCACAAAAAATACCAGGAAAAAATACTAAGAGAACGAAAAGTATGACATGCCTTGAACAAAAATCGAAACTCTAATTACGATAGCTACGGTTACCAAAATAAAAAAACGTAGAGGAAGATATAGTACAGTATGATCGAGGCGAAAAGGCAACTACAATAAACGACAGAACGAGACAGTATTAGATAGAGATAGAGATGGCGAACGACAGCGACGAATATGATGCACAGCAGCTGTCATACCCCCCAAACATATCGGGGGTATTCCTCAGTGTGTGTGCGTGTGTTTCAAATTTATACATATTTGAATCTGATTTGATTTGTTTTGGATTTGATTTGATTGAGAATATATTTAAATATTTATTCGAGTTTAAGTTTGATTGGTTGGTTGGTTATCATAATGTTCGCGTGTATTGGTGTCTGTGTGTGTGTGTGTGGGTGTATCTCAGTTTTTGTGTAGTTATCGGTTATCAGTTATCGGTTATCGATTATCCAAAATTATCATAGATTTTAAACTTAATTCTTACTGCCATCGGTTATCCATCAACGTCTCCTGCGCCGCCGCAGCACGCGCTCATTGACGATCCTCCAGAACTTGGCATGCAGCCACAGCATCAGCACCACCAACTGCATCAGCAGCGGCCATTGCTGCAGCTCGTGCCGCGTGCGTCGCTTCAGTTGCCGCAGGCAACCCTTCGGTCCGCCAAGCAGACGGCACTCGAGGTCACCGCCTGCAGCTGCCGACGGCGGAGGCGCATAGCTCAGGTTGTAGTTGTAATAATAATAGTAGTTGTTGTTGTAGTGCTGCTGCTGTTGTTGTTGCTGCTGCAACTCGAACGATGCCAGGCCGACGTCATGGGGATTCGAATTGTAGTTCGGATCGATGTTGAAATTGGAGATGGAATTGGAGTGGATGTTGGCTATGTTATTGTTATTGGAAGTGGAATTGTTGCTACAACTATGGCGCTCTAAATAGTTATAATTGTTGTTATTTATATTTGTGGTTGTTGTTGATTTTATATTGTTGTTGTTGTTGTTGTTTTGATTTGGATGTACATCATGGCGGTATTTCTGTGGTTTACGATAATATTACATGATGATACATTTGCCCTTTTCGGCCCACGGATTGTTCTTCTTATCGGGCGCATTGATCAACGGATCGTTCTTCTCGTTCTCCTCGATGAAGGAGCGCATTCTGCATAGAAAAACATACAATTCATATATTTATTAGTATATTTTTAGTATTTTATTAAATTAATCATTTAAACTAGGCATTTTTTATTTGTTTATATATAAGCATATTTGTTGACTCCAAGTATATTTAGTATTTTATTTAACTATATTAAATTGTGGTATATACTATAAAATTTTGACGGAAGTCCGCTTTTGTTTCTTTTTTAAGCAGATTTCTTGGTTTTCAGTGCATTTCGTTTTCATTTTTTTATTAGGAATTTATGTTTTCAGACATTAACTTAATAACAAATAAATATTGGAATAATCGGTATTTTTTACTATTTTCCATTGCTTCATTTAGTATTTTTGTGGTATTTTGTAGAATTTTAGTGTTTTTTTTTGTTGTTGTGCATTCAGTATTTTCTTCGAATTTATCAGATCTAACTACAGTATATTTTGTGGCTGCTTAGAGGTCTCCCGCCTAGTTAATTATTTAATTCCCTGTTGCACTATCTTTCCTTAACTACAACTCAAGTTCAACCCATGTTGCCCCTCGCTCAGTGCCCGTGCCCTTCTAACAACGCTCGTAAAGTCTTGTAAGCTGTTCGTGCAACAAATATCCTGCTATCTTTACAACATCATAGTGTGGCAAGATGGCCAGCAAAGAGAAAGCCAAAAGGCAAAAGGGGGTTAGAGGAGAGATGATGAGATGGCTAGAGGGAAGGTGAACGAGGAACAGGATGCGGGATAGTCAGCAGATTTTATGCTAATCCGCACGCAGCTGAACATTAAAAATGTTCAACGCTTTGCACGCGCCGGCAACATCGGCGCCCCCTTGCCACGCCTTCAGCTCAATTGTTATCCTTGTTGTTGTTGTTATTCTGGTTGTTGTTGTTGTTTTTGCTGTTTCTGTTGCTGTTGTAATACACTTATCCTTTAGTGCCATAAAAAATGGGACGCCCTGTCGTTTGCATTTCAGTTTCTATCATCTCCATTCATTTTGTTTGTCTTGCTTTCGTTCGCTCCTTCCGCTTTTGCTTTCGCTTTCGCTTTCTTTCTGTCTGTTCACATTTCATTCGTGCACGTTTTTGTGCTTTAGACTCGGTAACAAGTGAGTTCACTAAGTTTGCGTGTAAAGGTTCAACTTTTATTTATTTTTTATATATGTGTAGAAAAATTTGAATTTTCCCAATTTTGTCTCTTTATATTTCCTTTTCAATTCTACTTATAGTATTCAATATAGTACCCGTTCTTTTTAAGTTGCATAGTCTCGACTGTAGCATTTACTGCACAATTTTTTATCAAAATGTTGCTGGCAAATTCGCCAGAAATTATTTATTAGAAGTGGCAGCAGTAACAGCACCAAATGAAAGGGATAAAAATGTGAAATGTGAACTGCGACTGTAACTGTGACTGTCACTGTAACTGCGATCTGCGAACTGTGACTGGCACACACTTTGCATATCAAGTGGGATTCCTTTATCAGCTCCTTTTATTCGGGGGTGCAAATGGTTTTGCTTTTTTCCTTTTCATGTCAGGCACAACGTTGCGTATGCGTTATATATTTTATTTATATTCCGAGAGATATTCACCATTTTCCTTAAATGTTGCTCCAATCGTAATCAATAAAAATTCAACAATTTTTATGGCACAAATCTAAATTGTTTTTCGAAATACGAATTCTATTGGAGTCTGGATTTGGTTCGATTTAAGCTGGCATATGGGGCGTATGCGCAATTTGGCGGCATACATATGTGCGTTGAAACTGTAGTGCTGGGTAGGCGATCAGCCACGCCCCCATTTATGCATAATTTAACTAAGACGTCCTTGTCGAACTTTTGAGCTACTTGTCTCGCTCACTTACTCGTATATCTAGCTATCTCTTTCATTGTTGTGCTTGTTCACTGTGTGGGCGTCTCTATATCCTTGCTCATTTTCCGCATCAGCAGAGCAAAAGGCAGTGTCATCCTAGAGAAATGAGGGGACAGATAGACAGAAAGAGAGAGAGAGAGAGAGAGGAAGGGGGAAAAGAGAGAGAGGATGTTTCTTTTTTTCTGGTTAGATACATAATCCGCAGCTAATGGGCTTATGACTTTGCGGTATTTCAACTGAGGCTGGGACTGTGTCTGCGGATGGAGGATGGGGGAATGAGTTGTGGGTCGGAAAAGCCTACAGACAGCCAGGGAAAATCCGCAAAACGTGAAAACGGGCGACAGTTGTCGACAGAGGGTGAGAGAGATATTTTGTGAACGCTAAACAAAAGGCCAAGGATTCAAGGATTCTGGCCACGGGTTATGGTTTTGAATTGGGGTTTGGGGGTTTTCCGATCTAAACATTTATTCAAGGCTACTACCTACGTACGTTTGGGATGCGGGTCCAGTCAACAGACTTGTTATGATGACGCTGAATGAAACTGTAAAGCATAAAATATACATTTTCATAGTAACCCTGCCTCATTTATATGACATTTTGTGTTTTGCTTGAGTTTGAAATGGGCCAAAAAAGGGCAATGAGAACTTGGCCTTATCATGTATTTATAAAGAGCGCATTAGCAGCAAATGTCCTGAAAGTAAAGGTTTTTCCTTTACTGTTTCCCTTTTTCCTCAGCTAAGTAGCTTACTTAAGGTAAGAGACGAACCAATCATTGGGAATACTCTACAGTTGTCTCTTAAAAATTTATAGCCCACTTCCAGGCGCTTCAACGTTCGCTACGGTTTATATGTATATGTAGTTATTTGAGCTGTCAGTTGAGGAATTTTTGTCGGGCAACAACAATGAAAGCAAAGCACAGATTTGTGCGTTAAGATTTAACGGGTTAAGCGCCCAACAGCTTCAAAGTCCCCAGCTTCCTCTTCGACCCCCCTTCGTACCACATGAAATATGCAAGCAGCATGCCTGACACCTTGTGGCATGCCACAGACTCTGATATCATCATCCGACCAGCTGTAGTCCTCAATTACTTGCCGAGCGAAAAACTTTACTCATAAGACTGTAAGACGCATTTAATAAGCAACGCGATGTATTGGATCCCAGGACAAAAAAAAAAGGTTTTTCATTCCCGTGATGAACGACGACGACTATGAGGAAAAGTTAAGCCGAGTTGCGTTGAGTTGGCAACAGGACAACAGCTGTGGCAAATTGCAACAAAACGCGTACAACTTTTTGCCATTTCAGAGTTGAGTTGAGAAAAAACCGACAAAGTGCACAATAAAAAGGCTAAATTGAGGGAATTTGGCGGGAAGTGAAAGTGTGAGAAAAAAAAGAGAACAGTTTTTAGCTTCCAGTTAAAGTAACATAAAGAAAACAAAGCCAAAAGCGACTAATGAAAGAAGTTTGATAATCAATCATAAAGTAAAACAATAAATAAATTGTATACAATTTTAAAAAATATGTTATAAAATAGCATATAATGATATGTATTTATTAGAAATATTAAAAAGCAAAGAACTTACAACATTTTTAAGTATTCACAATTCTACAATATTATAATAAAAATATAGTCAAGTAAGGTCATTAAAAAGACGAACTACAAAGATATAAATAAAGAAAAATAGTAATAAAATGCTTAAAAAAAATTATAATCATCAATTAAACTCATATCTCAACTGTGTCGCTTCAGATTTCAGATTATCCACCTAGAAAAAAGTTATTCAAACATTTCATTTAGAACAACATTCATCTTTGTCGTCTGTCTGTCGTTATTCCACCTCTAAGCTTTATGCGTTTTAAATGTTGATTTATGACAGACACACACACACATACAGCGACTCGCACAAAGGTAAACACACACATACACACACTCAAGCACACGTATATATGTACATATACATAGATTGAAGGCGACACTCCCTTAAACACAGCTAGTCATAATCTTAGCTGGCTGCTATAGGCATTATTTATCGATAGCTTCAACATTCCATTCAAATGTCTAACCACAACAGCCAAACACACACACACACACACACTAACACTAACACTCACTCAGAACATAACTGTGTGTATGTATAACAGGGCTTAACTGACACTTTCCGACAGCTCACATCTCTGACTGTAGCTTCCCAGTCTATACATTATGCTTAAAAAGGGAAAACCAGGGAGGGGGTTCGAAGAGAGCAGCACACAACATAAATTTCATATTCAGTTTGTGTAAACACAAACAAATACAACAACAAATACATGTCAATTTACAGCTGAATCCCTGTGTGTGTATGTGTGAGTATCCCTTTATCTGCTGGCGCTTGGTTCTTGTACAGGCTAGAGCGCGCTCGCTTAGCACAGACACACACTCCCTGAACTCACTCTACATACTTTTGTTTATTTGCCACAAATGAATAGCTTAAAATTTGATTGCATATACTGCTATACATACACATACATTCACATACATACATTGTATATTTCCTTTCATTTGTTTGCTTCTAATTACAGCACCCCAAACATCTAAGGCTGTCTCTCTTCCGCTTGCTGATGACCTCTTCAAGTGGTGGTGGCCTGTGCAGAATCTATAGCATACTTTCGAGCGCCTGCAGCCAAGCTTCGTTTTAAGCAAATTTTCAGCTCATTTCACAGCGTCTACAACCTCACACTGCCCCTCTTTAAGCCGCTTTCTCTCTGTTTCACAGATTGTTGTGGCCTTCAGTGAGTCTGCTAAATTTAACATACTCATACTTGCTGGCAAAACAAGGCGCAGCCACTTAAAGCCACATCTTAAATGCCCCTCAAGCCAAAGGCACGCGACTCAACATACTAGCAGCTGAAGTATTTTGTTTGCATGCAAATTGTGCGGAATTTATACAACTTATGAATGCGTGTATAGGTATATCTGTACATCAGCTAGACTTAAGTCGCAGCTTTTTATATAATTTAAAACTGACATCGTAAGGATACCAAGTATATTAAATTTAAAATAAGCAATAAATAATATTTATAATATTTTATTTAAAATTGTCAACTAAACTATAACTACCCCATATGTTAAATGTTACAGGATATTTACCGGCTGCATAAAATTACTTAAGCTAATCGTATGTGCCACAAAATACCACAAAACTTGCAACAAATTTATGCAAATTGAACCTTGTAGCAACACTTTCATTAGCTGCAAGTGCCTGCAATCTGAGGCACAAAAGAAAAACGAAAAAGTCAAGAAATTAATGCACTTTCAAAAGTTCCCAGAAAATTAAAAAATGTATTAAATTTATTTCAGTTAGTTTTAAAAAAAAATATTTAAAACTTGTTTTATTCTTTTACAGCTACAGCTGCCCCACATAAATCTTTCAACGCTCTCAATGCCACGACGTAGACGTAGTTTGTGGCAGTTTGTGGCAATCTTGTGATTCATGCCACATTTTGCTGCGCTTCGTTTGATGCACACACACACACATACCCACACACACTGATAGAGAAAATATAGAAGAGGAAAATGTCGAGAGAGGAAACGACAAACGACAACGGCAACGGCAACTGCAACTGCAACTGAATCTGATTTGTGCATTGTAATCAGAAATTCAAAAGAGTTTTCAAGCGAATGCGCTGCGTGGCACATAGTTAAGCAGGAAGTGGGCGGAAAAGGGGAGTGGCAGCTGTCTCTGCAGTTGCCACAGGCTTGCACTGATTATGTTTGCCTTGCAATTGAGCAGCAGACAGAACTTTAAACAATCCAAAAGCCCCTAAAACCTCAAACGCTAATCGAAACTTGCTGACAAAAAAAAAGATAGGCTCAAGGGTTATGGGTTAAAAGTAGAGCAATAGTAGGGAGTGTAGGAGATAGAATTGAACTATAAGTGTAAATGTTAAGCACAGATCAGGCAATGATGCTTTATTATGTAGCTGAAGCCAGACTTGTCCTAAGCGTTGCCTCGGAAGAGAGTGCTCGGTAGTTTCTTAAACACTTGCGGTTACTTGAAGATAAATGAACCTCAGCAAAGCAGGGGAAACTAAGGATGTCATGGGGAGGGCGAGAAAATTGTGGAACTTTTTGGTTGCTCTCACGCTTTTGCCTTTTCATGAATAACAAATCAGGTTGAAAGACAATTCCATAGACCAAGCAGAGGCCCAGACCCCAGGCAGGTCGTGCTCGGATTTTGGGATGGGGTTGAGGTCGTGTCGTGTCGTGTCGGGGCTTGGGCGTTTTGCCTAGACGTCCAAAAGCCGCAAGTTCTCTTAGTGTAAAACAAAAAGCATATTTAGCATGGCAAAGCCAGTAAAAATATAAAAGAGAGAAAGAGAAGGAGATTCAAGAAGCGAGGTACACTGAATGGGTAAATGGCACTGGCAGAGGGAGAAGTGAGGAGCAGGAGACTGCACTAGAAATGTTTTGAAGGCCTTCTGGTCCACTTTTGTTGAATTGAAAAGAAATTGTGCAAAAAACACTTGAGCCGAGTTTTCCCTCATCATCATCATATGTATATACTGTAGGTAATCCCCCCCCCGCCCACATCCCATCCCACACCACTTTTGGACAGCTCTTGCCTAGGACACAATTGGCGCTCTGCTCTGCTCTTTTTCGTCGGCTTTTCAAGTGTTTGTCAAAGTTTTGCCTCAGGTTGAGACATAGAAAAATTGTTTCATATTTGCCACACACACACAGAAAACACACATACACACACACACACACTTAGTAGTCAGTTGCAGGCAAGTCAAATGACCTGTGATAAGTAAGTACTTGCAAAAGTCCTGCAGAATAACCTTGAGAGCAGCTTCTAAAATGTTATAGAATTGAGCTGAAACTGTAGCTGCCTGAAATCTAATTAATATAATCCCAACCTTCTATTTATTTCTCTCAATATAATCCTCTCTCTATATATGTACATATAAACAGTAATTGCATATCAGCTTAGCTTATAATTTGTAGTTGATTTCTCTAAGCCTTCGTCCTGCTAATACCAGACACGAAGCCAGGATATCAAGCCGCCTTAAGCGCATAATTTGTAGACACCTACAATAATTACATATAACAGACATAACATGGATATATCTATATATATATATATATATATATGTGTGTGTTTATGCCTATATAGATATATGCTCAATTGCGATATCAGTGGAGAGTGTATTGCAAATGCATATTGCTTGGTAAATTGTGTAGCGGAAATTTAATGCCAGAAATTGCAAATTTCCTGCTATCAAAAAGTTGAACTCGAGCTTAACTTCGAGATGAAAGAGAAGACATCCCCAGGAACTGTCAAGTGTGGTAAGGTAAGCTGGGTTGGTATGCAGAGGGGGTGAACCGGGGTGGATGGTGGGAGGGGGGGAGGTACAGTCAGCATATAGCAAGCCTTGAGCTTATATATTTGCATATTTGATTTACAGCTCACAACTAAGAGCATGTTCTCGATGTCAGCGCCTAGGCTCCCCCTCTCTCTCTCACACTCTCTCTCTACCTCTCTCTTTCACTCTCTCCCTCAGTCTATATGAATATACATATATATATTTTTTTTCTTCCAGCTGCGCTACCTTAATGCGGGGTTATGGCTATGTGGATGCGGACGGCGGCTGTCAAAGCTCATTATAAGGCACAGAGTGTGTGTGTGCGGGGCGCTTGAAAGTATGCTACATTTATGTAGCCGTATGCATGCCAAATGGCAAATACTTGAATCCCTAATGAAAATATAACAGCTAATAAACGTTTTCATTTTTATTACAAAGTAAGTCAAATTATGCGAATTATGCCATAATTTCAAATTAAGCAGCACAAAAATTCATTAGAAGAGAGTAATCAGCCAGAAATACAAACAAAATACAAAATAAGAAAAAAATTATATAATAAAAATTATACAAATAAAAAAAAATAATAAGTTAAATTAATATTATAAAATAAAATATTACAAAAATATATTGAAAATAAATATAAAAATATGGCAAACATAGAACTAAAAAAAATATAACGTCCAACATTTCAAAACACCTGATACCAACTACTCATGTTATCTTAAGTAATCAATTACAAAATTTATTATCAAAGAAAATCCTTATACAATTTTTAAAAGCGTCTGTGAGCGTTTGTCACAGTGCCCGAGAATATATGTGGTCTAAGCAATTTTCTTGCACGCCTGACGCCGCATCAACTTGATTAATTGAAGTGGAAAATTGCTGACCAAGTAAGGGGTATATGATTGATAGTGAAAAAGTCAAGCTTAATGAGCCTGCAGGGCAACTTCTACAACTACAATAACAACAAAAACGACAACAACAACTACAGGCTGTAGAAGTAAAAGAATAACAGCTGCTGGGCCTTTATGCATACATCTTTTATCAAAAGACTCGGGGCTATTTGAACTGAAGTCACGCACTCACACCTATTTACATAGCAAATTACTTGGGGCAAGCCAAAAACTGACTGAATGACCTCCTCCACCTGAGCTTAATTAAAGTTTGTTAGGCACAACAACAACAACAACAACAACAGCAACAGCAACCACCGCATTTTGTGAGGCACACGTAATACATAATACAATGTGTTGGTTAATGAAGAAAACTTTGCGCGTTCTTTTGACAAATTGCATGACAATCTCACACTGGACACAAAGACGAGGACGACGTTGATGACGACAAAAGCAGTACGAATGGCTTTTCATTGCAAACGAACAGGATAAGAACAACAACAACAATGAAGGACATCAAATTAAATGATGAGATGATCAAGGCAACAAATGGACACGACGCCAACTGAATGACGAATTTCATTTTGTGCCCTATAATTATCATCGGGTTGCCTCTGTTCTCGCATTCAGCCGCAAAGTATGCAGCAATTTCTGTTTGAAATTAGTGCAAAAATGCGTAACAATTTGGGGGCGTAAATTGTGTAACAATTAAAATGCTAATGCTCTGAGAGAGATTTTAGCCCAGTTTACACATATCATCAACTTATTTTCAACTAGTTGCCAAGCTCATTAAAAGCCAGTTAAATATGGAAAACAACGAAATGAACTGGGAGAGAGAGTGAGAGAAAGCGGGAGAGATAGAGGGAGCGAAAAGAAACAAATTTTAGTTTCATGCATATTCCAAATTGGTTGGGATCAACAAAATTTAAATATCAAATTTTTTACATGAGTGAATTTGGTCCATTATTTTAGAAAATATACCAAAAAATTAAAAAAAAGGAAACCATATTTTGTTACATAAATTAAGGGCGTCTTTTACATTGGAAATCCATAACTTTAACAATTTTTAACTGATTTCCTTTAATGATTTCAATCATATATTATTAAACTGCTCCCAAAAATTAAGACAATCATAAAAACGGTTGTCCAAAATTAAGAAAAACTATAATAAAAACGTTATTTTGGAAGATTTTGTTATGCTGCTTTCAATATCACAAATCGGTTAAAATGGAAATTATACCTCAAATGTTAAACTCTATTTAGACAGATATTCATAGCATTTTATTAAAATTTATGAAGTCTCAGCTAAGCGATTGTTGAACAAACTATGATTTAATCCGCATAATGTGCAGAGGCAAAACATGCGGTTACTCAGCATATTAAATTTATAAACAATTGCGAACATGCCGCCATTATGTTATTGTAGAATGACAGCTATGATTTATCGAAATAGCACACATGTGTATAATGCACACACACACACACACACACACACACAAACACACAGTGTCACATATGTACATATGTTTATAGACACACATGAAAGTTGTTAAGTGCATAGCGTGTATGGAATGTGAATATGTAGTAGTGTATGTGAATATGTATGTGAATGCGTGTGTGAATGTGTGTGTGAGTGTGTGTGTGTGTGTGTGTGTGAGTATATGGTATGCGGGTAACACAAAATTGTAGTGTAGTATGTGGTATGTGGGCAATGGAACGTGTCTTTTAATTGATGTGACCTCTCTCTTTCCCTCTCTCTGTCTCTCTCTCTCTTTCTCTCTCACACTCTGTCTCTCTCTCCCCTCACTCTCTCTCTCTCTCTCCCCTCTATCTCTTCTTTGCCCGCACTTTGCCATCGCGTCGTTTGAAAAGTTTTGTGTATCCCTTTTAGCGTTAACTGTACTTTGGCTGTTGGTTTTGCGGCTGTTTTCGCCAGTTGATGTGGCGCTTTAGACCCACTGTTGTTGCGCATTGTTGTTACTTTTGCCTGGTTATTGTTATTGTTGTTGTTGTTATTGTTGTTGTTGTTGTTGCTGTTGCTGCTACAACTACTGTGAATGTTTGTGCTCTAATTCGCCGTTAAGTGGCTTTTGGACATTTGTTGCAAAACTTTGCCATTTTTTCCGCTTACTTTCTGTCTCTCTCTCTCTCTCTTTCTCTCTCCCTCTCTCTCTCTCTCTCTCTCTCTCTCTTTTTATATATTCTCTCACTTCTCAGCATACTCCCAGTTTGCCTGCGGTTTTAGCAACTGCCGTTAGATAGCCCGTCTGCGCCTTCAACTTATGTTACGGTAAATTAATGAGTGTCAAAAGAGAGCACAAGTTTTTTCTCCCACTCTCTCTCTCTCTCTCTATTTCTCACTCTCTCACTCTTTTGGTGAAGAGCTATCAACTTAAAGTTGTATTGCAAAACTTGCCCAGCAAAGCTGCACAAATTGCTTTGCCAACTGTTGACTGATGATCATTGTGCATGAATTTCTGAGGGGGAAGAAAGAATGTTAAACTTAATGGGTATGAGAATATATATCCTTTATCCCAGAATGTTTGTCATCAAATGCATTTCAAGCATTTGTTATTGCAATTTTCCTTCACTTAATCGTCACTTAACGAGCAGGAATCTATCAAAAACATTGATAACTGCCTTTATTTTCAGTTGGCATACTTTGAAGACTTTCTTTTTCGGTTTTGTTTCGTTTTAAGTTTCAAAACTTCCAATCCAATCAATAGCAAAAGCATTTAACTTTTTTCAATATAAAAAATATATTTTTCCAACTTTGAAGTTGAACATTTTCGAAGAATTCTTCCATTTTATGCTGAATTCGTACTTTCTGATAGTTTCTATCCAAATTTTAGCCTTTGCAAAACTAAAGTTACTTTCAAAATAATAACCTTACTGAACCCTCAAACCATTCATTTACCCAATTTAACGAAAGCTCCTTTTTATGCCTTTCTTGAAAGGAACCGGAATGATATAATAAAATTGTTTAATATTTACAAATATTTGTTATCAATACTTAAAGTTAAAGTTGCTCAAACAATTCGCAAATTACAATCTTAAGCCACCCTTAAAGCTTTCGTTCAAAGTTTACGAAAGCTGCTGCCTAAAAAGTAGCTTAAAGCTTTCCGAAAGCTGCTGCAATTTAATTAGCCACACGTAGTGTCTATAACTGTAACTGTTGCTGTAACTGTAGCTGTGCGTGTTTGATGAATGTTTTTACAGATTTAATGTGCAACATGCCCCTTCAACACCCCTATGTCTCCCCTCTTGTCCACAACAGCCTCTCTCACGCTCTGCAATCACAATTTATTGAGCATTTCGTTTGCCCGAATTAAGCCAATAATTTCATTTAAAATGCGCACCTGATGACTCTGAATACAGCAGAGTCCTTTTCGCCTTCCCCCCCCAGTCCTCGTACATACATACATAAATACATACATACATACATACATATGTGGCATTTATGGTAGGTAGTATGTAGACACGTGTATAATACACCTGTGAGTGTAAGTGTGTGTCTCTGGGTCATAAAGCTTTACGACCAGAGTCATCCACGTTCGTCGTCATCGTCGTCGTCGTCGTCATCGTCAGTTGTCATTTGTCGCTCGTCTCATTGTTATATGGACAATAATGTGTGGAGAGACAAAACATGAGAAATAAAGATTTTTATGTTGGCATTTTTGCTGCGAAAGAAGTTTGTTTTAATTATAACACCTGCCAACAACACCCACAGACAGAAGAAAAAGCCAAGATGAAGAATACGGAGCAGCAGCAACAACACGTAAAGCGCGTGAAAGAAGAGCAAAAATGGACGTAAAAATGGCCGCATTCCGTATGCAAAAATTTAATTCCACAAATGAGAACGTTTCACGGTGACTGCATTGAGAAATCACATTTTCTTTCATTTTCACTTTCTGTTTTTTTCTTTTTTTTGTGCACTTTTCTCTTTTTTTCTCACACCTATATGGATATATCTGTATGTATATCCTATATTTTCTACCACGTTGAGTATCTCTCTAAGGGCATCCCTTTTTCCTTGCCCAGCACTGTCATTGTCTTGCTGTCTTGCTTTTTGACTGCCCCACAGTAACTATGTGTGTGTGCAAGAGTGTGTGCGAGTGTGTGTGAGTGTGTGTGAGTGTAGTCTGTCCATCTACAATTTAACAAATTAAAAAAGGGCGTGGCAAACAAAAGAAGGAGCAGCAGCAGCAGCAGCGGCGGCGGCAACACAATCAAGCTGGCCATGACCAAGAATTTCACTTGTTTTCTTTTTCTTTTTTCCACTGTCACTATCTCCATCTCTCTCTCTGTCTCGCTGTCTCTTTTCGCTCACTAGTTGTGTCCCTTTCTTTTACACAGCATACCACGCGAATAATATGCAAATTGTTTGCTGACCAAAGGCACTTTTTTACTGTGTGTTACTGTGAAGGGGTTACGAGTCTCTCTTGTTGAAGGTGACTGTGGATAAGCCAAAAAGTCACTCGGAAATACTCGACATAATGTTGAAGGTAGTGCATGAAAAATTCAAGAGAGAAAATCAGATAATAATCGGAATAAGAGAAATTAAAACTGATACAAAAGAAACCATAGGGAAGCAGAGATGTAAGACCCTAAAGTTTAAGATTTCCAACGCTATTCACTAACATAACTTTGCTTAATTGTTGAATCTCGAAAATTCCCGTTAAAAATTTTCAAATCAATATTGTAGATTCTTCACTCTCTACTTTTTCAGCTAACACAACTTATGAAAATTTTAAGTGAAATATCATTAATATCAATAATATATTTTTAGTTATAATTCACAAATGTTTCAATAATTGTGGAATTCAAGATTTTAAGTTCTATGATATTTCAATTTTTGCTATATGAGTTGAAATAACTCACACAACTTGAATAATATATATCATTTTCTTAAGGGAAACTAAGGAATTCTAATATTCGAAAGTAATATCCATATGTCATATTCATTTCACTAATATATATGATCGATACTATACCTACTGTAATCAGTTTGAGCCCCTTAATAGTTCTACTTAAGAAAACAGTCAATACTCACCTGAAAAGAGAGAAAAGTAAAAATATAAACATTAAATTTAGCAAATTACAATTATCTTTTTGTTAATAAATATAGTTTAATTTTTTTTGTTAATAAATTTAATAGGTGAAGAATCTGTATATCAATTAAGGTTTTTATAGCTGAGGAATTCTTAAACAATGCCACAAAGTATGCTATAGTATTTCATTATTCATGCTGGTCCAGTTTATTGAGCTTATTATTATATTTCTATGAATGTTTGGGGCTGTTGGCGAAATCAGTTAACGTTAGAGGCGATTCAGCGGAAACTGTTTAAATATTAACAAAGTTGGTAACCTTTTCGATGCATAGACAACATGGGAATTACGTATTTCTCTCTGTTTCTGATGTAATCATAAATTATTGAGTCGTGTCTGGGGAGTAGTAGCCGAGGATGTTACGAGCTGTAACCAACATGTGTTGCTTTAATATGGTTTTAAGCCATTTCATTTATTATTTAAGCCATGGCACAAACACAAATACAACTACCAAAAAAATATATAAAAAAAAAACGTTTCGCGTTTCGCCTGTCAAAAATGCAATCGCCAAAGAAAAAGGCTAAAAAAAAACCGCTAAAAAAAACGTGAAAGAGAAAGTGGCAAGAGAAATGGGCTGCAGCCAAAATTCAATTACTACCGCAGCAGTCAACAAGCTTCCAACACATATGAGAGAGAGAGAGAGAAAGTAAGTGAAAGGGACAGAGAGAGACAGAGAGAGTGAGAGAGAATGAGAGAGATAGCGATATATGTAGGCTGTAACGAGATGCAACCGTTGTTTGCACATAAATTGTTTGTAGTTATGCCAATGTCTCACACTCCATGTGTGTGTGTGTGTGTGTTTGTATTTGTATATATGTATGTATGTGTGTGCTGTCATGTGTCAATAGGTGTATGAGTTTATGTGTGTGTGTGTATATGAGAGGCAGCTTAAGAATAAATAAATAAATACGTATAATCCAACGCCAAAAACGTCGCAGCATTTTCAAGGCAATTTATGTGACCTCTCGACTGTTGCCATCTCATTTTAACCATCGCTCCCTCTCCCTCTTTCTCACTGCCACAAATTTATAGTATATTCATAATTTCTGTTTTTTATTAACATTGTTCACGACAGTTGAACCACAACACCAGCAACAAAAAGAACCACAACATAAATGTGAAAAAATACAGAAAACATAAATCGAACTTTTAATATTCCTTTTTTTTTTGCTCTTTGTTATAATCACAGTGGTCATTTAATTGGAAAACTTTGTCAAAAATAAAAAAAAAACTTATTGACAGCTTAAGTTATCTATAATATATAAAAAATGTGAATGTTTCACATGGAGACTCATGAGACTCTTAAGTACTTTTGAAACTGACAGAAAACTTAACGAAAAGTTAGAAAAATCAATTAGATTTGAGGACATGCTTGGCTACTTACAAGCTTATCTTTTTATTGTGCTATAAATTTATTTATTTTTAGAAATTCAAATATAATATATCACCGCAATAACTAGTGATGACAACCACAGACGAAGCTCGTATATGATAGCACTGACCAAATAACATATAGATACCCCATTTCATATACTCGATTTGTTCACAAACATTTGGTCAGTGATGATAGTCTTATAATTCGCAACTGCTTTAAGCAGTGCAAACTACAAGTGCCGCTAGAAGTTTTCAGCAGGTTTCCTTTGCTGCTAAAGAAGGCAGACTTATGTTTTGATATGTTTCGGTTTGCAACTAAATACTTTATAAATATTATTTCTACATATTTGATTCTCAGTTTCCATACACTTCAAATAAAAACCAATTACTATTGAAATTACGCAAATAAGTTGAGTTTTAGCCATGAAAGTATCTCCATCTATAAACCCCGAACATCCACCAAATTGTTGGTAATAAATCTCAATGACAAGCTCTTAACTGTATTGAATTACAGTCGACATATAATGTCAGATTATTGGTCTAAGTTATATATGTTTAATCTCTGTATTGAGTGCTTGATGCTGCTGCTTCCTCTTGCCACTTTTATTGACATTTGCTTAACTTGGCCGTTAAGTAGCTGCTGAAGCTCATAACTTTTTAATTAGCCAATTGAAAGTGCAGTCATGTCATCTAATGGAAATCCATCAGCTAATTGAGACATATACTGAGTTATAGCATTTATCGGACAAAACAGCTGATGTGGCATGAAAATATACTTAATTTTTATATTTTATGTTAATTGACTGTTTAGTTTGTTAACAAATTAGACAAATATTGTTGGGTAAAATATAAAAAACGAAGGAAGGACTCAATTAAGAAGTTTAAGGAGCAACAGCAGCTGTCTTTATATATTCTCTGTCTCTCTCCTCTCTTTATCTATCCCTCTATTTCTTATTCTCTTCCTATCAGTCAGTTTTCTTCTCTCCCCCTGCTCATCACTCTCTTCGCACTTAATTAGGACCCTTGTTAGCCTTCAGTCTTTAATCATGTTGCAAGCATCTTAATTGTTGCCCTGCTTGGAGTCTCGCTTCATTATGGTTGCTGCTGCCACATGCTGCAATAGTACTTGCTTGCCACAGACCCTTGAGGCAATTGCACCACAATCATTTAACTAATCGAAAGTGTGTCTAAAACCGGGGGGCGTATTTCCAATCAGAGTGGGCGTGGCCGCAAATTGAACCCTCAGCTAACTGATAAGGGTTTCAAATCCCAGAGAGATTTCTTTAATTAGCTGACAATAATAGAGGTGGCATGCCACACATCTTATTAACCACATTTTGTACTAAATGAAGTTCTCTATATAATGTGCAAGATAAGTTCTTAAAGTCTAAAAGAAAGTATCGCCAAGCAAATTCAAATTCGATAAGAAGTTTAAATTGTGCCTGATGGCAGTGTTGAATAACGTGCTGCAGATACTTCGATTAACGGTAATGTTAAAGCCTGTCAAAGGCAGCACCACAAACTAAGATAATCTAAAGCTGAAAAGCTGTGAAAATGAAAGAGGTTCAGAGACTTCCAAGTCAATGCAGACATTGTCTATGTTTTGGCAAACTATGTTTTAGTGGGTGGCGAAAGAGGGCGTGTCGCGGGGCGTGTCCAACGAATGGGAGTTGACAATTCAATTAGCGGCTTATGCAAATCAATTTGAAGGCAAAATTTATTTGTTTGAAATTGAAGCTCAAAGTGACGTGAGATGAAGTAAAAGTTGAAATGGGAAAAGTTATTTGATGTTTTAACTAGTCAAAGCCGCAAAAGAATGTTATTAATTACTTACTTAATTTCAAAATAACTAAAAATAGAGATTTTTGAAATTCAGTGATTTTTTCAGAATTTTAATCATTTTTTTTTAAATAAAAAATTCTACTTTTTGCTTATTAAGCAAAAAAAAACTCCATTTAAAAATGGCTAACAACAACAAATTTTTGCAAAATTTTCCTTTGGCTCGTGTAAAAAAAAGAATCAGCTTACACCTGGACACAGATGAAGGCATTTTCCACGCTCTGCAGCATCATGTCAGCTATTTATGAGGAGCTCTTTATGTTTTTTCATGTTGTTTTTTTCTTTTCCAGCAGACTCTTTATTTTTCTCGTTTGCCTTTGTTTTTTCTGTTCGCTTTTGTTATTGTTGTTGTTATTGTTGTTATTGTTGACACTTTTAATGTTGATTAATGGCAGTCGTTGCCAGCATGCCATAAAACAAGCTACGCATACACACACATATACATATATACATATACTATATATATACATAAATGAATTGTTAACGCAGCACAAATAAAAAATCGTAGCATGCTTCTAGGAGCAGACAACAACAGGCAACTTAAAATGGCGTTGTTGCTGCTTATATGCACACAATATATAACAAAATGTATCTTATATATATAGTAAATATATATATATAATACTACTGCTGTTTGTTGTTAACATTAATCTTGTGAATGGCATAATTTATAACGACTTCAAGTTGCCATCAATTATACGAATTATGCAACAAAAATAAAACTTCCAAAAATATTCAAAAAAAATAATTGAAATTTCCTAAATTTATATATATTCAAATTTATAGAAAATATTTCTTCTACATAATTGGGTTGATCTAATCGCACAGCGTAAGCAAATAACATAACTAACAGAAATTGCAATGGCATCAATAAATTCTGTTGTTGTCGTCGCCAAACGAAAATCTAATAAAAAAAAATTGCCACTCAAAATAATGTTTAATATTTGATGCAAAATATTTATATTCATTGAAATGTGGCATTGCATTTGGTGCTCTCAATGGGAGTTTTATGCTTGAGGGGGTTTGCTTACAAATTTTTCTTTTTCTGATGGAGGAAAATGCAACTGGATTTCTGTTTGCCTCTGAGAGCTACGCTTTTCATATTTTTACCGAATTTATAACCATAATAAACCGCAACAAAAGCGACAACCACATAACCATAAACTGCACTTTGGCCGGACTAAAAATATATATATTGTGACTCACATACATATATATTTAGTGCATAAAACAAACGTCATAAAAAAACATGTTTATAAATAAAATACAAGCGACATAAGTTGAAAGGGGGTTCGTCGCTTGGGAAATGCCAAAAAGCAAAATATACAACAACAAAAAATATACAATTTATGGCTTGAAAGAGTTGAAATCATGGGCATGAAGTGCCCTGTAATCATAGCAAGCAGGGTATGAGCAACTATTAACAATATTTCAAAGAACAAGTAATAGTTTTTGTAGTTGACAAAAATAGCTCAAAATAAAAAAAATATGGAAAATTAATTAAAAACTAAAAATGAATAACAAAATAAGAGAATAAAAAAAAATAAAAAATATCTATAAAATGAAAAAATATATTCTTAATTATAAAAATTAATGCATGTACATATAAATGCATGTTTCAATAAAGCACAAATTACAAACGATAGTTATTAAAGTTGTGCCACAAAATGAAAGTGCCTTTGCTTTTCCTTAAGCTCCCTTTTCCTGCTGCACACACATGTTGCCAAGATGCGGTTAAGATTTATGTGGCAAGTCACATTAACTGTATATTCAAAAGCTGCGTTACAGGTAACAACTTTTAGCCAACCGCTGGTGTCCATGGCACAAAGTTTTGTGTGCAGCCGAGAGAAGTTTTTCGTTGCAAACATCCCCACAAACTACCCTTCAGTCTCTACATGTGCCTGACCCGCTCCCCACCCCAACCCTCTAGGTAGCCCACGGCCCCTGCTCACTTCTGTATCCGTGTCCATCGACAAACTTAACTTATCATTAAGGCCATAATACATGGCCCGGAAGTTGTGTGGATGTTGATCTGCCTTTGCCCCAAAATGTAGGCAACATTTTCTGTGGCCGCAGCTGCGCGCATTTAACGTTATGCACACATGCACTAGTGTGCGTATGCTGACCACAAAACATTGTGTGTGTATGTGGAGGAGTGTGTGTGTGTGTGTCAATCAATCTGAATTGCCGCACAGTGGGCGCAGCAGGCCAAGCATTAGCTGCCTTTACTCCCATTCACCAACAAACGTTGTAATTTTGCCAGTTTCTCTTTCCTTCCCTCTTGCTCTATCTCTTTAGCTGCATATGTGTGTGTGTGTGGGTTTGCTGCACTTAACGAGCTCACCACTACATAGAAACAGACACACACACACATACGTAACACACCCATGCACTCAACTGGCGGTCAGTCAGTGCAATTTGTCCATCAATCATGTTGCTTCGATTTTCCTCTCAAAAATTAATTGACTTTGATTTTCTAAAGTTCAGCGAAGGGATGGGAAGGGGGGAGGGGCAAAAGGGGCCAAAGGGGGAGTGTCAAGTGGATTGTGTGGTTTTTTTTGGCATCGCATGCATGTGTCTGTGTAACTGTGTGTGTGTGTGTGTGTGTGACTTGTCTAATTTGTTTCATTCGTTGCTGATTGACTGACAAGATTCGGTTCTTTTTTTCCCTCGAACTATGCTCCCTCCAAATTGAAACGATGCTTATCGCCAGACATTTTCCCCAAGCCAAAACTGCCAACGGTACAAATTGTAGTTGACAGTCTATTTTATGGATATATGTATGTATATCTAGCTTATAGATCATGTTGATTGAATTTCAATCTAGTTTAAGAATTTGCGAGCATGTCAAAAATTTGAAATAGCTAAGATGTAAAGACTTGAATAAACATAAGCGAGAGAGACAAGCACAGAGTAAGAGAGAGAGAGAGAGAAAGAGAGAAAGAGTAAGAGGAAGAGAAAGAGGAAGAGAGAGAAAAATTGGGAATTGCAGATAAAAAACTATTAATCTCTTTTTTTCCATAATTTTTCAAGATTTTTAAGATTTTTAAAACTTTACTATCAGCTCTCTCTCTATTTCTCTCTCTCTCTCTCTCTCTCTCTCTCTCTCTCTCTCTCTCTCTCTCTCTCTCTCTCTCTCTCTCTCTCTCTCTCTCTCTCTCTCTCTCTCTCTTCTGCAATAACTGTATTTCAAAACTGTTTTCATCAATTAGTTTAGATCAGAGAAGATTCAAGGAATCTAATATTAATATAATTTTAATATCTAATATTATAATAATTTTAAAATACAGAACAAAAAATGAAATCAAAAATTTGTATATATTAAGATAAAGAAGTTTTGCATTTTAGAAAATATTAGTTGAAAACATAAATCAAATTTCACAACAAAGAAGCTTGACTGCTGTGGGTCACAGTAATTGCCATCTTTTACATCTTTTAATCCATTGGCCGCCATTTTAGATGCCAGCATAAACCAGGGCTGGCGAAAAAAACCCAAACATCCGTAACAACAAGAATGGCAGCGATAAACTGTCCACAGAAATTAATAATTCATAATTAGCAGCTGACTAAATATTTAACTTAATCGCTAGCATTTTGGCCTCAACTTTTGGTCACAGTTGGCTAACAGCATGCAGCAACCAAACAACAACGAAAAAAAACGTTTATAAACAGCTTTTTTTTTGTTATTGTACAGTATGAAAAGTTGGTCATTTGAGCGTTGACAATAATTGTGATTTATGTGCAGACCATTTGCCGTACGAGCCATGAAAATGACAATTACTGCACGAAAAATCCGACAAAATTTTTTTCTATTTTTTTTTTGGCCATGTGGCCAAGTTAAAAGTGAAATGGCTATAACGCTTGCAAAGTAGACTATAAAATTTTCCTAACATTTCTAATGGATTTATATGCATGAGATAAGAAAACAAGTAAACAAAAATCAAATATAGAAAAGTTCAAAGACAAAGCAAATTACGTTTTGAAGTTTAGAATATAAAATGCAAAATAAAATATATTATTGATATATGATTTTTACTGTAATATTTATTTTAAGAAAGTAATAAACAGTTTCTTATTTAGGGGCTAATTTTGGAATTGAATTCTGACAGTTGAGAAATAATTGAGCTATTTCTGAGATGTACAAATCTTGTTCTATGATATTATCTTCTAACATTCTTAAAAAACTGTTAAACTTTTCAAGTTATTCTTCAAATACATTCGTCTACTTTCTTCTACAATCAGCTGATACAAAACTGTTATAGCATCGTAAGTATGGTACTGGGAACAAAAATGGCTTAAGCTAATACTACTACCCACTACATTCCGCTTACACAAAACTAATATACCTGCTTTACCTCGGTACTAGTAATCAAAATAGCTAAAGCTGACACTAATTTAAGCATTTCTCTCTAATTGCTAGCTATTTATATCAGAATTTCAAAAAAAAAAGAATAAAAATTGAAAAATACACTCACTGCCATTAATATAGACACTTTCAGCCGCGAAAAAATAAATATAGTACAAAAATTCAATAGATTATGAATATATCAAATGCGAATTCACGTTGATGCTATTTTTGGCCCAGGGCACACAGTTTGTCTCTGGCTTGTCTACAGTTATGCCAACCATTAAGTGGCGACAAGAAGTACTATGAAAAGCAGGAGAAGAAGAAGGACAAGAAGACAGAGACGAAGACGAAGACGACGAAGGGATGAAGACAACGACGGGTTGAAGCACTTTCATAGTATTTATATGTAAATATTTGTCGAGAGGTGCACAGAATTCGCCGCTTTGCTCAGGGTTTTCAGTGTCTGTGTCGCGGCACAAAGTATGAATATTTTAGGCAGGCACTGTATCAACTTTTATTTTCTATATTTCACCATTTTTTTTCTATTTGTTTTTTTTTTCTTGTATTTTCATTTTTGTCTTTTGGGGGTAACACGCGCGCGTCTAGACAATGTTTGCAAGCAGACACCGCACGAGAGAAACGGACAAACGAGAGCCGCCAAACGAAACATTTCTTATTTTATTTATTAAATGAGTTGTTTTTTTTTTTTTGTTGTGCACTTTTAATTCGAAAAAAATTGTGAAATAAATATTTGTAAATTTGTTGTACTCACTCTGCAATGCTTTTAGATAGCGGCCAGCGCTCCATGGAGGCCTGATATTTCATATTCTCGATTTGCTTCTTTAATGCGTCCCGATCCATGTTTTGTAGAGCACTGGGATCCATGTTGGCCAAAATTTATCCACATGCCACCCCTGTAAAGGCCAAACAGAGAGAGCGTGTCCAAAAACTTAATGCTCACTTGCTATAAAAATCGTGTCATACTCTGCAGACTCTTTATATAAAATCCCCCACAATTTACACACACACACTCTCTCTCTCTTTCACTCTCTCTCTCTGTTTTCTCTCTCTCTTGTGAGGGGTTGCAGGACTCTGCTGACTGCACCCTGTATGCTGTTAATGGCCGGTATATCTCGGCTGTTTTTTCCGCAGGCTTCACACGCCTCACATTGCCGACGCCTGCGCTCTGCTTCCATAACAAATCAATAAAGAGAGCGAGTGCCGCATAGCACAGCAAGAGCATAGCGAGAGAGACAGAGAGAGAGAGAGAGAGAGCGACTGCTTTAACAGTGCACTGCTATAAACTTAACATACTCTGTTAAGCTGAGCATATTCAGCTGTTAAGTTGCCAAGCACGCTTTTTGTAGAAGGGTGCGACATCAATGTGAATAAATTGTAAATAAAATGTTAGAAAATGTTAAACAATTATTACAGTTACGCTTTGCCTTCACACTTTAAATTAATTTCTCATCTATTTACTATTTGATCTTCAATCAATTGCTGCTGCAGACACTTTTGCCGGCAATTCATTTCAGTTTTGACGCATAATTTATTAAGCCACGTCTTTTGTTATTCCTGACGTTGTCATTTCGTGACGTTTTTATGGCCTGGTCAACATCATAAATAAACGAAAATCTGTCGATTTTGCAGGCGTCACTTTGAATGGCGCAAAAATAACTGAAGGCTGCGTGTTATGGGGCAATTAATTTAAGAAATAAAAATGATTGCTGTTAAAAATAAATATATGTTATAGAATATAGAACATATAACGCAAAATTTTAAGTTAAACTAATATTAAATTATATTTCTTTAAAGAGTATATATTTTCTATATTTTTCTATTTCTATATTTTTCAAATTTAATAAAAATTAAATATGAGTATTTATATAATATTTGATTTTGATCAAAAATTTTTTCAAGTGCATAGAAAAAAACACATATAAATATATAAATAAAATCTTAAATACTCCCATTCTTGGTTTAATTACATTTCATTTCTTCTGCTTCTTCACAACATTTCAAGCAAACATTTAACGCGTCTCTCGAATGCCCCTCAACTCGACTGTAGCTTTTCTTTGCTACACACAAGCTCAACTTCAATTTCAGTCAAAACCCACTTCAGAAACTCAATTTCCATCTCACTTTCTGCTCTTAACAGCTACTATTGCTGTTTGCTGACAGCTGCTGTTAGCGTGGACAGCAACCACTGTTAACAGCACAACTTATCGCATGCTAGAAATAGACATACTATGTATATGCTGTTAGTTGACTTTGTTTTCTGGTTTTCTGGTTTTCTGGCTAGTTTTATGCGCATTTACAAAGTCAACAATATTAAACTATAAAAGTACCGCAAAGCCAAGCACAAACTAAGAATACCAAATAAAAAGGGAACTTGGGTCAGCCACAATGGGTTCCCCAAGCAAGCAGCTACCTTTTTTTTATTTTTGAATAGGGTCTGCTCGTCTCTCTCTGCTCCTCTTAACTCCCACATCAATGCTGCGCACGGCTGGACAGCTGTAAAAACCGCAAACAAAATGAGCAAAAAAAAAAAAACAGCATGAAGTTACCGGCATCCTCTGCCTTTGCCGCTCCCTCTGTACCGCCCTTCTGCCCTATCCCTCTGCCTCTCCCTTAACCTCTTCCCTCTGCCTCTTCTTATTACTTTCTGTTCAGGGTTTTTTCCATCTTTTCCATTTGGAATTGGCCCATGTCAGGACTGGGACTGCTTTGGCCATAATCAACGCCATTGATGTTCTGCCGGTAGTGGGCGCTATGATGACACCTTGCAGCAGCGGGGGCGTGGTCAATGGCCGCACTGTTGTGTCGTGTTAAATATGTTGAGCCAAAAAAGGAAAACAGACTGGGATTTTGATGGCCGACTAACTGAGCATTTTGTGACTCAGTTAAGTAGATATGCATAGACACCCACACACACACACACACACACACACACACACACACACACACACACACACATACTTATGGGTGTACATCATGTTGTTGCCACTTGGCTGAACAACTGACAGCGTTTACTCCAATCGGGCCGAAACCGAACAACAACATCAACAACAACGATGCGGACAAGCTGTCAGGCTGTAAAAGGATTTTATGTTGTTAACCCAAAGTTGCCGGAGCAGCATCAGCAGCAACAGCAGCTGCTACTCTGTTTGCCTGCAGGCAGCTGCTGCTCCTCCTTCCTTCGTCCTTCTTCCTGGTGCTGCTTTTACCGACGCAGCTTTAAAAGCCAATCCAAGTGTTAATGGCCAAAAGAATTGTGTTAAATCCGCAGATTTAAGGTTCGCCTCAAGACAAAAGCTCTCACTCATTAAAGCGCCTGTCTCTGTATGTTCACCTATCTGTATGCTTGTTCAACTATCTGTATGTACATACATACATACATATATATAACTCGACATCTTCTCTTTATCTTAAAGTGCACTTAACTGAAAGTTCATCTTTTCACTTAACATGAAGCTACGTTGTATTGTATGTTGTATGTTTTTTATCAATTTTTTTTTAACCGTATCTTCAGAAATACTCTTTAGAAACTTGTCAAAAAATTATTTCTACGCTAATTTTGATGTGATTATTTGATTACAATCAAAAAATTCCAAATTAAAAATTTACTCTTATTAGCACAATTTATGTATATATTTCAATATATGCTGTTTTATCACATAAGATATTTAAAATCATACTCTTTATCACATTTTGATGAAAGTGCCCATATGAAAGTATTAAAATATTTTCATGTAGTTCCAAAATCAATCTTTACTTGAGCAAACTCTCTTTCTCACAAATTTCTCTCACTCCCATGCGAGTCCATTCTCGTTTATCTCAACTAATTGCTGCAGTTCACGCACAGTAAAAGGCTGCATGTTGAGAGAGTGCATGTCCTTTGGCAAGAGTTACAGGCGCAGGCAGCATCAAGAGTTCCAAATGGAATCTGTGACAATATTCATTTTTTTTTTTTCTTTCATTTTTTTGCGACCTGCAACTGAAAAACTTGCACAAATTTATCTCATATAAGAGAGAACTCTCTCTCTCTCTCTCTGTCTGTCAGACACATACATACATACGCATACAGTCTCCCACGCTCTGGCAATACCTCTCCCCTTTTTCTCTATCCCTCTCCCCCTGCCTTTCTCACACTCGCTCTCCCTTTCTCTATCTGCCTTTCCCTCTCGCACTGCCTTAAGTAAACGCGCCTGCAACGGACATAAATCGTTAGCAAAAATGTTTTTGGCGGTTATTTCGCTTGCTCCCTTTTGCACTTCGACCCACAATGACCCCCACCGCACTCCCTGTTGCAAGCACTCATTGCCACATCTTAACTTATGTGTGTGTGTGTGTGTGTGTGAGTGTAGGCTGAGACTTGGCATCCTTCAACTCAACACACAAAGCAAACGCGCTGGCTGCAAGCGACAAGGACAACTACCAAAAGTCAAGTGATTTTCATCCTGTTGCTGTTGTTGTTGTCCGACATGCACACAAAAACAACTGCAAATTGTCAACTTGAAGTGCACACGACTACAGGATACCAGGTACCAAAAAAATAGAAAGAAAGAAACAATAAGAGAAGGAATACAAAGAAGAGCAAAAGGAAGTCAACACAAATAGAAGCTCTTTCATAGCTTTAGTTTATTCCTTTTTTCAAGTTTTACACAAACTCATTACACCCATGCTGCACTTAATGTACGTGGCACAAGACAGCAAACCGAAAACAAGAAGCAAGACGAGCAACAACAAAACAAATTGTCAACCGTTGGACAACTACTGTCAGCCACTGTGTATCTAGGTAAACAACTGTGTGTGTGTGTGTTGATGTGTGTGTGTTGATGTGTGTGTGTTGCTCATTCTTTCACTCACTATATCCGTCTTACTCTCCCTCTTTATACAACTTTGGGAACTATTTTTTATTAACTGCCAACTGTTTAGCCAGCAAATGTCTCTCTTTGCCCTGGAGCAACAAAACGCTTCAGAGAATTTCGGATTTCCACATTACAATTTCTCATATACGAATTAAGATGAGGCAATGGAAGCAGGAAACAGATGCACAAGAAGAGGAAGAAGAAGACGTAGTAGACGTAGCTGGAGTAACTTGTGGCAGGCACAACCGCAAAAACTCTCAGGTATGTTTATATGCAGCTTAACTTTACAAAAGTTTCGCAGCAAATGGGAGGAATTATGGCCTTATGGTAAGATATGTGACAGGCTCAAGAGACAGCGAAAGAGGGGAACAGAGACATTAAGAGAGAGAGAGAGAGAGAGAGAGAGAGAGAGAGAGAGAGGGAGAGAGAGAGAGACACAGAGAATGTCAAAGTAACTGCACTACAAAAGATCAACAAAGGTTAGCACGGATTACAGCGTCTAAAGCTAGAACATTTTGTAGTTATAAACTGAAGATTTAAATTTTAATTTATAGAATAGTATTTTTTTTTATAATTTGAGTTTTTTTTCAATTTTAGAAAACTTTAGATTTCTCAAAAATTTGAGTTCTTGGGAAATTTTGAGGTTAATTTTCGCATATATTTTTTCTAAATATCTCTGAAAATATTCAACAGAAATATCTCGAATAAAAATCAAAATGCTAGTTTCGGGTCCAGAAATCATTTGTAGGTAAAAGATGGAGGTGGAAAAATCTTCGAATATTGATGATGTTGTCAGATATTATCAGATATTCAAGTTTATTAATATTCACTTAAGTTTTAGCAAAAACAAAGGCCTCTCAAAAATAACACGCGGCTGTTTCAGAAGCTCTATGAAACTGTTGTTCATTTCTCTCGAAAAAATTCTAATCGAAATCAACTTACAAATTTTGCATTGGCCAAAGTGAAAGTCTCTAAATAATTTTTATGTAATCCTGAACTTTTGACTTTAATTTGCCGCAAATACACCATAAATCTAAAGTGATTTCGCCGCTGGCTTAAGCTATCCAATATTGTTGTGGCACAAATATTTGTGTAGTTCATCAACAAGAGGTTTTTTGGGACACGAAAACATTTTGCCAGCTTTTAACGTATTTAAGAGCTGTCGCTAACTTTCAAGTTTTTAACAAAGTTTATGCAGAGGGAGAACAAAGACCTGGCGAAAACTGTAAATGTAGCGAAAACTCCACCCCCCACTTTCTCCCCAAAAACTTAGAGATTGCCAATATAAAGAAACTTAAAACTGTGTCAAGTATTTTCAACAATTGCGTAAAATAATAAAGATATGAAATACATTCAATAAGCATATTTTGCAGAGATGCGGGTGAGAAATTTCAGCACAATTTGAAGCTGAGAACTTGAATTTTTTGCTGTAAATTATGGCCAAGTTACTTTAAATGAACGTTCTGCCAACTTTTGCCCCCATAAATCACAGCGCTAAAAAAGGAAAACTAAAAAATGTTGAGAAAAAGAATGGAACTTTTACGAGCTGTTCTAAGCATTTGGCAGCTGTAAATCGATGTCGATATATTGATGGGAAGGGAGTGGTTGGAAATGGTGGAAGATGCAACCATTTTGTTACCGTTACGATTGTATACCGTTTGCCTTCTGGTCTTATAGCTATCTCTTTCTGCTCTCCCTCTCGCTCTCCCACTGCATTCAGCTTGTTTTCCGCTGGGACCAAAACGAGGCAATAAAAAATGCAATTAAAAGCGTTTCATATGACACTTCAGTTCCAGTTGCAGGTCGTTTGTTAGTGCGAACATATCCTCGGGACTTATTGCATAATATCATCATCATCATCATCATCATCAACATCGTCATCATCATTTGACATCGACATACGGTAAAAAGGTGTAGGTGTCGAGTACAGTAGGTTTGATATACCAGTATGATATTGAAAGCTTCGGGCCAAACAATAATCAAAAACCAATACAGACTGTTGTGACAACAGCGAAACAGAGCAAAAGTTTGAAAAGAAAACGTATATTTTCTATTAGCATATCAATTTATGCTAAAAAGAAATATTGAACTTAAGAAAAGTCACACGAAGTTCAAACATAAGACAACCTGATACAGTTCTTAAAGCGAGGAAATTGATTCAATTCGAACAAATAAGATATACACAGAAATGCTCAGGAAATGTCTCAAAAAGAAAATTTTTTAAAAATTGCGAAACAATTTCTAGAAAGAAAATCATCGGAATCCCCTCAATTAAAGTTCTTTATGCAAAATAAAACGAAGTCAATAAGCACCTTAAATTTAATTACAATCTTTGAAACTTTGTCGAAGTTATGGCCCTTCAAAGTTAGGCGATAATTCACATTGAAAAATTGTCCCATTTTTGACACTTTCTACCACATTTGTGGCCATATCTCAGGAAATTCTCATCAGAAACACCTCAAATAAAAAGCAAAATGCTTGTTTTGACCATAGAAATCGATTGGAGTTAAAAAATTGGGATTATAAATTTTTTGATTTTTGAAGACCTTTTCCTTAGTATGCAAAATTAGCCAAAAAAAAGTCGAAAAATTTTAAATCCCGAAATGAGACAATGTTTGAATGCAAAATTATTCTGGAATCAAAACCATTACTAAAAAATCAAATTTCATGAGAATCGCTTGATTTTTGGCAAAGTTATGGCATTTCCAAGTTTTGAAGGGCGTCATTTTAAACATTTTGACACTTTCTATCACATTTGTGGCCATATCTCAGGAAATAATCATCGGAATCACCTCAATTAAAGTTCATTAGGTAAAGCAAAAATAAGTTGATAAGCACCTTAAATTTCATTACAATCATTGAAAGTTTGTCAAAGTTATGGCACTTCAAAGTTAACCGAAAATTCATATTGAAAAAATGTCCCATTTTTGACACTTTCTATCACATTTTTGGCCATATCTCAGGAAATAATCATCGGAATCACCTCAAATAAAGAGCAAAATGCTAGTTTTGTCCATAAAAATCGATTGGAGTTAAAAAATTGGGATTATAAATTTTTTGATTTTTGAAGACCTTTTCAAGGGGTTAGTATGCAAAATTAGCTCAAAAAAAGTCGAAAAATTTAAAATCCCGAAATGGATCGATATTTGAATGCAGATTTATTCTGATATCAAAACCATTACTAAAAAATCAAATTTCATGAGAATCGCTTGATTTTTGGCAAAGTTATGGCATTTCCAAGTTTTGAAAGGCGTCAAATTGAACATTTTGACACTTTTTAGCACATTTTTAGCCATATTTCAGGAAATAATCATCGGAATCACCTCAATTAAAGTTCATTATGCAAAGTAAAAAGAAGTTAATAGCCACCTTAAATTTCATTACAATCATTGAAACTTTGTCAAAGTTATGGCCCTTCAAAGTTAACCCAAAATTCATATTGAAAAATTGTCCCATTTTTGACACTTTCTACCAAGTTTTCGACCATATCTCAGGAAATAATCATCGGAATCACCTCAAATAAAGAGCAAAATGCTAGTTTTGATCATAGAAATCGATTGGAGTCAAAAAATTGGGATTGTAAATTTTTTGATTTTTGAAGACCTTTTCAAGGGATTAGTATGCAAAAATAGTTATAAAAAAAAGTCGAAAAATGTAAAACATAAAAAAAAACAAATCTTTGAATGCAGAATTAATCTGATACAAAAACCATGGTCAGAAATTCAAATTTCTTCAAAATCGGTAAATTTTTGACAAAGTTATAGAAATTAAAGGTGTCCGCTAGAAATATTTATCAGGAACATGTTTTTTACTACATGAAACTTTCAGCCACTGCTCTTGCTACGCGTACTTGAAGCAGCCAGGACCTTTACTCAATAACAGATTCCGCATTAAGGATTCATAGCAATCCCATTAAGCATTAGCACTACTGTAAAATTTGCCATAGAAAAACCTCAATTTGCCATCCGCCAGCTCAGCATATAAAATACAACAAAAGCATTTTAGAAAGGGTTTTTTTTTTTTATTCGTTGAGTTTCCATTCACTTTAAGCTGAGCTTACGAAAGCAGCTTAAAGCTTCGAGAAAAAGTTACTTTATGCTTATTCTTGTGCTTAGGCTTGTTAGGAGGAACTGCTTCAGCTGCTGGCGACTTCAGTTGCTGTGCATAAAAAAAAAACATTAAATTTGCTTGAAAATATTTAATTAAGAGAAAAGCAAAAACGAAGACACACATACATATGTATAATGGGAGACTGACAGTCTCCCACATATGTATGTAGTATAAGGCATACATGACTAAGCACAAGGGCATAGATAATGTTGAAGATGTGGCAAATGTGGCAGCTGTCGCAGATGCTACCTATGGTTCCGGCACTGCCACTGAGCTGCGGTTACTCAATGGAAGCAGGGAGTCGTGAGCAGGGAACAGGGAACAGGGAACAGGGAACAGGGAGTTGGCAAAGGCAATGGGCGTCTTTTATGCGTTGACGATGGCAATATGGAGCTGCTGCAGCTGCTCAGCTTGCTAGCTAACAGACTTACTCCATCTCTCTCTCTCACACACACTCGCCCTCTCTCTCTCTCTCCTTCTATGTGACTATCTCTCTCTCTCTCTTACTCGCTGTCTTTTTGGATACCCGCTTGCAAGCTGTCTACTCTTGGTGCAGTCTATTTTATGCTTTAATTATTTGTAGCATGCAAAGTTAAGCTGCTGCCGACACGCACACACATGGCCAAGGTATTAAGTTGGACGGTGTGTGTATGTGTGTGAGTGTGTGTGTGTGAGAGAGAGGGTGTGTAATAAAAAGCAGTGCAACTCACAGCAACATTTCGCTTACTTAACAGCTTCACTTTGTCTGCATGGGAGTGTGCGTGAGCATCAGCAGCTGCCGTTTTGTGTGTTAGAAACTGATTGCTATGTGGCACAGTGGAGCACATACACTGAATTCTAAATAAAAACAATTAAAATTAAAGTTCAAAAAAAAAACATATATAAATTAATGTTATAAATTCAAAAAGTTAACCAATAATTTGAAAAATTGTATCATCAGATAAATTATAAAAAAAATAAATTATATTACTAATAATAATAAAAAATAAAGCTTAGAAATAATAAATTGTCAGCAGAAGAAATTATGAAAATTAAACATAAGAATTTAGAAACTATAGCCAATTTTAAAAAGCAAAATTTTCCAATTTTTGTAGAATTAATAATTCAACTGAATTTATTATTTAAGATAAAGATTTAAGAAAAGAAAATAATTAATTGAATTTAAATTGTAATTAAAATATGCTTTTAAATAATGTAAATATTTTGGAACAATTAGGAAGTCATCGATTTAAAAACCTGAGATTTTAAATTTCAGTAATTTCAGTAATTTCGGCATATTAACTCGTGGTGCGAAGTAAATTCCGCCCACTTTGTCAAAATGCCCACGGTGACGTATAAGCGACCGCCGCAAAGTATGCAGCAATGTTTGTCTATGGCTCTGCTGCCGTTGCCGTTGTTCTTAGCAACTTTACTGCACATACAGCCACACTCACACACAGTCACACTCACACACAGTCACATTCACACACAGTCACACTCGCACACACACACACAGACCCACTGACGAACACCTACACTACTCATTCAGTGTTTATGCCAGACAGCAGCTATTTTCAGTAAGTGCTCACTGTAGAGCGCTTAGTTTTAAATCTGATTCAATTTACTTAATGCGATGGCCATAAATTCGCCATATCACAATACAAACAGCTTCTCTCGCAGACACACACAGTTTTGGGTGAAGTTGTGGTACAACATTAATAAGTGTACACCCGAAAGTGCAGCTACAACTATTGTTTAGCGTTGACTTATGCCAGCTACAGCAGCCAGCTTATGTCAGTGAGCTGTTAAAGCATTCGTTTTGGAGCTTAGAGTTCGCATGGCTGAAACTTGTTGAATCACGTGTTCAATCAAATCAATTTTAAGGGGATTTTGGCCAAATGTGCTTGTCATTTATTCATGGCGTGAATCAAATGCTATTCACATCTTTTATCCGCGATTAATAGTGCAATAGTCGAGTGGAGAAGCGTCGTGTCGTGTCGAGTCTGTGGCAAATCCATTGTGACACCAGCACTAATTGAATTTAGTTTACGGTTTGCTTTCCTTTTTTTCTCTTTCTTTCTTTTTTGGACGGTCCTTGACCTGGTCTCCCTCTTTCTTCCACTTTGCTTCCCCAACATACACGAAATTTAAAATTGATGCACGAAAAGCACAACGCACTGTCATGCTGTTGGACAAGTTGACCGCGGCGGGAGGTACGTGGGAGGCGGGGCGCGGTTGGTGCTCGACATTGTGCTGGCATTGCCATAAAATGCGCTCTTTGCCGGCGGTGCAGCAGCTGCCGTTTGGCGTTACCGTTACAAAGCATCCATAGAAATGCCGAGTTGCATCATGGCAAACACGGCACGAATAGTTTTTTCTTTTTGCTTTCAACTGTCGCTTTTGTTGTCTGCCCGGCCAGGCTCAAGTCTCAAATTGGTGTCGGCGCTCTGAATGGCAGGCGCAAAATAATTGAATAAGCGATCAATAGCCGAAGCACCCATCTCAAGGCTAACCAAGGCCTCAAAAATATTGCACATTTGCTGAATTGAAAATCGGGGCATACACCAGAAACAACAACAGCAGAGAACTTTTGAAGTCTTGTGAATGCATTTAATTGAATTAGCCGCAAACAAAAGCGCAGCTCAAATGGCGTGTCCAATTTGGCAGACTGAAAGACTATAGTCACTAAAAAACGAGAGGAGAGAGATAGATAGCGAGAGAGAGAAAGAGAGTGAGTGAGTTGAATAAACTGAGCTCTTATCGAAGTGGATTGGTGAATGCTCTCTTAAGTTATTTGAGACGCCAATTGGTTAGCAATGCGAAATGAAGCTGTGTAAACTACTGTGAACTCACTCGTAAATACAGTGGACAAGGGAAATCATTTTTGAAAATTTTAAAATATATTTTATATATAAAGAAAATATATAAAATATTTACAAGCTTTGATTCACTGTAATATTTTTTATTAAATTGCTTATTTTATCTAATATAATAAACTTTATTATACTTTAAAAAGAAAAATAATTAAAATATAAATCAAATTAATTGTATAGTAGGAAGCTTAAATTCACTGTATGCTAATGTACTCCCTCCAAAGCTGCTTGGTATGATTCTTTTCAAGGCCGCCATCTTGTCAGCTGATCTGACCAATCAGCGTAACTGCCTTGCAAATCTCTCTCAAACGATCGCCATCTTGAATATCTTCAACTGCATCAATTTGTATGCGCCAGAAAGAGACAACTATAGTGTATAGTATGTGAAGTACGGAGTTTAACGTATGTGGGTGCCGCCATTGCAAAAGGCAGCCTTAATTTATTATGCATCTCGACATTTACAATTCGATTTATTATCCAATTCGAGTGAAGCAGAATCCCCAACGAAATTCAATTTGCAGCTAAAATTGCAATATTAATCACCTCAACGGCAGCAACAGCAGTTGGTTGCAGCGACTGCTTTTCCCCATTTTGCCAGCAGTTTTACCATGGGGTAACTTTCGTCCCCCTCTTTGCGATGTCAACAATGTAATTGAATATACTTTTGGCTGCCATATTAAAATCCAATCAAAACGATATCGATAAACATCAAACTGCAATCGCCATGAAAAATTATGAACCATGCACCATGTGGCAACAACAAAACCCATAACAATAACAAATCTGTGCACCTGCTACTCACACTCTCTCAACTCTCAATCTACCTCTCACTCACTCTCTCTCTCTCTCTCTCTCTCTTTCTCTCTGTCTGTCTGTTATTTTCTATTGTGACTTGGCTATTGACCAGCAGCATCAGTTGCAATAGCCAAGAGCTTATTGATGCGTTAAATAAAAACTCAAGCAAATATTTTCAAAAGCTAAAAAACAAGCAAATTTCCCCAAGTAGCTGAGGTAGAAGCAACACAGAGGCAGCAAAAGTAAGAATAAGGAAGAGAAATAAAACGATATGCTATGGAGATGCAAAGTTGCCACACGTCAAGGAACATAGAAAACATATATCTGCCGACTTTTAGATACTCTACAAATGACAGCAAAAGTGGTGAAAACTGAACGACTAGGCTGAGTTTTGTAGCAGTGAAAGAATTTCAGGCTTGCAGGTCTCAGGTATTTGCCGTGAGATGGCGCTGCTGTAGCTTGTGTAATTAATATATTCAGAAATAGATATCAGAAATATCAACAAATTCTATCAAATATAAAATATTGCCAATAAATATTTATATCTGTAACTCATATAAGAATAACTATAAAGTTGAGTCCGAAATTATCTCAAGTAACCTCAACTATTTTCCAAAACACCTCAATTTTCTAGAGGGTATTAAGCTCGTTGGCTTACAAAACTAACAAGCATTTGTCGTGTAAATTTCCCTCTCTCCCACCATGGTTCCACCTACAATTGTGCTTGCTCTAACTTTCTCCACACCGCTTTCTCCGCCAGCATCATCGTCACTTTTACTGGAGCCCCAGACACGTTCACAAACATTTCACGGTTCAATAAATTTTGCTACTGCTGCTGCTGTTGCTGCTGCCGAGCGTACCGGAAACTTTTTGCGAAAAATACATTGGAAAATTGTTCCTTGTGAAAATTGCAAAAATTGCACACAAAAAAAAATATAGAGGAATATATGAAAAAAATATTAACTGTGGCAGCTGCCACGCCCCACATTTACCTAGCGCCAATTGCTCTGCTCACATTTTCTTTTATTATCGTCATTTTTTTTATACATATATTTTTTTCCTGCTCCTTTTTAATAGCAACGTTTTGTTGTTGTTGTGCTGTGTGCTGCCACGCCCATTTACTATGCTATCTTGTAGGCTAAATTATGCATTGGCCACGCCCCCCCCCCGCCAAACATTCACACCTGCCACCAGCTACTGTGGCAATTATCGTGTGACTCGAACTATAAATCGCAATTAAAACTTGTTTAAGTTGTAGACCATCTAATGGGGTATACACGACTATTAGAGAACGTTTGTAGCGTGAGTGTGAATTGACATTTTGAAAAAGAGACAGAGAGAGATGTTTGAAAAAAATCATAGCTAATTTAAGGTCATTTAAGCAGCAGCCTTCATAATTTCAACATTCTTCAGGGTATTCCAAAGTCGTTGAAACTCCAAAGCAGCCTCTCTCACTGCAATTTCTCTTAGCACAATCATTTCTTTACAACTTGCACTAATTCCAAAGCAAACTAACTTAAACTAATACAAAAATTCTCAAGATTTTCTTCAGATATTCTCACGAGATCTCTGAGATTTTCCAACCCATTAAAAATTATAAACATAATTTCTGAGTTGCATTTGTTTATATGGCCTTTTCTCTGTTGTATGTATGGCAAATGTTATCAAACTTCTGCAATGTTGCACAATGTGAAAACAAAACTAAGTTTGGCGACACAAAAGCGCATCCATCCCCCGCCCCGTCTCCCCACCCCCCGCCGAGCAACTTGCACAGACAGCGGAAAAGCACAGGAGACACGAGACAGTTTCTGGCCGGAAAACGGAAATACTGCGAAAATTTTCTGTATGCAAAAAAAAAAAGAAAAGAAAAAAAATGGTATGCATATTTATGTAGATGATTGTGGTTAACCAGAATTATGAGCTGAACAGTAACTACTTAATTTGAATTTAATTTCGAGAAAGTGGTTTTAATATTTTATTTTTATAACTTTTTTTTCTCTTCTTCATTTTCTTTTCTTTCTTTTTTTGCGATAATTTTTTTTATATTGTTTTTAAAGTCAGAAAATAAATATAAATATTAATGTATGTGGGGAAAACATATTTATACAAAAACTATAAATATTTTAGTTATTTTATAAATATTTTTTTATAACTTACATATGAAAGACTATAAGTGAAATATTTATTTTGTTTTTAATGCGGTTTTCTTTTTATATGCAAATGAAACCTTCTCTCTCTCTCTCTCTCTCTCTCTCTCTCTCTCCTCTCTCTCTATTTCCCTCTTTCTCTCTGTCTGTTTATCTCTCTGTCCTTTACCTCTTGCTATTTCTTACTTTCTCTCTCTTTTCCGACAACTTCTCTCTCTCTCTCTCTGCCTTAAACTATATTGCACGCCAATTTTAAATACAGAAAAATCGAACTTTGAAGTGGACCTCGTTGCGTCCCTCCTTGAACCCTCTGTAAGTGGGCGGCATTAGGGGGCGTGTCTTTCAGCGCAGTGCGCTCGCATTTCTATTTAGCTTGGCCAAAAACTACTTGAAACTATTATTGATGAGCAAGCGGGAATCGGAGGCGAGCAGCGATAACAGGGAACGACAATGGGCCAGCTGGAAATCGCCATCAGCAAAAATAAGTGAAGGAAGAAAAGAAAACCAGTTGAAAAGCGGAAAATCGGGAAAATCGGAAAATGAGGAAAGCATGCTAGAGGAGCTGAGATGATGATAAGCGGGGTCAGTGAGTTGTCGCGGCAACGAATGCGTTTTGTGCGTGCACATCGTAAAATTCTGTATATAAAAGGACTCGATAAAAATTATGACAAAAATACATTGCATACTTTATGGCACTCGACACTGTTTGAGGTGAGGTGTCGGGTGAAATGACAATGGCAGATGGACGAAATGTAAGTGTTGAAAAATTAATATAAATAGAGGGGGAAAATGAAATTTTATAAATTATTAGAATTTATTTTATGTAGGAAAAATCTTATTAGTAAACGTAGAGAAAGCAGAAGAAATTTAAAGCGAATCCGTCCAACTGCTGTTAACTAAACAGTACAATGTCATGTTAAGTTAACAGCACTGTAAGCTGTAGCTGTTGTGTTAATTTAAAAAGTCCATTAATAACAGCTGCTAAATGTCCCATCAAATATTGATACAAATTTATAAATTCAATTGCAAATAAATTTAATTAATCAGAATATATTTGTTTGTAAATTTGAGTCCCATCAACTCTGGTTGTTATTATTAAAAAAGTTGTATTGCCCTCGAGAGCTTAGCCAATAAAAGAAACCGAGTTTCAGTTGACGCTGAAATCAAATTGCATTTTGGTAATTAAATAATAAAATGCGATGCGAACGAATTCAATTAAAGAACTGCAATTGAAATATAATTTCAATGAAATGCGGTATTTTTCGAGTGTAAACATTGTGAGGGCATTCAAATTCCCCGCATCATGCATCGTCATGCAATTCAACAAAATGTCACGTAATATCAATCAGTATCTTCCCCTCCACTACCCATCGCTACCCTCTCCTAGAAACAACCCTTTTTGTGCTTTTTTCCACAAATTGAAATGCAAAATATTTTTTCATTACATTGCAGGGAATCGAGATTTACGCAGTGCATACATATGTTGGCAAATATAAGACAACGGCACGTATAATAAACAATAAGTTGAACCTTTTGATATTTGCATAATGTATGCATATTTGTTTTTTAGTAAATGTAAAACAAAAAAAAAAACTTCAATTCAAAGTATTTTACATTTTAAATTATATGTACATTTCAATAGTTACTTCAATTTACATACTTCTGTTAGATAACAGAGCCTTTGCAGCTTTAGCTACAGCGCTGTTAAGTTACAGATCATCGCTGTTAAACTGCAATAACTAAACATTTAAGAGAATTCAAGCAATTGAAATTCTTTAAACTAAAGAAAATCCCTTGGAGTTTATTAAAAATTCACGAGCAAACATTTTAACACAAATTGCAGCACATAATTGAAGTGATAAACTGATTTTGTGTTGTGCAGTCGTAAAAGGCAGCTCATTGAAAACTTTATAGAGCGGAAAATGTCGCCTGCAGGCAACAATTATCACACCACAATTGATTAAAGTGTATATTATATGAAGTATATATATACTGTAACACATTTAAAAAGAAATATCCCATTAAGCAGAATTATGGCATTGATAATGAGCACACGATGGACACTTTATATTTGCAATTTTAATGCCAATTCAAAGAGTCCTCTGGCATTTAACTGAGGAAATAAATGTTCATTTATAAAAATATCAATAGTTAAGGTATTCCTTACTGTAAATATTGAATATTTTGAAAAATATTTATGATAAGCACACAAAACCAGTAGCAATATAATATTTAAGTTAATAAATATATTTATTGCTAATTAAATTTTGTTTAATTTTTAACTGATACTTACCAGCCGTAAAAGTTGTTAAGTTCTCCTGCCGCTTCAGAGCTGAAGTAGACACGAAAATGTTTTATACGAATTGTACTTAGTGATCAAATTGTTTTGCTGCTTTATTTTATTTATCTTTTGTTTAAACGTAACGTTTTGTTTAGCGCGCGCCAAAAACTATGCAACAGAAAATGGAAAATATGTGCTTGGGCTGCCGCTGCGACTCAACTAACTTGGCTAGGCGATGCCGACGATGTCAATGCCTGATGGGCAACGGTAATGTGATTAGTTGCCTCCACACACACACACATACACAAATATATAAGTTATGTATGTGTGTGTGTGTTGTGAGTAAATTTTAATTTAATTATGTCGTCGTCGCACTCTCGCAATTACGAAAAAAAAAATAACTACAACAGAAAACAGCTCAAAGCAAAAGAAAGAGCAGGAAAGAGAAAGAGAGAGCGACCCAAAGAGAGAGAGACTGTGGGTATTGTGGTTGGGGGGGTAAGAGTCGAAACGAAAGACACGCACCAATAAACAAAGGAAACAATAACAGTGAGAGAAAAAGTATATAAAATGAAAGATGGTGAAGGTAAAGAAGGCAGCAGCAAACCGTTAGTTACGTTGCTCGATCCACGACTTTGGCGGGCGACCGAATGTCCTATGAACCAGATGTGGATGTGTATGTGTGGGTGTGCGTCTGTGTCTGTGTATGTGGAGTGTAGGTGGATTTGTGCGAAATGCGAACGCGATGCGAAGAAACTAAGAATAACGACGGACAGGAGCAACCGCTGCACTGACTGCTGCCGAAACTCCTGACTGAATGCAACTGTGCTGAACCGAAGTCAACGCTTTACGCTGCCAGCAGCAAACAAAAAAAAACTATGCTCGTCTCGTCTATGCATTCACACAGACACACATAGAACCGAAGTGCCGCACGACGTCAGCAGCGCCTGGCGAATGGAAACGTTTTGGCAAATGGAACTAGTTCGCGTTTGAGTGCAAGTTCGAACATGCACTCCGAGTGGAAAACAGCATGGAATTGAAACACACAAGCACACCTGTGCAAATGGGTGTGAGTGAGTTATAGGTGTGTATGTGAGTGTGTATGTCGAAATTTAATTGAGTTTATGATATTTAGCTTTGTGTACTTTGGAGTGCCAGACAATTCAATATTTGGCTCATTAAACTAGGGGTGGCCACAGACCAGGCGCCAAAAGGGGGTTGATAATTAATAACAACAATAAAAAAAAAATGATGGGTTTTCTTTTATGGCAGCAATTGATTTGAACTGTAACTAGCTGTAATTAGTGCAGATGGGGAAATATTTGTAGATACAATGAAAATTGATAACTAGGTGTATTACAGGGTAACTGCTAGTCGGCAACTTTCCAAGGCGCTCCCTCTCTATATTGACGTGTGTATAATATCTGCCACATTTGTCTATGTATGCAAATGCACGCTGCAACTGCGGTTAAAGCGGCGCTACACAATATGCAACAGTTGCAAATGTTGCGGATGTCGATGGTAGTATAATAACACACGCACATTTGCATGCTACGTTGACTCTCAGCAGTGTTGACAATTTGGCGGGACTGCATCTAACCGTTTCTATCCTTTTTACATACAAATCTAGCTTTTTTTAATAAATTTTTCATTGTGATTAGTCTCTTTTGGCAACACTGTTTCCCACACTGGCACACGCTTAGTGTTGTTAGCAGTGTTGTCAAGCAGTTCCAAAATAAAGCTAAATTTGACAATAAAAAAAAGTTGAATTGGCAACACTGTTGTTGTCACTGTAGTCATGCATGTCTCTCTCTCTCTCTCTGTTTCTCTCGTTGCTGTTGCTTTCACTATATGTATGCATGCGTGTGTGTGTGTGTGTTAAGTAAATCGTTGTGTAATCTATCCATGAAAGTCGCTTCCGTTTTTGCATTTTGTATGCTTAACGCATCGTTTGGCCGCACAAATTGAGTTCTCACTGTGCCGCCGTCTCTATGTATGCATGTGTTTCCTGTGCCAATTTCAGTTTCAGCTGCTGTCTCGGCCTTTGTTGCGTTTCTCTTATTCCACAGCAAAATAAAGTGCAATGAAAATGTTGACTTAACAGCTGATTGGTTGTGCCTTTGACATATCACACACACACACACACACACACACTGACGCAAACTTACACACATATGTATATCTTATGCTCTTGTCTTTGCGGTTCACTTAAAATGTCGCTCTCTCTTTCCACTGCACTCACACTTGTCATGCTCGTTTGACGAAATCTAATTAATGAGATGGCCAAAATTATGCTTAGTCCATGGTCCACAGCTGGTAGAAATTGCTTGGCATGTGTACGTTTGCAATTTATGCGTCTCTCAGCACGCATTTTGTCACTAATTTTGGCAATTTAAGCACTGCACATTTCTGCCTCCAATTTGAATATTTCACTTGCAAACCCTAAACTAGGGCTGTGCAGACCTTCAACCGGTACAATTAGTTCCATCTAGTTCAAGTAGTTCAAGATCAGCAAGGATCCTAGTTCACGGTTGTCATATGAACGAACTGGTTTTATGTAAACTAACATGCAAACATAAATAATTTAATGCACATATCGCATCAAATATACAATAAAGAAACAAAACTAACTAAATTTCAAAATAAGAAATATTAATAAATGCAAAGTTGAATAAAATTTACATATATCAGGTGGAGTGCAACCGTTAACATAAAATTTGAATTGACATGAATGTTAATTAACATACAAATATCGAGTAAGTGCTACCACAACAAGCATCGATACTTAAGTCATTTGTGTTTATCGATAGGCGTACTCACAAACAGATGCCGATCGACGCCAGATACACAAAAAGGCGGAAAAACTCAAAAGAAAACACACGAAAATCAGACGCATACTCAGAGAACACAGCATAAGTAGTAAATAATAATTGTAATTTCGGAAATTTAAGTAAACGCATACAAAATGCCACGCACAAAGATACCAAAGAACTCGAAACGGAATCGAGATGCCGCCAATCGCGAGGAAAAGATACGCATCTATGAACTGAAAGTGGATTCCGTATTAATGGCGCTGGACAACATGGAGACCCGCTACAAAGGCAGCATAGACACCGCCATACAAATGATACTGTCCCGCATGCAATCCGAGCTGCGCAACATGAAGATGAACGAGTTCCTCGAGATTATAGGACAATTGGAGCGATTCAGCGATTTCAAGGCCAGCGATCAGACGCAGCATTTTGGTTCCATTTCCATGTGCAGCAATACAACAACAAATGGTGTTGCCACAACGGTCCCGGGCAGTCGCAATGATGAAGGTAGGCAATGATTCCCTTCAGATTCATATTCATATATTGCTTTTTGGTGGCGTGATATTAATTTACTAACAAATTTCACACAAACATACGTACACATCCTGTTTTTTTTCTCTTTCGCTCTCTCTCTCTCTGTCTCACACACACACAAACATTCATTTGCACGCAAAAACATTTCGCATTTTCGCACTTCGCATGGTCTGGTCACTCTATTCAGGTTACCTTACAGAGGACAGCAGCACTGGTGGCATCACCAGCAGCGCCTCCACCATGTCGACCTACACCAACTCGTTGCTGCGCTCCGCCAAGGCAATGCGCACTCCCGGCCCCCTGCACTCGGCGCGTGCACGTCGCGAGCGTCGCAGTCAATCCGCATGCGGGAATGGCCACAAATTGCATGCGACAAACAGTGTGACCGTCAACAGTTCGTCGAGCAACTCACGCGTGTCACGCAGCAAAATGCGCACACCGATGGCCTCACGACCCAAGGCGGTCAGCGTCGATCGCGCTTCTCCGAAGCTGCGCGCATCCTCGCCGGACACACCCCCCATGGCATTCCTGCGTTGGCCCAAGCCTGGCGAGGTGGCGCTCTCCAAGTTCGGCAGTCCCATCGTAGCACAAGTGTAAGTTAAAAAAAAAAAAATCAAAATTAAAAAAACATTTTATTAAAGAATATTTGAATTTAATTTTGTAGTTTGCCGGATAAAATAGCGAACGTGAATATACCCATAAGGAATGGCGTATTGTCCTTGCGTCCCCGGAAACTGAACGAGATCAATGCCGATCTGCTCGAGAATCTCGATGCGGACACATTGAACCAGATCAAGACCTTGCATCAGAATCTACAGCTAATTGTGGATACCGCCAGCAAGGCAGGATTGAAGTGAACCCAACCATTTAAGATAAGATGGGGGAATCTTAGTTTAGTAAATATGGAGCTCTATCTATACTGATCACGATACTATATAATCATACGTATATTCAATGTAATTCAAATTAGTTTCAAGTTTGCTTTTCTTCAACTGTTTCTTTTTTCAAACTTTTAAATTGTATTCGATAATTTAAGTGAAAGTTTAATAAATAAAAAAAACCAAAAACCAAACAAAACCCAAGCTGGCCAAGCAAATTCGCTAGGAGATTTAGTCAATCGTCCCCAGAATCTAGATATCATTTGAAGTCATGCATCGAACGAAACTAGGGAAACGTAAGTGTCGCCAGTTACGCGAGGAGGCGAAGCTGGATGAGTTGCTCCGCATGGCCCAAATGAAGCTAGACGCCACCTTGTACAGGATCGAGGAGCTGGAGCGGAGCGCCAAGCGGCAGTTGGACAATCGACTGCAACTGTTGGTGGCACGAACCCATCGCAATGTGCTGCAGATGAAGTGGTGTGACTTCCTCAAGTTGGGCGTCAGTCACTTTGACGATTATCGTATGATTATGCCGCCACCACCACCAGTACCTGCTGCTAATCCTCCTCCAGCTGCAAATACGCGGAGTCATTCGGTGGGTCCTCGCTCGGGACGCACCCGCACTCCTCGTCCCTTGATTGGGGCTGCTCAGCGTGCCCAGGTGCAGTCTGTGGACAGAGCTAAAGTGCCTTCACAATGTGAGCCACCAGTGGTGACCGTCATGCGCTGGCCCAAACCTGGGGAATTGGCCCTCTCAATCTGTGGCAGTCCCTTGGCTGTCCAATCGTAGGCACTTCTTCTTAAACCGCATTTAGAAATAATTTTTTAAATATGTTCCTGCAGTTTTCCGGATCATTGCGCCAATGTGCATATACCTACCAAGGTGGGTGTGCTGAAGCTGCAGCCCAAGAAGCTAGCGGAGGTGAAACGGGAGGTGCTCCAACAGCTCGACGCTTCAACTTTGAATCAAATAAAGACGTTAAATTCAAATTTGAATTTGATTGTCGACATGGCTACCAAGCTGGGCAAGCTAAAGTAAGCCAATGCATTTATATAAAATTATATATTTATGCAATTGCAATAGTCTTATAAATAATACAAGCAAATAATAATACATTTAATTGAAAAAACATTGTTTAATTGATTAATGTAAATTTTTTAAAATCAATATTTTTTAAATTAAGTTCATTTTGGTCATAAATATATCGATATATTGATACCTAATATAGTTGCTGATAAGATATATCGATACATCTGATATTTTAGTAGCAACCCTGGACAAATGCGTGCTTGTTTAAATTGCTGTAAACAAAACCAATGTGAAAGATGATGTCGTCGCGTCAATTAAGTTTTAGTCCCGTCAATGAATATGAAATGATTGAATATCCTGGACGTGTGAAGAACGTCGACAAAATGATGGCCACACTTGGTGGCATACGCAACATATCTAAAGTATGAACAAATCATTCAACTCCAAACCGAAATCAATATACACACATACATTTTTGTTTGCAGGTTCTGGGCGACGAGAAGAAACGCTTGGAGCTGCGCTTCCATCCGAGTAATCCCTTTAATAAACCCACCTTTGGCGACTGCACAGATAGAACAGGAGTGTTGCTCTCGGTGACCGTCAGACGCCACAAACGTGACAAATCCCGCCCTCCACAGCATTTTGTACGTTTGTTGGGTCATTGTAGTCGCAGCTTCAGTTTCGAATGTGAGCAGAAATCGTTACAAAATTTAGTGAATGAGACACTAACATAAATTCATGTGCATTTCCAGCACTATGTGACTTTCAGTATCTGCCGCTGTGGCGAACACCTATGAGCAACGATGCTGTTGCCGCCAAGGAGCTAAGCTGCGCTTTGGACTCTGTGCAGCCGCGCGATGTGACCGACTTGGATTACTTCATGTAAGCTGCATTTCACATTACCCACATATACTAGGGTTGCATATTAGCTGCACTAGGGCTGCACAAATAATAAGCTGCAATTTAGATTGCTTAGGGCTGCACAAATATTAGCATAAGCGAGTATCGATATTTGTTAATTGCGTTTCTTTTGCAGACGCCCCCAGCCACATTTGCTGTGTCTGCCGGAGCTCTTTGCTCGCGTTGATATTGTGCATGGCGGGAACTATCGGATCGATGGCAATGAGGATGGTCAGAATGAAGTGCTGGGAGTCTTCTTCAAATCCACGTATGACAATCATGATGTCGTCTCGTTTAACATGCAAGACACATTTCCCACTCAGCCGGATGCACAAATCCTCAAGCGCCTCAAGATCAAATACGTCTCGGATGAGCAGTTCACGCGGGTGAAGAAACTCTTTGCGGAGAATCCCATTTGGACACGGATCGCATTGCTGTACGAGTCCGGCGTGACCAACGACAAGCTGAAGTGCATTATACCCTCGTTCGCCTTCTACTTCAGCAATGGTCCGTGGCGGACTCTGTACGTGCGCTATGGCTATGATCCTCGCAAGGATTTCAAGAGTCGCTACTATCAGACATTTGACTTTCGCCTGAGATTCGGCTCGGGTGTCTCTGAGTTCGTCTATTCCCGCAAGTCGGCCAAGCAAAAGAAATCCATTGGCGGTGCTCTAGAGGATTCCAACTCGGATTTGGTACAGAACATCGATTATCCATACTTCGAGGAGCATAAGCTTCCACGTTCCCGCCAGTGCATGCTGCGCTACTGCGATGTTCGCCTGCCCAAGATACAGGAGATGCTCGAGAAGATTCCCACACCTCTGACTGGCGCCGTTTGCAATGAACGCACCGGATGGTTGCCGCCCAGCTTCGATTCCCAAGTCCGTCAAATAGTTTGTGCCACCATCAGGGAACTGCTGCGTAATCATTACCGCAAGGAGAATCTGACGGCCGAAGTGGAAGCAGTGCCTCAAGGTGATGTTGAAGCCGAGGAGGAATATGATGGCGAAGATGATGATACCCAAGAGGAGGATATGGAGCTGGATGAGTCGCTAGCAGAGGATACATTTGTGGACAAGAATATTGAACAGCTACTAAATAATATAACAAGCTAAAAAGTTTTAAAACATTTACTTAAGAACTGTGATGAATAAATTCTAATATTTATGTTTCCAAATCAAGCTTCTTCTTATATGTAAACAAAGCGCGATCAGCTGTTGCGCATGAGCAGTCGATATCAGTATCGTTGGTTTATATCGATAACAGTTTTAGCCCGCCAGCTATCGCTTTTAAAACAGAAAAGGTTATTTTTTTTGTGTAGAAGCCTTTATTTGCTTTGCAAGTAATTCGTTTTAGTTTTATTATAATAAGCAATTATATTATTCATTTAATAAATGCTGCATAGAGGGGGAAAAAGAAGAAGAAATAGTCGTAGTGTCTGTTTAGGGCTTGCATCTGTCCAGGAAACGTGGGTATAGGCACACCTCACGAATGTGGTAGCGGTTGAGTAGCCAGCAAAGGAAACGCTCCAAGCCGAGACCATAACCACCATGGGGCATGGTGCCATAGACACGCTGATCCGTGTACCAGTAGTATGGCGTGGGATCGATGCCTTCGCGTTCGTAACCCTTGAGCAGTTCACCACGATCGAAGATCCTCATGGATCCACCGACGATCTCACCCACATTGGGGAGTAGGACATCAACGCTCTCGGTGAGACGTTGATCATCGGCGCAGCGGGACATGTAGAAGGATTTGATCTCGGCCGGGAATTTGATCAGCAGTATGGGCTCATTGATGGTATCGGTCATCTTGCGTTCAGGAGCCTCTGGGATGTCCTCGCCGAACTCATAAAAGGTGCCATCATCCTTGGTCACGTTGTTCTCCTTCAACCATTTGATGGCATCCGTGTAGGCCATGCGCCTGAAGGGTCTCTTTGGTGGCTTGAAGCCAGGATTGAGTTCCTCGACAATATAACCATAGGGAGACTTTAAAACACGATCAACGACATCCGTAACCAGATCCTCCAGGCGATCGAGCAGATCCTCGAATGTGACAAATGGGAACTCCGCCTCAATGTGCGTATACTCCGCCAAATGACGACGAGTGCGACTCTGCTCGGCACGATAGCTCTGAGCGATGGTGAAGACATCTCCCAAGGCGGGCAGGCACGTCTCCAGATACAGCTGAGAGCTCTGGGTGAGATACGCCTCCTCGCCGAAGTACTTCAGCTTGAAGAGAGTGGAGCCACCCTCGACCTGGGTCTGGACAAGAGTTGGTGGAGTGACCTCGTTGTAGCCGCGATCGAAGAAATGTCCACGGAACGCCTGCATCACCACGGAACGCATCTTGAGCACCTTGGAGGTATTCTCGCCACGTATCATGATGTGCCGGTTGTCCAGCTGCACATCCGGATGCGCCTCCTCGTTGAGTATGGCATCTGCACCACCGGGCGGTGCCAGACCAATCAGCTCCCAGTAGTCCACATTGAGCTCATGACCACCGGGCGCCGTCTTGCCCTCCGGCACCAACTTCAGCGTACCATAGAGCACCACCGTGCTCTCCGTGCTCAGCATGAGCGCCTCGTAGGTCTGGCACAGCAGATCATTCAGGACGCACTGCAGGAACCCGGAACCGTCACGCAGTGTGATGAAGATGAGGGACTTGCCCTGACGACGCAGCCGATGCACCCAACCGTAGATCTTGACCCGTACATCACGGTTCTCCACGCCCTCCTGGATGCGGATGCGCTTCGCTGCCGGCAAACTGGCATCCTGGCTGATCTTCACCTTGCGTGCCTCGTCCAGATTCTGTTGACGCTTCACTGCATCCTCGGCCTCACGCTGCGCCTTATCCGCGTTCTTGTTTCCCTCGCGGACAAACAGTTTTTGGATTTTCTTCAACTGGGATTTGGCTGCCGGTTCAAAAGCTTCCGTCGCATTGGCATCCTTGCTGTCCACATAGATGGTTGGGAAGGGTTCCTTGCCAGCGTGACGCATCGCCTGCAGTATGCTCTTGAAGGGCTTGGCCTCGCTACCATCACCAGACTCATCGCTACCACGCTTTTCCGACGTATAAAGCGAACCTACAGAAAAAAACAAACAGCAATACATACAGTCAAGGGCAGCAAAAGTAGAACAGGTTTATAATATATCATGAAAATTATATTGAAAATTATATAGATAGGTTGTATCAAATATATTATTTTAAAAACTATTGGCAAAATTAAATGAAATATACTTTAAAAAAAACACACACTTTTAATATTAAAATTAAATTAATGGTTGCTCATTTGCACAGACAGCACTGTGGCTGCTTGAGACTATTTTCCTGCATGTATGCATGTGTGTGTGCGTGTGTGTGCACTTTTTATGACACATTTCGGCAACGTGGACACACGCCGAAAAAAAAAAACAACATAACCATATCTATATCTAATATGAATTACATTTGAAGATATCAAATACTTACTCATTGTTAATTCAGCCAACTGCTCTGTGGGCATTTTTCCACTTGGTTTTATATACTGAACACACTCAAGCCTGACTGTAAAATGCACAAAACTTGCATCAGCTAAAGCTATTTGCCGGAGTTTCTGCTTGGAACTGGTTCGATAGTTTCACTTATCGATAGCACGAGTAGTTCGTTGAACTAGTGTGACCAGCTGCTGCCGCAAGCATAAATACCGTACACAACAATTAATTGTTTATTTTCATTGTGACGACTCATAAAAATATATAATATACAAAATGCCTGCAGAAAATAAGTAAATAAAGAACTCTTACTCAAATATTCAACTATTTGATTCAATTAATTGTTTGTACTGCTTTAGCATTCGAATTTTTCCCAAATCGGTGGTCTGCGAAGAGAGCTCTTTGAGCGGTGACATCACCTTCTCCGCAGGCTGTGTCGTCCATCCCAGTGTGACCATCATTGCCGCCGCAGGACCCATAATAATTGGCGAGAATTGCATTATCGAGGAGTACACGACCATAGCCCACGAGCTGGAGGAGGGTGCCAGCTGGGATGCCAACAACATACTCAGCATTGGCAGCCACAATGTCTTCGAGGTGGGATGCACAGTGAAGGCTGCACGAATTGGGGACAAGAATGTGTTCGAGAGCAAGTGCTATGTGGGCAAGGGTGTTAGCGTGTCCAGCGGCTGTGTCATTGGCGCTGGCATAAGGATGCGTATGGCACAACTGCTGCCGGAGAACACCATTGTCTATGGACAACAGGCGCTGCAACGTGAGGCCATCGAGAAGCAAGGATCACAGACGCTGCAAATAGACTTTTTGCGGAAAGTGCTCCCCAATTATCATCATCTGCGCAAGCCAAACTATGATCCAAAGAAGGCACGAAGCGTTGTCTAGTTTAAGTTTAAGTATTATTATTATTATTATTATAGAATATTTCCCGCTGATTCAGCAGTAAAACTAGCGAACTCCTTTTCAAAAGTTTCAATAGTATGGTCACACAGTGCCTCCAGATCCTCCAGGCCGCGTTTTAACAGATCTATGGCGCGTTCGCGATGGGACTGTATGCGAAAGTGTAGCTTCTGTTCGGTGGGATGTGGTATCGTATAGCCGCAGAAATCCACCTCCGGATATCGGGCAATAATTGTCTTCAGTGCATTTCCCAGCGTATGGGTTTCGTTGAGGAAAACAAATGTGCGTGAGCCTTCGCCGTTTTTCTCATCACCAGCCAACTAAAATGTACGTTATTTCTAAATCTTTCGGCTAAGAATGCTTTCATTTACTTACTTCTGCTAAGGCACCCATTGTATGTCGTCAATAAAGAAATAAATTTTAAATATCAAAATATGTTTGTTGTCAACTTGTCTTCTTCGGCAACGTGCGTTTATTTTGTTATGTCAGCCCTGGTAATATCGATAGCACATTCGATATTCATTTCCTGGTTGGTCGTATATATCGATATCATGCTTGTAGCATAATTGGCATCGCTAGTTCTCTGCAGCGTCCGATGAGAATACTCAAAGCCGAATTTGATTGTTGTGTGCTGTTTTTACAATATATTGCAATTTCCCAATTAGCGCACAATTAAAATAAGTTTTAACTAATTCTAGCGTAGTAATCTAATAAATTTCACAATCAACTCAAATAACCCAAAGTAAAATAAAGTAACAAGTACATAATCAAAAAGAAAAAAAAACGCCGCGCGAGTTTCGTGTTCTATGCTTACTTTACACATGTGTTTGTTTGCTTGTGTTTGAAATCCAAGAAGCGAAAAATCGCAGACAGCAGAAAAGGCGGCAAAAGAAGCGAAACTGCAGCAAAAGGAGGATGATGATAAAAATTGCAACAGCAAACATATTTATTGCATTGCATACATTGCTCTAAAAAAAGCTATGACAACAAACTAAAAAAAAAAAACAGAAGAGTTTTTGCAGGCAGGAATATAAAGTAACGTCGAAAATAAACTGCAACAAAACAAAAAAAAAAATATTAAAAAAAAAACAAGCACAGCGGCAGCAATTGGAATACAGGTTTGTGCATAAACAGCAGAAAAATAGAAAATAATGAAAAAAAAATGGAAAATAAGCAACTTTTTTTTGTGTCTATAAATTTCAATACGTCTGTATTTTGTTTTGTATTTATAGACAATTTATTAACGAAAATGTCATTATTTGATTTGTTAAAGAAGATCGACTGACAACACACATGCATACATACATACGTATATATATGTATAAACAACTTACAGGCATGAGTTATGCTAGTGTGAGCATGTGTTTGTATATAAACATACGAAAATACCAAATTATGCAAATTCATGCACAACACTGGCAGGCAGGCAAAGCAAAGCGACGTACGCCGTGTGCGCAAAAGGCGGAAGCTTATGTACATTGCATACATGTGTATACGCTGTATATATGTATGTACATATATGTTTGTGTGAGTGTTGGAAGACCAGTTCATGCTCTGTGTGTGTGTGTGCGTGTGAGCTACGCAACTGTTGGTTCTTTTGATTATTTTCAAATTTGTTGTAGTTGTTGCTTATACATGCATACATGCATACATACATACACATGGGTATGTAACACATTCGTATAAACATTATTACAGGCAGCAGCCTGTCTAGAAGAATACTACACCCCACTCCCCCTCTAGCTGCAAACATACATACATACATATGTACATATGTATGTGCAACATAAAGCGCCGCTCGCGGTTCATTTGTTTGGCGCTGGCGTCGACTGTGACGTGACAGCGACGTTAACGTTAACGTTGACGCCGCTGCCGTCGCTTGCTCACATCTGTTGTTTGCCTGTCTGCTGCCATCGCCAACCTCTGCCTATTTGGCTTTGGCTTCGGCTGCTGGTGACTAACGCCAAACAGTGTTCCGTTATCTCAAAACGTTTCCCACGTCTCCAGGTCCACACACACACACCCACACCTTTCAATACTTCTCTCTGTTTTGTGTGTGTGTGTTTTGGTGTTGTAATGATTTGATTTCGTTGCTGTTGCTGTTGGTGTTGTTGTGCGCCGTTTCAATTCCCATTTTGGACCAATGCATTTTACATGATTCGCAATTTGGTTTTGAATACGTTTCGCTTAATTCCCATTTCGTTCCCCCTACCCAGTTAAATGTTATGTTGCACTGGCAAAAAGGGTGCATTTTGCTGCTATTATGTACCATTTACAGTATATACCATTTACATTGTTGTTTAGACAGTTGTAAGTATGTACATAGAAGTTTCTTCGGCTTCTGCGATCGTGGTCTTTAGTTTTGCTTATATTTATAATATTTAAATTTAACTGTTTTGCATTAAAATGTAAATTATATGTATTTAAACAATTTACATTTGAAGTAAAATTATTTTTTAGCCTGCTTACTGCCTTAAATAATTTAAAACATATTTAAACTGATACATGTTGCCTTGAAAATGGTATATAAGCGGTGTACATAAGCGTAGCTATTTATTCATCATGCCACAGGCTGCGCTTGTCTCTGTCTGCACTGCAGACAGCAGGCTGCATTTTTAGAATTCCCAAAATCAACATAAAAAAAACTGTGAAATGATGTGCAGCAGAGCAGCAAAAGCAGCACCAGCAGCAGCAGCTAAAACAACAATGACATTGTAAAAACTTTTCACAGTGCACAAAAAACCACAACAGCAACAACAAAAAAGGAAGAGAGAAAATCAAACAAAGAGTCTGGCAACGCTGTCGTCTCTCGCTCAGCAGCGCGCATCCTGTATATGCTGTAATGTAGTGAACTGAAAACTGCGCCGACTACGGCTGGCAGCACTGATCAGACGTAGTTCAATACAAATGCAAAGAGACACTAACACATACACATAACTGTCTCTTTCCTACACTTTGCTTCTGCCAGTTTTGTGTGGACTGCATTTGAATGCAGTTTTGCGTCATCGATAGTTGATGCTGCTAGCTATCGATATACTGTGGCATTGGCTAGTTTTGTTATCGGTATGCTGTGGCCTGCCATTGTTGTTGCTGCTGCTATTAATATTATTGCTGTAATAACATATTCGCAGAGAAACAAAAAAAAAAATATACCCTGGCTGCAATTTGTTCCTGTGGTTTTAATATGCGATTTCAACTTCAATTCACATTTCCCTTTTGCCATTTGCCCAACTCCAACAACAGCTGCCGGCAAAAATTTCATTGTCTCGCCATCTCGCTCGCTCTTTCCCTCTCTATCACTATGCTATGTACTCTGTCTCTGTCTGTCTAGCACTTTCTCGATGATTCTTTTGCCTGATGCTGAAATGTATATGTATGTGTGTGTGTGTGTGTGCTCCCTCGTTTTGTTGGCTTTTTGTCATGGGGTGGAATATATAGTCTGTAGTCTGTACGTTACAAATACAAATACCTCCCTCTGCCCAAAACCATATCCCGTGGCATGGCGTGGCATTCGTCCTGTCGTCTGTTGCAGCCGTCGCAGGCAGCAAAAAGTTATAACATTTTATACGATACGCTTTGATCCTTTTGCCGGGCACTATCAGCTCCTGTCTCTATATATATATATATGCATATATATGTACGCCCGCCCATCTGTTCGTCTGTCTGTCTGCCACCCTAAAAATTTGAGCATATTTCCTTGTGGAAAGTGTCTTGCAAATAAATAAATAGTCGTGTCAGCTCCGAGCTCTAGACATTATATTAATGCGCCCAAAGAAGCAATGAAGGTGGAAGTGAAGTTTACGTATTTTTTTTGTGTTGGGGGAAGAACACACAGACAAACAGACGAACGAACGGATGGACGGACGGACGGACGAATGAGCGTTGCTAGTCAACCCTCCAAACCGAGGGGGCGCTCAATGTTTGGCATTGCCAGACAATGGAAAGGAATATTTTGGTTAGTGAGAAGTACAACAACTGCAGCCTCCCCCAAAATATATATGTATGTATGTTCATACATACTATATATACTCCTGCATACGTATAGTCAGACATGCTGTCTGTACTTCTGTGTATGTTTGGGGTCAATAAACTTTTGAGCCAGCATTTCTTGGTCTCTCTCTCTCTCTGTCGCTGGCCGCGAAAATCGATGGACCATTCCCAGACTGAAGTGCTCAGGCTGTTGTAACCAGAGACCAGTTTTCCTTTTACTTCCTTTTTGCTCTAGCCCCCCTCCCTCCCCCACTTACTGTCTCTCTCGTTCCTCTCGATTTCCCACTCCAAGAGGGAGCTAGAACCAGTCGACGTTTATTTTCAATTCATGCACGTTCTACGCATTTTTGTGCATTGACCTCCCCCGGTACGCAACAACATCTGAAGCTCCCCCATTTGCTTGATTTGATTTTCATATAGGTATTTCCAACGGATTCTTCTTCTTCTTCTATTTGCCCATTGTAAGAGTTTCTATTGCAGTTTGGGCTCACCAATCAATTCAGAGTGTCCTCGCGTTGATTTCCTAAACAATGAGAATGTCATTAGCAATCATTTGGGGTTTACTTTACGCCTAAGGGTTGTTTTCTTCACGGTTACCTTGGGAAAGCAACTTGCCTCCACTCGTCTCATCGTAATGTATTCATGTAAAATGTTAAATTTTACGCTTTACGACATTTTCGCATTGTGTTACAATATGGAAATTGAATTTGTAATGGCACGAAATGCACAGACATTGGACAGAGGGGAAGATGTCTTATAAATAAAGAAACTATATAATTAGGTACAACAAGTCAAGTTTTGTTCTCTATTCTCTACTCTGTCTTAAGGGTCGTGGGAAATTCTTATGTTATCAATCGCATTAACTCGAGAACTCCAAACTGGTTTTTACATATTGTTCAGTACAGGTTCAGGTTCAGTTGATATTACACAGGAAATGGACGCGACTCTCAAGAAAACTTTGCTATCTTGAGGAAATAATCAGCTAGCTAAGTGTTTCAGTGGAAACATTAATGGAGCTTAGACATTTTCATATACATATATATATAAAGCATATTTATAAAATAACAAGAATTTATTATTGTTTTGGTTTTCAAGTCTAGTGATGGCTATTGAAAAGTCAAACTATCAGGAAAAAGTCGTTGTGAGAGCATTTTTTCAACATTTTTGCTCATATTTTCCAAACTATTGCTCCAAATAATCTCGGGTAACATTTTTTTAAGACATTCAGATGCCCCAAACGTGGAAAAATTATCATAAAATTTGTCAAAGTTATGGCCCATCAAAGTTTTGAAATACCGGAAACACCGATTTTCTTTATAATTCTGGGCTTGTGGAGGGGTCCAAAAATGATGGTCTTAATTTGGACAATCTTTGAATGCAGTTTTGTTTGAAATACCGAAACTTGGAGAAATTGACATTAAACTTGAAAATCGGTTGAGATATGACGAAGTTATGGCCCATCAAAGTTTTGAAAGACCCGAAACACCGATTTTTACATACAGTTCTGGGCTTGTGGAGGGGTCCAAAAATGATGGTCTTAATTTGGACAATCTTTGAATGCAGTTTTGTTTGAAGTGCCGAAACTTGGAAAAAATGGCATCAAACTTGAAAATCGGTTGAGATTTGACAAAGTTATGGCCCATCAAAGTTTTGAAAGACCCGAAACACCAATTTTTACATACAGTTCTGGGCTTGTGGAGGGGTCCAAAAATGATGGTCTTAATTTGGACAATCTTTGAATGCAGTTTTGTTTGAAGTGCCGAAACTTGGAAAAAATGGCATTAAACTTGAAAATCGGTTGAGATTTGACGAAGTTATGGCCCATCAAAGTTTTGAAATACCCGAAACACCAATTTTTACATACAGTTCTGGGCTTGTACAGGGGTCCAAAAATGATGGTCTTAATTTGGACAATCTTTGAATGCAGTTTTGTTTGAAGTGCCGAAACTTGGAAAAAATGGCATCAAACTTGAAAATCGGTTGAGATTTGACGAAGTTATGGCCCATCAAAGTTTTGAAAGACCCGAAACACCAATTTTTACATACAGTTCTGGGCTTGTGGAGGGGTCCAAAAATGATGGTCTTAATTTGGACAATCTTTGAATGCAGTTTTGTTTGAAGTGCCGAAACTTGGAAAAAATGGCATCAAACTTGAAAATCGGTTGAGATTTGACGAAGTTATGGCCCATCAAAGTTTTGAAATACCCGAAACACCAATTTTTAGATACAGTTCTGGGCTTGCACAGGGGTCCAAAAATGATGGTCTTAATTTGGACAATCTTTGAATGCAGTTTTGTTTGAAATGCCGAAACTTGGAAAAATTGACATCAAACTTGAAAATCGGTTGATATATGACGAAGTTATGGCCAATGGAAGTTTTGAAATACCCGAAACACCGATTTTTAGATACAGTTCTGGGCTTGCACAGGGGTCCAACAAATGATGGTCTTAATTTGGACAATCTTTGAATGCAGTTTTGTTTGAAATGCCGAAACTTGGAAAAATTTACATTAAACTTGAAAATCGGTTGAGATATGACGAAGTTATGGCCCATCAAAGTTTTGAAATACCCGAAACACCAATTTTCTTTATAATTCTATGCTTGTGGAGGGGTCCAAAAATGATGGTCTTAATTTGGACAATCTTTGAATGCAGTTTTGTTTGAAATGCCGAAACTTGGAAAAATTGACATTAAACTTAAAAATCGGTTGAGATATGACGAAGTTATGGCCCATCAAAGTTTTGAAAGACCCGAAACACCGATTTTTAGATACAGTTCTGGGCTTGTACAGGGGTCCAAAAATGATGGTCTTAATTTGGACAATCTTTGAATGCAGTTTTGTTTGAAATGCCGAAACTTGGAAAAATTGGCATCAAACTTGAAAATCGGTTGACATATGACGAAGTTATGGCCAATGGAAGTTTTGAAATACCCGAAACACCAATTTTAATTATAATTCTGGGCTTGCTCAGGGGTCCAAAAATGATGGTCTTAATTTGGACAATCTTTGAATGCAGTTTTGTTTGAAATGCCGAAACTTGGAAAAATTGACATCAAACTTGAAAATCGGTTGAGATTTGACGAAGTTATGGCCAATGGAAGTTTTGAAATACCCGAAACACCAATTTTAATTATAATTCTGGGCTTGCTCAGGGGTCCAAAAATGATGGTCTTAATTTGGACAATCTTTGAATGCAGTTTTGTTTGAAATGCCGAAACTTGGAAAAAATGGCATCAAACTTGAAAATCGGTTGAGATTTGACGAAGTTATGGCCCATCAAAATTTTGAAAGACCCGAAACACCAATTTTTACATACAGTTCTGGGCTTGTGGAGGGGTCCAAAAATGATGGTCTTAATTTGGACAATCTTTGAATGCAGTTTTGTTTGAAATGCCGAAACTTGGAAAAATTGGCATCAAACTTGAAAATCGGTTGACATATGACGAAGTTATGGCCAATGGAAGTTTTGAAATACCCGAAACACCAATTTTCTTTATAATTCTGGGCTTGTGGAGGGGTCCAAAAATGATGGTCTTAATTTGGACAATCTTTGAATGCAGTTTTGTTTGAAATGCCGAAACTTGGAAAAATTGACATTAAACTTGAAAATCGGTTGAGATATGACGAAGTTATGGCCCATCAAAGTTTTGAAAGACCCGAAACACCGATTTTTACATACAGTTCTGGGCTTGTACAGGGGTCCAAAAATGATGGTCTTAATTTGGACAATCTTTGAATGCAGTTTTGTTTGAAATGCCGAAACTTGGAAAAATTGGCATCAAACTTGAAAATCGGTTGACATATGACGAAGTTATGGCCAATGGAAGTTTTGAAATACCCGAAACACCAATTTTAATTATAATTCTGGGCTTGCTCAGGGGTCCAAAAATGATGGTCTTAATTTGGACAATCTTTGAATGCAGTTTTGTTTGAAATGCCGAAACTTGGAAAAATTGACATCAAACTTGAAAATCGGTTGAGATTTGACGAAGTTATGGACAATGGAAGTTTTGAAATACCCGAAACACCAATTTTAATTATAATTCTGGGCTTGCTCAGGGGTCCAAAAATGATGGTCTTAATTTGGACAATCTTTGAATGCAGTTTTGTTTGAAGTGCCGAAACTTGGAAAAAATGGCATCAAACTTGAAAATCGGTTGAGATTTGACGAAGTTATGGCCCATCAAAATTTTGAAAGACCCGAAACACCAATTTTTACATACAGTTCTGGGCTTGTGGAGGGGTCCAAAAATGATGGTCTTAATTTGGACAATCTTTGAATGCAGTTTTGTTTGAAATGCCGAAACTTGGAAAAATTGGCATCAAACTTGAAAATCGGTTGACATATGACGAAGTTATGGCCAATGGAAGTTTTGAAATACCCGAAACACCAATTTTCTTTATAATTCTGGGCTTGTGGAGGGGTCCAAAAATGATGGTCTTAATTTGGACAATCTTTGAATGCAGTTTTGTTTGAAATGCCGAAACTTGGAAAAATTGGCATCAAACTTGAAAATCGGTTGACATATGACGAAGTTATGGCCAATGGAAGTTTTGAAAGACCCGAAACACCAATTTTCAGATACAGTTCTGGGCTTGTGGAGGGGCCCAAAAATGATAGTCTTAATTTGGACAATCTTTGAATGCAGTTTTGTTTGAAATGCCGAAACTTGGAAAAATTGACATCAAACTTGAAAATCGGTTGACATATGACGAAGTTATGGCCAATGGAAGTTTTGAAATACCCGAAACACCAATTTTCTTTATAATTCTGGGCTTGTGGAGGGGTCCAAAAATGATGGTCTTAATTTGGACAATCTTTGAATGCAGTTTTGTTTGAAATGCCGAAACTTGGAAAAAATGGCATCAAACTTGAAAATCGGTTGATATATGACGAAGTTATGGCCAATGGAAGTTTTGAAATACCCGAAACACCGATTTTTAGATACAGTTCTGGGCTTGCACAGGGGTCCAAAAATGATGGTCTTAATTTGGACAATCTTTGAATGCAGTTTTGTTTGAAATGCCGAAACTTGGAAAAATTTACATTAAACTTGAAAATCGGTTGAGATATGACGAAGTTATGGCCCATCAAAGTTTTGAAATACCCGAAACACCAATTTTCTTTATAATTCTATGCTTGTGGAGGGGTCCAAAAATGATGGTCTTAATTTGGACAATCTTTGAATGCAGTTTTGTTTGAAATGCCGAAACTTGGAAAAATTGACATTAAACTTGAAAATCGGTTGAGATATGACGAAGTTATGGCCCATCAAAGTTTTGAAAGACCCGAAACACCGATTTTTACATACAGTTCTGGGCTTGTACAGGGGTCCAAAAATGATGGTCTTAATTTGGACAATCTTTGAATGCAGTTTTGTTTGAAATGCCGAAACTTGGAAAAATTGGCATCAAACTTGAAAATCGGTTGACATATGACGAAGTTATGGCCAATGGAAGTTTTGAAATACCCGAAACACCAATTTTAATTATAATTCTGGGCTTGCTCAGGGGTCCAAAAATGATGGTCTTAATTTGGACAATCTTTGAATGCAGTTTTGTTTGAAATGCCGAAACTTGGAAAAATTGGCATCAAACTTGAAAATCGGTTGACATATGACGAAGTTATGGCCAATGGAAGTTTTGAAATACCCGAAACACCAATTTTAATTATAATTCTGGGCTTGCTCAGGGGTCCAAAAATGATGGTCTTAATTTGGACAATCTTTGAATGCAGTTTTGTTTGAAATGCCGAAACTTGGAAAAAATGGCATCAAACTTGAAAATCGGTTGAGATTTGACGAAGTTATGGCGAATGGAAGTTTTGAAAGACCCGAAACAACAAAAGAACTATTTTATATATTTTTCCACTATTTTGGCTATATTTTCTAAACTACAGAAATCAATTCTGAAAACTTGCTTAAGCTTGAAACTTGAATGCAGAATATGATGATCTTAACTTTTTTTTAAAACTTTCGAATCAGTTCCAGTTCACCACCCTCTTTTATAGTTCTTTTTCGAAGAGAACAAAGTAATCTGATAAAGTATGCGCTCTAGTTTATTTCAAAATTTTGTGCTGCTGATAAGAAAAAAAATTGCGTACATAAGTGAGTACATATGTTTTGTGTATGTGATTTTATATACTTTTTGAATTTTGTATTCAAAGCTTTGCTATTGCTGCTTCCGCTTAGGTTCTGCCCCTCTTCTTCAATGTACATATATACATATACATATGTATATATATGTATATGTAGTTGTTGCTATTTAGAAATACGAATGATTTCACAACTTGCTCTGCCATCACAACGAGCGGATGGATGGAAACCCGGTGACAAGTTGCCGTCTCTGTTTCTACGTTCTAAGTTAAGATTCCCCACGCCGCAAAAAAAAAAATATACTATGTTTTCGTTTTGATTTTTGGTAGAATTTCAGAGTGAAAGAAACCGAAACACGTTTTTCTGCTGTGGTTTTTGAGTATTCGAATTAGATATTCGTCTTTGTTGCTTAGAACAATAAATTGTTGTTATTTGTATATTTCTACTTCGCTTTTATATAATTTATTCTTCATCGTGGATGATTCACAATTGAACTGAAAATTTGTTGCCAAAGTGAATGTACTATGCTTCCCGCCCCCCCACAACATGGACCCAGTTGTAATGCTCTCTAATGTTGTCCAATAATAAATATTACGTTAGCTGAGACAGCACAATAGAGAGAGAGAGAGAGAGAGAGAAAAAAGAAAGAGAAAGAGAGAGGAAGACAGTTCGTGTAAGCAACAACAATAAAAGGAAAGTCCAAGAGCGTTCTTCGATGACTGAAGAGAAGGCAGAAGACAAATGAAGATGAGCAAAGAAGGCAAAGCATGAGCAGAAGAAGAAGCAGCAACAGCTGCAGCACTTAATAATGAGTCAATGATCAGTGATAGACTATGACACACTCAGTGAAGCTCGCAGAACGAGTGCCTTTCATACAACAGAGATTTATGATATGTTATGCAGTGTGATAAATATTAAGAAATTAGAGCTTAAATATGCATACTAACTGTAAATTGTGCACTTTTTGGATTTTTTAATAGACAAATATTGAGGTGTATTTTGCAAATACCTTAATTGTCATATACCCTCAATTGAACTATCGATAACAATCATTGCTGTAATTATCAGTTTTGCAAAGGCCTTGATAAATAAGCTGAGACACTACCTAAAGGGTATCGCTGTATGTTTGCCTGTTGATGGTAGCAAGCAGCTTTAAAGCTCGCCTCAACGCGCACCAACGCTTAAACTGTGTTGCTGCTTCGTCGCCCTCTCTTTTTCTGTGTTCCTCTTTATCTTTCTATCTCTTAGTGCTTTCTGCTTCATAATGAAGGTCAATGTTCGTGTGTTGAATGCGGCGGGCGATTGTTGCCTCCTCTTCGTTTTGCGGCAATCATTTTGATTCGTTGCTGTTGTTCCCTCTGCAAAGTAGAAGAAGAAGAAGAAGCGACAGAAGCTGTTGCTTGATAGTGAACTCATACAGAAAGAGAGACAGATAGACAGACAGACAGACAAATTCGAAGTCAGTCGTAAGTCACGGGGTTCATCCAACAATAAGAGTCAAACTGCGTGGCCGTACCCAGAACCCGAACCCATTAGACCCCATTGTTAATGATATATGTATTTCATGCTACAGGCGTGTCGCTCCGTCTCTATCTATGTATGTGTCGGCTTGGGTCAAGTCTCTTGCACTATAATTATGTTTAACATAACATAATTTAATTGTTTTAATTTGGTTTACTTAACTTTAATTTTCTTATGTCTGTTTGACGCCCTCGAGATTTTTGGGGAGCGGCCCTGCCTTATCCGCCGCTTGTGTGCCCCTCCAAAAAAAAAAAAAATATTGTTCAACTTGAGCAAACAATATTTCAAGAACTCTGTAGTAGAGATTATATATATAGACTATATAGTTTCATTGTCCAACTGTTTGGCAATTTGCACAGCTGATCGACAAACTGGAATTCTAGATATTTGCAGAGTTTTCTGAAGGTTGCAACCTTGTGATGAAATGTGTGTGGGCGGGTGGGCGTGGCCATTCACCTTGACAATTGCTTAGAGAATGAAAGAAATTTGAGATGATAAATAAGTGTGTGTTTTTTTAATAAAAAAAAAAAAACCTTAGAACTTTGTATTTAGAGAATAAGTACAAAAATTAATATGGTACTTAACATACGGGGATTTTCGCAAAGAAAAAACTGTTGAACCTTTCCCCAGTTATTTTGAAAATCCCCAGGGTTAGAGGGTCATAATGGTAACATTTCAAATTAGTAAAACGAATGTGGACTGGCATGAAAAGAGCTTTGGAAAGTAAGGAAGCTTATGTTGATATTTGTTGGAAACTCAACCAAGCATATTCTATTCTAGATTCGTAATTCCCCCATGTTGTTCTATTGAAATTGACCAAGCGAGCGAAAAGTGTCATTTCCTTTGAAAAATGAACTTCAAAATAAACAAATACATGGATGTGTATGAACATATAAACAGAAGTTATAGAGAATGATGTTGCCCTGTACTACGGTTGAGAAACCTTTGGTTCAATTATGAACGTTGACCTTTTTCGCCAAATTTTCCACACTCACAGCAAAAACAGCACAAAGAGAGACAGACAGAGGGAGAGAGAGAACAGATAGAACAAGCAAAAGGTGAAAGAACAGAGCCGAATCTAATGGCAGCTAATGCGAAACGTGGTAACAACTTGTTGAGAAAGCGGGAATGCAGGGAAGTGGTGAAAGAAACGAACGCGAACAAAAGACACGAAAACAGAAATGAGCTAGAAGTGGAAGGCAAAGAAACTTGACACAACAACAACAACAAGAACAACAACAAGGCAAGGAGCAAAACTTGACTGAGAGCAATTCCCCGCAAACTCTTCCTTCATCTCTTCGTAACTCTTGACATTACTATAGAGATTGTGCTAGTCAAAGCAGTTAGTCTAGTCTAGGTGTGGAGTTTTCAATAAATAACTGTCAATTCGCATTGTATACTTGGTTAACTTTTTTAATAAATTTATTTAGAATTGTTTTAAATACTTTTTTTGTTTGCATTTGTCACGCGCAAATGTTATGAAACAACGTGGGAGAGTAGATAGAGAGAGACTGATAAACTACTTTTTCCTGTTATTATTAAGTGTAGAATCCATAAAATCTTAGTATTTGTATTAATTTATAGAAATATGAAAGCATAATCAAATTTGAAATTATATATCTAAGTTTTAAAGAATCTACACTATAGTCCTTGCTAAGAATGTTTTCCCTGCCTACAATGGTTACACATTTTTGGCTAGCATAGTTAAACGCGCCTCCCACTCCCACTCCCTTTGCCAACACTGTGCGCCCTCTGCCGCTCCTTAGCTAAACCTAGAGCTTTAAAACGAGTTTCGCTGAAAGAAAAGAACACGGCGGGCAAAAACAAAATGTTCACAGACTCTTCCACCCCCTGCCACCGCTTGACACACACACACTGAGACAAAATGCGGGCGCGTGAGGATCACGAGAATACAATAAAAAAAGAACACACAAAAACGAAATGAAATCTAAAGCAGCATAGACTGGAAATGCCAACTGGTAATACAATATGCAGATGTGGGTTGGGTTGTGGGTGGTTGAAGAGAGGGGAGGTGAAGTGAAGGTGTACGAAACTAGCCATAAAGCAGGATATGCAGCTGTGCGACTGGAAAAGCTGCAGACCTTGAGTGTGTGTGCGTGTAATGCGGAAAGAGAACGAGCTTAACTTCCACATAGGTTCCACATACATATGTAATTAATGATCGTGTTTTGTTTGTTACAAAGCTATGTATGTTTTGATTGACAGATTTTTGTTGAAGAAGTTCAACATGAATTTAATTTGGCTTCTTTATACCTTTGTTGTCCCCCAAAATAAATAAAATTCAAATAAAATACAAACAAAAACCACTTGTAAGCGTAGCACACGCACTAACTGAAGCAACAGCAGCACCAGCAAAACAAGAAGAAGAAGAAGAAGACGCAGCAACAGCAATAATAACAATAGAGCGAGCAAAGCAAAAGCGGCTTAGGTCGTCGGTTAGTTGGTTTATTGACATCGCTAACGACATGCTCTCTCTCTCTCTCTCTCTCTCTATGTCTCTCGCCCCGCTGGACTTTACATTGTGTGCTACGTCTCCCACCGCTCTCTTCTCACTTAAGCTCTCGCGTTGTCTCTTATTCTGCCTCTCTAAGTTAGTGCGCCGCTGTTGGCAACACTTTTTTTTCTGTATTTTTGTGTTCTTTTCAAGTTCGTGAATTTTTAGCCGTTCGTTGACTTTTGTTTTGTTAACGGCGTGTCGCTGTGTTTATGTCTGTATGTATGTGTGTGTGTGTGTGTGTGTTTGGCTGTTTTCAAGCTAATAACATTTCAACATGGGTTTCTGTGTGTGTTTGTGTGCTCTATTATAAACCAACATATTTTTTTTTTTTGCAACATTCTCTTTTTCTCTTCTCCTCTGGTTGTTTTTGTTTTTCTTGGAAACAAAAGCAAAACTAAAACTAAATTAAATTGAAGCTCTGCTTACTGTTCGCGCTGCTTGCTACACCCGCTAATAATAAAAGCTCAAATTTCAGCGTGAGAGAGTTTCAATTGAAATTTCCTGCTCAGCAGACTGACCTCATCGAGTTCTTTGATTAGATCTTGGCTGCAGCCAAAGAGTAACACTTGACAAGATCTTTGTATGGATTTGTATGTGTCCTTAATGCTAATGTAAACGGATATGTGTCTGTGTTTAAATGCGGGTCCTGCAACAATTTAATATTCAGTCGAAATCATTTTTTCCCCCAAAGCACTTTAACTCACGCCAGTGTTGGCAGTTGCTAAACTTTAGAATAGTGTTGATCTTGCTTCCTTTGTGACAAATTTAACCTTTTTCTAGCCTTTTTATGCTTACGGCAACACTGACTCACACACCGGCTCTCTCACTACGCTCTTCCTGTTTCATTGCCAAACTGTCTCGCTCATGCGCTGCCAAAGCTCTTGGCTGATCTGCTGTGCTGAGAGAGAGAGAGCGCATTTCTACGTTCATTGGTTTAGCCTTGCACGACACTGTGTTGTTGTTGTGGTTGTTGTCAGGCAAAAGGAGAGCACTAAAAGTGAGAGAGCGAACTAGCGAGGGTAGCAAAGAGAGAGCGCTAACGAACAGCACGACAGCTGCATGCCCTTATTCAGGCTACAAGCTGGCTTATTTCCGGTTTCGAGTGTCACCTTTTTTCCCTCCAAATATTATATAAAAAAAAGAGTCTTTACACACACATACACACATATGTATGCATGTCTCAATATACATTTATTCGTGTGTTGATATACCCTGTCAAGTTATTGGTTTTGATCGTGTGTTGTGTTGGTGGAGGCAGAACAGCGACATCTGGCGCGCTGCGCTTGACGACGACAGCTGCTGCCGTTGCTGTTGTTGTTAGCAGCAGAAGGGCCCAGGCCCGGGCCCAGGGCGAGCCCTTCACGCCGCAACGATGAAGCGTTTAATTGCCCGTTGGTGCCTGGGCTTGGTTTTAATGAGCAAACGCGACTCGTTGAAGCGATTGAGTTGTTTGTACGACAGACAGACAATCAGACTGTCAGACTGTCCATAAAACATTATTAATAAATATGCTCATATATTGTATATTACATACAGTCGTGTCTTATGTACAGCAACTGCAGTTGGCAATAGTCTCTGTCTCTCCCTCTCGATCTCTCTTCTCTGGCATGTCATGGTTTTTAAGCCGCTGCCGTTGACGCTGCTTTTGATGCTGTATATATTGCCATTTTTTGCGAAATCAATTATTTATTTCCTTTTGGCATATGCATGTGTTTTTGTTTTTGTCTTCTCTACTTTGGCACGTTCAACGTCTCCGCTCGTCATTGGTGGGAGTTCATGAACCGCTGGCAAGGACAGTCACAAAGGCAGCAGTAGCAGCCGATCGATCACACAGAGAAATATCTGAAGCTTAAACTGAAAATGGAACAAGATGTCGAAATCCACTGTGCCATTTTCCACTTGTTTCCCATGCAATACACACGCACGCACACACTCACATAGCATCCACATGAACCCATAATTCTCCGAATCCAGACTAACAGACAAACCGACAGACAGTGAGCGGCATAGACATAGGAGAAGAAGAGAACAAGAGTGTGAGAAGACAGACAACGATGAGAGGGCAAAGTATATCGCAGCCGAAGCACTGCTGCTGTTGCTCGTCGTGTCTGTCTGTCCTGTACGAGACAAACCAGCAGCAGCGGAGGCATCGCAGCGCACACACAATGAGCATGAGAATCACACGCATACATTCATATACATAAGCAGAGACAGACTCAATCAAAGTTGGCAACATTGGTCGAAGCACGCAAGAAATCACTGACCTTGACTTTTAACAAAGTTTAAGGCCCTTTTAGTTGCCAACGCACACTCTCACACTCACATTTATAGTAATAGCAGCAGCATAATTGTACACAGAAACACACATACAAAGAATCATTTGATATAGCTATGTATGTATTCGTGTGTTTATGTATTTGTAGCCATGCGCGTTCGGTTCTAGACTGGTTTACTGTGCGCTGACGCTGACGCCGACGCCACTGCCGCCGCTCACTGTTGTGTTCTTAAGCTTTTGCTTATCGCACATGACGCAAGCGTTTGGATCGACGCCACTGACGCTGCCGCTGCGCAGACTTACATTTTTCCTATTGCATCAGCGCACACTCTCTCACACACACACACACATACGAACTGCTATATGTATGCTGATCATGCTTGTGTTGTTGCTTTAACCATAAAAGGTACAAAACACGGCTAAAGAAAAAGGAAATAATAAAACATTTACCTGAAAGAAGACAACGAAATATCAAAAGAAAAAAATAAATAAATAAATAACCAGCAGGCCGCATATTATTTTACCTGCCTTCATTTCTTCTTTTTTTTTGACGGTTTCTTCTTGTTCTTTTTTCGTTAACCACGAAATTCGTATGAAAATTCCTATTATTTAATCTTTAGGCATTTACAAATAGAAGTATTAATCATTTTATTAAAATGATTTAATCGTTCGATTTTCACATTATGCCTGTCTGTCTGTTCGTTCTCCACACATGTCATTAAATTCATTAATTAATAATCGAAAATAATTTGCGCACAACTTCCTTTTACTTCTTCTTCTTTACACTTCTCTGTAGCCTAGACAGCTGCCTCACTCCCACTCGCTGATATGCGCTGTCTCACTCTCATACATAGCGCACGCTGCATAGTAACTTCCTGCAGAAAATGCTCAATGCGCTCCCCTTTGCAATTTTTTTTTGCCGTATATGTGTATGTGTGTGTGTTCTGACTCTCTGCTGTCAGTGCTGGCTTCTCTTTGGTGCATATACATATGTATGTACGTATGCGTGTATCTGTGTAGGGGGTTGTCAGAGGTCAGTCTCATCGCTGGCTTCGCAGCCTTTGCTGACGCTGCTGCTGCTGCTGCGGCTGATGTTGGCCCATGTACAACACATTCCTCACGTATGTAAGGAACAGGCATACAAAAGTACATACATACGTACATATATACGTTTGTTTCACTTGCCATTTTGTTGCGCATTGAGCATTCTGTATAATTCTCTTGCCGTTGTTATTGTTGTTGCTGTTACCCCCAACTAGATTTTGCTTACCACGCCGCTTAACTGCTGCTGCCATCGCAGCAGCGTCAGCACAGGCCGTTGTAGCGCGCGCCCCTCTGCTGCTACGTTCTTTGTCTCTGTTTTTGTTCGCGCCGAACTGGTTGTGTGAGTTTTTGGCTTGGCGTTGCTGCGTTTCATTTCATTTCGTTTCGAGTCATTTCGTTCCTCGTTTCGATTTCAGTTTCGGTCCGCTTCGTTTCGTTTTTGGTGTTGCGTGTTCCAATGGCATGGCTTGTGTCTTGTAAAATTCTTCTATGTTTACTCATTCTCATTCAGTTCTTTGCGCTCGCTGCATGAACAACGTGTTCACGCATACGTTGTCGGCGTCGTCGTAGTAGACGTGGTAGTATTCGTCCTCGTTGTATTCCGTTGTCGTTGTCCGTCGTGTCGTCCCATCGTCATTATCCGTTGTCATCGACGAGCATTCGATTTGCATTTGAAACAAACCAAAAAAAAAAAAAAATACATGTGTTAAGTGAGTTTCGCAAATAAATCTACACATTTCAATCAGTTCTACACGCATACACAAAACCACAACATACATATATAATGTATTTTATACAGGGAAAATATTTAAATTTATTCTAATCAACAAAATAAGAGTGCAGAAATCTGTATGTACTGAATCTTTTTTCCTGTTCCCCCCAACAACTATACACACACAAACATGAAAACGCGACGCCAACACAAACAACATAAGCAAAGCAACAGCGTCGGCAGCGGCAGCTAGCTGCGGCGTTGACGCTAACGTTAACGTCGCAGAGTTCATCAACTTGTTTAGAATCGTCGTGCTGACGCTGAGTGTGTAGAGTGTACGTGGTACGTGAGTGCGTGGCTGTCTCGTTCGTTCGCTTGTGTTTGTTTGTGTGCATTTGCGTGTGCATGTGTGTGTGTATGTGAATATGCATATGCCTGAGTTGCCTTTTCCTTCTTCGCTCTTTTTACGTTTAATTTGTCTACGAGTGCGTCGCTTCACTTGCTCTTGCTGTGCATGTGTCTGTTTAATGTGTTGGTGTGTGTATTTGCTTACTGGAATACGGATACGGCGCAATGCAGTCGAAACAATAACAACGAGAGCAGCAGCAACAACAACAACAACTAAAAAAAAAATCTTGTATATTCATATTCTTCGTAGTGCTCTTTTGAGTTTTACTTTGACTTCTTTCTCTTTCTATCTATCTCTCTCTATTGTCGTGTGTTTGTTCTTTTCCGCGCATTTTGTGTTTATGTTTGTATTACATTTTTTGTTATTATCTCATTTCTTATTGTTGTTGTCTCCGCTTGTATTTACCGCTGTTCGACAACTCGTTTACAGTCACGGCCATAATTGTTGGCACACAATAAATATATACAATAAATAAATATTATGAACTGAAATTATGTGATGATCGCTTAAATATCCATTGAATTGTGCATTTACAAACTGATCGAAGAACTTACGTTAAATAATCATAATAATAATCATAATCTATATTTGAACAACAAGTATTATAAGCAAGTGTCTGGTTTTTACTTTCAATAACCGATATTGATAAATGAGTTTTAATTTCATGACGATTTTTATTTCGATTTCGTTGGCGTAAGGTGCGACAACCTTTCCGGGGGCGCGACCTTCGTATCTCAGCTTATATATTTGTTTGAAAGCAATTGTATAAACAATGAACAAGATTTACCGCTGTTGCCATTGGGTATTGCCATCACTGTTGCCCGTTTGCTCGATGCGGAAGAATTGAATTCTCTCTTCTGCTTTGTGCATGTATTATTAAAATAAAAAGAAGCAGGAAAAAAAAAATACAAATTATTACGGCAATGTTCTTTAATTTTACTCAGTCGACGCTTCGACTGACTGACGATATGCCAGTGTGAGACACATGCTGGTTTTCAGCTCATTTTAAAATCATACAACGGGCTTTTAACAACAACAACAATAACAACAACGATGACAACACAATGCTGCGATTGCTCTTTCTTGTATACACATGTGTTTTGTTGAATTTTACAGAGCGAAGAAGAAAAATCGAAAAATAAACGTGTTTAAAATGTTGTTTGTATACATTAAGTACTCGGATATTGTATTTCTTAACGCCCGATAAAGCATAAGTATATTTTCGCTGATTGAAAAATGGTTTCAGTTTCAAATAGAAATTTCTGTTCATATCAATCCAATAAATCTGGATCTCTTCTCAAAATTCATTTAGCAGTGTTTATTTAGTTCTCAGTTGCGGCACCGCACAAAATATACATATCTCTGTCGCTCTGAATTTTTGTACCAGTTTCTGTTTCTCATTATCTGCAAGTTACGCTTGGTGTTTCGTTACTTGATTGTTTACTTGACTTGATTCCGAGAGCTCGCTCTACACGTAATAGATAAAAAATTGGATACATAAGAGTGCTGTGTTTATACATATGTACACAGCAAAAGAATTGATACAACTCTAATTGAAAATGTTTAAGAGATAGTCAATATTTATCAAAAGTAGCGAAAGACACGTACCATTTGATTAGATGACGAGTTACTGCTGCCACTTCTGCATGGCCACAAAAAAACAGAAGTAACTGCAACCTTATTATTATTATTTTTTTTTGTTGATATGAAGACCTCGATTTTTTCAGAGGTAATGTGATGCTAAGGAAGCAATTGGCCTATAATTAGCAGCTGTATTCAATAGATTTCGCCATTAGTGTAATTTAATAAGAAACTGCATTGCTGGTTATAATAGGAGAGGACGCTACTGTATTAATTGCTAGGATAATTGCAATTAACGCTTGTAATATGGTACAGCCTGATGGCGCCATCTATAGAGTGAATGTGCAATTAACTAACATAACTCATAGAGAGTGGGTATGTTCGACTACAGTTTACCCTGCAGTGTGACCACACCGGAAATTAATGTTATGCTTATGTGCAGATGTCTGTATGTATTTAACGTTCGCTCATTTCCATGCTTCTTCACCTGTTAACGGGCGACATACGGCAGAATATTGTTTTTCAGCTTCCCTTTTGAGGTATGTGTATGTGTGAAAGAGTGTAAGAAATGCCATGTTGACCCGTCCGTCGCTTGGTCATGCAGGAGTAAAGGGAGACAGAGACAAATCGTCGTCAGACAGGCGAGCGGAGAGCGGCATTTGCGCTGCATCAGCCATAAAGAGACGGAGTCAGAGCATGTTTTTGTATGTGTATGTGTGTGTCTGTGTGTGAGTGGAGATGAAGCAACGGTGCATAAAGAGAGTCTGGAACTGCACAGTGTGTCGCTGTGTGTGTTGTGTCTGCTAAATTGGATATATTTATTTTTTTTTTGCTTGAGTCGCCATTGTTTTGCAGTTACTTTGCTGCATTCTTGCTCTGTCTGCATTTAGTTTTTGCGTGTTATTTCATTTTGTGTGCTCTCCTTTTTCTTCTTAGCTTTGCTGGTCTTTTGTCACCATCTCCTCATCCAGCTCGAAGCGCAGCCCCGGGCAGCAATAAAAGCAACTTGCGTGGGGGTCACACTGTAGCCATTGTCTTCTCGCGCATTCTTGTTGTCTTAGTGTTGCTTCTTCTTACAGTTTGGACTGCTGGTTCAATAAAAGGCGCCGACCTCGCGTCGTGGATATTTTCATTCATTTCTGGATGCTGGATGCTGCCGCTGATGCTGCGTGACGCATAGCCATCGGCAATGGGAAGAGGAGAACACGATTTTAACACATACAGCTGCATTGCTTTGTGTGTCTGTGAATGAGTTTTTGGGGATGGGGAGAAACGATTGAACGTTTCTCATGGGAGCCAACAAAAATTTGCATTGTGATTTTGTCATGCTTCTAGGAATCGCAGCATAAGTGTATCCGTATTTATGTGAGTGTGTGTGTTTGCAGCTGCAGCTCCGATTAGGAACTGTGTTGTTGTGTGGCGCAGGTAAAAAAAAAATTCGCATACGTTATTCTTATTTTCACGAATTGCGCTTTGTGCTGGGCCTTCTCGCTATCGATGCTGCCGCTGCTCACCTATACAGGAGAGCGCTGCATTTGCTGTGCTGCTCGTCTGTCGTTGTGTTTGTGTCATGCTCTTTGGCTTTTGTTATAGTTGTGGTTGTTGTTCTTGTTGTTGTTGTTGTTACCTCTGGGTACCATTGAACTCTGTTCGCTGCAACCCTAATGCTGTAGGAACGCAATGGAAATGAAACAAGTATATGCAGCAATGACCAATGTGTATGTATGTATGTGTAGTCATAAATATTTCTATGTCTGACAATGAGCAAAGAGCAAACAAAACAAGCTAATTCTGAATGCATTTTTGTTGCCATTGCTTTTGCTTTTCTGCTCTCCCTCCGTTTGCATTTTGTATACAAATTTATGGTGCATCTCTCTCTTTCTCTCTCTTGTTCTTCTCGGACTGTTTTATTGTTTTTTTTTTTTCTGTCGCTTTACACCTATTTGCTGCTTGCCATGAACTTGGTATGTGGTCTCTGTGCTGCCTGCTGTCTGCTGCCTGTACACATTCCACAATCCACATCGATCATCAATGTTCTTTCAAGCAAAAAGAAATAAAATACAAAAAAAAATTTTGAAATATTTTTCATTTGAGTTTTAACTGCACTACTCGGCATTTAACAGCCTCTCGTCTCTCGACATTTTATTGCAGTCTGTAAATTTTCAACTCAAGTTCCATTATTAATATGGTTTTTGTTGCTGTTTTACATATGTATGTACATATTCCACATGTTTGGCATTAAAGCGCGGAGGGGTAGATCTAAAAACATATGTTGCAACTATTGAAACATACTTGTCAAAGCAGAAGACACAAGTTTATTTAATATATAGATAATGACTTACAGAGTTCACACTCCACATACATAAATATTGTTGTGAAAACCCCGCAGACCACAACAAAACCCAATTTGCTAATCTAATCATTTTTACCGACTTCCAGTACAATATCTATCAATTGCTAGTAATTTAGTATGTGTGTCTAAATATTAGATATGTTGCTGTCATAGGTGTTTAAATAGCCGATGATATTATGGCTATTATTAATAATGTTGTTGTTGTTGTTATTTGTTTTTGTTTATAATTTCGTTTGTAAAATTGTTATGGAAAGTGAACTTCATAGTTAATAAAATTCAATGAAAACAAACAGTAGAGTTGTTTCCCTGACAAATTTGGCAATATGACCACTGTATTTGTGTGAGTGTGTGTGTGCATTCTGTCTGCTCAGCATTTGCTAGTATTTTCCATAAAGTAAACAGACATACGGTGCTCACGTAGTCACAAAACACACACACACACACACACACACACACATAGGCACGACGATGAAGAACTTTTCTCTGCTTCTATTTTGCCTTTGAACTGCAACTAGCTGCGTCTCCTCCTAACTCAACTCTGCGCTCTCTCTCTCTCTCTCTCTGCCTCTCTCGAAAGTTCTGGCGGTTAACGTCATAGGCAAAAATGAACACTTTGCCTACATCAGCAGCAGCAGCAGCAGCAGCAGCAGCAGAGGCAGTGGGCAGCGAAAGCACTTTGTTTTTATTGCTGCTGCGGTCGTTGCCCAAAAAACTTGCAGAGCATGCGCAGAACTTTGAGTCAGAGAGCGAGAGAGTGCGTCGATGGGCAACAACGATGTTATCGGTTTATCGTTTAGCTGCCGCTGTTGTTTCCTTGTTACAAAAAGAAGAAGCAAATATATTTTGTTGGTGAGCGCGCAACCTGTGGATGACCGACGAAGCCGCTGCTGCCGCCGCCGTCGTCGTTGCCTGCCTGGGTGACTGGCCGCTAAAATGACTGCCGCCATATTGTTTCAAGGGTTGCGCTGCTCGCTGCTCTCCTACGGTTCTCTCATTATGCTGTTGCTTTTGCTGCTCTGCTTTGCGCTGTTGCGCGGGGGCTGCAAAAATATTGCCATTGAGAAACGTTTTTTTTTGCTTCTCACTTGTTTTTGGGGGAGGCATTGAGCCGGCATTCAACAGTTCGGCATTTATATTATATGCGCTAGCTCGCTCTTACACATATTACTGCTATATGTGATCGCTGCAGACGTGTGTAAATACAAATTATTGATTTTCCACAGACACATACTTATGAGGAGCGTAAACGTGTGTGTGAGAAAGACAACGTTATCGCCTTTCCAATAGTAATTTGCAAGCATCAGCGGCAGCAACAGACGAAAAAAGTCATTATTGTTTTATGCCTTATTCCCTTTTCGTCTGCAATTTCGAGCGCAGTGTTGCAGTCGCTGCTCACTAAGGATATGCCAACTCTGCAGTTGGCTGCCAGCAGCTCAGTTAACTGCGACTGCGGCAGAGGCAGAGGCAGCAGCTTTACCCGGGTCGCTGAATAATGCGCAAAGTTTAGTTTTGCACGGAGCTGCGTTGCAAACGCGTCGCGTCGGCAAACTAAATTACATACGTTTCTTAAATTATTACTAATTGTAATGAATAAATAAATATACAAATAACTGCTATTTATACATAAATTTGCATAAATTAATTACAACAGCTTAAATAAACATTTGTGTTTTGTGTGCTTTATTTTTATTGCAGCGTTTTATGCGCGTGTTGAAATTTCGGAAGCAGTGTAAAAGTATGATACAAAAATATTCAACTTGTTACCGCTACAACAACAACAACAACAACAACAATTCAGACGACAACAGCAACAACAACAATAGCAGCAAGAAGCAGCAGCAAGCAAAGCAACCATAAACCAGCAGCGAAAGAGCAAAGCAAAATTGGCAGAAGAGCATTAAAAGTGAAAAAAAGGGAATAAACATAAAAAAAGCATAAGCAGTGCATAAATATAAAAAATAATAACTCTAAAAGGTAAGTCAATGCCTTGTGTATATGTGTGTGTGTGTGTGAGTGTGAGTTTTGTCTGCATGTATGCGTGCGTATGTATGTATGTGTGTATTTAGTCTAGACAGAGTTGCACCACCAACTAGAATCGTACGTGCGCTCTCTGTCTCTGTCTCTCTCTCTCTCGCTCTCTCTCTACCCACCCACTCACTTCACTCAGCCATGGCTGTTCTCCCTCCTGTTTGCGATATTGCGCTCCCTCCACATTTAATTTGCTCTCAAGGGGGAACTCTCTCTCTCTCTCTCTCTCTGTCTCTCACTCTGCTCAAAACCAGGGGTGGCTTTCATTTCGTTGCGGTATTATTTTGACGTGTGTTGCTTAGAGGTTTTTTTATGTCTCCTCCTTTCTTTCTTATTTCAATTCGTTCTTGCTGCTTTTTTTTGGGTTTTTCTTGTTGACGGATGTGATTGGGGAAAAGTGTAGGGAAAAATCTAGCGAAAAGTTTCTTACTTATTGTTGTTATGTCTGTGTTTACTTTTTATTGTGCCGGGAGGGTTGAAAACGACATCTACAGACGCTGTTCTGCCTCCCTAACCGCTTTCTGCTTTTGTTTTGTGCTGCGTTTTTGCACCCTGCGCCGGCAAATAGTTCAATCAACCTGCCTCTAGTATAGAAGACCTCAAAAAGAAAAGTGGAAAGTGGCAACAGTGCGGGGGAAGTGCGTGCGATTATTGCATTTCCTGTTTGACAGTCAACAAAGGGGGATGTAAGGGAGTCGTGGTGCTTGTGGGGGTATGTAGACAGAGACCGTTTGCCAGGGTTCAAGCGTAGAACCGCGTAGCACTTTCGACACAATTAGTTACAAATTATGTTACCAACAATGAGGTGAATCATAATCCCTACCCCTACCCTTACTCCCACCCCAACCCCTTACTGCCAACCTAACAAAAATTTTAGCTGAGTCACAGTGTATCCTAAATGAGGAGGGTCGTCGTCGAAAAGTTTAACAAAAACTCTTGTTTCACATAACAAATTAATAAATATGCGGCAAAAATGTGGAGGTTTCCCGTTAAGTAATGCCGTAGAGGAGTGCTGGGCGTGTCTCTCACATAACAGAGATAGAGTTGATCAACTGTCAACATGAAATAATTGATGTGCGAAGAAATGACGTCCTTAGGTTTAAAGGTTTCTCAAATAAACGGTTATATACAGACCAATGGACGACGGCACGGATAGGCAGACATACGGGCAGATTGAGTAGTGTACGAGATTTAAACTTTCAAGATAATTTCTTATATCGTACTTTTAGTGACTAGTCCCTAGTGAGACATTCCAATAATACATCTTATCTTTTCTACAATATTTGTTTTATATAATGAAACCAGTATACATCGAACCTCTGGTACGAGATTTAAATGATACCTTTTAAGTCATATTAAGTTCACGTAAACACGTAGTAGGAGAAACTTGCACGAAACCATTAAATCTCGTACCATTTGGTATAATATCTAAAAACATGTGTAATTTATGTAATGAAATTATAAACAAATCTCCCCCTCTTTTTTTCCACCCTCTCTCTCTCTCTCTTCTAGCATTTAACTGGCATATTACGGGACACACCCACAAATACACACAAAAGAGAAACACACACAGACACAGAGACGTATTTAAAGATGGCGTCGTCGCCGACACCATCGTTGGATTCCATGCGTGGCGCCAACTCCATAGAATCATATGAGCACGCCGGTTACCTATCGGACTCCCCCTTGACATTGAGCGGCTCTTCGCCGCCGGCTAGTGATTCTGCCATCTGCAGTGATGAATACAATCTGGGCGGGAGTCAGGTGGGCGTGGTGAAGGTGCGACAACAACAGCAACAGGATGTGGTGGTGGGCGTTAGCGTTGGTGTGGGCGTGGGCGTGGGCGTTGGAGTACTGAATGGACATCATACGATATCGACATCGGTGTCATCCAGTTCATCGGCCAGCTCATCATCCTGCTCCTCATCATCATCATCTTCATCATCGTCATCATCATCATCGTCGTCCTCGTCGTCGTCGTCGTCGACCAGCGGTCTCAGCGGCTGTGGCAGCACCAGCAGCAGCGTCATCAGCAATGCCACCAACAATGTCAACAGCAATGGACCCGGCGTCATTGGCAGCAATCTCTCCAGCAACAGCAACAACAACAGCAACAGCAATAGCAGTCTGGTTGTTGGTGCCGGCAAAGGCAACAACAGTGGCAGTGGCAACAACAGTGGCAGTGGCAGCAACAGCAACTTGCCACCAGCACGTTGCACCGCCTGCAAGAGCAAGTGCAGCGATGCGGTGGCCAAGTGCTTCGATTGCCAGAGCTATCTGTGCGCCAACTGTGTGACGGCGCACGAATTCATGCACTGCTTCAATGGCCACAATGTCTGCCTCATCAAAGGCTTCGAGGCGAGCAGCAACACCAACTCCAACAACAACAACAACAACAACAACAACAACAACAGCAGCAGTAGCAGCAGCAACAACAGCAACAATCCCGCTTCAAATGATTTCAAATATGCGAGTTCGTTGACAATGATGTTGCAACAACAACAGCAACAACAGCAGCAACAGCAACAACAGCAGCAGCAACAACAGCAACTAAGTGATGCCCAGCCCATGTCGCAGCTGTCGAAGATTGTGCTGGCAGCAGCAGCTGCCGCCAACAATGCCCAAGAGCAACAGCAGCAACATCATGAGTCGCTTTACAGCAGCAGCAGCAACACACAGCAGCAGCAGCATGTGGCACAGCGGCAACATTTCTGCACACGGCACAAGAATGAGCTGTTGAAGTTCAGTTGCCGCACTTGTTGCACGTTGGTGTGCAAGGAGTGCATTGTCCTAGAACATTCCACAGGACTCCATGAGCTGGAGAATGTGCAGTCAACAGCAACAGCAACAGCAGCAACAGCAACATCGACAACAGTTGCCACACATAGCGAGGCAGCGTTGCACACGTTTCTGGCGGAGATGCGTGGCAAGATTGGTGAGATTGTGGCGATTGCCAACAATGCGGAGCAGTGCGTCAACAAGGTGAAGTTGCAGTATCAGAAGGCGCACAATGAACTGATCGAGACGCATCAGTTCTTTGCCTCCATGCTGGATGAGCGACGCAGCGACATGGTGAAGGAGCTGGACACACTCTACTCGGCCAAGGTCAATAGCAATGCGGTGTGGATGCAGCGGGCCAAGGATGTCATCGAGAAGGGTCTGGCCACCTGTGATGCAATGGAGCGTGCCGCCTCCAATGGTGTCCAGCCACCCCTCCTAACCGAAGCGTTGCTGGTGCGCAAGACACTCGATCAGCAGCTGCAGGCGGGGATGCAGGACATGCAGCTGCCCTTCGAACTGGAGTTCATGTCCAACTATCAGTCCATACAGGCCGGAGTGCGCAACACCTTCGGCTATATACGCGCCAGCAATGCCAGCAGCGTTGGTGGCAGCGGCAGTTGCTCCGAGTCCAGCCTGAGTCTGGTACATGTTGGCGGATCAGGGCATGGCAAACAGCCGCCCATAGCACGACCCACGCAGAGTGCCAGCAACAGCAGCGCCAGCAGTGCCGGCAGTCTCCATCAACATCATCTCCAGCTCCAGCAGCAGCAGCAACATCAGCAGCAGCAACAGTTGCTGCCAGGATTGGGTTTGGGCAGTCTGCTGGACAACAGCAGCAATGGCGTTGGAGTCGGCGTGGGAGTAGGAGTGGGTGTCTATGCCAATGGAGGCAGCCTATTGCTGGGCGGACGTGAACGTAATCTCACGGATCTGCAGCACTTTGGTGAATTGTTGCCGAAGCGTGCCACCAGCTCACACTATAATCCCTACGAGAAATGGAGCAATGGCGGCAGCGATAATCTCTTCAACAATGTGGTGGCCACCAATGGCAATGGCAGCAATGGCAACTCCAACAGCGCCGGCTCAGTTGCCGATGCGTTCGCCAGTCTGAGTTCCGTCAATCTGAACGGTGGTGGTGGTGGCAGCAATGTGAGCGCCGTTGGCAATGAATCCATACTGGATTTGACCAGTAAGTTGCTGTCCGCCTCCATCTATCCACCCAAGTCACAGATCAAACGCCAGAAGATGATCTATCACTGCAAGTTTGGTGAGTTCGGTGTGATGGAGGGGCAGTTCACGGAACCGAGCGGTGTCGCTGTCAATGCCCAGAACGATATCATCGTGGCGGATACGAACAATCATCGCATACAGATCTTTGACAAGGAGGGACGCTTCAAGTTCCAGTTTGGTGAATGCGGCAAACGTGACTCCCAACTGCTCTATCCGAATCGGGTGGCGGTTGTCAGGAATTCGGGTGACATCATCGTCACCGAACGTTCGCCGACGCATCAGATCCAGATCTATAATCAGTATGGGCAATTTGTGCGTAAATTTGGAGCGACGATATTGCAGCATCCGCGCGGAGTCACCGTCGACAACAAGGGGCGCATCATTGTCGTGGAGTGCAAAGTGATGCGGGTGATCATCTTCGATCAGAATGGCAATGTGCTGCACAAATTTGGTTGCTCCAAGCATCTGGAGTTCCCCAATGGTGTGGTGGTCAACGACAAACAGGAGATCTTCATTAGCGACAATCGCGCCCATTGCGTCAAGGTGTTCAACTATGAGGGCCAGTATCTGCGTCAGATTGGTGGCGAGGGCATCACCAACTATCCCATCGGTGTGGGCATCAATTCCAATGGCGAGATCCTCATCGCCGACAATCACAACAACTTCAATCTCACCATCTTCACCCAGGATGGGCAGCTAATCTCCGCCCTCGAGTCCAAGGTGAAGCATGCCCAATGCTTCGATGTCGCACTCATGGATGATGGCAGTGTGGTCCTAGCTAGCAAGGATTATCGACTATATATCTATCGCTATGTGCAATTGGCACCTGTAGGTATGTAAGTAGGAGTAGATAGTTGGAGTATGAACTGGGAGACGATGATTAAGATCAAGATGAAGATGTAGAGAAGAAGAAGCAGTAGCAGTTGTAGTTGATTGATGATAATAATGATAATGATGATGATGATGCAGCAATTTGATAAATGATAATGATAATAATGATGATAATGATAATGACAAATTGAAGACTTGCGCGCGAGTCTCCCTATCTCTATCTATATATCTATCTATCTTTCTCTATTGCCTCCAAAATGCTTACTCTCTCTCTATCTCTCTCTATTACTGCTATGTTCTCTCTCTATCTCTCTGTCTCTGTCACAAAAACAACATTAATATTTATTAACTATTTAAACAAATTTTAAGAAGTTGAAAATTTACGAAACGAAGAAAAAAAGTCTTTTTTAAAAATATTGTTGAATTTTGTTTATCTTAATTTTTTTTTTTTTTGTAATTTTATTTGTAATTTTATTCGATTTTGATTTTGAATTTTTACGCTGTGTTAAGAGCTTTGTGTTTTATTATTTTTATTTTTATTATTTTAATTTTATATTTTGTATATTTATATATTTGTAACAAATAACTCGAATTTGAGCACTAATTAATTAATTAATAACAATAACAACAACAACAACAGCAGCAACAACATGAGAAATATCTGCAAATGAAATCCCTCCACTTTTTTGTATTATGTTCGCTTGTCTCGCAAACACTAAACAAAAATAAGAAAATATAAATATATATAAAAAAAAAAAATATTATAATAAAAAATGTAGACAAAAAGCAGCATAAACATAATTTAAAACGTAATCATATTAATTAATTAATTAAACCAATAACAACAATTGACTAGTTCGGGCATCAAAAACACTATTATATTACAAATATTTTATTGACTTTTTATAATTAAGTAAATTTATCAAATTGTTTGTTATTATTTTTGCAAAAAAACACAAAACAAAAAACAAAATCCATTTAAAAGAAAGAAAGAAAAAACAATTAAAAATATTATTCAATTATACCTACAATTATTATTATACATTTAACTGTTTTTTATGTTTATATATATATATAACTATTATTATTTTGATTGTAAACTGATTATTTTTATTATCGCTTATTATAATTATTAAAAACAAAAAACAAAAATAGAATGAGAATGAGGAATATCAGGAGAAAGGAAACGAGATAAAAACAAGAACCAAGAGCACACTAATTTTGTATACTCGCTTAGTTTTTATGTTTTTTTTTATATGATTGTTTTATTATTACAACTTAGCATTTATTATTATTATGATTATTATGATTATTAAAACAAAAACTGAGACGAAATGAATTTAATTTACTTTTTAAATCGCAGATTCTGAAACTAAAACATAAAAAATGCACTGAAAAGTAAAACGAAAAACAAAAAAAATAGTTGAAATTGTTGTTCTTAATTGTTGATCTTGAACTTATATATACATATATATATATATGCATATATATACAACTATATATAATCCAATATATATGTATATTTATATGAGTATTTATTTAATTAATTTTTGTTTGTTTAAGTTTTGAATTTATAAACAAAATCATAAACACATTTCGCTGCAAAGACTTGACGCTCAACACGAAAACAAAAACAAAAAACAGAAACAAAAAATATAGATTGTTGTTAAAAACTTAACGAAAGTTTTGAATTTTAATTATTAAAGTATAAAACAATTTCATAACATTAAAAAAATGGTTGGCAATCAGCGCAGAAGACTTAATAAACAATTATTACTACTTATTATATATATATATTATATACACATATTTACATATTAATAATTAACAACTAAATAATATAATTAAGTCAATGCAAAGAAAAACAAAACAGAAAATCTCAAACGACAAAACTTAAAACAAAAAACAAAATCTTAAACTCGAAAAATGCGCGTAATTTTTGCTTTTTGTTTGAGTCTAAAAACAATTTTCCAAGTATTTTTCATGTGTTCCAAAATATAAACACTTAAACAATATATATAAATATATACATATATGTATATAAAAACTAAATGAACTTTTTGAGACTAGAAAAACGCAACAGTAACAGGAACAGCATTTACAAAATGTTTTTATTATTTTATAATTTAATGATGAACGTTTTTTAAACATAAATTTGTTGTTTTGTAACTTAAAAATAAAAAAAAAAAACTTGTTTTTGTATTTCTACATATTTTTATTATATGATTATGATTATGACTTTTTTTTGTGTAACAATATGTATGTTTTATTATGTAATGCTTGCATTTCGTTTTTATAAAATATTATTATACAAAAAACAAAAACAAAAAACTTGTATGTATTTGTATTCTTTTGTCACTTCCATGTGAGATTATTTAAACGTAGTTTTTAAAATATATGTATATATGCATTTGATGGATGCATAAATACTTTGAATGTTTGTTGTAAACTATGTAATAATAATATTAATTTAATCGTAATAAAAAATATATTTGCAAAATGCTGCAAATTATTGAAAAAACAAACAAAAACAAAAAACAGATGAAAAATCCCAATTTGCTGTACTTTTGCGCTATCGATAACTAGTTAGTTGTGTATATCGGCAGTTTGGTATCGATATGCGTGTATGTAGCTATCAACTGTCATAACTGTATAACTGTCATATGTATAACAGTTCAACATAAAGTATTGTAAATTTCTTGTGAGAAACTTTTTACTTGACACCAAAACAAACAAAAACAAAAACAAAATAAACTGTTGAACATTTTTTTATATATATATACATATATATTTGTATATGCATAAAATTGTTAATCAAAAAAGTACTATATATATTTATATATATATAGATAAGCGACTTCTAAACTAATGGTATTTATTATGGCTTACATTATATATATATATGTATATATATATAATTATGCAATTATTAGCATTAATGCAATTACCATAACAATATCAACAAAACAGAAATATTTGCACAAGCAACAAAAGAAATATCCTTTGTTACAAAATGGGACACAAATAACATAATAATTATATTTATATTAATGAGAATATATATACATACATATATATTTCTATATTTCTACATAAAGCAAGCAAGACAACAACAAACCAACAAACAAATATAATAATAATAATCAAACTTTTTATACATTTGCCGACACAAAAACAACTTTTGCATTTTGTTTTGATCTCCATCTTCATTCGTATCTTTTGCATTCATTCGTTGAACGTCGTTGAGTTTCGTGCTGTTATGTTAACCGCAAGCAAATGTTAACAGCGCTGTTAACTGCTGCCGCTGGCATTCTCCCCTCCACCCCCAGTCGCTGTTACTAGCGTTGTCTCTTTCATACACACACACTTCGTTTTGCGATTGAAATATGAACTTGAGTATATAAAAAAATGATGATATATATATAAATAGTATATATATATATGTATGTTGATAAACAATTTGTAATGAATTGAGAATCTAATAGACTGTACACACAAAGAAAACAAAAAAGAATTAAATAATTAACAATTTTTTAAATATATTATATATGTATATATATATAGAGAAAAATGAAAGATTTTCGCTAAACAGCATATACATACATACATACATATAGGTATGTATATCGAATTATGTATAACCTTTTATACCGCCAAGTAACTGTGCTCTCCAACTATACATACATACATACATACATACATATACATATATATATAGATCTTGTGTAGATATATATAAGATATTTGAAAAATGTTTGCTTTCCCAAAAAAAAAAAAAATCAGAGAAATCAACTTCAAAAAACTTGTGATTAGTTTTGGCTAAGCAAAAGTTAAGTAACTATATATATATATATATATCTATATATATATATATATATATATCTATATATATATAGTTATATAGAAACTCGATTTTTCTCAGAAAGATATATATATGTATATATATATATATATAGAGAGAGTCAAGCCAAAAAACAATTCTACGCCCAAGTCTGCTATATAAATTCTATCTCTCCCTCTCTCTCTCTCTATCTCTCTCTCTCTCTCTCTCTCTCTCTCTGTCTATCTCTCTCTCTATCTCTCTCTAAACATGCTTCTGTCTCTGTTCTCTCAGTACTCGAGTGTAGACAGCAATTTTAATGTAGTTTATATTTTTGATAAATGTTATTGTAACAAATCAAACCAAAATTAAAAAAATATAAAAAAAAAATAAAATTAAAAATAAAAATAAATAAAAAAAAAAAATAAACAGAAATCAAATCGAGAATTGAGAAGCAAAACATGAAAATGAAATTGTTGAGCATTTGTATGAAAAGAAAAGAAAACAAAAAATATATATATATATATAAAAAAACAATATTTAACATAATCGAAACTAAACTAAATATAAACTAAATCAATCAATAATAATAATAATAATAACATATAAATGCATTATTTTATAATCATATTGAACAACATAACGAAAAATTCAAAACTGGCTTCGTAGAAGTGTTTTTAAGTATTACTAGACTATGAATTGAAACATAAAACATATGTTTTTTATTTTTCATTTAAAAAAAAAAAAACAAAAAAATCCCATATTCATAACTCAATTAAATGTTAGCAGACGATACATATAAATATAAATATATATATAAAGTAGCTATATATATTTTTTAAATATAATTATAAAACAATAAAATGCTTGCTTGCGTAGTGCGTATATTAAACAAAAAGAAAACGGAAAAGAAGAAGAATAATAATTGAAAAAAATTTAAATAAATAAATAAATATATATTTGATTTTTCTGTCGGCAATAAATTCGACTTAATCGAAGATTAAGCGACACAAGTTCAATTTAAGCATATATATATATATATATATATATGTATATATATATATATATATATATATACTCTATATACCACTTACCACATACATACAACTTATGTATGCATGTGCATAAATATTTAAACAAAAAGAAACAACAATTAACTCTGACTGATTTTTACACAGGAAACATTTACACAACTATATATATATATATATATATATAACAAAAAATAATAAAAAAAAAAAATCTAAAAAATTGTAAAAAAATTAACTACATATACTACACACATACACACACAACTTGTACTTAAAATGAAATGAAAATTAATATGAAATTGTGTGTTATTTTAAAGTAGAAAACAAAAAACTTGACAACTTTTTCTACCAAAAACCAACAAACAAAATCTTAGACTGCTTCTAAAAATATATATAAAAAAAAATATGTTTAAAACGATAAATTGAAGAAGACGCATTTAGGGAATTTTTGCAGTTCTCTATGGCTATATAATATATACATATATATATATATATATTTTAATTTCAATATTTTCCAAAAACTAAACATGAAAAAACTATGACTTTGAATTTAAACTTGGCGCGCAGGACGAAAGTTTGACAAGAGAATAATATTATTGAATCTATATATATAAAGATATATATATATATATATAGTTAACTATGCTCTTATATATAGTTTACATACGTATACATATTTATATAAGTAACTGTTTGTTGTTAGCTGCTGCTTGTACTTCCTATTGAAGACTTCACCCAAAAAACTCCACACACAGAATTCATATCCCCAAGCATTTTGTAGTCCGTATTTGTATTTGTATTTATATATATTTGTATTTTAAACCGTAAACATATACATACATGCATATTTGAGAATTTGACGCATTTAGCAGTAAGATTTAGTGCGTAACATTATTAATTATATACATATATATATACATATATATATATATATATATATATATATATATATATATATTATTATGCTCGCAAAGAAGTCAACACCAACTACATTCATCAATATTGTTTAGAAATCTTGTATAATTTTTTCTGTTTTGTAATAATTTTCCAAAATCTATCTCTGTCGCTGCTGCTTCTTTATGTTGTTTGATTTTATTCCGCCAATTAAAGTTATACTTATTATACGCCCAAAAAAAACTGAAAACTGAACTGAAATTGATTGCGTTTTTCATTTCAAATTTGTTTCCTAATTTGAATTTTATGTTTTTGTTTTGCAGCTACGCTGAAAATGCGACTTGAGGATATCAACTTTTGATATGTGTGAAGACAAACCGTTTATTTATTTATTTATTTATTACTGCATTCCATTTTCAATTGTTTCCATTGGATGTTCAATTTGAACGATTTGAATTCAATTTTGGCGCTCACAGCTGCCGCTACGCCAACTATCGATATTTGAATATCTGAGTTATCGAACGATCTTCGTGATAGTTGGCGATAGTTAGCGATGGCTGCAGAGTTGCTGCGGTCGAACCGCGCACACACCCACAGACTTGCGAATGAGCATTAAGAATGAAAGAAAAGAAAGAAAAGCAAAAAAAAGAATAGTTATCTACTAAATGATTAAATGAAAGCAAGCAAATTGAGATATTCATAATTGTTAGCTTTTAAAAATGTAACAATCATAATCATGCATATTATACATCATACATACATACATCGCGTACTTACATACATCTAGTTATACATGCATACATACATACATACATATGTAAGTCGTCATCATCAACGTCTAGTCATTTTAATACATATACATATGATACATACATAATATACATACATCGCATACATACATACATACATGTATTTTTATAACTATTATATGGCAAAACTTAAGAAAAAACCAAAAAAAACCAAAAAAACACCAATTAAATGTTAAATGTCGTTAAAATTAAGTTTGATTTTAGAATTTTTGACATATTTGCTGCAAACTGAAACGTTAAATTTGAAATTTGTGCATAGTATACAGGGTGTTGCTAAATGGCTTTATATACTAATACACTAACACTCACACACACACACACACACACACTTACACACATTCACACACACTCATTAATTATTATGAAGCATTTGCTGTCACTTATTAAAATGGTTATTGTTTTAACCCATCTCTTAGTTAAACAAAACATATACATATAAAAAAAAAATATTACAAAAATAATATACAAATAATATGAAACTATTTATATATTTCGCTCAAATTTAGTTTACGTACGTATGAGAAAAGTTTGTTAATGGAACGAAGATATGAGCTAAACAAAATATCAAGAAATTGATTAAGGACTGACAACAACAACAATTAACGGTAAATGAAACATATGTATATGTATGTATATCAAATGAAAAATGAATATATGTTTAAGAGAATGAAGCAAAACAAAAACAAACTCGAGTAAGAAAATGGGAAAATCACTTGTAAAGAGTGCAGTTAGAGCTCTCTTGGCTGTTTCTTAGTTTTGTGTCTTTACTTTTTGGAAACAAACTGTTACATTTATGTTATCGAGGAAGAGATCTAAACAAAAACGAAAAAAAAAAAAAACATACACACGCCCACCAATGCATACTATATGCGCACTGTTTCTCATATTAAATACAAAAAATACAAAACAAAAATGATGCATATAGGTGAGATGATGCAACAAACATACTACAACAAAAGTGAATCTTGCAACAAACAACAATATACATACTAACTGCAAAAACAAAACAAAACAAAACAAATACAACAATTTGAATACAGTATTATTAATTCTACAATACAATAGTTTGCCGTTAAGTTTTTCAGTTCAAATGCCAGCTGGACGACACGCTGTTAACCGCTTCCTGTTAACAGCCACTCAACAGCTGTTATGTTAAGCGTGCTTTTGAACTGTTATTATAATTATTATGAATTCACTTGACTATAACTATCTCTATCTGTCCTATCCTATCTCTCTCTCTCTGTCTCTGTCTGTCTGTCTCTGTCACTCCGAGTAGCATAGTAGTAGACACCCTGCGTAAAATGTAAATGATTTGTAATTTTGTAATGAAATTCATATGTAATTGTAACGGACAAAACAAACAAAGAAAACAAGAAGAAGAACTAAACGCATATGAAAAAAACGCATTTAATTAACGTAACGTATAATAATATATATGCATAACATACACATAAATATATATATATTTTTATGTATTACTATTTCTATTATTATTCATTACATACTTGCATAGATTTTTTGGTAAAACTGAATGTGAATTACCAACAAAGAGAAAACCAAAAAAAATGATGATGAATTAATAATAAATGTGAATGTTATTATAACTATTATTATTATTATTATTACAACTATTATTATTACGATTCGAATTGTAAATTGGGCCACATTTACCCATTGATACTACATAGAAGGAAAACCAAAACCAAAAAAAAACTTAAAAATTCGAAAAAAAAAATTTAAAAAAAAAATATAATATTAACGGTACTATTCGAATGTCTCAAAGTGAGTATGGGAATTTTACTCGCAACAGTAACAGAAAAGAATCTAAACTGATGCTCGAAAAATATCTGAAAAATATTTTTATACACCGAACGAAAATGAAATGAAACGAAAAATGAAATTTGATAATTTTTAGGCATGAAACTGTTTGAAACATCAACTGATTTTTTGTGAATTTGTTTATTATTAACTAAAAATGAATGACAAAAAAATACAAAAAAAAATACTGCGGTAAACAAGATCTACCAATTGAGAGAAACATAATAATAATAGTAACAAAAAAAAAAAAATAAAAATTAAAGTCTTTTTAATGCTTAGGGGCCACAATTTTCAAAGTACATAAAAATTATTATTATATATTGTATTAACATTACAAATGTTGTGTAACAGTAATAATAAACATAAAACCAACAATTTTTATTGTAAGAATTACTATTTCCATCACCAAAATAAAAGATATTTTGTTTTTAATATAACACATTCGACTTTTATTACTACAAGGAAACACATTCAAAATCTGTTAATTTGGATTTCAATAACAGCAGCCCATAACCGCTGCTCTGTTAAGCTTGTTAACAGAATAGGCTGCGCAGAGAGAAAATATGTTATTCAAATTTGAAATTTATACTTTTCGATCAGTATACAGAAATCACTTAAAAAGGGGCGAAAAAGTTTTACCTTGTAGATATTTCTAAATGATTGCTATAGTTACAGTTGAGTTACAATTTTATTCAAGTTCCATTTAAATAATTTAAGTTACACAAATTATGCCAAAGTTGCTGTTAAAGTAAATGGAGGCCAAAGAAGGAGTATTTATAGTTCAGATCTCCACAGGCGCCGCCACAGCAACCGGGCGCTGTTGTTGCACAAGGTCCGCAGGGTCCTGCGCAGGCGGTGCGATAACAACAGTAGCTGCAGTCGACAAGGCAGCATTGCACACAGGGGGTGTCCCGATAATACCGACTGTAGCAGCACATGGTGATCTACAAAAAAAAAAAAACATATGTAAATACATATTTCATATTATATTTAGCATATAATTACCCGAAAAGCAAAAATAAATTTTGTTATTGTTACGTAGCCTGTAAATATTTCACTGTAAAAAGTAGCCAAAAATGCCTATAAGCATAAAAATGACATAATAATCAAAGTATAGTTTCAGTTTTCAAAAATAACCGTCAGTTGATCCAGCTAACAGTGTTGCAAAGTGTTACCACTGACCATTTAACATATGTTATTTGTTAACATATGTTATTTGGTCAGTGCCGTCACTTAACCGGTTATCTGTTACTTAACAGCGCAGCTATTGCCAATGTAACCGCCTGCTGTTATGTTAACAGCTAACTGTGCGCCGTTGCCTAACACTGCTGCTAAGACAATTTGAACCTGCTCCTTGATGCTGTGTATGACTGTTAACCGCTGGCTGAAAAGCTCAAAAGCTTCGTGCAGCAGAACTAAGTGGTCATCAATATGCATGAAATTGAGAGGATAAATTGGGGAAAGCTGCAGGGAATTCCCCTGCTGTCGTAATTGCAACAATGTCGAAAGCTTTTTGAGGCTGCCGGGACTGAGGTTGAGAGACCAAAGACAACACATAAAGGAAAAGGAACAACCCCTGATACAACACGGATACGGTTGCGAAGATGTGTTGTTAATATCCGTGAAGTCAACAATCAAACTTTCAACTCAACAAACGCAACAGACGGAGATTAAAGTATTTTCTGTACGAAAAAGTTTTGGTTATCAAATATAATGCGAAGTCGAACGGAGCTGGTTACCACCACATTTGACTTGGATACGGATGAGGAAGACTACAGTCCGGACGATGATGACTCCGAGGAGGACTGGCGACCCAATAAGAAGCGTCAACAGAAGCCATCACGTGCCCACCACAATGGCCATAACAGTGCCTCCGATTCAACTGCTGGACGCAAGCGCAGGACGAACTTCACGATGGCGGGCAAGGCCAAGAGACCTCGAGCTACCAAGGTGAGCGAGGAGGATGACTTTGATTCGCTGCCCGACTTTGATGAGGAGGATGACCTCGAACTGGAGACGGATCACAGTGAACCGGAGCAGGATTCTCAGCCAGCTGCCAGCACCTCTAAGCGCACACAAGGTTTGCCGCCCAAAAAACCATTTGTTGGGGTTAAGTTGCCACAATTGGATTTGCTGCTGAACAAGCGGGATTTGCTGGACAAGGATTGGCGGCTGAATAGTCGACTCAGTCTGTGGCGCAAAGATGAGCAGACAAGTCTGTTGCAAAAGTATCTGCGGGTGAAATCCCCACAGGACAAGCCCAATCCTAACGAACCGCAACTGCTGTTCACCTCCAGCTCGGTGGTAAGTCCTTGTGGGATTACTCCACTCTCTGCCAGCTAATTGGTGTCTTCAGTATTCCAGTTGGGATGAGCAGCATATAGATGACTTTCTGCCCGTCACAGCCAGCTGCTTGGATGCCAATAATAGACGCCTCCAACTGGACAATCTGGAGGTTATAGCAAAGTTAGCGATTGACCTACAGGCAAAGGTCAAGGATAACAAGGACTGTCCGCTAAAGGAGCAGACAGCGGAGCAGCATAAGGACGCTTAAACCCTAAAAAAACAAACTTTACCATAAATTAACTACTATTAACTAATAGTCTTAAACTATATATTAACAATTTAGCATTATGTTTGGCCAATTAAAAGTTAAAAAAACAAAAATTAATATTGAGAAATCTTTGAAAAATCTTCAACATTTTTTTATGCACAGGCGGGATATATGTTTATAACTTTCAATTACAATTTTCAATTGTTTATTAACTATATTATATTCATTTGTTTGCTATTTATTCTTAAATTTTGAGCCCTTTTCGTTTCGAGTTGGTGGAATAAGAGAGACGGGTCGGGACGGTTTGGCGGTTTTTCTTCTGTTTTTTTTTTTTTTTTTTTTTTTTTGTTTTTAGCTAAGCTGTATTACGGTTACCGACGACGTTCCCCCTTCACAGTTTTCCGCTTCTCCTTCTTTTCCTCGCGCAACTGCTTCTGCTTCTCGCGATCCTCTTTGTCCTTCAGTTTCTTGGCGGCACTATCGAGACGCGCCTGCTCCCGCTTCTCCTTGGCCAGGCTCAGCACATCGGCCTTGTTCGTATTGGGGGCCATAACCCCCGAACCGCTGGCCTCAGCGCCCTCGCCATCGGTCTCATCGTCCTCCTCCTCACTGACGGCAGTCTGCAAATATTTCAAATATTTGCAAATATTTTCCAATATTTTTGAAAATTGTAGCAAATTTTGTTGTTTACCTGGGAATACTGGGCGAGTATCTGTTGCTTGATGCGCAACTCCTCCTCGGTATATTCACGCTCCTTGGCGGCGGGTTGTAGCTTCTGTTGCTCCAGCAGCTTGGCCAACTGGGCATTCACATCGATATCCAGGCCCTTCTTGGGCGGCTCATCGGCACTGGGATGACTCTGCAGCCATTTCTGTAGAATGCTGGCTACCAGCTCCTCAATATTGGAAGCCTAATCATAATCAAATTAAGGTTACTTCAACAAACCCCCTCTCACACTCTCTAATGACTTACGCCCGTGTCGCTCAGTATGCCTTCTAGGGCCTCAATCTTCTCTTCGTTGGTCTCTTCTTCGCCCTCGAGTATGCCAATTATGTAGGCGCCAAATACAGTTTCGTCTGTGTTAATCGAGCGCAATTGTTCATTCAGCCATGTTTGAAATTCGCCCATTTTGAATGCTAATTGAGCAGCAGTGTCGAATTAAACATCGACTATAATATATAAGGAATTCTATTTAGAATACACGGCACACAGCATGTGCCGCAGTGTTGGGAAATGCCGCTAGCTAACAGCTGCTCCCCGTTAAATGGAATATGTTAATAATCATAAGAAAAATACATTAATTCAATTAAATTTGAAAATTTCAGCTAATTAGTTAATGTCTAAATTTATTAATCACTTCTAGCAAATAATTTCAATTAATTCAACATTTATTTAGTTTTGCCGCTATCGATATATAACCGCTGACTATCGATAGCCAGCGAACAGCTGTGCGCAACAGTTGTGACGTACGCAGTGTTGCGAAATGTTAGTTAAGTGGTACAAAAACAAAGTTTCCTATTGTTATTTATTTGTGCTCGTTGGTTTCCCATTAAAACAAAGTAAATTCTATAGTGTTTTTTTTAACATTTTCTCTTAGTATTAAAACTACTATAGAAGCAAACAATAGCTGTTAAATATATGCGATATGCGTGTGGTATTAAGCAGCAAAGTCTGCAGCTTAAAATCTACATACGAGCAACAATAACAAATATTCTTATAGTTGACGCGAAATAATTGTGTAAAGCTTAAACAATTGCTGCGGTGTTTTTCGTTAGTGTATCCATTGTCTGTGTTTGCATATTTTGCGTCTTTGTCGCGGCCTCCAATACAATAACAATAAGAACGGCACATCTGCGATTTGTTTATTTGCTGTTGCTATTGCTGTTGTTGTTGTTGTTGCTGTTGGGGCGTCTTTGAGCTGAAACTGAAAACGCACACGCACAAACACGCACACACACGTATACACTTACACAGGCGCAGCTGCAGTTAGCAACAAGTGGACATACCTACATACATACATACATACATATGTAGATAAACTTAGCTACGCTATTTGCCTCTCTGTCGCTCTCACATGCAATATGAAGAAATTGAATTTGTTGCTGTTTTCAATAATGTCTAAATACAGGTAAGTTAAGCTTAAATTTTGTATATTTACAAGTTGCATATGTTATATTTATTTTGTTGCTATTTTGCTGAAACTTGTTAGGGGTTAAGCTGAACAACCCCCGCTGTGCGCATATGGGTTAAGATTAGGGTGGCCCTAGAGCACGCACTTGACTAACAATGAGTATTAATGTGATTTTTAGAGTTGTCGCTATCTGCGAAAGTGTGTGTGCGAGTGTGTGAGTTATATAAGCACTCTAAGCACATTTAAATAAAGCTTAAGTCAAACATTTGTTATTTCTAAGCTCGTTAAGTGAACATAGGCAAGTCCTACACAACGAGGGCCACTTAAACCAACAACAACAAGTGAGTTGACAAAGAGAACGAGAGAGAGCGGACAGAGAGAGAGAGTGAGTGGGAGAGCACATAGAGTGCGAGCGGAAGCCTGCTGTGTGTGAGCATGTGTGCGTGTGTGTGTGTGGACTCTGTGCTGTGGGCTGTGGGTTGTGGGTTGCAGCTCATTTGGTTGTTGTTGTTATTGTTACAACTGCCGCTGCCGCTGCTGCTGCCTTGGCAACTGCCAAGCAGTTGGAGGCCTTTACACCGCAGGCGGCTGATGGATTCCATACATAGAGGGCGCCACGCATTGGGTGGCCCTTGTTGGCAATGCATTTGTTGTTGAGTGCGCGCTTCCTTAACTTCTTACGCTGTTAATATGGCCCCATTCTTCTCCTTCTTCTTCTTACATGTTTCACTTTTACTTGCCCCATTCTGCTTCTTTCTCTTTTTTTTTTTTTTTTTTTTTGGGGGTATTTTAGTTAATCTGGGTTGAAGAGAGCAATGGGCTGTTTGTTTGTCAGTTTGTCAGCGCTTTGACATTTTCATTTTACAACTGGCAAATAATTTTGATTGTCCTTCAACTCGATGTTGTTGTTGTTGACAAATTGTTGTATGTTAAGTTTTGCGGCAAATAATGTTAAGCGTAACTGACAGCAGACAATTCACTCTGATATATTGGTTACGTTGCCTGCTGACGGACCATGAAGTGGACTGACAACAAGGATAACGGCAGACAGGATTTCCTACATTTCTACTCAGAGGAATGACTAAGGGGGAAAAGCGCGCGCGAGAGAGAGAAGTATCGAGTGTGAGAGATATTGAACAGAAAGAGACCAAGATATGCATGTAGATTGATATTGAGTGAAAGAGAGACACATAGAGAGTGGCAGGGGAGGGGAATAGCGGTAGTTTGTTTAGCAAACAATTTTCAATTAAGCACTGAAATCCATTGCATAAATCTTAATGTGCAGCTTAGAAGTACACATATGGCTGTCTCTTTCACACACACACTCACAGTCAGAACCTCTCTCACTAAATCACGAACTAACGCTATCTCTTTCTCTCTCTCTCCCTCTCTCTGTCTCTCTCTATCTATCTCTCTTCAACTGTTTCCCGTTCGATTTCCTTGACATAAACTGAAATTTATGAGCTTCAAACGAAGCTTTTTCCAACAACTTTAAGCTATCTATCTGTCTCTTTCAAGCCAGCTCCATCTCTTTCCATACCGTTCATTTGTACTAAAGCCATCTCTTTCTATCCAGTTTGTTAATCTTTAGCAAATTTGCGTAAAAAATTCTTTCTCCAAGGGGGAAAATGTGATTTTTTGGGAATTCCCACGCCATATTCTTGCCAAATCTGTACAGGTTTCCAATATAGATATACCTAAATCTGCAGATTTTCAAATATATATAACAAAACTGCATTCAACTATTGTTCAAATTAACAACTTCAGTTATGTGTTCCTCTATACTTTAGGGGAAAAAAGGCAACTTCTACAAAATCTGTCATAACTTTGCCAAATCTAAGCCGATTTTCAAGTATGATATCTCTATTTGCAGGACTCTCAATATATTACTGAACTGCATTCAAAGATTGTTATTGAAATAAAAACGCCATCATTTTTAGTTCTCCCTCATTATTGTCGCATTTTGACCATTAAGCTTAGTTGGCTGTAGAGACTGTGATGTTGTGACCCCAACAACCATATCAAAGACAAATCTGTGAAAAAGTGGCCAACAAGATATGCTATATACACAGACATATGTATGTGTAGATGTACATATATGTATATAGATACGCACACACACATACACACATAGAGGGACAGAAAGTTAGGCACAGTTGAGCGCGCTGAGAAAAAAGATATTCGCCAAAAACTCTTGTGGCAAAGGCATTTTTTTATAAAGTAAATAATAAATCAGCAAACGCGACGTTATGGTGTGTGTGTGTGTGTGTGTGTGAAACTACCTATAGAAGATTTAGTGGTTGCTGTTGTTTTTTCTTGTTGTCTTCTGGTTTATTATTTTTTTTTTTTTTTGCTGTTTTGTTTTGGGCAACTCGAAAGGAAGTAAACAGGATTTGAACTTTACCTGGAATTTGCCGCCACAGCAAAGCTCTCTACACTACCTATCTCTCTCTCTTTCTCTCTCTCTCTTTGTCTATCTCTCTATCTCTCTCTCTATCTCTCTCTCTCTGGCTTCCTCTCTGTATGTGTCTCTCTCTGTCTGTCTCTCTCTCTTCAAAATAGTTCAATCTTTTCTTTTTATATAATTTCATTTTTTTTTTTTTTTTTTTTTTTGTTTTTGTCGAAATTTGATATATATAAATTTGTGTTTAGTTTATCTCTGCTGAGCTGCTTTTTTCTGTTTTTTTCTTTGGTTTTATTCTTCAATGGATTCCTTGAATTTTCATAAATGATAACACATGTAATTTGAAGAAGTTTCATTTATATACATACTTGTATCTTATAAGCACACTTATTAGAATTACCATATCCATAGAGAGAGGCATATATCTACATACATATATACTTATATACTTATATACATATGTACATATAGAGAGAACTTTGTAAAGTCATTTGATATGATTAATACGTGGAATTCTTCTTGTTTGTATATGCCCAAATACTGTATATCTTCAACCAAATTTGTTGATTTGATTTTTTCTGATATTGTGTGTTTTGAAGCAAGTGAAGTTCTCTCAAGTTAAGATACAATTTTTGGCAAAGATTGGCATAGTAATTTCAGAGTTATTTACGATTTTAGCTGAGTTTTTTTTAGTTGGCATGGGCGCTTAACTATCTGCTGGCGTCATCTATTGGTGGAAAGTGTGCTTGTTCGAAATTCCTGCACTTTGAACTCTCCTAACTTTGCCAAATTTTGAAGGAGTTACAAATTTGTTATCACAATTTCCAAGTTTCAACAGAGTTTACTAAACTGCATTCAAAAATTGTTAAACAAAAATCGCCACAGTTTATATATATATATAGGGAAAGATGATTTTATAAGCGGTTTCAACTCAGATCCGTCATAAGTTTGGCAAATTTTCAACGATTTTTTTGCAATTTCCATTTTGCAGTTTGTTAAGCAATTACAGGGTATTTAATAGTGCAACTTTTCGTGTAAATTCTTTTCATAATCTACAGTAGTTTATTGAAAATACTGAAATTTTCTCGGGAAATAATCTAAAGAATTTACAGAATGTCAGTATAATTCACAATTTTATGGAAAACTTTCTTCTATATTTGCTACCAACTATTTATATATTGATATGTGGCTGAAATGCTCTTAACTGTGCTGATTTATGTTGGCCAAGTTTATCGAATGTTTGGTAACTTCCGTAACATTTGCTGCCGCCTGACGTTTTTTGGCCAACAGCTGTTGTTGCCAATTGAGTGAGGGCGCAAAATGGCAGACAAAACTGACCAACTAACAAAAGTGGCAACAAGCAATTGGCAACAACGATGTCGATGGTGGCGGGGAAGAGGTGGCGTTGGCAACAAACATGGCCAACGACACGTGCTTGAAATGAAATTCAGCTAAAGGCCGGTTTAGGCCAAGAGCGTGAGCTGAAGGCGGTGAATAGCCACAGTTATGCTGTGTGAAAATGTGGTATGCAACATTTGGTGGCACGTTGCGACTATTTATTTATGAATGGGCCGCAAATGCAATTGTTTCATTTTCTTTTTTTCAAACTTTGTTGCTGCATTAACAACATGTTAATTATGCAGTTGTGTCTGTGTGTTGGTGGCACAAATGATAGCTTGCAACTGCCACTTGCAACGAGGCGCCACAAGCGAAACTTAATGGCAATTTGTTGAATAATTGATAAATATACAACTGAAGCTTACTTTGTTTATATATATACATAACTTATATATATTATATATACATATACATATGTACAAATGTGTGTATTTTAAATATTGAAATTTGGAAAGTCATAAATTATTGATAAACTACACAATACCACGTAATTGCAGTCTTAGTTTTCATTGCAATTTCTACTGCAATTTTCTCAACTCGAATCTCACAGGGTATCGTTTAGTTGGTTATGCTCAATTCGTGCCCCGAAAATTGTTAATTTTTAATGTGGTTCATGGTTGCAACACCTGCCAAATTTGTGGCATCAGCATAAAACAACAGAATTATAAACCAAATATAAAAATTACAAAAAAAAAGATACAAAATAAAAATAAAATAAAATTGATACGTTGAAAAAGTGAAAACAGAAGCGGAAAGTGAAAATTAACGGAAAGCAACTTAAAATATAAATAAAATACATATTTTTTTTATATATAATTAATAAAAGTAAACTTATCAAAATAATAAATTTAAACAGTATATATGTTAAAATGAAATGACTGAAAAATATATTAAAATACATATTAAAATTGAAAATATAAATAATTTTAAATTTATAAAAATTAAATATTTGAATTTTTAATTATTTTTTAAACAGCATTCAATTTTAGAAATAATTTCAATATAATTCTCAAATTTTATAGCACTTAAAAAAATGTGGATCAAATCTCATAGATCGAAAACTATATTCTTTTTTTTTTTTTAATTTCTGATATATAATTTGTTTTTATATTTTTTTTTTAATTTCCTTCACTCAAATTGCAAATGAATCCCAACTTTTCTATATATAATACATAACTGTTCGCTATATATTGTTAATTTTAAGTTTCCCTTAAATATGTCAGACAGTAGCTATAGTTAAACGAGTTTTAACGTCACTCTACGTTGACTGGCTAACAAGTGTTGGCCAAGAACATGATTCTTGGTAATAAAATTAGCCCGGTTTGCAGCGACAAGAAACTTCAATGCCATCACAGCTCAAGTCGTTTTTCCAGCGAAAACTCTTGGAAAACCAATAAAAAAAACAAAAGAAACAAAATTTTATATAAATATGTATATATGTGAATGTGTGTGTGTGTGTGTTTCTGTGTATATATATACATATGTATGTACATGTGGTTGTGTTTATATATTTCCCGTAGCCATTAGATTTTATGCTACGATTTGGCATTGTCTTTCTCGTCATTTTGTGTCTAATTGTTTGTAACATTAACAGCAACAACAGCAACAACAAAAATTATTTAAGCAAAATATAAAAAACATAAATAAATAACAAAAAAGTCAAAACCAAAAGAAAATGGCAACAAAAAACTATCAACAAACTACAAAAAAGAAAAAAATTAAAACTGTCAGCAATTAAAGTAGCACATTTGCGTCTGCAGTTAGCAGTTTGTCAAGTGCAGCAGATACCCTGTAAAATTTTAGAAAATATATAGAGATAGCTGCCAGAATAATATATATATACTATATACTCATACATATATGAGCATAAATTAAAAACTGTACTATTTTAGAAATTTGAATAGACAATTTGTTTTCGAATTAAACTTTTTGCCCATTTTAAATTTATACGAATTTCTCGCAGTGTAAAAAACAGCTGTCAATATATTAGAGATATTTTAACTATATGACTGAAAAGTTCTGATTTAATACATAAATAAAAATATATATAAAAATATATATTATATCTCTTTTTATTATTTTTTGATAAGTTTTTTTTGGTATTTTATAAATTACATTTTTTTTATAAGAATTTCTCGAAGTGTAAGAACAACTGTCAATATATTAGAGATATATCAACTATTTAACTGATAAGTTCTCAATATATACGTAAATATACATATATATTTTCTATATACATATATCTTTTTTTTATTTATTTTTCATAAGTTTTTTTTTGCCATTTTATAAACTAAATTTTTTATAAGAATTTCTCGCAGTGTAAATCAGCTGTCAATATATTAAAGATATTTTAACTATTTAACTTAAAATATCTGAATATATACAAAAATATAAATATATACATATTAATTTTTTAATAAGTTTTTATTTTTGCATTTTATAAATAAAATTTTTTCTCAGTGTAAAAGCAACTCGCAGCATTTTACAGATTTCTTCCAATTTAAATTTATTATTCGCTCATAATATTATTTTATTTGGTATATTATTATTAATTTTAATGTTGCTAAATTTAAACAAATTTCTAGAGCATTTTCAAGTCGTGTTTCATTTTCTTTAAATTATATAGCGACTTCTTTTAATGTTTATTATTTCAATTTTGTGGTCTTGTGCGGTGATTATGATACGACAATCTCAGCAAAACTTAACTGCATTTGTCATGCATAATTAAGAATACAAAAAAAAAGAATAAAAATTTTTATTATTAATAATAAGTAGCAAAATAATAGTTGTAATATGAAAAGACTTTAAATTGTTTTTTTTTTTTGGGTATAAAATTATAGAAAATCGATAGTAACTGATTCTCTGCGAAAATGGAAATGTTTATGATGAAAATTGGCAGCATGACTAATTGTTATTTGTGGGCCATAAACATGTATACTTGGCCAATTAAAGCTTCGTAGAGATTGCTTATCAAATCGCGTTGGCCCATAAATCGAAAAATGAAGTACATACTACAACAATATTCGATATTTCTTTGCAAGCTTATCAGTTTTCGAATACAAAATATTTGTGCATACGTAAATCTTGTTCTCAATTAAATTATCGTTTCACAAAACTGGACAAAAGTTATAAACTTTGCATAATTGAATTGAAAATCCGTTGCTGGCAGAAAAATGGCCATAAAAACGCAGCTAAAATAGCTGCCAATAAATTCAACTACATGTTTTTTGTTTGTTTTTGGTTTTTGTTTGCATGTGTTTGTTTGCCTGCGTGTAGTTAAGTTACACACAAACACACATATATATCATACGTATACGCATACTCACACGCACACGCACACGCACACGCATAAGCAGAGCCATAAGTTGGCGCTGCTCGGAGAGCACTACTATTGAAATTGAAGGCGACAGTGACGACAACATCTCATCGCTGTCGTCGTCGTCGTCTTCTTCGTCTACGACGTTGAGAGCTTTTCCATTTTGTTTATTTTTGTGCTTAATTTTATTTGTCGTAGTGCCTGCTGCTGCTGCTGCTGCTTCTGCTGCCGCGCGACAAAGCTGCAAATGAGAGCGCCTAGCTTGCGCTCTCTTTGTTTGTGTGTTTGTTTTTGGTCACTCTCTCTCTCTCTCTCTCTTTCAATGCGATTGCTTGCGTTGCGTATGCTTTAAGTGTGTGCGTTTCGTTTGTGTGTTTGTGTTTGTTATTCACTCATCTCAAACACAACATGTGTTTCGTCATCAAAAACACTTTTTTGTTTTTGGTCGATGTCGATGTCGTTGTTGTTGCATTTGCCGTGTGTTTTGTTGGGGGCTGGAGAAATTTTTTTTCATAATGCGTGGCCAGAAAGTGAGAAAGCTTTGGGGAATTTAACAAGACATTGGCTATAAATATTATAAATCGTCTGCATTAAAGAAAAATTTATATAAAATAGCAAATGTCAAATTGAGTATGTTGTGGCCGCCATTAAAATTCTGCAAAAGCACAACAACAGCAAAAGGCAGCAGCAACAGCAGCACCAATAGCAATTTTTGTTTTTGTTTTTTGTATTTTTTTCGATGCTGTGATGTTGAGGCGCCTCTCAGAGATATATGAACGCTAATTGTGTGTGGGGCCAACCACGCAAAATGAAAATGCCGGCAGTGGCCACCACAGGAACAGAATGAGAATTGAGCACTCTCTCAGAATTCAAATAAGATCTAGTGAGAGAGAGAGAATCTTTGTGTGTGTGTGTTGAGAATATGCAATCATTGCATCTCGTTCTGTTGTGACTATTCAATAGCAGCTGGTGTGAAAGAAAACGCACTAACATAGGCAGCCATTGCAGCAGTGTTGCCAGCACACATCAAACGAAATATTTGTGTTTTTGCTTGCGCGCTCTCACTCTCTCTCTCTCGCTCTGTCTCTCGCGACACTTGACACAGCAAAGAAGAGAGAGCCAGAGAGAGAGCAGCGTAATGACAGTAAGCAAACACACAGCTGGTGTATCTATTCGCAGCGTTTCAGTTCGAGTTTGTATTTCGTTTGGTGAGGTTGTATCTCGGCCCACACAGTGTCATTAGAAAAAGCAACAAAAAAAAAAATATATAGAAAAGAAAAAAAATTTTTGTCAGCTCTTGCTGTTTGTGTTCCCTAACCTCCCCGGCCCCCCTCTAATCGGTGTCGACGTGTCTTATTCGGGCGCCGTGCGTGTGTCTCCCTCCCCCTAGCATAGAATGCGAATTCTCCTATTTAACTGGCGAAACAATTGTGAATTGTGAATATCAATCGGTTGCTCTCTGTCACACTCATCATTTGCTTTACATATACATGTATCAACACCGTTGATATTTATCTAAAAGTGCGCAAAAAGCAAATCACTTGCCGCAGTCCAAAAGAAAAGTAGAAGAAGCACAAAAAAGAAATTCAAGATAAATAAGAAGAATGAAAGAAATGAAATGAAATAGAAGTAAAGTGCGTGCGTGTGTGTGTGAGAGTGTGTGTGTGTGTTTTAACAACGCAAATTGTTACCAATTAGCCCATGTTTGCACACATTTGCACTTAACTGGAGCAACGGAAAATAAAAAAAAAAAGAAAACCAACAGCAAAATATTACAACAAATGATAATCATGTTAATAATATTAAACAAAATCTATATGTAATGGTGCATATTTGCTTGAGAAATTTTTCAACTCGGTTACGGAATTTTTGTGTCGCGTTTCATTGCCAACGCGTCCCTCGGCTCGGCTCTCGTCATACGAACGCAACACTCTCTCTCTCTGTCTGTGACGGTGAATTGCTCTCTCGTGCGCATTGGCGCTCGCGCTCTCTCTCTCTCTGTGTCGCTGTCGCTTTGCCGCATCGTTCGCGAGTTTCATAATCCAATTGCCGTCATTCGTTCGGACGTACGTTCGTAGTTCGCGTATCTTTATTTATATTTTGTTTCAATTTCATGTCGTTCCACATTCGCGCCTTGCAATGTTTCGTAGTGTGGCGAGCAGCAGCCCCTTGCTACCTGCCCCCCCGTCCACACTCCAAATGCCTCTTTGAAGTAGTTGTTATTTTTATTTTTTGCTTTTATTTTTTTATACTTAACTAATATTTTGCATAATACTTCTCTATATAGTTCTAACTTCTATGACAAATACTACATAAATATCATTTCTAAACGAAATCCATAAAAAATACTCTACGTTTTACTATAAATAATAATCATAAAAAAAAACAAAACATAAATATAAATAAATTTGCCTTGAGAAAATATATTACACAAATAAAAATCTATCTAAAAAAATTAAAAAAAAAATAATAATTATAATAAAATCAATAGAAAGCCAGTTTATAACATACAACATATATATTTATACACGCAACGGTTTCACTTTGCAAATTATACAACAACAACAAAATAATATTAAAAAGATATATATATATATATAAGAAGAAGAAGAAGAAGCAGCGATAAATTTACAACCATCATTCAAACAATTGTTCAATGTTAAGTGAAAACGAAACGAAATAAAATATATATATATATATATGCAATATAATAGCAACAACAACAAAATGTGCAAAAAAACCTAATTAGTTACAAATTTAATACAATTACAAAAATACCAAAAAAAAAAATAAAGAAAATACTAGCAACAAAAATCTTATAAATACCAACATGCAGTTAAACTTGGATTAACTTTGGATTTCAACAAAATAATACAAATTTAAACATAATTAAAACACAAACAATTGTGTATTAATAAAGGTATATATAAAATGCATAATCAAATTTATATATATATATATATATATATATATATATATATAGACTTAAGATATGATTAGCTGATGTTGTGATAGTGGTTACTAGGGGTTGCTTTGTTAGGGGGGTGGGAGTGGTGGTGGAGTGGGGCAAAGGAAGGGGGTTGTTATAAATAAGTAATATAATAATAATATAATAATAATAAGTAAGTTCTTAAATAGACCATATGATAATGAAGGGGTGGGGGCGGGTAGGTAGGAAAAATACATATTTTTAATATATTTTTGAAATGAGAGAAAAAAGAATTCTTAATTTTTTTGCTTTGAAGATACTCTGATCTGAATGTTAAGTAATTTTGTAATGCAATTATAAAGAATTTGAGCGGAAATCATAGAAATTATAAACTACTTCCAGTACAATAACTTGTATAACAATGTTAGATTTTTCAAGAATTTTTTATTATTTTTTATTATTTTTTTATTTTCTTATTTTTATTAATAACTTGTATAACAGTGTTAGATTTTTCAAGAATTTCTATTATTTTTAACTATTTTGTTTTTATAATATTAAATAACCTAGTTTATTCAAATAAGAAGTTCCCCTGTCTGCATTAAATAATTATATTTATGCATTTAAATATTTTTGTATTTTATATACACATTTTTTTTAAAATTGTTTCATATATCATATGATGAAGGAGTTTCCTTTTTATAGTAATCTGAAATTCTTCAACTTTTGCATTTTAAAAGTTCAACTTAATATATATATGTATGTATATATGTACATAGTTCCAGTTTATAGTGCCTCATATGCTGATCTTCAAGTCAAAAAATAAAAAAAAAAAAAAAAAAAAAAATTGAAGAAAAGGAAATAAAAATGCGGAAAATGATATTCTTTTGTGTGCAGAGTAGACTTATTTACTTATTTACATGCCATAATTCGTGCGATGCGTCATGATGTAAAGTTGCGAATGCGAAAGTATCTGACAGATACAATTGCCAGTTTATTATTATAACATTTTGTTGTTGCTGTTGTTGTTGTTCCGCTATCAGCTGCAACGCCTCGACAATTTTATTTGATATTGAAATGCCTCGCTGTGTGTATATATACATATATATGTATATATATGTATTTGTATATAAATACGCATATTTTTATATTTCGAATTTATTTTTGAATTTTTATATTTGTTTCAATGAAGATTGTCGGACACTTTTTAGCTATTTTTATGTGTTTAGATACACAGTTGTATGTGTGTGTTTTTGTTCATAATTTTCTAAGTTTCTATTGCGAAATAGCTCTCTCTCTCTTTCTCTCTCTCTCTCTCTCTCTCTCTGTGTCTCTCTCCCTCTCTGTGCGTACTTTTGCGACGTATTTCAGTTTGATTTAATTAGTTTATTGTTGTTAATTCTACAAGTGTGTGTGTGTGTGTGTGTGTTTTTTGGCCCACAAGGTTTGCGAACAGGTTAAACCAGTTTTTATTTTATTTTTGAGAGCCACAATAAGTAAAGATTTTATACAAAAAAAAAAAATTAACGAAAAATACAAATATTTCTTTTTTTTTTTTTTTCTTTATAAATAGTTTTCGTACGTCAGTTTTGAGGCGCCCCTTCAACTTAATTGTTGTCTGCTTATTATTTAATAAATTTATACAAACATATATACATATATATGTATATATGTATATAAATTGTAGCTAAAGAGTGCGCTTAGGCTTATCGCCAAGGCAAATACACATACACACACAGATACACACACTCACACACACAATGAGAGCACAACGATTAGATAATAACATTTAAAATGTTGTCTCTACTGTACGCTGAACACACAAAAATTGACCAAACACAATCTAAGACCAAATGGACTTTGTTTTCAAGAACTGAAATGAGTGCGACAGAGACAGAGGCAGAAATAGAAACAGCAAGAGAGAAAGAGAGAGCGAGACTGTGAGAGTATTTGAGCATGAAAATCAACTGATAAGCAGAGAGTCAAGCATAACGAGAGAGATAGATGCAAATAGAGAGAAAGAGTAAGAGAGAGAGAGATGGAGAAAGAGAGAGAGAAAGAGAGAGACATAGAGAAAGAGAGAGAGATAGAGAAAGAGAGAGAGATAGAAAAAGAGAGAGAGATAAAGAAAGAGAGAGCGAGAGGGAGAGAGAGAGAGATAAAGAAAGAGAGAGCGAGAGGGAGAGAAAAAGAGAAATAGGGAAAGAGAGAGACAAAGAGTAAGAGATAGAGAGAGAAAGAGAAAGTGAGAGAAAGAGAGAGAGATTAAGAAAGAGAGAGAGATTAAGAAAGAGAGAGAGAGATTAAGAAAGAGAGAGAGAAAGAAAGAGAGAGCGAGAGAGAAAAAAAGGGAGGAAAAAAAATAGGGAAAGAGAGAGAGAAAGAGTAAGAGAGATATATAGAAATAGAGATAGAGAAATAGAGAGAGGGAGACAAAGAGAGGAAGAGAAAGAAAGAGAGAGCGAGAGGGAGAGAAAGAGATAGACAAAGAGAGAGATAGAGTAGTAGAGTATAAATTTCTATTCCTTGACTGTAGTCCGTGAAAGGAGACTACTTAAAGGGTATCTGTTGGTCTACCCAAAAAAAAAAAAAAAATGCACAAAATTTTAAACAAATTAATTCACTTTTTATACAAAAATGTGTCATAAAATTAATTAAAGTTGTAAATAATAACAACACTTAAATTTCAATTAAACAAAAAAACAAAAAAAATGGAAATATGTTTTATGAAAATACGTACAACAGTGCGTATACTTAATACTCTACCCACTGTCACCACTTTTGTAATATAATATTTTAAAATTGAGAAATAAATATAATCATACTTGTAAATTAATAACTATTTATCAAAAAATAATAGCTTATAAATGACTTAATTATTTACCATAAATTATAATATTAATTATAACATTAATTAATGCATTACACTTTAAAGAAAAGGGCTGTACTTATAATTTTGGCCAGCACTGTACATACCGTATACGCAACGTTGTTGCCTGTTGATCCATTGAAAAGTTGTTGACGTTGACGTAGTTGACGTTGCCGCCCCGTCATATTCTAGAGCTTTACGCCGACCTTTACGTCAATGTCCTCGGGAACCTTGAATGCAACGAGACTGTATATAAGATATGCCCTCTCTCTTCATGCTCCTCATGAATCCACTTTGTGTGGGGAGCATTCCCCGAAGAGTTCTCCTCCAGCAACTTTGTAACTGTGTCTGATATTTACAGAAAATTCGCTCTGAAGTGCAAATGAATAAAGGAAATAGTCATGCTGTAGCATCTGCATGTCGATGGAACTGTTGATGTGAGTTGAACGACTAGCAGATACCCTATAATGTAAATTGTGGGCATGCTGACATCTATGATCAACTCATAATTTCTTCTAGTTAATTTTATGTACATATTTGTTTTATGCATATACCCTGCAATGTGAGCTCTGTGTAGGGTATGTAGTTGGTCGCTTCCCTTGCCAGATTCCTGCAGTTTCTAGTTGCATTCTCCTGCATGTATCTCAACAGTTTCTGTCATTTTTCAGTCTTAACTTCTTTTATTTCTGCTTATGGGATTCGTTTATAATTACGTTAATTTCAATTACTGCCAATTTTTTGCTGTTGTTTTCTGTTTTTTTTTTCGACTCAAACTGGTTTTTTATTTTATCTTTTTTTCTCTTACCTCGTTTGCTTCACAAGTTTTGCTATAATTTTAATTTCTTTCAAGTTCTTCGCAAACGCAAAAAACCAAAAAATTACAAAATTAAAATTGAAGGTTTCTTTTTGCAAAAAAAAATCTACTGGAAATTGTTGTTGAATTTATTTTGCAAATAACAAATATGTTGTGAAATAGTAATAGTATGGAACTCAAGGGAGGTTGTCATATTTAAAATAAGAGTATATCTTATAAGAGGCATGTCAAGATTAATAAGAAATAAGAAATTGGTAGAGTATTAGATTAACATTATTATTCATATTAAACTAGTATTTGTTTGGAGAAGAAGTTTGTTATGAAAAGAAAGTCTTAACATCATAAAAAATGAATTTACAATAATTTTAAAAGGTAAAATTGAACGTATTATGATAGTTTTCTTTTAAACTTATTTTTGAGTCCATAATTTTTTCATAATTTTTAGAATTTTTGAATCCGTCATAGTTTCTAGTATTTTTCTTGCTTCTAAAATGTATTCTATATTTTAATGAATCCTATACACTAAACTTTCAGATTATTAGAGATATAAGCTGTCATACATTTCAATTATAGATCTTTAGCATATTAACCCATTGACGTTCTCGTCTGGTCAAAATTTACTTAAGCTTTTTTTTTTTTTTGACATTTTGGACATGTGGCATATGGGAGACAAATGGCAATTACGCTACAAATATACATATGTATAAGAAAAGTTTAAATTATTATTATTATAATAATAATATTTTTTTGAAAAATAACTTCTAAATTTATAAAAATTATTGATTTTTTTTATTTTTTCTTTTAATTATTGATAAAATTTTGTATATCTTCGGTAGCGCTTTTCTTGAAAAACTTAGAAACTTGTATCTCAAAAAAAAAAAAAAAAAAAAACTATTCTAACATAAAGTTAGTACTTACAGCGTATCTGGTAGTCGTTGACAAGTTACATTTCGCCACACCGCTGCTTGTTTATATTTTGAATTATCTGTACTTAGTTTTGTGACGTGTCAGCGACGAGACACTACTACAATTATCTTAATTAAAAATCTCTCAAGTCAAAGTTGGCCAAATACACACAGATTCGCACTCAGCTCGAATAAAGATTAGCTCATCTCTTTTCGCTTGAATTAAGTAATAACAACAACAACAATAACAGCAGCAATAACAACAATTCTAATGGTTGTCAGCACTTTATTCAAGCCAAGCTTAAATCATATGGTCACACTCTCTCTATTTCTCTCTTTCTTAATCAAGCTCTTTCACAACTAATTGAAATTCATGATAATTGTGTAAGCGAAACTTGCATACTAAAAGCTCACGCATACATAATTACATTTTTTAGTTTCGTTTTCATGTTTTTTTTTTTTTTTTGAAATCACAGTTAAATCCGTCATGTGTTCGTGGCTGCCAAATTCCATTGAGAGCTTTTTGTCATAGTGTGCGTAAGTAAGTAACGTCGTCATAGAACGCGCGCGCTTAGAAAAGTCGCACCGTAATGAGAGCTTAAAACTTTCGGTCAACGCTCAGCAACTGACAGCGCTGCCAACGCTCAGTCGCTGCTCTAGTGCTTGATGAGCAGAGAGCGAGCGTCCATTTTGATTTCTGCACAGCGGCAGCAGCAATAACTATGGCTATGGTCTCTGCATTTTGGCTACCTGTTGCTGATAGAGCGAGACAGAGAGAGAGCGAGAGAGTTGGTTTTAGTTGTATTATAATATTTTGTTGGTTGGTTAAACGTCGCTAAGGTCTATTATTATATGCCATGCCAAAGCGTAGCATTCAAAAACCCAAAACCAAAAAGCGAAAGATAAAACCAAAGAGCAGCAACTAAAGCAACTAAGCAGCGGCAGCAGAGGCAGCGCCGCTGGCAGCGACAGCAAAACGTCAAAGCGGCCACCCTTTATAGGCAAGCACACAACAACAGCAACAACATCCACATTGAAAAGAATCTAGAATAATTATTATATGCGGTTTTACTCAACGGCAACAACAACTTCAGCAGCAGCAGCAGCAGCGGCACCAAAGAGCGACAAACACAAACATTCACACGCACACGTGTGTAAAGAGAGTGAGTGAAAGAGAGCGAGCGAGTGGCAGGCATATTGGGGCTTCAAGACTTTACCTAACGTTCGTTCTGTTCGCTACGTAGGGGAAATATGAATGTGCATGTATGTGAGGTATAGAGTCTCTCCGAGCATTCACGTGTGTATGTGTGTTTATAAAGTTGATTGCACTCGATTTTTAGATACAGCTTTTTCAAGGTCATCAACGAAAAAACGACAAGCTAACCAAAAAAGCAAAGCGCTCGCTCTCAGTCACACAAACACACACACACTAGCACGCTGTGCCCGCTGCTTAGTTTGCTGCGCGTCGTCTCTGCTTCTTCTTGTTTGTTGGTCGCCGCTTCTAACAGCAGCCAAAACATACACAAAACTGACAGACAGACAGACAGACAGACCGAACTAAAAGAGACAAACAGACAGACAGAGAGACGGACAGACAGACAGGAAAAAAAAGCGTAGCGAAATCTGAGACGTTGCCTTTGCTGTGCCTTGATTTTCATTAAATTTGAGCCCTGAGCCTCTCTTCTTCAACTGCTGCTACTGCGCTGCTGCTGCTCTTGCTGTTATTATCTTGTCGCTGCGACCTATGCTGCTGTTGGTTGCCGCTCTTGCTGCTCTTCTTCTTCCTGGCGTATTATTAGAGCGCAGATCCGCGCGCATTTAATTGAAAACTATGCGCCAAAAAGAAGCTTTGCTTTGATTTCAACTTGCACAGCTTCCCCCGCTTTGACGTCAAACTCTCTCGCTCTCTCTCTCTCACTCCCTCTCTTCCGCTCTCTTTGTCGTGTTTCGGTTTGTAGCTGCGCTGCCTCTATGCAAATCAAATGTTGTTATGCTCAAAATATTTTGGAATTTCGTATTTGAAATGATGCGACGCAATAGGTTAGGTAGACGGCGGTAGATGGAAATACTCTAATAATTTTTGTTTTTCTACTATATACATATGTACATATATAGTATTGCAAATGACTTTTGGCACATTTTGATTCGCTGGCCAAAGTTCATATATTTATTTTATATTTGTTCTGTATTTGTATTGCAGTTTCTATTCAGACTATATATGATTTGGTTTTACAATTAATAGATGTATGCCAGTCCAAAAAGAAAAGCAAAACAAAATCAAAGTAGGCGCAAGCTTCCACAGTTCCGAAGCCAGCTGCGCTGCGACGCCGGCTGCTCTCTCTTGCTCTCTAGCCTCCTACGCTACTGCATCTAAGCTTTCTTCGCTCATTATTGCGTTGAATGCGCCGCTCTCTTTGCCTTGCAGTTCCAGCTCTGCTCTATGAATGCGGACTGACGTTGACGTCGGCAGCGCTTTAAGGTTTTCTTCAGCTTTTACAAAAAATTTTAAATTCCGCAATAACTCCAGTATTACTTAACCGATTTTAATAAAAATTGAAGCATAAATATAGTGAATTATAGAGAATTTAAACTTTATTAGTTTATAATCGGAAAACACTAAATTAAAATTTTTTTTAAACATTTTTTATGATTATCATATTAGTCATAAGTGAGATATTATTTTTTTTATTTTAGCAAAGTATGGAAATCGTCTGGTGTTGGTCCAAATCTTTGCTTGTCTCTATTTTTCTTTGGCACTTGCCGAACATTAAGATTCCATTTATCTATATGTATGCATAAATATTTTGCTTTGTTTTTATTTTGTTTTCATATAATAATTTTTTTTTATTTTTAATTTTGTTTTGTTTGTGCCACATGTGGACACATAAACAAGTTGTTAGGGCCCCACGTCCCATAAAAAGGCTCTTTCAAGTGCTAAATGTCAAATTTACGCAGCTTTATTTATGGCTAACGAAACAAATCGAAATCGAATTTACATAAAAGCTAAATAAATAAGCAAGACTGACAGAGATGGAGATAGAGACAGAGACAGAGACACACATACAAAAGTTGTCTATCGGTATGCGTATTTATTTATTTATTTTTTTTGGGGGGGATTGTGTAATAAGACGCTGTGAGTAATTATGATCAAAATAAATATGTGATTGCATATTTTGTGGGAATATGAGACTGTCATCGAAATACAGTGGGAGGGTTTTTAAATGAGTCAGTTAAGAAAACAAGGCTTGAGTTTTCTCTTTAACAGACATAACTTTGCCAAATGTCAACCGAATTTGATTTGAAAAGTCAATTTCCTCATTTTATGATGTTAGTTTCAAATCGATAGCATTTTCAATTCAACAACTTTGAAACCACTACCAGAATTTGAGCTTTAAAAACTATCTAAACTAATATTTTCATAACTTTGACAAAGCTCAATGAATTCCCAAGAAAATGTACATGAAATTACACTGAAAACTTAGCTTAGAAAATGTGATTGTTCATATTACAGTGTGTTTACTGTATGCAGTCTTGTATCTTGTGACTTTGTTTACAACATTTGATTACATGCAAATGTAACCGAAATGTGCAAATGGAGCAGTAAATTCCATTTTACGCATATTTAAGCAATCTATTTGAATGCAATGCGATCTATGGGACTCTCCAATCACACTGTCAGTCTGTGAACGGAATGACGTACTACAGAAATATTTTGTTTTTTTTTTTTTGGATAAGTGAGTTTAATTTTTGTGGGGAGAGAGAATTGCGGAATCAAGAGGTCTGTCGAAAATGGTCGAGAAATAAACACAACTCAATATGCTGACCGTCATAAAAATGGTATAGATAATAATTTTCCACTTAAATTTATCTATATAGATATACTAAAAATATCAGTTTATGCTTTAATCCCAGCTTACATAATTTCAATATATTTAATTTTACCGTATTTTTTTCATTTAATTTTAAGTATTTCTGTATTGCATAAATGATATTTCAATTAGCAAGTGTTGGGTAACGTTAGAAAGCTCGCCACCTCAATCTTCATCTCAGTGTTTACTTTTTGGTTGCCCTGGCAACCCTAGTGCCAAGCAACTGAAATTAATTTAATTAACAGCTGCTTTTGCCTGAGGACGATTTTATGACTTAATACAGGCATTGTTTGATAAGCAGACACAAGTTGTCTAACAGTGGATTGAACATTTACAGGGTATACATGCGTCTAACGAAAATAGTTGTTCAATTTCATTTTCCTACACATATTTCTCACCTCTCTCTCTCTCTCTCCCATTCGTTGTGATTAATTATTAAAATTGTGCATAAACAAGTTAAAGCACAAATGAAGCAGAAGTCAGATAAACAGCGTCAACTTCCTGCTATAGCAAACATCTGAATGATTGATGATTGATTGATTGACAAGCGAATTGGGAAAAACAGCACGCTAAATAGCCCAAAGCGATTATAACATAGGTAATATTCGAGAAGCGCTATAAACTGATATTAAATGTGCCCATTTGTTTTAAAGATATTTCTTATATAGTTAATTTTAGAAAAAATTGTTTTTCTTGACAGTTTAAAGTGTCTAAATTTCCCAAGTTTTCATCGTGCATACTCCCAGGTCTCTTCTCAATTCCCGATTCGAACGAAATGTGCGCTTTCGACATTTTGGTAGTTATATGAAAACCGCGTGTTTCGTACGGATTCGGAATTGAGAACAGGGTTGTATAACAGAAGTATTTACAAATGATTTCATGCGCTTTGTTTCTAACCAAAATTTTTGGTTTGGAAAGTCGTCGCTGAACAAACTAACCCATTTCTTTGTTTGAGTAATATAATTTAATAATTTTTTTTTTTTTTTTGAAATTTCGTTTCTGAATTTGTATTGTTTTTGGGGAAATACCAAACATTTGTGTTTATTCAACATTTTAAATACCAAACGCCGCACACTTTGCGCAAGTACAAAAGGCCTTTTGTATGGAGTGCTTCAAAACACTGTACCTATATACATACATATGTATGGATGTATGTACATATGGATGTATAGATGTATGGGTGTGCGTGTGCCAATTTGGAAACAGCCATCGTCATGATAATGCTTAAACCACATTTTTGTTGAACGCTTTTCAGTTCTGTTTTTTTTTTACGGTCTTTTTACGCTTATCAGTAACGAACGAAAAATTTAAACAGCTGTGTCGTGAAATCCAAATACGAGTATACACTACTATGCATTGTGGATGTATGAATATACTATATACATACATATGTATGTTCGTCTATATGTATGTATGTAGGTTTGTTTGTGATTATCATGCAAGACACGTAGAGCCCATGGTTCACCTCCAGTCGTAATGTTACTGACTTATTGCTGCGTTTTGCCTGCTTGAAAAAAAAAAAAATTAAGAAAAAAATACAAAAAAAAAAAAAAAAAAAACACTGATATGCAAAACATGTACAATGTGCATACACAGTATGTACAGTACCTATTGCCCCTATGCGCACACGCTTAACGGTGTGAGACCTTTCTTTCTTCTTCCTCTTCTACTACTACTTCTGCTTCTCCTTCAGGTTAAAACCGCTTTACACACCCGCAGCTTGCCACAGCAATTGATATGTGTCATTTAAATAAGTTATACCCATCGAAAAGTCCGTATAAAAGTGCAGGGTATTATGGGCAACCTTTCACAGTAGGTCTTCTTGGGGAAAGCCCTGTTTCTGTCTATATTTGAGATCTGAAATTGAATATAGAGTATATATTTAGTATATACATATAAAAAGAGGTATATCAACCGATAAGGTTGTGTAAAAGTGCAGGTTATTATGGGCAACCTTTCGCAGTAGGTCTTCCTATTAAGATGCCTAAGGATTCCTTTTTGGGGACCTCCATATATAACATAGGTCAGAGCATATTCTTGAAAATTTCCTTGAAAATTTCCTGCTCTAATTATGAAAATTGCTGTGGAAGACACTTATTAGTAAAAGTATTAACCTACACCTCCATTTCACTGTACACCTTTACAGGGTAACCTAAAGCTGTTCATAGCTGATCTTCTTTTTCCCATTAATTTTCTTTTCGACTTTTCAGTGAACAATGCGGAAATTGCCCTCGACTCTGATAAGTTGAAATTGTTATGCGTCTAAGGTAGTAATAGTCAATAAAATGATCGTGAAGTTTGTTGTTTTATTTTTTTCGTTTCTTTTGTCATTAACGTAGACATAGAAGAATTTCTTATGCAATTTTAATGCGTTTCTAAAGTGCACGAACTCCTCAAGAGTTCTTTGAGGCACTGAGAAAGTTATTTACTTCAGTCCCAGACTTTTAAATTTAAATCAAGAGATCTTTCTATAGTGAAGCGTTTATTTTGAAGAAAATTGAAATAATTTTTTATAAAATATGTCACAATTATGATTGTTATGATGAAGTTATAGTTATGATAACGCAAACTTAAGAGAAATGTAAAAATGTCAATTATCAAAATTTTAATAGTGCCTTTTTCTCAATTTTATCGATATCTCGGGAAATATTCGCCAGTAACACCTCAAGTGAAGTTTTATATGCTATTTTTAATATTCCAAATCAATTGAAATCAAAAAAATTCAATAACAAAATATTTCATATATATTATCACAATATTAAGGGGAAAAAAAAGTATGGAACAAAATCGAAAACTCCAAAATTGAAAAGACTTGAATGTATTTTTGAAATATGGCTAATAATAATTTCATATATTTTATTTCTGGGCAATTGTACAACATCTAATGGGGAGACCCACCCAAAAAAAATATACATATATATATATATATGCCAGCGAAATATATTATATTTATCAGACGTGATCGTTTTACCAAAACAGAAATCACGATGTGATTACGACAGGAAGAGAAACGTAACGTAAATTTTGTGTAAATTATATTGAAAATATATTTTGATTAATTAACCTTAAGGTTGAGTAATGAGACACTTAAGAGCGTTTTTTGGAAATGGAAAATTATCTATAATGAGGGAGCTCAAGTAGTCTTAAGATTTTGAAAAATATCTCAAGAAAATTGTTGGTATTCTGAATAATCTTACTCAAGTTTTGTTTGGAATATGTTTAGACTTCATTTCCCCTTCATTTTCTATATGCCTCTGGGCATTATCATATTATGGCTGCTCCCTCTACTATATTGCTGATAAGGAGTTGACTTCCATTGTGGCTTATCAGGCACTTGACTTGCCTTGAATCCCTCCCATCATGGATTTCATTTTGTGTAAAAACTCGTAATGTCTTGTATTTCTGGTTTGTTTTTTTTTTTTTTTTTTACCTGTCGAAGACCCCAAGTATTAGTCATAATGAACCGTAAATTATTACCGCTCGCTCTTTACGAAATTCCTCGAGAATGTCGTGAATGAATGAGTTTTTGGTTAAATTTTTTAAATGTTTTCGTAAAATACATACAGCATTTATATCCATTTTATTTGCTTTGGTTTTTATGGCGTGCAAATACTTTTGTGATAAACTGTGGCCTAAATTTGAAGTGCAAATAAATGAGGATAACCAAATTTTGGATTGCAGCAGAAGCACGCTAGGTGGCGCTAGTTGTTGCATAGCTTTTGCACAGTGGTTCACAATTTATTGCAACTTGTTTAAAAGAAATTGATATTCTTGAAAAAAAGTTTATTAGTAAAATTATACAAAAGTATATTTATTTACAGATATTATTTAATAATTTATTAAAAAGATTTTTAATTTTCATAAATTATTATTTAGACAATTTTTTTTTTTAACTTTTTTTTATAATTTATTTTTTTTCATCAAATTTTTTTTTTTTTTTTTAAATATTACATAGTATTGCGTGATGTAACTGCTACTCGAATTCTAAAAATGTTGTAGTGCACGAGTAACTTCTCTATTTAATGAGCTCTAAATGCTCGAAATTCTTCTTCTTCATTCATAATTAACAATTAGAACCTCAAGTCGAACATCAGCCGTCTGTTGATGATCTGGAGATACTGTCAATTAGCACATCACATAATCAATATTTTCACAAACTCATGTTAATTCGGAAGCAACGTTTCATTACGGGAGAGTGAGAGACACAGAGAGAGAGAGAGAGAGAGAGAAAGAGAATGCATCAAATTACTCTCTTTGGCTCTTTCTGTCTGTCTCTTTTCTTTGCACTTCTGCGCTTGAATTATTTTCTACAAGTTGCCAAGAAGTTGTGTTTCCTTTTGTTGTTGCTGTGTGTCGCTTCAAATTGATATTTGTGTTTTATTTATAAACTGCATTTTTTTTTTTTTTTTTTTTTTTTTTTTTTTTTTTTGTCTATCAACGCGGCAGACATAACGTAAACATAACAAGAAGAAGAATTAGAAGACGGTATACGATTTACCTTTTATTTCACTCTCTTTACACATTCTATGTGTATGTGTGTGTGTGTGTATTTGTTTATGGCCTGTAAATTTAGAAAGTAAACAAAACAGAACCGCAAACGACGTTAATTTTAGGGTGTCAAAGATATAGGACGAGATTCTCAATATAGAAATTACAAAAAGAAAAAAATAAAATAAAAATAAATAAATAAAATAAAGTAAATAAATTTAATGCATTTTTTGCTGTTATCTATAAATCGCCAAACTCTTCTTCTTCTTCTGTTTTTTGTTGTTACATAACCTAACAAACAGAAATGGCAAGAGATACTCGCATTTAGCCGGTTGCGTTTGAAATTTATTGGCAAAAATGCAGTGAGAATAAAGCAGAGAGCGCGCGCCACGCAATACGTAAGAGAGCAACTAAATACGTGAGTTATGCAATGGCCAGACAAAACGTAAAAAAAAAGGCAGCAGCAGCACAGCAACATTGGCGAAGAAGAACCATACCAAAGCGCACATAAAAACGCGTCGACAACCTCTGCCGATGAAGCCGTCGCTGCCACTGCTGCTGCCACTGCTGCTGGCGTTCCTATGCCAAGTCAGTTGTTATTGTTGCTTTGCTCGCAGAGCTGTATCTATCTTCTTCTTTCACACACACATCAAGAAATAATAAATGCTGCTTGGTTTACCGTTAGCTTAATGGCTAAATCACCGTTTAGAAGCGCAACGTTGAGAGTTTCTGTGGTTGTAGTTGTTGTTGCTATTGTTACTGTACGATTTCAGCAGAATTTTCTTGTTGAAACATAATCATAGTATTTATGTTTGAAGCCTACGTGCCTAGATTGTAATTAAACTGAAATTATAAGTATGGGCAAAGAGTAAAACATGATCAGCTCAAAATTTGCAGAAATCTAATAAAAATTAATTCGAAAAGAATCTGTCTACATATAATCGCAGCAAGTAAAATACTGATGGCGGAGAGCGCTCTTAGAATGTTTTGCACCTAAACTAGATTTCTTAGCTTAATGAAAGAGAGTCTGCTATTACACAGCAGCAAGCTCTCTTTTAAACACACTCGCAGCAGCTGCCCGAAGAAGAGCAACTTAGCTGACGCTGACTGCGGCTGCTGCGTTTTGATGATCGAACTGGAATGCAGTGTAAAAGCTTTAACTTGCCGTAGGGCAAAGGAAGAGGCAGATGCAGAGGCTCTCTTTTAAATTTGATTTTATTTCCCTTTACATATTTGCTTGTGTTTATCCTTGTGCCTCTCTTTCACACATGCAGCGCGTGTCGTCTGACAAATGTGAACGATAGATAAGTGAGAGGCAAACAAAGCGCTTGCTGGGGCTTTGTTTTTAATCAATCAAAAAAAGAAAGAAAGAAAATAAAGAAAAATGCAAGAAAGGAAATAATATATTATGTCAAGAAAATATATCCGATAGGCAACATGCAAATGTGTGAGTGTGTCTAGCAACAATTATAAACAATGAGATAGGAACAACAACAATAACAACGGCAATGAAATGCATTATTATTAATATCACAAAATATACAATGTGCAGTGTAAGTGCAGGGTGCGAGAGCGAGATAGCTAGCGTTTGTGATTATGCCGCTGCTTTATGTGCCACGCATACATGCACACATACCTACATACATATGTATATATGAATGTATGTATGTATGTACATATGTATATACTGGAAATTATATAAAACATGTTTCTACTGCCCTGGGCGGTTTCAACAATGAGCAAGAGGGCGCTGCATTGCTGGAGCGGCGGGATTGTGCGCGGGGGGAGTACATGGCCAAAGGCAAAAACAATAAGAGAAGAGAAATAACGCAATGCAGTTGCTGCGCTGCTCTGTGTGTTTGTGTGTGTGTGAAGCCAACGACAGATACAGCTACAGAGATACAACGGCAACTGTTGTTGGTTGAAAAGCAAATACAATACAAGGCATTCTCTGCATGCCACTGTTACACACACACTCTCTCTCTCTCTTGCCCACTCTCACACACGCAGTGCGAAAAACACAGAAATAACAACAATAGCGCGAAAAGAAGAAGCAGCAGCAACAACAACAACAACAACAATAGAGAAGAGAAAAATATGAAAGCATAAATATTGTAAATGGAATTGCAGCAGAAGACGATATACTCTGCCATTTCACTTGCACCGATAGTGTCAAGTGGCGGCAGTGTGACCAGCATTGCCAAAGCAAAATAATCTATAGCATAGTTAGTTTGTTATTTATTGACAGCGCTGCACTGGTCACACTGCGAGCTTAGCATAAGGTGAAGACTCTCTTTGCCAGATAAATTGCATTTACTTGCCGTTTCACTGAGTTAACGTACTTAGTGCAGTGTATATCAAAAGAATGCAGCAAATACACACCAATACAACTAAAATAAAAGGTCTTGCTTGGGTGGTGACTGCTGCTGCTGATGACGATGATGTGTTGTGTTGTGTGTGTGTATTTGTGTTTATATGTAAGACACGTTGGCAACACGCGTCTCACATGCGAATTATGCAGCTGATGAGCTTACAACAGATACACAGAAAAAAAGAGAGAAAAGAGAGAAATTGAGAGAGAACGAGAAAAGCAAAAGCAAAGTAAGGCTACAACTGCAGTTTGCTTTTAAGGCGTACTATAAAATTATTTATTATTTATTTGATGCTTGCAAAACTTCCGACAAGTATCGATAACATTATCGATATGTGGAACATAAGATGGTACTTGCAACGCATTGCAATAAGCATGATAAACTTAAACAAAATTTTAAATTTAAATTGAATCATAAAGTCCTTTGGGTGTTTTGGATTCTATTATTTAGATAACTCTGCAAGCAGCATTTTATTTTTATTTCCTTTGCATCTTCAGCTATGAGCCTGCAGTCTTAACCCTTGCTGGCCAAAAAAAAAAAAAGTGCCGGCGGCAACAAACACATAAAGGCAGGCGGCAGCCTAGAAAATGTGACCCTTGTGCCCATCCCCATGCCCATCCACCCGCCCCCAACTACACTTTCCCCCTCTGATGCTTGAAAGCAGCTGCCAAGCGCTTTGTTGAGCCCCCTCTTCATATTGTGCATATGTATGTATGTGTGTGTATGTAAAAGAGATTCACACTTGTAAAGCTTTTACTCATTTCGTTTTGGGCTCTCGTCGTCGCTCATGCCAGCTGTCCTCTCTCTCACTCCGCCGTTCACTCTCTCTCTAAAGCCGGCCCGACCCTAAAGTGTTTCATGTAACTTGAGTCTTCAAGTGCCCAGTTGGCAGCTGGCATTTTTGCTTTTCTCAGTTCTTTCTTAGAGAGTAATCGAGAAAGGGGGAGTGAGCAAGGGAGGGGTGCTGCTGCTGCTGCAGAGAGGGTTGCCAAAGAAGCATAACAATAATAATAACCATCAAAAGACAAATAGCAAATTGTAGCAATGTTAATAAAGAAATGTATTCTCAACAACTTCATTGCTTTACTTTTTTGCAGTGTTTCATTTACGTTTCTTGATGCAAGTGCTTAGATATAATCTCCACTACCACAACAACAACGACAACAACAACAGCAGCAACAACGGCTACAACAACATAAGGAGCAACAATAACAACAACAACAACAACAACAACGGGTACATCTAACGGTTCAGCTAACAGATGAGCCCCAACAACAGATGTCAATTGCTGCAGCCGAAAATGCAGGGTAAGTTTCAAAAAGTTTATAACATTTTTTTTTAAATAAAAAAAATAAATAATATTCAGAAAATATATAGAAAATATAATTTTTTTAAAATGATTTAAAAACCTATAAAAACTGTTAAAATAAAATAGAAAAAATATTCGTTATTAATCTAAATAAATTAGATTAAATCAAACATAGAATAATAAAGGTTTAAAAAATGAGAAAAATTCTGAATACCGAATCCGAACGAAATTTGCGGTTTCGCATTAGCTTCAAATGTCAAAACCGCACGTTTCATTCGCATTCGGGATTGAGAATAGGTTTGCATATCTGTTAATATAATAAAAAGTAAATAAAATAATAAGGTAATAAAATAATAAAGGAATAACAAAATAAAATAGTAAGAAAATAATGTAAAATACATAAAAATTAAACTTTATTATAATTCCTGCATCCCTAATTTAAAACGTTATTCCTTGTTATAAATATATTTTGTTTAAATAATTTTGAGGCTAACAATTATTTGTATTTGTTTGGATTTTTAGAAGTTTTCCTTTATTATTCTAGAGCTGTTTTTTTTTCTTTTATTTTTTTTTTTTTTTTTGTAACCTCGCCTCCATGTTTATTTTGCTTTCTTTTCTATGGCTTCCCTTTCATTCACTTTTCCAAAGTTTGATTGAAACGGATTTTATGGCCACTTTTTTTTTTATTGGGCTCTGAAAGTTGATTGAGAGAGTGAGAAAATTGCAGCTAATTTTATGGCTCTATGGCTTTATTTGTGTTTTTATTAATACTAAAGTTTATTAGTGTAAATGTTTCCTTGGGCAACTAAGAGATACCAATTTTTTTTATAATATTTTGAGATGATATATGGGTTAGATATGGTACTGATGATGAGTTTATTGTATAAGATATTTTGTTATTTTTCAATTAAAGAACTACGAATTCAGTGAAAAGAACTGAATATTTAAGAATAATGAGGAATATTGCAAGATTTAAGTATATATTCGGCAATATAGGGATAAGGACTAGAATATAATAGTGTTAGAAGAGGTTTTTCTTTAACTTTGCAAAAATCTTAAATTTCAAAACTTTGGAAAAATATCTCATTGCTTTAAATCTTTGTTTTCTATTGGCAATACGTGTGTTTGTGGAAAATGTGGAGAAAATTGCGAATAAATTTGAAAAATTTACTAAATTATAAGAAATATTTTGTATAAAATGTAAACAATGCTATCAGGTCTCTCCTCGTCGATTGTACCCGACTGTAGCCTACCTCAAAAAGCACCTGCATTTCTACAGCTTGCAGCTTCTTTTTATTTAGTTTGGGGCACGTTGAGCAACTCGTATGCAAAATTAACCTACAAAACTGCATTATAACAACTATATACCAGATATACTATATATACAATATATATATAGTATGTGTGTGTGTGTGTGTAAATGCCACTTTCACAGCTAATGACTAAATCGAGTCTCTCTCGGCGTCTATTGAAGATTTTCACTGCATAATTTTCACTTTTCTTTCAATGCCGCAACAAACACACAACAAAATGAAAGCGAAATGAAATGAAATGAATGAAAGACGAATTTATTGAGACGCTAACCGACTGAAAGACATACTATGTATATATACAGATATAGACAAAGGTTGTGGGACGGGGGGTATAGGGGGTGGTGGTAACATTGCATAGAGTTACGAGTGCGGATTTAGTAGGCCTAGAAAACAGGTCTACACCGACTTCAACTCGTCGCGATGATAATGATGATGATGATGATGAGTTTAGCCCACTTTCACTTTCATTTTGCTTTGGTTTTTGGTTTCGTTCCATTTTTCTAGCTGTATATTGTTTTTCTTTTTCGGCTTTCGGGGTTGGCTAACCAACCAAACGAGGCCCAAAAAAAAGAGCTCTTGGCTAGCCGGTTTTTCCAACCGCATAGAGCGGGACAGGGGATGACGAGTGAGCGAGAGAGACTGAGACACAGACCCACTGACAATGAAATAAAGTTATTTCATATTTCATGGCAAAGCGACTAAAAACTTTTTTAGACAAACACACAAAAAAACATAAAAAAAATAACGTGAAGAAAAAAGAGAAAAATTGCCAGCAAATTACTCAGCAAAGTTGGTAAAACAAAGAGGACGCTTTATGCAGATCGATAGTTGGAGATAGCGCTATATACCCATAGACTATATACACTATATATGTATAAGATATAGAATTTTATAGTATATTCCATTGATTTTTTAACACATGAAGTGGAATTATTTGACTTGAGTTGTAATGGGAGTGCAGAGAATGCACTATAAAATAATGTAATCGAAATTATTCCAAATTATCAGAGCCATTCTCAATTGCGAATCCGAATAAATGTTGCGGTTTCGCCAGTTTCGTTCGAATTCGGAATTGAGCAGAGCTTTTATTAAATAATTTCTCAATTTGCATATCCAATGAACTTCAAAGCAATGAAATCTTATTAAAATGATAGAATAACTAAGTTGTAATTAATATATATATATATATAAAATTTAAGATGCTTCTTCTTTTTCTTCTTCTATATCTGCTGCTCATTATTTCATTGGGGGATAATGAATGAATGATTTCGACGCATTGCGATTGCACTTGTCTGGGCAATTAAATGGCATTTGGGCCTCTTTGTTGTTGTTTGTTCGGCTCAACTCAACAAATGCAATTAAAATGAGAAACTTTTACAACAATTTGGTTTGTTGTAAACTGTATTTTTTGTTGTTGTTGTTATTATTTTATTATTGTTGTTGACGTTCGCGCCGCTAATTGCGATTGACAAAAAGTGAAAGCTGAAGCGAGCGAAATGTGAAAACTAAGCAGATTTATATTAGGTACTAAAGGGGGAAAAAAGTGCATGCAGACGAGAAAAAAGGGGGCGTGCCAAGACATATACACTGAGAAAAATAAGATGGCAAAATGATATAATATACGTATGTGGTGAGCCGAAATATGAGGAGAATAGAGCAGAAAAACGCTGTTTTTATAATTCCAAAAAAAAATTATAATATAAAATACATGATTTTTAACTTAAAATCAACTTTTAAAACAATGCAGATCAGCAAAAATAATCATTTTTATAATATAAAAGAAAACCCTAAAAACTTTCATAAAACAAACATGCTTTAAAAACTATGCAAAAATAATAGTATGTACTTATAAAAAAAAAAAACTAAAAAATTGCATATTTTCTGATCATGATTAATTCTAGGAATTCTTCATATTACATAGAGATATCTAGTGTCTCAGTATTAGTATACAGTGTCTCACTTTCATTTAAGCCCAATTCCATTTGTGACCATTTCTCGTTTTGAATCATTCTCAAATTTCTCAAACCTGACCAAAACACATTTATTAAGTGCTTTGGGGAAAAACACAAATTTTCCATTTTGTGTGTGCACAACAGCAACAACAACAATCACAACAATAACGAGGTCTCTTATAATTTGTGAGATACACAACAAATAACGCCCACAACATCTACCATAAAAAAACGCCCAAAAACAACAACAAGAAGATGATGTAGGCAACAAAAAAAAAAACTTTTTTTCTATTTTTTTGAAAACTCGTAAGCCTCTTACATAAGAATCAATAAATGTTACTGTGCTCCTCTTCTGCGTCTGCTTTTTACAAATATTGCGTTTATTTCGTTTATAACTTTTCATATTTTATGTATTTTCTGTTGATTTCATCAAATGAAATTTTATTGTTGATTGAGCAAATGCCAGGGCTCTTGAGCTCTAATTGGCGAAAGATTTAGTTGAAGGTGGAGAATATTATGTATTATGTTGAAAAAGGAAATTTAAATATTATAAAGCATTCTTTTTTGAATAAAATAAAATATTAACTATAAATATAATCAATTTTTTAATATTTTAATATTTAATATTTAATATTTATTTTCCTTGAAGTGATTAAAAATAGCTACAATAGTTTTTCTCAGTGTTTTTGCTTCATAACCAGCAGCTTTTTTATGTTACACACTTCTATTATAGCGTTCAGTCTGCTGTCAGACAGTTGGTCAAGCGGCAGACATACTCATAGCAAGCAGCTTTCGGCTGCCACCGTCTGCTAAGACAGCAGTTAGCTAGAGAGGGACAGACAGAGGTGCAGCGTTTTTCTTTCGTTTTTTTTTTCTTTTTGTGCCCAAAAGAACTTTTGTGCTCAACACGTGTTACAGGACGTCAATCAACTGTGGTGCAAAAAGATGAAAATGAGGATGAAGCAATAAATACTTGAACTTGTAAATACACGCACACAAATACTGACACAAATCTTTACATCTGTATATGTGTAGAGACATTTGTAAGTATGTGTGTATTGAACTTGTTTATCACAAACAAAATTTGATACATGATCCGTCTCAGTCTCATTATGCTTATTATGATACTTTTTTTGGTCTTTATTTGGGGGAGGGGTGGAATTGAAATGTCAAAATTTACTTACTTACTTATCAGCTATATTAATTACATGCTGCTTACCTAAACAATATTTTTCTGTAACATATTATCTCTTGGGGCAATCAACTAATGCGTAATGTGAACCTGCTCAGGTACCTGTGCCGCTGCTGCTGCTTCTTCTTCGGCTTCATCTTGTCATTGCTGCCTCTACTTCTGCTTCTGCTTCTGCTTCTTCTTAGTCTTCTTTTTGTACTTGGAGCACAGACAGCAAGCAGACGAGATTCAAGACATACAGAGAGAGAGAGAGAGAAAGAGAGAGAGAGCTAATTACCTAAAAAGCATAGAGACAACCTTTCCAAAAAAAAAGCTAGAATTACTATAAGAAGAAGATGAAGAAAATAATTGAAGCTCTTAAAATTCTATAAGATAATATTCCATTTCTGTTATTAATTCAAATACTCTTGATTGTCTTCATCTTGAAATTACCATACTTGGTATCTGTTAGTTGAGCACACCCCACATTGTTGCATCTCTGCACACTCTCAAAAAATCTGGCAGTTTTTGCCTACCTCAATAACAGGTCTCTTCACCTTCAAATACCACAAAACAATATTCGTTTTTGCAAATCAAGTTTAAAGCCAAAAAAAACAGTACCCAAAAAAATCACGAAAAAATAGCTATAAAACGAGTAGATAAAAATTGCTAAAAATTACTGAAATAAAAATGGTAGAAATATCCACTTGTTGTTAACTGTACCACGTACTATACTTACAAAGGAATATGGGTTTTGTGTAGCACCAAAATTTATAATGTCACATTTTGTTTAATACAAATGACAGAGTTTATTGAGATTAACTTAAGCTGTAAAATTCGCAGCCAATTTCTGTTTGGTACTTGGAATCAACGTGTTGGGCACATCCAACTGCAATTTGCCAACACATTTGTTGGGCTTTGCAGCGTCTGAATGTTGGTTAAGGTTGGCTTAACTTTGAAATCAAGTTTTATGTTTTGTAGCTTACTTTTTGTTGTTTGGCTTTTTTCTAGCTAGTTAGTTAGCTGTTGGCCAAGTTAGCTAGTTATTTGGCCTGCCTGACTGCAATTGAATTGCATTTGTCTTTTATGCTGATGGCCATCAATTCCGTTTAGTATAGCTAACCATCCAATACGCGTACGTCCCTACCTCCCTCCCTGCCCCGACTCCATACCACAGAAACAAACATAGATATATAGATACATATATCATTGGTGGATATTAGTTGCGCTCTGATTGCGTCGTCTAACTATGATTTATGCTCGCTTCGCTTAATGATGCTTACATATGCATATGAGATCTATGCTAACTATGTTGATGGGTCTCAAATGGGGTGTACTTAACCAAATTTCGATATAGTATCTGGGCTTTTAGTGAGAGCATAGCTTGAAGTTTATTTTGCTATGTTTGTTTGTAAATACCAACAATAAAAAGCATAGGCACCTTTATAATAATCACATATTTATAAAGTACCTTCTTAGGGTAGGTCAGTGTAACCCTCGATCACAAGAAACCCCTTCAAAAATCTGCTCTTATATGCAAATAAAGTAAAGTAAAAAATCAAAGCTAATCTATTATGTATACAATTTGTATTGAAATAATCAGATCATAATATTTTAAAGGAATCTCCTCTATATTTTATATTGCTTAGCAAAAACTGGCATATTTTTTTAATATTCCCTGTATTTTTCTGTTTTTGTGTAATCCTCAAATGTTCATTCATATAACAAAAATATATTTTTAAAAATAATTACTGATTGAGAAGGTCATGACGTAATTAAAAATTAAGTTTTTATGGCCCATATTATGCTTTAACTCAATTAAATCAGTTTAAAAAGCAACAAAATACAAAATATATAAAAATGTTATTGCAGAACTTATTAAGCATTATTATAGTAATAATATAATTGATATTTATGTATTTATTTATTTATTTTTTTTTTTTTTCAAATAAAGTTATAAATTTTTATGCGGTTGAGTAAGAAGAACTACACTTAGTAAATAATTAACACGACCTTACTAAATGAAACCACAGACTAAATCACACGATCGTTAGGCCTTATATAGATATATATATATATATATAGATATATATAAATCAGACAACACCAAGAATCAAACTAGACCAATTATATTCTTCGCTCAAAAACGTTCCCAGAAATAAATTAGGGGAAAAGTTGAAAGGGAAGAAATGGTAATAGGAAAATTGAGAGGAAAATTTGTGAAAAATTGTGGAAAATGACAGGCAGCTGTATAAAAATGGCAATAAGTGAAAATGGCAAATAATACTAACAGCAGCAACAAAACAATTAAAGCAACAACAAACAATGACAAATACACAGTCCGACAAAGGCTTCACAGTCACAATGGAGACAGAGAGAAACAGGGTGAGAGTGAGAGAAATAAGGTGAAAACCCAAAAATCCTTTGGCACACACACTCCCCCGAGGATGTGGCAACTTGGCGACGGCGAGTGGCATAAATTAAAGGCACAAGCTCAACATGGACGAGCACAGCAACAAGAACAGCAACAAAAGTAACTGCTACAAGTGTCAACAGGCGGCACAGTGTGATAAAACATATGCGCATGGAAATTCAAAAGAAACCCAAAGTCAGTTTATTGTACAGATTTCCAAACTTCAGCAAAAAAAATCAACCAAAATTTAGCAGTTCAAAGTTATGAAGTTGCTGACGATAAAATACCCATTTTAGAATACTTTCCATCACATTTTTAGTCATATCTTTGAAAATACTCATCAGCAAAGCGAAGATTTAAGTTCACAGTGCAATTTGGACACAACTTATTAAAAGCCAAAAATTTCATTAAAATTGGTTGATTTTTGGCAAAGCTACGCATCGTCAAAGTTATCAACGATTTCTGAATGATAAATTTTTTATTTTTCGCTACATTTGAGGTCGACAATTTTTTAATTTTTAATAATTTTTTTTTATGGAAAATTGTTTAAAAAAGTCGAAAAATTAAAAATTGCATAAAATGAAAAATCTTTAAATGCAGAATTTATCTGGCAACAAAATCTTAAACAAAAAGTCAAATTTCATTAAAATCGGATGATTTTTATGGAAGCTATGGCACTTCAAAGTTGGGACCAAGCATATATTCTTAGATTTTAAACTTCGGCCATTTTTAGGATTATGTTTGGTCATATCTTTGAAAATACTTATCAAAATCACCCAAATTCAATTACACTATGTGAATTGATTAACAAATTTCTTAATTTTAAAAGTTTTCTTGTATTTCATCAGGCATTGCACCACTGTGCAGAATACCACTGCTGCGCTGATGCTGCTGCTGCTGCTGCTTTTGCTTTGCTTTGCTTACTTTGGCTTCCACAGACTCGCTCAAACTCTTGTGAAAAGCCACCTTGTTTGTGTCCTTCAAATGTTGCCAGGATTTTGTGGTGTGGTGGGTGTGGGTGTGGGTATTGGTGTGTTGCTGTCGCTCCCCTTGCCTGCCACGTTGCTCTACGCTTCGCGCTGACAATCTCTAAACATATTTTACAGAGTGTGCGTGCCATTTCCAGTGAAACATGATGTTTTGCTAATGCAACAGATTTACACGCCGCTTTGCTGCCATTATGCGAGTATTTGCTTTACTTTCTTTGGTCTTGTCCTGTCCTTTCTCCGCATCATCCTACATCATCTGCTTCTGTCTGTGTGGCAACAATCTTGTCTCGAAAATATATTTTAGCAACTGGAAAATGTTGAACTAATTGTAAATATTACAGGGTATCCTTTGAAGACAACTTCTAGTAGAAATATTCGACAGACAGTCTGGCCATAGCTACATTTCCAGTTTGTAGATACAGATAGAGATACGTATACGTGGATGTATCTATAGTCAGATAATGAATTATTAGCAATGGCCGGATATTAGCGGAAAAGGCAAACAGAACAAAGTGACAACATGTGTGTCGTTGACAATTCCCCCAACAACAGAAGCGAAAAAAGTATCAGAGGATGATTCCATCATCCATACAGCATCTGCTATGGTAGAGGGAAGATATATACATGTATGTATATGTATCTTTTCTAGCTGGAAATCAGTGCAATGTGTGTCTGTGTGCGACTTTTTCATTTGTTTTGCCGTTTTTAATGTTGCATGGCAAATTTAATTTCTAAATTGCAGCTGTTGAACGTCATCTCATCAGGAGTCGCAACTGTCGCAACTCATTTCTTGTCGCAATCATGTCGATTCAAACATAAATCACTGAAGGTATTTGCAAATTTTTCAATTTGATTTGATTTTGCCAAGAACTATATAATTGCCATGCCATAAAATATTGCCAAAAAAAAAAAAAAGCAAAACAGTTTAATATTTTTAAAGATATAAAGAATTTATAATATTGTCTTACACTTCTCATATTTACAATTAAGCATATTTGTTAGCCATGCATTCAAAGATTGTTCATATTCGAGGGGTTTCTGAACTTTGATATGCCATAACTTCGCTGAATCTCAACCGATTTTCAAGTTTTATACCAATAATTCCAAGTTTCGATATCCTCAACAAAACTGCATTTAAAGATTGTTCAAATTAAGACCTTCATTTTCGGACCCTCCACAAGCCCAAGTTTATAACGAAAAATGGGACTTTAAGGGGCTTCTGAATTTTGATATGCCATAACTTCGCCAGATCTCAACCGATTTTCAAGTTTTATACCAATAATTCCAAGTTTCAATATCCTTCACAAAACTGCATTCAAAGATTGTTCAAATTAAAACCTTCATTTTTGGACCAAGCCCAAGTTTATAACGAAAAATGGGACTTCCAGGGGCTTCTGAACTTTGATATGCCATAACTTCGTCAGATCTCAACCGATTTGCAAGTTTTATACCAATAATTCCAAGTTTCAATATCCTTCACAAAACTGCATTCAAAGACTGTTTAAATTAAGACCTTAATTTTCGGACCCTTCAATAGCCCTGATCTATGGTAAAAATGGGACTTCGAGGGGCTTCTGAACTTAGATATGCCATAACTTCGCCAGATCTCAATCAATTTTCAAGTTTTATATCAATAATTTCAAGTTTCAATATCCTTAACAAAACTGTATTCAAAGATTGTTCAAATTAAGACCTTCATTTTCGGACCCTTCAATAGCCCTGATCTATGGTAAAAATGGGACTTTAAGGGGCTTCTGAATTTTGATATGCCATAACTTCGCCAGATCTCAACCGATTTTCAAGTTTTATACCAATAATTCCAAGTTTCAATATCCTTAACAAAACTGCATTCAAAGATTGTTCAAATTAAGACCTTCATTTTCGGACCCTTCACAAGCCCTAGTTTATAACGAATAATGGGACTTTGAGGGGCTTCTGAATTTTGATATGCCATAACTTCGCCAGATCTCAACCGATTTTTAAGTTTTATACCAATAATTCCAAGTTTCAATATCCTTAACAAAACTGCATTCAAAGATTGTTCAAATTAAGACCTTCATTTTCGGACCCTTCAATAGCCCTGATCTATGGTAAAAATGGGACTTCGAGGGGCTTCTGAACTTAGATATGCCATAACTTCGCCAGATCTCAATCAATTTTCAAGTTTTATATCAATAATTTCAAGTTTCAATATCCTTAACAAAACTGTATTCAAAGATTGTTCAAATTAAGACCTTCATTTTCGGACCCTTCAATAGCCCTGATCTATGGTAAAAATGGGACTTTAAGGGGCTTCTGAATTTTGATATGCCATAACTTCGCCAGATCTCAACCGATTTTCAAGTTTTATACCAATAATTCCAAGTTTCAATATCCTTAACAAAACTGCATTCAAAGATTGTTCAAATTAAGACCTTCATTTTCGGACCCTTCACAAGCCCTAGTTTATAACGAATAATGGGACTTTGAGGGGCTTCTGAATTTTGATATGCCATAACTTCGCCAGATCTCAACCGATTTTTAAGTTTTATACCAATAATTCCAAGTTTCAATATCCTTAACAAAACTGCATTCAAAGATTGTTCAAATTAAGACCTTCATTTTCGGACCCTTCAATAGCCCTGATCTATGGTAAAAATGGGACTTCGAGGGGCTTCTGAATTTTGATATGCCATAACTTCGCCAGATCTCAATCAATTTTCAAGTTTTATATCAATAATTTCAAGTTTCAATATCCTTAACAAAACTGTATTCAAAGATTGTTCAAATTAAGACCTTCATTTTCGGACCCTTCAATAGCCCTGATCTATGGTAAAAATGGGACTTCGAGGGGCTTCTGAATTTTGATATGCCATAACTTCGTCAGATCTCAACCGATTTTCAAGTTTTATGCCAATAATTCCAAGTTTCAATATCCTTAACAAAACTGCATTCAAAGATTGTTCAAATTAAGACCTTCATTTTCGGACCCTTCAATAGCCCTGATCTATGGTAAAAATGGGACTTCGAGGGGCTTCTGAATTTTGATATGCCATAACTTCGTCAGATCTCAACCGATTTTCAAGTTTTATACCAATAATTCCATGTTTCAATATTCTCAACAAAACTGCATTCAAAGATTGTTCAAATTAAGACCTTCATTTTCGGACCCTCCACAAGCCCAAGTTTATAACGAAAAATGGGACTTCCAGGGGCTTCTGAACTTTGATATTCCATAACTTCGCCAAATCTTATCAAAATTTCAAGTTTTATACCAATAATTCCAAGTTTCAATATCCTCAATGAAACTGCATTCAAAGATTGTTCAAATTAAGACATTCATTTTCGGACCCTCCACAAGTCCTGAACTATAGTGAAAAATGGGACTTCGAGAGGCTTCTGAACTTTGATATGCCATAACTTCGCCAAATCTCAACCGTTTTTTAAGTTTTATACCAATAATTCCAAGTTTCAATATCCTCAATGAATCTGCATTCAACGGCTGTTGAAATTAAGACTTTCATTCTCGGACCCTCAACAAGCCCCGATCTATAACGAAGAAAAGGAACTTCGCTGTCGAAACAACAAAGTCATAGCTGAGGAAATTAAGCTACTATGTTTGTTTCTATTATCAGACATCTGTACTATATCTAAGGAGTTCTTCGGCTGCATTAATAACCAACAATAAAGTTGGATTGGAATTTCCGCTGTTCATTAAATTATTATTGGCGAGCGCAACTGGAACTGGAAGTTGTTGTCCAGTTCTATTGCGGGCATCTTTTCGCTGCTCGTTGATTTGCTGTAGCTGTTGCTGCTGCTGTCAGGCATAACGGCACCGCGCACTCAATGCAAAACCAATAAGAAAATATCAAAACAAAAAATCACAAAAGCAATAACAGTTGGCAGCGCTGGCAGTATATTGCGAACACACAGACAACTCGGACAATACATACATATGTATGTAGCTCTGAGCATGACGTATACAAAGGCACGCATTTAGTACGATGAGTTACGCTCTCTCTCAGCAGCAGCTTTGCTTTGCTCTCTTTCGCTCACATGCTGAAGCTTACTCCAAATGGCACTTCACACGACTCTTCTCTTGACGGTGACGCTTGGCTTGGCTTACGTTAAAGTTGCGAACGTAACGAAAGAACGAAGGCGGCGTTCGTTCTGTTCTATTCTGTTCTGTTCTGTTTCGACTTGTTTCGTTTCGTTCCGCGAGAACGTTTTGTTGGCGCTTTTGGTTGGAGCTACAATATAATACTACTACGAAAACTGCGACGCAATTGTATGTGGCGCTGAACTGTACAGTGGAGGACATTGACATTTTGCTTTTTCGTTTCGTTAGCATTTTTCGTTCGCAGAGAGACAGAGAGCGACAACACACACACACTGACACACAGTGGCAGGCAGGCAACCTGAGAGAAGAGAACATTACGTACAACGTGTTGAAAAATAAAACAACTTTTTTTTGTGTTAGCTACTTCTTGTTATTGTTGTTGATTTCTTACGTTTTGCTAGTAAAACTCATTAAAACTTGCGATAATGTTCGCCAAGAAATCTTGACAGTTTTATAGTAAGAACATTTGGCAATGTTACGGTCTGTATGTGTGGTTTTTTTTAATCCCTCTACTCTATAAAACTGGGATTTGTGTTACTAACTTTAGAGCATGTGACCAGATATGATATAGCTAACACCTAACCACATATAATGGTAAATACAAACTGTACACGATTTTCTCAAATATTTTGTATTCCACATACAGTAAGTTGCAAAATATTTCGCAATAACTCTAAGAATAGCATTGATTTGTGGAAAATGTTTTTCTCATAATTTCTGATATGTAATTAATTGAGTTAAATGTCGGTGTAAATTTCCTTGTCTTCAGTTATTTATTGTCCAACACAACCACTGTAGGCAACGCTAAAATCATTTGCTAGCTTTTATCACAGTTGATATGGGGAAGTGAAGTGAGGGGGGACAGCAAAGCTTAGAACCCTATCCCAACCGGCATTTTGTCAGAGCAGCAGCAAAATATAGCGTCATGAATGGGGCGACTGACAATGAAACACACCACGCGCACAGTGGGTTGAAGCTTAGACAACGCATAGAACAGCGACAATGGCGACATGAAACGAACTACATATGTATGTATGTATGTACGACAGACAGGCTGTGAGCAGCTGTTTCTGTTCCCAAGCGCTTGTAGAAAAGCTTTCACCGCAAACACAAACGTTTGCAATGCTTCGCAAACGTTTCTTATGTGTGTTTTGGTTTTGTGTATTTGCAAAGACAGAGTGACACAGCGACAGCGCTACAAAGCGTGCTCTGAGAACACGGTGAGAGAGAGAGAGAGAGAGAGAGAGAGAGCGTGCCGTAGTGTCTCTCAGCGCTGGTTGCCTTTGCTAATTGGAGCAAAGCAAAAACACAAACAAATGGCAATGGGTCGACATTGTGTTCCAATGCCATGATGTTTCACATTGCGCGCTCTCTCTCACTCGCTCTCTCTCTTGAGACTGCTGGCCTGCTGCTGCTGCTGCTGCTGTTGTTGTATTCGTAAGGTAGGTCGTTCGCGCAGGGGGCAGCACTCAGCTTATATGACGAATGCTTTTATGCTGCTGGCTCGTTGTCGTCTAGTCGAGTAGTGGCTACTGTCTGTGTGTGTGTCTGTCTGTTTGTGTGTCCTTACACAATTGTAAATGTAATGTGTCAGGATTTTATGCTACGCTTTCTGCTTACATTTGTCTGTTGTCCCTCTGTCTCGCTCTCTCGTTGCGCGCTGACTTCATTTTGGCGCTGCTGCTCCCGCTTATCTCTTTGTATTGATCTTGTTATAGAATGTGTGACGCTGACGCAGGCGCAGCGCTGCTTTTTTTTTTCTTGTTGTTGTTGATTTATTTCAATTGCTGGTACTGCTACTGCTTTTCGGTTGCGCTTGTTTGCTGCCTATTACGTCACGCCGTTTTCTCTTCTCTTAATTGTTTTTGCTTTCAGAGTGTGTGCATTTGTTTTGTAAAACAAAAAGTTCAGAGTTGAATCTTGAGCATTATTGAGCGCCGAATATATCTGTGTATGTGTGTGTGTGTGTTTTGTAACATAATTTCCTGCTCAAATAATAGCAGTTTCAGTAACTACAGCAACAAGCCGTCAGTACAACAACAATAACAATAATGTAATATGTAATTGCCACAAACAACCATTAGAGACGACCACCTTAAACTTTGGCCAAAATACACGCACACGCACACACACACACATACACACACACGCATGCACATGCACTTGCAGGCCTAAAGTTTTAAAGTAAAACTTTATCGACAAACTTCTCCCCATAAACGACATTGGCACACAGACACATACACACACACACAGGCAGAGTGAGAGCCACTCTAACACATGTTCACACGCACACACACGACAGAGAGAGGGAGAGAGAGCAGAAAACAGCATACAGCAGTTGGCGTCGCCATCATTGTCGTCTAACGGCATTGCAGCCAATGCTGAGCGAAGCTTTACAGTGGAACGAAGCATGTGCTGTAATCGACAAACTAGACATTGTCTGTGCGCGGCCCAAAACCAAAAATAGCTTTGTGAAACAAATTATGGGTTATAACCACGAGCGAACAATAGAGACAGAGAGAAATACAACAAGAGAGAGAGAGAAAAAAGAGTGAAAAAAATAGAAAATAGAAAAAAATTGTCTAACATTGCAACGTGACCATCGCGCGTTGTCTGCACTTGTAACATGTTTTCATGGCATTCGCTGTTTTTGTTGTTATGGGAGCTGTAAACTTGTTCGAGTTTGGCAGTGGAAGCGGGAGCAGAGGGTGAACGCCAAACTGGATTATAGGCCTTTACTAAAAACGAAAAATATAAAAAAAAAACTCAACGACAACAATAACTGTGCAGCGCGCTAATTACAGTGGTGCCGTTATAGTCAAGCAGCAACTTGACTATTTAAAAGTTGATCTTAATAGTACAAAACTGTTGTCCATATATCGTGCAGTGACAAAATTTATCCAGAATTATGAGCAATTAAACTCGAAAACTTACTTTTGTAAATTTTTAAAATTTTTCAAACTTTAAAGAGCCCTAACTTTTACAAATCTTCTTTGATTTCCTTAGGATTTTCGATATTATGCGTGCTAACAGTTATATGCATATGAAACTGCCATCAATTTGTTTGCATAACGCTTGTTTTGCATTTTGACCAAGTTTTTATGCTTCATACTTTGGTGAGAAAAATGAAAAATTTTAAGATTAAACTTTTTTTATCTCAATCAATTTGGGATATGAAAAATAGCATATACACTTATGTTTAAAAATAGCATATGTTTCCGAAGAATTGTACCCTTAATATTGCCAAAATTATGCGAGAAAAATAAATAATTAAAATATATAAATCAATAAAGAAATAAGATTTGCGTAAGTTTTAAATTAACTGTGGTGCACTGTGCGCACGTCATCGCATATCGAAATGCTGCTGGTTGTTGGTGTTGTTGTTGCTATGTTTGATTCGTGTATTTGCTGCGTCTGCCATTGGCTGCTATAGTAGTTGGTCGTTGTTGTTGCTTTTGGCACGTTTTTGTTAGTCTTCATCGTTCGTCGTTGTCGTCGCCGTCGTCGTTGAAACGTCATCGTCGTCATCGTTTGGAGCCGTTGCTGTTGTTGTGAAATAGGCAAAAGTAGTGAAAACTGGTTTTTTGCATGCTTCGCTTCGTTGTGCAAGTTGTTGTTGTTGTTGTAGTTGTTGTTGCTGCTGCTGTTGTTTTTGTTGTTCTTTTTTTTTTGTGCTTTTGTCGCTTTGCTTGGCTTTGAAGTTTAACTACATTTGGAGGCTAGCAACAACAACAACAACAACAGCTTCAGCCTATGCATAACTTGTTGTCGGTTGAGGTTGCTTGTTTTTGTATGTAGTTGTTGTTGTTGCTGTTGTTGCTCTTGCCATATCCTTTGGCCCAATGACGCCCAGTTTTGTATAGTTGCATTTGCCGTTGAGTTTTTCACAGAGTAGGTCAGGAATGCAACCAAAGTTGTGGTTGTTGTTGCAGTTGCTGTTGTTGGAGTTGCTGTTGTTGCAGTTGCTGTTGTTGCTGCCTGCGCTATAACATGACGCGCCCACTTAGCAACTGCAACTTGACTGCTGCTGTTGTTGTTGTTGTTGTTGTTGCTGCTTATCATACGGTATTTGTACGTTACCGTTAGAAGCCAAGTAAAGTTGTATGCGCTTGACTTGACCAAGTTATAAAGTTCTGGCTAACTTTACAGCGGGCCCATAAATGCAACGACATTGTATGAAAATAATGTTCTTCTGGGGGGGGAAAAACAGGAAAATTTTTACAAAAGCAAAACATTTTTTTTCAACTTATATGAGGTGGTATTATAAAGTAGAGTTCGGTTGTAATAAAGCTTGTGTTCTTAAAGTATTTGGATAAAAAACTAAATAAATATTCATAAAAAATACTCATAGTAAAAACTATGTTATAAAAATTAACATAATGTCAAAATCTTAAATTTATTTTAATTCAAAAAAAAAAAAAAAAAAAAAAGATCATTAATAAATTCTTTCGAAATTATATGCATACATACAGATATTAAAAAATATAAAAAAAATATAAAAAAATTTATATTTAATAAATTCAAGTGAATTCAAGTTGGAAAGTTATTAAAAATTTCCCGATACTTTGATGAAAATTGTACTCTCTTCAATATTATCTAATAATATAATGATTTTCCAACTTATACTGCCCCATTTGTTTCTCTTGAGCAGCCTTAGTCTCTGTTGCATCTATAAATATAGCATCTCAAGTGTCTCAATTAGAAAAGCAACTGTTGAAAATAATCATTAATTATCTAATGATAATGTCCTGAGAAAACAATCTGGCCGTAAATCTTGTTGACAACTACGTACCTACATATGTATGTATGTGCATATAAGACAGAGGTAGAATACCGTTAGGCAGTCAAGTTGATGGTGCTTTAATAACTTGATAACATTACATAATGTTACATAATTGCAACGCATCTGAGTGTTAGAAAATCACTAGCAGCATCAGCTTAGCGCATGCGACTATCTACATACATACATACATACATACATACATACATACATACATACATACATACATATGTATGTACATACATACAGTGGTATCTTTGTAGCTAACTTGGCAGTTGTAATTAGCAAAACTAATTAAAGCAACTGTGCAAAATGTGTGTCATGCAACATATACACATACACACACAGAGAGAGATACAGATACAGATACATATACATACAGTTGCACGAACACCTCTTGAAGGTGTTTGGTAGCTACATATGCACATATGTATGTATGTATGTATATGTGCCGCTTTGGGCACCGTTAAAGCCGCCTTGTCAGCCAGTTTTCAGTTATTAATTTTAAAATAGCTGAGAGTTGTTGTTGTTGTTGTAGTTGTTTTAGTTGTTGTTGGCAACGGATGTGACAAGCTCTACAGCAACAGTTAGTGCTAAAAAGAGAGGGTGACATATGTTATGGGGGGGGAACATTAATAATAATAACCTACAGCAAAATTACATGCAAAATACATGAAGTTCTCTAACAAAATACGACAATTTCACAAAGAAACTTCAAGTTCTTCAAGAAAATTCCCTTGAAAATATAAAACAACTTGAAAATTAATTACCGAAAAATTTATAAAATTATTAATTATATGTTTATAATTAAAATTTATATATCAAAAATTATTTTATATTTTTTGCTTTGTTTTCATTTTGATTTATAGTTTTCCTTAACTGAATTTCCTTAACAATACAGATTTGTATAAATTTATCGGCATTATTTTTATCAAAAGTTAAGAACTATAATAATAATATAATAGTATAGTATATAATGAAAAGGGATTATTATTTTTGGTGATTTGTAATATTTTCATATTTCAAGTTTCTTTATCCAACTCAAGGTCTTATAGCAAAAAGCTTTAATATATTTTTTTTAATATTATTAATATTAATTAAAATTTTAATTTTTTTATTATGATTTTAATTTTATTTAATATTATATTGTTACGAAAATTTTCATTACTCACTTTCCTTATTTCACATACTGATCATATTTTTCTATACATTTTCTTCTTCTTTTTAGGTAAGTAAATTCCAAAGTTTTGACATGGAAATAAAACTCGCCTCCGTTGGAAACTGCAAAAAATCTCGTTTACACGTCAACAAGAAATGCAGATTTTAACGCATTGTTTTTTTGCTGTTGTCGTCATTTTTTATGGGCAAAAAAATAAACAAGAACAACAACAACAACAAACTGAAGGTTAGCTTATAAATTTAATATGTGCAAAGGTAATTAAATTTTGTTGCCTTGTGAATTATGCGATGAATCAGAAAGACAGTCACAACAACAACAACAACGAAATTCGTCCTAGAAGTATAATAATATTTGCAAAAGTGTTTTTTCCCTTGTGCACGGGCAATGCCGTCTCAGTCTGCTGACGACACCAATTGCGTAGATTGTGAAGCTCGCTCTTTTATGCGTTGAGCAGCAGCAGCAGCAGCAGCATCAGTTGTCAGTCGACGGCTCAGCTGCTGCCGCGACAGCCCTAAAAGCTCTTCAATTATGAGACAATATGCATTATGACATATAACTCACACACACACACATACAAGTAAACGCATATTCTTTACTTTACTTTTGCCCATTGACTACGCGCTCTCTTTCACTCAACTTCTTACAGAAAAATTTTGTAGCGGCAAAAACTGAAACTTATTTTGTTTGCTGCTACTTTTCCTTTTTTATTTTGAATTTCATTTTATACTTATGCTACGCCTTTCCTTTTTTGGCAGCGCCGCGGCTGCAAGTTCAAGGTTGTCTCTCAGCTGCCGTGTGCACTCTCAGCAGCTTCACTTCACTTCACTCTCTCTCTCTCTTATTTGTGTTTGCGTTAGACGCATTTTTGGAGGAGCCTTTGGCTGCGCTGGCGTCGGCTGCAGCTGCGCTGCGCTGCGCTGCTCGGCATTAGGTTATTTACCCAGCAAGCAGAATTCATTGAACTTGAAATGAATTCGTTATTTTTGTTTTATTTTATTTTGTTTGCTGTGCCTGCAATGTAATTGGTCAAGTGGGAATTGTGGGTGCTACTGTGTGTTTATATGTATGTATGTGTGTGAGCAGGAGATGAATATAGGCCTATAAATCTCATGCAACACGCACTAATTTTATCGCATGTAATATGTTTATTATTGCCCGTAATTCTTCTGAATTGTATTTGTATTTCGACATCATTATCATGTTCAATGTTGAAATCAACGCCTAGGCATTAATACTATTAACAAACTGAACAACAACAACAACAAACGATAACAATAACAATAAAGCTGGTAAGAATCGAGAGTTGTAGAAAGAGAGAAAGAGGGAGAGAAATAATTTTTTCGACAGTTGAACGTACGCAGGTCCTGAGTTCATTCACCGTTGAAACCAAAAACAAGATACAACAAAATAGCGACGCCAGCGCTAAAAGTCAACGCCAACGTCAGCGACGCGACGACGACGACGACAGCGACAGCGAAAACACACACGACGACAGCAGCTGCGTCGACGTCGCTGTCGCTGTCGGGGACAATGATGCGCTGCAAAGTGAAAGACGCGAACAGCAACAACAGCAAACAGCAGTATAGAATAAAAATGAAAATAATACACAAAGTAGTAAGAACAAATGAAACAAATGCAAAATAAAAGCACAAAACGGCAAGAAAACAAAAAACCAACAACAAACGTAAACAAAGCGCGCACCTCGAGAAGCTTTCAACGCACTTTGGAGTCGCAAGGCAATGTGAGTGTGTGAGTGTGTGGGAGGGACAGAGTAAGAGAGCGTAGCGGCGGCGTAGCGCGGCTGAGCCTGCAGCCAAGTGCTAGACACAGAACAGTGAGAGCGCAAAGCGAGAGCAGAACTTAAGTGGGAGTTGAGCTGTGTTGAGTTTTAAGAGCGTGCGCTCTTCTTGCTGCTTGTCGCAATGTGTGTGTGTGTGTGTGAAATGTATGCAAATAAAATGCGTATGCGAGACTGAAGTGGGTTAATACGAATACAAATACAACAGCAGCAACAACAACAATAAGAGGGCAAAAGCAGACGCAAAAAAGGAAGACATCGAAGGACAAGAGTGCATTGACCGTTTGCCTGCTTTTGCTTTGCTCCCCTCGCCTATTCACAAAATCGATAGCAGGTTTTTAGTTATTAAAGTACTCGATAGCTGCAGTAATTAATCGATAGTTGGCATATCGTAGTTGAGCACAGAGCGAGTTACATAGCACTCAGCTTGTGGCCATCATTAGACGAGGTTAATTCACTTCGCTTTGCTTATTGCCCGACTTTGATGCCTTATCTACACGGCAATTTGAGAACACGTGCCACAGGACAAACAACTCTCTCTCTCTCTGTCTCTATTACGCTTTCCCCCCTCTCTCTATCACTCTCTCTCCCTGTCAGTGCCACAATCGCTGTTTCTTTCTTAGTCTGCTCCACTTAAGGGACACGCGTGTTTTCCACTTTGCCACGAGAAATCTATGAAATAATTTCGTTGTGGACAGGACGCAGCGCAATCAGCGAAAGCAGCGACAGGACATAATTGACTGTTGGTAGTCAAGGCATTTACTTGTGTAATACAGTGAATACTCGCTTAAGAGTACGCTCAGTAAAATAAACCCAAATTATTTTTGAAAAATACAATCTTAACAGAAACAATCGAAGCTGATGGAGTTGGCTCCCAACAGCGTGATTCCCAGTAACCACTAATGCAACTCACAATTTATGTTGATTTCTTTTAGCCAGTTTTTACTGTGCCTAGGGGATAGCAAGTAATCAAATGACAGTTGCCTCATACTCTTACTCTATCTATCTTCTTTTGCTCTCTGTCTCTCTCTCTGTCTCTGTCTCCATCCATCTCTCTATTATGTCAGTGATAAATGAACAATTTATTAAATTATCACATGAACATAACACGAATCAAAGTCTAACATGGCGTATGTGTAATGTCCTTTGTATACAAACATCTCTCCCTCTCTCTCTCTCACTCTCTCTCTCTCTCTATTTAGTATCTCTCTCATTGTGCGTGCACAGAGCTTTGATTAATTGTCAATCAAAAGAGCGTCGAATGAAGTTGCTAAAGTATCAAAAGAATTAGATTAGATCAATATGACAGATAAACATACCTCAAATTGGGGAAGTTGAAGGAAGAAAGGAAACAGGAACTTTGTACTAATATCCCTGAATACAAAATTGATGAACATTATTTTCTGAATGCAAAATCGATTGAATTAAGTTAACTTCCTGTAAAAAAAAGAAATACTATCTATTCTTTTCTTTTTATAAGATTTTCTTTAATTTTATTAATTTGATTACTTTTGTTATTATCGAACCTAAAGAGAACCCTGATTTAAATTCAAGTTTATATATATGTATACTTTTTTATATATAAGAATTATACTTCATGAAACCTCTAAATACGTGGCACTATAAAGAGAAAGAGAGAGTGAGATATGGACAGAAAGAGAGAGGGAGAGAGAGACGATACTAACTGACGTGGCCGTAATTAAAGCCATCGAACAGGAACTCAAGAATTTGCTGTCCCCTCCAACTATGTATGTATGTCCATAAGCCATATTGACGTGGCAACCAGCAACAAAAACAGAAAACAAAAAAAATTGAAAGAAAAACACAAAAAATCATAAAGAAAACACTATGTACAACAAGCGGAGAAGGTCGCTCCAAAAACGGAGGGGGGATAGGAGCTGTCAGGGGAGAAGAGGCGAAATAACAAAACTGTATGTAGGCAGGTCCGAAATGTACAAAAGAGGTACAAAAGTAAACCAGTCCAAAAACAAAAATTTGTGACTTGAGCTAGTGAGTGAGTATTGGAATAGAGTGAGCAGTGAGAGGAACTGTTCCGTCTTTTTTATACCGAGTTGCTCAGTTGCCCATACATTTCCTATGCCTCCTCTCGCTCTATTTGCGGCATGACGTCAGTGTCTAAATTTAAGCACAAATACATATAACTGCCAAAGCAGCAAGAACGACAAAAAAAAAAAAAAAACTAAAAAAATAAACAAAAATTTTTGTTGGCCAAAGAATTTTGCGTGTAATTAAGCGACGTTGAGTTCATTGACCAAAACACAGGACATGCTGCGACAGGATATTACTAAAAAATTATAGAAAACTGTTGACGATAATTTACGTTCAACATCTAATCGCAACACGTGTCGAAATCGTCATTTCTGGGTTAATAAGCTGACTGTTATGACACTATGTGCATAGAGTTCAGTGGCATTTGACAGGCTGATTGATATGGTGAGAGTGCTAGGCTCACTGCTACGAAACTACTGTCTATCAGAAAGAAGAAGAATAGAAGAAGGTATTCGTTTTGGCAGTTCAGTGGCATTTGATAGCCTGCTAAGCTGACTGATATGGCACTATGTGCATAGAGTTCAGTGACATTTCACAGGCTGACTGATATGGCGAAAGTGCTAGGCTCACTGCTACGAAACTACTGTCTGTCAGAAAGCAGAAGAAAGGAAGAAGAAATTCGTTTTGGGAGTCCAGAGGCATTTGATAGCCTGCTAAGCTGACTGATATGGCACTATGTGCAGGCTCGCTGCTGCGAAATTCAAGTTGGACACAAAGAACCTAAGCAAGCAGTGCAAAATATATAGCCAAGCAGTTTTGTGTCATGTGAAACATTTTCAAAAATTGAAATGTTTCTTTTTATTTTTTTTTTGGTTTGTTTTGGAAGTATTATTCATAGTGGTGCTTTAACCCTGAGAAATATACTTGAAATATTTTTGCAGACTCTCGCTGCTATTTATAAATATAATTTTGTTTTCATTTTGCTCAAATTTGATTTGTGTGTGAGTCTTGATCTTGGGCTGTTTGCCTTGTCTTCACTTCTCTTTCTCGTCTCTCTATCTCGTCTCTTTTTTGCCATATTCCATCCACATCACAATTAGTCATACGCCCCGTATGCATTCCCTTTATTATGATTTTTGTTTTCTCAAATTTAAAAGCAATTTCAATTAGAGACGCAAAGCGTGCGTTCATGATTGCCGTCAAAAGAAATAAATAAATAATTAAATCATTGAAAACGAATTGAAAACAAATTTTCGGCCACTTAATGGAACCACATTGAGTAATGTTTGATATATGGTCAATTTGCTGCTGGAATTATTTGAATTTTTATATATTTCCGTAGAATTTTATAGATTTTAGTTTGTTATGTGGTTTACTTGGAAATTTATGAACTATTTTAATGGATTTGTAAACGTTTCTCCTGGCTGTGCCAAGCAGCTTTTGTCAGCATCTCTTTTATTGTAAACTGCACTTTATGTCGGTTTTACTTTATTTATTTGGTTTTATTTATATTATTTTGAGTTTTTAGTTTGTTATGTGGTTTACTTGGAAATTTATGAACTATTTTAATGGATTTCTAAACATTTCTCCTGACTGTGCCAAGCAGCTTTTGTCAGCATCTCTTTTATAGTTAATTGCACTGCTTGGCGGATTTACTTTATTTATTTGGTTTTATTTATATTATTTTGAATAACCTAATAGTTTTTAGTTTGCTATGTAGTTTACTTGGACATTTAAGAACTATTTTTATGGATTTCTAAACGTTTCTCTTGGCTGTGTCAAGCAGCTTTTGTCTGTATATATAGTTAACTGCACTGCTAGGCGGATTTACTTTGGCTTCATTTGTTTATCGCTGTTGCTTAATGCATTTTGCTGCAATTAAATAAATAATTAAGCTAAGCCTAAGCTCTAAGCTAATTAATTATTTTGTTGCGCCATTAAGTCTGACAGCAGTCACAACATCAGCCAACAAACCGCAAATACAAATCACAATTTGAGCAACAACAGAAGCAAGCAGTCGAAAATACAGTTGACAAGTCTCTCTCTCCACTCTCTCTCTCTCTCTCTCTCTCTCTCTCTTTGTTTTTGCTGCTTACTTTTCTCTTTTGGGCTGCTGCTTGATTCGTATTTAATTTTGCTTATTGCCTTGTAATGAAAATTAATTGCGGTCATCGCAGCCAGAAACCAAAGCAAAACCAAAACTGACCATTTATACAACGTTTTTTTTTCTTTTATCATTTCTTTCTGTGTATTTTTTTTATTTTGTTGGAAGAAACATTAAGAAATTGTTTGCGGGTCACGATCTTTGTCATCTCAGCAGGCCAATCATATTGTGTGGGAGTTGTACGTGGATTCATATATTTACGTAGCAAATTAATCTATCTAAATTGACCAACAAATGTATGAGAGTTGTTCCTTGCAATGCAAGCAGTTCAACAAGCAGTTGAAGCCACCCGCGCTCTTAATCACCTAATGCAATTCCATTAAGACTGCTTAACTTCCTCACACCCACCACTCTCCCTCTCTCCCACTCTCCCTCTCTATGTCTGTCGCCCTCTCCCTTCAGTTTTATGGCGTGTAATTTGCAAGAGATTTTTATGGCGCGTCCATTTTAAAAGCCAACATAGACAACTCTTAAATGCGGTCACTCTGAAATGGCATATACATATTTTACAGCCCCACAATAACAACAAAAGCAATTTAATTACCGTCACGTCAGTCAGAAGAGTGTCTGCAAAATATTGCGCTTTAAACTTTGATTAGCTGCTGAGCGACAAGTGAACTGCTTATCTCAGGCTAAATAGCACTGCTTGGTTTTTATGCCATCACTGTTTGTATGGACGTGCATCTGTATGAACGCATTTCCGTATTGAATTTGAATGCAATTTTGCTCAATTAGAGAACTACAGAGTATCTGGCAGTCTATTTGACTTGCTGCTTACAATTTCTTTTGTAATCATACTTACTTTTGTATGGACGTGCATATGTATGATTGAGTTTTTTGTATGCCCTTTTGCTTGTGAAGAGAAGTTGAGGGTATGTGAAAGTCTATTTGACTTGCTGCCTTAAATTTGGTTTATTATCTTAATATTTTATTATTGTCTTTATGGATTTTCTTTTATTTTTGTTGCCGTTTTTGTTGTGTTCTGTGTGCGGCGTGCGCTTCAAATGCAAATATTTGCCAATGTGGCACTTTGCTTGTCCATGTATTTGTGGCCTCATTTATGTATTACTCATAGAGTCAACCAAAGTGTCCATGTGTATGTCGGGATGGGTTCAATAGCCTCGTGACGCATTACAAATGAAATTTTAAGATACCAACGCCAGTTTTTTTTCCTTTTTTTTTGCAAGTTTTCCTGTTTCACCATATTTATTTGCCCCACAAAAAAAAAAAAAATAAAAAGAATGTTAAAAACCCATTTCAAATTAGCAGTTAAAAATGTTTATTTACTTTCAATTTTAAAAATAGCACGCGACCTTTTGCTTGACTTCGACATTTGCGCTTGTGATTTGATAAGGCAGATGTATGCATGATTGCTGGCAAAAAAAATATTGCATAGCTATGACACGGGCAATGCCGTCTTCATACTGCATATTCACTGCCTTTGCCAGTGTCTGTCTGCACTGCTTCCACTTACAGACAAGCTGCTGAACACAAATGAATGATCTCTTCAAAATATCGATAAGTATCGCAATAGATACGTAGACAAAACTATCGAAATGCAGGTATCGAAGTGAAGTTGGCTGCGATTCGCAAGAAAATGAAGTAATTTCTTTGACTTTCAATTGCCATTTCTCTCTTTATATCATTTATTTAAAAATGCTTTTCAAGCGAATTAAAGGCAGCTTCAGCTTTAAGCAGAGGCAAGAGTGTCTTTTTAATCAGCGTCAGTTTGAACATATTTTTGCATTTACGTCACATGAAATTACACTATGCGTGACATGCTTTTATGTCAGTGCCCAAGTATGTGTGTGTGTGTGTGTGTGAGAGAGAGAGAGAGAGAGTGAGAGAAGAGAGGGAATGTGAACACAGAAAACGCAGCTCAGCTCAGCTCAACTCAGCGCACACCTAAACAGACCGCAGGCAACAGCAGCAGCAGCAGCAGCAGCAGCAGCAAACTTCAACTTCAAAACAACAAGCAGAAAAGCAGCACAAAGCGGAATAACAAGAAGCAGAACAGCAACAACAACAACAACGAGAACGAGAACTGCTGCAGCCACCACAGCGTTGACATATTTCCGCAATTAAGCTGCAGGGCAGAAAAAAAAAATAAACACTAAACGGAGAAGTTTTCAATGTGAACGAACAGTTCTTAAGTGTGGCCAGCACATTACGAAAGATAGAGAGAGACAGACGGAGAGTGAAAGAGTGAGAAAGGAATATCTTGCGTCTGTTGCACAATTAAGATTTTGTTATGCAAGTCTTTTGGGCTTCACTTAGTGCAACTGCAGCTGCTGCCCTGTGGTGCATTATGCATCGACCGCTGCTCTAATATTGGGGTAGGACCGAAGCAACCACACAAAAGGAATGACACAGAGACAGAGCGAGAGAAATAGAGTGCAGCAGAGCTTTGATGTTCCCTGTGGGATGAAAAAACAAAGAAAGCGAAATAATATTGAGCATGATTGAGAAGCTTTATGCGTAAATAATGCAGCGCCTGTCAAAAATGTCGCTCTGCTTTTGTTGTTGTTGTTATCGTTGTCGTTCTTGTTGTTGCTGCTGCTGCTGCTCGTGGTTGCACGTCTTTCATTCTTTGGGTCGTTGTGATTGCCGCGGTAACTGAGTAAAAACAAGAAGAACAAAGGCAGCTCACAAAATATACTACATATAAAAAGAGAAATAGCAGCACGCTAAACGAAGCATAAAATTGCGTAATTTACTGCGCATTTAATTTCAAGTTGAGTTGCAAAAGAACAAAACGTAACCGAGAACGCAGAATGCCATACAAAGAGAGAGAGTGAGAAAGAGAGAAGAGAGGAAGCGAACGAAATCAAAGCAAAGCGCGGCACTAAAGAACCCAAGCTCAAATCAAATGACGAAGTTGAGCTTGAGCTTTCGATATGCTCAATTCGGTATTCTAGATGTTCTTCTTGCAGTCGTTGTTGAGTGGGAAGTGAAGGCGTCTTAGAAGAAGATTTGCAAGCTTTTGAGGAAGTTGAAGCTTTCATTGGCAAATGCGACAACAAAGCTACAGTTTTTTATTAGTGCAGATATTTAATAATTAAAAAAAATTAAAATAAATTAAAAATAAAGAATTAAATAATTATTTATAAATAAAAACAATATAAATAAACACTTTTTGAAAGGTAAAAAACACAACAATTTTAAAAATATAAAAAAAATAAAAGAAATATTTTAAATTTAATATGAATAAAGAAATATAAATATAATATGTACTTAATATTGAACAAGTCGAAGCAGATAAATTTAAGGAAACGCATCTCTAGTTTACTAAGTCAGATTGTACTTGTGGCCGCCATTTGCAATAAGTTCTGCGCATTGAAAGTTCCAGTGGATGAACGCAAATATACCCTATATCCATTTTCTCCTTACGCTACACACACAGCTAAGCAAAGTCTCTCAAGCTCTCTTCTACTCTCACTATCACAGTGAGTAACTGTGTGGAGCAAGCAGCACATCATTTCTTATTTTGTCTGTTTAGTGCTGGAAATCCGGTAAAAAGGGCGGTGCTGCTGCTTGTTTGTTGTTGGTCTTGCTCTGCATTGCTCTTTATCCCCGCAACTCTTCTACTTACCCATTGCACCTGCACACTCTGCTGCTCTTCGCTCTCGTCTAGCTTTAACAATTCGCTCATCCGTTTTGGTGCAGCGCTCTGTAATTAATTTGGCAGCTCAACACACAGTGGCGCACATACATATGTACATGCACAGAGAGACACAGAGAGTACGCAACACACACACACACACACACATACACTGCAAGAGAGACACAAACAAAAGCAGCGCAAAGAGAATATTTAAAGCGGAATAATATCGAATTACCATTGACAGCGACGTGTCAACATGCCGAGCAACAGAGACAGCAACAGCAACAGCAACTGAGACCCCAAATAAATACAGGGTGTTACCAGCGTAGAGTGCAGCGTCACCGTCATTACAGTGGCTGCCTGCAAATGAGTATAGTGTTCCTTTTGGTTCACGCAGCATAACAATTAACATGAAATTATTATATCAAGCTGTCGACTTTTTATTGTTTTAAGTTAATTTGGTTAGCAGCAGAACCCCCTTCCTTTCTACCATCCTATTTTTTTTTCTGTCACTCTTTGGTTGGCCTTTTGTGCTGACCCTTTGCAAAGTTTGCATTCTGCTTTGGCTCAACTTAATTAACTCGCTGCAGCAGCCGCAGTCGCCACTCGGCTAACAACAAACAAAACACAGAAAGAAAAAAAACAGTACAAAATACTACGTGCCTTTAATTAAATTTGCATGGGGCAAGTAAATAAAACAAAAAGCCAAAGCCAGAGAGAGTAAAGTTGAAAAGACGGAATCGAGCTGCAGTAATTCAAATGAGAGCTCTCTCTCTCTCTCTCTCTCTCTCTCTCTCTCTCTCTTTCTCTCTCTCTGTCTCTATTGCCGTCTCCCTCTTATAAAAGCTTGATTTTCTTAAAGCCGAAAGCTGTTTGCCAACTTACGTTGAGATACCCTGTATAATTTGAATGCAACTCTTTAAAACGCCATTTTCTTCGCATAGTCATATTGATTTAAGTCTCTTTAGGAAAGTTTCGAAAACAATCGTGGGCAAAACTCATAAAACAAAAAGTTTTCAAATAGTTTTCAAGCTTGGGAAAATGTGCTGGCATTTTACCACAATCATAACGGTCAGACAAACACACATACACACATAAAGTACATACATATAAAACACCGTATGTATGTATGTATGTATGTATGAAGAGGAAGCCGCATAAACGAAGAGCAAAAAGAAAAAAAAACCAAGTAAAAACGAGGAATGGAAATTGTTTTGAAGCGAGTGCGGTAGCTGAAGAGGCATATCAAGTGAAATGTTAGACAAAAGTGATAGTCATACATACAACTATACGTTTATAAATATACATATGCTATGCAATATTTTATGCTTTGAACCAAACAACAAAAACGACAAACGAACGAGGAAAAAAAGAAATACTAAAAGCAGTCAATAGAAGTCGTCGCTCACACACATGGAGACGCACAATTACATCTATGTGTATGTGTGGGTGTGTGTGTTTTGAGCTTAAAAGGATCTGTGACAGGCTCTGTATGCTATGAGAGAGCGAGTGGCGGGAGAGTTGCGAGGCACAACAATTGCTGGCAAATGCCGCACGGCAACTCTGTAAAATTCTGAAAACTGTCACAATGTGCACTCGTGTATGTAAACAATTGTAATCCGGTAGAAAAATCACAGACATGTATCTGCAAACCGGCGAAAGAAAGAGAGAGGCAATATTTATCCAATGAGTGCTGTTTCATTTTGATTCGAAAATTATAGAATTTTTTTGAGGTATTTTTCGGCTATTCTGAGACCATTTTTTTACTTTTGGCCATATCTCGAGAAATACTTCTTGGAATCAATTCATTTAAACTTTTTTATGAAAAGGAAGATCATCTATATTGGGGCCAAAAATTTTATGAAAATCGTCAAGGTTGTGGCGAAGTTATGACAGTTCAAAGTTAGGAACAAATATTATATTGGGAAAATTGAAAAGGTGGATCACTTTCTGGCACATTTTTGACCATATCTCGGGAAATAGCCATCGGAATCGCCTAAAATAAGAAGCAGTATGCTTAATTTTAAGTCCTATAATCGATTTGAGTCAAAAATATGAGGTAGAATTTTATTTTGTTTTTTTTTTATGATATTTTAAGACGTACTTACTGATGTTTTCTCAATGTTTATCGCATATTATTAAAGTTATTCGTCATAAAAAGAATGCAACCGTTTTTTTTTTTATCAATTATATAAAATTATATAAAATTAATTAAACGTTCACTTTTGTTGTTCTCTTTCTAGGTGAGTAATACCTTCAACTTTGCGATCAAAGCCACATGGCTAACGTTTTTCGCTCGCTCTCTCTTTCTGGAAAGTTGCATCTGGTAACTGTTAAATTTCTGTGAATATATAGAAGAACAAATGAAATGCAGATACAATGCAAACTGTAAACAAAATGCGAAATAATTTTGCAAAACGCAGCAGGCGGCAGAAGCTGCACAAAGACAAGTACAACAACAACAACAACAACAACAACGAATACAACAATAATAATAATATGAAGGTTAGCTTTTAAATTTAATTAGAGCATGAGGAAAACTATTAGATAAATGCCAGAAACGGTACATTTAATACAATACTGTCTCACATATTGGGTCCGCATGTAGTATGTACAGTGAAGGACAAGCAAATTGGTCAGAGCAGCGTTTGTTAATCTGAAATAGCTTTAAGCATATTCTCTTACTTATTGCACACTTGTTTTACACACACACACACACACACACACACACACAGACACACATTTGTATTTCCACATAGAACAGCTGTTTATGCTGTTGTCGTCTCTGCCTGGGGTAACCTTAGAGCTCAGGTAGCTGAGACTGAGAATGAGACTGAGAGCGGCAGCAAAATGCTAAATCGACTCTGACCCACTGACATTATTTCGCTATATAGCAGCGACAGCAGAGCGCTGACAAACACGACGACAGCAAATGCAATTCACAAACAGATAGCAGCAGCAGAGGCAGCGACGACGACAGCAACACCAACAAACAATAACTAAACAAAGTGCAGTTCATCAGCAGGTGGATTACAGTGGCGGCTGCTTACACAATGTCATGCAAAAATACAGCCATACATACATTCATACGCACACAAGCAGAGATGATAGTAAGAGAGCCGAAGCTGCGGACAGATTAACTTAGAGAGACTTAGCAGCATAATATGTGTAAGTGTGTGTTTGCGTAGTTGTAGGTGGAAGAGCAGGACAGCAAGATAGCAAGCTTTGCTTATTGTTGACGGTGTTGTCATGGCAACTAAATTTGACAGTTTAAAAATAAGTTCTGCCGCTTCCCTTGAGTAGAAGTGTCAGCCTGAAGAGAGCGCTTCCTGCTTGCTTTGTTTACTACTACTTCCACTTGCCAAAATGGCGTCTCACCTGCTCTCTCTCTCTTTTGTTAGTCCTATGCTAGATCACGATTGAGCACACATCTTAAGAGAGAACTCACTTCATTGGCAATTTGCTGTTGCTTCCTCTTTAGCAGAGCCAAGGTCAATATGTTGCCAAAAAAATTGACAACAATTAAAGGCGCGCATAACAAATACTTGAGTCATCTAACAAATCAGCCAAGACACACACAGATATTTATTGTGTATTGCAAAAAGTATAAAAATTATAAATAAAATAAAACAATAATAACAACATTGAGCCCGCAATCGAAATACACTTGAACGTGAGTGAAACAAAATTCATGACCCACTTTATATAAAACGCTTTTTCTTTCATCCATGACCCACTTTATTATTTGTGGCGTATGAGATTGAGCGAGAGACGAAGAGAGAGGGAGAGCGCCAAATACACACAAGGCAAGAGCATGAGAGCGGAACACACAGAGAGACAGAGAGAGAGAGAGAACGCTGCGTGAGCGTTTAAGCATATATGCTTTAAATTCACACAAATTAATTGCTAAAATGCAACTCTACAACAACAACAACAATGGCAAGGCGAGACAGCCGAGCAAATAAGATGAGCGAAAACGAAACCACACAGAAACATACATACCTACATACATACATGTATGTATGCATAGTGTGAGAGAGTTAGTTGTTGAATGTGTTGGGGTGGGGAGGAGTGTAAGCAGCTGCAGCAGCTTAGTTAGCTCAGCTTTTCTGCTAGCTTGTTGGCATGTGTGTGTGTGTGTGTTGAGCGTAATTATGAATGTCAGTTAGTTGCGAGAGAAGACAGAGCAAAAAAAAAAACACTCAAAAAAACTGTAGGCAGCAACAACAACAACAAGTGAATAATGTGCATAGCAACGTCAGGCAAAATGAAGGCGAATTCTGGAGGTTGACAGCAGGCAGCATTTGTCATAGAGTTGCCAACCAACTAGAAATAACCCAAAAATTTAATAAGCAATGTGATAATTATGCTGATAAACACTAAGTGTAACTTTAATATACATATGTATACAAAATTTAACTTGATGAGTCACCATTCACACGGTGCTTTACGTTCATGAAATAGTTATCAGTTAATCATGGACAATTATGAGTGCAATGTGAGTCAGCTGACTGTTGTTGCTCAAAAGCTGAGTGCTACGACAGCGCAGCTCAGCCTATAGTTGGTGCTATTCGCTCTCTTTCTCTCTTCTATGTTCTAAATGTCATTAATATGCTGTTAGTGTGGGAATATTCTAATTTTTGTCTCCCAATGGGCGCATGATTGTTGAGCCCCTCCCAATTAAGGCCACCCAGACAAAACTAAAGACAGAGTAATGTCAATTATAAATTGAAATTTCACAAATTATGCAGTTTGCCATATTTCTTTTGTTGCACTCTCCTTTGTCTTGTGCTGCGCTCTGCGCTCTCAATTATCACATACATATGCCTAATTTCACAATATATTATCAGAGTTTTGGATTTGTTGCGGTTGTACGGTTTGCATTATTTATAGCCACCTTGCCGAAGACAGAAACGTCTCGAGAGATCTTTCATTTCATATCGATTCGCAACTTTCGCCTTGAAAACAGCAGCGTTGACAGACGAAGACAATCGGAATTCATTCAGTCTCTGTTTTGCGCCTGAGTCACCCTGTTATACAGGGAAGCTTTGAGCTACTGTGGTGAGTAGCAGCAGGTGAGGTGTTGCTACTGTGGTGAGTAGCAACAAGTGTGGTGCTGCTACTCACCAAAGTAGCTCATCGCTTCCCTGAATAAGGCAATTAGTAGCAGAAAGTGCAGGAAATACTAAGGTTATGTTTTATGAATAAAGAATTAGTTTTTTAACTTAAAGGCTGATTACAATAAAAAAAACATTGATACTAAATGATGAATATGATATAATGATAACACATATAGAAAGTGACAAAATGATTAATTATCTTATTAGAATAATGTGGAAGTATTTAAATGAGCATGACTTTCAGAAAAGGTTTCTTTGCGTTGTAGTCAAATAACAACAAATAAATTTGCCAAAGGCAAATATAAATAGAAACTGAGAGAGAGAGAGAGAGAGAGAGAGAGAGAGAGAGAGAGAGAGAGAGAGAGAGAAAGAGATGGAACATAGATTGAGGAGAATTTTAGCTATATTTGCAATTCTGTTTCTGTGAGACACGTGGGGTCAGACCTGCGCCAAGGTCCAACAAAGTTTTGCAAATTCAAGAAAAATTCAATGGAAATTAAAACTTTGCATTAATTAATTGAAATTCCTTTACTTATTTGCTTGCTGCTTCTTCTTTTCAATTTGCTGTAGGCTTAGCCCAGGTGACTTACCAGATCATTGGGCCTCAGGTACAGCAACAACAAACGGTGCAGCCTCAACAGCCACAGCAACAACCACAACAAACAACAACAACAAACACAGCAGCAACAACAATAACAACAACAACAACAGTTCAGTTTGCAATCTGCCGCGTTCATCGCCGGCCGCTGCGACCGCAGCCGTCACCATACCAACAGCAGCAACTGGCAGTAGCCTGGTAACTGGGCACGGACCGATCCCCATCCCCATCCACGCACAGTTGCATCTCGGAATCACGCCCAGCACGCCGCTGCAGCAGCAACGCCCAGCGGGGGCAGCGGTGGGTGCAGCCTCCTCCTCCGCCAACAACAGCAATCTGTCGTTAACCCTGCAGCAGCAGCAACAACAGTTGCAACTCTATCACCAACAGCAGCAGCAGCAGCAACATCAACATCAACAACAGCAACATCATCTGCAACAGCAGCAGCAGCAGCAGCAGCTCTCCCCATTTGGGCTGCATCCGCATCAAGGCGGCATCAAGACAGCGGCTCAGATTACGGCTGCACTGCAGCGATCGGCCGCCATTATGAATGCGGTGGCATCGCCCATACCCGCAAATGCAGCGACCACCGCCCGCAAGATACGACGAAAGACCGACACGAAAGTTAATTTGGTAAGTTCCTCCAAATATTTCAGCAAACAATACAAATAAGGTTAAAGAATGATAAAGAAAAGAAAATTTGGATAGGAGAGGAGATTATTGGATATGATAGGATAAAGTTGTACCTAAAAAACAACCTGAAGTTTCGAAATCACTGAAGGAAATAGACAGGGATGAGCTGAGAGCAAAGAGAGGTAACCCTTGTTTGAGGAGGAATTCCTTGCCTTGAAGTGTGTTAATAGATAGTTTGGGAAATCTAATGCCCGTTTCAGGATAATTATATTAAAGTTTAAACAAATTAATAAAGCAATTAAATAGAATATAAAATTATCTAGGTGTCCTTGGGTTATTAGCCGATAACCTCAACGATCAGAAGAGGTTAAATTTGGAGGTAGCGAGGAGAGAAACCTTTACTTGTTTACAAGGAGTTGCTTTACTATGTAGTTTGTAAACATTATATGTTCTCGAATATGACTAAGATTAACTAAGTATTAGTAAGATTAACTAAGGAAAAATGGAAAAATAATTGCAATTTATTTGTATAGAAAGATAAAGTGTGAAAGTTAAAACATAACTTCATTGGTATTTTTTTTTTTGTATTTGAACGAAAAGCTTTTAAACCGTAGTCAATTATAATTTGAAAGTGTCAAAAATAAAGACAAGCCCAGTTATCTTTATATGTGATTTGTAATCTACTTAAAATTTAGTATACGAAATTAACGAATTTAAATTGCTTTTATGAAACAGCCGCAATCGCAAATCAACAAGTGCAACAATGAGAAACGTCGCAGGGAAATGGAAAACAATTATATCGAGCAACTCTCCGAGTTTTTGCAGCTCAACAAACGCGGAGATATGACCTCAACGAAACCAGATAAGGCGGCAATACTAAATCAAGTGGTTCGAACGGTACGTACAAAAAATAAAATATATAAAGAAAACACTTTAGAAATTTGTGAAATTTTAAAACGAATGCAATTAAAAACACATCAAAAGGCGCCAACAACTATTTGAAGTTGCCTCCCAAAAGGATAATTCGTAGCTTAACTCTGGGATCAATTAGTTTTTATTGGGGAAATCCCCCAAAGTAATTTCTATGCAGGGCGAACCTACCTGTAGGTCATCCAATTAAAAACCAATTAAAATCGCAACATCCTTGAAAAGAGCTCAAAAAAGTTCCCCGCAAGAAACGTAGAGAGACTCTCGCATCTAATTAATTTTATTTTTTTTTTTCACTTCTTGTGTTTTTATTTTGATTTAATTTACATAAATGTATTTATGTTTCGAAAACGACACGCGACTTTGGATGCGTCGGGTTATTTTAGGCGTAATGCCCTGTAAAATCAACCACAGCGGGGTAGTTTCAGTTTCGAGTCGATTGGAAATTAAATTAAACATTTTTGAAAATACCTTATATTTTTGTAAATTTATTGAAATTAAAGTTATTAATCGTAAAGTGAATGAATGAAGCAAAAGTTTGCTTCGATGTCTGTAGAGCTTTAAAGCTTAAAGGTTTAGTTTTTGTAGGTGCTGGGTATTGGCGAGTCGTGCTTATCGTTTGCGGTTGCGCTTTTAGCGGCATTTTTGCAGGTAGCCAAAGCACTTTATTATGCAAATTATACGCGCCACGCTTTGACGAACTTTAAAAAACAAATTAAACGAAATGAGACGACAGAGGCGGGGTGAAGGATGGATGGAATTGTATTGGAGGGGGGTGGGGAGGCACGCCGATAGCATAATCCATAAGCGGGGGAGGGGGGGGGCACTGTGCACATAATACAGCAATTTGTTTAGTAATTTAGTTAAGATTCAAACTAAATGCAATCATAACATGCAATTAAATGTGTATTGTCTACTCACTCTCACACACAGGCGAACCACATACATACATAATTAATTAATTGAATTTTGTCAATTTGTGTAGAAGAGAATGTAGGAAGCACAAACTAATTTATATTATGGCCTAAAGCAATTAATTTGTATACATAATTACGCACTAAGTGCTCGGCTTAGTCACAGCCTCAATTCGAATTCCATTCAAAATTCAGTTAAGATACTCCCCACACACTCACACACAAGCCTGAGATTCCCCACACTTCATTTTCAACTCTTTTTTTTATTATCTTTCGCGCTTTGTTGTCTTTCGCAGGAACTTACCCCCTTTTTCATTATTTCGGTAGCTTTCATATTTTTTTTTTTATTTTTGCGTTTGTCTGCAAAGCATCTGCGCTTTTTTTTTTTGTGTATTGTAGAGAGGAAGAGAGAGCTTTCAAAAATTCGCACATTACCTGATGCGATCAATTGAAAACTACTACAAAAGACACAGATACAGACGCATTTAGAACAAAGCCAGCAGACATGTTTATCTGTGTGTGTGTGTGTGCAGCACATTCGTCATTGCATATTCTGGTTCGTCGCGGTCGCAGTCGCAGTCGCTGTTGTTTATTTTATCATTTGACTGATATTTTCGGAGTGCCTTCACCCCAAAAAGAAATAAAACACAAAATGATTTTTTTTCTTTTTTCGTTGTCGGTTGGGCAACTTTTCCTGGTTGGCTAGCGTAAACCACACACACACACACACAGAGAGACAGACAGACAAGCACACTGTCTCACACGCATACGCGGGAGCTTCCTTTCAAATAATAAAGAACAAGCAAACGAAAATGAAGTAAAAGCTTTCGCTCGCACTCTCTTACGCTGGCGCTCACACATTTGCACTGTATTCAGATCAACGAACTGCGTTCGCTTTTTGGCGATGACGTCGCATTTCTTAATTTCATATTTTTTGTTGCGGGTGTGAGTATGTGCAGCAACAGCGCAGACCCAGCGTCAGTGTCGGCGTCAGCGTCAGCTTCAGCTTCTCTCCTCACACCACAAGGTGCCAAAAGCAATAGTGATAACAGTGCACAACATACACACTCACACACATGCATATACAACGGGAAAGGTGCTTGAGAAGATCATATGTTCTCGACTTGAGGAGTCCCTCCATATTGCCGGTGACCTCGCCCCAAACCAGTATGGTTTTCGCAAGGCTCGATCAACTTTGGATGCTCTACATGTGGTCACACGTACCGCTAGTGATGCAATCAGAGGGGCCAGATGGAAGGGTGGTAGCAAAAACTACTGCCTAGTTACCACCCTGGATATTAAGAACGCCTTCAACACAGCTCGCTGGGACAAAATACTACAATCCCTTGATAAATTCTCGATACCTCAGTATCTTCTTGGGATTTGTAAGAGCTACCTTGGCAACAGGACGCTACGATATCTCACTTCGGCTGGATACAGTGAATACCAAGTCTCTGCCGGTGTTCCACAAGGCTCGGTACTTGGGCCCCTCCTGTGGAACGTCATGTACGATGGTGTGCTGCGACTCTCTTTACCTCCCGGAGTCCAGTTAGTAGGTTTCGCCGATGATGTGGCAATCGTGACGGTTGGCAAGGAACTTCCTAATGTTGAGAGCAAATGCAACGCTGCTATTAGCATCATCCACTCGTGGCTGCATAACAATGGCCTCTCCTTAGCCGCAGAAAAAACCGAAGCGGTTCTGATCAGCAGCAGGAAAGTTGTCGAGACCGCCCACATACGAGTGGGGAACTCCAGTATAACATCCAAAAGGGCTATAAGATACCTGGGAGTGATGATCGATACGCGACTCTCCTTTAGAGAACACTTGTCATCGGTCCATCTAAAAGTTGCCCAAACTGTAAGATCGCTGAGCAGAATCATGCTGAATGTCCGCGGCCCTAAACAACAACGGAGGCTTCTGCTAACGAGCGTGGTGAAGTCCACCATTACCTACGCAGCGCCAATCTGGGGCAAAGCCGTAATGGTAAAGAGCTACAGCCGAAATATCCGTGCAGCTTATCGATTAAGCGCACTGCGAGTCTGCTCAGCATTTCGAACAGTATCCGATGAGGCAGCTCTAGTGATAGCTAGCATGACACCAATCGAAGAGCTCGTCAAGCAGGCTGAATTGAATTGGTGCCCAATGGAGGAAAGGTTAGCGCTTCAAGGAGTATCGACAAGGCAGGACCCGCCCCACAACAGCTTAGTGAGTTGGCAAGCTCGCTGGAACTGCTCGCACAAGGGAAGATGGACTCATCGGCTCATTCCTAATCTGGAACCATGGCTGAAGAGGAAACATGGACAGGTGAATTTCCATTTAACCCAACTCTTATCCGGACATGGATGCTTTCGAAGCTACCTTAGGCGTTTCGGACACGACGAAAGTGACGAATGTCCGTCATGCCCTGGTATACCTGAAGATGTGGAGCACGTCTTCTTTCACTGCCCTAGGTTCGTGACATCCCGGCAGCAACTGGAAAATCTTTTTGGCATGCCGGTGTCTCCGGACACTCTTGTGCACAACATGCTTAAATCGAGTTCGTTGTGGTCGAGTACGGACCAATTCGCTGTGGAGGTACTGACGGAGCTTAGGCGCCAAGAGAAGCTGAGGCGACAAACAACATAAGTTATTAAGCAAGCTTGGCAATTTGCGAAGCAATACTTAACGGTCATTCCGCGAATTGCCTAGCTTCCTCTTTATAAGCTTATTGTGTGTTGTAATTTTTATATTAGTTATTTAATACTTTGTACCAAATAAGTTATGTTAGTGCTTAGAATAAAAAAAAAAAAAAAAAAAACATGCATATACAAATACCATTCCACACGTGAGCTGCTGCTGCTGTTGCTGCCGGTAAACAAACACACACCAGGCGACAAAAAGAGCGTAAAAGCACAGCACACACACACGAACACAGTAAGCGTGAGAGAGTGCGCCAGAAAGAGAGCAACGCTTCGTGCGCCTTCTTTGTTGTTGCTGTCGCTGCCTGCTGCTGCTGTTGTTATTGTTGTGCTCGCATTTTTGGTTGTTGTTGTTGTTGTTGTTTTTGCCGTGTTTTCGGGTTTTTAATACAATAATACAATTGCATCAAAATTGTATGTTTAGTATTTCGGCAACTTTGTGACAGTGCTGAGTGTGCGCAACGTTTCTGTGATTTGTTATTTACGTATGTATGTACATATTTATTTATTTGTAATGTGATTAATATGTACTACAAACTAAATGAAATACAACATATATGAAAAAATTGTATGTGTATGTAAATTATAGCAAGTAAATTTCGTAAATTTCGTGAATTTAACAATGACAGGCGAGTGACAAAAAGCCATTGACACGTTCAAAACACGCGCTCTCAACTCACAAGTTGATTGACCTTGGCGCCTGCTATTATTATTCTTATTCTTAGTCTTATTGTTGTTTTTGGTGAAAATGTGAAATATATTTTTGACGAGTGGAAACATTTTTTACAATCAAAACATAATATATGGAGTATATGGAAATGTGTATGCTATAATAGTGTAACTGTAGACGGTAGTTGTGTATAGTAAATTCATTGATATTTTTTCTGTTTCTGACTAAAAGCGCAGGCAATGACAAATGTGCATGTGTGTGTGTGCGTGTTTTATAGCCGCCTTATGCTATGGTGTGTGTCTGTGTGCGCTGTGTCAATGACTCAAAGCTCAAACGCGCGCGCAAAAATGTTCGTGTCGCTGTAAAAATATAACATCATGCCTCCTCGGCAAGATGAGAAATGCGGTTTATTGCACTTCATTGTGTAAACAACACAGACACTCGAGAGCTTTTGCATATCTGTCGCTCTCTGCTCTCTGCCAATAGCAAAAGCTTTGGCCGAAGAAACACAACAAAGATCAACAGGCAACAGGGCGCATAAAGCTAAGTGCGTTTAGTTTCTGCTGCTGCGCAGTTGCAGCGGCTGTAGTAGCCTAAATGTGTGCGTGTGTGGGTGTAAATTAGAGCGAATGCTGCTGCTGAGAGAGAGAGCGAGAGAGTGGCAACTTATGTAGGTACTTCCGCAAACAAAACGATTGAAAGCAATGTACTCAGTAGTGTGTATATGTGTGTGTGTGAGTGTGTTGATCCAATTGTAAAATAAAGACGGTGTAAAAAGGAAATGTTTTAAAATTGACAAAACAAAAAAGGGGGAAAAATAAATTTTATGCTAATACTAAAATGTTATTAAATTAAGATTAATAGAAAAATAATTATAATCTAAAAATTTAAATAAATGTAGAATTTAATATAGTTAAAAAATTTAATAAATAACATGATTTAATTATTTTGCAGTATCGTGATATTTGTGACAAAGGCCAAAGCCGTGATATCTCCTCAACATCTACCAACAATAACAACTCCACGACAACGACCAACAACAATAACAACAACAACAACAACAACACAAACAATAATAACAATAATAATAACAACAACAACAACAACAATAACAATAACAACAATAGCAAACCACAAGCAACCTCAACGCGCTGCACACGCTGTGCCACCGATAACTGCTCGATACACCCTGTGCAACAGGGTGAAGTCTCATCAACAGAGCCCCCATTGCCGGAGCCATCGCTACTAAACGGTCAAGTGCCTGAGATATCGGCCTATTTCGAGGCATTGGAGCATTATATCAGCTCGGTGGGTTGGGTGCTGCTCCAGGTGAACGCGAACGGCATCATTGAGTCCTGTACGCAGAATATACGCGAACTGATTGGCTATGAGAAGCAGGAGCTGTACCATCAGCCACTCTACATGTACCTGTATGCGGGGGATCACGCCAAGCTGGAGCCGATCATAAACAACATGTATAGCAGCAGCAGCAGCAGCAACAACAGTAGTGGTGGCGGGGTTGGTGGCAGCGGCAGCGGAAGTGGCAGTGGCAGCAGTGCATCCGCTTCAAGTGGCAACTCTTCTGCTGGTGGATGTGGAGGTGGAGGATCTGGCAGCTGGGGTGATCTCGATGAGCTGAACAATGGCAATGCATCACAGCAATCGGCGGGCTCCAATTCGAGTTCGAGCGCGGGCAATGCCGGCGGCCTTGGTGTGGGTAAATCCAAGCGCAGCATCTCGACCAAAGTGCGCATGCTAGTCAAGGATACGCGGCCGGCGACACAGACCTCCAACTCCAACTGTGACAACATGGATCAGAAGCCGTTGCGGCCCAGCGGACACCAGGACAAATACGAGGAGGTTGTGCTGATCGCAGCGCCAGTGAAGGGTATGTTAGAGATCCTCAGCACTGATCTTCAATAGAATGTCATTTAAAATCCTTTCCCTTTTCACAGATGATGCGGATGCGAGTAGTTCGGTACTGTGTCTGATCACACGGCCGGAGGATGAGTCGCCGCTGGAGCTCAACATGCAGCAGCATGTCCAGCAGCAGCCCATCGAACAGATGACCTTCAAGCTGGACATTCACGGCAAGATCCTCACCCTGGACGCGACGGCGTTGCGTGAACCCTTCAAGCAGCATCTGCAATCGTGGGTGGGACGTCTGTGGCAGGATCTGTGCCATCCCCACGATCTGTCCATGCTGAAGTCGCATCTGCGTGACATACAGGAATCGGCATCGGTGCATTCACCGGGCAGCAGCTCTGGCGGCGGCGGAGGAGGAGGAGGTGGTGGCCACAATGTACCCATATCGAATGTAATATCGCGTCCATTTCGTTTGCGCCTCGGCGCACCCGATGACTATGTGCATGTGAAGGCCAATTCGAGACTGTTCCTCAATCAGACGCCCGGCGAGAGTGACTTCATCATGTCCGTGCAGACGTTGCTCAGCTCCGAGAATGACATGAACAGCAACAACACGGGAGTTGGCGTGGGCGTTGGCCTGGGATTGGGGCAACTGTGTGCCATGTCGCCGGGTGCGTCATTGGCCAGCTCCTTGGGCAGCACACTCTCAATGGAGGCACTCGGACATGGGTCCGCCTCGTGTCTGATACCGACGCATCTGCTGGGCGGCCTCGTTGGTGGTGGACAGCACAACAACAGCAACAACAATAACAACAACAATGGCGGCAGTGGGAACAACAACAACTCGCAGACAACCAATGTGGGAGGTCCGCTGATGAGCTCGGCCATCATTAATGGCAGCGGCATGCAACAGCGTGTCACGGCCACCAACTCCTCCTCATCATCGTCATCGTCAGCAGCAGCGGCAGCAGCAGCGGCGGCGGCAGCGGCGAATCTTGTGAATGCGTTCACTGCTTCGCCGGCTCCTGGCGAGCATTCGTTCTATGGCAGCGATGCCTTTGAATTTGACATTGCACATTCCTCGTTCGACATGGATCCGAGTGGCGGAGTCGGTGCCTGGACGGATTCCCGGCCCAATTCGCGGGCATCGGTGGCCACGCCGGCGGGTACACCACGTCCTCCCTCCGGGCATGGCTTCAGTCCAGCTGTCTGCGCCTCGCCCGCCACACCCTATCAACTGTCATCACATTCGGCCGCCAGTTTGCCCTCCCCGCAGTCAAATGCCAGCGCTGGCGCCGGCGGTGGTAGCTACGGTTTCAGTTTCCCCTACGATGGCAGCGACACCAAACCGGAAAAGGAACCACAACAGCAGCAGCAGCAGCAGCAGCAGCAGCAACAAATGAACAGCAACAACAATAATTCGCTTATGGGCGTGACCGGACTGCCAAACGGTGTGGGCGGACTGCTGCTCAGCCAGCAGCAACAGCAACAACAGACGCCACCGCTGCAGGAATCATCGGAAAGATTGCGTCATCTGCTGACCAAGTCACAAAGTCTGGCAGGCGGTCTAGGAAACGCCGCTGGACTCGGCGATGATGAGAAGGTAAGAAAAAGGAGGGCAACGAAGTGGGGAAAAGAGTTTATGTAGAACCTTAGTAACTTAAGCAAGAGGGAAAAGGAAACCTTATTGACCTTGTAAAGGTTATATAGAGAATAGATATATATTCTCATTGATGATCGAATGAAAAGTCAATCTTCACATCTGTCCGTTCATTTGTTTTTTAAATCGAACTTAGCAGCTACAATATTGAGGTACTCCATTCTTCCGCAGATAGACCTACCACGTAGGACCTTCTCCCTGTCGAACCTTACTAAACTATTGCCCACATTTTTTTTTTTTTTTGTAGTACTTTAAGCAGGAGTGCAACGAGGATGAAAAGTTAAATGTTGGCGCCGCCTCAAGTGGCTACAATAAGATGGGCAACCCGGTTGGCGGCGGCAACCAAATGGGTCTCTTTGGTCCCATGGGACGGGGCGGATCCTCTTCGACATTGCTGCAGAAGGCGGGCAACTCGCAGAATCCCATGCTGCTCAAGGTAAGTGCATGCCAGGTCGACAGACAGTGCGCATAGTAATCTGTCTAAATTCCTTGCAGTTGCTGAATGAGAAGAGCGAGGAAGATGATGGCAGCGGGGGTGGTCCAGGTGGACCCGGCACAGTCCCGACGAATGCACGCCAAAGCGAACTGATGCGACAGCTGCAGAAGGACGATGGGGGTCCGGGACATGGCATGATGAGTGGCAGTGGCGGTGTAGGCAGCGGAGGCGGTGGTGCTGGCGGCAACATGAGCAACGAGGATCTCAAGCGCATGCTCAAAATACAAAGCGATCCGGCAAATAGTCGCAAGCGGTCGCTTAACGAACCCGACGACGACATCTCGGCGAAGCGGTCCGAGGATAAGCCAAGCAAGCTATGCTCCCAGAACAAGATGCTGGCGAAGCTGTTGCAGAATCCGCCAAAGCTGCCCAAACCGCCAAATCTGGAGCAACCTTTGCAGGTGAAGACCCTACCAGATATCACCAGCTCCACGGTGAACAATGTGAGCAGTTCCCTGGCGGCTCCAGGGAATCTGATCAGTGCCGGCAGCACGGGACCCAAAGCTACAGCGGCAGCTAACAATCGAGCGCGCAAACAGCAGCAGCAACAGCAGCAGCAGCAACAGTTGCAACAGCAACAGCAGCAGTCAACGACACAGCAACAGCAGCAGCAGCAGCAAAACGATGTCTACCTCAGCCAGCAGCAGTTGGCATACCAACAACAACAGCAGCAACAACAGCAACAACAACAACAACAACAGCAGCAGCAGCAACAACATCAACTGGCGACCACTGGAACTACCTCAATTACCATAGCGGCCTCGACATCATCAGCAGCTGCAGCGGCAGCAGCTGCCGACACCGAATTGTCCAAGTTGCTGGACAGTGTCATGGATTACTATTCGGACGATACGCCCATAGTGCCCGCAGCGCCATCGGAGGCTTCGGCGATCAGCGACATACAGAAGTCACTGATGCTGGATGTGGAGACGGTGGCATTTGGTCATGTCATGAATCAGCAGCAAATGCTTATGACACAGCAACAACAGCAGCAGTTGCTCCTACAACAGCAGCAACAGCAGCATCAACAGCAACAGCAACGGCAACAGCATCTGCAACCACCTGCCTATCCAGGCATGCTTAGTTTGCAACAGCAGCAACAGCAACACCAACAGCAGCAGCAGCAGCAACAACAGCAACAGCAGCAGCAACATCTCATGCAACGCCATAACTTGATGGATCCGATGCGCAATCAGGTATTTCAACGACCACCGCCCATGTATCCGGTGCGCGGACGTGGTCCCATGAATGCGGTGGCGACGCCTAGCGGTGGCGTTGTCTTACCCAATCAACAGATGCGCAACCGCCAGCAACAACAGCAGCAGCAACAACTTGCCGCCCAACAAAAGGAGCGCTTGCTGCAACAACAGCAGAAGCAACAGCTGCTCGTGCCTGAAAATGCCAGTGAGTACTACGATTTATTTATTCATGTTTTTACATACATATTTGGCTACATTTTCTAAAAAATTGCTTCAAATTCACTCCATAGATTTATATACCGCGTCCAATTAATTTCGGTAAAGTTTTTTTTATACCTATTTCGATACCAGAAATCAATTAGGCTAAAAAAAATTCAATTACAAATATTTTTGAATTTTTCGACTTTTTAGTAAGGGGTAGGTATGGAAAAATTGCCAAAAAATTTGAAAATTTTAAAAAGTTGCTTAAGCTAGAAACTTGAATGCAGAATTATTTTTGGATCAAAACCATTGACAGAAGTGCAAAAATTTTTAAAATCGGATGATTTTTCGCAAAGTTATGGCTATTAAAAGGTCTAACTCTCAGGAAAAGGCCGTTTTGAGAGCCTTTTTTCGACATTTTTACTCATATTCTCGAAACTATTGCTCCAAATGAACTGAAGTAAAGTTTTTAAGTCACTTTTAGATGCCCCAAATCGAGATCAACTTAAATTTAGTCTGTATCTATCCAGGTTCTGGATCCATAAGGCAGAGAAGATCAACAAAATAACTTTTTTATATAATTTCTTCACTATTTTGGCCATTTTTTGTAAAATACTGAGCCAAATTAAGTCTGGAAAGGTTTTTTTATGCTAATTTTGATACCAGAAATCAATTGGGCTAAAAAAATTCGATTAAATTTTTTTTGAAATTTTCGACTTTTTAGTAAGGGGTAGGTATGGAAAAATTACCAAAAAATTTGAAAATTTTAAAAAGTCGCTTAAGCTAGAAACTTGAATGCAGAATTATTTTTGGATCAAAACCATTGACAGAAGTGCAAAAATTTTTAAAATCGGATGATTTTTCGCAAAGTTATGGCTATTGAAGTCTAACTCTCAGGAAAAGGCCGTTTTGAGAGCCTTTTTACGACATTTTTACTCATATTTTCGAAACTATTGCTCTAAATGAACTGAAGTAAAGTTTTTAAATCAGTTTTAGATGCCCCAAATCGAGATCAACTTAAATTTAATCTGTATCTGTCCAGGTTTTGGATCCATAAGGCTGAGAAGATCAAGAAAATAACTTTTTTATATAATTTCTTCACTATTTTGGCCATTTTTTGTAAAATACTGAGCCAAATTAAGTCTGGAAAGGTTTTTTATGCTAATTTTAATACCAGAAATCAATTTGGCTAAAAAAAATTTGATTAAAAATTTTTTGAAATTTTCGACTTTTTAGTAAGGGGTAGGTATGGAAAAATTACCAAAAAATTTGAAAATTTTAAAAAGTCGCTTAAGCTAGAAACTTGAATGCAGAATTATTTTGGGATCAAAGCCATTGATTAACGTCCAAAATTTTTGAAAATCCGTTGAGTTTTGGGAAAGTTGTAGCTTTTTAAAGGGTACAATGCCTCGAGGTGTTCGAAATAAAATAAAATGTAATATATTTTTCAGCTGGCATCAATGCAGGCATCAATAACATAAACTCGCTGATGAACACGACGGTGGCTCCCAATGTTTCCTTGTCGCGGACCAATCTGCCAGCGGATGCTCAGCTTAGTCCCAATTTCGCACAGACATTGATGCAGCAGCAGCTTAGCCCGGGACGTAGTGCACCCTACAGTCCACAGCCCAATCAAGGTGAGCAGAAGCCCCAAATCCTAAAATTCAATCTCCTGACTTGATACTTATCACTGCCGCCACTTAGGTTATGGAGGACCGCAGTTTCCGCAGAGCGGACAACGTCTATCGCCGCAGCAACAGAACTCACAACAACAGCAGCTGGCATATCTGCAACAGCAACAGCAGCAGCAGCAACAGGCTGGCGACGGTGGCAGGTCCAACACACCCTTTGGCAGTAACTCGGGATTGCAATCACCAGGCATGCAGAACAGTCCTCAGCAGTGGCCAACGGCGGGTGCTGGTGGTGGCGGCGTAGTATCAGGTGGAGCAGCTGGCGGCAATCCAGCGGCACGTTCCATGCAGCAACACAACAATCCATTGCTCATCGCACAATTGCAGGTAAGTGCAACATACAGCTGCATATGTATGTGGAGCTCTCAGTTTATCCAAAGACTCCTCCTGCAGCAAAGTAACTATAATGCGCGGCAGTATCAGTCGAATCAGAGGCGTGGCCTCAATTCGCCGGGTGCTGTCGGTCCAGGAGCGGCGTTGCAGCGGCAAAATTCCTTCCAAAATCAGGGCGGCGGCGGCGGTGGTGGCGGTGCGACTGCGCCCGATGGCAGCGGTCCTGGCGGACCATTGGGTTTCGGCGGCGGCGGTGGCGTTCCCTATGGCAATGCCGGCAGCAATACGTTCCAGCAGCAGCAGCAGCAACTGCAGCGCCTGCAGCGACAGGGCAGCGTGCCGCAGGCAACACAGCATTTACCAGGTAAGCGAGCAGTAACATGAACTAGTTCACAAGTTCACTAGTTCCAGGCAACAACTTTTGACCTTTTTTTCAGTTCTTTAGTTCATGTTTAACGCAATGATTACAAGTTTAGCAATTTAGTGTCATATTTACCAAAGTTTAGATGACTTTATAGTTTTAGCATATGTATACAGAAGAGAACTGAGGCAAAAGTATGAAAGTCCATGAAATGGAACTAGTTCTGCTGTTAAGCATAGATTTCAACCTAAATACTCTTAGCTAAGTTTTCTACCCAACTCTAAGAAGAGTTTCTAACATTGCTAAGCTAAGGAAAAACACAACCAACACACACACCCACACACACACGTGCATATCAACCCATACATACACACACACACATTTAAACACACATTTACGTATAATATATTTAAAATAGTTTTTAATCAAGAAAAAAAACCCAAAAAACAAAAAAAAATCGCTTAACCGCTAACAGGCTCAACGCGTTTCGGCTTATCGCCGGGCAGCAGCAACAACAGCAACAACAACAACGGCAGCAGTAACAACAATGGCGGCAACAACAACCACAATGATACCGCTGCCGCCCTAAGTCAACAGCAACAACAACACCACCAACAACAGCAACAGCAGCTAATGAATGGCGGCCTCAGCATGTCCCCGCATCCGGCCATGATGGGCGTGGGCGGCATGGGCAGCGGCGGTGGAAATGGCATCATTGGGCTGGGTGGTGGTGGTGGCGGCGGCGGCGGCAACAGCGGCGGTGGATATGCTGCGTTGGCTGCCGCCTATGGGCAAGCGCAGTCGGCGAATGATTTCTATGGGCGAGCGCAGAGCGGTAAGCCGTGTGCCAGCAACTACTCTCTACCTCACTCTCTCTCTCTCACACACACACACACACACATATGACACATTCACATAAACACATACATACACCCACACATAAGAACTTGTTATCGCTCTCGCTCTGTATGTGTAATGTGTAATATTTCTGGAACAGCTTTTCATTGTTGTAAATAATGCAAGAATTGTGAAATGTAATTTATAAATGATGGCAAAAATTTGGAAAAATCAAACATAATCGAAAACTCAAAGCATTAATCATTCGTATATTCATATGCTGATTTAATCGCAGCTTTTCTTCTTACACGTAAACAATGTGTGAAAACGATTCATTCCAATTGAGTGCGATAGTTTCGATAAACATATCGATATATCGAAGAGCACAGCTGTTAGCAAAGATATCGGTATCGGTAGCACGAGCAGCTTTTGTTTACATATAAGAAGTAGCGCATCTTGCACCAAATTAACGCAATACATGTAAATGATCAATGCAACAAACATCTATCATATATATATAATGTATAAAGAGTCATTCTACACCTACAGAACCATACATACACATACTTATACACACCATTTGGGATATTCCACATGTCGTACCTAACCTCATTTCCGTGTTCCATTTTGTGTTTTACGTATAAAATAACTGTACAAATATATAAACTATGTATTTATCGTATGAAGAGTCTTGTATATAACCTCAAGTAGTTAAGTCTATATAATTGTAATTGTATATAATGCAGAAAGCGAGTTTTGTCCCCACGCCAGCTATTTATTAACCTACCCAAAAATTAGAAGATCCTTTAGAGAACCATATTATATACATACATACATACATATCTATATGAAACCCATGTGGCAGTTACTATATATACAATATATCAACTTAGTTCAATTTTGGATATTTTCTTTGGATTATTACTTTAAGTTTCCTTGGCCTAATCCTTAAGTTTCCTTCTATATCCATTGGTTTATTCAATTGGAAATTAAATCATATATTTTATTTTATGTGTCTTTTGTTTAAGTTTTATGTTGTTTGTGTCTCTTTTTGTTGTGTAAATGTTTTGTAAGCTAAGTTCCTCAATTTTGTAACTAAACAAAAACCACTTGGTGGGATTCGTTAACGTTCTTCGCATGGTTCTCAACAATTGCCTCGCATTTTCTTTTTGTAGCTGGAAATGGCGGAGGATCGGGAGGCGGTGGCAATGCCAACTCGGACTTTGTCAAGCAGGAGCTGCGTGCCGTGGTGAGTGTGCGTGCCCAGCAAGCGGCAGCGGCTGCCACTGGCGGGGTCGGGAATGTGCCACAACGTGGCGGCGGTGGACAGACGCCGCAGAGTCCTCTGCAACAGGCGGCGATGATTGGCGGTGGTGTCAGTACAAATAGCCTGGGCAATGTCACGCCCACTGGCAGCGGAAACAGCGGCAATCCCATGCTCAACACGCCGCCAGATCCCACGCTGAGCTTTAGCTTCGAAACGCGTAAGTATACCCGACTCGCAGATACCACGTACCATGTAAGAAGATGCAGTTGCTCATGAATTCAATTTTTGTATACACAGCGGACTTCTTTACGAGCAGCACTACGAGGTGACCCCAAGGTGGAGTCTAAGCTGGAACAGTTATCGCAACCACAACAAGGAACTTCACCCAAAAACGCATTTAAGGCTTTCCAAAAAAAAAAAAAAAAAAAAAAAAAAAAAATGATGATTTCTTCTTTTCAAAAAAGATAAATACTTGTGCCGTTAGCGTTAAAGTTTATAACAAGATAACAATTAATAACAAAATGAGGAAGGATAACAACTTAACAAATAATTAGCAGCACTTTTCAAATAAGCCAAAACGTTAATAAAATTAATAATATATATACATACATACATACATACATATATATATATGTATAAAGAAAGAATGAAAAATATATATATATATATAAATGCATAAATATATTTATTATTAACACTAGCAAATATTAATTGTAATGCCTACACACACACACACACACACACATACAACAAACATTTTTATGATAAATAATTACAAATAATTAACAAATTCAATATAGTTAAATATTTTGAAGAGGGAAAAAAACACACTGCAAAAAAAAATGGAAATTTTGCTATAAATGCTGAAAATACACACATATTAACAAAAGTACATCATTTATGTGTATGTGTATGTGTATGTTTCAAGCTGTTGTTGTTTTCAAATGCATATATTTGTATAATCTTAACAAAAAACAATAACTACATAAATCAATGGAACTTTACATGTAATGGCATTAGTCTTAAATTAAAAAATAAAACTATACGATATATATGTATATATATGTATATAACAAAATGTATACAATTTGAAGGAACTATGTACATATAAGCAACACACATCCCCATACACACACACACACACATACATCCATATACACACTCATGCATATATTAAATATATGCAAAAAATGAAAAAATTAATGTTGAATTTCAGTGTGATAATTTGTTACATATATCTATAAAAAATGAAAAATAATATTACTAATGTTGCCTCACATTTGTTGCACATGTGTTGTACTTTAAGTTATTCATTTGTAAATTTAACAACAACAATTTGGCATGCTCTATACAACAACAACAACAGCAACAACAATAACAACAAATAGCGATAACTGCAACATATTTTTGATTAGTTAATTATGTTTATGTTTGTTAATGCTTATTGTTTAACAACTAGATTTGTACATATAATCACACACACACACACACACACACACACACACACACACACACACACACACACACATACACATCGTAACTGTACTACGTATATATACATATATAAATCATTTTAAAATCTTAGCTAAAATAACAAATGAAAAACAAACAAAAACAGTTTGATTTAAGAGCAAACAAAACAAAGAAGAAATGCACACACTGCACAAGTTGGCGATGCAGTTGATTGTGAAGGCTATTTTACAGGTTTTTATTTTGTTTAAACAACGTTTTTTTATAAACTAATTTCAATTTTTTATACACAATTTATATATTTATGTAGAATATGACAATTTCACAATTTACAATTTGAGAACGCAAAAGGCAAAACAAAAACAAAAAACAAAAAAAGAAAGAAAAATCCAGACGACGTCAGAAAGGCAATTGCAAATGTTTCTCTTATTTATGTGTAGTTATTTTTATTATGATTATTTTAAATTTAATTATTATTGATTTTTGCTTCTCTATGTTTAAGCTAAACATATTTAGTTGGGTTCACATTATACGTACATACATATATAAATTTACAACTATTATAAATATTACGTTACAACAAACTGCTATACTACATACATATACATAAACATTAAAATATATATTTCTTAATTATAGTTTTTTAAAATTTATTTAATATGTTTGAAATATAATAAAAAAAAATTCTATAATTCTGTTCAGTTTGGTCTGTTACTTTTATTTTGAAAATCGATAATTTCTCTACTTGGAGCTGGCGATCGTCGTGATATATGCTATCGATATATCGTTGCCGCCACAGCTGATATCAGTCATCGATATACACGATGAGCTTTGTATGTAATAAACAGAGGTGGGAAGTAAACTAAGATGAAGAATTTTTAAATTAATTCAACAACAACAACAACGATGTGTAACATAAGGTAAAACATTAAATGAATTGAACACGGGCGATATTAATACTTGGGAAAATAGAAATACCTCTTGTTAAGTTCAAAAAACCAAAAGACAGCCTATATATACATATACATATATAACATACATACATACATATGTGAAGTGAAGTGAAATGAAATGAAATGAATAAATAATAACATAACATAACGGTTATAGTAATGTGTGTATTTGGAGTTATATGTATAAATATGTATGTATGTATATGTAGATTGGGTGGAAGTTTCGTATGATAAGCACTCAAATATCAATAAGAAAGTCCTACTTTTTTTCTTAAGAATTATGGCACATTAGTTGATTATGATGATTTTCGAATGATAGAAATGTTTTGTTTATATACTGAATAAAACCTCAAATATATAAGATGATATTGAAATGGGAAAAATGATATGATATACACAAGTATACTGCATTTAGTCTAAGATATTGGATAAGACGATTTCTTGAAATATACATATTTATTTAAATAATATAATAATATGTAGTTATGTAAAAGGTTAAATATACATACATATATATATATATATTCATAGTAAATTTTCACACACACAGCAACACAAAAAGTACATATAAAGTGCATTAATGAATTTAAGCATTTAATGATGAAAATTAATTAATTTATAAGCATACAAAATTATATACATACATATATGATACATATATTGATTAATAGTTATACACATACATAAAATACATAACATAACATAACATAACATATATTATGCAAAATGAGTAAATATTTACAACATTTTCAATAATCATAACGGAAATACATACATACATACATTTAATAATAATAATATAAATAATACAATTAATTGTAAACTTATGAATTCACAACTAATTGTTTATATAATATTTCATTTTGATAAATATATTTAGCATTTAAATAAGCACATCTATAACTATAAGTTATTAACAATTGAGTGTATATATGGCATACAGATGAAGCACGTTTCAAGTACTTTTTATTTTGAAAAACCGTTACATCTTCTGTTTTGTTGGTATCTATCTTAACTGTACATAATCTGTCTCTTTCTATGCAACCTAGTACCATAAATTTGTACCAAAAACAATGATCGAAAAAGCGCATAAAAAACAAACAAACGAAGAAACAAAAAATGCAACGCCCTGTACCCGTGCATAAGCCTATGAAGCATAAAAATAAAAAAATTAAAAAAAAATATTGAAAGATTTCATAATACAAAGCAAAACCCTGAACCGTAATAAGTAGTGCCCAAAATAACTAATACAAAATACAAATACAAATACAAATTACAAAAAAAGTATATATATATATATATAAAGCATTTATAAAGTTATATATAAACGAATTCTAAAACAACAGCCTAAACCTTTAGCTATAAACTAAATACTACAACAAATAGCACCATTTTGTATAAAAGGAAGAGATAGATGAGAAACAACAAACCAATTCTTAATTAATACATTCATATACTCTGAATCCACAGTTTAGACATTCATCAACAAAAGCTTCACACAAATAACAAACATTTACAATTTCACCGTTACAAAGATTTATAATCAAAGCACGAAACTAGAACGAGATGATCATTTTTGCTAGTATTATGTATATATATGTGTATATGGAAAGTTGAGCACTCAGCATTTTCGATTATTTTATTTTGTATGCATTGAAAAGAAAAAAAAGAACCCTGGTTGGAAAAGTATTGTTGATTGGCTGTGTTAAATTGAAAGAAACAAAATCGAGAACTAATTTAAAAACTAATTGGAAATCTGAGCAGTGTGCCCGTACAACCAAAACAATGAAATTGAAATCGATAAGCACTTAGTTAGCCGATAGTTGGATAATCGATAGAGGGGGATAACTTAGTATGTATACAGATAGAGATGATAGGCAGTAAAGTCGATATGCCGATATGTTCGCTTTCTAAGCGATAAGATAAATTGGAACTCGACTTAGTTCTTGAGGCAAACATAACTTCAGTTCAAATTATTTCATATGTATTTCTAAACTAAAATCTATTTTCTAAGTATTATTGTTTTATTCGCACTTAAGAGCACGTATATTCGAACGCATATACACACATATTCGTATATAGATTATTCATTATGTACATTCTAATTAATATGTTTCTGTTGTATATTGATGCATACATATTGTATATGTGTATGAATCTGAATTGGGTCCATCATGTAGAACAAAGTCTCGGCAACATATTCATTTCATTTACAACGTTAATCTCTACAATCCACATATGCACATGTTGCTAGTTACAAACAGTAAATGTTATGTTTAATGTTTTCAATGTCCTTAAACTAATCTCATACATAAATACATATACATAGATTTATCATGTTTCCGCTTACAGCTCCCACATACACACACATGCACACGAACACACACCCATTAATGTTTGTCTGTTGAATGTCCTTGTATTATTGATACATTTTGCCAGAATATCCCAGCCCTGTTTAATGTGTATATTCCAGAATAAAATTGTTTATTGAATCATAATCTGTATGTATGATCAATGTGTGTTTGTGTTGTACGCGTGTGACTATGAACACTTGTGTTAGTGTTTCTCTGAACTGGGTACAGGGTATCTGATAGTCGAGAACTCTTGAATGCAGTGTTTTCACATAAATATAGGCATACCGCCTGTGAATAAAAAGACAAAATGTGGACAAACATACAAATGAAACCCCAAAAACCAGAGCAACAAATTTTTGAATTTCAAAAATTCAAAGGGCACTTTCAATTGAATTTACATGAAACAAGAAAAAAACACATTAATATACATATACATAAAAACTATGTGCGCTATGTTTATGTTTGTACTTAAAAAATCTATTAATAATAACGAAATTTATTAATTAATTATAAATTAAATATACAATGGAAAACATGAACACAAATGAACAGCAAAAACACATAAACTTAATGTTTGAAAATCGAACAAAAACTAAAATGGAAAACGAGAAAAGGCAAAAGACTAAATAAAATATAATAATGAATTAAGAATTTTACGGTTTTTTATTCTTCTGATGGGCACTACTATATGTTGGAATATATTCTCTTTCTCACTTAACAAAAATGTCTGAGAATACGGCCGAGTTAGCGAGATGAAACAATATGAGCAAATTTTTAAATTTAGCGCCTAAACTTATCGATAAATATAGTTTTAATAAACACTTTCGTGATGAACAGCCATGTGGCGGCTAAACAATTAAAGAAATCAGCGAATATAACTTAAAATCTCTTTCAAATTTTTTCGTTGCCCGCCAATTGAAGTGTGCATCACCATCGTGTTTTTTTTTATAAAAATAATTATATCGATATACTTTTATTTCGATATATCGAATTCAGTGCTGTAAAATTTTTGCTGAAATTTAGACGGTCACCCTGTTAAAATTAAATTGAAAAGGGGGTTGAATAAGTTTATGTTGGACACATAAAATATACAACCCTCAGCATACTTATGTACATCTTAATATACAAGCACTTTTGTTATGTACTTTCATACATCAACTCCCATAATGAAGTTAATTCGTGATTGACAATTCGCACCCGCAATTCACATAAAAACAAAACATTAAATTCATTACAAATTTAATAAAAAGATTAAGGACTAAGATGATTTCGCCGCATTATCAAATCATTGTTGATTTTATGATTATAATGATTCTAAGTAAAATCACAAGTGGTGACAGCTACGGGTATGTACATTGTTATGTACATATATGAAGAACGCAAGATTCCGGATAACTGTGATTACTGTTAATATCATGTTTCATTTGCAGTGCACAACAATCAATACAATCCTCAGGCATCTGTCAGCTTTATAATGGCACCATTTGTCAAGAGTTTTTACAGAATTCGTATGTATTCATACCACCAAATGTGACAATAAACGATTTGGAGGAACGATTAAAAGCTGCCAATGGTGTAATAAGGGAATCAAAGTAAGATATGATTATTACCGCTATCGAATTTACTTATCGTACATTATTTATCCGTTTTAGGGATATGAATTCCAATTGCCGAAAATATGCACTGCCAAGTTTATGTCTGAGCTCACTTCCGATTTGTAGGACTCCGGAACGCACAAATTTACTATATTTTGCCAACTTGGCCATGTCCACAAATCTATATGCTGGGAATCGAACGAGGAGGAAACGTTTCGTCTCCAAGGATACGAAAAACACGAACCTATTTCTGAAAAAGAAATCAATTTTCTATGACGATGTTTTTAGCATGGATGTGTCCAGTAAATACCCACCTACAAAGGAATCGGAGAACCTGAAACGTATTTGCCGCGAGGAGTGCGAACTTCTCGAGAACGAACTGTGTCAAAAGGAATACGCAATTGCAAAGCGTCATCCGGTAATCGGTATTGTTGGAGTTGAAGAATGCCAGAAATTACCTCAGCACAAGGATTGCTCTACGCTGGGCATAACCATTGAGGTGGATGAGACTGAGAACTGTTTTTGGGAAGACGGCTCCTCTTACCGTGGTACTCAGAATGTAAGCATTACAGGCAAGCCATGCCTACGTTGGTCCTGGCTGATGAAGGAGATATCTGATTATCCAGAGTTGATTGGACAAAATTATTGCAGGTAAGTTAAGATCTGAGCGACAAACTTACCATCTATTAAACTACATGATGTGATTCATATTTTAGGAACCCTGGCAGTGCAGAAAAAGCTCCTTGGTGCTTTGTCGATGATAGAACTATGGATCGCAACATAGAGCTCTGTGAGATACCCAAATGCGTAGAGAAGATCTGGTTAACCATTATAAGCGTAGCCGGGTTGACAATTGCAGTCATCATCATAGTCTCGTTGCTCGTATTCTTCAAGAAAAAAGGATCTAGAGGAATGAAGAATATACAAAATGTATGTAGTGTATTTTTTTTAACACCTGCACTAAATTATTAACTTGTATTACTTTATTTGTTATAGATAAACACACCGAATGCGGGAAATAATATTTATGGAAATTCGCAATTGAATTCCAATCAGGATATGGGCCGTATACCCCTAAACAGTTCAATGGAAGCTGTCGGCATCCCCTCTAAAAGTAATGAAAAGAGCTCTCTGCTAAGGATACCACACTTTACACTGCAGGATGTGGAGTTCTTTGAGGAGTTGGGAGAGGGTGCATTTGGCAAGGTGTACAAGGGTCAACTGAAGCAGTTAAACAAGAAGACTGTCAATGTCGCCATTAAAGCCCTCAAGGAGAATGCCTCGATGAAAACCCAACAGGATTTCCGACGCGAAATCGAACTAATATCAGATCTGAAGCATCAGAATATCGTATGTATATTGGGAGTTATATTGAACAAGGAACCATATTGTATGCTCTTCGAGTACATGGCCAATGGGGATCTTCACGAATTCCTTATCTCTAATTCGCCAATGGAAAAGAAATCACTGCAGCAATTGGAATTTCTTCAAATTGCCATGCAGATCAGTGATGGCATGGAATACTTGTCTGGGCATCATTACGTTCATCGTGATTTGGCGGCTCGCAACTGCTTGGTGAATGAAGGATTAGTTGTTAAAATATCTGATTTCGGATTGTCGCGGGATATTTACAGTTCCGACTACTATAGGTAATGCAATTTTACAAAATATATAACTGGAAATTACCGTCTTTATTTACATATATCAATAGAGTACAATCAAAATCGTTGCTTCCGGTCCGTTGGATGCCTTCGGAATCAATTCTATATGGTAAATTCACAACGGAGAGTGACATTTGGTCCTTTGGTGTCGTGCTGTGGGAAATATATAGCTATGGCATGCAGGTACCTATCAAATATAAACAAATTAATAATGAATTGATCAATTACTAATCATATCCTGAAATTGAATATACACAGCCGTATAGTGGTTATAGCAATCCGGAGGTCATCAATTTAATCAGATCACGGCAATTGCTCTCCTGTCCAGAAAACTGTCCAACTGCCGTCTACTCGCTCATGATCGAGTGCTGGCATGAACAGGCCGTGAAACGTCCAACATTTGCAGATATATCACATCGGTTAAGGACCTGGTATGAGGGTCACATCAAGATTGACAACAAGAAAACTTAAGAACTACTCTTAATATTAACACGGATATTTCTATATGAATGTAACACTTAGCTGCTGAGTTTTAATCGAACAATTATTATATATATTCTATGTACTATATCATTTGTATGTTTCATACTATACATAATAAAATCAATTTATAACGCTCGAAATGAAGTGTCCTTTATTGATATTTTGGGTTAGTAAAAATTAAATATTTATATATATCAAATATATATTTGTACACAAATGTTTCAATTTGTAACCGATTCTTTTCAAGGTTAATAGGGCTAACTAAAAATCGAGACCTATTCAATTGATCTGTTATCCAACAAACGTAATTATTTTTATATCAAACGAAAGCATAAATGCCGACAAGCGTATTATACTATATATAGCAATATTGTTAGTCAAAATCAATTTCTTAAATTTAGAGGTAAAACAATTTGTTGTCCAAGCTGCTCGCTGGCATGCGCTGCACACTCTGGCCAATTAAATATACCAATTTATGGGCATACTGTAACAGATAAAATCAACCAGGAATATGTATGTTAATAAAAATGATTCTTTCAAATTTCGTAATTGTTGTTAATGTTAGTACGGAAATTCATACCAAGCAGCATGCTGGGACGCGTACAGTTCCCGGCCAATTATAGTAGAGGAAGCACAACTTGTAGGTGAGTCTCTGTACGATATCAGGACCATAATTCCCATCGTCACGCAACACAACGTAATGCACGGGACTGACAGTACCCTGACGGACCATTTGGGAGACGAGAAAGAAGTCGTACATATGGGATCTGGTGATGCACTTGTCGATGACGGTACCTGGCAATGGATTTGAAAAATTGGTACCGTTTGTCTGTAACAAATATAGATTAGTTTGGATATTTGATTCGTTCAAATGATACTTGCCGCGAAGAAACGAGTGTTGTGCCGTTTTTGAACCACGATAAACGTAATCTTAATGTTTTTATTGACGGCTTCAAATTGTGGCACTTCGTAGCTGGAGCATATGTTAAACTGCCCATCACCAACGCCATCTCTGGAAAATTTGTATAGTTAGATATATACAAAATTAACATTGATCAACTACAAATCAAATACCTGTAAATAATAACGCTAGTGGGCAAGGTGCCATTACGGGATTTGTAACATTCGAGAGCACTTTCAAATGCCGATGTGAGTCCGTTGACAAGCTCCTCCTTTTTCGACTGTATAACAGCCTTGCTGTACCACTGTGAGTACGAGGAGTTCAAGGAGGCTACAAATGCTGCAATCATATAAATTATATGTTTATTCTTAATATCAATTTATGGAACGCCAGAACATACCAGCCACCGAGTTGTTCTTCTGGCCGGGATCATGATACGAATCAATGCCACAAATCATAACCTTCTCAAATGGAATCTTCACTGACCACAGTGAGCCACCCATTTTACAATTCATTTGCAGTATTATCATCTGTACAATGGACCGATTTCTGTTCTCATTGTACAGGGTGCGGGCATTAATCACCTGCAGATTATAGAGAAATTGTATTAATCATATGGTACATTAATGAGGTGTCCGATTTGAGCACAAACTGACCTGAGAAGGAATTGGCAATTCAACACAGCAGATCTTCTTGATGGCATTGTATCTATCATCGCGACTGCTGGGGCAGATGCATACCACAATTTGCGTCTCCGAAGTGATGTTTCGACGCAATGCGCCCACATAGGCATCCAGGCGATCATTGTCCAGGGATATTATCATGGGTTTGGAGTAGTTCATGCCAAAGGCTTGGCAACAGCGTTCCATATTGTTGGTGAGGGTGTTGACAGACTTTGAATCGTTTCTATAGTGAATCAAAATCCAATTTCGAAGATGCACAACTTGGAGCACTTCATTGTTAGTTGCATCTCTTGAAAAGTCGGCATTGGGTCCAGCTAAAACAGACCTCTTGCCGAATTTGATCTGCTCCGGGTCCATCTTACGGCCGGTCATGCTCTGCACATCCAGAAGGGACAGTCCCCAGCTCTGGAGTATCTGCCTAGCCTCGCTGCATTGATTGATGTTCTGTATGAATTTCTCCAAGGCCATTACACGTTGATTTGGAGTCACTGCTGTGGATGCCGCTATTTCCCGCATTAGTTTAGTGTCAGATCGAATCTCATCTTGAAGCCCGGTGAGATAGCAGAGTTCCGGTATTAGACAGAATCGCATCTCTTCGTCCTTGCTGTCTAAATCGCCTCTACATTTCTTAACGCTAATCAACAATGGTTGCTTGATATCCCTAATGTTTATATTATAGTGGGTCTTATAGTACTCCAGATAAGTGAAGGATCCAGTTCTGGTCTCAAACAGGGATTGCGGACTCTCCGAGAAACTGATGTCGTCAATTTTGTAGGTGCGATTGTTGTATCTAGTTATCACAATGCTGCCAATTAGTGATTTCTTAGCATTGTCCTGGAACGAATTTCGATTCTGCTGATAGATCTCTATAAGCATCTCCAGCACTGTTTTCTGGCACAGCAATCGATGGGAAACATCGCAGCACAACATCAGGCCACCCTCATATTCATCGACAGCCGTTACATATCCGGGCCAAACCTCCAACTTGGCCAAAGGTATTATCTTGGGACATGTTGGATCAAAGTGCTTACGATCAAATCTCACAAAATTCAACGTTCTCATGACACGATTAAACAGCACATTGTATAACTGAAGACAGTTCTTGAGGGCTTCTTTCTTTTTAAATAGTAAACGTATCTCAATGTCGGCATTATCCGATGATTTTGATATGAACGTTGTCAAGTTATCCTTCAATTGGATAGGTAAGCATAAATTAGATCCATCATAAATGTGGACACCTCCAATCTTCTCCTTATGCTCTTTCAAGTAGCGATTTCTCAGCTGCATGGAATCGACAGACGGACTAAAACGAACTTCATAGATGAAAACTCCCTTATTTGGATCCGATTTCAAATGAATGTAATTACAGGCAACATTCACAGCAGCGCCTAAACGAGAAATGATTTCATTACCCAATTTCTTCGACTTTGAACATAAATTTCAGAAATCTATAACCATTTTTAAATACTTTCCTTGTTTACCATGAATTACAGCTGGAACAAATGAAGATTTTTCTACTTTTTTTGGGTTATCCTTTGTTTTCATTTCTTCCTGTACTGCAGAAATGTCTTTGGAAGCCTCTGTAGACGTTGAGCTTGTGCTTATCGAACCAATTGTATCCTGTGGACTTGAACGAAAAGCTCTCACTAAATTTCCACGTCCTAGACCAGGACCATGACTGCGGCTAGTTGAGAGGCTCATATCATTAAAAGTAGCAGATAGTTCACTTTCATTGCCACTTGCTCCTTCGGGTTTATGGCTGGAGCTGGTGGACTTAGATTGATTCGCATCAATTCCGCTGTCGCTCGCCGATGCATTGGAAGCAATATTCTTTTTGAAAAACGCTAGTAAATTTCCTCGACCCGACATTGTCTTTTCAAATAGTAAATTAAAGTCAAACAAAGATATTTATACATAAGCGAATTAATAAAATTGCATTTGTTTTAAAATTATTTTTTTTATAAATTTCTTGCGATTTTGATCCATATTGCGATTCTACTAAATGTGATGCGATATTTAAATTGCGAATACACAACGCTAAAAAGATCTAAAAATCTAGGTCCATATTGCGATTATACTAAATATGATGCAATATTTACGTTTCAAATGTGCAATACTAATTGCTAACACAAGATTGAAATTATCTACATCAAAAAAATTCAACGGTAATCGTTGTTTCTTGCATTCCACGCAGCTTGAAACAGCTGTACGCAGACTTTTGCGTGTACACTTTTTAGTAGGGTTTAGTTTAAAATTAAAAATAAATTATAAGACATCAATAAAAAATATTGAAAAAATACGTTAATAAAGACAATTGATTATAGTTATGTTTACAAAAAAGATTTTTGAAAATATATGAATAAATGGCTGAATAATTTAAGTGGAAAGTTTGATGCCGCATTTTTTTCAGGGTGTACGCACACTTCTGCAATTGGGTGTACATATACATATGTAGTTGTGCATGTGTGAGTTCAAGTAAATTCCACCGCCTTCCACACATGCAAAAACACAAGACTGAAAAGCTCTACACAACCATGATATTTACAGTTAGATTTTTCTATAGCGTTTCAATCACCAGTAGCGTTAATTGAATTTCTTTCACTTAAACCACCTATGTTTTTATGATACGTTTTACCTATTTTGAAGCAAAGAATTACTGTATCACTTTAAAGAAAATCTTTTGAGGAAAAATAGTTAAAAATCTAACACATTCTTATGTCGGCGAGACTCTTTTCAATATCCCGCACGAAAAATTATGAGACATATCGATATACTAAACATCGAACTCGATATCAAGTCAGAAAATATTGTACTCGATGCAATTAAAGTATCGATAACAAATATACTAAATAGCAAAAGCCCTCTAAATACGAACTATTTTGAATCTTAAACAATTCAAATTTAGGAAAATATTATATTTTATATATTATAGAACAATATCTAATGATTGGCAAATGATTTATTAGTGATCTGTAAATATTTGATTATTATGCATTATCAAATGGAGCTTCCATTTGAATACGTTGATGTATATGGTCACACAGGAAATTCTTACTGGCCAATTAAGTAAAATTATATAAATGTTGACAAAATGATGCATGCGTAAGATTTTACGCAACACGATCAAATTATTCAAGATGATCTGAGTAAGCTCATCAATCCGGTTTCTCAATGTTCAGTATAGAAAGAACTTTGTACTGTCTGTTAGATGCATACTGTTCAAACAATGAGAGCATTGAGTCCACAGTACATTTGCATGTTAATTGATAGCAATATCTTTTAATAATTTAATTGTGCTGCGAATCACAGTAGACAAGAAATAAAGAAATTATCAAATCACAAATGTTAATACATAAGTATGTCTAACTCAGGTACTTTTCGAATTGCCCTCGTCAATTATTTTCAGCAAAAAGCTTTCCCAACCGTGTGAATTCTGTTAAGAAAAAGTTCGTTTAGTGTTATACTTCAACTCGGTGCTTAAGCAATACCAGAGCTTAAATTCGACGTGAGATCATCACTCTTCCAAGGAATATTGACAACAACCTTGCACCTTAAAAATTTGGAAAGTGGATGTACGATCAATATTACTTACATATATACAAACGTAATAACATAAATATGTACACCTGTGTCCAACAACATAGTGACAGCTTAACAGCTTGCTGATATTTTGCCGAACTTATATCGATGAACTCATAGATACATGAGTGTATGTGTATAGGTGAACGTATGTACATACATATGTGCATAAATGTAAACATACAAGTGTGTGCCTGTGTGAATGTAGATATCGTATTCGCCTTTTAAATGTAACCGAACCCAGTTTGTTTCGCCTCGCCCATATCTCTGCAAACATCTCTTATCAATTAAGAACGTATGACGTAACTTTCTATGTATGTAAGATTGCGAATAGATCTGGGCTTATTCTAAAGGAAAACAAACACATACATATATTTACATGAACACAGAAAATATACAGAAAACATTTACAGACACAAGCAGACATTTGTATATCTATATGACTGTAAATATTTCTATACATACAAACGCGCATATTTGATCTATTTTTATCGGGCTTATACAGTGGCTGCCGGATAAGCAAGACTATCAGTGAAAAGTATCGGATACACATATATGTAAATTAAATCGATAAGGAAATTAAATTTTATCAGAAGACGAAATTCGCTTCAAGCTTGGCCTGAATGATAAGCCGCCTTATCGAATATTTGTAGTGTGTTATCGGTTATTTGAAAATAGGTGACAATCTACAGATGGTCTTCTTCTTTGCCTTTTGTTTGCAAGCAACCCTGAAGATCGGCTGATAATGTATTAGACATTCACTTAATTAGAGAGGGACACACATAAACACACACATACATACAGTTTAATAGGAATGTGTTTACACATCGAAAAGCTTTAGATGCTTTCTTTAGCAAACTTAAGTTATAGATTACTATGTTGTGAGTAAAGTAAACTCAAAGCGCAATGATAACATAAGCAAACACTACTATTCGATTTGTCGACTGTCGGCATATTTATCCAGGGATTACTGTACGTAAATAAAAAGAAAAAAACAAATAAATATCAATATGGTATTTATGAATATAATTAATTGTTGGGGACACAGAGCTTCTGTTCTGTTATTACGAAAGTCTTTGTTGACTCAGTTTTATTTGGGAACTTCGATGATTTTACAGGATGATGCGCTCAAGCACTGGCTCTAGTCAATTCTCAATATACAACTATCCTGATCACTTGAATCCCTTCGCTGAAGATGATCATCACAAGCGTTTACGGTTTTGGAAGTTCCCGAAACGCGGCGATGATAGCAGACGTCGAAGTTTCTCAATGGGTAACTTGAGGGAACTCTGGTAAGTTTTAATTTACTCATTCGCAATGAAAATATATCACTTGTTACTATATCTATTTTCTAGGCAGTTAAAGTCATTCTCGCTGAAGAAGAAATCTTCGACTTTGGGCATTCAGAAGACATCTGAAAGTCCACCAGTTATGCGCAGAAGCTTAGAGCCGTCACCTTATGGACACGCGTCGCTTCAGCCTGGGAAAACTCCATTTGTCTACAGAGATCCATTGAGAAGATCCCTCCAGGACATCAACACCTCAACGGCTGTAAGTAAAGTCGCCAATCGTTATATACAAAAGTTAAATTATAAATTATTCATGTACTTTTCAAATTATTTATTGACAGGCCGCAACGAGGAGACTTGGTTCAAATCTGGCTAATGGTAGGAATGGTTCGATTTCATCAACCGGTTACTTATCTCCCCACTTTCAAAAATATCAGCCGTCTAGGTAATAGATCTCAGAATTTATTTCAACTCCATTGCAAATATTATTTGTTTTCTTTAAGGTCTTCACAGTCCAGTTTGAACAGCACGAATCCATTCGAAAGTGACATCGATTCCGATGTAACAGATATTGATGTCTCACGTGCTGGGATTAAGAGATCCTATCGCAAGAAACGAAAGGCTCCCTTAGCGCCAAACCAAGTAAATATTAAGTAATATGTTAATAAATACATGTGTATAATAATAATGACTATTTTTTACAGATTAATAAGTCAGCAGGAACTGAACAAATTGAAAATATAGCAATCAGATCTCTTGCGAATGAAATTGAAAACTTTGTACATAATCGAGATGAAGACTCACCTCCGAAAAAGTCTTCCACTAACAACGACAACACCCTACACATTTCGGAAAATACCTGTGATGACAAAACAATAGGTAGAGAAAATGTCAGCGGTGGTAATCCTACCATACTTCGTATTGACTGCGAAGATTTACATATTGATGAGTCACAACCCGCTGAGAAGAATGTGAAGAGAGAGAATATCAAAGAGATTCCAACTTTACGCATTGACTGCGAAGATTTGCATCCTGCATGCCCAGTTACTTCCACCTCCGCTAAAGTACAACACCAAAATGATACCATAACAATAATAACACCAACTAAACAATCTCAAATTACCCATACCGAGGTCACGCATACCACCTTTGGGAAGCCATTAAACCATGACCCAAAGCGAAACAATATACCACAAAACAGTGATCAGTTGGCTACCAATGATAAGATATGTTCTGAGGCGAAAATTTCCTATGAGAAGTCCATCACCAAGGCACCGAACGAGGGAGTTGAAACAGTCGATGTTCAAGAAACATCGTTGCCAGTTAAAATTGAGGAAGGATCAGTTCAACAGCACAAAGAAACTACGCAGGGGGTCACCCCCAAGGCCACACCGCGGGTTGCCAAACGTGTTGACTCCTTGGGCAACAAGTTGCTGAAGAATCACTCCGAATCGCAACAAATTGAAACTCCTAAGGTTACCTTTGCTAATGATACATCGCTACGCATTGACTCCGAAAATATATCAGCTGAATGCCCCACTACTTCCCGAGTAGAAAATCAAGAGATCAAACGAAATTCAGAAATAGTAGCTTCTGCTTCAACAGTGACATCTGTTCAGATGTCAACTCAAGTTGTCACCAAACCATGTGATCAAAAACCTATCATAAAGGCCAAGACTCCTGAAGTTAAGCGAAAGAATGTAGAACAAGAAGCCAACAGTAATTCGGAAACAATCAAAAATAAAACTAATTTTGTTGCTCAAGCGGAACAAAAACCCATTGAACGCAAAACACCAGATGTAAAACGAAAGAATGATAATCAAGATAAAGCACGACTTTCGGAATCCGAAAGATCTACTAGTTATGAGGCACAAGCTGTAGAAAAACCCATGGTGAAGCCCAAGACTCCCGAAGTAATTCAAAAGAATCTAAAACAAGAAGTCAAGAGAAGTTCAGTCTTCAAAAGAACTACGAGTGTTGAGTCTGAAGTTGTATATGCGATCCCTGATCCCACTCGAAGTGCTCAAGAACCCAAAACTTCCGGGATTGCTATGGAGGACACTATACGAAGTATAGCAATAAGATCGAGTCAAAGGGCAGCGGCGACTGAAAACGTGCACATAGATAGATCGAGCAGAAACTTAGACGACGGCAAGAACTTAAATGATTTAACAATTCGAAAATATTCGTATAATGGCAGCAACAATGCTGAGCGGGCTGAGTACTTAAGTGCAGTTAGGAACAACAATCACAAAGCTCATAATGTTGAGTACGTAAACAAACCCCTGGCGATTTCCGAAAACAACAATTCGGATGGAGCGAAAGCGAAGTCAGTTAAGGAAATTATTGATTCGATCAATCGAAGTCAGAAACTGCTCAAGGAGAGTGCGGAGAAGGGAACAAAGGTGTATTCTACATCATTGTACGCTGAGAACAATAATTCAATATCGCCAAGCGGTGAAAGGTTATGCTCACCTGTGCTCACTCCGAATATTTCCAGCGATTGTCCTCCCATTGAGTGTGAATCGAGTGAGGTGCAGCAACAGGATTTCTTCCAGAAAAGCAAAATCAATAAAACTGCTTTTCAAAATCATCGAGAATCGTCACCAACAGCTTTAAATTTAGATTGGAACCCATTGCCGAAACCAAAGAGAATCAACAACAGCAACAATAGTAATAGTGGTTCGACTATGTAAATTATACGATTCTAAACTATAGTTAACTAAAACATGGCTTTAAAAGTTAGTTGCTTAGTTGATTACAAAATGTGCAATACATTTTTTTGTGTAAAATGATAAACAGATACATATTATATATTTTAAATAAATGCATATGGAAAAATAAAGTTAAGTTTTTTGCATAAATTACATTTTCAGTGAAATGAAGTCTTTATTAAATGTCATAAAATTTACTTATAAACTTATGTATAAACCATCTAAAATGCATTATAAGTACATATGTTGGAATAAACTAAGCTGTCCACGAAAAATTATTAAAATCTATATTCATTTGACTGTAATTATGTATAGTATATCTGTTTCTTGATTTCCTCGTTTATAGTTTTATTTTAATTTTGTTTTATTCATATATGTTTAAATGGTTTCTTACACGATATAATCCCCTGAACAGGATATTGAAGTCGAAGCTGTCAAATACTATGGAAAGGAAGAGCAACGCAATGAATTTAAAATAAAAATATAAAGAATTCCAAAAACAAACGACTGAACACAATACTTGAAGCAAATTTTCTTCTTTTTTTTTTTGTGATATATGTATAAAAATTGAAAGTATGCACGTTTGTTTTTGTCTTTAGAAGTTTTATCAGTACAATTTAAAATATTTGAGATTGTAAATGGAATTGTTTTTGCACATCGCATACATCATTTATTAATGCCAAACAAATTGTAATGAATTTATGCTTAAATATTGAAAATAAAATTCAATATGGATATATAGATACATAATGCGTATTCGTTTCTGAGATTCCTTCAAATCAGTTCTGTAGGCAAAATAAAGATGTGGTTTTGCTCAGTGTGAAATTATTGCACCTTTTTTCTAAAAAAGATATTCTCTGCCATTATATCATTATATCTTAAGGACAGTGTGTTCGTTCTTTTATTTGCCCAAAAAATACCTTAGGCAACTAAGATTCAAACTGACATCTCAGTTGGGGGGAGGGGGGAGAGTGGGAGGAAATACAATCTTGTGAAGTATCCTTAAATATCTAATTATCATCATTTATCATGTATGTAAGTATATATATTTACACTTCTATTTAATATTTAACTAAAGTAGACATCTAAACAAATACGATTTAAATGAAATTCCTAATCTTAGAAATTATTAAAAATGGTATTATAACTAACGTTATGGTACAATATAATTATGTTATTTTTTTTTCCAGCATTTTGTTGATTTTTTCTTGAATATACCACGAGGTTTGTGTCGTTTTTTCTCTTTTAAACATAATTTGTATTTATATATTTATATATATATATATATGCATATGAATGTAATGTCATCAATCTCGTTTGAATAGAAGGAATATATTGTACATAATAATTGCCTTCTATTTGTTGCAAATAAAATATATATATATATATATATATATATATATATATATATATATATATATATATATATATATATATATATGAGTATATTAAATATTCATTTATCTTTAGGTTTAGTTGATCGACTTACTTTACAATACAAAAAGAAAAGTGGATACCAAGTATATCTAATATAGTTTATATTGTATACTTTCACATCATGCCATTCCATCCATTCCAATTCTAATCATTGACGACAGAAAAAGAACTAACACACTTGAATTAAAGACTATTACGAACTAATACTATCCTGTTAACTGAACTCAAAGTAAATCAACTCAAACTGAACTTGCGTTGTTGCAACTCAGCTGCCCCCCATCACATGCAACCGAGAGCTGCAACAATCATAACTTATAAGACGACGACCACGACGACGAAGACGACGACGATCCAACATTAAAAATATTATCTACGATTTTTATACAGTAAGTAAGTTTTCATTGATTGCGGAAGCTGTAGTTGCTGTATGCGCTCCTCCAAGTTTACTCGTCCAATCTTTTGGCGAATTGTTCTCCGGCATAGATCCATTAATGGCAAGGGTTCAGCTGTAGGAAACAAACAACGGACTCTCATTAATATCAAAGATATGGGAATTAATATATGTATGTATAATACTTACGATCTAATCCGCCTATATAACGCATTGTTATTTCACAGTGGCCCCAAACAGCGGAAACAACAGGATAAAGTTTCTTTCCTTTGAGGCCTCTGAATGCAATCCCCAGGTATTGCTGATCCACAATGAAGCTGAGTGTGCCTTCGTCCATGTCTAATGCTACTAAGAATTTATCCGGCACCAAAAACGCCTCGTCATTTTTCAATATTGCCGGATATGTAATGCCAGCACAATTCTTTGAGTCATGATACAATTTATTTCGCCCCAAATCCCAGCCCCAGCTTTGTTCAGTGGACCCAACTAGGCTCTGGTATCCGACTGAATGTAGGGGGGCATCACCGGACGCAACTCCGACGACAGCATGCGTGCCCCTTTGTCGGGTTGGCCAGTATATCTCCCATATATGTAATCCCTTTGTAAGGCCAACTTTTCCACGAATGCAGTCAGTGCTCTGGGCAACTGGATGTCTGTGAAATGTCAATTTATCGTCCTCTTTCACAAATATGTTGAGGGATCTGTCCTCAGAGTTCCACGAGTGTTTTAATTGCACTTCTCGGCTGGCTGGTGGCATATCAAGTAGTATATCGATTCGTGCAGGTTTTACGAAATCGGCTTGCAGTTCTCGGGGAATAATAGGCTTGAATGTCGCTTGTGAATCATTACGGTTAACTGTTTTAACACCGCCACTGATTTTTTGACCCATGTTCATGCCACGGCAGCTTCGAGATCTTCTCTGATCAATAGCAACTTTATACGATAATCGAAGACGTTCAAAATCTCTCGGTTCCAAGCGCGATAATACAACTCGCGGCGATAGTGTAGATGATGTTGAAATACTTTGAGGACGTCGCCTATCACTTGACCTAACTGCAGGTGTCCGACCACCCTTATACCTGAAATTGAAAACAACCAAATATATAATTGCAAATACATTTTTAAACAGCCACAAAATATAATAAAACATTGCACAATCCGTTTTATATGTACATAAAGCCAACTCCAGTTTTTTATTAGCGCCATTTCCCCCATCCCAAGGGGTTAATCGAATATCTTAAAGATCTGTGCAGTTACCAAGGTAGGCAATTGTAAAAAGTATCTATAAAATACGGGCAATGCCGGACCAAACCAGATACTACATAAATACATACATAAATATAAACGTATATTTAAGCATTGCCTTGAAATGCAAATAAACATACGCACGCACGTATGTATGTATGTACAAGTACATATATATACATACATATGTATTTATATGGAAATAAACATATATTCATGAGTTTTGTACACACACACACACACACTCACACATAAGCATTCGAGTAAATGGAGTTGCTGCATGAACGTGTGTGTAATTTCAATGTGTATGTATATTGTAGGTACATATGTATGTATGAAGCAATTATTTATTAATTATATATAATCGAACTCATTGCCCTTTGCATTTTCATGAACAGATAATATATTGGTAATTATGAATAAAACAACAAAAACTTGATTTTTGTTCAAATATACTAAATACTAATGAAAAAACTTCTGCATGTCTGTATGTATTGTCGTTCACAAGCATTCATAATTATATCTGTATGTATGTACATACAGTTGTACGTACTTCTGCCAACAAACATTTAATTTCGAAATATCTCACAAAAAATAATTTCGCCACACAAATCTTTTACATAAATCGAATATGTATTTAATCAACCACTCAATGATATATTACCTTTTTTTGCCAAGTTCCATTTACAAGAATTTTAACTGAATGTTTTAAAATATCTAAATACAAAATGGCGACAGCAAACGGGACTTCACTAATTTTACGGCAGTAACATTACATACAATGTACGCATATAATGTGTATTTTAGTTATAATATTTATTAAACATTAATCATATAAATTATTTGTATATACAGCTTTCAATATATGTATATTCACATGTATTATTAGTTTCTTCACTTCACCTTCTGCACTAAACCCCGCTTACAAAACTACACGAGTTGTCAAGGTTGCATATCCACTCATACATACATTTCTACATGCACATGTACGTATGTTTGTAGATGAAAACACAGGGTGATACAGGTCATAATACTGGCTCAAACCAAATGAAGTACGAATGCATATTTCGATAAAAAAAAGGCACTGCTACACGATAACAATCGCTGCTGTTGCGATATTCTCCATTGACTTGTCATACTCATATACGATTTAATAACAAAATTCACACTTAAATTAAAAATAAAATAATTTTACATAAAATATTAGAAGCAAAAATTTAAAATGGTATGAAAATAAGATTAACAAGCAAATATATTTTTTTAAATCGTAATTGGACACTCAGAGAAAGAATGAAAATGGTCCGAAGAGTGACTATTCAATTGACAGAATGTATTTTAAATTTAAAAATTAGTAATTCTGTGAATAAAAATTAATTCTTCAAATTACTTTAAGTCACTATGAGTTTAAGTCAATTCGAGAATATGTCATTATTCTCATATCTCAAATTAGAGTGCAAGGATACTATGCATTATGACTTTTTCGTAATTTACACAACTTTGCATCAATTCGCACAAATCAATGCATTTGGATGTATGTAGATATTTTAACATACATTAAACTACTGTGAGATAACCCTTTACATCAATAGCAATGCAGATTTCATTCACTGTCCTTACAATTTACATACAAACATTGATGTTCATTTGTATGTACATACATATGTAAGTACCAAAATTCGTCCTTACTTTTGTATGTTGGGAATTGTATTTATAATTGCACTTTTTATGTAAATTCCACTGTTTGTTAATTGTTAACAAATAGTTAACGAAAACAACTACGTATACCTTGAGAAATATGTTTATATGTGTATATAATATATGTATGTACATATATACACAAACATATTTAGTTACCGAGTGCCTACATTGTTGTCCAATATATTCATACACATGCACACATGTGAGCGTACGCAACACATACATACGAACTTACAGTAAAGACAGTCTGTGTATATTTATATACAATTATATGTACGTATGAACTTACAAATGTATGTAGGTACACAAACACAGACAGACACATATGCACATTTACACAAAGTTACCCTATGCATTTGCATTGCATATGTACATAGAAAATAATATCACAGTGAGCACTATTCACTATTTAAATTCTTGCAAAATTGTATAGAATCAGTATGATATTGTCTAATTATTGTTTTTTCACATGCAGTCGTGTAACTAATATAATCGGGCTTCATTTACATTGAGTTTTTCAGTGTCAAATAGTGCAAAATTGTTCATAGCCGATGTTGGATAATAGTGAAATACAATATTTCTAGACTTTATTAACTGAAACATTGTCTTATGCACTTACATTACTTCCGTCAATTTTACTTTCTCTTTAAAAAAAAATCAAAACAACGGCAGCTTACGATGAAAGAACAGAAACCTATGATTGTACATAGAAACGAATGGAATTAGTACGAGCTATCGCTATCGCTATCGAATCACTCTCGAGATGGTTGTATTTTCATATGTCGTTTTGCAGCAGTAGATTTAGGGCCCTTTGCACTACTACAATCGAATTGTTTTACGCTCGTCTATTTACAATAAATTATACAATTTTTGGGTATTTTACAATAAAGACGAGTTAATTAAAAAAATGATATTAGAAACTTCTTAAAATGTAGACACTAGCCATATTTGAATTTGGGAAATTCAATCAAAAATTTAATTAAAAAGAAAATAGATTTTTTAAAAAATTATAATCAAAAACAAAGGCATAAAACATATGCTTAAAAGAAGAGATGTACATTTTTAAAATACATGTATATGAAATTGTAGTTTATCCACATTTTTTTAAAATATAAATTTTTCGGTTTTAATTAAATGAGACATCGATAACAGTAGAAATAAATATCGATTACTGGCCGGTCAGTTCATCCGATACACATGTGTTAAATAACATTGCACAATAAACACAATGAGCTACTTGAGTTGTAGCACAAAATTCCTAGCGGGGTAATTTAGAATCAAATATTAAATAAAAAAGTCAGTTGAATAATATTTATTTTGTTTTATTGCAGTGCAGCGAAATGTACCCGACTCATGTCGATGTACCCATCACACTATGTGGAGCCAGTGCTGGATAGGGACTTGCAGGCCCAACGCCGCTCTGAACTCGCCCACATACCGATCAAGGCGGCACCGAACGATCTCAATGATACGATATTTCATGGCGAATTGAAGCAGAAAATGGTGAACTACATTACAAAGAAAGGCAATACCCAACTAGCCAAAGAGCTGCTAACTAAGACATTTGAGGCCATCAAGAGGACACAAATCGAACGTCTAAATCTAAGCAAAGGCGACCCCGATAAGGTCATCATTGATGCGGAGCTCCTGATGATAAATGCCATCGAAAATTCTCGCCCACTGCTGCAGTTGTCCGCCATTAAAAGAGGCGGCGTCAAGTACCAGGTGCCCATACCAATTACCGAAAAGAAATCATATTTTCTGGCCATGAAATGGCTGCTGGATGCGGCGCGCGAGAAGGAGCGGAAGGTAAAGCTGCCCGACAAGTTGGCCTGGGAAATACTAGATGCCGCCTGTGGTCAGGGCAGGGTCATCAAGAAGAAGGATGATTTGCACAGACTCTGCGAGAACAATCGGGCTTATGCGCATTACAGATGGAGTTAATGGATGACTCCTAAACCTTAATTAATTGATTGTTTTTATAAAAATAAATATATACATACATATTGAAAACATTCAAACATTTACATAATTTATAGTATTTGTTTATCGCTCATCAAGCGCAACTGCCGCTTTCACTGCGATGCGATCAGCTGCGTCTGTAAGTTTTGAGTTTTCCGAAGATCGTGACTAAAATAATGATGATGAGTGGAACTTTGACAACTTATAAGATTTTGTAATATCGAAGAGAAACTAACTATGAGTCATAACACATAATATTTAACAACTATAATAATATTATTCGTTACTAACAAAATGAATAAATAAATAATAAAAATGAATAAATAAATTATTAATAATAGTCCATAACAATATCAATCAATAAATAGTTTTACTCTAAATTATTAACTAAACAACATTTTTAACGGGTTCAAAGTAATCCGTCATCTTCAAATATGTCACCGAACAGTCCGCCATCGCCATCATCACCGCCACCAAAGTCACCGAATCCGCCAAAGCCATCGGAATTCGGTGGCACAAAGGCACCATTGAATGCATCCTCCAGTCGATCCTCCACACCCATCGTTGATGCAATCCCATAGATCAAACGCATTACGACTAGTCTTATGAAATTGGGAGCACCAGTTGAGATCGATTGTCGGCCGGATTCCTCCGCAAGAGCACTTGATTTGTCACCGTAATAGACACCATCCACTTTGTCCCACTGTAGCTTGGAGCTGGCCACGAGATTCGTTAGTGCCACCGAGATTATTATGGCATTTAAGCATAATCCCATTTTGATGGATACTTAAGATCAATAATCTTTGCAGTGAGGGAGTATTAATTGTTACTACTGATCGCAGTTGTAACTGAACCGAAAGTAGTTTCTGTTCCGAGTGTTGTTCGTGCAGTTTTGTTGATTATACAATTAGCATAAAAATTTCTCAAAAAGTGTTATACGTTGTCTTAGAGTTTGTACGACTTATAAACTGGTTCTGCGAAGTGGGACTGCGAGTGCGAGTTGTATGACTTTTACATAATACTATAAATATACCATAATACAATATTTATATTTCCAACAAAGTGAAAACTTTTGCTTCCCCACTGATCAACGAAAGCATACCTATGATATTTGCAAAATTGTACCACAAACATTTTGAATATCGTTATATGTTTTTAAAAAAAATTCAAAATTTTTTTGTTTTTTAAGTTTCCTAAATCTGTAGATTATTCCTCAGACTACCCTTTTAAAATAAGTCGCCTCGTTTGGGGTTCGGCTGGACTCGGCTTCTTTGACGCATCCACCCGACACGAAGACAAACGAACCCCTTATCGAGTGTTACGACATTATCGGAACGCGAACTTTATCGATGTCTTAATCCATATATTGATAAGAATTGCAGAGAACACTTTCGCCGCAGAGGAAACAGTCATAATAATTGATTCAGTCACAACAACAGCTGACTAAAGAGACATGATATATTCGAAAAATAAATAAATTGTAAAAACAAATAAAAAAAATCTAAAAAAATAAACTTAGCGGTATTCTATATCAAATTTCAATTCATGAGGAATTTTTAAAAATCCTGTTCAATAAATTTCATAGTTATAGTATTTAGTATTTGACACTCTCGTAGAATCGAATTTATACAATATTATCATTCTCTTTTGTAAACTTCTGACTTGTGTTATACTCCGAGTAAGCATACTATACAAAACTTTTAGAGCACCCCTTGCAAGGTTATAAATATAATTAGTAATTTTGGAATCCAGCCGCGAATACTTGCCTATACAATAAGTACATCTGCATTAGTGTGTGTGTGTGTATATTTATTTATGTGTGTAAGTGTATACAGATATATAAATTAATCAAGGTACACGGATCATTCCTCCTCATATATACCGTAAACGATATGTGTGGCGTATGTATGCACGTGTTCATTCATACGTATGTACATACGTATGTACGTATGGACATACTTCACACTTCTTCGTAGATAGATACGATTGTAAACATATTTCTTTATTTACTTTGCTATCCACTTTGTTCAGTCGCAAGGAAGCAAAGAAGCAAAGCAGCAACAGCAGCAGCAAAGCAAAAGCAGAAAACAGAAAGCAAACGCAAACGCAATCGGAATCGGAATCGGGAATCGTCGACGCGCGCCGTGCGCCATACGCTGCGTTGCCTTCATTCAGTGAGGTCCAAGAACGGCATAGGGCAGTACGTATAACGTTTTCGTCGTATTTCGATTGATAAGAAAACCTTTTTCGTTACATATCTACGATATATACTATATAAGTTCAGATCGGGACGTAAACAAAGTAGATCTAATCAATTCAATTCAATTCAATTGAATTTAGATTTGGAGTCCAATGAGTGTCGCTTTGGCTTTAATGTTTTTAATTTTCCGTTATGTCTCGGCCAAGCACAATAGTTCCTGCCTATCCGCCGCGCATATTACCATAGATAATCCCGTACCGCCCATTGGATTTAATCTAGAATTTCAAACGCAATACAATGTGTCCTGTGCTCGAACTACAATCTCGAATATTGCCCTGGACGTTGGCATACCTTCGATTAATATATCGTCGAGATCGTGTCTAAGTGTTCAAAAGCAGAGTAAACAACTTACGGCCATAACGTGTGAATCAGAAAGTGCAAATAAATCAGAGAGTGTTATTACTATTAGTGTTATTAATAAGTGCTGTCCTCATGGCTATATCTATAGTTCCCAGACGAGCAAGTGCGCTCCGGGTGAGCCCGACTTTAGTCAATATTCAGGTATACTCGATACGCCAGCGATATTCCTCGACGATCGATTCACATGCGACAATAAGAAAGTTTTGGTCGAGTATACGATAACGTCGGATATCGCCAGATTTCATCATAACCAGCTTGTCTGGCAGGATGGCAGTCGTGCTTTGAAACGCAGTGAATTCTGTATGGAAAGTGTTGCGGGAATTGAGGAATCTGAGGATTTTGAAATATATAAAAAGAAGAGTGCTTCGAGGTGGAATCAAGAATATTTAATTCGCACCTGTCAACAATATAGAATTTGCGAAAGCATGCCATGTGTGCGCAGATGTTGTGCTGATGCTGAAATCTATTATAAGAAAAATATGACGACGTTTTGTAAAAGAGATGATAATGATATTCCATTCGAAAGTTCTGCAATGCTTAAGATAAACGGAAATTTTACGAAACCTGCCGGTAAGTGGTAAACTATTTATATTATTTATTTACTTTTTAAAAAAAAAAAAAAGGTTTCTTCGTGCCTAGCAATCATTTAAAGTACAACGCGGCATAATCAATTTGAAAGCTGTGGGGATTATAACATAAACTTTCTATGTGATAACCCTGACACACCCAATTTCCAAGCAGGTGAACCATTTTTTCTAATACGCTAAAGTATAACGAATGTACATATGTATACATTGCACAGTCAGTGGTGGTACATTCCCCCGAGAAATATATCAAATTTGTTTTGAAAATAAATTCACAAGACTGCAAGCCTTTTTCTAAATTTTTCGACACGAATCTCTCTAACTATGTGTTGAAAAGTATATTAGGTTTATGTACAAGTATGATATTATCCTTGGGATCACAAGAGTGCGATAGGTGAACAATTAATTTCGGCCTTTAAAACAATCTGGTTTTCGCATTTTCCAGTTTTTGGCATACTTCATGGACTGGAATGTCCCAAATTTCGACTGGATCCCGACTCGTTCTCAGATGAAGCACATACGATCAGTTCGGTGAATGGTTCGCTTTTCATACCAAGCACAGGCAAAATGTACACAAACAATCAGTATTGCATTGAGCAGGTGAAGAACTCAAGCGATAAGGTAAATTGCAATTTCAATAATCGATATGCATAAGCTCATAACCTCAATTATCGATCGTTATCGATTATTTATCGTTTACACTCAGCTACTTAAGCTACTGTTAAATGAATTCTCCTGTTTTCAGAGCAGCTCTACACGTTTCTGTGCTTCGATTCGAAAGTTGTGGGCAATGATCGCATACGCTTCAAGATGTATCCGATAGGTCTACTGATATCCTGTTGCTTTTATGCGATTACATTGGTGGTGTATGCATCTATCGAGAAATTGAGGAATTTGCCGGGAAAGATTCTGATTTGTCTGGTTAGCAGTCTGTTGGTAGCGTATTTGGGTATCGCTCTGGGACAATTGATGCCAACGTCCAATAACAAACTGTGTGCCATTTCAGGTAAGTGTTCTATAATTGATCAATATACATTGTTATCGATAACAATAAACGTAAAAGCCATTTGGGGATAATAATAAATTTGTTTATGGAACTATTCTCCGGTACTAACGGCTCCCTCTCCGTCACTTACGTCATGGGTCGAAGAGAATAGTCAACAGTTTCGCATTAATTGCCAATCCGTCATTCGCTTAGTGGCGTAATTGCGAGGGTGGCTCATTAAGTATCCCATGCCCCATGCCTCTCGCTCCGCATTAAACGTCAATTAAATTAATGCGATATGTTTGCCACTTACCCACTACTCCTGCTTTTATTTCTATTTTTAGGATTTTTTGTGTATTTCTTTCTAATGGCCGCATTTTCATGGATGAACATAACCTGCTTTGACATATGGAAGACTTTCGGGTAAGTCCCTGAAAAGCGCCCTCTAGTGGCCACACATTGACTATATAAATGTTATAATAATATCTATTGATCTGCGCAGTTCTACAAAGTCTAAGAATGTGCATAGAAGCGAGCAACGTAAGCGGTTCCTGTGGTACTCGCTATATGGCTGGGGATTACCCACAGCATTAACCATAATCATGGCCACCTTAAGCGAAACGGGAGCTTTACCCGAGTCACTGAGTCCAAATTTCGGCAATGGCCGCTGCTGGTTCACCTGTAACTATCATTTACTCTATGCTAATTTTATATCAAATTTTTAAAAAGATTTCTTTGGTGTTCATGTAGATGACACCATTGGGTATGCGAGCTTGCTATTCTTCTCGGGGCCCTTGGGTATATTGCTGATCATAAATCTCGTACTATTCTCGCTAACGTTAAAGTACTGTAATCGTGTGAAGCGGGAAATATTTCGAATGCAAAGTTCGAATGCCGAGAAACCGGCGTTACGAAGTCGTTTCTTTATGGATAAGACCCGATTCATAATGAACACAAAACTGTGCTTCGTTATGGGCATAACGTGGCTGCTTGAAATCGCGAGTATTATGTTTTACGATCACAAAAAGAACTTCTTTTGGTCAATCAGTGATTCATTTAATGTTTTGCTGGGCGTTTTCGTATTCTTCATTTTCGTCTTTAAGCGAAGAGTGTGGCGAGAGGTTCTCATGAAATTGGGTAAGCATGGATTTCTAGTAATATTGCTCAAATTTTCAATAGCCTAGAATTATTTTTCCCGAAATCATAAGCAGACATATTTATACCGATATTTTTGTTATCAATAGATTTGTTAGACTATCAATAGACTCACAAATCTTACTACTCTTATGCTGAAAATTGTTTGCTCTATTCAAGGTTGTCCTGTCAGGAATGAGACCCGCCGAAGTGGAAACACCACATGCCTAACTCAATCGACATATTCGGCGCCTAGTGTTTCGATGCGAAAACTTGAGGCCGCCGAAAAATCCTTAACTCAGATCTAAATACTATATTATTATTATTACTAGTTCTAAGTGAGATATTACAAGAAATACAAACTGTGTGTCATAAAACCAAAAGTTAAAATAAATTACAAATACGCAAAATATTTGGTTATTGGATGAGGATATACTAGTAAATAGGAGGTATCTACTAGTCGTGATCTAACAGTATTATTTGAAAGTGAAAAATGTTCACGGTCAAGGTCAAATTTGGCTTGAATTTAGGTTTTTATGTTTGTTGACTTTTCCCACAGAGAAACTACATATATACTATGTGTATACATACACTCGGAGAGTATGTTTGCGCAATTAGAGACTCGAATCTTAAGTCGGGTCTGCACTTACAAATTGTCATTAGAAATCAGTGCGGTGTACCGTACATTACACTTGCCTTGCATAACAACACGATTACCTATAGCATTATTATGTGTGGTTGGGGATCCTTAAGTGTTTCGCTGTGAAAATATACAAGAAATACGCCGATGCTTGCCAAAACAATCTAGAATTCCAGGTGAGTAGCCCCGCATTAACAAAATCAACAGATTTTGATCATTGGATGCACAATCCGTATTAAAAAAACTCAGCTGCATTTTGCTTCGTTTCATTTTTCGTTTCTTCACAGCGATTTCAACTTGTGACGTAACAAAGCAATTTGGAAGCGTAGGAAGAAGAGGGGACCCAGACTAAGACAATAGGTTAAGTCAGTGAACAAAAGGTCGAAGGTGGGTATTGCTTAGAGGGTTTTCCATCACCAGAAACTGTATCAAAACTAGTTTTATTCTCTGCCTTGTATGCAGATTTTGCCACAGCATAGGAAGTGAATGTGTCTTTGATGGCTGGAAAATAACAAAAAAAAAAAAAACAGTCTGAAAAAACTAATTGGACAAAGAAGTCGCTTCTGCCTTAACCAGAATTCTGAATCAACTCGATCAGTTCAGTTCTTCAGACTCCTCCACTGTGGCAGCAGCTGCGGGAAACTTTCGATACGTACTCAAAGAGTGGGTTTAGAGCAAAAGCTTCCTCTGCGGAAGTTTATGTAGTTTGTGAACAAGGGGGTTTCTTGTTGTTGTGAGGATTACCTGTCTGACTCTTTTTGAAACTTTCTTAAACTATCGCTTTTACTTTCTGGTTTACTAACACTCCCTCAAGATAGCTTTAAAAAGAATTCCAGCCATGCTGAGTCACATATACTTCATAAGCATTCTAAGTGTGGTTTGTCACGGTTTGGAGAATGGTTTGGCCAGAACTCCTCCCATGGGTTGGTTATCCTGGGAGCGTTTTCGTTGTAATACAGATTGCACAAATGATCCATACAACTGTATAAGGTGAGTGTTTGCAAAATATTTCAGATATTTCGAAAAGAAATAATATATGTATGTATGTATATTTTGCTCTTATAGTGAAAGACTTTTCCAAATCATGGCCGATCTGTTGGTATCTGAGGGTTACGCGTCAGCGGGCTATGAATATGTAAATATCGATGATTGCTGGCTGGAGAAGCATCGCGGGCCTAATGGCGAACTCTTGTCGGATCACAAACGTTTTCCAAATGGCATTAAGGCGCTTTCCGACTATGTAGGTCTTAGCACTGCCTAAATATAAGTAGATTACGTTTTTCAAACATTACTTACGTATCCTAGATCCATTCAAGGGGTCTCAAGTTTGGCATCTACGAGGATTACGGCAACTACACGTGCGCCGGTTATCCAGGAATTATTGGATACGAGGAGCGGGATGCTCAGCAGTTTGCTGCCTGGAATGTGGACTATGTGAAGTTGGATGGCTGCTATGCACAGCCTTACGATATGGATCGTGGCTACTCGGAGTTTGGCAGATATCTGAATAGTACGGGGAAACCAATGGTGTATTCCTGTAGTTGGCCCGTGTATCAGATTTATGCGGGTATTCATCCAAATTTCACGGCAATTCAAAGTCATTGCAACTTGTGGCGCAACTATGATGACATCCAGGACTCGTGGGCATCGGTTGAAAATATCATTGATTACTATGGCAACAATCAGGATATCATTGCGCCAAACGCGGGTCCTGGACATTGGAATGATCCTGACATGGTACACTACTAATATTACATTATTACACTTTTATCAACGAAAATAGCACTTTTTCAAATATGTTCCATTGCCACATGTTTCGCTCTGATCAAGTGCATTTTCATCGATAACATTTTGCTATCGATCAGAACAGTTGAGAAGTATCGACAATCAAATTTCCGCGCTTTATTAGAATATTTTAAGCTGCCTTATGTAATCTGGATTTCATTTTGTATTTCAGCTAATTATTGGAAATTTTGGACTCAGCTACGAGCAGGCCAAGACACAATTTGCCATCTGGTCAATATTGGCAGCGCCGCTTTTAATGTCCGTTGATTTGCGAACAATACGCCCCGAGTTTAAGGACATTCTGCTGAACCGTAAGATCATATCTGTGGATCAAGACCCTTTGGGCATACAAGGACGTAGGATATACAAGCACAAGGGCATAGAAATTTGGTCGAAACCAATTAGCCCCGTCTACCAGATATTTTATTCGTATGCAATTGCATTTATTAACAGAAGAACAGATGGCACTCCATCAGATATCTCTGTAACCCTAAAGGAACTGGGACTGATCAATTCGGGAGGATATAGAGTTGAGGTAAGTTGAGAGTTTTCGAAGAGTGTGTAAAAAATCTAATATATGATTTATTGCATATAGGATCTGTACGAAAATGTTGACTATGGCATTCTGTATCCTCATACCAAAATAAAGGTCAAGGTTAATCCCTCTGGAGTTGTCATGCTGAAAGCCGAAACTCAATACCTGAAAAACGTGTAAATAAAAAGATTGTAATTTTTGTAATAAATCTAATACATCGGAAAATCGAATTTGAAGCAGCTGCAGCTTGCCAATTAGACTAATAAATAAATAATTAATAATATAAATATTTGCTCTTTATGCACTAACAATGACCTCCTCCAAGCTGACAGTCGAAATGGGATAAATGTGAACTGGTAAAGAAGTCCTTTCAATTAGAAATAACACTGGGATGTACATTAAACTGTATGCTTTTTATTTGTAGTTGTTGTGATTACTATATTTTATTTTATATTTTTTAATAAAATTGTTGTATTATTGATAAGCTATTGACTTTTTAAGGAATACTTCTTTCTTGTCCTACCGGGGAATATTACTTGTGTTGTGTGCTTCGTAGTCCATAACTTCCTCATAAATGAGTTCCTTCCATTGCTCGACAGTGTGCTCCCTCTCATCGACACTGTGATCATATGGCTCTGGAGCAGGCTATACCAAAAGATAAATCAATCAATGATGATATTTTGATTACTCTATAATATTTCAACTTATAAGGTTACTTACAGCATCAACCTCTTCGGCATCGTACCATACATTAATGTATTCGTGCTTTAAAGCTCTGTCAACGGATATTCGTTGCTCTGGATCAATGACGAGCATCTTGCTGAGAAGGTCCCTGGCCTCGGCGGCCTTCCTTCGGCTATTTTGATTATTATCAGTAGGAAACAGGCCATCGGGGAATAGTCTGTCAAACGAATATCCAGTATACCTTGGACGATTTTCAACATAATTGCGTACAGTTGGCTGCAATCTCTGCATAAATGATGGAGACGGTGTTCCAAGTTGCTCTGCAAATTTATCGAATCAATCATATGCCAATCATTTGATATATTCCAATTCTTGGTTTACCAATAATTTTATTCCATTGATCAATGTGATCAGTTCCAGGAAATAGGACACCGCCGCGTATCATCTCACCCATAATGCACCCCACCGACCAAATATCCACGTTCTCGGTGTAACCCATGCCCAAGATAACCTCTGGGGCTCTGTAATATCTGGTGACCACATATGGAGTCATCATGAATGTGGTGCCTGCTGTGCGTGCCAGCCCAAAGTCGAGAATCTTAAGAGTACAGTCGGCCTTTACAACTATATTGGAAGGTTTTAAATCCTAGAGAACCAAATCCGATTAATAAAATAGTTCCCCCAAGATGCGCCAAGGATATACTCAACTCTATGTATAATGCCAGCCGAATGTAAATGCTTTATGCCGCACAGCATCTGATAGAGCAAATATGACATTCTGTCATGATCCAAATCCATTTGGATAACTTGGCAAAGATTAGCATCCATCAACTCCATCACAAGATATACATCCTGGAATTCGTCAAGATTACGCTGGGGCGTAAAAGCGTTAAGCAAACCAATAATCTACACAGGAAATTATCGATTAGGAATTATAGAGGATGGTAGATTCATTGATGGAGATTCATACATTCTTGTGGTTGACAAGCTTCATTAGCTTGAATTCTCTGTATGCTCTCTTGGCGTGAGTCACATTTTGGAATGGTCGAGATAGCTTTTTGATGGCGACATGTTGTTCGGTAATCGTGTCATAAGCAGCACTAAAAAAATAATACCAACAAATTGTTAAAATAATAAATACAAAAATTCTATATTTTTCTGCTTAGCGCTTACCAAACGATTCCTTGAGCTCCAGATCCAATTGGCCGTAGTTTAATGTATCGACTAAGAATCGTAAAATTTGTATCGCCCACTTCCACAGTATAATGATGTTGGGCGGCCATAGTCAAGCAGAGGTTTTAAAAACGATTTCCGTTAAAAACAGCTAATGACCATTGCGTCCTATAACGAGATTGCCCAAAATACATTTACGCATTTAGTTTCAGTTATATAGTGTACAAATCGATAAACATTTTCGCAGCATAAAAATGTAATGTAATCGACACTCGCCGGTTTAAGCCAACATTCAATTTATATACATAATTCGCAATCATACACCATCTACATAAATTCACACACGATGCTTTGCATTTCATAAATAATTACATAAATATGGTGCGGAGCCGGCATTGTTTTACAGAAAATCAATAATTATTTTCAATGTAACCGTTGCTGAGCACATACTTTTCTCACTTACTGTGTGTGTCAAAAGGTGGATCGATATTTTTACACATACATACACACACGTACACACACACACACACACACACACACACACACAAGTATTTATTAGGGCCGTATGCACAAGTGTATGCGGATTATCGATTCGGCTTTGTAATTATGTAGAAACATGTAGCATGTTACATTGTTACGCACATTTTACACACTATTTGAGCTAATATTGTGTATGTATCACATTTTGTCGCTTTGTGTTTAGGCCCCATTTACTTGTACTACTATACACAAAAATGTATACTATCATAAAAATACATGTACATATAAGCCCCCCACACACACTCGCAGTGACACACACACACTCACAATACTGATAATGGCCAAATCAGAGTAGAAAACAAAATATTATGGCCTTTATGACTTACCTGCGCTATTGTTTAAACAAAATATGTTTGGTTGCATGTACATAAGTCCCAGATAAACAACAATTTAAGTGTGCACAATCCGTTGCGAAACTATTTCTATGATTGGAGTAAAAAATCGATTTTTATTACTGGATAGGCGCATAACGTGTCAACATAAAAACCCAAATCAACTGATATGCAAGCCTATTTTATAAATATATTTTAATATGGCAATCAATCGGCAGCTAAAAAATACTTTTAATTTTATAGATGATTTAATTTGTTTTATTTTACACGAAGGTAAGACCGCTTACTGCTTTTCGAATACCAAATATAAATAAATACCAAATTGCTAAGTCGGCAAAGATGCGACCACACCTATCGATGCTGAAATATATATCGCCAAAGAGCGATGATTATCCAATGCGAACTACCCCGAATAATTTGGCGGCAAAATCAAATACATTTAGTTTAATGAAAAGCCTAATGAATTAAGTATAACAAATTTATTACATTTAAAATTCAACAATTCCCGTCCCTTAGTTTTCCCAAACATTGTGACAACTATTCACAACAAGTTCAGGTGGAGAAGTTTTATGTTTCATGAAAAATCCTTGCACTTGAGCTGGACTAACCGTTCGACTCGTGTCATTAATACGCTTGGCAAACTCTACAGCATTTACGGATTCAGTATTTCCATAGAATTGCTTAAACATCTGCTCCAGTTGATATTCACTGCAATACCCAACGAATTCTTTTACATCAATGCGTCCCGGCCTGATCAACGCGGGATCCAGGCGATCCAAGTAATTTGTGGTCATGAAAACAATTCGGGCTTCAGTCGAGGCAACACCATCCAGACAATTTAGCAAGCCACTAAAGGTTATGCGATTTAAACCATCATAGGCTGATTTTTGCTGTAGCGTAGATTCGCGGGAAACGAACGCAGCGTCTATATCTTCCAGCAGGATTATGGTCTGCTCTGGTGCCACATTTAATAGATGATTAAGCCTGTCATCGGTGAGTCCTCTTTCAGATAAATTTAACAAACAGATGCCATACTCTAGTTCTCCCGCTAATGCTGTGATGAAGCTAGATTTACCGCATCCTGGTGGTCCATACAATAGATATCCTCTGCGATATGGAATTCCACGTTGTGTATACCACAAGGAATTCCCTATGAAATCCTTACAGTCTGAGATAATCCTTTCTGAAATACCACGATCTAATACCACTGAGGTCGGGGGTCTTCGGCGTCGAGGATGACCAAATGGCCTCCACTCCGAGCCCATCGCTGTGTACATTAGTGTTTTACCCTCCGTCTCCTGCAATGCCAACTGTCGTGCTTCCTCCAGAATATCGAAATATATCTGTTTATTATTTCCAAATGCTGTCAGAGTGACGGATTCCCAGGGCACGCCCATGTGAAGATCTAACGTCTTCTGTTCCCTTGTCCTTTCAACTTGAATCCAATTATTTTTATAGTAAAACAAGTGTTTACCAACACTGGGAATAAAAGCGTAACTTGTTTTCACTTTTCCATTATCGTTCTGTATAAAAGAAGTTTCCACACTCAAGTGCTGCGTTTTTCTTGCTCCTCTTAAAGTGATCCACTTCAATAGCCACTGATAGGACTTGTCTCTACAGGGTACTTCCAATGTAATCATACAATGCCTTCGAAATAGTATTGTAGCTCCTTGTAGACCTCTTCTCAGTATCGCTGCACTCGCTCCAATACCAAACAAACCGAACCCAGCCCCAAAGTATGGGTTGGTCGAAAGACTTGAAACTAGTTCAGTCAACGTCATGTTGTCCTAAAAAAAATAAGATATAATTTACTTAAACACAACATTTTGAAATCCTCTCCGGCACTCTTAAATATAACGACTTTTCCATGTGTTCCATTTCGTTGCGTTTCACCGCCTAATCAGCTGTTGCGTCTACATAATCATAATACTGTCTGCTAGTGTACGGCAGATGTCCATTTAATTTAAGCAATCTCCTGACAGAAAATGCATTGAACTACATTGTTTCTATGCGCACTTGTTCTTATTGATTATTTTCCGTACTTTTTAACTTTCTAAATACATCGATTTACTTGGGAAACCACACTAAACTTACGCAAACATAAGCAGCAACATAAGCACGTTCATATAATTTGATTAGTGATGTCAACCATCAGATGAACATCGCATATTATTATCGATATACTTTTACTTTGCATATCGGATTAGATATTGCGATATGTAAAGAAAACAAACTGTCGTTATATTGAAATTTTATTATTTTTGAAATTCAACGATATGAACAAGTCAGTATATGAGCTTTGGTCATTGGAATATAATAATAATGATGTCTTTTAAAAATAGTATAACATTGTTATATTCTCACCGCAAAACGATTTAAAGCAGCATTATTTGATTTAGAATAGATACCCGGCTTTTCGCTACATCTACAACCTTAAGTTAGTAAAGTATATAGTTATGTACATATTTTTCTGTTTAAAAAAATTAAATGAGCATATTTAAGAATAAGATTTGAACAAAGTATTTCGATTTGAATTAGGAATGTACATTCGATTTATCAGCTTCCTTTGATATCATGCGTTTTTCTTCATCGGGAAACTCGTCATTGGAAGGTAAGGCGTTCCATGGCTGAATTTCGGCGGTTCCAAAAATCTGATAGAAAATATAAGTCACAACCGCAATAACACCCGATATAATAAAAACTGTTTGCCACTGGGCTATGTTGCTCTGAAAATCAATTAAGTAAATTAAATACGAAACATCTATGGGAATCTTATATGGATAGTATTACCAGATCTGTAACTAGGAATCCAACAGCTAATGGTGACAGGAATGATGCCGACATGTGAATGGTTTGGCAGAATGCTAATACTGCACCAGAATGTCCATAATTTGGGGCAATATCAATGATATTTGCCATGGCTCCAGCATACGATGCTGTGATGAACATCACCGCTATGAACCAAACGATTAGGAGTACAACAATATTCTGTATATAGCCTATATATACTACTAACAATCCAGGAACAATTTGCGAGAGGGCTGTAAATAATTTCCTAACATTAGTAAGGCTCAGAGTTTTTTCCAATATCATCTTGTCCGCGAAATAGCAAAATACTACAGATGACAGATAGGAACCGAGGAAGGGCATTCCCGTTAGAACTCCATTTGTGGAGAAATCAAACTTAAGAATTTTCGACATAAATATCGGACCATTCGCAATGAATATATAATGCACAAAGATTCGACCAAATGTGGTTATTCCAATGGCCCAAGCTGGCAACGATGTGAATATCCGTTTCCATGGCACTTTCTTGGACACGGCATTCAGCATCTCCTCGCCTACATTGAGCTCAATATAGTTCAGTTCCTCCTTGGTGATACGGGGATGCTCCTTGGGCGTATTGAATGCCAGATAATACCACAGTAGACACCAGGCGCAACCCAACAGGCCTGTGGTATAGAAGACAAAGGGCCATCCGAAATGGGTTATGATGAAGCCACATAGCGGATATGTTAAACCAATGCCAATACTAAATCCCTGAAAACTGGACATAAACCTCGAACGCTCCGACTGTGGAATCCAGTAGCCAACCATGGCGTACATCGCGGGCCAGGTCAAACCAGATGCAAATCCTTGGATTGAGCGCAGACCTACGACCACTGTGTAGTGGATCTCTGCTCCCATGGGCATTAGCAGACTGCAGAAGGCGGTCGCCAACTGAGACCAGCCAAAGACTGCCTTGGTGCCAAAGCTTTGAGTCGCAATTCCTCCAACCACCTGCGACAGTACGTAGCACCAGTAGAAGGAGCCAATTATCACGGAATTCACCATTGAAGCGTGCTCAGTTTCTGTACCCTGGCAGCAAGAAACAGAATTAAGTAAATCTATAATGGGAATACCTATAATTATCGGATACCATATTCAAGGTATAGTTATGATTGCTGTTCTGGGTGTCGTTGCCGGTGGAAGTCATTGCAACCAGTGCAAGATTCATGTCGGTGCGCATCATAAAAGATACCAGGAATCCCGTCCATGATAGGAAATATAGCACTAATCGCGCTGGAATTTCACCTAGAAATAATACGTTTTTTTTATCATTTCCTATCAATGTCTACTAAAGGATTCTTACCTCCCAGCTTGAATCGATTAGGAGAAACAGAATGCTCTATTTTAACAGGAGCAGAATACATTATGCTTGTGCAAAGATCGTCCGTTTCATAGATATTAGTTAAAAACTAAATCTGAAAATTAGTAAAATTCAGTTACATTCACTTAAAAGCTTAGTTTTAAAAAAAATATATTTAGCGTGTCACGATGGCTAGCACATTTTGAACTATGAAATCGATTATATCGCTAATCGATAAGCACGTTAGGAATGCCGGATAAGAACACCGATATATGTATATGAACATATGTTTACGTTGTATGTGTGACATCTTTCAATTCATTATGATCTGTTTACGTTTTTTTATTTACACACAACATCTGCGATTTGTTGATATTGTCGTTTAATTTGTTTTAAATGTTTTATTAGCAACACTTAAAATTCAATAAAGATTAATATATGAGATAAGACGCGCACATTGAACACGTATTTATGTACAAATTGATTACATATGTATGTACACAATAATCATATGTTATCTGTTTGTGTGTATCTAATTTATGCATGAATATACATATGTACATATATTCTCACTTACATACAGGCCGTATGCGTTTATTTATACGGCAAAATAACCAAACTTTCTACACTTGATATTACACGGACTTATTTACATAGATTCAAATCATAAATTTAAATCAATAAATGATTTAACCCTTTTTCTTCATTAATTATTTACGATGCGTCCCACTTGGTTCACCCGTTTTTAAAACCAATGACATCTTTATGTATGTGTACATACATACATATATGTACTCATCACAAGCTCTCGTTTTAATTCCGATAAATGAAACAATCAATCAATAGTGAAACACCAAGTACTTGAACAGACATGAAACAATAATCTCAAAGTAACTCTAAATAATTTGCAATCGAGTATCATAAATCAAAACACTTACAAAATTGTTAGGCAAATCACATTGGAAGCTATAATTCTATATTAACGAGAATCTGATTAAATCGTTTGCCATTAGAATTACATGTTTAATGCAAAGAGCATACATAACAACATCGCATAATTAAGTGCTAATCGACTATTAAACGATAATTAACAACTGCTCGCCCTGAATAAATATCGATAGTCGGATTGTGTATTTACGAAGCCGATGTCAGGCGAGGCGGCAAAAAGGATGCGCGCTGTTAAAAAATAAGTTAGAATTCTTAACTGTTTTTTTCATATATATTTTTTTCGACTGTGTGTGTATTAGCAAAATATTTAGAATATTTCTGCCACCTTTATTGGATGCTTATAAAATCTAAACAATCGTAATTTAAGCAGAGATGATCATTTAATGTTCCATTGTGCCGACTATGGGTATCGGATCTGGGCGTGAGCTTGTCGATGGCTCATCATCGTCATCGCCCATTGTGGGTTTATCATCATCTGGTGGTGACTTAGTAGGAATATTTCCTCCTCCAAGTTCCTTAGCCATTTCCGAATACATTTGATTTTCCTCATCAGAGAGAATTTTCAGTGGCTGATCCTTGCCCACAATGGCAACCGTAATATTCTATAATAATCGAAATTCAATATTTGATCAATATTAGTTAGTTATCACATCTTACGATTTGCGATGAGCCGCCATCCTTGCTGGCAAGTTCATCGTTAGGCAACGAGCTGCGAATAGCACGGATGCCGTGGCAAATGAGCTCATCCTTGGTGCAGTCCTCAAATGTAGACAGTTTCTGCTCCAGGTAGGTGCGGGCACTCTGTGAGCGAGCTCCAATAGTCATGGCTTTGCAATTGAAGAAGTTGGCGGACGGCTCCACTTTGTAAATATGTGGTCCCTTCTCATCGTAGCCGGCTACCAGCAAACCCACTCCATACGGACGACGGTCATATCGCTGGGTGGTCGTTTGCATCTTGTTGCCCAAGTTGGTAATCAATCGGGACACTGGATAGGTCGAGCCATAAGCATGTTTGTAGCTCAAGCACTCGGTTCTCAGGTATTTACTGAGCACACGGGCATCGGCGGTAATGCCAGCAATTGAAATGCCAAGATGATCGTCAATTGGTATGATTTTGCGCTGGGAGGCAGACAGTTCCGATGTCGGCTTGCACAGTGCCACCAACACTGCATAGTCAGCGCTCTTGAGGCCCACTGTAGCAGTGCCCAACTTCACGGCAGCCATGGCGTACTCGACCTGATGAAGCCGGCCTTGTGGACTCCACACAGTAACATCACTATCATATTGATTGCGAAACTTTGCATAAAGAAGACAGTAATTGTCAAGTTTCGCATTAGCAATCACTAAAATATATTATACTTACCATGATTCTAAGCACTTAATCGTCTACAGAAAATTATATTTGTTGAATGATGACAATCCAAATATATTAGTGATGGGGATGCGCTTGCTTATTGAAATGTTATCGGAAGAGAAACAAACGATATATAACCCGATATGCTACGATATATCGATAAGTATTCTAAAATAGCACTGCTTTACTAAATTAAAAAAACATATTTAAAATTTGTATTTTAAATAAATTGTAATCCATAATTACTTATTGTAACAGTTTTAACTGTGACGTCTTATAAATAGTGTAGATTACAACAGTGATCGATTAATCACAGTGTTGTAAAAAGTACCAGTTACAGGATATTTTTGGCGTAAGCTGCATACAAAGCTCGAAATATTAGTGTTGGTACTTTCAAAATATCTCTTAAATGTTTTTGTTGCTATTTAATAATATTAGAAGTTAATACTAATCTAATTGGTAGATGAAGGTGTTTTATTGTGCGTCGAGATGGGCCTTTTTGAATCCCATAAGAATCTAAGTTTGTTTTGGATGTGTGGATTGTACTGCACGGCAGGATTACTTTGCTCGGTGCAGGAGGATTACTGTGCGGAACTATCGCAAAAATCACTTAGCATGATATTGGGACAAGCGTTTAATCCGCGTTACATGAGTATCGATCCGCCCGCTGCAGCAGCAGACTCATCAAAGATCGGATCGAAAAGATCCTCTACGAAGGATGTGCCATTCTATGCCGACAATGATCCGTTACCCTTGGGCAGTTTCCCAGCCTGGGAGACAGATCACTTTGCTTACCTTGGAGAGGATTCACCCAAAAAGAAAAGGAAGGCAAAGAGAAATATATTCGTGGAAGGTTTTGGTAAAGCAGATATGTTTAAATCCCGCCCATGGGAATGCTCCTCCGTAATCAACTGGATCGATTTGGGATTGAATTACTTTCCACGTTATATACGATCCATTGAGTGCATCGCTAAGAAATGTTGGTATGGTCACTTCAACTGCAAACCCAAGTCCTTCACCATCAAAGTGCTGCGCAGAAAGCCAGGATCCTGCATTCACGTGACCGACAAACTTATCTTGATCACCTCCGATGAGTTCCCCAGCGACTATACGCAGTTGTGGATCTGGGAGGAAATCGCCGTGAACTTCTGCTGTGAATGCGTATTACTGCAATGAGTCCTAGTCCTAAGTCGTAATGTTTTAAATAAAGTTTCTATTTAACAAAACACTTTAATGGCATTGGGAACTACGGATACTTTGATAGGTCGAGGTTCATACTCCTCACCATCGATCGAATAGAAGATATTGGGGTTACTCTCAGCCGGATACAGCTTAATGGTTCTACTCTTCAGTGTCATATTGGGTTCAACGGTCTTCCTCGTCACATTTGGAATATTCTTGATGAACTCCCAGCCAGGCTGAAGGGAATTGATGAACCTGCTTTCCAGTTCTGCGTAGTTGTCAGAATTTTCATTAAGTGCAATATTTATCTGGTTGGATTTAATCGATCCTTCGTGGTTAATCCCGCAGTTATCGTTGATAATCTGATTATGTGCAGAACCTTTAGAGCCGCTCTGGGAGGTCATCAGTTTCTTAGTTAGGAAGAAACCCTTAGCGGGCATTGGAAGTTTCTCTCTATCATTGTAACAGTTGTTGCAGCCGGCACAAGGTGGCGTATAGATGTACTCCGTATCCATATTCCAGGATTCACCATTTCCTTTAATCGAACGGAAGAAGGCAGCCATGTAATGTCTCAGTGGTCCAAAATACCAGTATTTATCTTTTGAAGCATCGATGTCCTTAATGAGACCCCAGGAGAAGCTCTTCAAACCGTAGATCGGCTTCAAATGCGTCACATTTCCATCAGCATCCGCCTCGTTCAGCACATCGTACTGAATCACATTCGCTGATTTGGACTGATTGTTTAGCAGTGGCATCAAGGATTTGCACAGACTGACAACGTACTCCAACTCCCCCTTGCCGGCATACTTGTCTCGACCCAAAGGCACAAAGGTAAGGGGACACAGTTTTCCCTTTCGCCGGAGCAATCCCGTTACGACTTCGGAACTAGTTCCGTCTCCGCCGGCCACAACAATCACATCGGGGAGCTTCTCCAATTCTTCGACAAATGCCTTGGCATGTCCAATGTAATTCGTGCGGAGAATGTCAACGGAGTAGCCAGCTAAATGCAATACGGGTTCACAGTATTTTTTAAACTAAAAATAAGTAAAGTTTTATTGATCAAATTGAGATAATGGTGTGTGATGTTCTTACCAACTTATCTGCCTTCTTGTCATTTGCAATTGGATTCATGACGACAAGAATATTTTGAGGTTTTCCAGTGGATGCTTCTGCTGTTTGCATGACATTATTGGAAAATTCTTTCATATATCTTTGAATGCTGAAATAGTATAAATTATTATTTAACAAGCACGTGCATAATTTCTAGATAGATACTCTATGTTAGTCTTTATGGTTGATACGCCATAGCCCGCTATGCCAGCGATCACAACGCTCTTCTTCCAATTATTTTTAATAGTCCTCAGAGCATTCATTTCGCTAAACTAATTATATAAATAATCTCAACCGAAAACAGAATTAAAATTTGTTTTGTTGACACCAAAATATAGTTCATATGAACTAGCTCAGTGTCAAACTATTCGATTACCCAACCGATGTTTTATCGAAAAGAAAGTCTAGATTGATTTAACACATATTTTTATTTCAATAGTGATTAAAAGTTGTTTAAAGTATAAATATAACAAATTAGTTTTCATTTAATATGCTTTTCGTGAAATGATGCTGCCTATCGATATTATGTGAATAAGAACAAACACTATCGAAATGTATTGTGTCAATTCCATCATTCCAATGGTTGTAGGATTATAGTTTACAATAAAATAAAAACAACATAGGTCGAATCCCCGTGCAAGAGATGAAATTATTTTGTAAATTATGAAACTCTATAAAGCTGAACTGGGCTTAGGTTTTGCGTTTATTTTTTAAAGTGTTCAATTACGTGTTTGCTGTATTGATTTGATAATCACAAACTAAATAATGAATACCTAGCTACATTCATATGTGTGTGTATATATGTTTGTATAATGTCTGGATAAAATTAGTATTTAAATTAAAAATATACTCTCCTCCTGGTTAAAAGGACTTTCAGCGAAATTTTTATATTCGTGTACAGGTATGTGTGTATATGTATTAATAAATTTCACATTATATATGTATACAAGTCCGTGTGTTTGTGTGTGTGTGTGTGTGTATACACGATATGTAAATGTAAATTGCAGAATTTATGGATTGAATTAACTTTGTTGGGAGAATGGAAGTTTAAATTCTTATATTATGTGGGCTACTTATTATTTGGAAGTTTTAAATCATTTAGTGAAACGATAGTTAATAAAAAGTTCGCATAGAAAAAAAGCAACTTACAACCAGCTCTTTCTATGAATGTATGTATATATGTATGTATGTATGTATGTATGCACATACCCATGGATCGCTCTCTCACACACACACTCTTACTTGCACATGTATGCAAAATTTTCCCTGTCTCCTCCCCATAAAACTAGCTGACAAAAACTACTTCAACTGCAGAAAAGGAGAAAGGAGGCGAGGCTAAATAGGACAGTAGAAGTATAGATATAGTTGAATGGATCGAAATAGACATATGTACATATGTATGTATATCAACATAGCTACATGGCTAGATAGGGAAGGTCGTCGATCTCAAGTCTAACCACAAAAATTGGCATGTAGGTTCCACAAAGTCGTGGCTCTTCATTCGATCAAGATTGCCATGCCCATATGTAGTACGCCCATGCGTAGTGATAAAAACGATGAACAGGATTGCCAGCAGTACATAAAGAGGGATGAATAAGCAGCTGGGTGCGCGCAAACACTAACATACATATGTGTGGACATACATGTACATATGTAAGTATGTATGTACATACATGAGGCGTTGGGAAATCTTTGTGAGAGTTGCCGCCTCCTTTACCTTCCATTAAATATAAATGCATATGTACTTAAGTGTGTGTGTGTGTGTGTGTGTGTGTGTTGTTGGTACTCCCGTGGGATCGGTACCGTTGTTGTTATCGATAATTGCCTGGAATATCAGTATGAATATGTACATTTGCATCTATATAAATCGAATGAATGTTTATCCCGTAAAATACATAAAATATAATGAATTATTTCATTTTTTTACTTTGTGGATTATAGCCAAAATGGACGAGACGGACAAAGCGCAACAAAATATGATTTCCAATCTACCTCTTTTGTTCGCAAATGGGTATCCAACATCGTTGGAAAAAATAAGCGAGTCCCAGCTGGAAAACTTTATTCCATTTATGGTGCAATGCTCTTTGGGTCACATCAATTTACCAAAGAAAATAGACTGCAGTGAGCCCGAGTGGTGGCCAGAGAATGCCCCATTTGGAATACCCCTGAAAAAGCCCAAAAATTTTAATGGCGTAAGTATTCCCATGGGTGTATATGATATGTACCTACATATGTTGACTTCCCACATTTATCGATTTTTTGTTCTTCGCAGGATTGGATGGAGAAAATGAAGGAAATTGTAGTTATCTGTTATCAATTTCACAAGAGTCTCTTCTTGTTGCGATTCTGCAATGATTTGGCGGCATATGAGCACGCCAGTTTAAGGTTCATGAACAATTACAATTCAACAACATCCCTATATGATAGAAGGAATAATAAGTTATTGGTTACATTTCGCAATGAAAATATGGTCAGTTCATGTATAATAGTTATGTATATAAATGTTATAACTCAATTTCTGTTCTTTCTCTCTAGTCTTATGATCGACACCAGAAGAATAGAAAATGTTTACTATCGCACAAAAGTAAAACCGATATTCCCGATGAATCACAATATATGATGGTCGAACCACCTCCGTTCGATATTTATTTATGCGATAATTGTGATGCCGAACTCTATTCCAAGGAAGCAATACTGGTAAGGAGTTCAGAAATATGACAGATTTAACCGAAAAAATGCTAACTTGTCAGCACTATTGATTAATTTGATTATAATATATTCTATTTACTCTTTTAAAAGGAACACGAAAAGATCTGCAATATTGAGGATGATGTTATATTATGCGATTCACCAGAGCCAGATAATAAACAGGATAACAAAAATTATATCGAACAACAGAACGCATTCCTGCAAAACTTCTGTCTGCGGACAAAACAATCCGATTGCGATTCAGTGAAGGTGACACAAGACGGAGCAGTCGCTTCCAATGCCGATGAACCAATGGCCGTTACGTCAACTAAAAATAAGCGCATATCAGCACGAAGGAATCGGGCTGTGCCTTCCCTAAATAGATGCTCATTTATACCAATATCATCGCCAGCTGGACAGAAGTTGCTAAAGACCATGAAACAGACGACAACGTTGGATTACATCTTCGAGAGGCAGGAGCGCATGGATCGCTTCTGTTATACGCCGATATCGGTGAAATCCAGCTACAGATGCAAAATGTTTGAGAAGAGGATGACCTCCAGTAATGTGCACATAACGTTCAAGAAGATGCAGGAGACGAGCTCCCACATCTATACGTTTCCACGCCGTCAATTTCAACAGCGTAGAGATATTACGCAAAACTTTTTGTTTCTCAATTCGCCATTGATAAAGCAATGCCGTCCAATCTCGGTTCGATTAAAAAAGCTCGGCGATAATATTGGTGAACAGTTTCCTGCAACAAATTCTAAACTTAATATTAGGCTAACTCGGGATGCTTCACTCAATTCGCAATGGAGAATTTCGCCATCAACTGAAGTTCTTGTCGATACAATTGATTTGTGTTCCTCGGATGATGAAGATCAAGTGACAACAGCAACTACAACCACAGCAATAATTACACCATCATCATCATCATCAGCAGCAGCAGCAACTGCATCGACTACGACAAATGCTTTGGCAGCTATCACGACCCCATCCAAAATGCGAAAGTCGGATACATACGCCATCATTGCATTATCGCATAAAAAGGATGCAGTTGCTCAGCTCAATGGCTATGTGGAAACGGAATGCGCTTCGTTAACTGGTTACGTGCAGGCAGCGGCGACGGCGACGGGGGCAGCTACAACAGATGACAATTCACTGCGACCTCTGCAGCAATCTGTATATATATTTTCCAATTATAAGACTAATTCAGTACTAAATCGGTTCAGTCTGCCATCAACCAAATCGAATAGTTCGGATAAGGCACTCATGCAGCAGCATCCGTCATCAAGGACATTTGCGCAGCATACGGCAAACAATCAGGAGAATTGCGATTTGCCAAAGAAATTGGTGACGGAATGGTGTGCCGTGCATCCTCATCCTCCAACAAGCTCGGAAAGAAAAGACATTAATCAAACTGTTGAGACACTTACTTTAGAGAATCTTTCAGCTGTTCAGCCTTCGTATCCACCTAGCAGAATAATTTCCATTGATTTAACCACATAGAACATAAAACTAACCGCTACAATTGGTATATATACACAATTACATACATAAATTAAGTATTCATAATAAAATATTGTTATTTTATACAATTAAATTTATAACTTTAATTTAAACATTGCTGTGCTTTCATTCAATGAGTTCAAGTTGAGAGGTCAATGACTTTAGGGAAGCAGCGATGCCAACGTGACTGCCAGGGTTGCCAACTTGATGGGAAATTTCTTGAAAATAAGCTAGAAGAAAATATGGAAAATCAGATTCAGAAATACTATAAAAATGATTGAAAGACTTTTCGTTAGGGGCATTCATTCATTTAAACATATAATTTTTCTTAATATTTTGCCAAACAAAAAACATGTTTCGATATTAGATTTTATTGAATGCGGCAATATCGACACTCTGTACGAAGTCTTCGTTCTTCTCGATCTCCTCTGTGAGCCAATCAATGGAGACCTTCTCGTCCTCGACGACACAGGAGATGGTCAACTTTTGAATACCATAGGCAACAGGAGCGAATTTCGATGCACCCCACAACAGACCATCGGTGGTGATTTCCCGGATCTTGGCCTCCATGGCCTTGAGATCGACCTCGTCATCCCATGGCTTCACATCCAGCAGAATGCTCGATTTCGCAATGATTGCAGTCTTGGTTGCCTTCTTTGCAGCATATTTATCCAAACGTTCCTGGCGGATACGTGCTGCCTCGCCATCCTCGTCCTCGCTCTCCGACCCAAACAGATCAACGTCATCATCGCCATCAGCGTCGTTGGTTTCATCTGTCTTGGCGCTGGTTGCAGGGGCTGCTGCAGGCTTGCTGCCGAGGACCTTCTCACTCAAAGCTTTAAGCTCATTTTCAAGGCGCTTAGTGATTGCTTGATATGATTTTGTGAATTCGGAAAGCTGTTGTTTCAGCTCCCTATTTTCGGTTTCCAAGGCTGTGAGACGACTTAGAATATCCGAATTTGAGCTGGGCTCCAGTGTCAGGCCATCGATCTAGAAAACAAAAGTTAATCAGTAGTGTTAATCACAGGACAGGAACAAAAATGCAAGGACTATGAGAATTGTCTTACTTTCTCCAATGAATTTTGGATGTGCTCCCTCGCTTTGGCAATTTCAGACGCTAAGATGCTACAGTTGTTTGCCTTGGAGCCCTTCAAATGAAAGAACAAACAAACACAGTTAAATCGAGTATCACACAACATGGTCGTTGGGAAAAGGATACATCAAGGATATGAAAAAGGCTGCATTGCCGAAATGAAAATAATAGCAACGTGTCAACTCAAAATATTTTTGACAGACGCTGATAGTGTAATTTTGTGACAAACTTACGTAACGGAATTCGATTCTAAGGAATTTTTTTAAACAAATCAGATCGAAAAACAAAATTTTAAATAGTCATCAAAAAATTAGAAAAGAAATAAGATAATACAAAGCGAAGATTGACACGTGCAAACTTTTATGCCACGAACATACATATGAGACATACTATATGAATACTATATGTATGTAGGTCCTAATCTACGGAATCTAATCTAATTTAACTAAATTGAATGCGTATAAAAAGATGGAAGGATGTATGCACATTCACTCACACATGCACGTACATATGCATATGTACATACATATGTAAGAACGTATTGGAATGTACATATGTATGTATGTACATAGATTATTATTCCATCTAAATGCACGTGTATTCTGCACATAATTTGCGAATCGAGTAACATAAATTTTCAATGTTAAAACATACCTTGTTCAACGATTCGTAGTGTTGTTTCTCGGCATTGTCGTAGCGGCTTTTATCAACCCAAAATTTATCAGTAATTTCAACTCGCATCTTGACTATGTTTAATTAAGCCACACACAATAAGTAAAGCTGTAAAAACGCCGATGCAGAGGCTCTCCGGCAATCGAATGAAGTATATCGATCACTTGATTTATTTAATTCAGCTCTGCAAATATCGATTAATAATTAGAAATATTTAATTGATGTATTCTAAAACATATATATGTATAAGTATTAATGTGCCATTTTAAATCTACATTTAAATTATTCTTAATTTAATGAAGATTTACATCAATAGAAACATTTCTCTGAATTATATCCTAGCTATACGATTATTGCTGATTGCCACCTCTATTTGCATCACTGCGTATATCGATTAATCGATATGTTGGCAACCCGGTGTTAGAAATGTACTAAATTTTCTTGGAGTCTTGGGAGTACGTGTCGAAAAGTAATAAAGAAAATGGAAATAAAATGGAAAATTTGCTGTGCGGCATTATTATATTTGTCTGTAACAGTGACAAACGCAGAGATAGTTAATAGAAATGTGGAACGAGTACTGGATCTGTCCTCACAACTGGTAAAAACCACATATAAAATAATCGCTGAGGAGACTACCGGCGAACCCATTAAAGAATATGTGTTTATTGTAACTGAGCCAAACCTATCGCACATTTCGGCAAAAGATGGATTTAATAAGAAAATTGAAGTGCAACAAATCCAGGGAGGTGCAAGCAATCAGATAAGTTATAAACTTAAGTTGCCGTCGCCTGCATCCAAGCAAACCATAACCATAGATACAGTCTCCAGTAAAAATGTTCTTCCACACCCATCAGAAATCAAACAAAATGATAAGCAATTGGTCAAATTTGTTGGAAAACTTTATCTCTTCTCCAAATACAAGACAACTACCCAAAAGACCAATCTAATTCTCAGTTCATCGAATGTTTTGTCGCATACACAAACCAAACCGTTTTCAGTCACTTCGAATAAAGTATTTTACGGACCCTATGAAAATATCGCAGGTATGTAGTAATTGAAAAATATAACCTATTGTGTGAGTCAACTAATGTTTAATTGAATTGCAATACGTTGCAGCATTTGCTGAGGACGAACTGGTTATTCACTATGAAAACCAATCTCCCTTTTTGACTGTAAACACTTTGGAACGAACTATTGAAGTATCGCACTGGGGCAACATTGCCGTCAAGGAGGAAATTCAAATGACACACACTGGCGCCAAGTTGAAGGGATCATTCTCTCGCTATGATTTCCAGAAGGACGGGCGCTCTGGTCAATCTGCCGTGAAATCATACAAAACCTACCTGCCAGCATCGGCAACTGGAGTCTATTATCGGGATACTAATGGAAACATTTCTACCTCTAACATGAACTCGATGCGTGACTTTGTTGATTTGGACTTACGCCCGAGATTCCCTCTGTTCGGCGGATGGAAGACTCAATACATTCTCGGCTACAATGTTCCCTCATATGAATATTTGTATAACTCTGGCAACAACTATATGCTGAAGATGCATCTTATCGACCACATTCATGATAATATGGTGATCGATGAAGCCGTTGTGAACATCATTTTACCAGAAGGTTCCTCCAATATCGAGCTGATAACCCCATACAGCGTTAAGCGGCATCAAAATGAACTGATGCACACCTATTTGGATACTGTGGGCCGCCCAGTGATATCCTTCTCTAAGCGCAATTTGGTGGAAAATCACATTTCCGATTTCACACTTAAGTACACGTTCACGAAAGTGTCCTTACTGCAGGAGCCACTCTTAGTTATTGGATTTATCTACTTCATATTCCTATTGACTATTGTGTTTCTACGATTAGATCTTTCCATCACATCCCATTCTCACAAGGATTAATAATCTTTATTTATGTAAGAAGTCGATTTAGTGGCCTCTATTAAAAGAAATCTGTAAACTTTTACATTCAACAAATAAAACAGATCGTCTTATAGAATAAACTATTTTGATGCCCTTTTCCTACATTGTGAAAACGGAAGGTTCACCAATTTTTCACATTTTTGACATAAATTGAGCGAAAATTAAAAATACCAATTTTTTTAAATTTTTGGTCATATTTTCTAACATATTGTTCCACAAAAAATGTATGCTCAAAGGCTACAGAAAGTTTATCGGCTTGGTTAACTGTATGTAAATTGCGCGGCTAATAGAGCTTTTATTATTAATCGATATTCCAATGACTTTCGATATTAATGCATGCGATTAGAAAGCACGAGCTATCGATCACAGTTCTATATGCATAAATAAAAACACCGCAAGCACATTCAGCGCAGTGTTAAACAAGTGCTTGCCGAGTTAAAGTTTCTTAGTTTCGACTGCTTGTTAAAATGAGTTTCAAGAGCCAACCAAGTGGATTTGCCACCAAGTCAATCCATGCCGGTCAAGATCCGGAGCAATGGAAAAGTGCCAGTGTCATTCCGCCAATTTCTATGAGCACAACCTTTAAACAGGATGCGCCCGGACAACATCGTGTAAGAAATGTCAACATTTGATTTTTTATTAATATCTAAATAGATATAGGATTTTATATGTGTATTAATCTAGATGTTTCTCTGGTGAAATGTTTTTTATATTAATTGTGTGCATGCGTTGCTCACCAAATCTTTATTTGGCTATTGTATTTATACCCACAAACATATGTACATATGTACATACATACATATGTACATACAAATATAAACTGCTGGTACATTTCCATGTGTGTGTGTGTATGCGTGATCCCACAACGCAGAGGCGGTTGATAAAAAGTTCCTGTAGAGGGCGTAACTCAAGTTTTTTTTTAAACCGGTAGATCTTGAAAATGGAGAAAATTTATTAAAAATTTTCTTTAAATATTATTATCATGCGAGTTCAAAAGCTGCTAACCGGAAGTGGCAATTGTCTAGACTAAAATTAGACTCGTTTACAATTCTTTATACAAGATTGAGGACCATGAATAGGCAGTTCCATTATAAATTCCAGAAAAACATTTTCTATTATTGTTGACTATTCATATTTAAATCATTTGTTTTTTAATGAGCTTGCACTTTTTTCATTTACAAAACAATTTCTTCTCTATAGAAGTTGACAAATGCTTAATAGATTCCTTATCTGGGACTCACTTTGCGGTATTATCAGACCTCTGACTTTGTATGCTTATCTCTGATCCGCGTGGCGTCTTGTCAATGGAACAGCTGAGCTATTGCTGTCAACTGGGGTCTTCAATATATATACATATATATATATGTATATATAATTATAATCATAATTGAAACACATTGTTGTAGCCTAAAGATTAAGAGGAAGTTCAAGGAAATGGGCCTGTCAAGTTAAAAATATTCAACATATTTTAGGGCTTTGAATATTCGCGCAGTGGAAATCCAACCCGTAACGTGTTGGAGCAATGCTTGGCCGCCTTGGATAATGCCAAATACGGCTTGACCTTCTCATCTGGACTGGGGGCCACCACCGCAGTGCTGACCATGCTTAGCAGCGGCGATCATATTATAATGGGCGATGATGTCTACGGCGGCACCAACAGGCTTATCAGGTAAAGTCTAAATATAATTCAATTTAATATTGAAAGTGAAATTCATGATCTATATGATTGTAGGCAGGTGGCAACACGTCTTGGTTTGACTGCAACATTTGTTGATGCCACCAAATTGGAAAATGTCAAGGCTGCCATCAAGCCAGAAACCAAGGTGAATCCCCTTTACTTAACACTAATATTGTGTATCGTACTTAGGTAATCCTCCAATTTCAGCTCGTTTGGATTGAGTCGCCAACGAATCCCTTGATCAAGGTGGTAGATATTGCTGCCGTTGCCAAGTTGTGCCATGAGTCTGGCAAAATCATCGTTGCCGTTGACAATACCTTCCTAACCTCGTACTTCCAGCGGCCCCTGGAGCTGGGCGCCGATTTAGTTTGTTATTCGTTAACCAAATACATGAACGGACATACTGATGTGGTCATGGGTGGCATTACAATGTCCTGCGAAGATCTGTACAACAGATTAAAGTTCCTGCAAAATGGTAAATGGGCATATTTATTTTAAAGTTGATGTTGTGGGAGTATGTTAAATTAAATTTATTTTTCAGCCGTTGGCATTGTTCCTTCTCCATTTGATTGCTATCAGGTGAATCGCAGCTTGAAAACCTTATCCCTGCGCATGGAGCAGCATCAGAAGAACGCCATTCAGGTTGCCAAGTTCCTAGAATCGCATGCCTTTGTTGAGAAGGTTCTGCATCCCGCATTGCCTACGCATCCTCAGCACGCCGTGGCACTGAAACAGACCTATGGCTACAGTGGCGTCTTCTCATTCTACATTAAGGGCGACCTGAAGCACTCAACTGCCTTCCTGAAGGCCCTTCAAGTATTCACACTGGCTGAGAGTCTTGGAGGCTATGAGAGTTTGGCGGAGTTGCCGTAAGAAATTTCGAAAATTACTTATCGACAGTATAATTAATCGATTAATGATTACATTTTCAGTTCGGTGATGACCCATGCTTCAGTTCCAGCCGAAGATCGTAAGACTTTGGGCATTAGCGATGGTCTTATTCGTTTGTCTGTTGGCCTGGAAGACGCTGAAGATTTGATTGCCGATCTGAAGCGTGCTTTGGAAGTTGCTGCAAAGGCTTAAGATGCTAATAATTGTTGCCAATGATTATGTATATATTGTAAACTGCACAAATAACTTTGAATATCGCTACATAATCTTTATGCTGTTTCATTGCAAAGAATCAATAGGGTTTATGAATATGAATGATAATGGGTGTAACAGAAAGGGGGCGTAACTGACCCCATATAGAATACATATAATGAATCAGCATTAAACGAATTTGCTGCAAAACATATCTGTTATGTGATTTGAAACGATATTAGGACCGGTATACATATATCGATAACATATCGATAGATGCCGGTGTATTCAGTGTCATACATAATAAATGTGAGAAGTAAACAACGTCATGTTGAAGTCTGAGTTGGCAGCCGTTGCCTTCTTCGGCATTGCATTAAGATCAATCATCTCCCTAAATTCGTATTCGGGATTTCATAAACCGCCCATGTATGGCGACTATGAAGCCCAACGTCATTGGCAGGAGGTGACCGTAAATTTGGAAGCCAAGGAATGGTATACGAATGGTACCGAGAATGATCTGCTATATTGGGGACTGGACTATCCACCGTTGACAGCCTATCATAGCTACCTCATGGGACGAGTTGCGGAATCCATTGATCCCAGTTTTGTGGAATTACATGGAAGCAGAGGTATCGAATCCAAGCAGCACAAGAGTTTCATGCGGATGACAGTATTAGCCGCAGATACCTGCATCTATTTGCCAGCTGTGTGGGCATTAAGTACTTGTATTGCTGGCACATTTAAAAGTAATGTGAAGTACATATTATTTGCCCTATTCGCAATTTATCCTGGCCTAATCCTCATTGATAATGGACACTTCCAGTACAATAACATTTCACTGGGATTAGCAGCGATAGCTATCGGAGCAATATTGTGCAGTAAATACAGTGTGGCAGCTTTTTGCTTCACATTGGCGTTGAATTATAAGCAAATGGAATTATATCATGCTTTGCCATTCTTTGTATATCTGCTTGGAGTCTGTTTATCGCAGAAAAGGTAATTTACAATTTATTTACAAGTTTAGTTTAGTATGTGCAACAATCGGAGAATGTAACGTTAGCAGCGATAAGTTTAAACGTATCGATACTTTACGTGTCGTGAGTATTTGTCGAAGGAATCGTTACGAGTATATACGGCATTTGAACTTAAAGTACCTGCAGTGTTTTTAACATATTTTTATCATTTTATTTCAAACTTTATTTTAGTTTTGGCAAATTTACTAGTCAGCTATCAAAAACAGCTATCGTTGTTATTGCAGTCTTTGGCATCCTTTGGATTCCGTGGCTGCATTCCTTTGATGCCGCCTTGCAGGTTGTTCACCGACTTTTTCCACTGGGACGTGGTGTCTTTGAGGACAAAGTTGCCAACTTTTGGTGTAGTTTAAATGTGGTATTTAAGCTAAAGTACGTAGTATTGAACTATCAAATTATCTGAATATTTTAATCAATTTTTTCATTTACAGAAAACACTTTACAAACCATCAGATGGCTTTAATTTGCTTGGCAACCACACTCTTAGCTGCAGTTCCAACTAATTTATTACTATTGCTGCGTCGAATCAAATCCATGTTCCTTTTGACTTTATTCAATACCGCAGCTGCATTTTTTCTATTTTCCTTTCAAGTAAGTTTCACTAAGTTAAAATAATAATCAGAAAAGTAATATAATATATCTTATATTTTTTAGGTGCATGAGAAGACGATTCTACTTTTGGCACTGCCAGCAATCTGTCTTTTCAACTGGTATCCAAGGGAGATGCTTTGGTTTCTGGAGGTATCAGTGTTCAGCATGTTGCCACTGCTAAGAAGGGATCTATTGTTGATTCCTAGCATAGCCGCAACAATTCTTTTGCATTTGGTTTTCAAACTTGATTTCCTGCAACCCAAGAAATGTCAAAGAACTTGGTTGAATACCCTCATAGGCATTTCGGAAATTTTGATGATTGGGATTTTATTGGGATTTGTGGCGATAGAACCTCCTGTAAGGTATCCGGATCTATGGCCATTGATTATATCTGTCGTAAGCTGTGGACATCTGCTGTTATTCCTCGCCTGGGGATACTATCAACAGTTAAGCCAAAGGAATTTATGAGAATATCATGAATAAAATGAGCATTTGTTTAAATATCTAATTGAGATTTATTAATTTTATTAAACATGAAGTCGCATTCCATTTATGTAAATGAGAAACATAACCCCATTTATTACACTTACACTTCACATTATTATCAATTTTGAACAATGTCATTAATATCTTTACATTTTAGTATTTAGTTTTGAACAAGTGTGATGGTGACATAAAGAAATTTTCTAATGATTTTCGAAGTGGTTTTTATAATTATATTTACTTAGTTTTTTGTTTAGTTATTATTATTTTTTTTTTCATTTTGTTGGTTTAGTTTTAGGTTTAGTTTTAGTTTCTTGTATTATTCCTTTAAGACTATTTTTGCTTTACTTGTTCTCCACCGAAAGTCTGCTGATGTGTAGACAGCGCTAGTCGAACCACAACCTGACGGGGATTATCTTTCCGTCAGGCGCCTCCGCACGATGATCTTCGAGTGGAATTGGTTTGGAATTGACCGCAAGACTTTAGCTCAGTGAATACTTCTGTGAAGAAGGCTGGTTCCGCATTAATTTTCAGCATCTTGTTGCTTAATCTGTTCACGATCACTAGACATCTACAGAATGTTAACAAAAAATTACAAAAAAAGACAATTTTATGATATACATATATCTAAGGTGAGTTCTCTTACCTGTCCCAAAAGTTTTCCTTGGAGTCTTCAACTAGAAATGGTTTCAATGGATAACTGATCTCATTGCCCATATACGAATAGGACAAGTACAAGCAAGTGAGCACGGATGCCTGAAGCTCAGATTCCTTAGTTTCTTCGCCGTTAACGAGTTCACGCACCAACATATAGACGAACACAACATTAGCTGGATTTATAAATGCCACATCCTGCAAAAAAACACGTTTGACTTTGAATTAGTTTCGAATTTAGGCGTATAGGTGCCGCCACCACAATTGATAGTTCACTAACTGGCGATAGCTCGATAAATTATCGACTTACAACGCGATCACATGAAACTTTCGACGACGTCTAACGGTCTTTTAATTTGTAATATGTTTAAAGGCAAACAAACTTTGAAAGTATAGTAAATAATATAATATACCTGCCAGCCCTGCAAGAGGAGGCTACGATCAACAGCCCTCAGCCACATGACAGCGTCGCCAGGATCAAAGTTATTCAAGCGATGGCAACGGTAGTGTAGAAACATGCCCAGGCATTTCAAGAGCTCTGAAGTCGAAGCCTAAATAAATTGGAATTTTTTAGCAACTTTTCATAAATATATGTACATATGCATAAAGAATATATATGTACATATGGGGTGAGAGTTACCTGTATAACAGTTTTGCGTGGAATATGATTTTGATTTGTGTTCTTAATCTGTATCGAGGAAGCCTGTAACTGCTGAGGCAGTGTCAATGCTAAAGGCTGTTTCTGTATTAATTTATTATGATTTGTAATCGAATTCGTATTATTGACGCGCCCCAATTCCTTGGCGCTCGCTGCGGACGTCGGCTGCTGTGTTTTGGCTGATGGAAAGAATGGCAGTTCCCGTATAACTTGATTTTGATTGCAATGATGATTCTGTTGCTGCTGCTGCTGCTGTTGCTGCTGATGCTGTTGCTGCTGCTGTTGCTGCTGATGCTGCTGCTGATGCTCCTCGATGTGGTTGCAGTGCAGCTGGATGTTCTTGTTCTTGTCGGCGGACGAGGTGTATGCCGATGCCTCCAACAGTTGGGCCTTGAAACAGGCCGTTGGAATATTCCCACATTTGTTCTTGTTCTCCACCTTCTTCTTGTTGTGGGACGTGGAGAGTTTCTTCCAGGAGAGCGCATTGATGAACAGCGAGTGCTTCTTCAGGCTCTTCTCGATGGAGCTCTTCTCGGAAATGACAATGGAGTTCTCGTTATGCGAGTCCAGATCATTGTTGATGGTGTCCTTCGACGACACCGTCAGATTGTTAAAATTGTGCGCTGTCAGCTGCGTATGATGCATACTGTTATACTGGATGCTGCCGGAGCCATTCCGGGACATCGGATGGTGGTGATGTGTGATGGACTTTTTGTTCTCGCGATTCTTCGCATTGTTCAGCTGCTCATACGAGAAGTTATTCAAATGGGAGTCGATCGATCCCGCCGTGTCATTCAGTTTCTCTGGCTGAGTGTCGCCTCCGCTCTGATTGTATGGGAAATTCGGTTGTGACGAGTATATGGGATGTCTATCCCGAGGATTAAAACTTAAAACCGTTCCCATGTTCCCTAATCATATCAAAGTACAAAAAAAAAAATAACAAAATTATATATACATATATAATTATATAATTATAATCATACAAATTATTTCGAAATATCCATTTGCATTTATCCAAAATATTGATTATTTTGTAGACACACACACACACACACACATTGTATATATGTTCTCAAGGAATTTGTGCAGTTTTCTTTACCTATTCGAAAATTTTCAAATTCCAAATTGAACTAAAATTCTTTGATTTTCGTTTTGAATTCAACTGGCATTAAGTTAGTTATTGATTTGAGATAATTTTGTAAATTGTTTGTTGCTAATTGATTTATTGCAATTTGTTTTTCTACATAGTTTTGAAACACAGTTCACTTAAGCACCCAAGAAATATGCCTCAAATCGATTTCTTGCATGCGAAAATTCCAGCCAAGGGTGGAAATTCTATTGCTCCCCTCCCCCCCCCTCCCGGCAACACCACCCCACATCGTACTCGCCCAAACTGAGCATGCCCAGCCAGGAATTGCCACCAAACAGTACATAGTAGTAACGTTTCTTACCCCTAACTTGGCTTTCACAAATGGAAATAACAATTCGAAATGATTTGGTATTTTTGGGGATACTTTTGGTATTTTCTTAGGTATTTAAATTGTGTCACTTTGAATAGTTTCTGTTTTCGTTGAAAATTCTGCGTGTTTTTCTCAGCTAACCTCTATATGTACATATATGGTGACTATATATTGTATTAGTAATTTTAAAAAAAAATTATATTTTAATCATTATAATATTTGCATATTTTTAGACCACATTAAGCATCAAGCATCAAGCACCTGCATGTTTATACGCATTTTAAAGCTGCGATAAGCTGCGATAACTTATTTTTAATTCCTTAATAATAATACACATATTCCCCTATTAACATATAAATTGTTTTCTAGATTTTAATTAAACTTAACTTTAACTTCATATTATGTGAGTCGTTGTTGCTTTATGCAGCTGCCAGTTACAAAACTGAAAATATACTAAGTATATATTTCGCACAATTTGCAAATTCAAAACTGTTATACAAGACCTGCAAACTGCAAAAACTGTTATACAATGCAGGCTTCAAAGAAACCAAACAAATCGGTAGCTGGCGCCATCTATGAAACTGTGCCTGCCGCCATTTTAAAAACAACAACTGCACCAATAGGCAAGGGTCTACTCGTGACTGGCGCCATCTGGCAAGCAGCAGCATAATGAGTGCCCTCTCCCTTATCAAAGCTGCTTTGTCAGGATATTTTGAGGGTGGCATATGCCCCGTTATCAGCTAGGTAGCTTCAATGCTGTATCAACAAGCTCATACTTTGGTATTTTTTAATAATTTAGAAAGAGTTTGTTGTGTAAACACTTGTGATATATGCGAGTACTTGGCTTTTATTTGCTTTGCGGGTTTGCGCATGTCCCGAATAAATAACATCAAATAGAAAAGAAGAAAAACGAGGAATAGGATAAGCAGCATTCGTTGAAAAGTTACATACTGCATATAATTTTTTGTTTTACTATATATAGAAGATATATAAAATTGGGCTGCCAAATGCCCGGATAAAGACAGTCAACATTTTACCCATAGAAAGGATATAGGAGAAAATGAATAGTTCGCGTTTCTGTCGGATTTTATTATATTTTTGTAAGTGTGCAACGATTACAAGGATGTGTTGGTATAACATACATAATAAATCCTGGCATCATTCCATACAGTATTTGCCAGAGCAACGTTATGCCAACGCAGCTACCAGGGGCCACGTCCACAACTCACGGATATGCTGATGCTGGCGGATGAGGCAACTGGTTACGGGTTCAATCAGGATGAGCTGGTCAAGCTGATCAAGCCACTGGACCGGGGACCCTATTTCGATACGTCTGCCACCAAGAATGTGACGTCCTTGGTGGGTAAAACGGGACATCTCAATTGTCGCATCAAAAATCTGGGAAACAAAACGGTTTGTTCAAGGATACCCTGAGAACTGATGTAAAGGGAATGTATCTATGTAATCCATTCCATATGCAGGTATCTTGGATACGCCATAGGGATCTACACTTGTTAACGGTTGCGGAGAGCACCTACACATCGGACCAAAGATTTACATCTATCTACAATAAGCAAACTGGAGATTGGTCCTTACAGGTATATCATAGATACTTACCAAATACATCCCTCGAGCAGAAGTAAATTTTGAAATTATTACAGATCAAATTTCCACAAATCAGAGATTCGGGAGTTTACGAGTGTCAGGTGTCCACAACTCCGCCTGTTGGCTACACAATGATCTTCTCCGTTGTGGGTGAGTTTATTACAAGAGTTTCTCTTTGCTTTTTTAGATTTTATGAAAACGATCGCTTGTAGAACCTATCACTACCATACCTGGTGGCCCTGAGCTCTACATTGATTTGGGATCAACAGTGAATCTCACTTGCATTGTCAAGCATCTGCCGGATCCACCGCTAATGGTGCACTGGACCCACAATAATCAGGTAACGAACGACTCATCTTCTATAGTTCCAAACTACGTTAACTTCGATATCTATATCCTGCAGGAAATCAACTATGATTCACCCCGTGGCGGCGTCTCGGTTATCACCGAGAAAGGTGACATAACCACATCATATCTGCTCATACAACGAGCTCAAATCTCCGATTCGGGCAGATATTCGTGCTTGCCATCCAACGCCAACTCACAATCTGTTAATGTTCATATTTTAAATGGTAAATTTGCATTATGATTAACAGAAATGTGTGTGAATTGAAGGACTTTCTTAAATTGCAGGAGATCATCCGGCGGCTGTGCAGGGAGCAAACACCTTCCAACGATTAAGTTTAAATGCGCTAATATTTCTAATTGTTTTTACACATATATAAGTATTGATAAATATTTAAATGAATTTCTTGTAAATATATATAAGAATAATGATGTTCATTATTGTATAATTAAAACCACAAAAACCAAAATAACAATAATAAACTAGATTTGAAATAATTAAGTAACTCGGAAGCTGGAGCTTTTTAAACGCAACGATCTTTGCGCCCGCCTATCGATAACAAAAATAATCGTTATCCTAGATTCTTATATTTTTTATTGTAAGTCTTTTAAGGTAACAATTCATTATCGCATTTCTAAATTAAGCTTGCTTTGGGCACATACACAGCATACATATTTAAAGTTTAACAAAAGGACACAATTGCAATACGAAAAAAGCATATCAATTGGCTTCGCTGAATACTTTATCCTCGGATAGGAAGCTCATAAAGAAACCAGCAGTCTCAGGACCCAACCAAATTAGTCCCAGAAACAGAGCCTCCACAATGCCAAGCAGTGCTCCAGCGCTAACGTCCAGGATGTAATGACGCTTGAGTATGAGACGAGAGAGGACAACACTGACAGCCCAGGCAGTCATGGGCATCCAGAAGATGATGGGCAGTGCATGCAGATGTGTGAAGAAGACAAGTATGTAGAAGGCGCGCGATGCGTGACCCGATGGGAAACTGAACTTATCGGGACCGATAGTCAACATATCGTTGGCTGGCATCGGACGGCGTCGACGTACATAGGCCTTTAACACGGCAATGATGACGATGTCCAAAAGCAACCCCACCAGCATATTTATTTGCATCTGGTAGAGATCTGGCGAGTTGAGTAGCCATATGAACGCAACCCATGTTACTAGCCAAGCGATGCCATCGCATGATATTTCCAGGAATTTGCAATGCAGCTTCAGAGATTTGAATGAAGTGAATTGCAGGAGATAGTTGACAAAGCGATCTGTCAATTTAACATCCAAATCCAGTAATTTTTTCAATGCCGGCGACAATTCCTTCTAAAAAGGGACTGATTAGATTGTTACTTTATTATGGGTCGTGGTCGTAACATACCTTAGCCATTTTCAATGTTTCCCTGTAGACTCGGTAGCAGTTTCCTTTTGAGTAATGAGTAACAAAGACGTGTGCATATATAAATTTGTATTGTTTGCTGAACATATGTTCACTAGTTCATTTAAGAACTTGGCACAGGGAACGAACTTAAGCTCATTTGTGGTGGTTCATTTGTGAGCTTTGCGGAGTACCTATATATCGATAACAGCGATAACAGATAAATAACAATCAGACTTCGGCAGATTTAAATATCTATTGCTGAATAATATTGCAAGTAAATAAAAGACTTCTGATGTACTCGTAATTAATTCAATTAATAAATTTATTATAATCGTTAGAAGATTTTTGAGATTATTAAATTCGAAAAAATAAATGTGTAACTTTTTCTTAGCTTAATGATTTATTCATAATATTACATTAATAAGATCGAAAACTGCATTTGCTTTTGATATTAAGAATCTCTTATTAGAAATATAAATATTTTGTTCAATATTTTGCTTGAAACTTTTCTTTTTTTTTTCTTTTAGCATTGTTATTATGAATATTGCTTTAAATTGCATAGTTTAACTATTTAAAAATTGTGGAGATTATTTTATTATCACATTATTTTCATTTACAGGCAAGAGATTTTACAAATGTTTTTCTAGCTATATAAATCGGCTGATTAAACAATAGAATTGTTTTCATACTTTTTTTTTATAATTTTTTTTTTACTTGATTTTGTTTTTGCATGTTGTTTAGGTTTTGTTACAATTTTTGTTTTGTTTTAAACATTAGTTTGGATCAAAATATAGATCTATTGCCAAATGTATACTGAAATCTAATTTAAATACACTAAAGAAATAATTATTAATTATTAAAATGCTGCCTCCTTGCTTTTGTTATCATAAACGTTTTTTTTTTTTTGATTCCGTGATCTTAAGCAACACAATACGATATATTTTATAATAATGCTTAATCAAATTTTGAAATACAAGGAATTCGATTCGAAAGTTTTCAAAATAAATTACAAAAAAAATTTGCCTTAATAGCACATTTTATTGTGTGTGATATTTTGTTAATTATTTATATTTGTGGTAATTACGTTTTTGTTATATTTATTTTTTTATATTTGACAACCAAATAATTTGAGTTTCAAACTACAAAGAACTGACATAAAATATTTTTTAAAACGGAGTTGTTGGTTTTGTGTTTTTTTTTTGTTTTTACAAAAAAATTAAATAAATATACAATTATGTTTGCTTTGAAGCCTACAATGGTTATAAATACTTGTGTTTACGGCTAAAACTGGCAACGACAATGTATAAACTATAAACATGTTTTTTTTTTCTTCTTATCACTTATTGTCGAGCATTCAAAATATTTGTTTGAATTTGAAATGGGGATGGGAGATACCTTGGGATATTGCAAAGTGCTATTAGAGGAGAATCTTAAAAAAACTTAATTTAGAGAGGATTACAGTATCTCTCCGTTAGGTAGTTGAATAGTAGATTGCTGTTTATATTATTAGAAATATCATACTGAAATGAGTGCAATTTGGTTTGTGATAATATAATATTTTTTCATTTCTTTTGCTTTTCATTTGATTATCGTTGGTGTCGTTGTATAATGCCAAGCTACTTAAGTGTGTTTGTATACATTTGTGTGTGTGTGTGTGTGGGAGGGAAAGGGGGTTTGGTTGTGTGTGTGTGTGTGTCATTAAATGTTAAAAATACTGAAGCATGTATTTCAATAAATATGAATATCTCTTTAATTGCTTAAAATGTTAAGATTTGTTTTTTTTTTTGTTTATTTATAAAAAGCATTAAGTAATTCTGTCCGTGCTTAAGTTTATCGATTTCACACCATTATTAAATTAAAACTTTGAACCGAGTTGTTGTTTTGTTTGTTTGTTTTGTTGTTGTTGTTTGTTTGTTTGTTGTTTTAGTATTTTGGTATTAGTTGCTAAGAATACAAATTATATGAATATGAGTATATATATGTAAGTATATATATATATATATTGTGTGTGACACTATATATATATATATGTGTATATATATGTATGTAAATATGTAGAATATAATTAATAATTTTCTTTTTGATAAATAAAATTGTTGTTGTTGTTTGTGTTGATTTTTGCTGTTGAGTGTGCGCTCTTTGAAGGCGTTTTGCATTTGCTTTTTTTGCTTGAGTTACGACGAATTATTTGTTGAATATTCTTGTTTATTTGGCGTTGTATGTTAACTTTGCATTATTTTCACTGGAAACAAGGTTAAGAGGTACAGATAGTTCCTCGCCTTCGCAGGTATCATTGAACTCGGGCAAAGATTGTGATTTTTTTCGCTTTAAAATAACATCTTTTAGTTGTTGTGTTGCTGCTGCTGCTGCCGCTGCCGCCGCGCCTGCTGTCGTCTCAGATAAATCCGGTTTGTATTTCTATATAAAATTCAGAAGATTTACGTTAAGCATATTTACCAAAAAAAAAAAAAAAAAAAAAAAAGAGTTCAAGCTATCACCAGGTCTGCCCAAGAGAGGAGGAAATTGAATCTATCATAGCTTAGAGCTTAGTCATCTACTATACTCACGTTAAATACTATATCTGAAATACTGAGTGTTTCCTGATTCGTGGACATATCCCGTGACTTGCACTCTATGGGACTGCTCATATTATGCGCATCCAGATCGCTCAAGTTGCAGGGAATTTGTCTATTTCCTGAATCAAGAAAATCAGTGTTATTTAAGAACGACATTCAATTATTGTTATTGTTCAGTTCATATATTCATTACTTTTCTTGGATTTCTCGCACTCCTTTGGACGTCTGCGCCGCGTATGAATGGTATCGCGTCGCATTGAATGTGGACGATTCACGCCATGCAGTTTGAAGTATAATCCACAGGCATTGCAAACCATTTCACCGCGGACACTGCGTCGCCAAATGGTCGTCGTTAGTGTGCCGCAATTCGAGCAGGACATGTCCTTTTGAGAGGTTGTTAGTGCATTACTACTACTACTACTGCTGCTGCTGCCACCGCCTCCGCCACCGCTACCGCTGTTGCATTTCAAGCTCTGTTCGAAAATAAAAACAATTAGATTTTCTCATTACATAATTAGTATCGTAAAATAACCTTCTTGTCTTTGATTCCCTCGGGTAATGCATGGACTGATCCTTCGGCACGGGCAAAGGCGTCAATCATCTTGCCATCTGGCGGCTCCACGCTATCAGTTTTAGTGGGAAAACTCTGCTTTCTTCTACATATTTTGACAACATTCGATTGAGATTCAGACATATCCTACAAAATGCGAATATATTAGTTATTTGATTATACTAATTGATGTTAAATAAAGAGTATGTGATATTACCTTTAATAGTGGTAGTGGTTCTTCAGGTACTTTTGTCAATGCTATGGTTGACGGCACAGGAAATACAAAAGATTGATTGATCATATTTCGCAATAGATTTGTTGCGACTGTTGTTGTTCGACTTTCATCTTTGTTTTTCGCTAAGAAAATGATATTGAATTTAATTTTTAATAATTAATTGTATATATAAAATACTATAATTACATTTTTGGAATATTATTTACCAAATAACTGTTTAATTTAATAAATAAAAATAAACACACATTTTCATCTCATATTAATTTTAAAATATTAAATGAGATATATCTGCTTACCAGCTGATCTGGCCAATGCTTGCCACAGTTGTGTTGTTGCCGCATCTGTGGCATGATCAGAGCTAACACTTTCCGGTGTCTTTCTGTCATTGATCGACGATGCAATATCCATTTCCAGTTTATTCGAATCGGAACTGTCCTCCGAGTCGGTTAGACAAGTAGCAATACTATCGGTATTTAGTTTCTTTGTGTTTACGTTTGTTTGGTAACTGGAGCTGCCCGCCTCATTATTGATAGTAATACTATAGTTCTTAACATCAGCATCGATCCTCATAGGAGTCGCATGGATATCAAGTGGATGTGGATGTGGATGTGGAGGAGGTTGACAAAAGTTACGTGCTGATGCTGACGATGATGATGATGATGTTGCAGCTGCAGTTGTTGTGGTTGTTGGTTGTGGTGTTATAGTTGTTATTGGAGGGGGAGGAAGCGGCGGTGCTACTGCATTCCGAGTGTCAGTATCATAATCAGTTTTCTTTTTCTTAACAGATAGGTCGATTTCAACACTATCTGGCATCATCTCAGTGTCGATTGATGGACGTTTTGATTTTATCACAGAATTTTTAATACTTGTATCTACAATTGCAGAGAGACAAGGAGATTGGGGATTCGAGCATGGTGGTGAAATGACAATTTTTTTACTTATGTTAATAAGCACAGCGGCAGTCTCTAGTTGCTGTTGCAAGTTCTTGTATAGTTCAACATCTGGATCTTTCACTATCGAATTTTGATCTGCTTCCGTTTTCATGATGATCGCCGCCGACGATGATGCTGATAACGATGTCATTCTGTTATCTTGTTGTGGCGTCATCGTCATCATCGATTCTCTATCGATAGTGCTATTAATTGAAGCTTGTGGTAAGGATGGATTCTCAAATAAGTTTGAATACAATATGGGTGTATTATTATGCTGCATGTCTCTTAAGTTATTATCAATATGCCGATCTATATCCTTTGCTTGATTTGCATTTAAAATACCATCGTGTTTCGGTTGTCGCTGGCTAAATCTCGTCTTTGAGGATTTGCTCAGTTCAGTCAGTGCCTTTGCTGCTATTGCCTCCGATGTGGATTTTAAAATTTCATCGAGTTTTAGTTCCAAACTGTCTGAATCCTGTGACGCAAATAGGATACTCAATAGTGTGATAAATTCGACTAACGTTAACAAATAACGAGTACTTACAAGCTTTGAAGACTCGGATATTGCCCGAAATTCCTTTAATGCCTTATGTGAGTTGAGTGCCATTTTGCGAAATTTCCAGGCTGAATCCAGTTTGGATCGGCACTCACGGCAGACAATGGAAGGCAATCCGTCATTCGGCAATGGCTAAAACCACAAAATAAAAAAAAATGTCATAAAATTGAAAAAATTGTAATAAAATCACGCAAGCAGTATAGCAATTACTCTTTGAATGGCCAAAGACGGAAACGATAAACGCTGCTGAAGTAATCGATAAATTTAGATATCGTGAGCTAATCAGTTATCAATAAGAGTCTGATTAGAATAGAACGCACAATCATGAAATCCAAATCCAGCCTCTTACGAGTTTCTATTTATTTATTTATGTATGCATGTACGTATGTATGTATGTATGTACATATATCTTATGTATTTATAAGCATAGCTATCACATACACAGATATGTGATATGAATCACATACACAAACACATGTGTGGGTCTGATTAGGTATATGCATGTAATTAGTTAACCATACAATAATTCATAGAGTTGTTATAAATATTTACACTCACACACACACACACACACATTCATATGGCATACATCAAAGTATAAGTACATTACACCAAGTTGCATGGAAAGGCAACCCCGACATTTCTTTTATTTTTTAAGTGATGGTAGCGTAATCACACACAATCCACATTCACACACACACACACACATGCACTCGATACTCGCCACTCGCACATGCACATACACACGTTTAGCCATAGCCCCAATCACAATCACAATCACATGTATGAACGTGCATTCAAACATCGTGAACGCACACACACACTGTTGCACGCAAAAAAGCACACGCACACTATGACAGCTAGTCTGCTTGTATATGTACATAGTGACTGTGACTGACTGTGTGTGAGCGCGTGTGTGTGTGGGCTTAGCTTGTATGTGTTGAATTAAAAACAACTTTGCCTTACCTTAATAGAGAGACAGTTGAATATCTGAATTGTAATGTGCGGTGATGATGAATCATCTTTATGCTCTTGATTGTAATTTTCGTTTGAGTTGCTTGAAGTATTATCGCCGATATCATGTCTTGCTGTATTATTCGATTTATTATGTTGATCATATGGATGTGTTGTATCAATAATGCATGGCGGGTTGCGGGCAATAGCAGAAGGCAAAGGCACAGGCCCAGGCACACTCGGTGTGGTATAATTGTTGTTTTTCTGTAGAGGATTGCATTGGCTTTGGCCCATTGCTGCTGCTGCTGCTGCTGCTGATAACGGGTTATCATCCTCATTGCATTGGCAACGGCACTCAACGTTTGGATCCGTTGCAGCATTGCAGTGACAATTGCTGGCATTTTCATTAATATTGCACTGTTTAACGTCGTTTAATTGCTGTTGGCTCCAAACTGTTTCGTTTTTGTTATAAATTTGTAGATCTGCGCTATCGTACTCATTAACCAAAGTGAGGCACAATCGACAAACTTGGTGATACTTATTTGGTACATTATACATAATTATATATGTTTGTTATTCAATTGGTTACACTTCTAATGAAAATTACACACACTTTGATTCGGCGTTATATTATAAAATTATAACTTTAAAACAAATTAGAAAACAAATGTAAACACTATTTGTCACTTTTTCATTGTTTTACAATCCACATTCAGCTCACTGAAAATAATTCGATTCAGTGGTTCTCTCACATTGCGATACTATCGCAGTCACAAGTTCATGCTCACTCGATTAATCGATTGACAAATTGCTGTCCGCATTCAATTTATGAGTGTTGACACTAGTTGCGTTTCGGCGAAAATTTACGTATTTCGATTATTGTTGACATTACAGGTGACATTTTAATAAAGATAGCGTGCATATGTTAACATTATCTATTTAAATTTGTATTTTATTTTTACGTGATACGATCTTATTTTGGCATTAATGGATCTGCAAAATCATTGTAATCTTCAATATTATAATGCGAATGTATTTATAGTTGAAAACTTTAAAAATACAGATTTGTAGAATAATGTTAGAATCAGAAAAAATTAAGTATTTGTATAAGGAGAATAAATCTGTCGGATAGATTAGCTACCGATTTATCGCTAACTTTTCGAAATAAATCGATAGGGGTATGTTATTGCAACTCGACTCTGCTGGGCGTTCTACGACAATTTCGATTGTTTTGGTAGTGTCATCACTGTATTTAAAAAATCATTAGACTATAAATTAAAATACTACACGTATAAATACATATGCTAATTGAATTCAAAGTATGTATCCTGCATTGATTTGCAACGAAACTATGATATATACATTTCTTAAAGTGCCGAAATCATTCTTGTGAAACAACAATCGTAGTACGCACAATCTAATAATCACAACTATATACAGACAATCATCGTTCGTGGTCGTCGTCGTCGTCGTTGTCGTAGCCGTAGTGTGTACATATGCTTATACATATTTTATATGTGTACACATGTATGTAACGGAATGCGTGCATATGTGTGTGTGTGCGCCTGTGTATTCTAAAATACAATCGTATGCACATTGCCAAAACATATATACACACGCCATAAATACATATGCACTCACACATATAAAGTGAAATAGTAACAACGTAGTAAGTCCTTCTTAACATATTTCAACTGAAAAAACATGTTACATGTTGTTTTTATTTTTACATTCGATGAATGCCAACAGTGAATGTTTTTGTTTGTGTGAGTGCGTGTGTGTGCATGTGTTAGTGTGTGTGCTACTGTACATAAGCGAAAATATCATATAAATGTGTGTGCGACCAAAACAAAATAGACGTAATTATTTACAATAATCGCATAACTCCGTTATTAATATAGCAAGCAAATGCAAATAAACATATGTTCTAAATGCTGGACAACAACAACCACAACAGTATCAACAATTTCAACATAATGTTGTTATACAAATGTGTGAATTAATGCTAAATATTGTGAATTGATGTCATCTCATTTACATTCCAAAGTGACCTTTATCAATTTGTGCTTCAATTCATAAGAATGCCGAAATATGTTGCGTATTTTATTTACGCAAAGTGATGAAAATAAAAATGCTGCCGCGTATCCTTTTGTGTCTACGCGAGTACCTCTTCCCCTTCCCCACGCAAACCAATCAAAACAAAAACAAACTGTTATCAAGTGTTATATAAACTGTTATACACCATAGCATAGTACAGCATGTGTACACACGCATACATAAATACACACACACACACACTCATACATAAATGAATATTATCCAGCATTGCTTCTTCCTCGTTCGTTTGCAGGTAACAACAACAACAACAACAACAACAACAACAATAACAACAACAATCTAGGCTAGTGAATTCATGATGGCTTCCATGTCGGACAACCTAATCGTCCTGAGCGGATACCAAAAGAAATTGAAAACAATGAAGAAGAAGTTCTTCGTACTGTACAAGGGAACTCCTAATAATCCGGCTCGGTTGGAATATTACGATCATGAGAAGAAATTCACACAGGGAGCAGAGGCCAAACGTATTATATATTTGAAGAATTGTTTTAATATAAATCGTCGATATGATACAAAGCATAAGTTTGTGCTAGCTTTATCGTATAAGGAGGGCGGCTTTGGCATTGTCTTGAATTCGGAAAGTGAATTACGCAAATGGTTAGATAACCTCTTATCTATACAACGAGATAACGCAAATAGTACAGATCAAGTGTATATACCTTACGGTGAGTTCCCATTTATATAACAGTCTCAGTCACAGTGATAACTTTATCAATCATTTCAATTTCAGACAACGTTTGGCAAGTTGTTGTACAAAAGAAAGGAGGCATGTCGGAGAGTGCTGGCATCACTGGTAGTTACCACTGCTGTCTAACACCCAAGTCGCTGACATTTATCTGTATAGGACCCGAGAAGTATCCCAATGGAGAGGATCGTCTACCAAAAGTCGAAATACTTTTAACAACAGTCAGACGGTATAACTGAATAACATTTTAATTAAAACATTATTAATTTATTTATTTATTATTAATTTCAGTTGTGGACACGCTTCCCCGCAAAATATATTCTATATGGAATTGGGGCGACAAAGCGTGCTGGGATCTGGGGAACTTTGGATGCAAACCGAAGATGCTACAATTGCAAAAAATATGCATGATACGATTTTATGGTAAGATATCTCCAGCAAAATGTATTTCACAAGAATGAATACCAATTACTGTTATACTTTTTAGTGCAATGTCCGCCAAAACCGAGTCTAACATGAACCTGTTGAACGTTTATAAGGGGAAGCCCGACATAAGTAATGAACCCATGCGGAAGCGTTCATCGTCAGCGACGGAAGCTTCAAAACCCATAAACGTGCTGCAAAAACGCCAAAATCCTATTGAAATTAGAAACAGTTTCTCGCCACAATACAACAGTAAGTCGAATAATATATATATATATGTACTTTTCTGTGAATCCTATCTAATTCGTATCCTTATAATGTTATAGGCTACGGGCGGGAGCGTTGCGATAGCTTGCCAACTCGGAATCGTACGCTAAGCGAATGCAGCAATCAAACATACAGTGCATTAAAACATGGACACAGATCCTATACGTTGTCCGGCACACGGACCTACGCAACAAATCAAAGACACAATGAGAGCCCTCCAATAGCTACACCAATGAAATGCTCTGAAAGTGAAGAGTCCTCAATTAGCATCGATGAATCTGACGACAAGGGCATGTTTGACTATCGAATAACGTAAGTTTATATTAGGTGTATATTAAGTAGGTCCTTTATTCTCGATCTTCGCTTGTGATCTTCAATACAACATCACCTCAGTTAAAAATAATAATATATTAACTTTTCATTCCTATATTCGTTTCAAGCTCGCGTACTTCGAAAGCTGCTATACCTGAAGAGAATATGGATGAGCTGGGTGTCTCGGATGGCAGCAAGTGCTCACAGACTAATGGTAGTGTTCCATTGCAAGGTAATGCTTTTGGAAATTCTTTTAATTTCGTTTGTTTGTTTTCCATTTCATAGAAAACTTTGAAAACTATATTTCTATGACCCCAAACAATGCCACGTGCGAAAATATAAATGCCAACCACATGGATCACTGTGTAGTAGGTCCCCAATCTAGAGGTGTCACTGATTCGGAGCTGAATATTGATTTTCCCGAACAATGCTCGGATAAGTTTAGTAGAGATGCTGAAACTGACAACCAGTAAGTTTCAACCCACAATAATATTTATAAACATTCAATAAATTGATGTATTCATCTGATAGGTACGGGCGACCAACGAGAACCTATTCGATGGGCAACAAAGTGGAACACACCAAGATGAGGAAACTATATCTGTTTCAGAATGAAATGGATAATTCATCACATCGCGAGCGGGCATGGTCGGTGGGATCAAAGTCAAAGATACCCCGCTGCGACATACAGCGAGGAGTCCTCTTCTCCAATGTGAAGAAGGGCCTCAAGGGCAGTAATTGCAATATGTCCGTCGATATACATTGCAGCGATGTTGTCGGTACGCCAAGGGAAATGAAATCAACGAGTGCTCCGCTGTTGAACCTACGACCTTACATCAACTCGGATCGCATGAGTGACCTTATGGAGATTGATTTCTCCAATGCGACGTTATCTTCCACAGCAGCATCGCAGCAACTGAAGTCGTCAAAGAACTTTCAAGTAGCAAATCTAACACAAAAGAATAATATTCCTAATGCCTATTCAGTTTCCAATGGAAACATAAAACAAGAGGAGTCGCCCAATAAACTGCAGCCACAACCGTTGCCGTTGCCGCTGCCGCTGCCACAGCTGGCGAGAAACAGCTGTGTGGATAGCTCCACAGAGAATGGTTATTTGGAAATGAAACCAGTTGGAGTATCAAACTTAAATACTAAGCCAAGCAGCCTTGAAGATCAGATTAAAAGATTAAGACTGCAGCAGCCATTGCAGTCACCTCAGGAGGACACCGTGGATAATTGTTATTCGGAAATGGGCACAGGTCAAGGTGCTGTTAAGCCTATTATGATGTTGGATGAGGAGCAAGCGAAGAGGAGGATGTCAGATAACAGCAGACCTGAAACTAGTACAGAATTATCTAAAAATATTCAATTGAATACTACTACTACTACTACCACAACGGAGAAATTGGATAGTAGTTCTCCAGTGGAAACTGAAACCAAATTGGATAACAACAAATTACAAAATAAAACAATATTAAATTTTGCCTTAGATGTAAGCAGCGCTGCCACAAATTCAAATACAAATACAAGTGAAAGAAAATTGATTCATTCAATAAGTAACGAAGACTATACAAAACATATTAACAAATCGAATGAGACGGCCGATCCTGATAAAGACGTTGGCTATCAAATTCTCCAGATCAAAAGTGATAGTTCCCTCATTTCGAAGAAAAATAAAATTCAACGGCCAATTTACAACAAGCCACAACAACCATGTGGCCGACAAGCTCTACTCGAAAGTGTACATAACAATACCACAGATGAAAAGATTCTTAAAACGAAATCCTCCAATACCAACATCAACACAAACAACACCAAATCCAATTTATTGTTGAAAACATCAACGAACACAATTAAAAAGGATACAGCATCGTCGTCCGAGAATGCATCGACTAAGGATGAAAACGAATCTTCATCATCGTCGGGAATATGTGCGCATGAGTTATATTACGCCAGTTTAGATCTTCCTCAGAGTAGCGGACAAATCACCACAAAATGTCTTAAGAGCAACACCTCATGTGAATCTCCGCCAGTTGCAGTTTCTTTTGAAAATCGAAGTTTATATGCTAAAATTGATTTTGACCAATCCGATTCATCATCTGCTTCATCAAAAATTTTTAATGTTTAAAATGTACCATAAATATATTACTTTTTTCTTAAAAACAGAAAACCTAGCTGTTTTCAATTTTACTGCTAAAACTCCGAATTTTTAAATTTTCGGACTGCGCGCCTTTTGTAAAAACACCATCGGAGCTATGCTTATCGATGCCGTAAAGTATCGATACCTCTCAGATATTTACGTTTGCACATCTCTAATGTAATACAAATTCTGCTTAGAGTCTAAACGTCAACAAAATAATTGATAATAGTTCATATGTTTGATATGAAGGGAGGCAAATTAAAACGGAATTTTTGGCTACCAGCCGAAATAGAATGTATGCTGAATTTGATAAAAGAAGTGAAGCTTACGCAAGGCTCGCTACCATCAACAACAACACATCACACATTCACGCTGATTGCCCACAAAATGAAAAAACATGGATTCCCGAACAAATCTCCAACGCAAATTCGTCGCAAATGGTTTCAAATGAAGTCTGCCTATCTGTGCTACAAGAAGGGAAATGTGGATCGCTTGTTTTTAATACCAGAGAAATTTCGTAATGTTATTGCACAGTTTGTGGAAAGTGGCACAAAAGCACCCGGTCCTCCCCAGCCTGCAACAAATACCGTACGCAAGCCCAAGTCCAAACGTAAGTCAAGTCAATACAATTATTTTTATATAAAAATGATTGGTTACGTCTATTTGCAAGCTGTCGAAGTTTCAATGTCTGTGATGGATACGTTTATGGCCCAGGTGAAGCAAAATAACAAAATTCTGAATGCAGAGTTCAACAAGTTAGAAGAAAACCTTCTAAACTATGAACATCGCTGCCAAACAATGCGAGACTATAATATGATGAAGTATTTTAATATATCCATGTAGGGCATCCATACGTACATTCTGTAATAATACAAATAAAAAAAACAATTATTTTTATTATTTCTTAGGTGTGGAAAAATGGGCGAAAAATTTTGAAAATTTTAAAAGTTGCTTAAGCTAAAATCTTGAATGCAGAATTATTTTTGGATCCCATTGACGGAAGTGCAAAAATTTTGAAAATCGGATGGCGAAATTGGCATCAAACTTGAAAATCGGTTGAGATTTGACAAAGATATGGCCCATCAAAGTTTTGAAAGACCCGAAACTCCGATTTTCTTTATAATTCTGGACTTGTACAGGCGTCCAAAAATAATGGTCTTAATTTGGACAATCTTTGAATGCAGTTTTGTTCAATATGCCGAAATTTGGAAAAATTGGCATCAAACTTGAAAATCGGTTGAGATTTGAGGAAGTTATGGCCCATCAAAGTTTTGAAATACCCGAAACACCGATTTTCTGTATAATTCTGGACTTGTGGAAGGGTCCAAAAATGATGGTCTTAATTTGGACAATCTTTGAATGCAGTTTTGTTCAATATGCCGAAACTTGGAAAAATTGGCATCAAACTTGAAAATCGGTTGAGATTTGACAAAGTTATGGCCCATTAAAGTTTTGAAATACCCGAAACACCGATTTTCTTTATAATTCTGGACTTGTACAGGGGTCCAAAAATGATGGTCTTAATTTGGACAATCTTTGAATGCAGTTTTGTTAAATATGCCGAAACTTGGAAGAATTGGCATCAAACTTGAAAATCGGTTGAGATTTGACAAAGTTATGGCCCATTAAAGTTTTGAAATACCCGAAAAACCGATTTTGTTTATAATTCTGGACTTGTACAGGGGTCCAAAAATGATGGTCTTAATTTGGACAATCTTTGAATGCAGTTTTGTTCAATATGCCGAAACTTGGAAAAATTGACATCAAACTTGAAAATCGGTTGAGATTTGAGGAAGTTATGGCCCATCAAAGTTTTGAAATACCCGAAACACCGATTTTCAGATACAGTTCTGGGCTTGTGGAGGGGTCCAAAAATAATGGTCTTAATTTGGACAATCTTTGAATGCAGTTTTGTTCAATATGCCGAAACTTGGAAAAATTGGCATCAAACTTGAAAATCGGTTGAGATTTGACAAAGTTATGGCCCATTAAAGTTTTGAAATATCAGAAACACCGATTTTCTTTAAAATTCTGGACTTGTACAGGGGTCCAAAAATGATGGTCTCAATTTGGACAATCTTTGAATGCAGTTTTGTTAAATATGCCGAAACTTGGAAGAATTGGCATCAAACTTGAAAATCGGTTGAGATTTGACAAAGTTATGGCCCATTAAAGTTTTGAAATATCAGAAACACCGATTTTCTTTAAAATTCTGGACTTGTACAGGGGTCCAAAAATGATGGTCTTAATTTGGACAATCTTTGAATGCAGTTTTGTTCAATATGCCGAAATTTGGAAAAATTGGCATCAAACTTGAAAATCGGTTGAGATTTGACAAAGTTATGGCCCATTAAAGTTTTGAAATATCAGAAACACCGATTTTCTTTATAATTCTGGACTTGTACAGGGGTCCAAAAATGATGGTCTTAATTTGGACAATCTTTGAATGCAGTTTTGTTCAATATGCCGAAACTTGGAAAAATTGACATCAAACTTGAAAATCGGTTGAGATTTGAGGAAGTTATGGCCCATTAAAGTTTTGAAATACCCGAAACACCGATTTTCTTTATAATTCCGGACTTGTACAGGGGTCCAAAAATGATGGTCTTAATTTGGACAATCTTTGAATGCAGTTTTGTTCAATATGCCGAAACTTGGAAAAATTGACATCAAACTTGAAAATCGGTTGAGATTTGAGGAAGTTATGGCCCATTAAAGTTTTGAAATACCCGAAACACCGATTTTCTTTATAATTCTGGACTTGTACAGCGGTCCAAAAATGATGGTCTTAATTTGGACAATCTTTGAATGCAGTTTTGTTCAATATGCCGAAATTTGGAAAAATTGGCATCAAACTTGAAAATCGGTTGAGATTTGACAAAGTTATGGCCCATTAAAGTTTTGAAATATCAGAAACACCGATTTTCTTTATAATTCTGGACTTGTACAGGGGTCCAAAAATGATGGTCTTAATTTGGACAATCTTTGAATGCAGTTTTGTTCAATATGCCGAAACTTGTAAAAATTGACATCAAACTTGAAAATCGGTTGAGATTTGAGGAAGTTATGGCCCATTAAAGTTTTGAAATACCCGAAACACCGATTTTCTTTATAATTCTGGACTTGTACAGCGGTCCAAAAATGATGGTCTTAATTTGGACAATCTTTGAATGCAGTTTTGTTCAATATGCCGAAACTTGGAAAAATTGGCATCAAACTTGAAAATCGGTTGAGATTTGACAAAGTTATGGCCCACCAAAGTTTTTAAATACCCGAAACACCGATTTTCTTTATAATTCTGGACTTGTACAGGGGTCCAAAAATGATGGTCTTAATTTGGACAATCTTTGAATGCAGTTTTGTTCAATATGCCGAAACTTGGAAAAATTGACATCAAACTTGAAAATCGGTTGAGATTTGAGGAAGTTATGGCCCATCAAAGTTTTGAAAGACCCGAAACACCGATTTTCAGATACAGTTCTGGGCTTGTGGAGGGGTCCAAAAATAATGGTCTTAATTTGGACAATCTTTGAATGCAGTTTTGTTCAATATGCCGAAACTTGTAAAAATTGACATCAAACTTGAAAATCGGTTGAGATTTGAGGAAGTTATGGCCCATTAAAGTTTTGAAATACCCGAAACACCGATTTTCTTTATAATTCTGGACTTGTACAGCGGTCCAAAAATGATGGTCTTAATTTGGACAATCTTTGAATGCAGTTTTGTTCAATATGCCGAAACTTGGAAAAATTGGCATCAAACTTGAAAATCGGTTGAGATTTGACAAAGTTATGGCCCACCAAAGTTTTTAAATACCCGAAACACCGATTTTCTTTATAATTCTGGACTTGTACAGGGGTCCAAAAATGATGGTCTTAATTTGGACAATCTTTGAATGCAGTTTTGTTCAATATGCCGAAATTTGGAAAAATTGGCATCAAACTTGAAAATCGGCTGAGATTTGACAAAGTTATGGCCCATCAAAGTTTTGAAAGACCCGAAACACCGATTTTCAGATACAGTTCTGGGCTTGTGGAGGGGTCCAAAAATAATGGTCTTAATTTGGACAATCTTTGAATGCAGTTTGGTTCAATATGCCGAAATTTGGAAAAATTGGCATCAAACTTGAAAATCGGTTGAGATTTGACAAAGTTATGGCCCACCAAAGTTTTTAAATACCCGAAACACCGATTTTCTTTATAATTCTGGACTTGTACAGCGGTCCAAAAATGATGGTCTTAATTTGGACAATCTTTGAATGCAGTTTTGTTCAATATGCCGAAATTTGGAAAAATTGGCATCAAACTTGAAAATCGGTTGAGATTTGACAAAGTTATGGCCCATCAAAGTTTTGAAATACCCGAAAAACCGATTTTGTTTATAATTCTGGACTTGTACAGGGGTCCAAAAATGATGGTCTTAATTTGGACAATCTTTGAATGCAGTTTTGTTCAATATGCCGAAACTTGGAATAATTGGCATCAAACTTGAAAATCGGTTGAGATTTGACAAAGTTATGGCCCACCAAAGTTTTGAAATACCCGAAACACCGATTTTCTTTATAATTCTGGACTTGTACAGGGGTCCAAAAATGATGGTCTTAATTTGGACAATCTTTGAATGCAGTTTTGTTCAATATGCCGAAATTTGGAAAAATTGGCATCAAACTTGAAAATCGGTTGAGATTTGACAAAGTTATGGCCCATCAAAGTTTTGAAAGACCCAAAACACCGATTTTCAGATACAGTTCTGGGCTTGTGGAGGGGTCCAAAAATAATGGTCTTAATTTGGACAATCTTTGAATGCAGTTTGGTTCAATATGCCGAAATTTGGAAAAATTGGCATCAAACTTGAAAATCGGTTGAGATTTGACAAAGTTATGGCCCATCAAAGTTTTCAAAGACCCGAAACATCGATTTTCAGATACAGTTCTGGGCTTGTGGAGGGGTCCAAAAATGATATTCTTCATTTGGACAATCTTTGAATGCAGTTTTGTTCAATATGCCGAAACTTGGAAAAATTGGCATCAAACTTGAAAATCGGTTGAGATTTGACAAAGTTATGGCCCATCAAAGTTTTCAAAGACCCGAAACATCGATTTTCAGATACAGTTCTGGGCTTGTGGAGGGGTCCAAAAATGATGGTCTTAATTTGGACAATCTTTGAATGCAGTTTTGATCAATATGCCGAAATTTGGAAAAATTGGCATCAAACTTGAAAATCGGTTGAGATTTGACAAAGTTATGGCCCATTAAAGTTTTGAAATACCCGAAACACCGATTTTATTTATATTTCTGGACTTGTACAGGGGTCCAAAAATGATGGTCTTAATTTGGACAATCTTTGAATGCAGTTTTGTTCAATATGCCGAAACTTGGAAGAATTGGCATCAAACTTGAAAATCGGTTGAGATTTGACAAAGTTATGGCCCATTAAAGTTTTTAAATACCCGAAACACCGATTTTCTTTATAATTCTGGACTTGTACAGGGGTCCAAAAATGATGGTCTTAATTTGGACAATCTTTGAATGCAGTTTTGTTCAATATGCCGAAATTTGGAAGAATTGGCATCAAACTTGAAAATCGGTTGAGATTTGACAAAGTTATGGCCCATTAAAGTTTTGAAATACCCGAAACACCGATTTTCTTTATAATTCTGGACTTGTACAGGGGTCCAAAAATGATGGTCTTAATTTGGACAATCTTTGAATGCAGTTTTGTTCAATATGACGAAACTTTTAAAAATTGGCATCAAACTTGAAAATCGGTTGAGATTTGACAAAGTTATGGCCCATCAAAGTTTTGAAAGACCCGAAACACCGATTTTCTTTATAATTCTGGACTTGTACAGGGGTCCAAAAATGATGGTCTTAATTTGGACAATCTTTGAATGCAGTTTTGTTCAATATGCCGAAACTTGGAAAAATTGGATTCAAACTTGAAAATCGGTTGAGATTTGAGGAAGTTATGGCCCATCAAAGTTTTGAAATACCCGAAACACCGATTTTCTTTATAATTCTGGACTTGTACAGGGGTCCAAAAATGATGGTCTTAATTTGGACAATCTTTGAATGCAGTTTTGTTCAATATGCCGAAATTTGGAAAAATTGGCATCAAACTTGAAAATCGGCTGAGATTTGACAAAGTTATGGCCCATCAAAGTTTTGAAAGACCCGAAACACCAATTTTCAGATACAGTTCTGGGCTTGTGGAGGGGTCCAAAAATGATGGTCTTAATTTGGACAATCTTTGAATGCAATTTTGTTCAATATGACGAAACTTGGAAAAATTGGCATCAAACTTGAAAATCGGTTGAGATTTGACAAAGTTATGGCCCATCAAAGTTTTGAAAGACCCGAAACACCGATTTTCAGATACAGTTCTGGGCTTGTGGAGGGGACTCTCTATCATAAGAGTAACATGTTGGCTCCAGTGTTGCCAATATTTTAAAAAAAAAAAAAGACAGATTGAGAAAAAAACAGGAAAAATAGGATGGAAATATTATAAAAAGGATAGAAAAAAGGACAAAAAGCTTGTTTACAGTAATTTTATAATATTGTTATTATTTTTTCTTCGTCATTATTGCTGTCCTCATAAGTAGCCATGGAGCCAATTAATTGGAGATACTTTTCAGGCAAGTTATAATTATGACAACATAATTTATGGCGACGCAATCCGAATTTTGAAACAAATTTTACTTTGTTTCACTAAACTTGATGTATTTTCTGCATATCTTTTGTCGTCATGTGCGCTCTTATTTGGTCAATTTTACAGTTAATACTGCATTTGCAGTATCTGCAATAAGCTTTGTTCTTGTCTGAATTATGTCGGCTAATCCAATCTTTAAAATCGGGATGCAGTAGCCAGCAATCCTGAAACTTTTGCTTATACACTTCTTTTGTCATTTTTAATTTATTATCATCAGGTATGCGGATGATTTTCAATTTTTATCGGAGGAAGCGTTAAAAAAAAGGACAGATCTGTCCGGAAAAAGGACAAATTGGCAACACTGATTGAGAGATCGAACTTGTCGGAAGCTGTTCGTGTGAGCCGATCGGGGTATGTTATTTGGTCAGTGGTTATATGGTCAGTGGTAAAATTTAGTTTGAACTGCAACCTCTGTTCATTTACACTAGTTCTGTGAACAGTATCGGTATATTCGATAACTGTTTGTGAACAGCTTATCGATTAACGTGTGACTAACACATGATTTGCACATCCATCCCTAACATTGAATTCAATAATAATAATAACTAGCAAGAATGATTTAAATAAAATAGATTAAGTAATTCAATCCATAAATAAAACATGCTGCGCGCACTGTGTAAAGCTGGATCACTGGATCATCTAACCGCCCAGGCAGTGCCCGTTCAACTTCACCTGATAAGGGTAAGTTTCTGCAAAAATGTTATGCAACCAACAATAATTATTTGTTTACTATTAGTGCTCTGCTAGTGCAAGGCCTACTGCTCCCTCCAAAACCACTATCACACACGATGTACAGCAACATGAAGCTATCACTGTGCCAGTATCCACCCAACTCCCATTCAACAACTCAGAGGAACAAACGCGGAATTCAAAGCCGACAATACAATATCTACCCTGGATGCCGAGTCCAAGTTGTCATGGGGGCAGCGCCTTGAGTCAATACAAGAAGCTATCGAAATTTCGCCTGACATGTGAGTGGTATTATTAATAATTAAAAATGATTAAATAATTGAATATTTATTTAACAGCTCTGGTCGTTATAACAACTATGGGCGGTTATGCCATGGCGCCCGCTGCATTTGACATGACCACATTCGCCATGTGCACACTGGGAACAGGATTGGTTTCAGCCGCCGCCAACTCGATAAACCAGTATCATGAAGTTCCATTCGACTCACAAATGTCGAGAACGAAAAATCGTGTCTTGGTCACTGGTCAAATAACACCACTGAAGGCTGTGGGCTTCGCTGTGGTGTCGGCGTCGACGGGACTAAGTATGTTGTATTTTGGAGTTAATGGGCTGACAGCGGCACTTGGAGCTGGCAATCTGTTTCTGTACACCTCCATATACACGCCCATGAAGCGCATGAGTATAGCCAACACATGGGTTGGCTCCATTGTTGGTGCTATACCTCCGTTGATGGGATGGGCCGGATGCACTGGCTCCCTGGATACCGGTGCTATGATTCTTGCCGGCATTCTGTATGCCTGGCAGTTTCCACATTTCAATGCGCTGTCGTGGAATCTTCGGCCCGACTATTCGCGGGCTGGCTACCGTATGATGGCTGTCACCAATCCCGACCTCTGTCGACGCACTGCACTACGCTATGCAGCCGCAATTGGCGGTCTGTCGATGCTAGCGCCAGTTTGTGACGTCACAAACTATTGGTTTGCTTTGGAAACTTTACCGCTAAATGCTTATTTTTGTTATCTAGGTAAGTGCTTCCAAATCGACACACCTCTATATATATATTAATCATTTCTTATAATTTACATACATACATCTGTACTTTTGTTTTAGCGTACAAATTTTACAATAAGTCGGACAGCGGGAGTTCCCGGAAACTCTTTCGATTTTCTTTAATCCATCTACCTGCGCTGATGTTGTTGTTCCTGGCCAACAAAAAACACTGGTACTTTAATGATTCTGTGGAGGAAGAATCTGCGAAAAGTGATAAATCCCTCATTGCATCTCTTCCCACTTCAACGCCAACTGGATTGCAAAAAGTGTTACCAGTTGCTGTGACGGCTGCATCAAGATGATTGCATTGATTGATTGATTGTGTACTAGAATGAAGTGTATTTTTATTCCTATTTGTGCAAATAAAGATACATTGATTGTAAAATGTAAATTTAAAAACATCCACATTAATCGATTCTCATCTATTACTCCTAAAAATATGGTCGTACGTACGGATTATCGATATACATATGTACTTTGTTCTGGGTATGAAGAGGTTATGAATATTTATTTACTTGTATATAATGTACATATAAATCTTTTACATATTGTGTCATTATCATATATACATAAATTATATTATATACATATTTTTGTTTTATTTACAAATAAATAATAATATATAGTATATAAGGAAAGCGCTTATCGATACTTCATTGCGATATTTTTCACCATCTACCCATTTTCTCGTTTCCTCTTTGTGCATTATCAATCTGTCTGCTTCGTTATACGTTTCGTTCGCAATAATTGTTGGTGGAAAATTAACTACTTTGGATTACTTCTAAATAACTTAAGCCAACGTAAGAATCACGATAATAGAAATACCAATTAAGTACATAACAAACGCCATTTTACGACTATATATTATAAAATATATAATTACACACACATATTCATACGTGTACTATATACTCGCTCTGTGAATGTGTGTGCATGTACTTATGTGAATGTGTGTGTGTTTAAATGTACGTATGTGTGTGACAAACTAACTTCGTTTTTCTCTTTTGATTCATTGAAACATGCATATGTATGCGTGTATATACATACATATATGCATTCAATATATATATATATGTATGTATGTGTGTGTGTGTCTGTGATAAACAGTTTTATTCGCCAATTTAATTTTTCATCGTCTCTTGTATTTTATTATTCGTACAAGTTAACACAAATATTTTCTGCCAACTTTCGAAAGATTTTTACGGTGACAATTTCTTCTCGATATAATCCATATTATTTGGCCCAAAGTAAATTCAAAATATTTATAAAATATACCTATGTATGTATGTATGTACATATGTGTGTACATAATGTATTACGTATTGCGTACATCAGCATATTGATGTATATATACATATGTATGTATGTACATTAAGTAAATGGTTTTCAGCTTTAAAATAAATGTTTACTTTTCCTACCAACAAATTGCCAATTGTTCACAGGTATGAATGTACATATGTATACGTATATAAATATGTACATACATATCTACATACATAATTTACCTTGTGTACTTATAAATTTTTAATACATTTTCCACATACATATGTGTGTATAGGTGTTTTTGTGTGTGTGCGTTGAAAATTGCATTCTATTTTTATATTTATTTTATTTAATATTATTTAATTTGTGATAAATTACTTAAGTTGTAAACAAATCAAAATATGTGTTTGGTTAGAATTCAGTGATATTAATAAGAGATAAATATATTTATATAGATGTATTCGATGTGAAAACTATTTAGTTATTATTTATTCGCTTTGCGAATTTCCGCTTAGTATTTTCTAGACTAAAGTGAAGTTCAGTCTTCTACGTTTCGCATTTTATGTTCTGTGCTTTGCTGCGTTCCTTCGCTTTGTTAGAGTTGGCAACATTGTCTATGACGTAGGGTTGCATATTGACAATCGTTAATCCTTAACTAGTAATGGTCGTTGCACGACTTAATGTCACGAACTGTTATGAATCTGTGATACTATAACAGTTCCAATTGGGAATGTAAAATGTGTTGATTTCTAAAGAAATTCATGATTCCGCGTAAATTTGAAAACTTCGTATGTGCTAAAAAGTAAAAACCGGATACAAACAGATGTGACTCATTCAGTCCAATATCGGATTAAACATATGGATTAAGAGCGCAAAGTTATGTTAGGTAAACAAATATCGATTGCACATGAGACACTCTTTCATGTCAATTTAAACAAAGAATTGTTTAATTTTTGATTGGACATTGATCGCTCCTTTGTTATGTTTATATATATATATTCTGATTTTCGAATAATATTTTAGCTAAGTTTATATTACATAAACTTAGTAACTTTTCAGTATATAATATCGAATAATAATATAATATATTTAATATAACTCTATATGAAATCTCCACACTTTAACAGAGCTCGGTAAAAGTCTCCAAACTTTTAGTACAAATACCAGTTGAACAACGTGTATTACGAACAACAACAACTACAACTAGCATAATGAACGGCCTGTCTAATACTAACGATGACTCCGTGGAGTGTCCATTATGCATGGAACCCTTGGAAGTGGATGATCTTACGTTTTTCCCATGCACTTGCGGATATCAAGTGAGTTCATGACCCACATATATTCTACATATATAGAAAAAAAGTGCGATGCCAAATTTTGAAAAATGTTTGTTTTATTTTCTAAAGATTTGTAGATTCTGCTGGCACAGAATTCGTACAGACGAGAATAAACTGTGCCCCGCATGTCGGAAAGAGTACCCAGAGAATCCAGCCGACTTTAAACCGTTAACGCAGGAGGAGGTAAAAGTCACTACCAATCTATATCCCAACTTAAGTTATAGTATGCAATTTTCTGTTAGATGATTGCGTTCAAGTCGCAGAAGCGGCAAAGGGATCAGCAGCGGAAGCAGAAGATTACGGAGAATCGCAAACATTTGGCAAATGTGCGTGTTGTGCAAAAGAATTTGGTATTTGTGGTAGGGTTGCCACCACGACTTGCCGACGCAGATGTAAGTAATGGAATTCTCCAAAAGATATAGACGATTCTGACTGATAGTTAATGTACATTACAGATACTGAAGAAGCACGAGTATTTTGGCAAATATGGCAAGATACATAAGGTTGTTATAAACCCAAGTACAACTTATGCGGGAGTGCAGGTAACTCTATTTATTGTTCTTTATCTTTATATTTTATAAAAATTTGTTTCTAATTTCTAGGGTCCTTCGGCATCTGCATATGTGACTTATGTGCACAATACGGATGCATTGAGGGCCATACAGAGCGTGAATAATATCACGATAGATGGTCGCCTCATAAAGACTAGCCTGGGCACAACCAAATACTGCAGTCACTTCATGAAGAATCAGCAGTGTCCGAAAGGCGACTGTATGTACCTGCATGAGCTGGGCGACTCCGAAGCTAGTTTCACCAAGGAGGTAATGGAGTAGCTCCCACATAACTGTTCCAATAACTATCAAAATCAAAAACTATTTGCAGGAGATGCATCAGGGGAAACATCAGGAGTATGAGAAGCGTTTGCATGATGTGCTGATAGCCACTTCTGGTGCGAATAGCGTAACTGGCATTGGAGGAACCTCCAATGGCACTGCGAGTAGCACCACAAAACCAAATGGTAACTGAATTACTTCTAATTTTAACAAAGTTTTTGCATTGTAAATTTAAAAATACTTTCTACTATCTTAAGCTTCATCTACAACGATGTCATCGTCGTCATCATCATCGACATCTACGTCATCGGTATCCATAACAAATGGTTCGGCGTCAGGGAATGCGCAGCAAAAGGAGGCGTGGCCAAGTTTATCCGTATCCCCTGTAAATAGCAAGGAGAGCTTGGGAAGTGCCTGCAATGGAAGCAATGGGAAGAGTAAAAAGGAGAAGTTTCGAAATGAGAAGCCACGTCATGAGAAAAACAAATCGAAAAGCAAACAACAGACAACATCAAATAAGGAGAATTGTTTACCCGATGCAAAAACCCATACAACATCAGCAGCAACAACAACAACAACAACAGCAGGTGGAACAACAACAACCGTAGAGGAATCTGTTGTCCCGACATCTAAAACCAAGGCGGAGGAAAGTACATCGAGCAGCAATCGATCGAAATCAGAGAAAAACAAAGAGCGAGGAAATGGTCGGACTGCGACGACGACGACTACTGGGAAGGAGCAGCGAGACGAGAAAGAGACTAAACAATTGGAGCAGCATTCCGATGATGGCAAAGACAACAACAACAGCAGCAGCAGTAACAGCAACAGCAGCAGCAACACCAACAGCAAAGCCACATCAAATACAAAGGCAGCGTATAACCTGGGAAAACGATCTTCGCCCAATACAACATCGGCCCAACAAAGATCACCCAGTTCCAGCAGTGAGAACAGCGATGATCATATCTCAACTGAGAGCAGTGCGAGTGGCAAAAGTTCACCCGGCAACAACTCCAATCTGGATGATGTTGCTGAGCTCACCAACAGCAATAACGATGCCTCGATAGAAACAAGTGTGTTTGCCAGCACCACCGAAGAGATGCTGTCGAAGTCGGAGGTGGACATGCAACAGACGCTCAGCGAAGCCGATGAGCATCAACAGCAGCAGCTGCAGCAGCAGCAGCTGGGAGAAGGAGTGGAACAGACTCCATCCCCGCCAGTGGAGGCTGAACTATTGAAACCTGTGGAAATTGACTGTGAAAAGGAAGTAAAAGGTAGATGGTGGACGTGTAGATCAAGGAGCAAGTATTTATTGTTAACAATATGTTATTGATTATTTACAGATGCGCTCTCTAAATTGAACATGTTTGATGATAGCAACAATAGCTTCTTCTCACCATCACCAGCATTCCAGCAGTCGTTACTGCTGAAGCATAAGCTTGAGGCCGAGATGCGTCCCAATCCCATGGGCAATGTGACCTCATCACATTTGCCAGATCTGCTAAATGGTAAATAATTAAATTAACAAGAAAAAAATTTGTTTTAATTATTGTGGCTTAATTGGCAACCTATATACTTATAATATTTACTTAAATAAAATTATTGTTATTATCCATTTCAGGCATTGATGGTTACCAGAAGCCCGTAAATACAAATGGTGAGTAGTCACCACACTACCTAATTGTTGATATACATATATGGAAATTAATTGAAATTTGCATTTACATTACAGAATGGGAGGAAATGTTTAAAAATGTGATGATACGCAACACACGGCAGGTGGATGAGCAAGTGTTGCATCAGCAGCATCTGCAACTGCAGCAGCAACAGCACCATCAACAGGTGCTGCAGCAACAGGAGGAATTCCTGCGTATGCACGAACTGCACAAGCGCAATAATTTAGTTAATAATATGGGCATTTTACACAACAATGTGCCGCCACACACAGGTAACGATTACCCCCAAAATCCTTGGAAAGAGGATCACATATCTAATTGGTTGTGTGTGTTGTTGTTGCAGAATTTCCACATCATTTTCTTGATGGCAATAGAAGCCAAGGACTTGCACCGCCTGTGCCTCAACCACCACATCTGCTGCAGCAACAGCCCGAAGAGAATCCGCTGAATGTCAACAACATCTTCGGTGGCAACATGTCCAAGTTCTTCGACTACCACAAGGGACAGCAAGCAGCACAATTGCAACAGCAGCAACAACAGCAGCAACAGCAACAATACATCATTGGCCACAATATGCTGAACAATGCCGACTCACATCGCTTGGCTGTATTCCTGGAGAATAATCGAGTGAATCCCACGCCTTTTGATAATGGTAATTGACGCCCTAATAATTGCAATTCTAAATTTAATTAAATCGTACATTTCTTTTATATATTTTTTGCGCAGGAGTTCTAAATCAACAAACGCAAGTACAAAAGCAGAGATTAATGGGAGCCTTTGAAAAACTGGTATGTTTTTTTTTATTTTTGTTTTTGCTTTAATTAAATATATAATTTCCAAGTTAATTGTTGCAATATGTTGGAAATAACATTAATTGAAAACTAATTAATTTTCATTTATAATTATTAATTAATTTTAGCCGGCGAATCAACAACAGAGTCAATCACCTCAGAATCGGTTTTCACAAACTTCATTGGTGGACGATGATCTAGGTAAACTCTCCAACATATATCTCTACAATAATTGTAATTTCATTTGCATTTCTTGTGAAATTTTACGATAGGTTTCGATCCGTTTGCTGAGACGCAAAAGGGACTGGCCGAGCTAATGGAGAATGAGCTTGTTCAGCAGAATATCAACATTGGTAATGTTGCTCCCAAATTGGCGCCACCACAACAGCAACAACAACAACAGCAGCAACAACAGCAGCAGCAACAACAACATCATCAGCAGCAGCAGCAACAACACCAACAGGTGGCACATCAGCAAATTCTGGATAATATGCAACGTGCTCGTATGCCACCACCTGGTTTCAATCATGTGAATGCCTTAGGATTTGATGGCGCACCCCGTCTACATTCGAGCAAGATTCTGCCCTTCTTGAATCCTCCAATTGGTGGCAATGGCAGCACATCCGTTGAGCAACAGCATCAAATGCAAATGGCAGCTAATTGGAATCCGCACTTGGCCACACTGCATCAACAGCAGCAGCAGCAGCAGCAGCAGCAGCTTCAAGGGCAACCACTTGGTGATACCCACTTGCAGCTCCAATTGGCGCAAGCAGCAGCAGCAGCAGCTGCTGCAGCCGCCAGTAATCACAACAAAGGTAAACTCTGTTTGAAACACATCTTTGTTAATATATTAAGTTGGTTGTGATTGTTGTGAATGCAGGTTACAGCAGCAGCGATTGGACAGCCATGGATCCGGCAATACTGTCCTTCAGGCAGTTCTCATCGTTTCCACATCAAGCTCAAATGCCATTGCACCAACAGCAGCAGGACTTGTTTCTACAACATTTGGCCCAAAATCAACAACAGCAGCAGCAACAGCAACAACAACAGACGGGCCAAGGTAAATTTCGAATCGGACTATTGAAATTAATTGTATATATGCATGTATTTATTATTTATTTATTAAGGGTTCAACAATCAATCTCAACAACAACAACAACAACAAATGCTTCCTGGCATGAATATGCCAAACAGTTTGATTAATGGACAGTCACAGACATCGCAGACACAGGTGAATGCCAATGTGCAGGGTATGCTGGAATTCTTAAAGAATCGTCAATTCGTTTAAAGATCATGTCTGAAAATTCTAGATTTGTTTACCTGTACAACTTATAAAATACTTATTACACACACAAACACACATGCATATAGAAAAAATCGAATATAAAAATTGAAAAAAAAAATCACGTCTTTCAACTCTGCACACCCATCGATATGTTATCGATAATTTAAGCTGCACTGTCAGCACTAATCGAAATGCAGTTTCTTTTACGCTTACAAAATGTATGATAATTTATTAGAATTTCGAATCAGGATAGAATAATGTTGCATACGCTTAAATACTTATTTAGGATCCGCATGACATGCACGCGTCTTTATTCTCCAAAGAGCAGACCATTTCCGCCATTCGACGCTCCCGCTCCACGACAGAATCATTACCGTTCTCATAGCTGCTGCCATTCAACTCGGCGGATGTGTTCGGATTAGATGCTGATGAATTGTTGAGTTTGCTGCCATTGGTCTCAACTACGCTCTTGTTCTTATCAACGGTGAACTGTATGGCATTCGCCGCTGGTTTGGTGCGCAGGTAATACATGCCAGTCTTGAGGCCTGCCTTCCAGGAATAGAAGTGAATGGAAGTGAGCTTGCCGTAGTTGGGCTCGGCAACATGGATGTTGAAGGATTGGCTCTGATCTATGAATGCGCCACGGTCAGCGGCCATTTTGATGGTGGACTTGACCGAGATTTCCCAAACGGTCTTATAGAGATCACGCACATCCTTGGGAATACTCTCGATGTTCTGAATGGAACCGCGACTGGAGATGATCTGATTCTTCATACTGTCATCCCACAAGTCCAGCTCGGTCAGATCGCGCAGCAGATGATGATTGACCACCTGGAACTCGCCGGACAGCACACGCCGAGTATAAATGTTGGATGTGTAGGGTTCAAAGGACTCGTTGTTGCCCATGATCTGTGCTGTGGATGCAGTGGGCATAGGAGCAATCAGCAATGAGTTCCTCACGCCATGCTCCTTAATCGATGCCTTGAGGGCATCCCAGTTCCACAGATCTGTAGGCGTCTTGTCCCACATATCGTACTGAAGGATGCCCTTGCTGACAGGAGACCCCTCGTAGGTCTCATAGGTGCCATCCCGCTTGGCCAGCTCACAGCTAGCTTCCAATGCACCATAGTAGATGGTCTCGAAGATCTGCTGATTGAGGAGGAATGCCTGCTCGCTCTCGTAGGGATACCGCATTAGGATCAAGGCATCCGCCAATCCCTGTACTCCAATCCCGATGGGTCGATGCCTCAGGTTGGACTTCTTGGCCTCCGGCAGAGGATAGAAGTTGACATCAATGATCTTATTCAAGTTCCTGGTAATTGTCTTGGTTACCTCCTTCAGTTTCTTGAAATCGTACTTCTTCTCTGGCGTGATGAACATGTTCAGGGCAATCGAAGCCAAGTTGCAGACGGCAATTTCATCTGGAGCGGAATACTCGACGATCTCCGTGCACAGATTGCTGCACTTGATGGTGCCCACATTTTGCTGGTTGCTCTTGCGGTTGCAGGAGTCCTTGAACAGCATATAGGGTGTGCCCGTCTCCACCTGAGATTCAATGATGGCGAACCACAGAGATTGCGCCTTGATGACACGATTCGCACGTCCCTCCTTCTCGTATTTCGTGTACAGATTCTCGAACTCTTCGCCCCAGACATCCTGCAGACCAGGACACTTGTGTGGACACATCAGGGACCAATCCTCATTGGCCTCCACACGCTTCATGAACAGATCTGGAATCCACAGGGCATAGAACAGCTCTCGGGCACGGTGCTCCTCTTTGCCGGTGTTCTTCTTCAAGTCGAGGAATTCAAAGACATCCGAGTGCCAGGGCTCCAGATAGATGGCAAATGCACCTGGTCGCTTGCCACCACCCTGATCCACATACCGTGCCACATTGTTGAACACCCTCAGCATGGGCACCAGACCATTAGAGGTGCCATTGGTGCCGCAAATGGACGTGCCCTTCGCCCGAATGCAATGAACATTGAGGCCTATGCCCCCCGCCGACTTGGAGATCATGGCGCACTGTTCCACCGACTTGAAGATGCCCTCAATGGAGTCGGCGACCATGGTCAGCAGGAAACACGAAGACATCTGTGGCCGTCTAGTGGCAGCAGCGAACAGAGTGGGCGAGGCATGGGTAAAGTAACGCTCCGAGAGCAAATTGTAGGTCTCGACGGCGGCATCGATATCCTCGCCATGGATGCCAATGGACACACGCATCAGCATGTGCTGGGGACGCTCCACGATCTTACCATTAATCTTCAACAGATACGAACGTTCCAGAGTCTTGAACCCAAAGTAGTTATAGCCGAAATCCCGGTCATAGATGATGGCCGAATTGAGGCGTTCCGAGTTCTTCTTGACGATGTCATAGTGGAAATCGGACACCATGGGCGACAACTGTTGCGTCTCCTTGTTGACATTCCTATACAGATCCTCAAACACATCTGCAAAGCCACCACGAATATAGCCAAGATAATGAACGTATTCTTTCTTAGGATTTACCTGAGAAAACCTTCTTCGTTTCCTTGTGCAAATTGGAGACGGCGATTCTCGCCGCCAGTTGAGCATAGTCTGCATGCTCCGTGGTCAAACTGGCCGCAATCTCGGCAGCCAAGTTATCCAATTCTTGGGTCGTAACGCCACAATACAATCCATTGATTACCTTCAGCGTGATGGATACCTAGATAAGGAAATTCCGAGTCATTATTTGCTTACAGCTGGGGCTGTTTAGGGGTTAAGTTACGACTCCACTTAGGGGTTAAATTACTACCCCTCCTAGGGGGGGGGGGGTTACTAATACTATGTGGTCACACTCTTTTCTCTTTCCCGCTTCCTCTTCACACTTACCGGATCCACAAAATCCATGTTCAGATTGTAGCATAGTTTTTGTATTCGGGAAGTAATTTTATCAAAGTGAACCTCCTCTTTTCTGCCATCTGCGCATAAATAAATTGCATAAAAAATGCATAAATTAATAATTCGATATCTTTCTACGAATTGCCCTTAAATGTATTTCACAAGAAAAATCTCAATAGTGTCTGGCATTGTTCTTGAATCAGCCATATGGATAATTACCTCGCTTTATCACATATAATTTGGTTGACTTCATTGCCTTTGGTTTCATCATTGTTTTAATATTTGCAGTTGCAGTTACTTGTTTAAGCTTAATTTTTGTTACACTGGACAATGCAAGCACACACTCTTCACGCAGTTAGCGCCAAAATGCGGTATTGCCGCTCATTTCGTACGATCGCTGGTTGCATTGCAGCCCTGAACTATCGATAGTGATGGACAAAGTAGCAGCGCAATATTGATACGATGTATAACGATGAATGTAAGCTTCAACATTTTTTAAATAAATATAAAATAAATAAAAAAAAAGTAAATATTAAAATTTGAATTATTTTATAACAACTTGGCTATTCAAGCACATTTTTCAATTCTACTTGAGTTACATTTCCCATGTTGTTTATTTTCTTATTGATAACATTAATTAACTAAAATATGTAGGCATATGTACACTGCAAATTTTTAACTGTCAATATTTTGGCGCATAATATTTTTGCATATGTCGAGCAGATCAATTTATTAATTAAAACAAATATTAAAAATGTTATGCTTGTTATAATTTTTTATTTTTATTTATTTATTTTTTTTGTATATGTTGCGATTTATTTAAATTTCATATATAAAGATACATAATTATGCCAATATATGGGTATGTGTGTTAAGGTATGATCAACTAAAAATATCGCCAATGGGTATTTTGATTTTAAAGTAATTTTGTTCAATCTCATTAATTAGAAATTGTTTACTATTGCAAAGTTGAAAATATATTTAAATTTATAAATAAATTAGAGTGTAAAATGTACATAGTGGAATTTACAATTTTCCGTTATATTCCAGCAGGTAGTAAGTAGTTTGTGTTTTACAGGGTATGCATGTAGTTAGTATTTCGTTGCTGGAGATGAAGTGGGCTACTTTTGAAGCAGTGCAACACCAACCAATAATGCTGAGTTTTGATTGCGCTCGTGTCACAAGTTCACAAACTGCATGCATGCATATGTACTTGTAAGTATGTACACACATACACACACATGCATACATATTTCAGTACGTGCGTATATGTGCATGTGTGTATGTTAAGACTTATTAGCCTATTACGGGGGTATCATTTGCACTACATACATACATACATATGTACATATGTACATCGAGCACTTGCCATACAATCATATTTGGGTACGTATGTATGTATGTAGATCTGCATATGTTTGTGTGTAGTTATGTAGTTGTAATGTTGGCAGATTCAATTGTTGAGATTGCACATTTCATTTTTCATTTGCGATTAGCCATTCAGGCCGTTCCGTTGGTTAATCAAGATTATTGTTATTATTGCTATTGATCAATTCGACGTTTTTTATTTTATTTATTCCATCTATGTAAATAGTTGTATGTGCTTCAATTAACGTGTTACCGTAGGACGAAATTTGTATTGAATATGAGTTGCATTTAGTTTATTTATAGTTAACTTTGTACTACTATGGCATATGCACGCACACACACATGCAACTAAAGGAAGCGTCCGAATTATCTTTAAGCGGCAAGTACATACATACATACAGACATAAATATTTATCAACAGCTTAACAGCATACGAACACACATACATAAATACATACATATGTACATACGGATATACGTCAGCCAATTGGATACGGCAACACATTTTACTCGGTGCACCCTGTGATTAAGCAAATATACTGCGGAGATAATTAACTAGTGTGTAAATGACATACATACATACATAAGTATGTACATATGTGTGTATATACTTATTTGTGCAGTAAATACTTATGTTTGTGTTTAACAAACTTAAAAAATTGTGAATAAGTGGGATAAATAAGAATTCGTTTACCGTATCATGATCTCAATTTTGCGCAATTTGCGTTCGTCCTGTCTCGCTCACACCCTTTCGGCTGCTGTTAGGCACGTTTTCATACCACTGTAAGCCGCATATGAGTGCAAGCGAGAAAGCGTTTAAGCATCCTCATTATAACGTATGTACACACATACATATGTATGTATGTATGTATGTATAAAGTTTAATTGCATCATCATTCACTGCATCTATGAAATCTAAGAGCTAAGGGCTTCTTCTATATACAGACATATATACTTATGTATGTACATATGTATGTATGTACATATCTGGTAAATATAACGATATTGGAATTTTCAGACTACAACATGCACGCCACACTATTAGCGAAAGCATCCACAACAAATGATATTTCCATGGCGGAAAAATTATTCTCGGAAAATAAAATGTAAGTAATCGATATTATGATCATCTGGCAATGGCAATGGTACGGAATCAGCTGCAAGTCCTTGTGGATTTGTGCCACATAATTAATCCGTTGCGGCAGTTACCTAAATTACTTCCTCCACCTCGCAAAGACACCTGTTTCGGTCGGGATCCCTTATTGAAAATGCAGGGTTCTTAACTTCTTCAGCTGGAATCAAAAACCACGTTGAGCATAGGAATGGCATATGGTTTTTCAAACTCACCCTCACAGTCCGAAACCCTGAAGATTCCACCAAAACAACATGTTTTTTTTTTAGTTTATCTTGTATCTCTTATTCTGACTTCTAGAACTCTTGAAGATGAAGCCAATGGGACAAAGGTGAAGCCTCCCTATAGCTATGTTGCCTTGATATCGATGGCCATACAGGTGAACTATGATTATAATAGTTACTGTTGTTTTATTAAACTATGAAGATATTTCTTGCAGAACTCCACTATGAAACGGGCAACACTGAATGAGATTTACAACTTTATAGCCCTGAAGTTCCCATACTTTGAGCAGAATAAGAAGGGATGGCAAAACTCCATTCGACATAATCTAAGTTTAAACGAATGTTTCATCAAAGTGCCCAAGGAGGGGGCGGGCGACAGGAAGGGCAATTACTGGACTCTGGATGCCCATTACGAGGATATGTTTGAGAATGGCAATTATCGCCGAAGGCGTCGTATGAAACGTCCATATCGCAATCTCAATCAGTTTTCTGGCACTCATCCCCTAACGGATACCTATCGATCAAAAACTTCTCTACACCCGTTACCCAATCAGGCAATCTATCAGTATAATACCAGGTGAGCATTACAAATTCCGATTATGATCAGATTTCCTCAACTATATTTGCATTTATAGCTCTCAGTGGATGGCCTCGCATATAACGACTTGCGGTACGAGAATAAATAATACTAAGAATTGCATGGTAAATTTATTATCACAAAATTATTTTCAGAATTTTTTAAGTAATGTTTTTATTTTATTATAGATGTATTCGCCTCAATCGAATTTGGGAGCTGGGAATAACTACAGCAATAAGCTTAATATTGGTAAAAATAATATATTTTAGAACCTATCGGTTTTCAAAAATATAACTGAATTTTCAGATTTTCTACACGAAAACAATCCAATTGATTGTTCCAAAATATTTGATGGTCACTCAGTTTCCAACTGGGAAACGGAAGGTATAATTATACTCAAATTTTGTGGATTACACTTATCATAAATATCCGTAATTTTAGCATATTATCAATCGATCAAGCGAGAGGGGCCCTTTGAGCTATCAACAAGTATAGGCAACTATCCAAATTCCTATTTGAGCCAACAGTAACGAATAATTGTCAATACTTATTGGCCATATAAGTACGATTCATTGTGTCATCACCTACCTTAAGTCAACGTTTTCTAATCTATATATGCAATATAATTTAAATAAACTAACAATTAAAGGGTATCCTCTAGTTGATCTCAGATGTTATTTATAGTTGGTTAAATGCCACTGTTTGCGGGGCACAAAAATTGGAGGCGTGTCTAAACACAATCCCCACCTGTGGGCCAATGAAAGAAACGCCGCTAGCATACAAGATCAGCGAAGCAAAAACGAAAAAGCGAAAAACGAAAAAAAGTTAGTTATTCTTACTCTATATATTCTCAAGTTTTCTCACTCGAATTTATAAGAAACCGGATCTTGACTAGGCACTTTACGATGTCTTCAAAAAGGTCTCCGCGTCTGTTGAGTGAGATGATGACGGCGAGTCAAGTAGTTATGAATGGGAGTAGTAGTTGTAGGCCAAGTGACTGCACCTGTTCCGCCAACTAGAAGTGGTAGATGTATGCGTTGAGTGTATCTCAACTGAGCAATCTACGAGAGCAAGAATGGGAGAAAGGCAAAGAGAGAGAGAGAACACGAAATTGTATCGAAGTTGTTGTTCTTGTTGTTGGTGTGACGATGATCATTCCCGAGTTAAAAGCTGCTCAATGCACAAAAATTCATTCATTCACACACACTTACATACAAGCAGACATGCCTACATAATGAGCGTGTGTTAAGGAAGCTGAGAGCGCGAAACGAACAGCAACGAACTGAACCGAAGTGAACCGAAGTACGAAGGCGAACGATAACAAGGCGCGTCGCGCGCACCTAACAATGCAACAGGTGATGGACGGGCAAAAGCGGTCGCTGCGTCTTGGAGAAAAGTCAAGTTGCTACCTGTTAAAGCACAAACGTACACACACATATCGATTGTATGTGTATGTCTGTACGAATATTTGTACATACATCAAACGATGCCTACAAGCGGGCACGCATACATACGAACATACACTCGTATATGAGAGTGCCCAAACGTGCACAGGTGCTGCTGCCTTTTGCCGCCTGCTGTTGCTGTTGCTGTCGCTGTCGCTATTGCTGCTGCTGCTGCTGCTGTCTCTGTCGCTGCCGCTGCTCGTGCCAGAGACGAGTTTGTTTGAGATCAATTGATAGCCGTAGCCGTTCGTTGTGTAATGTTGATCTTGTTTTGGTAACGTAGTGGAGCATTGAGTTAAATGAGCCCGGCTCTTAATTTTTGCTGCTGCCACTGTCGACGTCGCCGTCGTTGCTGTCGTTGCCGCTGCTGCTGCTGCTGCTGTTGGCTGCTTGCCTGCTGGTCTTGTCCGCAAAGACGACTTTTGCTGCCTCAGTATGTGTGCGTGTGAGTCTTGAGTAGTTGTCGTTGTCGTCGTCGTGTGTCTGAATGGTATTGGTATTTCAAGTGTTTTGTGCAGTTTTTCCTCTCAGAAGGTCATGGCCGATTCAAGCGATCCTGATCACGCAGTATTTGTTCAGCATTGAAAGAAATGGGTGCGCTAACTCACTCGTAAAGCGACAACTAAATACATATACTTACAACTCTCTCAACTTTAGCCCAATATATCACACAATATAATCGCATTATAATTATAAATATATATATCAATAATTCAAATAAATCGCATCAATAATTATTCGTTGCTCATTTGCCAAAATGGAATCCTGCGTTTTAATACCAAAGGAGTTCGGTTTAGCACAAACATTAATATCGCCGAATAAATCCGAGTGCCTCTTAACCGTGTGTGCAACAACCAATATCAAAAAGGGTTCCCTCTTCTACCCCTTCCAAGGAACCATCCGCACCGATAAGATTGCCAATCTCAAACATCCCAATGAGAATGATGTAAGTACGATTTATTTTCAAAATATTTAATTCATATAATTAATATTTCTGATAGTTTTACTACTTTTTTATTAAGTTATATTTGTTATTATTTTTATGCTCTTATTGTTATTTTTTAAAATATTAATTTCATTCAAAAATTCATTTTTAAAATTTGTTACCATTATGGGTACTTCCAATAGGAAAATAATTCACCCTTCTAGGGTTTTTTTACGAGAACACCCTATCTTAATTTCATGCCCCTATCTAAGAAATTCTTACAGTTCCCTTACAGATCTACATCTATCAACTATATATAGGCCAAGATCTGATGTTTATATTTTATAAATGTGAGGGGAAATAATTAGCTCTCGATTTGTAGACAAGCAAGAATATGGAATTAAGTATCCAATAGCACCAATATATCAAAGGGAAACGTTAGCTGTTTTTTTTATGCATTTAGTATTATAATATATTAATTTATTGCCCGTAAAATTGGACAAATTGGGAAAAGCTACTTCAGAAGAATCCAGACTTTGAAAAATCTCGCAAAGAGATAGAAATTATTGAAAATCACTTTCCAAATAATTCCAAAATTTTGATAGTTTTTCAAAATTATTAACACTAAAAAACTAAAATTCTTTGCTGAATTAAATTTCCTATGTATTAGTCCCGATTAAGATTTAATAATAAAAATTAAAGAAACATCATAAATAATCTAAAAATAGACTACATTTTTATAAGACTCTTTAAGCTTTAACTTAACTTCGGTAAAGGTGGAAATGCAAAATCGCCATAAAGAGTGTGGGGGCGAATTGTGGTAATACGTCTTGGGATTTGACTTTGTCGGTATAACTACCGTGGGAATATTCCCATGGTCTTCTAGGAATGATATCAGAGGTATATATGTACATACATTATAGCAAGGTGTATGGGTGGATCTGGATGTGCGTTTTTCATGCATCGTTGCTCCAGAATTATTTTGGACAAACATGCTTATAAGAAGATGGTTGGTTGGGCTATACGAACCCAGTTTTGGGAGAGAGAGAGAGAGAGAGAGAGAGGAGAGACCCTTGTAAGTTTTCCCAAGAGTTGCGTTGAATAATTGCTGAAGCATTAAAGAAAACTGTGAGAACTTCTTGAAAATGTCTTACGAACGTCTTCAAAGAGTTCCCATCGTCATGGGAGAGTGCACACCCCACTCGACACATCTATATAGACGAATATAATACCAATTTCGTTGCACCTCACTCTAATAGTTCCTATATCGGACCTGAGCATGGAAATCAACAGCATTATAATTATGCAATGCAACAGTTTTCTACAGGTTGATCAAGATCGCATATACTCGTAAGTGGGCCTTATGCCCGATCTATAACTACCTTTGATCACTTCAGTTAGATAAACTCGAGTTGATCTTTCGTTGTTGTTTTGCCGTCGGAATTACGAACAGCTCCCCTTGAGGCGAGTTGAGAATGTGGTAGCCAATTTCCATTAGGGAGCTTTTCAACACACAGAGATGTTTTCAATCTATCACTACAGTAGGTATATGAACACTGAGATAATTTCGAACCGGATGCGAATTAAATGAACGAACAACGAACGGTTGCCCAAGTTAAATTACGGTCAAAAGAACGCGTGGGCATATTCTGACTAGAGATGAATAAAATAAGTCTGAACGATATCAATCATAGGAAAAAAAAATATTGTAAATTCGAGAAGATTTAAAAATAATATGCTTCTGAGTTATGTGCAGAAATATTATATTTCTATAGTATGAAGAGATTTCCTGTAAATCCCATTTCTCAACTCAATTTTTTTTTGTTAAGGACTAGCTCATAAATATTTCATGTGGCAAAGCACGGACAATGCCGGCTACCGCGTATTGCAGTTGATTTGAAAATTAATATTTTCAATTTCCCGCAGACCCAAAAATTAACATTTTTGGCTTTGCTCACAACTTTTGTAGTTTAATTGAAGTAAAAGGCCTCAAGTCAAGAGCGAATGAAATATGGAAGAGCGCAAGCAATTGAGAAGGAGAGGAAAGGCAACAGCGCGAGCGAGAGGATCGCTGAGAGGAAGGGCAGGGGTAGACAGGTGCCCTAACACGTATTCGCATTCAGCAGGTACAAACATACGCAAACATAATAAACACAGACACACACACACACATGCAGGCGCTCCACATGCCAATAACAGCACCAACAGCAGCAGCAGCAGTAGCGGGAGAAGAAGATGTGGAGGCAGAGGCAGACAACAAATAAGGCGCACACACAGTAGCCAAAGAACGTTAAGTGGCAGCAGCAGCAGCAGAAGCATCAACGGCAGCCCTGACGTCGGCTGCTGTGCACTCCGGAAACAGTTTCATGAATAACTTGCGAGTATTTCTGCCTCTTTCTCCCTCTCTCTCTCTGTGTGTGTGTGTGTGTGTGTAGTTGCTGCGCTTATGATGATGCGCCCGATGGCCGATCGCAATGAAGTTAACTCTGCACATCTTTGATTAAAAACGTGTTAAGGCATATGTAAACTGCAGTTCAAGGGTATGTCCTGCTGAAAATGGTTGTCAGCGGTGTTAGGCGCGGGGTGGTGGGGGGAGGATGGGCGGTGCAGCAGTAGCGCGCAGAGCAAGGCAAAATAAATAAAGCGTGATCGGAAATTGTGCATAGCTACCACTTTAATTAAAATATATGACTGGCACTCCAACAGACATATCGATATACATATGAACAGATGTATGTATCGAGTAACTTAAAGCGAAGCTCATCTCTAGCTTATCGATAAATGCACCGATTAAGTTCAAATTCAAATGGTTCAAAATCTATTAAAGGGTATTTCGGAGTCGCGCTATTAGCATTTTAATGTGTATGATGGCAATTGTATCGGAAATTGTATTATTCAGTATTATTAGAACTATTAGCGAACTTGGTTTGTTTTCGCAGCATCAACTTAACTCTTCCGCTAGATTGATGATGATCATCAGGGCTAACGAAATGCACTCGAAGAGACCAGACCCTTAAATATATGCGCAGGTTCTCTCCCTCTTTCAAGCCTTGATATCATTTTAGTTGTTATTGCCTGTTGCTCTTGATTACTATTGTTGTTGTTGTTGTTGTTGTTGTTGGTGCTGGTGGTGCTGCTGGTGCTGTGCATAAAGTCGAGCTGGAGCTGGAGCTGAAGCTCGTGCGGGTCGAGTGTGTGTCTTAGGAGTCTTAACTCGTAAAACCGGCACATCCAGTTCTGGTAGCATCGGCATAATGAATGGCAAATTGCATCTGCTCTTAGCATACGATATATACGCGTATGGTTTTGTACTGGTGGAAGACATACCATCGATACGATAGGAGGGCCTCTGCCCCTACTTCTCCTCTCTGATCCTGCCACACAAAAATATCATAGTTAATTGAGAACCAATGGTTTTTCATCTTTCCTGTTTGTTGCTGCTTCTGGCAGTAAGTGGCATGCACAATAATAATCATAATACGCATAATATTCATAATAATAAAATGCAAACTAATAATACCGATAAAAACAAAAAAATAAACTCCAACAAATGAAAGCAATGCGAGTATAATTGTTGAACCCATTAGCAACATGATATATGGATGTGGTTTAGTTTTTTTTTTTTTTTTGTCTCTACTTATTGGAAATGTGCATTAAGACTGCGATAAGAGATGATTTATGGAGGGAGAGAGTTGCTTATAGTTAAATAGCTTCTAATGAAATTTAACACATTGAGAAAATTATAATATTATAATTTCAAGGAAATCATGAGAAGTTTTTACGTTTTCAATTAAAAATATGTATTTTTGAAAATTTTCGAATTTCTTCAACTTTTTCTTTTCCATTCGAAAATTTTCTTTTAAATTAAAAAAAATTTGCATTTCTCTGCTTTCAGCTACGATATCGTTATGGGCTCTATCATGAGGTTTCTTTTAACTATGGTGCGAGCGTCCATCATTGCAATTGGATTAGGTTCTTGAAAATCTCTGCCACATTCACCTCAGATGTTAATCTCATTTGCACCATGGTTAAGGGGGATCCCCTCTATGAGGCTATTAAGCCGATTAAGACCTATCAGGAACTTGTTGCATATTATCTACCCGAAAGACCCGAGGAGAGCCTCTTCATGAATCTACGCTCCACGCTTTACAGGCAGGCCATGGATTCCATCTTACAAGGTATATATTTTAGGAAATGTGAAAATTGCCGATCTTGCTTAACGGACTTATAACGCCCTCAGATACTCCTCTCGATTTGTCCCTCACATTGATGTATAAAATACCAAATCTGCCCCTATCGCCGCCGACCAGCGAGGATGAGAACAAGTCCATGTTGAGTGATTCATCGGGTTCCTTATGCTCACTCAACGATAGCATCAATGAGAACTCCTTGGCGTCGTCCACATGCATGGATGACATGAAAAAGACCAGCTATGAGGATGTCAGTGTTATGCCCCCTGCTAGTAATAGTATAGGTCTCAAGAGTTTCCCATATTCGCCCGCTAAGAAACGCATTGGACGCAGCGAAAGATCTCTGCTGCCTTGTGAAGTCTGCAGAAAAGCTTTCGATCGCCCCAGTCTGCTCAAGAGGCACATGAGAACCCACACGGGTAAGTCGGAGATGATATACATCTGCTAAATGAGGTATTGATGAGAGTTTCTTAACTTCTGCAGGTGAAAAACCGCATATTTGTCTAGTTTGTGGCAAAGGATTCAGCACATCCAGTTCCTTGAATACACACAGGTATGATATACACTGAAAGAATGTTGTTCCATAAATACATATAATATATATATATATATCTGTCTTAATTATAGACGCATACACTCTGGCGAGAAACCGCACGAGTGTCAAGTGTGCGGCAAAAGATTTACGGCGAGCAGCAATCTCTATTATCATCGCATGACGCATATCAAGGTGAGTTCAGCCTTCAGCACTTTCAAATATTCGAGATGTTTCAATTAATTTTCAACTTCTTCAGGAGAAACCACACAAGTGTAATCTCTGCGCCAAATCCTTTCCAACGCCTGGCGATTTGAAATCCCACAAATACGTTCATAGCGGCTCCTGGCCCTTCAAGTGCTCCATCTGCTTCCGTGGCTTCTCAAAGCAAACTAATCTTAAGAATCATCTATTTTTGCACAGCGGTAAGTTTTCAAATATAACGTATTTTATGCAAGACTAGAATTCAAATTTAAATAACGATAACCGATAAATTTAGCACAGCCCTGTAAATTAACATTTAATTGTAAGAATGAAATAAAAGAAATCAATAAAATAAGAAAATAAATGTATATAAAATAAAATTAATAATAAAATATCTTTTTTTTCAGGCGATAAACCTCATGGCTGCGAATTGTGTAAAAAACGTTTCGCGCTCGCGTGCAATCTGCGGGCTCATATGAAAACACACGACAGTAAGTTGAAACGGCAACTATTTCCAATTAAACACTTGCTAATTTCTACTATTAAAACTTTAGGTAATCCTCAGGATGAATGCAGTAGTTGTGGCAAAATGTTTGCAGTCTCCGCCGGCGGCGATTCAGCGAAACAATCGAAAATGTGCAGTAAATGTCAATCGACGAGCGATGATATCGATAAATCTGGTTTTCAATCGGATCGAACGATGTCGACGGAGGAAGAAGAGGAAGAGGAGTACGAGTCTTCGAATGGTGCAACTGAATTTAGCGACAAATAGTTATAATTTCGTAGCATTTGTGTAGTTAAGTGAACAAGGCCATTCTTTAAGGATCCATCAATAGAGGGGAGGGAGAGTGACATAGAGGAGAAGTGGGATGCGACTGATGCTAATTTATTAAATTATTATTCGCGACATAGTATCAGTAGGTTTAGAATATGACCAAAAATTTATAATTTGTATATCAATCTATCGATTTGTGTGATTTTTTAATATAAGAATTAACTCTAAACAAAAAAAAAAAACAAAATAAAAACATTCCAGCTAATTTATTACTAAAAACAAAAACCCATTTCATATTAATTACTGCAAATGAAAGAAAAACATCTCTAAACTCTGCTGACCGCAACCGCATATGCATGCGATCACTGGTGGAACATTTTTTTGAATTGTAACGATGATGATCCCATATGCATAAGTAAGGGAGAGCAACGGCAGGAAGCTAGACCGTCGATTGGAGGGGAGATACCTGCCGTCCTCAATACACTTGTCGTTAAAACCTCCCTTAGGAAAGTGGCCGCGACGAAACCGGCTAATTCCAGAATATGCCATCTTAGCCATGGCAGATGTTCATTAAGAATTCCTAAAATCCCGCTAAAAAATCAACGCGCTTGAATTGGCGGCAAAGCAATTATCGATATATCGATAACATATTTCGATAGCACACAGTAGTGATGAAACGAAGATGTTGCTTTTGAATAAAATGTCTTAAATTGATATAAATGCAAATCGTTTGTTGAATATAAATTTAAATAAAGGCCAGTTTAAAAATACTACTTTGCGCTGATATTTTGACAATAGTGCGTAAAACACAATAAATGCGCAAATTGCGACAATGTATGCACAACAAAAAGATGGTTACTATAGAACTTAATGGTGGAATATCAATGAGCATTTTGACAAGAGTGACGGCCATGTTGGCTTAACACTCGCCATTTGCAGCAAATTAATAAATAAAGTAAAAATTTAGTTACAAAAAATACTTGGCGTGCAATCCAATTACAGATTGTGTAAAATATGGAATGTCTAAATACATAAAGGTTATTAGAATAACACGAACAACGCGCTACACATCAACGCAATTGTTTTTCTTTCTCTCTTGTCTTGTGCTGTGTTTGTTAACATCCAATTTATGGACAAATATCAATGCAATGGACAAACTATGTGCGAAACTATAAATTTAAATTCGATAAATCAACTATTGCTAATACTGTGTGTGTATGTGGGTGTGTGTTTATGCTTGTGGCAATTGCGAAATGTAAATATTAATTGCAGAAAGTCTATAAAAATTATGGAATGTTCACATACGCGTAAATATATACATGCACACATACATACATATATAGGATTGTTTGTGCGTGTGTGTGTGTGTGCGTACGTATATAGGGGGAATATCATGCCTACAGTTTGCCTATCATATCCATGTGTGTGTGTGTGTGTGTGTGTGTGTGTGAGTGTGTGTTTGTGTAAAGGGACAACAAAGTTCTTGTAATTCGTGTGTTTCTTTTTTTTTACATAAATAATATTGATGAAATTTCACATATGCATCTTGCAGACTAAAAAGACAATTTAGCATCAAATTATAATTTTCATCTGTCTTAATAATGGGAGACCGTGACATCCCCAGCGTACCCGTCACAACATTAGCTGGCTTAACGAGCACCTCCGACTGTAAGTAATTTAAGTGAATTTGTTATTATAATTGATAATTAATGAAATTTGAATTTGTTGTCAATGTAGTGCTCAGTGAGTTGCCAGTGTCCGATTCCCTGCATAGCGTAGCATCGTTCAATAAATCTCTGCTGTTCCATTCGCTGGTGGCCAACGAATCCAATAATCTGTTGTCTGTGCGGGATGAGAATCTCGTCAGGCAGCTTGTGAATGCCATCGAGCAAACCAACTCCGACAATATGTAAGAAGATAGCATTTAACTCCAGCTAATGAATTATAAATCCGACGACACTCCTTTTTGATTTGCAGAGAACTAAAGCCGCAATATACCATCCAGCAACATGGTGCTAACATCAGTACCTATCCTGAGCTCCTGCAGGGTATCTACAACTATCGCCCCACTGTATTTAATACGCCACGCAAAACAGGTATGGAATTAGCCAAGAACTCCCCCCAAGAAAAATCCTAAAATAACATTCTTTTCATGTCCTTTGCAGTTATCAATGATAATACGTCACATCAACAGCTGCCGGCGCATGCTGTCGTCGAGAATCCTGCCCAGCCTCTCGGTTTATCCAATGAAATCTTCAACTTGAATGCGGATCATGTGCAGCAACGTCAGCCGAAGGACTATATTGATCCAACAATGAAGTATGTTGACTTTTGTTGAATTTCGCCAAACATTTCATTTATAAATGCTGCATTTTTAGCGCGGATATGTCGAACTTCTTGCCGGGACGCCTTAGGCACGAGGCGGAAGCATTGCAAGTGGCGGGCCTGGAGAGCATTCATCCCACGTTGGGTATGCAGGAGCAGCATCAAAGTGTTATACAAGCTGTGCAGCAACCGCAAACACAGCAACAGCAAACATATTATCAACAGTATCAGCACAAGGATCAACTTGATATTAATCAGCAACAACAACAACAGCAGCAGCAGCAGCAACTCCACCAACAGCAACTGTTGCAGTCGCAGCAGCAACAACAGCAGCAACAGTTGGCGTTTCAAGCACAGGCAGCGACAACAACAACATCCACGATACAGGGCAATTTTCAAAATGTTTTGAATCTGCAAAGGCAGCAGCTGGCCGAAGGCATTGCTATGCAGCAACAGCAGCAACAAGAGCAACAGGTTCTCCACCAACAACAACAGCAACAACAACAACAACTGTTGCAAGCTGCTAAGCCCGAACAGACGCAACAATTTGTAGCATCGACAACAACAGCGACGGGGATGCAATCTGGCCATGATTACAACAATCATGGGCATGGTCATGGTCATGGGCATGTGCAATCGACAGCCACATCCACATCGACATCCTCGAGCGGCAAATCCCAGGTCCGGGTATGTATAAATCGACTTAACGTTGAAGATGCCCACCTTATGCAGCAGAGTATTAAAAAGTTTGTACAAAAGTCACCAGAATTGGCTAGAAATATGGGTTTACTGCATGAAACAACAACAGCTACAGCAACAACAGCAACTGCAGTAAATGACCAACAACAAAATGACAGTCAAAATTATGCCAATGTTGACTACAATTCATCAGCGCAATCCTCAGCCTCTGTTGATATGTTTACAGCCATAAAAGCTGATGAGAAACGTGCCGGCACAAAAAGGAAGATGGCCATCTCGCTGGGAGACATACCACCAGAGCAGATATGTAAGCACTGAACTACTGAAATTAGAAAACCAATAATGTTTTTCGTGTAATTTCAATGAATATTTTCCATACTCTTAAATTGATATTTTTTGTGTATTAATTTTTATAGTTTCCAAGCCGAAGCTGCGTCGCGTTGAACGGAATATGTCGGTGTCCACACCAAAAAGTACAAAGGAGGAGGTGACACGTTCCCAGACCTATCAGCAGTTTATGCGAAACATGGAGCAGATTATAGAAATGCTCGACGACACAGAATCGCCCAACTTTGATTCAGGTAAGAATATTATTATTTCTATAGTTTCATAGTTGCTTAAATTTGTATATAATATTTGCAGAGGATGTCGATGAGAATATTGAGTGCATTTCCCCGAAACTGCTCAATACGATGAGCGACGATGTGGCCAAACTGAAAGCGAAACAAGCTCTCGATTCGATACCCAAAAATAAGTTAACTTTGCTCATTAATTATGCAATGCGAAATGTGTACTTGGCGCGTAATTATTCAGCAGGACCCGTAAGTATATAGAACACCTTCCAAAGAAAAGTTGTAATATATCGCATTTCAATTCGTAGGAGGATGATGATGAAATTGTGGATGATGAGGTCATTGAGAAGATATTAAATGCCATGGATGCCTGTCTGCTCATCTGCAATATTTACTCAACTGTCAGTGATCTTAAGTTCCTGCAGGAGGACAACATATCGCACATTATCAAATTTGCTCAATTCCAATTGCGAGAGACCATTTTCCCACTTCATGATCCCGTCTACACCGTGAAGAATGTGAAGAAGACGAGTCAACGTAAAAAGACAAAGTCACATCAGAATCATCATCGCAATTTGCAGTTGTTCTACTCAAAAGTTGTCGAACTTCTGAAGGTATTCGTGGCGCTTTTCGACAAGTGCATCTTTGTGGACACCATAGTATTACCACTATCAACGCTGGCCATTGAACCCTTCTTTGTGGACAATATTGAGACCCTTCAGTTTGTTTGTCTCGAGCTTGTGACGACGGTAAGCGGAGTAATTATTTTACCTCTTAAGAAAATATATTATTTGTAATATATATTTGCAGATATTTCGTAAGGAACGATACGATAAGATACGCAATAGTATCCTGGGCGATATACTCTCCTCCATCGATCGTCTGCCCTCGTCGAAGAAGAATCTACGGCCATACAAGTTAACCAATAATGGCGGCAATATTCAAATGGTTACGGCTCTGGTTCTGCAGTTGATTCAATGTGCCACAATTCTGACGGATTCGTTGTGTGATAAGGGCCTGATCAAGTCGCACACTATACAGGATTTCGATGATGATCTGCCCAGTGGTGCATCACAGATCACCAAGCCCAATCAGGATGTGCTCGTGCTGCAGAAATACGACGTGGCTGTCAGCATCGGTGGCAACTTCCTCACAACGTTTCTTAACAAATGCAAATCGCGTACGAATGAAACGGATTTCCGACCGCTCTTCGAGAACTTCATACATGATCTGTTGGCCACGGTGAATAAACCGGAGTGGCCCGCCTCGGAGCTGTTGCTGTCCCTGCTGGGCACCATGTTGGTGCGTTACGTGTCGGACAAGTCCATAGAGCAGAGCATACGGCTGGTGTCCTTGGACTATCTGGGCATAGTGGCGGCACGTCTACGCAAGGATACGGTCGAGTCGCGTTGTAAAGTGAATATAATTGACTCCATGATCAAATCCATCAAGGCGGAGCAGGAAAAGGAAGGCGACTTGCCCATTATCGATGTGAGTAGAGACTATATAATAAAAACTATATTTTCTCTAATTTACCCAACTATATCCATAGGCTAAGATTGAGCTACATCCAGAGGAGCAACGCATTGAGTTTCTGCAGAAGATTCTGCTCGATTTTCTGGCCGTAAACGCGCAAGAGGAGAATCTAATTTGGGATTATGCGCGTCATTTTTATTTGGCACAATGGTATCGGGATATAATCTACCAGCGACGACGCATCAAGGATGGCGAGAAGGGTTTCGCTTCAAAAAAGCCAAAATCACGTTTAAAACAAAGATCGGGTAAGTCTTCGTATCGAAACCACAAGGAGAATGTTAATATATATATTCTTCCATTTAGGCGACTATTCGGAGAGCTCCGATTCTGGTTCCTGTGATGAGAATGATCCTGATGAGGGGCATAAGAACGGCCGTTCAGTTGGCGGCGCCGTCGACTACGAATTAAATTTGGAAATTTTCAATGTTTTGGAGGAACGTAAGAAATATTTGATTAGCAAAATCAAACCATATGCGGCAACGGGCGAACACAACTCCACATCATCACTGCAACACATCAAGACTTATATAGATTACAACAATGCACAATTGATAGCACAATACTTGGCTACCAAACGTCCATTTAGTCAATCCTTTGATGGCTGTCTCAAGAAGATTATTCTGGTCGTAAAGTGAGTTGATTAAGCATGAATTTTTAAATAATTTTCGTAATTTTAAAACAAACCAAAAATTATATTGCAGTGAACCATCAATTGCTGTGAGAACGCGTGCAATGAAATGTCTAGCAAATATTGTTGAGGTGGATCCTTTAGTGCTGAAGCGCAAGGACATGCAAATGGGCGTGAATCAAAAGTTTCTCGATACTGCCATATCGGTGCGGGAAGCGGCTGTGGATCTAGTTGGAAAATTTGTGCTTAGCAATCAGGAATTAATAGATCAATACTATGATATGTTGTCGACTCGAATATTGGTAAGTAATTCTCAATTCAATTTCAATATTCCTTTTAATATTCATAATAATAAATTGATCTTTGCAGGACACGGGTGTATCGGTGCGAAAACGCGTTATAAAGATACTGCGCGACATCTGCATAGAATATCCAGATTTTGAAAAGATACCAGAGATCTGTGTGAAGATGATAAGGCGTGTCAATGATGAGGAGGGCATTCAGAAGCTCGTCACTGAAGTCTTTATGAAAATGTGGTTTACGCCTTGCATCAAAAATGACAAAGTATAAACAACAACAAAATTAAAATATGAAAGATTACTAATATATTATTTATACACTTTTTAGCATGGCATTCAGCGTAAAATCAATCAAATTATTGATGTGGTTAACACGGCACATGACACGGGCACCACTTGGTTGGAGGGTCTGTTAATGAGTGTACGTTGGCTATAATTTTCTACTCCAATAACATAAAATTAATGATACAATTTGTGTTAAATATTTGTAGATATTCAAGCCAAAAGAGAACATGCTGAAGCTGGATGGCAGTGCCCAGGAGCCAGTGAAGAAGAATACGGAGCCACCGCAGGAGATTGTGTTGGCCTGTCAGCAGCTTGCAGATGGCCTCGTTGATCGCCTCATCGAGCTGGAGGATACTGATAATGCGCGTATGTTGGGCTGTATAACAACGCTACATCTGTTGGCCAAAGTGCGGCCGCAGTTGTTGATACGGCACGCCATGACCATCGAACCCTATTTGAATATCAAATGTCATTCGGCATCGGCGGCGAAATTCATTTGCGCCGTGGCGGATATACTCGAGAAGGTTGTGCCGCTGGTGAATAATGCGAGTGAATCGTTTTTGGCATCACTGGAGGAGCATTTAATGCTGTTGGTTGTATCCCGAAATCAAGCGGAGGTTACCAGTTGTGTCTCCTGTCTGGGTGCGCTTGTCAACAAGATCACAAAGAACTACAAGTTGATTCGGGATTGTTTTCAAAAGTAAGACTTGCAATTGTAAAGAATTTTTCTTGAATTTAAATCTTAATTTGATCCATTTACTTTAGGTTCTATCGTGTCCTGGATCTGTCCCGTAACCAGGTGGTCCAGAATGGTTACAAGATTGATAATATATACACGCCTAGTTTTCGCAGAAGCCTCTTTACGATTGGCATACTGATGCGTTACTTTGATTTTAAATCTCCCATAACGTTAGGTAAGTTTGAAATCACATATATTGTATATAATTGTATAATATATTGTAATATCGTATATTATTTGAAGGCGAAACAAACAGCGGACTTCCAGCTACGATATGCGATAATGTATTCGAGTGTTTAATGTTCTTCTGTGGCTGCTCCAATCATGAGATTCGGAAGCAGGCACTCGTCTCCCTTGGCTCGTTTTGTGTGATGAACGATGATTACCTGACACGGCCGGAGCTGAAACAATTTTACTGTGATTTATTGAGCTCAGCCTCAAACGATGGCGGCATTAAAATTATATGTATGCGTAATATTTGGATTTACTTGACTGAATCCGAAATGTTTATGCACAACAAGGAGAAAGAATGTAGGCCAACATTATTTAGTTAACTCAACATTTCCTAAATTAATTATTTTGTGTCTTTAGGGGAAAAACAATCAAAGCACGAGGACCTCAAGGAAATGAATGACGTTTCGTCTGGGATGGCGAGTCGTATCATTCAGCTCTATCTGGAGGAGATTCTCGACTGTTTCCTGAATCGAGATGACACAGTGCGCCTCTGGGCAGTGAAGGTTGTGCAGATTGTGCTGCGACAGGGATTAGTGCATCCAGTTCGTATGGTGCCCTATTTGATATGTCTAAGCACCGATTGTAAAGTCGAGGTAGGATTTACTTTGTTATTCTATATTTTATTATAACTGTCCCCTAATAATTGTTTATTTTACTTTAAGTCTGCCCATAGAGCTGATGCCCTGTTGAAGGATATTGATAAGACATATTCTGGATTTGTGAATATGAAGGTTCAGTTTGGACTGCAACTGTGCTTTAAACTGCAGGAGATTTTGCAAGTGAACAACAAGGCGAAAAATGAAATAATTCGCGGATATGCGTAGGTTTAAACAAACTTAAATACTTATTCCATTTATTTTCATATCATGCTTCTTTTTTGCAGTAAACGAGGACCCGATCAAGTAACAACAGCCTTAAATGATTTCCTTTATACACTGCTGCGCACAACGAAGCCACAGAGACGAGCCTTGGTCCAGACAGTGACGAAGCAGTTCGATGATCAGAAGACATCCCTCCAGCAGATGCTGTACATAGCCGATAATCTCGCATACTTTCCCTACGCTGTCCAGGATGAGCCACTGTATCTGATACATCAAATCGATCTGCTCATCTCGATGGCGGGCACACATCTGCTGACCACATTCAAGGAGCATCTGCGGCCCAGTGATAAGGGTGGCGATGTGCTAGAGGACGATGATGACGAGGAGGATCCACATGTGCTATTCAATCGGTTACCTGACGATATGACAGAAATCAAGAAGTGCATCACATCCGCACAGGCCTGCATGCTGCTGCTGGTACTTAAGGAGCATCTGAAGGAGATGTATGGCCTGACGGATGGCAAAATCTCCAGATATTCCCCCTCAGAGCAGAAGCTATACGAGAAGGCGGTGACGCGTCGCAGCGTCGCCGACTTCAATCCCCGAACAACCATCGATGTGATCAGGAAGCAGCAGTCGCAGAATATAACTGGCACTGAACCCGATTGCTTCAACAGACCCCTCACCAACGATGAGAAACTCGATCTGGTGGTCAAGTACTTGGATGTGAGTATATAATTATAATTTTTTAAATTCTCGAAATATATAATAAATTTATTTTTTATTATCAGTTCAAGCAGCTGATGCTCAAACTGGATCCAGAGGATGCAGATTCAGATGCCGATGAATCTCGCGACAAATCCAAACTGAATAGTTCTGGTATGCTGGATGACTCCATGAACAATTCGATCAATTCGAGCAGAACAGGCACAGCTCATCCACTGAACGATGGCTCTGTGCCCATGCCAAATGTCAACAACATCATCAGCAATCAAACAACAACTAATTTAGCAACAGTAAGTCGACAATTTCAATCCATTATTCATTATTTATCTTCTAGGATACCATTTGATATTGTTGCAGGAAGCATTAAGTCCACCCACGCCGCGCACAGCGAAAATCGCGCAGTCGCCAGCCAAGTTAATTGGACGAAAGCAAAGCCAGCAGCGGAGTAAAAAGAAGCGACGCAAAATCGTGTCCTCCGACGAGGACGATGAATACAGCGGCGAGGACTATGCGTGAGAATAAACTGGTTAAACCAGAGATGAAAGCACAGAAAACATATATATTCATATATATATATATATATATGTGTAGATATCTATTAAATAATATTTTAATAATATAGTTGGTAGGCATAGGCGATCTTAAGTAGTGCTACATGTATGTATGTATTATTTATTTTCTGAAACACTAGTGTATCATAGCAATAAACAAAAAGAAATAAGAAAACAAACGCAGAGATCGTAACTTTAAGCAAAGCAAATATCTTTTGTAGCATATGAAAACTCACCTTTAGTTGTTATTTAAGCAGAACAATATTATGTAATAATAATATATGTAATAATAGCGTAACAGTTATATAAGTGTAATAAGGTTCCATATAAGTCCATTGTAATTTGATACATATTTCGATTAATTTTGTAATTTATTGTAAAAAAAACATAAAACGAAAACAAACACAATGTCAAAAACTATTTGCATTTTAACATAATAATTGTCTTTAATAATATGCATAAAACTATCGCTGGTAAAACATTTTAACTTTCCAATGAAAATTGTAAATCAACTGGAATTTATTTTAATCTAGAGAAAGCATACACACACATACACACAAACACACACACATACACAGACTAAGCTAATTAGCGCCAGTGTAACTAACGATATAAAAAACAAAAAACGATATAAATGGCGAAGCTTTAAAGGATCCGCCGCTCCTGGATCACATTCAGCCATATCGAATAATGTAAATGATGATGATAATTGATAGTTGCAAATGAAATTCAAGCTCTAAATATAATTAACTTCGCACATACTTGTACATAAATATATATGTATGTATTTAATGATAATTTAATTGATGAAGCAGATATATAAATATTTATTATATGTAGCTAAATTAATGTTGAATAAAAATCTAATAATAAGATTCAAATGGAACCCACTTTTTTCGTTTATGAGGTAGAATTGAATCCAAATAAAATTTGACTCATATTTTTAGTGATAAACTAGCAGCAGTTGAAGGGAATTTAAAATTCCGCGCTCAATTCGGCGTTTTTTGGTGAATTTTTGTGGCAATCAGCTGTTAGTATTTTTTATAGCACAATTCGAAAAGCTAAAAAATACTGCGTAAGCGTATGACATATAAGAGCTTATAGAATGTAATCAAGACTTTTAAATATTGTATTAAATAAAGTGCTAGTTATTTTAAATGCGAAACGAGCCAATCTTTATTAGTGAAGTAATATTTTTATAATCCCACTAAAATTATTATTATTTTGTGTGGCGGTAATTGTGCTTAGTTAGTCACATTCATACGCATATATGTACATATGTATGTATGTATGTATGTACATACATATATATGTATGTATTTGGCAAATGTACATACATATTGTTGAGGCAGGGTCGACAGGCACTCAATATCCGGATGTGCCTAAGCAAACAAAGAGAAAACATGCACAATATAATGACTGTAACAACTCTTTGCTCTCTTACTAACATCATCCCTTGCAAGTAAATAAATGCGCATATACATACATACACATACATACATACATATGCGTATGTACGCATGTAACTAACCGTGATACTCTTATAAAACAAACATTCATATAAAACATACACAAATGCATGCCATGCATACACATACACAGACACACATCTACATACATATGTACATACAAATGGAATGTTTGCATTAGTATTTGTGGCTCCGTTTAATTCGTGATGCGATATGCGATTGCGTGAGTTACGCAGAGCCAAAGTATCGGCATCGTATACTTGTTGTCAACTCTAATTTAGTCTCCGTATGGCGCTTCGGAAAAGAGGTCCTTCCTTTTATAAGCAAAGCAGCCCGCGGCTCGCGGCTTCAAATTAAGTGAGAGAAATTTTCAATTTTTGTGCATTTCGCCTTACATACATACATACATATTAACACACAGTCACTATTGTACGTATTGTACATATGTATGTGTGTATGTGTGTATATATGTTGGCATGTGCAAGAGAGTGTGTAAGAATAATTGATTTGTTCATAGTGCTGCTTCCGCTAATCAATGATAAAAGAAAAATGAGAATTTAATGCAATGAAAGGAACTCGAAATCAATGTGGCGTCGTTAGCCGCTGATATCGTATGTGTGTGTGTCTTATGTGTATGTTAATGAGGTGTATGTAAATGAAAAATATTTTGTAAAATGCAGTCAAATGTATGCAAACATGCAATCATGCAGTATAAATTGGGTATACATGCAAACATGAATTCAAACATATGCACATACATACGTATGTATATAAATAGATTATCCACTTGATGCAGCAGTCAATACACGTATGTACATATGTATATACATACATACAAGTATACATATTTACAATGAGAGTGCATGCGAGATTTATTTATAATGGATTTACATAATGTGTGTGGTGCGCGTGTATAACTAGCTTAATTTGCTTATTGATTGCAAATTGGAATCCAGCTTAGGCTATATACATACATACATACATAAGTATTTTTATAGTGTAAAGACACACAAACATATATACATGCATAGATAGAAGAAGAATTAGAGTGGCAGCAAAATAGGCATAGAGAGATTATACATCCATAAATTTATAGTATGTGTGCTGTGTATATGCATTTCATTGCTGCGTATGCTGTAAGTATTTATGTATGTGTGTGTGTGTGTGTTATGCATATTTAAGTAGTATTTTGGTATTTTTAGTGAAGTTCATAATATGCCTGACTTCATGCATATTTTTGTAGCAGCGAGTAAGCGAGAGAGAGAGAGAGAGAGAGAGAGATGGAGAGATATTGAGTGGAGTGCTTATAAAATATTTAGTATTTAATTTACTAAGTATTTGCGAATGTGCATGTAAATATGCAACGTATATATACATATGTATGTATGTATGTATGTAAGAGCAACATAAAATCATATGTATGCAATGAATTTTCGGTAAATAAATGTCAACCGCTTTAGGTTTATGGAGCACATGCTTTCAAGTACATAAGCACATACATACATACATATGTACGTACATTTATGTATGTGCATAGTGTGACCGTAAAGGTGTGCAGGATACATGCGTAGGCCTATGTACACACACACACACACACACAAACGGATCTAAATACATTTGCAATCATAATTACAAACAGACAGAGACGGACAGACACACACACAATCATACAAACATACCTACACACACATACATATATACGTAGGGTATGTAAATGTATTTGCGCAAGGTGAATCAAAATGGAGATTGTGCTTATGATTTTGAAATTTATTAGGCAATTGTAGAATTTGTGTGATAAATGTGCTGGTGTATGTACATAATTGGAAATAATGTTGTAGGTAAACTGGAGGACAGCAAGCAGCACAAGGAATTGTTTCAAGGGCATTTTCAACATGTTCAAATTTAATGTACAAAGAGAGCCAATCACAACAAATAAATAAATAAAATCGCGCAAGGAATATAAATGTGGAAATAATGGAATCGGAAAAATGGCATATGAGAATATATCTCTATCTGTTTTTGCTATTGATCACTTCGGCGCATTCAAGTAAGTTTTGCTTTCCTTTTGATTTATGAATTATTTATAAAAACGAAGCTCCTCTCCCATCAATATGTTAACATAAACAAACATACATATGTACATTCATATCGTACGTATGTACATGCAGCAGAAGTTACGAACAATAGATGGCGCTAGCAGCTAAAATTGTGTCTTGAATAATTTCTAAATTTATTATGCGATTGCAATGAGAGAACATTTTGCAGTGCAGCGATGCAGCGTATGATAACGTATTTATATATTCAAGGCACTGTCTGGCATCGGTGCGTGTAACCCCCAGACAATTTGTTGATTTTAGATATGGTAAAGACCTCCTAAATCTGTCAGAGTTTCGCCTACATATTATATCTTGATGCAGTATTTGCAAATTAACATATGCTAATTAACTAAATTCATATATTTCAGATGTGGGCAAGATGACACTATCCCAGAATCATTTTGGGAACGGCGTCCAAACCCAATTCAACACCAAAAACAACACTCGTGTCATCGCCCAAAAGGGAGGACTTGCCATTCTGCCATGTGTTGTCAAAGTCAATTCTCCGGCTACGGTAAGTTTTCTTATATCATGAATTCGAATCATTTCCGCAGCGAAGAAGAACTTTGCGAATAGTCGACCGATTTAAATCTAATTTTCGGCCTTTGACAACTGTTATCGGATTTGCAAAATCAACTTTTCGACCCCAACTTTTTTTGACTCCAATCGATTTATATCGGCTAATCTAGCATTTGTGGATTTCCGCTTAACTTTGAAGTGCCATTACTTCTCCGAGAATTGAGAGAATTTTCTGAAATTTTAGGTGCTTATTAACTTCTGTTTTCTTTGCATTTTGAACCTTATTTGAGGTGATTCCGATAATTATTTCCTGAGATATGGCCAAAAATGTGCTAAAAAGTATCAAAAATGTAAATTTTGACTCCCTTTCAAACTTTGAAATGCCATAACTTTGCCAAAAATCCATAGATTTTCATGAAATTTGATTTTTCATTAATGGTTTTGATACAGAAATAATTCTGCATTCAAAGATTTGTAATTTTTGTCGTTTTAAATTTTTCGACTTTTTTTGGCCAATTTTCCATAACAACCCCTTGAAAAGATCATCAAAAATGAAAATAATTTCGACCCCAATTTTTTTGCTCCAATTGATTTCTATGGTCGAAACTAGCATTTTGCTTTTTATTTGAGGTGTTTCTGATGAGTAATTACAGAGATATGGCCAAAAATGTGGCAGAAAGGGTCAAAAATGGGTAAATTTTTCAATGTGGATTTCCGCTTAACTTTGAAGTGTCATTGCTTCTCTGAGAGTTGAGAGATTTTTATGAAATTTTAGGTGCTTATTAACTTATGCTTTCTTTGCACTCTGAACTTTAATTGAGGTGATTCCGATAATTATTTTCTGAGATATGGCCAAAAATGTGCTAAAAAGTATCAAAAATGTAAATTTTGACTCCCTTCCAATCTTTGAAATGCCATAACTTTGCCAAAAATGCATCGATTTTCATGAAATTTGATTTTTCATTAATGGTTTTGATACAGAAATAATTCTGCATTCAAAGATTTGTAATTTTTGTCGTTTTAAATTTTTCGACTTTTTTTGGCCATTTTTCCATAACAACCCCTTGAAAAGATCATCAAAAATGAAAAAAATTTCGACCCCAATTTTTTTTGCTCCAATTGATTTCTATGGTCGAAACTAGCATTTTGCTTTTTATTTGAGGTGTTTCTGATGAGTAATTACAGAGATATGGCCAAAAATGTGGTAAAAAGGGTCTAAAATGGGTAGATTTTCTAATGTGGATTCTCGCTAGATTTTGAAGTGCCATTACTTCTCCGAGAATTGAGAGATTTTTATGAAATTTTAGGTGCTTATTAACTTATGCTTTCTTTGCACTCTGAACTTTAATTGAGGTGATTCCGATAATTATTTTCTGAGATATGGCCAAAAATGTGCTAAAAAGTATCAAAAATGTAAATTTTGACTCCCTTCCAATCTTTGAAATGCCATAACTTTGCCAAAAATCCATAGATTTTCATGAAATTTGATTTTTCATTAATGGTTTTGATACAGAAATAATTCTGCATTCAAAGATTTGTAATTTTTGTCGTTTTAAATTTTTCGACTTTTTTTGGCCATTTTTCCATAACAACCCCTTGAAAAGATCATCAAAAATGAAAATAATTTCGACCCCAATTTTTTTGCTCCAATTGATTTCTATGGTTGAAACTAGCATTTTGCTTTTTATTTGAGGTGTTTCTGATGAGTAATTACAGAGATATGGCCAAAAATGTGGCAGAAAGGGTCAAAAATGGGTAAATTTTTCAATGTGGATTTCCGCTTAACTTTGAAGTCCCATTACTTCTCCGAGAATTGAGAGAATTTTCTGAAATTTTAGGTGCTTATTAACTTCTGTTTTCTTTGCATTTTGAACCTTATTTGAGGTGATTCCGATAATTATTTCCTGAGATATGGCCAAAAATGTGCTAAAAAGTATCAAAAATGTAAATTTTGACTCCCTTCCAAACTTTGAAATGCCATAACTTTGCCAAAAATCCATCGATTTTCATGAAATTTGATTTTTCATTAATGGTTTTGATACAGAAATAATTCTGCATTCAAAGATTTGTAATTTTTGTCGTTTTAAATTTTTCGACTTTTTTTGGCCATTTTTCCATAACAACCCCTTGAAAAGATCATCAAAAATGAAAAAAATTTCGACCCCAATTTTTTTGCTCCAATTGATTTCTATGGTCGAAACTAGCATTTTGCTTTTTATTTGAGGTGTTTCTGATGAGTAATTACAGAGATATGGCCAAAAATGTGGTAAAAAGGGTCTAAAATGGGTAGATTTTCTAATGTGGATTCTCGCTAGATTTTGAAGTGCCATTACTTCTCCGAGAATTGAGAGATTTTTATGAAATTTTAGGTGCTTATTAACTTATGCTTTCTTTGCACTCTGAACTTTAATTGAGGTGATTCCGATAATTATTTTCTGAGATATGGCCAAAAATGTGCTAAAAAGTATCAAAAATGTAAATTTTGACTCCCTTCCAATCTTTGAAATGCCATAACTTTGCCAAAAATCCATAGATTTTCATGAAATTTGATTTTTCATTAATGGTTTTGATACAGAAATAATTCTGCATTCAAAGATTTGTAATTTTTGTCGTTTTAAATTTTTCGACTTTTTTTGGCCATTTTTCCTTAACAACCCCTTGAAAAGATCATCAAAAATGAAAATAATTTCGACCCCAATTTTTTTGCTCCAATTGATTTCTATGGTTGAAACTAGCATTTTGCTTTTTATTTGAGGTGTTTCTGATGAGTAATTACAGAGATATGGCCAAAAATGTGGCAGAAAGGGTCAAAAATGGGTAAATTTTTCAATGTGGATTTCCGCTTAACTTTGAAGTCCCATTACTTCTCCGAGAATTGAGAGAATTTTCTGAAATTTTAGGTGCTTATTAACTTCTGTTTTCTTTGCATTTTGAACCTTATTTGAGGTGATTCCGATAATTATTTCCTGAGATATGGCCAAAAATGTGCTAAAAAGTATCAAAAATGTAAATTTTGACTCCCTTCCAAACTTTGAAATGCCATAACTTTGCCAAAAATCCATCGATTTTCATGAAATTTGATTTTTCATTAATGGTTTTGATACAGAAATAATTCTGCATTCAAAGATTTGTAATTTTTGTCGTTTTAAATTTTTCGACTTTTTTGGCCAATTTTCCATAACAACCCCTTGAAAAGATCATCAAAAATGAAAATAATTTCGACCCCAATTTTTTTGCTCCAATTGATTTCTATGGTCGAAACTAGCATTTTGCTTTTTATTTGAGGTGTTTCTGATGAGTAATTACAGAGATATGGCCAAAAATGTGGTAAATAGGGTCTAAAATGGGTAGATTTTCTAATGTGGATTCTCGCTAGATTTTGAAGTGCCATTACTTCTCCGAGAATTGAGAGATTTTTCTGAAATTTTAGGTGTTTTTTAACTTCTGTTTTCTTTGCATTTTGCACTTTTGTTGAGCTGATTCCGATAATTATTTCCTGAGATATGACCAAAAATGTGCTAAAAAGTGTGAAAAAGTGCCAAATTTTCCAATATGAATCTTCTATTAACTTTACTTTAAAATCAAATTTTCGGCATTTGATAACTGTTATCTGTTTTGCAAAATGAGCTATAATTGAGGAGATTTCGAAACGAATTAATGTCAAATTTACCAATATGACCCATCTCTTTTTAAAACACTCAAAAATGAGAATCTCACCATTTCTGAAAATTGATTTTGTAGGTTTCTTGGATACGCCGAAAGGACTTTCAGTTATTGACGGTGGGCTTATCAACTCACAGCAGCGATAAGCGTTTTTTAGTTGAACACACACGTCATATGGGCCACTGGTCGCTGCGGATAAAAGCTGTGAATGAGGACGATCGGGGATTCTACGAGTGTCAATTGTCAATATACCCAACTCAATCGATATTTATAGAATTGAAAATTGTCGGTAAGTAAGCTGAGGCTAATGAAATGTAAAGATAATCTATAATAAGCAATTTCTAAAAAACATTACAGAAGCTGTAGCTGAAATTTCCAACGCATCGGATATACTGATTGACGAGACTTCGACTCTACAATTGCAATGCAAACTAAAAGGGGCTACGGAAAATCCTTCATTTGTTTTTTGGTGAGAAAAATATCAGACTTCACTTGAACGGAACATGCATTATTATATATTTTTTACTATAGGTATCACGAGAATAAGATGGTTAACTATGACTCCCAAGGCGGATTTGTGGTGGAATCGATTATAGAGAACATAGCTGGCCTGGAGACGGGACAGATGATATATGGTCGAGGCAATGGAGGTAGAAACAAGACGCTACGTAATTCGAATGATTCCAATAATGGGAATGCTCCCGATCATGCTGTGGCCACAACAGTCAGCAGTCCATCTTCTACGCCAATCACCACACCGCTTTCCATGCTGCAACTGCAGCAACCGCATAAATCTCCATATCTTCCGAACTCCTCCATGAGTGTCCTCACCATCAAGACGGTAACATTTCATCATGCCGGTAACTATACCTGTGCACCATCGAATGCCAGGCCGGCCAGCATTACCGTACATGTCCTGAGAGGTGAAAGTGAATGCCGTTATTTAATAGAAATGCATATATTAATAATTCCGTTACCTTCTCTTTTGCACAGGGGAGAAGCCAGCGGCTATGCAGCATGCGAATCGCAGCATAATTGATGGCGAGTCGAATTCGAACATGAGTTCGAGTTTTGGTTTAAATAGTATTAAGGTTTTTAATGGCACCAGGAGTCTGTTTATGGCGTTGCCCTCGCTAGCTCTAACCGTGCTCTGTTTGCTGGCCAGCAATCTGGCGGCGGAGAAACCAACACCAATGATATTTTTCATATATGTATTAACAATTTTTAATAGCTGAAATCGATTAGAATTGAACTAACCAAACTGAAGAGAACAATGAGAATGGAGAAGAAAGTATAGCATAGAAAGTAACTTCACTCAATTGACTTTTGCAATTGTATTTAAGGAATTGTATATATACAGGCATACATACACATATATAGATATATACATACATACATAGATACATACATATATAGATACTCATGCATAATGTATCACGATACAATTATTAAGATGTCTGTCTTAAGTTGAATGATTATTGTAAAAAAGAACTGGCAAAGATAACAAACAATTGATATACTGATACTATATATCATATATCCGATATGTAGACTTATTGAAATCATCAATCCTTATTCCCCAGGCAGCTTGTATGGTAGCATCATTCGATTTTATTTCCCAGATTAGCAATCAAATTTTATGGTAGACACATTCTTCAGACTCAAATCAAATAAAATATTTACTATAGTGCAATTAATATTCCCTGTATAACCCTTCAAATTGTGCAATTGAATAATAATTGTGAATAATATTATCAGCAGGCAGCTGCTGATCTGTCCTGTGTCTCAAAGTCCATAAATTAAGAGATATTTATTTAGCTGTAATTCGATATGGGTAGTTTATGGTGGCACCTACTGTCAGGCCCAGTTCAATTTAAGAGAGTTGATCAAAATATATATATATATATATGTATGCATATATCGAATCAAATATCTAGAGATTTATAACTATAAAACACGTAAAATTTATATTCAATTTTTGGAATGCCTCACTCTGCCACTTATGGATACAAATCATATAAGATTAATATATATTTATATATTATACTTTTCTATACTATGCAGTCAAAAGGATTTTAAGATGATTAGCTCGATTAGCTGGTACTATATATACTTATAGCATAACGATGGAACTTGATATTGCAGCAGATTTTAAAAGTTGGAATTTTTCATTTTTGAAATACCACGAATATACGTAAAAGCTTGCCATATAAAGCTGCCGAAAGGAATAATCATTTGATTGACAACTTAATATATACTGTAGAAATTTACAAAATCCTGAGAAGTTTTATTTAGAAAAAACAAAACTTAATTAATGTATATTAAGTTAGAATATCAAAAAAATAACAATTATAAGCCAAAGATAAATTAGAATTTGCTTTAAGTTCGTATAGAAAATCAAACTGAAATACTGATGTTACCTTAAGTACAATATTTTGTATTATAGTTTATTTTATTTAATTTTTCACTTGAACTTCCCATAGATAATCCCGAGACTAAATGATATGGTATGGAATCGTATTATTGTACAAATGCAAGTACAACTTATTTCTCTCATCTATATATTCACTTGGATCACATTTTAGCAGCAACTTATGTAAATATATATACATATTATATATATATATATATATATATATATATATATATGATCTGTTAATAATTTAAGAAGTTTAGAAAAATTGCAAATCAATTAAAACCAAAAAATGCTTTGTAAACTGAGCAAAAGAAGTATTTGAAAACAAGGAAATGAGAACAAGATTCACAATTAGTTTTTAATTTGTAAATAACGGAATGTGTATCTCCTTTATATATATATATTGTATGTATGCATTTACTATTGTGATTATGTTATGTTTATTGTAAAATAAACACAACATTCTTAATAAACTAAACAATTTTAAAATATCTTATAAGTTGTTATTTAACGTTGAATAAACTGATATTGCAAAATACTATATGAACGTCGATTATATTTTATGGGCAATAATAGGAGTCCCGATCTGGGATATATGTTAATTGCTTGAATATTTCCCCCAATAGAAATACATTTGTGTTTTAAGTTTGATATTTTGTTTTAATTAGATCAAATTTTAAAATATAGAAATACAAATAATGAACTATGATCTAAAATATACGTTATTTAAGTTAAAATATATTTATAATTATATTAGTCCTTTGATCTTCTTGGTCTGCCCACTTTGCCTTTCCGTTGTGCTAATGTGCCATTCGAATTTGAAGGATTCTTAAGCAACTTGTGCCAATCTTGTTCACAAACCAAACTAGCCCCTAGCATCGCGTACCTATAATATTACCAAAAAACAAAAAAAAAAAAAAACGTTTAATTTCCAGACATTTCTGCAAGTGATTTAAAGAGTATTCACCTGTCGCCAGGACGCAAATTAGAACCGCATTTTGCGCAACTGAAGCATCTAAGATGAAACACGCAATTTATAATTTGTTTTTGTTGATTTTGCAAATCAATATTGTTGATTCCAGTAAGAGCTTTAGCAACCATTTCACTTGGGGGTATAGTTTCCCCACAACCAGAGCAAACTCCCGAGCTACCAAACATGCTGCAAAATAACGAAATCGATGTTAATGAGTGGATTACTCCGAGTAAGATATATATATGTAATTGCAAATTACCTGGAATAGTCCTTTTTACAGAGTATTAGACCGCGTCGGGTGAAGCAACTGGAGCCGACGTCGGCTAACATGGCTCCACAGCAATGACATTTCAGGCAACTATTATGCCAATATCTGTCTAAAGCATATAAAAGATATCTATCACTTATTTTATCTGAAACGAAAGGATCACGTTAGTTGGGCAATCTACAGTGAATTGTGATTTAGATCTCGTTACCTCCACAACCGCCGCAGACCTTAATCAATGTGTTTGTGTGTTGTATTAGCTGTTGGTTATTAAAATCATTCGAAGTTTCATCCATAAACGATAATTGAGATGATGAGATATTTGAGTTAGTTTCGGCAATGTCCTTGTTGTTATTATTGTTGTTATTATTATTATTGTTGTTGTTATTATTGTGGCTCGTCCTGTAGCCGATGACAACCGATGGAAAGTTCTCAGGACTCGAGGAATCTTGCTGATGTGCCGCCAGTATATCCGTATATGGATGGAAGGATGCATTCATTGCAACAAATTCGATTTCCAATTAATTACATTAATCAAAGGCATTTATCGGTGCTGTCTATCGCACGCACAGATTTCTGCAAATAACATATGATATGATTATTATAAATGAATTACATATGTATATTAACAATTTCATTCGCTTGCATAGTCTGTCTACTCACACACACACACTCACACATACACACCTACACAGTCCCGCACATGCTTAAGTCAACATTTGGTAACTCTCACCTATACACGCATATGTATGGGAAGCTATCTATGTATGTATGCACATACGTAGGCTAGCTTGGCTGCATAAGTGATGTACATAGGTGTTGTGTACGGGCGAAGGCGCAACGAACCGGTAAATATTTATCACTATGTGTTTCCCTGTCCATTCGCACATTCACATCCTCACATACTCACATACACAAGCAAGCACATGCAATTGCCTATGAAATTTGCCAGCATCGTTAAATATTTTATCGCTTATGCATATGTACATATGTATGATTGCCAATCAGCGTCAAGCAATTCACGATATTTTTTTACTTGTTGATGAGGAAAATGTATGTTAATTACCAATATATATGTACAATATACATTTCAATGCAAATGCTTGCACACATACACATGCACCAATTTGTATATTATATACGCATGTACGAACGATTGTTCCATGCTATCTGTACATATGTATAGGTATACGTGTGCTCGCCTTATGTATAGCTGCATACATGCGAATTTGCATAAATGTATATACACACACACATGCATGCATACATATATACATCGATCAGTCAGACACACACACACACACATACTGTCAGTAACCCACACGCTTATGCAAAAATACACATACATAACTATTTACAAATGAAACATAATTGCCACTGTATAATTATTCTTCACAAGCACACAAATTCCATTTAGCCGCCATTGTTCAATTAACGTTACTAACTTACATGTCAATTAGTTTAAGCTAAATTCGATATTCGCGTATTCACTTCGGTTCTCATGTGGAATAACAAAGGTGTTTTGATAATAAATAGCGTTCCTAATGTTAAATACAAAATTCATAGAGATGAGACTGCAGCTAACAATCGATAACTTGTGAGGCAAGCACCCCAAAAATATTTCGATAGTAATCGAATTCACGAGTGCTTCACAACTCCAATCAATTGACTCGAACTGCTGTGGAATGGTAATTGGCCTTCATCTGCAATTAAAATTATTAATTAGCTAATGCAATTAAGGCTTCTGTAAAAATGATCAATGAAATTGAAAGCTTACTTAACACCGAGTGTGGTATACTATATAATATAATATAATACAATACATATGTTATTATGAATGTTATTTATAAGAAAATAAAAAAAATCTCTTGTTTTAAATATTGAAATGACTTTCTATCTAATATTGGAAAAATGATTGAACTAGTGTCACAATCTCATGACAATGCATGCAATGTCAATTAAGTCGCTGCAATGTGATCAGGACTAGTGCTAGTGTTGCTAAATGCACTAAAATGCAGCACTGGCTCTGGAATAGAAAGTGACGCTCGATAGGGGAGGGAACCATCTTCGATATTGTGGCGCATTCAGCCCAAAATGATGTTCGGCTTTAAAATTTGGATAAATTATATTTTTGCATGCATGATATATTTTATTACATAATTGAAATATCCTATTCATGTCAATACATCTAGGGTATTCTCAAATAGTTTTGCACATCCGATAAAAGGGTTTTAGTACAAAACTTAGCATAGTTTAGAAGTCTGAATAAATTCTTGAACATGTGAACCGAAGCGCAGAGGTCTTTTTTGATCAAAGACATAAATAAAATATGCGGAATGAACATGCGAACAAATTGCAAAATAATGAAAACTGCTAATTGAAAGCAATGCACGACTATAAAATACCCAGCATGTAGCTCGGTAACAAGCCACGTGTTCTTTGGAAAATACCGTAAATTGTAGGTTAGAAATTGAGGTTAGCATTTGGATTGAAGGGCAGTCGAAAAGAAAGCGACTTAAACATAACTTTGAGATTCGTTTAGAGCTATTTATAATTACAGAGTATATGTATTGCTAATCAAAGTGATAAATGATGTGTGTCTCGCTCGCACTCGAAAGGTGAAAGATGAAATTTCGGCAGCCTGCAATACAAACATGAAGAATTTCAAAGAACATTGCGCGAAATGCTCTTTACAATAGGTTATGCGTGCACTAAAAATATATTTGGCTCGCTTGTGGCTTAATGCATTCAATTTATCATTTATTTATATATATATATAAAAGTAAGTATATGTATGTATTTACATATATCCGATGCATGCATATATTTACATATATGTACATACATACTTAAAAACATATATAAATATATAATAATGTGTAATTAAATGTATATGTATTTATTTATAGACAATGTTTAGATGCACTTATAAAATAAATCGAATGTTGCAAAAGAAATGCTGTCGTCAATAAAAACTTTAGTTAGTTTGAATTAAGCGAATCTTAAGGTAGTTTAGAAAAATATCCCCACTAAGAAATACATACATATCATATTATATGTGTATACCTATACTAGATACTAGATCATAAGAAGTGTCAATACTAAACGCCAAACAATTCAATTTGTCATTATTCTCGTTCAAGTTTATGAATAATTAACGAACAGTCAGTACAATGGCTTACTCTTGGGATAATCGAGTTGACTTCGTTGTGCGATATATGTATGGTAAGTTTATCCCCGATTTGAAAGCACTTCAAAGTTATTATACAATCATTTCGATAGTTAATACACTCCACAACAAAATATAACTAAAATTCAAAATCAATTGAAGATACCAATTTTTTTTTTTTTTTTGTTGATAAAGAAGTGAAAGGACTCGGTTCTGTGAAGGGTACTTCTGTATAAATGATATATAGAGATATTGTCAACTGCCTGTCACTACGCACATCCTTTTTGACATCTCTACATATGTTTTGAAAAATCCGTCATGTTGTTGCAAACTGCAAAATGCTGTCTATAAATAGAGATGGCAACAATAGCTGCGAGCTAAATAGTTATAAATAGATTATTTTAGGGTTTCGAGACAAACGGGCCGCTGTCAAACTATATAATTAATTTAGCTTTGAGGCGAAAATATAATTAAGGGGGTAAGGTTGCCAAGCACAAAAGAAAACAGGAAGCTAATTTTCAAAAATACTTCAGGCGAAAGGCAATTTCATTCGAGATTTATTACGGTACAAGATTTATTATCCTTTCGGTTGAACTCTTGACTAGCCCCAGTAAATATATAATTAGCCCATAGCTTTGACTGGGCACCTTAAAATTATATCATGACGATCTGTATTCTCTGTTCAACTCTTAAGATATCGACAACAATGGTTTCTTGGACCAAAATGATTTCCTCTGCATGGCGGTGCGTGCCTGCGTCGTGGAGGGCAAGGGCGACTGCAGCGCCAACCGCCTGGAGGAATACAGGAAATTGATGAATAACTTGTGGGATGAAATCTCCGCCATTGCTGATGACGATAAGGTAGAATACTGCTATTGGCTTTACTCAAACAAGCAATTGAAATATTGAAATATTACGATAATTTTGCACTTAGGATGGAAAAATCTCGAACCAAGAGTTTAAGGATGCCGTGAAAAAGACATGCGTCGGCAAGAAATACGAGGAATTCCCACAGGTGGGTGCTGAACTTTAAAAATAGCTCAACAATTTGATGAATTGTGGACACTTGCTTTCATTCGTAGGCTATGCGTGCATTCATCGAGTCCAACTTCAAACTTCTGGACATTGACAGTGATGGCATTGTTGGCATCAAGGAGTATCGCTACAATTGCATTACAAGGGTCGCTCTCGATGATGTCGCCACTATCGACAAGGCCTTTGATACTTTGATGAATGTAAGGCAACTCCTGGCTAATTATTTCCTCCCTTAACCTCTTTCACTTCTCTTGTCTGATTAACTAGGACGATGATAAGAAGCGCGGTGGACTGTCGCTCGACAGATACAAAGAGTTGTATGCCCAGTTTCTTGGCAATACAGCTGATAACCATCCAGCGGTCCATCTGTTTGGTCCTTTATAACTTGTCAATTGATTATTGTCTTCGCTGTTGTTCAACTACTATTTTTTTAAGTTTAATATGTAATTACTATGACTATAAATTAACTAGGTTAAATGCATTCATATCATTTGTGTAGAATCGTCAGATGAACAGTTCGTTAACTTTAAACAATTTTATAAAATTAGTTTAGATATTTGCTCTCGAAGTTAACCTCAGCATATATACACTGAAAAAAAACACAAAAAAAAAAAAAAAAAAAACAAACAAACAAGCAAACACAGAAAAATGTTGATTTTCTCTCAGATGAAAGCTCTTACAAAATGTTTCTCTCTCCAAATCTTGTAACATTTATTCAAATTGTTATTATGTTTATGTTTATTTAGAAAAAAAAGGGTTTTGTGTAAAAGCGAATAAACTAAGCTAAAAGCGAAAATACACTATCAGTCTTACTATTACTTATTATTTGTGGTTATTATTTGCAGGCCATTACAAAAATCCCAATTGATCAGACTATATCTGATTTGGGTAAGAGATATGTACATATATATGAATGTATGTATGTATGTATGGGAATATCCCAGCTAACATTCTGTAAATGATAGAGATGTGAGAACAAGGCAGAGCATCAGCAAACTATATGATCAAAACACGGTCGAGCAGTCACTAATTATTGTTCAACATCTTCCAGCTGCTCTGGAACAAAGTCGCTTTGAATTGTTTAGTTGTATCTATTGTGGAGGCTCTTCGATAACTTCAGATGTGAGTCTAAACATGTATAATTCACGTTATTTGCAAAAGTTTAGCAGAAAACTTACTGAATAAAAATTTAAAATTAAATACGACGATCATATTAATTATCTAATTGATATTATACACAAATTTAGTTTATTTGTGATTCGATAACATTTGCGCATCACTGACAAGGGGCGAGTTTCCACATTTACCGCAAGAACTGATTGCTGGTAATTGGTACTATTGACAGCAAGTTGTAAGTCTGTAAAGGTTTTAATCGCTCTTGAGGTTGTATTTGTGATATTAGTGAGCGGTTAACATAAATGCAAGAATCATATTCAATTTGTACGGCACACAATTAACGCTGAAAGAAAATACAAGTTACAAAAAAAAATACATTTATACAAAGATTTCAAAGTATACCGTACGCAAATACATTATTTTATAATACAGGTAAACGCCAGCGCCATGCAAATGAAACAATATACTTATGCACATACGCAGCTACAAAGAGATTTCATTTTTGCTAACTGTTTTCACTTTGCAGATCGTAACTGATAGACAGAGTTATAAATAAAGAAATTAATAACATTTATTAAGCCGCCAGGATGATGACAGAGAAAATTGTGCCCGGACATTCAAGTTTGGTTAACAAGGGGTTAGTATATACATATGTACACATTTTAAACGTGGCTTTTTGCAATTTTAACAAAATTTCACGTATCGCTTTTGCGAGTTGCTAAAATTTACATACATTTGTATGTATGTATGTATGTATGTCTGTCCATTTGCGTTCATATAGTTATGTGAAATTAATACAAACAAAATAGCACAAGATGTCAATGTACGCATTTTGCATTTATTCCCACAATGTACAGATGTATGTTTATATGAATATGTGTATGTGTGCCTGTATATACTTCGTAACTGTGAGATGTACAAATGCGCATTTAAGTACATCAATATCGTGCCTCAAAATTTTAGAATTTGCTTTACACACGTGTAATTTGCATAAGTATGTGTGTGCATATTCTAATTAGGCTTTCGGCCTTTAAGTGTATATATGTATGTTTCAACATAGGCATAAACAGAAGAATGAAATTCAACATTTTAAATTATTTACAATTTAAAATGATCAAATTTGTATTAATATGTTCAACGCAACAAATAATGGCAAACTTTCTGATTTGTTTCTTAAGAATAAAAGATGGTGGCCAGCTTACCGCTGTAGACACAAGATGGCGCCAAAAATGTGCAGCCAAAAAAAGTGAAGAAAACATTGTTGGATTTGCAGTTAAATAAATGATTTTCATTTTATTAATATTTAAGCAATTAATAGTAGACAGAACTAAGACAAATTCAAATTTAAATTGTATTAATTTTTTGGACTTTATATTATCTTGAAAGGGTCTTGAATGATCATCAGATGGCGAATAATTTAAGTGATGATATGGGTTGGAAATCCAAACTGAAGCTACCCCCAAAGGATAACCGATTCAAAACGACAGTAAGTTAATTGTATGCAAAATCCAGTTGTTTATAAATATTAAATTTGTGTTAATCCAATTGTAGGATGTGACTGATACACGTGGCAACGAATTTGAAGAGTTTTGTTTGAAACGTGAACTATTAATGGGTATTTTTGAAAAGGGCTGGGAACGTCCCTCGCCAATTCAGGAGGCTGCCATACCGATAGCGTTAACTGGCAAAGATATATTAGCTCGTGCCAAGAACGGTACTGGCAAGACGGGTGCATATTGTATCCCGGTTTTGGAGCAGATCGATCCAACTAAAGATTATATTCAGGCCTTAGTCATGGTACCTACGAGAGAATTGGCCTTGCAGACGTCACAGATATGCATTGAGTTGGCCAAGCATCTGGATATCCGAGTGATGGTTACAACTGGTGGTACAATTCTAAAGGATGACATTCTTCGTATATATCAAAAAGGTAGAATTTATCAAAATGTTCGTCATATATCCCATATTTAATGTAATTTTATCCTGGCTGTTGTAGTACAATTAATTATCGCAACTCCGGGACGTATTTTGGATTTAATGGATAAGAATGTCGCTGATATGTCCCATTGCAAGATATTGGTCTTGGATGAGGCCGATAAATTGCTGTCATTAGATTTTCAAGGCATGCTGGATCATGTTATACTCAAGCTACCGAAATATCCACAGATATTGCTATTTTCTGCAACATTTCCATTAACTGTCAAAAACTTCATGGATAAGCATTTGCGTGAACCCTACGAGATCAATCTCATGGAGGAGCTGACGCTGAAAGGTGTCACCCAGTACTATGCATTTGTGCAAGAGCGCCAGAAAGTCCATTGCCTGAACACCCTATTCTCCAAGCTCCAAATCAATCAATCCATCATCTTCTGTAACTCAACGCAACGTGTGGAACTCCTGGCCAAGAAGATAACCGAGCTTGGCTACTGCTGCTACTACATTCACGCTAAGATGGCCCAGGCGCACAGGAATCGAGTTTTCCACGACTTCAGGCAAGGTCTCTGCAGAAATCTGGTGTGCTCCGATCTCTTCACCCGTGGTATCGATGTACAGGCCGTCAACGTTGTCATCAACTTTGATTTTCCGCGAATGGCTGAGACATACCTACATCGAATTGGCCGCTCGGGACGATTTGGACACTTAGGTAGGCATATGGACCAAATCGAATTTGAATTTCATAAATTTGAAATTATAAAAGTGTAAATTAAACTCATTAAATCATTTTGAATATTTGCAGGTATTGCCATAAACTTAATAACTTATGAGGATCGATTTGATCTGCATCGCATTGAAAAAGAATTGGGTACGGAAATCAAGCCCATACCCAAGGTGATCGACCCGGCACTTTATGTGGCCAATGTGGGTGCATCCTCGGGCGAAACATGTAACAATAGTGATCTGAACAATTCTACAAATGAAGAAGGCAATGTTAGTAAATAGAAAATTTGAAAAGAACACAAAAACTGCAAGAAAATTGATTTTAAAAAATAAAAGAAAGTTTTGAAATATCTAAAACATGGAAACAATAAACGAAAACTAATATTGCGCAGTATATAACCATCTTTTGTCTCTTCGTCTAAATATTAAGAGATCTTCCAATTTAGTGGGTTTTTAGATATAGCTTTCACAACTACATATAGATGCTTTATTTCGAAAATGTTTTATTTTGTTTTGTGCCTGTCCTTTTGACGATCGATGCATATTTTTCAATATTTGCGACATGCTCTCGATTTTACAATTAACAAGTTAATATCTAAATACTAATATCGTTTATTTGCTCGACTTTTTGTTTTATATTATGAGAGTTGGGTTTTTGGTTTTCACAAAAATACATTTTTTTGTTGAGATTAGCCAGAGGCAATTCCTAGAGCCACTCCACCAACGAATGAGGCCAAAAATATGTGAAGATCGTTGATCTTTGGGCCATCATCGTCGCCAATGTATTTGGAATACCATTTCTTGACTTTCATGGTCTTGCCCCTCAACTGATTCTCGGCTTTGTCCAGTTTCCGATCCAAATACCGCTCGGTCTATGATAATGCAAAAAAAAAGAAATTTATAATATAGTGATATGGTAAATAGATGGTTTAGATTATTACCCTATCGATCCATTTGGGATCATTGCCCGATATTGATGATTCCACCTTATCGGCCAGTTTGTCGACACTTTTGGACAACTTTGGCCAGTCGATCTTTATGAATCCCTCCTGATGCGCAATCTCAACCAGAATAATACTTCCTCCAATGGCAAACGCGGCGAATTTGCCAAATTTCATTGTGGTATACCCAGTTGCCCTGGGAAAGTTGAGAAAAACATTAACATCGTATTACAATAGTACGTAATGTATGTGAGGAAATAAGAGAAGCTGGTAAAAGTACAGCTAAGACGAATTAGAATTGCAAATAAAAATTCTCAACTTCTTATAGCATCGGATGGATGCTCCTTCTGCATAGAAAGAAGTTCTCTGAACCAGAATATTGATCACTTTGAGTACATTGAGAGTGTTTCGGATCCACAATTTTTCAATTAGTGGAAAGTAATGGGGCGGTATATAAATAAAATTGAATATCGAAAACTCTAGTCAGCTTAAGTCTCGGAGGGAGAAGAACAATTGCATAACTACAGGGCAAATTATTAAGAAAAATGTATATATTTGACAATTTGTTCAATATGATTTGCAAAACAACAAGTTTTATTGTTTAATCCATAAACATTTGCACCTGTCACCGACAATAACACAGCATTTCATTATTGGGTATGTGGTTAGAAGAGATTTATCATCTACGTATAAGACGTCATCAACAAATATAAGAATGACGCACTTTGACTATTTGTGAAATTATGTGCACTATGCGAACTTCGATTTATGATTTAACTATTTACATAAACAATTTGAGGGCACAGCCCTAAGGGCTGCAAGTACGCAATTATATAAATACATATATAAATATATGTATGTGCAAAATAATAATAATTGGCAAATACATTCATACTTATAAACAAACATATTTGTATGCAACAAACATATCAAGCCGAAACATATTTTTGCAAATGTGTTTGTTTGTGTGTGTGCATGATTGTCGGCTTATATTATGTTCTTTGTCTAAATGACTGTGCGAAAAAAAAATATATTATTACACTCACCATCCTGAAGTGACACCAATGAGCATTTGTGAATAAGCAGAGCGGGTGCTTATATCGCCCAATATTCCTTTTAAGAAATTCGATGCGCCTTCCATCGCTGCTTAGTTCAATTTTTGTTTAACTTTTATTTGACAGTTTATGCGATAGTCTTTATGAAAACCTATTGATGGCCAACAATGTTTTTTCAAGCAATGCTCAATATGCTTATCGATGGCTAGTTTTAATCGGAAACGCATACGATATTTTGATTACCTATATGAATATTCATGGTAAAATAATGTGAGGTAACTTAATGTAATTATGTGTGAAATAGAATTTAATGAAAGAAAAATTTGTCGTGCACACAAAATAAATAGTAACAACAATATTTCTATGTCGTAATATTATTTTATACTGCATATGTTAGTTACTTTTATGACGTCATCAGATGTTGGCAATCATAGTGTCACTTAAAATACTCGTACAATTGAAGCAGTTACTTTTGCAGTCTGCCCATCTCTAGCAAATAATTTGATAAAGTATATTAACCAACAAGTTGAATAAGTCAGACGGAGTAGAGTTTTGCATTGTTTCAATGCCATTAGGTGCCTATATTAAATATATAATTACAATTGAGTGTGTACATTCGCAGTATGAGCAACGAATTTAACTCGTATGTATATTTTTGGTGTTTACTTCTCTACAAAAAATAAAACATACACGCACGCACACAGAGACACCTATTTAATGTGTGTGCAAAGTCTATGGTTGTGTTTATTTCTTTGTTTGCATACATTTGTGTATAACTTATTTGTTGTTGTTTTTTTATAATTTGTTTATGTATACGCTCAATTAAGTATTGCCCAAAAACTGATACAAATGATAAGACGGTAACGCAATGAAACTGAAAATACCATTTACAAGTCTCCGCATACGTGTGTGTGACTCATTAAAATATCATCTGTGAATCGGAAAAAAGTGTCATGTCTGTGTGTATGTAATATTGACGTATGATTGAGTGCTTCAAGTCTATTTACATAGTATGTAAATAAATGTTGTTATACACACATTTGTTATTCGCAGCGCCAAAATAATAAGAAATCCTCTGTAAATTGTACATACATATGTAACGAGCGAATGGACCGCTATAACTTTACATATCTACATACATATGTATGTATGCAGTTTATATCCAATTGGATCGCCGCAACTTTTATTTGTGTAGTTTTGTGCGGTGTGTGAAGGTGTTTCGTAGCGCTCAGCTTTGTAATTTTGATATGTACAAATGTATGTATGTGTGTGCGTTGTCCCTACGAAATTCGTTGCGATAATTTTATAGCAAGTGTTGAGTGGAAATCCTAAGCAAACACAAGTGCAGTGGAATAATGATGAGTTCATACATAAACGACGCATAAAGAGGGCATTTGACCGATAATGCAACAAAGCTAACTTATCGCACATAAGTCCATAATATATATGAATAATTGTGCTAAGTCTACAACAAGTCACGAAGTGGGCATCTTCTCTGCTATAAATTAGATATTTACATATACATACATACATACTCTTTATCAGTTTCCGTTCGCATATCTCTATGTAACTACAGTCTGCAGAGAAACGTTATTAGATTGCCTACGCAGATCTCAAGGTCATATAATCAGAATGCTCTTGCTCCCGCATCGCCATAAATTATACATACATACATACATTACGCATAACGGTCTCAAAATTTATATTGGAATACCTTTTGTCGTTTAACTTGTATGTAAATTATTCTATAATGAATAATTGAAGCCGCTGATTAGGTTTTATGTATACTGAAATATCTCGAATCGTTAACTCGCAACATCTTTCGAATTCTTGACGTAATTGTTCTGTCGAGTTCTGATTTCAGATAGTATATTAATGCCAAAATGTCGGCACAAAGATATTTCTTTTAGATCAGCATGAATAAGTTTTGTTGAAGTAGTTATGAGTCAAGTTTTGTAGAAGGTTGTTGTCAGGTGTAAATGGGAGAAGTTGTGGAGATATACATATTTACATATTTTTGAAATTTCGCACCCTCCTGTTGAAAATGTTAGGTTACAGCCTCTCCTATAAGTATATAACATCTACAATTTACCTAAACAGATCATGTGTTAATTTGATCACGCTATAGCCTAGTCTGATGCATTAGAAGATCGCATGTCCACTTAACTGAATCATTTCCAATATATAGTACATTCACATAAGATTGATCGAAGATTGTGCCCAATTTGGGGTTCAATGTTCAGGTCAGCACCTCCTCAGATGATTGATCATTGAATTGAATAGGTGCTCCAGAGAGCGACCTCCATGACCATTGCTGCAGTTGCCATCGCAATCGCGTCACACACTCAACAGAAGTGGAATCAATGAATGAATCAAGTGGAAAAAGATAGTGAAAGTTGTTTTTATCAGTTCTAAAAACAAGGGTTCAACAAATTATACGAAAAGTTGTTGGACAGGTTCACTTTTGTTTTCAAACTCAAGGGGAAAGCACGTGCCCAAAAGAAAAGTTAATTATATCGAAGAAAGTTGGATGGAAATATATCGTAAATATATTTAAATAAATACTTTATCATCCAAAGTATTTGGAAAGAGAAAAATACTTCCTTAGAAATTGAAGCCATATATCCCAAATAAGATACAATTCATTATTCACACCAAGAGAGATATTTCCCATAGACTTTGTTCCCTCTTAAATCATCTTAATCAGTACTATATAGTCGACGTAACCCTGAACTTTGAGCTGCAACTCTGTGACCTCTGCTATTATGTGGACTTTCCAGCAAAACTTCAAAACGAAATGACTGAAAAATTGTTCATGGCAATTAAGCAATTGAAAACGGATCGTATATGATATATATTGTATATATATTTCTACATAAAAAGCAAATAGGTGTTGTAAACACTCTACATAAACAATCAATGTGGCTTTGCTTCGATTGTTTATTCCAATTTCAATTCCAATTCCAATTCCGTTGCAAATTTCTTGCAAAATAAAAAAAAAAAATAACATCTTTCGCAAGTTGTATAAATTGTGTGTGTGTATCCCAAACCTGCATAAAAATTCTCCGTTTTCAGTTGGCAAGAGGTATGCAATCAATTCAATCAAAATCGTATAATTTTCCATATGATTGAGATTCAGTAACGTTGCTCGGTAAAAAAGCATTTTGTCATGTTCTGCTTGAGGTTTTATCAAGGGATCGGATTTCCATATCCAGATGCAAATCTATGCGGGTTGCATAGAAGAACGGATGTCGAGGAATCAACTGAAAGACCTTCTGGAAAGTATATTTGGGAATTCAGTAGTTATCCATCATACTTAGAGATCAGTTGAAGAAGTACGGAATGCTTTTTTTCGATTGATATTTTGTCGTATAATTTCATTTCGTATATTGAAACTTATTCCTCACCTGTGAAACTTGATTTATACGGTCATGCTGCCATATTTTTTTTTTATAATTTATTTACTGCTTATATCTTAACAAATGTGATTAATATATGTACATATATGCTTATCTGTTGAGTCAGCACTTTGTACGTACGTTGTGTGCATAGGGAATGGTGTCATAATATTATATGGAAGTTGTGCGTAATCGAAGAAGCAGCTGTTGTAGGTAGTTCCGACTCTATATAGATGTTCCGCCAGATAGCCAGGTGTTACCTACAGCCGGTGTTACTTCCAGGCAACCCAATTTGATTTGATTGATCGATTGATTGATTGATGAGGGTTGCTTATCGCACTGCCTCTTAAATGCCATGGTATTTTCTAGTCGTGCTATGAACTCTTCTCATATTTCTGCTTACTTTCTGTTTCAGCTCAAGGCAAATTTCCATTAAACAATCAAATTGCTGAAAGGGCATATTTCAAAAACGATCAAATTAAGCGAAATCGTTTGTATTTTTAAATTTATTGATGTTGATACAGTGAGGAAAGAATGTTACGAGTTTCAGAATATTTGAGGTCTAAAAAAATTACCCAAGAATTCAGATAAATTTTACAAAAGTTATTGCTTTATCGCAAATTGGAAAATATGATTATATACCCTGAAGCTATATGTAATAAATTATATGTTGATTTGTAGTTTTGCAATTATTTTTAGAAATTTTTAATGTATAATTAAAAATAATAATTTATATGTTCAGATATTGTATTTCAACTGAAATGACAAATGATTCTAAAATAATAATTTTCTTAATGTATTTTGTTTCTCTTGTATAGATATGTTAAATAAGGCGTTCTAAACAATTACAAAAATGTTTGAACTACGAAGTACTTCATCGTTAGTGAATATCTTCATCATCGTTATACTTGTTTCCTTATTTGCCGCCTCCAAGCAGGTGAGTTTCGGTCATGTAAAGCGAAATGAGCGCTGACAAGGTCAATGGGGGAAACTCATTCGGCATACGAAATTTGTAGAATATAAACGAAATGTTGAATCATTTTCTAATTGAAATGTATTGTTTTTACACTTAATGAATATGTAGGACTGTGTCTGGTATGGCGTCTGTAATACGGATGACTTTAAGCACAATCAATACTGTCCCTATAATGGCACGGCGAAGCCTATATCCGATGCAGGTATAGAGCTGCTGAAGGAACGCTGCGGATTTCTGCTGCAGCAGAAGAAAAAAGAATATTGCTGTGACGAGCAGCAGGTGAAAATCTTGAATACGAATGCAAAACTAGCCGCCACGCTGCTGGAGCGTTGTCCCTCCTGTCTGGACAACCTATTGAAGCACATGTGCGAATTCACGTGTGCGACGGATCAACACAAATTCGCAAAAGTTGTGGAAACCCAGAAGAATAAAGAGGGTAAAGGAGACATCAACATCAAGAACTACAATATTCTAATTACATTTTCCCCCAATTTGCTTACAGGTGTTTCTTATATAACTTCCCTTGAATTGCATGTAACAGAGGATTACCTAAACAATACCTACAAGTCATGCTCCCGCGTAAGTTTCTCTTTAACTTTACTTTTTGAATGAATTTAATAAATGTTTTTAAAATCGCAGGTTTCCATGCCACAGACGGGTCAATTGGTATTAGATCTTATGTGTGGCACTTCGGCATCTCGATGCAGTCCTAGTACATGGTTTAGGTATATGGGTGACAAGACCATTAACCCCTATGTGCCGTTCCAAATCTCATACGTGCAACATCCGACGAATGCCACAGTTAACGGCCTAACGCCGCTGAATCCCCCCACAACTCCCTGTAACAAGGCCGTTAATGTGAGTTTATCTAGATCGTAAGATGAACAGATAAAAGTTAAATTTATGTTTGCAACTTTATAGAGCAAATTGCCCGCTTGCTCCTGCTCGGATTGCAATCTGTCGTGTCCCATACCGCCAGTGGAGCCACCGCTACCTAGCCAGCTGACCATCGGAGGCTTTGATGCTTTCGCTGTCATCATGATTGTTGTTTTTACGGTGGGCGCCATTATATTTCTAATGGGCACATTTCTCTTTACCAAAGATTCCCTCAATGGTGAGAATAATACTTCATTTTTAATTTTTGGCAAATGTATATAGAATTCAACAATTTTCTTAGATGATGAATTCAATGTGGACGGCGTTACGGAGGATTCGATGTATAAGCAGGAGGAGCCGCGATACTTTGAGAAACTTGGGGCGCGTACCGAATATTTTCTGGAAAGTTTCTTTACACGCTGGGGCACCTTTTTTGCCACTTATCCTTGGTTAACCTTGTGTGGCGGCATAGGTACAGTTATGTTGCTAGGCTATGGTATAACTTTTGTGAAGATTACAACGGATCCAGTAGAGTTGTGGGCTTCACCAGGCTCCAAGTCACGACTGGAAAGAGAATTCTTTGATTCAAAGTTTGAGCCATTTTTCAGGCTGGAACAGGTGGGCAACAGAATTTGATTCTTGAAGAGATTGACTATAACTACAAATTCCTCCAATTTTAGATTATAATCAAGGCTGTGGATCTGCCTTATATAACGCATAATACATCGAATGGTCCTATTAAGTTTGGGCCAGTATTTGATAAACAGTTCCTATCGGATGTGTTGGATCTTCAGGTGGCCATACAGGACATCAATGCCAGCAACATTTACTTGAAGGACATATGCTACGCGCCATTAAAAGACGATGATAGCATCATTGAGTCGCCCGATTGCATCATTCAATCTATTTGGGGTTACTTCCAAGACGATAAAAGTCGCCTCGAAGACAGTGATGATGACAATGGATTCAATGTAAGCGGGGAGAGAACTATAATTATTTCTCTTTTATGCTATTAATTTGTGTTTTTATTTAGGTTACCTACTTGGATGAATTGTATCAGTGCATAAGTAACCCCTATGTCTGTCTGTCCACTTATGGCGGTCCTGTGGATCCGGCCATAGCTTTGGGGGGTTTCCTTAAGCCCGGAGATCAACTAAGTGGTGACACGCAGTATGAGCTCGCTGATGCAGTTATATTAACGTTTTTGGTGCGCAATCATCACGAGAAGAAGGATCTGGTGAACGCCTTGAAGTGGGAACGTCAATTCGTGGACTTTATGAAGAACTATATACAGCATAATAAGAGCGCCAATATGGACATTGCATTCACTACGGAGCGTTCTATTGAGGATGAGTTGAATCGCGAATCGCAATCGGATGTGCTGACAATCTTAGTTTCATACATCATCATGTTCATCTATATTGCCATATCATTGGGACATGTGCATGAACTGAAGAGATCCCTTATAGACAGTAAAATCACCTTGGGCATTGGCGGCGTCATCATAGTGCTTGCCTCAGTGGTCTCATCCGTGGGCATCTTTGGTTACATTGGCCTGCCGGCCACTCTCATCATCGTCGAGGTGATACCGTTCCTAGTGCTGGCCGTGGGAGTGGATAACATATTCATACTTGTTCAGACCTACCAAAGAGATAATCGGAGGGATAACGAGTCCATTGAGGAGCATGTGGGGCGCGTGCTAGGACGTGTGGGTCCAAGCATGCTGTTGACCTCTGTGAGCGAGAGCTGCTGCTTCTTCCTGGGTGGACTATCCGACATGCCCGCCGTGAGGGCCTTCGCACTGTATGCCGGAGTAGCTTTGTTGATTGACTTCATGCTGCAGATCACCTGTTTTGTGGGATTGTTCACCTTGGATATCAAACGGAAGGAGGAGAATCGCTTGGATATATTCTGCTTTATAAAGTGCAAGAAATCCGATATTGTCCATAGCAACGAGGGACTCCTCTACAAGTTCTTCAGAAGCGTCTATGTGCCCTTCCTGATGAAGAAAATTGTGCGCGCCATCATCTTGATAGTTTTCTTCGGCTGGTTCTGCGCCAGCATCGCCATTGTTCCTAAGATTGAGATTGGCTTGAATCAGGAGCTGGCTATGCCCGAGGATAGCTTCGTGCTGCACTACTTCAAGTCCCTCAATCAGCATCTGAACATTGGTCCGCCCGTATACTTTGTCCTCAGAGGAGACATTGACTTCTCCAATAGCTCCAATCAGAACTTGGTCTGCTCGGGGAGGTTCTGCAATGACGACAGCGCCTTGACGCAGATCTACTTGGCCAGTCGTCGATCTAATGTCACGTATATTGCGCGTCCAGCTTCAAGCTGGATTGATGACTACTTCGACTGGTCGCTGTCGTCCTCCTGCTGCAGGAAGAACGCAGATGGCGGCTTCTGTCCTCATGAAGGTGAGTTCATTATGACTATAAGACTTTAAAGATATTGATTAAATTCCTATTGCAGATATTAGATGTACCGATTGTAAGATTCAAAAGAATGATATGATGCGACCGGAGGCGCATGAGTTTGTCAAGTATTTGCCCTTCTTCCTGAAGGACAATCCCGATGATTCGTGCGTCAAGGCAGGACATGCTGCCTACAGTAAGGCAGTGCGTTTCAACAAGCATAGTAATTCGTCCAGAGTGGACTCGTCATACTTTATGGCATACCATTCGATATTGAAGACCTCATCGGACTACTATATGGCCCTGGAATCGGCCAGAAAGATATCCACGAACATAACCCAGATGTTGCAGCACAGGCTGATCTCAAATGGGGTGCCCGTGGAGCAGGCACTGCAGGTCAACGTATTCCCCTACTCAGTATTCTATGTGTTCTATGAACAGTATTTGACCATGTGGTCGGATACCTTGCAGAGCATGGGCATCTCGATACTTTCCATATTTATAGTTACGTTCATCTTGATGGGCTTCGATATACATTCCGCTCTCGTTGTGATCATCACCATAACCATGATTGTCGTTAACCTTGGAGGCCTTATGTATTATTGGAATATCTCACTGAATGCCGTCTCCCTAGTTAATCTTGTGATGGCCGTCGGCATATCAGTGGAGTTTTGTTCGCATCTCGTACATAGCTTCTCGCTGTCGCATGAGTCCAATCAGGTCAATAGATCCGCCGATAGCCTGTCTAAAATGGGTAGCTCCATCTTCTCGGGCATCACACTCACCAAATTCGCGGGCATCCTAGTGCTGGCGTTCGCCAAGAGTCAGATATTCCAAGTATTCTACTTCCGCATGTATTTTGGAATCGTTGTGATTGGCGCCACACATGGCCTGATATTTTTGCCCGTTCTGCTAAGTTATATTGGTAAGTAAATGTATATACCATAATATGTAATGTTATACCATTCCAAAACTGAACCGATTTCAATTATTTTCATTCGAGTCAGATTTATTATAAAAAGTATTTTTGTTTGTTGCAGGTGCACCGCAGAATAATGCACGCCTTGAATCTCAACAGCAGGATAATGGCGAGCAGGAGACATCCCTGTCTGGGGTTAGATAATTCTTAGCTTAAATATGAAATGAGTGTATCCAAATGGTTAATCAAATCAAATCTCTTTATCTCGTATCAAAATTGTTAGAAATCAAAATTATACTTTAGACTGCTCCCCTTCCACTCCTCCCATTCTCGCGCATCATCATCATTATGTTCCTTCTGCAACCTGCCTCCCGCCCCCATAATTGACACGATCGTCAAACCTTGTATTATTATTACTATTTTTATGTTGTTGATAGAGACTTATGAATAGGAATTTTGAATTTTAGTTGTTTGCTCTTTAAACAAAACAAAAGATAAAATAAAAACAAAATACATGCATAAATGTAACTCTAACTGTACATGTAAACTGGCTAAGGTGTGATAATTTTTAACCGATATTTATGTACATAGATAATATACACCGCTAATAAAAAATTCTATATAAACCAAAAACGGCCTTTTGCATTTCAGCATCATAACGAAAGTGTGCAATAGAAAATAACTGGTGGGCATGCAGCTGTTTGTTGTGATTATCTTATAATGTTGTGTTTTATATATATTTTAATACCAGTTATCGATTTAACACCAAAATTTCCGAATTCGGATCATTCGATTTTGTGCACTGTCTATTTTGCCAAAAATTGCAATCGCACAGATCTTGACCATTTTTGCACCGAAGAAACTAGATCTCAAGACCTTTACAATGATACATGTTTCAACGAAATTGGATCAGAAACAAAAAAGTTATGGCCATTTAAAATATCAGTTATATTGCGAAGTTTCGGATATTCTGCATCAGCACGTAAGTATGCAATAGAAAATTACTGGTATGTTTGATTCAATGGGAGGATGTAAAAAAACAACAACGTAATTTACATTCTTATTTCATAGCCAAGCACTCTCGAATCTAAATTTCTTACTTTTTAATTAATACAGCGTTTATAATTCATAATGTTATTGTACATGCTATATATATAAATATAAATATATATTGATTTACTTAAAAATTTGATTGCATCCTTCAACCCAGGGGGAGTGGCCTTTCATTTTTGAAATCCTGCATCGCCAAAGAGCAAGTCCTGTCGCCTTGCCGTACGCCCGCGTACTTTAAGATTCTTTTCAGAGGATCTAAGTGGAATATTACCAAATGAAACAGTAATGTGATTAAATTGGGTTGACATAATCACTGAATAGTGTTAATAAGAATAGTTGACCATGCAAACTGTTTCAAAGGATTGATTTAGATTAGTATAAGATCCATTGCTTTCCAATTGTATTGTAAATAATTCATTATAGTTAGGTCTATTTGGAAAATGTTTCACATTAGTATGATTTTTTTAGGTTAGAAAATTAGCTAAACTACTAAAGGAAAGAAAAAGGACATTTTTGTATTTTTTTTTTAAACTCACGTTTCATATGCAGAGTTGAAAGGGGAAGAACCTCTGCTTTTAGCAATATCCTCGTTGTGGAAGGTTGCTAAATCTAAGGCCTCATCTTGTGGCACATCGTAGGTTTCATTGCTGAACAGTGACCTTTGGGACAGTGTTCGCTCAATAGTGTTGAGCTCTCTTTCATCGATTTTCAATGAATCAAACCGATCGGGAATTTGCATATTCGTATTCTTGTCCAGAAAGTATTGCAACAATTGTTGCTTTATGCAGCTATCACGTTGCGCCTCAAGCAACAGAGCCTCGTGTTCCTGCATGCGATTCTCGATCATCGAGCAGTTGCACGTCAAGTGGATCGCATTTTCCGCGAGTTTCTGCAGCAGATAGTTAGCCTCTTCAAAGGTTTTCACGCTATCGAATATGTTCTGCATTTTGGTGGCCTCACTCTGGCCGGGATCCTTGACATCCTCGGACTCCATTATAGCCTTCTGCACATGCTCAATGTTCTCTTGCAGGTAGCCTATATTGGCCTTCAAGTTATCCTCTTCGTTGGAGTACTCCGGCACCTTTTCATAAGATGTAGCTTCCTGGATCGATGTCAGTTCCCTACATAGCTCCTCTCGCTCATTGACCAGTCGCTCCAATTCGGACTCGAGCTGTGTGGTCAACTGCTTGTTGCGTGCTGCATGGAGTATGTACCTGGTCAGCGCCTCCCAGCGTTGATGTAGATTACGATTCTGATCAGACTTCGACTGAGGCTTCTGATCAGTCCGACGCACAGAAGCAGCACTGCGTTGGCTGCGGCGCAAAGCGGCGACTTCTTCTGATCTGCGCTTCAATACTTGATCTTGAACTTGAACTTTGGCCTGCAGATTCTGAAAAGCATTGTCCTGGCGACGTGTCTGCTTACGTAGTTGGGCAATTTCACGATTCTTGCGTGAGTCCTCCTCCTTGTGCCGTGTCGACTGCTCCGCCATGCGCTTCATGAGCTTCACCTTGCTGCACTTCAGTGCATTCAATTCGCTCCTTAAATTATTCAGTTTCAGCTCCTGCGCCTTGCTTATCTTCTGCTGACGATTATAATTGCGTTGAGCTTCCTTGGCGTTCGCCAATTCCCGATTCAAGTCGGTCAGCTTACGCTCGTACTCGATCTTGACAGATTTCAAGTTGTCCTTGCCTGAGGGAGCGGAGTAGAAAGCAGAGGTTAAGAGTCCTATACGGGCCGTATAACAAGTGGATTCCTTACCCATGTTGGCTAAGATTTCATCGCGTTCCTTCTGGGTGCTGTATATCTTCTGATTCAAGGCCGCCATCTTATCTTCGTACTGTTGTCGCATTTTACTGATCCTCTCCTGGGACTGCTCTAGGTGCTCAATCAGTTGTGTCTTCAGTATGATATCCGTGTTAAGAGAGTCCAAATTCTCTTCCATTTCAATAGCTACAATTTGCATTATTAATAAATTATAAATATTTATTATGTTTTATCATTCCCACCAATCTCGTTTGCATCGCTGTCGCTCTCATTGACCTCCAGCGGGTCTGGGACGTTCTCCTGCTGTGTGCTGGGCAATGAACGGGACATAAACTGTTCCCGTTCCTTCTCCACATTTTTCTTCGCCAAGTCAATAATGAAACTGGTATCTAAATAAATATAGGTTTAGATTACAGAATCATATACATATATTATTCTTTATGTAGGAAACCTTACCTTCCATTAAGGAATTCTTGGCACGTGGTGAACTTGTTACAGCTGCTTTCTGTAGCTGCTGGCACATGTCCTCTGATTCTCGCAGCTGTGTTCTCAATTTTTCCATCTCCAATATGTAACCGCCAACCAAGTCCTTGACATCTGCATCCACATTGTTACCAGATGACCACTCGTAGGTCTCCTTCTCTGCCTTCAGCTGGGCATTCTCAGCGATTAGAATGTCCATCGTGGACTGCATGGACTTGAGGCGTTGCTGCAAACGTTTGTTGTCCTCGGACAGCATAGTGTTCTCATGGAATGTATCTGAGATGGATATATTCCCCTGCGAGTCCATTATGCGCTTGCCCTGAACACAAAAAGATTATAAAATATATAAAAATTTAATGATTTTTCTAAATTTGTTCTTTTACCTGCTTGTATTCCAAGAGTTCAAGTTGCAATGCCGCCACATCTCTCCGCAGTAGGGATATGGTTCGAGAGCTCTGATCCTGGTTGATCTGTACTTTATTTTTGATATTCCTTGCACGATTCGCATACTTCAAGGTATTGAGCGTCTCCATGAAGTCGCGATCACTTGGAGATATGCAGGCTATCATAAGGGTCTGACTGTTTCCTCCCAAGGAGTCCTGCAGCAGTCGGGTTAGCTTCGAGTCGCGGTAGGGCACATGAGATGCTTTCTTGGATTTGTCACCTAGCGCCGAGATGCAGTTACCCAAAGCCAGCAGTCCACAGTTTATAGAGATGCCTTCCCTGGCCCGCTCGCCCGTGGCCAAGGTGCGCTTCAATCGTTCCGAGCCAGCCAAGTCGACGAAATGAAACTTTGATGTGAGAGTTTCCATATCGCTATCATTGAAGTTCTCTGTCGGTTCCAACATCTGTTGCCGACGAACGAATAGCGTGAACACAGCATGAGATCGTGACGAAAGATCATTCATATTTGTTGAGGCTGTGGTACGTGCCAGAGCTCCTTGCTTAAGAATCCTGAAATTGGAAATTGGAGATGAGCAGCAATGATAACTGGAAGGCAAGGTTGGACTCACTTTAGTGCATCCTGTGGCTCATTTATGGGTTTTATGGTGGCACCAACTATAGAGATTTGTCCCGCAGAGTTCTCCTGTATGCGAAATGAGGAGTTCTTGTTGAATGGATCAAGCAGATCCTTAATATCCTCATTGTACAGCTCTATAAACTGCACGCCAACAGTAAATTGTATATTGGACACGGTCATGTCCTCATTGCCACGCTGCATATCATCGATGCCAGCAAATATGTGTCGTATGGCCCGTGGTATTATGCCCAACTGATGGTCACCCGCCGCCTGATCAAATCCCGTTCCCATCGTGTAGGTCTTGCCAGAACCTGTTTGCCCATAAGCCAGCACGGTGGCATTGTAGCCACGCAGAGTGCCCTCGACCAGACGATCCACGCATTCGCCATAAATTTCACACTGAAAGAAATGCATTTGTGGAATATGGTATCAGTTATTTGAATAATGGACTTACCTGGTTGCAGTCTATATCGTAGACGTAGTCAAAGGTGAAGGCCTTGTCGGAGCCCAAAACGATCTGTTGTTCTCCAGGAGTCACCGATGTGCAGACCCGACACATATCTATAACCTCTCTTGAGTTTTGTGGACGAATTCTACAAAAATGTTAACTAATTACCAGATATTGCACAATATATAAATAATATAACTTACCTTACGGCGACGCGAACTAAGTCATCTTTATCGATGGCATCATTTTCGGAAGACATTTTGTAAGTACCTATGTGCATACATATATGAAATGAGATTGAATATTATTTTTAAAATGTGTAATATATACACACTCAGTTTACATTCCTCTTGACAAATATGAAATAGGAGAACTCTACAGAAGACTGTGAAACGAGTATTTGTTTGGCTTTAATAACAATTCGTATTTGGCTTTGCATACATCATATTTCGATTAAGTCACACTTCCAAAAATACGACCTCAAGGTCCGTTAAGATCACTGTGGAATGCTCTGATCTTTTAATTCCAGTTTAGTCCGCAGTTCCCCCCATAATTAAGACCATTTGTATGGAGCATGTGGAAGTAACTAATGATGCCTACATGCTATGACTATGCACTTAATGGTTCTATCAGTCACTTTATAAGTGCATGCACTCCATACAAACATACATATGTATGCCTACGTACATTTTGTATACCAAATGTTTCAAATCTATGACGTACATTCTGCCCCCTTGCCCTTGTATACAAAACCTGACTCAATCCATTTGACACCTGCTGCATAAAATTACCTGGTCAGCTTAATTATTTGCTGAAAGCTCGTATTTTATGTATAAGTTGATATTTGGATGAAGTACTTACTGCTGTAATAGTTGTGGAAGGCACTGAATTACTCTTAAGTTAATATTAACCACTTTTTCACATAAATAGTTAAAATGCAAATTTTGTTTTTAACACACGCATTTATATATATGTAAACACTCAACAGCTGAGAACAGCTGACTGCAATTAGTGATGAGCGATAGTCAGATACATCGAATTACCTCTTGAACAATTTCCATCACTTCCATCACTGACTTGAGCGACAAATCCCATTAAATGTAAATTAAGCAAAATAAAAAAATTTACTGATTCTCGAAAATTATATCGATAAGTAAATGTATTGAAACGATATGTACTTGTTAGTGTTTTGTCATCTCTGACCAGAAATTCGTGGAACGTACGTAATTATAAACAAATACACTAATATAATAGTTGTTGGCTGAATTATTAAAGATTAAGCATCTGAGACACTTGGCAATATGGCGCAGTCAAGTGAACTTAACTTTAAGGGAAAGAAAAGTTAGTACGATTTTAAATATCCGAAGCCTAAGTTCATTGCCAACTAATTTATTCTTCCTTAGGCGCTGAGAAAATATCTGAAAATATACACATATTTGCGAATGATCCTTCATTGGCTTTCTTTCGAATTCAGGTATCCTCTAATATTTCTTTTAAATGTTACTTTTAATGAACTAAATCTATATGATTTTAGGAACATATTCGCAAAGTGCTTCCGGCCATATTAGAGAAGAGGACTGAAGTTCTAAGCTTACAGAGCAGCTTGCAAGGACATTGCTATGACATGGAATATGGTGTACAGGCGCTGAAGTCGATTGAGAAATCAGAGACTAGTTTCCACAATATTCAAGAAATGATAAAGACTTCAATATTTTTAAAACAGCAGTTGAAATATGAGGAAAGCAAAAAGAGATCCAAAAGGGATAGTGTAAAAAACTCGGTCTACAAACGGTTCTCGGCACACCTAGCATTAGATCTGCCAGAACTTCCAGACTTCAGTGTAGTGATGAGGGATACAACCCAACGAATGGAGACAATTATTGCCCCAGGACAGGCAGGACGCCCTGAATCAACCACCTCTCAATCAAACTCGGGTGAACTCCAAAGATCTCACACAACCTTACACTAAACATACTATTACATTTTACTATGCTAATACTATTATATATGGTCTCATATTTATAAAAAAAAATATGCTAAATTTAATAAATAATATTCCAATTATGAAGTTTTCGCTTATCGTTACCCCAAGAGTGGGTTCATATGAACTTCAAAAATTGATACCTATGTTACTTTATGCGATATATCGATAACATATGCATGTCGCAAGTTATGATTGAACTAGATCACTTGCTTTGGAGCGGTTCAATGAAACTAGTTCCGAACTGGAATACATCACTCACGAACCAACATCTGCCCTGAGTCTCGCTGTGAAAAATTACGAAAGAATTCGGCCGTTCCATCACTCTTAAGACCACCAAATTTTGTTGCAAAACGAACAATGGCTTCGATCTGTGGACGCATGGCGCTTCGTGCCGCCGCTCGCCAAAATGTGACATACCAATCCGTGCGCACCTGCAAGAGTAAGTAACAAAAAACGGCCAAATCCATCGATCCCGTCGTCACGTCCGCCTTTCGTCCGTGTGCGTTTGTGATGCCCATGACTGGCCTGGCCACACAGGCGATATTACGACCAAACATTACATAATATGGAAACCAAAGTGACCTGGAGAAAAGTCAGTAGCATTCTCTATGCAGGAGAATGCACTAGGAGTTGGTACTCCCGAAATGTATGACAGAGTGGAGGGGAGGTTATGTAATAACTACGTGCAGTACAAATGTGTGTTTAATGCGCCGAAGTTAAACGTATTTAACCAAATATTGACAATTCACACCTTACCCGCAAAGCCAAGTTTGTTTATTGCACAGATTTGTGAGTAGAAGTTTTTTGCAAATTATATTAACGTTGGCTTTATGTAACCAGCGAAGACCCCCACCACACACAGCTGATTCAACATTAAATTGCAATGTTTCATAAAGTGAGAAGAGGAAGAGCTAACGGTTGAGGGAGGGGTTGGGGGCAGCGTTGGATGGGGACTTTATCAGCTTATCGATTAATGTTAAATAAATTGTGTGCATTACATATTTTCAGTGATGAACGATCCTCTGGAGCACGCCACTGGTCTGGAGAAGCGCGAATTGCTGCAGAAAGCAGCTGGCAACGATAATCCCTTCGACATGAAGGTGTTTAAGCGCGGTGCTGGCACCAAGGAGAACCCGAACTTGATTCCATCGGCCTTCGATGCCCGCATTGTGGGCTGCATCTGTATGTTCATCGAACACACACAAATTATTAAAAAAAAATCATATTTTCAAATAATTTGTAATTTTTTTTAGGCGAAGAGGATCAGACCTATGTGCAATGGATGTGGCTGCAAAAGGGCAACCAGAAGCGTTGCGAGTGTGGACACTGGTTCAAACTGGTTGAGAAGGCAGCTGTTTAAAAAGTTATTATTAATTAATTAAATAAACCAATTAATAACAAAAGAACACACACACTTATACAAACAACTATTAAGTTAAAAGTCAACTAAATAGCTGTCCAAATAAACAAAACATCAGCCCCAGAAAACAAAAACCAAATCGAAATCAACACATATGGATTTATCTCCAAAACTATACGCTCCTCAAATCCACGTTGGTGTGGGCAGCTTCTTAATTAGTTTAGTTTTCGATTTATATAAAAATATAACGAGATTTGTTGGTGGTGCCGCCATCGCGACCAGTTCGATGCATAAATAAATGATGTAAAACTTAAAATGTTGAATACAAAGTTTAATGAGCGCTCTTCGCTGGCTGCGATCTTAAATTTTGAGGCGGCACTTGCAATAACTAGTTGAGAATTATAAGCGACGATCAGTGAAAGCGAACAACTGCTGCTTTTAGTAAGTGTAGCCACTGACCATATAACATATAGATGGGACATTTCATACAACGAAAACGGCCACGAAATTTCTTAGCGAGATACCCCAGTTCAATGCGACAGCTTCCGACAAGTTCGATCTCTCAATGTGCGAACATATACTGAGTTAATAGCAGCGTCTTGTAGAGCCCGCATGTTACTCCTATGATCGCAGTTAGCTTCTGTTCTACTCGCTTCTCTCTGGCTTTTCATACGCAAGCATCAACGACAAATCAGTGAGAAAGAAGATATTGTGGCATCCCTCACACCAATGATGTTCGCTGTTGAGAGCTTGCATCTTGCCTGTCTCTCTATTTCCAAGTTTCCCATTTTCATTGCTATCACGACAAATACACTCTCATCATCTTGTACGTAAACATACTCCTCACTGTGTGTGTGAGTCCCCAGCCGAATTTCATATTTTTGCTTTTTGCTGCTGTTCGAGCTCAGCAACATTTTCGACTTTTGGTGGAAAAATAGGCGAAAAAATTTTAAAAATGTTAAGAGTTGCATAAGCTAAAATCTTGAATGCAGAATTATTTTTGGATCAAAACCATTGACGGAAGTGCAAAAATTTTGAAAATCGGATAGAAAAATTGACATCAAACTTGAAAATCGGTTGACATATGTCGAATTTATAGCCAAAAGAAGTATTGAAATACCCGAAACACCGATTTTCTTTATAATTCAGGACTTGTACAGGGGTCTTAATTTCAACAATCTTTGAATGCAGTTTTGTTCAATATGCCGTAACTTGGAAAAATTGCCATCAAACTTGAAAATCCGTTGAGATTTGACGAAATTATGGCCCATCGAAGTTTTAAAACTCCCGGAACACCGATTTTCCTTAGAATTCTGGACTTGTGGAGGGGTCCAAAAATGATGGTCTTAATTTGGACAACCTTTAAATGCAGTTTTGTTTTAAATGCCGAAACTTGGAAAAATTGCCATCAAACTTGAAAATCCGTTGAGATTTGACGAAATTATGGCCCATCGAAGTTTTAAAAGTCCCGGAACACCGATTTTCCTTAGAATTCTGGACTTGTGGAGGGGTCCCAAAATGATGGTCTTAATTTTGACAATCTTTAAATGCAGTTTTGTGTTAAATGCCGAAACTTGGAAAAATTGCCATCAAACTTGAAAATCCGTTGAGATTTGACGAAATTATGGCCCATCGAAGTTTTAAAAGTCCCGGAACACCGATTTTCCTTAGAATTCTGGACTTGTGGAGGGGTCCAAAAATGATGGTCTTAATTTGGACAACCTTTAAATGCAGTTTTGTTTTAAATGCCGAAACTTGGAAAAATTGCCTTCAAACTTGAAAACCGGTTGACATATGACGAAGTTATGGCCAATGGAAGTTTTGAAAGACCCGAAACACCGATTTTTTCTATAATTCTAGACTTGTACAGGGGTCCAAAAATGATGGTATTAATTTGGACATTCTTTGATTGCAGTTTTGTTCAATATGCCGAAACTTGAAAAAATTAACATCAAACTTGAAAATCGGTTGAGATTTGACGAAATTATGGCCCATCGAAGTTTTAAAAGTCCCGAAACACCGATTTTCCTTAGAATTCCGGACTTGTGGAGGGGTCCCAAAATGATGGTCTTAATTTGGACAATCTTTAAATGCAGTTCTGTTTTAAATGCCGAAACTTGGAAAAATTGCCATCAAACTTGAAAATCCGTTGAGATTTGACGAAATTATGGCCCATCGAAGTTTTAAAAGTCCCAAAACACCGATTTTCCTTAGGATTCCGGACTTGTGGAGGGGTCCCAAAATGATGGTCTTAATTTGGACAATCTTTAAATGCAGTTTTGTTTTAAATGCCGAAACTTGGAAAAATTGCCATCAAACTTGGAAATCCGTTGAGATTTGAAGAAATTATGGCCCATCGAAGTTTTAAAAGTCCCGAAACACCGATTTTCCTTAGAATTCCGGACTTGTGGAGGGGTCCCAAAATGATGGTCTTAATTTGTACAATCTTTGAATGCAGTTTGGTTTTAAATGCCGAAACTTGGAAAAATTGCCATCAAACTTGAAAATCCGTTGAGATTTGACGAAATTATGGCCCATCGAAGTTTTAAAAGTCCCGAAACACCGATTTTCCTTAGAATTCCGGACTTGTGGAGGGGTCCAAAAATGATGGTCTTAATTTGGACAACCTTTAAATGCAGTTTTGTTTTAAATGCCGAAACTTGGAAAAATTGGCATTAAACTTGAAAATCCGTTGAGATTTGACGAAATTATGGCCCATCGAAGTTTTAAAAGTCCCAAAACACCGATTTTCCTTAGAATTCCGGACTTGTGGAGGGGTCCCAAAATGATGGTCTTAATTTGTACAATCTTTGAATGCAGTTTGGTTTTAAATGCCGAAACTTGGAAAAATTGCCATCAAACTTGAAAATCCGTTGAGATTTGACGAAATTATTGCCCATCGAAGTTTTAAAAGTCCCGAAACACCGATTTTCCTTAGAATTCCGGGCTTGTGGAGGGGTCCCAAAATGATGGTCTTAATTTGGACAACCTTTAAATGCAGTTTTGTTTTAAATGCCGAAACTTGGAAAAATTGCCATCAAACTTGAAAATCGGTTGAGATTTGAAGAAATTATGGCCCATCGAAGTTTTAAAAGTCCCGAAACACCGATTTTCCTTAGAATTCCGGACTTGTGGAGGGGTCCCAAAATGATGGTCTTAATTTGTACAATCTTTGAATGCAGTTTGGTTTTAAGAGCCGAAACTAGGAAAAATTGGCATTAAACTTGAAAATCCGTTGAGATTTGACGAAATTATGGCCCATCGAAGTTTTAAAAGTCCCAAAACACCGATTTTCCTTAGAATTCCGGACTTGTGGAGGGGTCCCAAAATGATGGTCTTAATTTGGACAATCTTTAAATGCAGTTTTGTTTTAAATGCCGAAACTTGGAAAAATTGCCATCAAACTGGAAAATCCGTTGAGATTTAACGAAATTATGGCCCATCGAAGTTTTAAAAGTCCCGAAACACCGATTTTCCTTAGAATTTCGGACTTGTGGAGGGGTCCCAAAATGATGGTCTTAATTTGTACAATCTTTGAATGCAGTTTGGTTTTAAGAGCCGAAACTAGGAAAAATTGGCATTAAACTTGAAAATCCGTTGAGATTTGACGAAATTATGGCCCATCGAAGTTTTAAAAGTCCCAAAACACCGATTTTCCTTAGAATTCTGGACTTGTGGAGGGGTCCAAAAATGATGGTCTTAATTTGGACAACCTTTAAATGCAGTTTTGTTTTAAATGCCGAAACTTGGAAAAATTGGCATTAAACTTGAAAATCGGTTGACATATGACGTAATAATGGCCAATGGAAGTTTTGAAAGATCCGAAACACCGATTTTCTCTATAATTCTGGACTTGTACAGGGGTCCAGAAATGATGGTATTAATTTGGACAATCTTTGAATACAGTTTTGTTCAATATGCCGAAACTTGAAAAAATTAACATCAGACTCGAAAATCGGTTGAGATTTGGACAATCTTTGAATGCAGTTTTGTTTTAAATGCCGAAACTTGGAAAAATTAACATCAAACTTGAAAATCGGTTGAAATTTGACAAAGTTATGGGCAATGGAACTTTTGAAGGACCCGAAACACGGATTCTCTCTATAATTCTGGACTTGTACAGGGGTCCAAAAATGAAGGTCTTAATTTGGACAATCTTTGAATGCAGTTTTGTTCAATATGCCGAAACTTGGAAAAATTAACATCAAACTTGAAAATCGGTTGAAATTTGACAAAGTTATGGGCAATGGAACTTTTGAAGGACCCGAAACACCGATTCTCTCTATAATTCTGGACTTGTACAGGGGTCCAAAAATGAAGGTCTTTATTTGGACAATCTTTGAATGCAGTTTTGTTCAATATGCCGAAACTTGAAAAAATTGCCATCAAACTTGAAAATCGGTTGAAATATGTTATGGCAAATGGAAGTTTTGAAAGACCCGAAACGTACTGGGCCAAATTAGCTCTGGTAAAGTTTTTTACACCTATGTTGAGACCAGAAATCAATTCGAATCAAAAAAATTCAATAAAATATTTTCGAATTTTTAGCAAGGTCAGAAAAATTTGAAATTTTAAAAACTTGCTTAAGCTTGAAAATTGAATGCAGAATAATTTTTGGATCAAAACCATTGACGAAAGTGCAAAATTTTTGAAAATCGGATGATTTTTCATAGTTATGGCTATTGAAAAATCTAACTCTCATTAAAAGTGCGTATTGACAGCCTCTCATAGTTGAATGAATTTATATTGTATTCTTAGGGAAAAAATTTTTAGAAAGTCATCTGCGCAAACAAATAGATTTTATGATATGAAAATTTATGAAAAACCCAGATGATCTTAACTTTTTTTTAAATCTTTCGAATCAGTTCAAGTTCATCACCCTCTTTTATAGTTCTTTTTCGAAGAGAACAGAGTAATCTGTTTTGTGCTGCTGATTAAAAAAAAATTTGCGTACATAAGTGTGTACATATGTTTTGTGTATGTGATTTTATATACTTTTTGAATATTGTTTTCAAAGCTTTGCTAATGCTGCTTCCGTCGGATGGTGTTCGTGTTAGCCGATCGGGGTATTTCGCATCGAACTGGGGTATATCTTGCTAAGAAATTTCGTGCCTGTTTTTGTTGCATGAAATGTCTCATCTATATGTTATATGGTCAGTGGTGTAGCAAATAGCGAAAGGATAAAGCTTACCCAATGTTGAATTCAAACTGATCATAGTAGCCCAGTCAAGTTGAGATTATTTAAGACAGCCTCCATAATTTCGAGTGCCCAGTATTCTCGTTGAGATTACGAATGCTCAGCATTGAACAAATACTGCCCATAAAAATTAAAACTAAAAATATGTCATCGTTCTTTTCGCGCTTAATGAAGTCATCTCTGGCTTCCAAGCGCCTGGTCTCGCAGTTGACCCAAAGGGGCGAGGGTAAGCTGACTGCTTTTCTGCGACAACTGGGATTGCAGCGGGTGTTGGACGGCAAGGGAATCTTTGCTAAACGTGGCATAGCCACAACTCCCACTTTGGCTGACAAACGTAAGTTACGAAAGTCGGTTGGATAAGTTTACCCAGATTTAATTTCCCCAGTTACTTAGCTCTAACGGACGACATGGAGTTGGCCACAGGCATCTTCAAGCGTGAGTTAAAGTTACGCATGTCTGGTAACAATGATCCCTGGTCCATGGCGGAGCCACTGAAACGTGGTGCTGGCACAGCTGACAAACCCACAGAGATACCATCCGTATTTGAGGCACGCATGGTTGGTTGTTTGTGCATGGGGGATCGTGTGCCCAAATGGATGTGGCTGGAGCAAGGTGATCCCAAGCGTTGTGAATGTGGACATTATTTTGTGCTCAAAAAAGGAGCAGCTATTTGAAGTCGTTCATCATTTCATCCCGAGTTGACACACACACACACACACACATACATAAATGGAGCGCTGTATTTACACACAAACAGATTATATATTATCCGAGGAGCAACTAGTGGTCATCCTTATTTGAGTGTGTAGCCAGTGAGGAGATAGCCACTGTTGCCATTCATGTTGACCTCGGGATGTGTACGATTGGGCATTATCTGATAGGTGCGCATCCAGTTAGAAGTCACATGCAGATTCGTGACTTTCCCACTTGTCTTCAGCTCCATGTACGTTTCATGCAGCAGCTCCCTGCAGCTGCTGAAGATAACCACAGGACGAGAGGGTTTCACCAGCGGCAGCAGAGCCTGAAGTATGTTTGACGGATGCTCCTTGGCCGCCATAACTAGATTATCGAATTTACTGTGCATCAAGGCAGCGGCACGCTTATTCTCCAATTGCCATCGCAAGGGTCCGGTTCTGTGAGCTGTAGAAGATTACAACCATTTTAGACGTGATCTATCCTTTATATAAATGACTTACAGTTCGGCGATTCAACGAGCTTGGGTTTCTTGCTGCTGGGCTCAGTGACTTCGCTTTGCTCTTGCGTGGGTGTTTCGCTGCCATCCTCTGAGGGTGCCTCAATCTCTGCTCTTTCAGTTGCTTCTTCCGTAGGTGCCGCCTCTGCTGCGGCCCCTTGATAGAATTCCCTCAGCACCGAATACAGATTGACAGAGATGCAGCGTTCCTGCTGCTCCAGTGGCAATTTGAGTGCCAGCAGTGCTTGCTTCTGGGGCACGTTGCCTGGATGCATGTGCACCAAAGTTGCCTCTGTGCTCGCTCCCATTGAGTTCACCATGGCAGCGGGCAATAGACCGTTGGTGCCACTCTCATAGAGCAGATAATTGCCAAAGCCAGAGATGCCCGAGTAGGAAATGATCTGGGATAAGGTATCTACGCGAATGCCCATTATTTTTTCCGCATCCTGACGATAAAATATATCGGCCATTAATCGTATGCTTGGCTGACGGATTTGTACGTATTCAAAGTACTTCTTCTCCTTCTTCAACAGATACTTCTCCTGTGAGTACTCTGTACGGGCGTGAAAGGTTTTCGAGTTCTCCACAAGCTTCTCAATGATTTTCGTGGACTCGAAGGATGCCTCTCGTAACTGATCTATATCCTGGAATTCACTCACATTACACACTGGCCACACTTCTCATACAACTTATGGATTACCTCGGATTTTAGTGCTTGAGCTTCGCCATTGTCGGTGATGTCACGGTTGTCTGCTCCACTGCTGGATATGTTGAGCACGTCCCGTATGCTGCGTAGCTCGTTCTCAGTACATAGTTCCAGAGTGTGTTGTCGCTGTGCTCCACGTTTGCCTGCTTTGGACTCCTTGACGCACATCTTGAATGTGGATCCATAGGGCTGATCCAGCAACGACTTCAGCTCCAAGTGTTCCTTGCCCAAGGTAGCCGTCGCATCTAAGTTCCCGAATTTCTGCAGTTTTGTGTACTTTTGCCTTTGTATGACAATGTAATCGCCTAATTGTATATTCGGCATGCTGACCATTATGTTAAAACAGAATAATCAACGGACAGCAACAAGTAAACACGTTGTTTATACTGAAAATTGCCGCGATATTGCAGCATACATATATATAAATATATCGATTAAGGTTTCGATATTTGAAAATAGCATATCGATAGTAATTTACGCTACTGTTCATCTCCAACACGCTGCAATAATGTTATGGGTTGCATACAAGCATACAAGGATAATTATTATTATTATATATAAATTTATATATTCAAATGTAATGAATTGAAAAATTTTGCCATAAATTGGTCTTTAAATGTGTGTTTGAAACTGTCATCACAATTGTTATCACTAAATATTTGCATAACACACAAATAAGTGCCAATAACGTTACCTGACAACTCTAGAATGCTATAATCAGTGATTATAGCTGAACCACGCGCTGTCAGCACTCCACCTTTAGTTTCAGTTCAGATTGCATCCATATTTGCAGCGGCCGAGTGTTCCTGTTTAATATTTTCGTTTCATTTCTGTTCTACATTTTTTAATTTGCTACATTTGCAAGTGCCTTCTCTTGCCAGTTCCCGTTAATAGTTCCTGATCGGATTGCGCGTACAGTTGTGTTGGATACACAATTGGATAGATAAAAACTTGTAGAACCACTTACTGGAAAAACTTATCAAACAAGTGCTAATGAGCTCGTAACTCTAGTGGCATCGATCGACAGTAAGCGGAGAAAGACAAAATGACCGAAGAGCGTCCATTTATTGCATCGAAGAAGCCCGTTACCCTAAATCCATCATGGGAGTCACAACTACCCACGGACAATACCAATGGCAAAGGATTGTCCAAGTATCTGTATCTCAGCGTGCCGCCGCCAGTTGATAAATACAACTTAGTGCTCTTCATCTTCATACTGCATGGTTTGGGAACATTGATGCCCTGGAATATGTTTATCACAGCGAAGACATATTTCGAGGATTTCAAATTGGGTGAAAACTACACTGTCGCAACGGAAACCAACTATCGAAATAGTTTCATGCAGAACATGGGTTTCGCCTCCCAGATCCCCAATGTGTTGTTCAATTGGTTGAATATCTTTGTTAGTTTCGGCGGGGATCTGACGACGCGCATTGTCTACAGCATTCTACTGGAGATTCTAATTCTGATGATTACGGTGGTTTTGGCCATGCTCGATTCGTCCGAGGTAGGTCCAAAAATAAATTCTATATTGAGGTTATAGCCCCACTGTATGCCTTATATGGATGGTGGCATATGGTTCGAGTTTAATATAGTACGCATTACGTTATTTATAAACTTTTCTATACAATACTTAAATTCAAATACGCATGTTTTTTGAAAATTAACAAAATGAAAAAAAAAAGAATGGTACAAAAAACTGGAAATTCTTTTAGAATATCTGTGGGAAATTTCAATTAGAATTGAACTCCAACCAATTAAAGGTCAAGCAATTATGCGATGTCTTGATACCGCTTTGATATACTTATGCTTATATAACGTTTAACGTCTATTCAATCTCGTTTCTTTTCAAGTGGCCCGGCATATTCTTTTGGGCAACCATGACCACAATTGTGATTATAAACATGGTAAGCACTATCAATAGAGTTCTATTTGAATTTATATGCATATAATTCAATTTAGAACGTAAAATCTAAAATGTGTTTATTTTTGTGGGTTTGCTTGCAGTGTAATGGCATCTATCAGAGCACAATTTATGGACTGGCTGCGGCGTTGCCTCCCAAATATACGGGTGCCGTTGTGTTGGGATCGAACGTAAGCGGTTGCTTCACCACCATCCTATCGATGCTGTGCGCCACGTTCTTCAAATCGATGAGAACCTCGGCGATCTATTATTTTGTAACAGCCATATTCGTATTATTGGTCTGCTTCGATACATACTTCGCGCTACCATTGATTAAATACTATAGGCACCATGAGATGATCAGCAGTCAGAAGGAAAAGAAATCCGATTCGAGGCAACAGTTGAATGTGCCCTATTGGCAGATATTCAAGAAGGCACTTCCCCAACTCTTTAACATATTCTTTACGTTCTTCGTAACATTATCCATATTCCCGGCCGTACATTCAGACATTAAACGATCAACGAATTTCCCCATTAGCGAAAAGTATTTTACTCTTTTCACATGTTTCCTAACCTTCAATGTGTTTGCCATGCTGGGCAGCTTGACCACATCATGGGTCCAATGGCCGAAACCCAAATTCCTGGTAGTTCCTGTAGTTCTACGTGTTGCCTTCATACCTCTGTTCCTGTTCTGCAACTACTTGCCCAAGGGCGATCCCAGAACTCTGCCAGTGCTAATCTCTAGTGATTGGGTCTATTGGGGCCTAGCCATAGTCATGTCCTACAGCTCGGGCTATCTGAGTTCCTTGGGTATGATGTACGCACCCCAAACTGTGAATTCCAAGCATCAGATCACCGCCGGCATGTATGCCGCTGCCGTCCTAGTTACGGGTATATTCTCGGGAGTATTATTCTCCTATCTGTGCCCCGTGATCGTACGACTCTGATTGCAGCACATTTCATCATTATTATTCATTCAACATTCTCACAAAAACTAATATTCACACATTAACTAATATTCATTTTAATAGCATGACATAAGGCATGTTGCCTGCTTTGTTTAACAACAACTCGCAAAATATTATTATTATTTCGTATTCATGAATTTATTATTTGATCTATTGGCATTAAGTACCAAACTAACTATTAACCGAAAAATCACTTTATATTAAATTTTGTATTTACACGAAAAAACAACAAAAAATCTTTGAAAATAAGTAACATCGGCAGCATATCGAGGATTTAAGACCCAAGCAGATTTTTGTGTTTTTGTAAACTGATAAGCTGCCTAGATTTATAATCAGTTGCCCACATGTATATTATATTGCAGCTATATAGATAAGCCACCGAGAAACTGAGGGGGCATTGCTAAATATTTTTATAGAATATTGTATTACAACAAGTAGATGATAAGCGGCAATTTCAGCTTGAAGTGAAGCAAATCAAATGACTAGATTACTTATATGTACATGCTTGATAACGTGGGAAAAGACGCGTGACGTTTGGCAAATTTGACACTTAGTAACTTGTTGATTCAAAGAATCGAAGAGATATGGGGGCCCCTATTGATAAAGAAAATCGTTTTCTAAAAGAGAAGAGATGCGAATTTGGCAAAAACGACAGTCAGCGATATTTCGGCTGGACTTCGGTTCGTCAATGATTGTCACGTTAAACATACGAACGACTCTTTAGCGGCGAGCAGCAAAAACACCTACTTTCCGGAAGCGACTGCACTGCAAGGCTTTAAATGTGCAACTGACTGAAAGTTTTCAGACTCTTGTTCACTCCCTCTCTCCCTGCATTCTTTCACTTGCAGAGTGTGTGAGAAAGGAGCTTTTGAATATACATACATATGTTTAGAGAGTGTTAGTGTGTTGAGCAGAGACAGCAAGTAGCTGGAACGATATCAACTGGAAAGCGCTTGTTGACGGATATTAAAAGCGCGCATGCTTATTGGAAGTGGAACTAACTACATGTTGAGTATTGTGAATAATGGGTGAAAGGAAGGGAAAACTAAAGCTGTCCAGGCAGTCTCATTCCAAGCAGAGCCTCCACCATGGTTGTTAGTAGGCAGTTAGAAGTATATCATAAAATCTTATTTACATTTGTAGATGATCTTCAGGGTCTCGCAGAACTTGGGCTCCTCCAGCGGACTGCGTGTCTCCAGGCCAGTTATCTGTTCCAGCGCCATCTCCACGGCAACCACATTGCACATAATCAGATGCAGGCGCTTCGGGAATTTCGTATCTGCGGCTTCGACCAATTGTCGTGTGGATTCCAGCATATTAACCAGATCGTCCGCTTCGATGTCATGGTAGCTGATTACAAGCTCCTTCAGAGTTGGCAGCTGCTCGGCGACGCTGAAGCCGCAGTTTTGAGCCTCCGAGAGGCCCAATCTCTGCATGCGGGCCAAGCCTGTGGTCGGTGCCTGGAGTATTGTTTCCTCCAGCTTGCTTCTGTTGGCGGTCAAGTCTAATGTGGTCAATTGCAGGTGTGTGAGCAGTTCCTTCAGATGTATCTTCTCGATGGAGCAACCGCGTGCCACTAGAGTCTTCAGCTGGCGCATTCCAACGATGAACTTGCCAGTTATGTAGGCACTGGATACACTGAGACTGCGCAGATTGGGACAGCTCTTGGATACGGTCTGTATCATGCTGTTGTTCATGTTGCCATCGGTTATGCACAGCTCCTGGAGATTGCTGAGGTCGAGGCGCAGATAAAAGGAGAGTTCTGGTCGCAACAGATGCCGCCCCAGATATGAATCGAATGCCTTCTCGTGCACATTCCATATGTATAGCTTCTCCATTTGCCAGCTCATCACCTCAAAGAAGTACATGTAATCGTCTTTGCTGAGTGGCGAGAACATTTCACACGATATCGAAATTTCTCGAAAATATGGCTTCCTCCGTAATACTTGGCACAACAACTCCTCGTAACGTAGTGAGCAACGGGCCATTGAAATTTGATCAGTGAGCGAGAGGTATTCCATGATGATGCATACACAATCATCGTTGAGGTTGTCCATGTCCATTTTCTTTGATATGATGCCCATTGCGAAAAAGAAAAACACCTGATCACTAGACGAAAAACAACAATGCAAACAGCTGTTGTCGTTTGGCAATATTTTACAATGAAGTGTGCAGCAGTGTGACCAGTCACGGCTTCACAAGCAATGCGACAAAAATGACCAAGACTATGCATATCGATAACATCACGATGAACGCGGAATATCGTTTAACTTTTAAATAACATCGTTTAACACAAAAGTGTTCGTCCGCTAATATTTACCCTGTACTAGTTAAAAATATGCAACTAAACTGTTAATTCTTACTTTTTTGTGACAATTTTACAGCTTGTTATATGCGATTCGCTGCATAGCACATAAATGCCGAATGCTGTTGTTAAAAAAGAGCTAGCAAAAAAATACAGAAATCATTGCCGCCAATAAAGCTGGAAAACAGAAAATTTCACAGTCATGACCATCATCATCAGTTTCATTGCCATTGCTCCTAAGAAACCAGTAAAAAGTTTTGTTATCCTGCCGCAACGCATCCTCGTTCTGCAGACTGACAACTGGCGCTGCCATTTGCTCTGCATATCAATTAACATTTTGAGTGTGTTTCCATGTTAAACTGTCACTTTTTATACGCATCATGCCGCATCAGGACCCAAGACCAACAGCCCCCCCAAAGTACTGTTGATAGTGAAAGAAGAGAGAAAGAGCATCAGTTGGGGCAGTTTTCGTCTCACACACGATTTGTGCGTGACCATGCGGAATGTAAATTATTTATGTGTATACAATAATATTCGTCGATTTCTTTAGCAGCAGCAGCTAAAGTTGAGCTAAAATTAAGGTTGTTGTTTTTCTCTTTCTTCTACCTTCTGTCCGCAGTTGATTCTGGCAACGCCCTGTAAAGTATGCTACAATTAGCTGACACCACGCCTCCGGTGCTGATGTGTTAGGGAAATTATAGATTTTCTCACTCTCCCTCTCTCTCTCTCTCTTTGTCTCTCGCTCACTTCCGTCAGCTGACCAAAATGTAATGCCGTGAAATATGCAACACTTTGTGAATGGGCACAAATCATTTTCGGTTGGGGGGGGGGTGCCAATTAAGTTGCTGCAAAGTTATTACCTGACCCAACAAAACTATTGCCGTTGCATGCCACTCGCCACTTGCCACTTGCCACACTCTTTGTGGGCATTTGCGTGCCACGTTGTTGCAGCTCGTTAAATGTTTTATGCAGATTTTGTGTGTTCGCTTTGTGGATTTAGGTGCAAGCGATTTTCCCCCAACGATTTTCGCTCTCCATATTTCATTTATAATTTTGACCCTGATTTCAAACCAAATTGAGATTATGTTGTTGTCATGCTTTTGTTTTATTGTATGGTATTTGTATTCATTTTCTTGATTTTCAATGTTTTCTTGGCTGCTAAATGCTTTTGCGAAATTATTCAACATGTTCAGCTAATTAAGTCAATGTATCAATTTTAAATGTATATTCATGTAATTTATATTCATATTTTCATATTTTCATATTTTTGTCATCAATTTTAGTTGTTCTTTTTCATGGAAGAGAAGAAATTAGGTTTTTTTTTGTATTTTGGATCACATAGGTTGTTTTTTTTGTTTGTTTTGGTTTTATCGCTAAGTTTTAACAAAGGAAACAAAGTTTTGTTTTGTTGTTAGGCGTAAATTTGAAGTAACAATAATTGGCTAAAGCTTATTTACATTAAACCATAACTAACAAGTGCGTCAATCAATCAATCAATCAATCAATTAATTGCTACGACATTTTGTTGTTTTTTTTTTTGTTAAGGCTGAAGACAGAGTATTCAAAATTGTTATTATTTAAGAGTAAAAGTTGTTTATAAAATATATATGTATATTTATATATGTATGTATGTATGTATGTATGTATGTATGTGGCATATATCAAAGTATATATTGATGTATATATAGTTTGTGTATATTACAGTTACAGTTACAGTTATTATTTATACAGTTGAGCTTCCATTTTCACTAATTAAACTTACATAGTTTGAAGTGTTATTAATAGTTATTTATAGTTTTTTTTTTTCTCATATTTCAACTGGAATAATGCCAACGCTTTGTTTGATCCACTAATCGAGAACTAAACTACATTAGATCAGAATTGCTTTGTATATCATTTATATACATCATATCATAAATTTTCAATAATTACTAAATTGCCCTTTCGTTTAAGTTTGTAAGTTACATATTGCAAATTAATTTATATATCTCACTACGTAATTGTATTAAATATTATATTTAATTGTATAATTAATAAGAATGCTTTGTATTTTTTTTGTTTTTGGTTACTCCTTTGTTTGGGATAATTGGTCCTTAGTACACTACATGGAAAGCGTTTAAAACGAACGTTATTAGGGCAATAAAATTCAAAAATCTCATTTTTTCTTTTTCGCATAGCATACTTTGCAGCGCGCGCTTCCCTAACAAGACACATGGGCATGACGTCACTGTTGCCCGGCATTTGACATTCATTTGAATGTCTTCCCGCTACCTCTAAGCTTTCTCTCTCTTGCTCTCTCTCTCTGTCTCTTACTTGCTATCTCGCTCTGTCATCCACTTTAAGCAAACACCTTTTTGTGTCAACACACACACACACACACACACAGACAGACACGCATATATGTATATGCATACATACATAGATAGACAGCCAGACAGTGCCTGTTGAAAAGCAGCTGCCCTTTTTATGCTGTGCCGACCTTTTTGTAGAATGAAGAAAGCAAAAAAAAATACCGTAAAAAGAAACGCCTCTCGCCTGTGGCGTGCACGAGGGCGTGACTGTCCAGGTGTGCTTGCTTTTTGCACACACACACACACACATATTTCATAAGGTTGGGAGTGTGTGTGTGTGTGTTTGTCACATGTTAATTGCGCCCAGCGAAGCTGAAGAATTACGGTGCGTCGTAAAAATTTTAAAAACCAACTAAGCCGCACATAAAGTGTCAGCCAAATATCTACATACATGCATATACATATACATACATATATATGTTGGCCTTGTTGAGCAGCACAGAGACACACACTCACACCCACACCCACTGTCATACACCCATATAAGTAGTATATCAACTGCTGCTGCTGCTGCTGCCGAGTTCGAGTTCGTTAAGCTTGGCAATGACATTTTTCGTAGCATACTTTGCGGTGCGCCGCGAAATTAGAGACAACTTGCAGACTGGAAACTATGTTGCAAACTCCTGTCTAGATGTTAATCAAGCAGCAACTATATATGCTAATTTTGGCAAAAAATATATGTGCCAAACTGAAGGCAAAACATATTTTGCAACATTTTTGGCAACAACATTACCAACAAAGGGGCCAAACTAATTAGTGCAAACGGCCACAGCAAAAGCCAGCTAATTAAAGCTAATCCTTTTGGCAGCACACGTGTGCACAGTAAGGGAGAGAGAGAGAGAGACAGATAGAGAGAGAGAGAGAGAGAGAGAGCGAGAGAGTGAGAGAGAGAGAGCGAGAGAGAAGGGGCATTGTGAAAGGGGTTGCCGCTGCCAGTCGCAAAACATTTCCATTCGAATTTTTAATGTGTATCGCAGCTATTTTTGACCTTTACTTTACTTTAGTTTACTTCAGTTTAGTTTATTTTTCTCTCTTACATTCGCTACTTTTAGTTTAGTCTCACTTAATTAACTAGACAATTGTTGTGTGGATTAAGAGGGGGGATGGTAAGGGGGTATAAAGTTATTATTGCTATATTTACTATGCTGATTTAGAAATGTACTTTGGGAGCTGCCTTCGCATTTAGCTTGAAGTTGAAGTTTGCAGCCAAAACACACACACGCACATCCATAAACTGTGCGTTTAATTAACTAACAAATTGTTTCATTAATTATGAAATTTAATTTAATTCAATTACAATGCTATTGGCGCTACTTACATGCAATAATCGTATCGTATATATTTTGGACAGCGTAAAACCCTCTATCTCTAGGCATTTTCCACTGCTTTGTTATATGCGGCTAATTATTAACATTGTTTAAAAATTAAACTTAATTTTGGTTTGGCATTTCACTTTTCCTTTCCATTAACTATTTCCATTTTGTATAATATTTCCATTTTGTTACTTTCATAACATTTTTCATGCTTCTGTTTATGACTCCCTTCATGACACATTCATCTCTTTTATAACATTTCATTTCATAAAACGTAAGAAAACACAACTTTTTTTTGTATATTTTCGTTAAAAATAATCTTAAACCTCGTTTTTATGAGCAATTTCTGTCCGCGATTCGAGCAAATTTCTCAGACTATTTCAATTTATACTTTTGTAATGTAATAAAACTACACAAAAAAAAAGAAGAAAATTCGCATAAAATTCAATTAAATGTCAGTTAGCTAGAATGTATTTTGTTTTTGAAAATAGTTGTGTAAATTTGCGCGAATTGATATATGTATGTATATATGTTTCCCACTTACCTCAGAACAACTTTTGCAGCTGTTGCAGCGGTAAACGCGTTTTTCACACCGCATTCACAATGTTTCGCGCTTTAATAAATACATTTCTAACAATTTGGTGTTTTGCTGCTGTACATATTCATTCCAAATTTATGCAATGAATTGCATAAAAATCAACAATAAATACTATAAATAAATCAAGCAGGACGACGACATAATTCCTGCAAATTTGTGGCTGCAGCGCGCAAATGTATGCTACAGAACCGCACAAACCTGCTGTGTATTTTTTTATAGCTTGCTTTTGTGCGCCAGCTTGTGACGTTTTTCTTAGTTATCGTTTGTTAGTGTATGTTTCTTGTTGTTGTTTTGTATGTTTTCATATTTGTATTTGTATTTTCACAACCATTTTGATTTCTGTCGCTTTGCTGCATTTATGTTGATTTCCTTCGCTGCTTTCGCTTTTCTTGTTGTTGTTTGATAATTTTTTTACAAAATGCCATTTAAATTTTTTGTTTGTTGCCGCCTCGATTTATGTGGCAGCCACAATTGGTTTTGGTTGTGTTGGAGTGTAGGTGTGTGCGTGTGGGTGTGTGTCTGTTTGTGTTATAAATTACATTTAATGTAATTGAAGCAAAAGAAACGTTTCTCTTTTGCCACATTCCCGTTATCGTTTTATGCCGCTATCAGCAACAAATTTTTATTGTGAAGTGAATTTCGTGTTGCGATTTTTATGGCTACTGCTGCTGTTGCTGCTGCTGTTGCATATCTCCACCGCTGCCCAGGCCTGCTTTCGTTTCCGGCGGCACCTGTTGTATGAAAATCACATATAAAAATATACATATATGTATGTGTTAGTTTTACTCATATTACATATACATATACATAGGTGTACGTGTGTGTGAGTGTGTGTGTGGGCAGAACATGGACAAGCAGTCAAAGAGGCGAGGCAGATAGAGAAAGAGAGGAAAAGAGGCACAAGTTTGAAAAGCATAAAAAGGAAAACACAATCAAAGCATAAGCAAAACATTCAATTCAACAAGGATCTGTGTATAAGAGTATATGTGTATAAGAGGTATATGTGTATAAGAGTATATGTGTATAAGAGTAGATGTATATACGAGTATATGTGTATAAGAGTACATGTGTATAAGAGTACTTGTATACACAAGTACTATATATATACAAGAGTACATGTGTATAAGAGTATATGTGTATAAGAGTATATGTGTATAAGAGTATATGCGTATAATAGTATATGTGTATAAGAGTATATGTGTATAAGAGTGTATGTGTATACGAGTATATGTGTATAAGAGTATATGTGTATAAGAGTATATGTGTATAAGAGTACTTGTGTATAAGAGTACATGTGTATACGAGTATATGTGTATAAGAGTATATGTGTGTGTAACATAGAACAACTCAAATTGCGCCCAACAAACAACAAACAACAATCAACACACACACACACACACATACGCACAGACAAAAAAAAACAGAGAGAGAGAGAGAGAGAGAGAGAGAGAGAGAGAGAGACAGACTGAGCGAGACATTGAGACAGGCAACAATTTGTTGTTGGCATCACAAAACAATAACAAAAAAACCGATGTAGACAAGGAAAAACTTCAAGTTGCAGAAGAACTTGAATACATCAAACGTAAAATCACAAGAAATAGCAATAAGTAGTTGAAGAAGCAAACAGGAAAGAGAGCAGGAGATGAACAAGTAAAACAACAACTTGAACGAAATCAACTCAAAGCAAAAGAGAATGTAAAAACTTTTTACCTTTGCGAAATATGTTTAATTTTCTATACTCAAACTGCATAAACAGACCAAAGCAAAAAAAACGAAATGAAAACAATAGAGAGGAATACAAAATGAACAGGGGAATCTCTTAAAATTGGCTAACAGCAAACAACAAACTTCAAGTTGTAGCTCAACTGACTTAAGAAATGATAAAAAAACGATAAGCGCAAAAACCAAAAATTTAATTAATTTGCTTAGTTCGGATGTTTAGAAATATTGTGTTCAACCATTTTTACTGTGTAATTTTGGGCTTTAATTTATTTCGAGTAAAAAGTTTGAAAACCTGCGACTCTTCACAGCTCATTTTATTTTACATAATTAAAGGGAATTCTATTTGCTGTTCAATTCTAAATTGTATAAATACGATTTTCTCAACTGTTGTCTATTGTCAAATATAAGTATCAGCTACAGATAAAACAACTTGTGAATTATAATGTTTGCTTCAGCAAAGGCTTGTATTGGTGAGCTTTTGTCACGTAGCAAACCTTTTCAAAGTCACGATTTGTTTGTAGTAGACTCATTCAAAAGTTATCGAATTTCGTATTTTGCTTAAAAGTTATTGTCTACATATTATTTATTCAACAAATATGTTTTAAATCAAATACTTTGCATGCCATATAAAAACTCTCGTTTAAATTTGTGAATTAATACTTAAATTGAAAAATATATGTAGCAAAAAAACTTAGAAAAAATGAACAAGATAGCAATAGTTAAGAAAAAAAGAGAGAGCGATAGAGACTGAAAGAGAGAGAGAGAGAGGTCTACAAAAATGACAACAAACAACAACGACGATGATTGATAACAACGGCGACTGTACCTATTGGGTTTCATTTTGGTTCATTCTGGTTTTCATAATTATCTTTCGTATTGTTTTATTTCTATATTATATATATTTTTTTTTCTTGGGAAATTGGTGCGTGTATTTTGCTTTTAACCGCCATAGAAACTATGAAAATCCAGGAAATCCATGGAATCTGTTTGATTTTGCTGTTGTTGGTCAAGCTACGCGTTAGTTTCGTGATGCGATGGGGAAAATGATGTGAAAATGAAATTGGAAATGGGCGGGAGAAATGAAAATTGTTATTTTGTGGCAGTTCAGTTTATTTTTAGATTTTTTTGTTATATTTTTTTGTTGTGGAGAAATAGAGAGAGAGATAGAGAGTTATATATATTTATGGAGAGGAGAGTGGTACTACGAAATATATTTACAAAGTAAAAGAGGTGAACATGGAGAGATACTCACCAATTTTTTGAAGCAATCATCAAAGAAGGCGGTCATGGAACGATAGAGGTGTCGCTTTACTCCCGACAGACTATGCCCCTCATCTGGATAGATCTGTTGCTTGTAGAGCACTCCTTTGCTGGTCAGTGCACGTGACAGCACCATCGATTGCTGGACATGCACATTGTCATCCGCGGTGCCGTGCACCAGTAGAAATTGACGATCCCTCAGGTTGTCCACATACTTGGACAGATCACTTTCCTCATAACCCTTGTAGTTATCCGTTACATTGGGGAAACTCAGATAACGTTCCGCATAGGTGGAATCTGCAAGAAATTAGGGGTAGATATTAGATAGTTGAGGAACAGTGGGTAAATTCCATATCTATCCTAACTCACCGTACAGCTTCCAATTTGTCACTGGAGAAACACTAATGCCACACTGAAAGATGGACTGCTGTCCAGCAAGTGCTAGGGCTGCTGTGTAGCCGCCATAGCTCCAACCCCAGACTCCCATGCGGCGAGAGTCGATGAAATGTAGGTTATCTCGCAGGTACTCGCTGACCTCCAACTGATCGCTGACCTCTACACTGCCTAATCGCTTGTAGACCTCGTGAAGCAGCTGATAGCCCTGGCCGGAGGAGCCTCTGCCATCGATCTCGATGACAATGTAGTCCTTATTGCCCGCCAAGTAGGTATTCCAATCGATATGCCAGCGATCCGTAACCAGTTGGGTGCCGGGACCCGAATACACATGCAGTATGGTGGGATAGCGTGTGATCTCGTCCTCGCGCAGAACGGGAGGTAGGTAGAGACGCACCTGGGCGTGGTAACCGCCAGAGATCATTACCGGAAAGGTCTTCACTTGCGGCAGCGCCACCCTGGCCATTTTCTCCTTAAGTCTTGTATTGTTCTGCACCGTGAAGAGCAGTTCCATGAACTGCGACTTGGGTTCCGCTGTAGGTTCGGCGGTTACTCCCTCTGTTTCCGTTTCGGGCGGAGCATGTTCTTTAGCTGCACTCTGTCTTCGAGCTTTGGGTTCATGCTGGCTGGATTTGAGCGCATAGATTGTGGAGCTGGGCACTACGGGGCCCAGGCATTCGATGAGCACATAGCGAGCTCGCAGCGACAGCGGAAACTGCGCCTCATGGTAAAGACAATCGCTGGGCGGTGGTGGCGGAGCATTGCCATGTCCGTGTCCCCCTCGTTGCTGCTGCTCTAGGGGTAACGGTGGTGATGGTGGTAGTGACTCGGCAGACTCCTCGGAGTCCTCCCAATCATCGTCCCAGGCGGTCACCAGTTTTGGCGGCGACTTGGTATGACCCTCATCATAACCATCGCTGCGCTGCATCAGTGCCGGACATGTCAGACAGTCGGGCGTTGGCAGAGCCTGTCCCTGGCGAGCGGGCAATGCGGATACGCGATACAAATGTTGCTGTGAAGGCAGACGCTCCGGGGTGCCCAGAAAATAGCTGCAGGTAAAGGGGGGGAGAGTTGAAGAATTGAAAGGGATTTATTGATTTTGAATTAAATATATGTGCGAAAGATTCACTTTTATTTACGGCTCAGCCAGGGGAACTTCCCCTTCGACCTTTTTGTATACAATGTTTCTAAGAGGTCGTAACCGCAGAGCGAACCTCGCTTAAGCCCTGATAATCTAAGTTCCCAAGAGACCCGCTTTTCGTTAATTATACATAATTTAAAGTGATATCTACACTTCGTTCCCTCTCCAACTACTGATTTGATAAACATTCGAGGTTCCGTGCTTGAAATTAAAGTCGCTTCAGGTTCTCTAAAGAAGTAACTCAAAATTGTGCACGTCTTAGGCATAAAATGTAGTTTACGGCTCAAGCTAAAAAGGGAATTTCAGGGGTAGATGATTTAGGGTGGGTTGCAGTGTCAGTATCAGGAGACCTCGCCCGTTTCCCCGCTGAACTGGATTTTGAAATTCTTACTTCCGATGGCTACTTACATCCAATTATCGGACTGGTCCCAGTGCAGCAATCGATTCACCTCGTAGGGACCGTGAGTGAGGGGCAGCACGCGATTATTGTCAATGTCCACGTGCACGATGTGCCGGAAATAGCCTGTCGGTTTGCGTGTGTGTGGGTGTGTGTGTCCATCATATAGAGTGAGAGAAAGAGACAATGAGAGATAGAAAGAGATGGATGTGCAAAACAAAAGCGAATTTGACATATGGCTGAACTCACTTACCAAATGAGCCATCTCGCAGCGGTGATATGGCCACATAGAGGCTGGCATTGGCCGCAAACAATGGCACGGATACGGTGTCCACCCAGCCACGTCCATCGCCACTCACTCGATGCGTCTATGGATACAGTTATGTATATATAGTTACATATAGGATATGAGCTTGTGTTACGCTTAATTAGGCCATTAAGGCCGCATCTTACCTCGATGCAGGCGAAGCTCGGACTACGGCAAACGCTCACCACGGATATATTTTGCGGTCGATTTAACCAGACGACGGCGATCTCCTTGCCACTCACCCAACTTGCGCTGCTAAAGTAATGATCTCTGTACGAAAAATATCTAAATTAGAAAGGTTTTGAGTTGAAAAAGTTCACTTAAGGTCACTTACTCGTGTTGTAGTATTTTCGGCGGTTTAAGGTCCGTTGTTTGTATCTTTTCTGGATTCGATAGGTCGGCCACGCGCAAAGTAACTGTCGGGTTCTGTGTGCCTGGCTTGGGATAGCTAGGGGAAGTTGGAAAATATTAGATTCTATCTCCAACAATTCCATAATTCACTCATGTCGGTACATAAATTGCCTCAGCTTTGTCTCAATTAATGCCAAAACTTGAGTTGAAGGCAAGTTTCAATTAGAAAAAGGATTTACATAAGTTAAATGCAGACAGAGTTTCAAGTCAAATATAAGCTCATTCAATTACAACTGATAGCATCTAAACTTGGTAACTCTGAAGGTATCAGTTACAAGTTACAGTAGTCACGCAGTAAGACGAGTTTGTAAAAGTGTTTAAACATGGAGAAAAAATCAATGCTGAAGGCTTCAATTTGTCTGCAACTTAACAGTGTAGAGTTAACAGTGTCTGACCAGCAGCAGCTATTGATCGTAGATAAATAGCTTATGTTAGCATAGCACTCAGCTTTTGTCAGCGAATGCGAAGCAGTTCAGCTCTTTCTCCACTGTTGCGCTATTGTGTTTCCAATTGCAGTTTCTATTATTGCGAGTAGACTGTTAATACATAAATAAGTATTTAATACATTTATGCTTATACACGTATGCATACATTATATATGCAAATATGTCGGAGAAAAGCTCAAATGATGACATTACACTTAAGAGCAGAGAAGACTTTGTCAGCTGGCTAAGCCCTTTGAGCCGTTGAGTCTAAGCCCATTTGGGGGTCTTGTCTTCCTGTGTTTATGTGTAAACCTTTTGTGCAATTTGGCAATTTATCAAAATGAAAGACAAGACGAAAAACAAACGAATATGTACATACATGTGTATGTATGTATGTGAAAGTTTGCAGTTGGAAAGTGAAAGAGAGCGGCAGCTGCACAGACTTGACTTCGAAACTAATTTCAATGCCAGCAATGTAGAAGCGCGGAGAGTATAAGACGGAGTATAAGGGGAAGAGAGTGAGGCAATGAGTGTAAGGTGGGCATTGAAGTGTGAGAGGGGTATTGGAAGTGAGTTAGGCAAAGCGAGACAACTATAGAGTTGACACCTGTCAGAAAAGGGCTATGAAAACTATTTGCAATGTCACATCATGAATTTTAAGCATTGCGAAAGGGAGATACAGTGTGTGTGTGTGTGTGTGTGTGTGTGAGGGTGTGTGTGTGTGTGAGGGTGTGAGTGTGTTTTGGGTGTACCTGTGTGTACACTATTAGGGCTAATGACAGTCACGAGCACATCATTAGCACTTAATCGAAAAGTAATATAGTCGAGCTACAGCCCGAACTTCAGCTGCTCTCCCATTACTAACACACCCTCTGCTCGCACTCTGTCTCTCTATCCTCACACTCTCGCACACATTCGCAACTTACCGTAAGGATCTAATTTCCGGGTACAAGTTGGCATGCGGATTATTGCCACCAGCAGCTGTTGAGCCTCCACCGCCACCGCCAACGCCAACGCCATTTGTTGTGCCGCCGCCACCAGTGCCCGCTGCTCCTGTGCCACCACCTGCTGCGCCCCCTGAGGTGGTGCCATACCAGGCGAAATGTTGCTCCTGTACGTGGGTATCGTTGAAGCTGGCGTACAGCAGCAGTTGCCCCTCATCCGATAACCAAACAGCGTTATTTGCATGCAAAATTTCCTCTATGCAGGCGAACGAGAATGAGAGAAAAATATGAATAATGATGCGGCAATTACGTGTTTCGTAGAACGGATGCTATTCAAATGATGAGAAGCTTCTCATTCATCGATAAGTTAACAGCATAATAATTAGTGTTATCACTATTTCGATCATTTCCAGAAATTGTTTGTTAAACTACGTTCGTTAAGTTCAATTGTTATCGATATACATACATAAGTATTTTATAGTTACCTTCATAAAGCCAATCGGGTATGCCATTGTAGACGACACCTGGCACTGCATCGTGAGTTATACGATAGCCAGTTGGAGCACGCACCTCCTCACGATAGTATATATCATAGTTATAGATCCAGATCAGCGCATTGCCAGCGCCGGTGAACCGCGCATAATGCATATAGGGCCATTCGTCCTGCAGCTGATTGTTGCGCAGTTTAACAGTTTCACTACATGATGGATTGATTGATTGATTGATGGTTGATCGATAGTTGCTAATTGATCATTTTAATGAATGAATGACTCACCTCGTGAGTACATCATACAGCGTATATTGTGCCAGATACGAGTGCCTGAAAAGCTTGACCACATTCTGAGCCAGAAGTAGATAACGTTTATCGGGCGACAAGCTGAATGTGAAAGGCGCCAAGGATTTCTGTTCAGAGTATTAAAAAGAGATATTTTTATCTATGTACATAAAGTATATAAACATGTGCATTCCGAGGTTGTTATGGGAGTTCTTTATTTGCTTTTAGGCAATTCAATGTTGTCTCCAAGAACTGGCGTTTGTGTCTGTTTTGTGTTTTGGCAGCCGGCAACATGGCGAATGCGCGATTTTAATTAAAATTTTTAATTATCGGGATGGCGCGTGTCACGCCCACTTGCTTAGCGACCTTCAAGACCAATTTTAATTCAAATTGTCGTAAAATTACGTATTCATACCACTAAAACATTTCAACAAATTTGTATATAATGCAATATAAGATATTAAATGAAGAAAATTAAATATATATTAGCGATGGCTTCTAAAACTTCTTTGGCCTTATGTTCAGAAATATTAATCATTATTAAGAAACACTGATTTTCAAAATTAAAAATTTCTGATCGAACGGTATAAAAATCTCTCTCCTGACAATGCCAATGTCGGATTTACACCAAGAAATTCCAACTTATGGTCTCCTCAAAACTTTAATATGCCATAACTTCCTCAAAAATCATCCGATTTTCAAAATTTTTGCACCAAATTCATGGTATTGAAATTTCTGATCGAACGGTATATAAATCTCAAAATCGATAATTTGACCCTATCGAAGTCGGATTTTCACCCAGAAATTCCAGCTTATGACTCCCTAAAAACTTTAAAATGCCATAACTTCCTCAAAAATCATCGGATTTTCAAAATTTTTGCACCAAATTCATGGTATTGAAATTTCTGATCGAACGGTATATAAATCTCAAAATCGATAATTTGACCCTATCGAAGTCGGATTTTCACCCAGAAATTCCAGCTTATGACTCCCTAAAAACTTTAAAATGCCATAACTTCCTCAAAAATCATCGGATTTTCAAAATTCTTGCACCAAAATCATGGTATTGAAATTTCTGATCGAATGGTATATAAATCTCCAAATCGAAAATTTGAACCTATCGAAGTCTGATTTTCACCCAGAAATTCCATCTAATGATCCCCTTAAAACTTTAAAATGCCATAACTTCCTCAAAAATCATCAGATTTTCAAAATTCTTGCACCAAAATCATGGTATTAAAATTTCTGATCGAATGGTATATAAATCTCAAAATCGAAAATTTGAACCTATCGAAATCTGATTTTCACCCACAAATTCCAGCTTATGACTCCCTCAAAACTTTAAAATGCCATAACTTCCTCAAAAATCATCGGATTTTCAAAATTTCTGCACCAAATTCATGGTATTGAAATTTCTGATCGAATGGTATATAAATCTCAAAATCGAAAATTTGAACCTATCGAAGTCTGATTTTCACCCAGAAATTTCATCTAATGATCCCCTTAAAACTTTAAAATGCCATAACTTCCTCAAAAATCATCAGATTTTCAAAATTCTTGCACCAAAATCATGGTATTGAAATTTCTGATCGAACGGTATATAAATCTCAAAATCGATAATTTGACCCTATCGAAGTCGGATTTTCACCCAGAAATTCCATCTAATGATCCCCTTAAAACTTTAAAATGCCATAACTTCCTCAAAAATCATCAGATTTTCAAAATTTTTGCACCAAAATCATGGTATTGAAATTTCTGATCGAATGGTATATAAATCTCAAAATCGAAAATTTGAACCTATCGAAGTCGGATTTTCACCCAGAAATTCCAGCTTATGACTCTCTAAAAATTTTAAAATGCCATAACTTCCTCAAAAATCATCGGATTTTCAAAATTTTTGCACCAAATTCATGGTATTGAAATTTCTGATCGAATGGTATATAAATCTCAAAATCGAAAATTTGAACCTATCGAAGTCTGATTTTCACCCAGAAATTCCAGCTTATGGTCCCCTCAAAACTTTAAAATGGTATAACTTCCTCAAAAATCATCGGATTTTCAAAATTTTTGCACCAAATTCATGGTATTGAAATTTCTTATCGAACGGTATATAAATCTCAAGATCGATAATTTGACCCTATCGAAGTCGGATTTTCACCCAGAAATTCCAGCTTATGACTCCCTAAAAACTTTAAAATGCCATAACTTCCTCAAAAATCATCGGATTTTTAAAATTTTTGCACCAAATTCATGGTATTGAAATTTCTGATCGAACGGTATATAAATCTCAAAATCGATAATTTGACCCTATCGAAGTCTGATTTTCACCCAGAAATTCCAGCTAATGACTCCCTAAAACTTTAAAATGCCATAACTTCCTCAAAAATCATCGGATTTTCAAAATTTTTGCACCAAATTCATGGTATTGAAATTTCTGATCGAACGGTATATAAATCTCAAAATCGATAAATTGACCCTATCGAAGTCGGATGTTCACCCAGAAATTCCATCTTATGACTCCCTAAAACTTTAAAATGCCATAACTTCCTCAAAAATCATCGGATTTTTAAAATTTTTGCACCAAAATCATGGTATTGAAATTTCTGAACGAACGGTATATAAATCTCAAAATCGATAATTTGACCCTATCGAAGTCGGATTTTCACCCAGAAATTCCAGCTTATGACTCCCTAAAAACTTTAAAATGCCATAACTTCCTCAAAAATCATCGGATTTTCAAAATTCTTGCACCAAAATCATGGTATTGAAATTTCTGATCGAATGGTATATAAATCTCCAAATCGAAAATTTGAACCTATCGAAGTCTGATTTTCACCCAGAAATTCCATCTAATGATCCCCTTAAAACTTTAAAATGCCATAACTTCCTCAAAAATCATCAGATTTTCAAAATTCTTGCACCAAAATCATGGTATTAAAATTTCTGATCGAATGGTATATAAATCTCAAAATCGAAAATTTGAACCTATCGAAATCTGATTTTCACCCACAAATTCCAGCTTATGACTCCCTAAAAACTTTAAAATGCCATAACTTCCTCAAAAATCATCAGATTTTCAAAATTCTTGCACCAAAATCATGGTATTGAAATTTCTGATCGAATGGTATATAAATCTCCAAATCGAAAATTTGAACCTATCGAAGTCTGATTTTCACCCAGAAATTCCATCTAATGATCCCCTTAAAACTTTAAAATGCCATAACTTCCTCAAAAATCATCGGATTTTCAAAATTTCTGCACCAAATTCATGGTATTGAAATTTCTGATCGAATGGTATATAAATCTGAAAATCTATAATTTGACCCTATCGAAGTCGGATTTTCACCCAGTAATTCCAGCTTATGACTCCCTAAAACTTTAAAATGCCATAACTTCCTCAAAAATCATCGGATTTTCAAAATTTTTGCACCAAATTCATGGTATTGAAATTTCTTATCGAACGGTATATAAATCTCAAGATCGATAATTTGACCCTATCGAAGTCGGATTTTCACCCAGAAATTCCAGCTAATGACTCCCTAAAACTTTAAAATGCCATAACTTCCTCAAAAATCATCGGATTTTCAAAATTTTTGCACCAAATTCATGGTATTGAAATTTCTGATCGAACGGTATATAAATCTCAAAATCGATAAATTGACCCTATCGAAGTCGGATGTTCACCCAGAAATTCCAGCTTATGACTCCCTAAAAACTTTAAAATGCCATAACTTCCTCAAAAATCATCGGATTTTTAAAATTTTTGCACCAAATTCATGGTATTGAAATTTCTGATCGAACGGTATATAAATCTCAAAATCGATAATTTGACCCTATCGAAGTCTGATTTTCACCCAGAAATTCCAGCTAATGACTCCCTAAAACTTTAAAATGCCATAACTTCCTCAAAAATCATCGGATTTTCAAAATTTTTGCACCAAATTCATGGTATTGAAATTTCTGATCGAACGGTATATAAATCTCAAAATCGATAATTTGACCTAATCGAAGTCTGATTTTCAGCCAGAAATTTCAGCTTATAATCCCCTAAAATCTTTAAAATCTTTAACTTCCCCAAAAATTGCCAATTACGATTTTTTAACCAAAATCTGACATCAAGTTGACTGCTCGCTTTGCTGAATTATGCAAAAGGTCCTGTGGGCCAAGGAGTGGGAGGAAGGGAGCGCTTAAGGCTGCGCTGTGCCACATTAATTATTTGTCAAGTGGCAACTGTTGACACAAGTGATTGCTTTGCATGTTGCACTTGGCAGTTGGCAGTTGACAGCTTGGCAAGAGCTCGTGGCACTTGTTGCAGCAGTTGTAGGGCTCAAAGGCAAGTCACTTGCCAAAAAAAAAAAAAAAAAAAAACACCAAAAGCCGCCGAAAGAACAACAATCATAAATGTAAGCCAGAGTCATAGAGGGAGATAAGGGAGATGAGGGGGAGTCGGGGGAAGACACCGCGCTGAAGCATAAACATTTGCGAGTTTTATTTGTTTGTTTTTCAATTTGAGAGCTCCTCTCGCATTATTCATTAGACTCGACGCCGACTAGAGAGGGAGCCGGAAACGAGTCACAGTCGTAGTCTCGACATGTTTACCCAGGCATTGACATCAAAATCGTTTGCCTTTTATCGTTATGGCGCTACGATAACTTGGCCCATTTATTGTTGCCTACTTTTAGGCTGCGTGGCATTGTATCAGTTAACAGTGGTAGAGGCAGGCAGAGAGAAGAAGGAGTGAGGGATACAACTGTTTGGCTGCCAAGTCAAGTGTGTACACTTCAGATAGTCCTCTCACTCTCTCTTTCTATCTGTCTCTTTCTTTTTAATCTTTTCTTTCTCTCTCCCACACAAACGTAAATAACATGCGGCAAATATGTATTCAGCTCAAGCAGAGAGATAAGCAATAAGCACAGTCAACACGAGACAGAGAGAACGAGACAGAGAGAAAGAGAGAGAGAGGGGGGATGGGCAAGAGTGAGATGGCTAGTGTAGAATGAGAGGGAAGATAGATAATGGCAAATGTACTTACAAATGTCATATTGGACATGAGCACGCGTTCCGTTCGATTGGCTGCATTCAGCAGACAGATGCGGCCCAAATGGTCCTGATACAGGAAATCCTCAGCTGCACACGCAAAACGAGAGAGACAGAGAGAGAGAGAGAGACAGAGAGAGAGAGAGTGAAAAAAAGACGGAAATTAAAATGGATTTAGGGCAACAAGGAAGAACAATTGCATAGTTGGAAACTTGCAACTTGCAACTGGCAACTCACCATCGATCCAGCTGCCATTGGCACGTTGTGGCACATAGAGGCCATCGACGATGTCCTGCAGCTTGATGCGTTGTCCTTTGACGCGGGGCCCCTCATCGGGGGGCGTGAGCAGCACCTTTGTTGATAAATGCAGATATTTTATATGTTGTTTTCTAACAACAACAACAACAACAATACGAACAACAAAACAAAACAGCGACAATAAACACAAAATAGAAAACAATATGAAAAATAAAGAAGTGTTTAAAATCAAAAAAAATTCAAGTGCAGGGAGTGGATTTACGGGTTAAGGTTATATACATATATATACACATTTATATATCACGCAGCAAGGAATTTACAAAAAGTTGTTATTTTGTTGTAGTTGGGGTGAAAAGAAGTGAATAAAGACACAAAAAAAATGTAGACAAAAATGAGCGCAACGTATTTACACGCATAACAAACAATTTCAAGTGTGTATAAAATGTATATACAACAGACTTATGTGTGTGTGTGTGTGTGACCAGGTGTAAATGTGTGTGTGGGTGTACTTTGCTTTGTTTTATTACATTTTTGTGCTTTGCCAAATGCATTTTTATCATTTTTTCATCAGCAGCCGCACAAATCAAATTGCAAATTTGCCACAAGAAAAATTCATTGCATACTGCTAGGCGCATCACAAATTGCATTAGAGGTGTCATTTATAACTGTGTGTATGTTTGAGTGTGTGTGTGTGTGTGTGTGTGTGTGTGTATGGCAAAAATGCTGATAAATGCTGCTTTATAAATTATCACAGTTTGAAAATTTATGACTATTAAATTTCATATACATATTCTTCATGGGGAAATATTAAAATAATTTTTAGCTTTCTTTGTGACATTTTAGACAAGCTCCCACTGCAACATTTATCATTTTGAATTATTTGAATTTTGTTGATAAAACTTTTTTAAAGTGTATAATTCTTAAAATTTATTATCACTTACCACCGAGGTAACAATCAAGGCCAATACAATGATGATCACCAACAAGGCAATGAGAATTCCGCGCCAATTGCGTTGATTCGGATTGCTTGAAACCAACTGAAATGCAGAAGAAGAAAGTCAAAAACATCGAAAAGTAAAAGAAAATTAGTTCAAAATACGAATTTATTTAAAATGAGCAAATGACAAATGCAAATTACAAACATAAATGCCACGTGCGACGCTAAAACCGCCAAAAACCGCTAAAAAAATACGACAAATAATCGACGCCAAACGAACCGCAAATAATTGACTGAATTTCTGCACCCTCCGCAACCTCCGCAAAAGTGAAATGAAGAAAAGGGCTGTAAGTCGTTGGGTAATCAGGAAAAACAGTTTTTGGCAAAGGAACGTGACTATGTGTGGAGGATGCGACAGGATACAGGCAAAAGGTTCGTTGAACCTGCCGCTCTAATTTATGTGACAGCAGCTAAACACACACATACAACTCACACATTCAAACACAAATTGAAGAAAGAGACAGATACCGAGAGAGAAAGAGGGAGAAAGAGGGAAAAAGAGGGAGAAAGAGAGAAGGGGAGAGAGAGGAAGAGAGATGGAGAGTGAGCGAGATGGAGAGAGGGAGAGAGGGAGAGAGAGAGAGAGAGAGAGAGAGAGAGAGAGAGAGAGAGAGAGGGAGAGAGGGAGAGAGGGAGAGAGAGAGAGAGAGAGAGAGAGAGAGAGAGAGAGAGAGAGAGAGAGAGAGAGAGAGAGAGAGGGGGGGAAAGTGAGAGAGATATGTATAGAGAGAGAGAGAGAGAGAGGGAGAGATAGAGGGAGAGATAGAGATATATAGTATTGTTATAGTGTATGCATACAAATTAGCAAGGCTGTCGATTTCTATTGAAATCCCCGCTTAATGCATATTTAATGTCGTCAACAACTTTTGCTTACTCTCCATAACACTGGGGAAGGGTGCAAATGGTTGGGGGGGGAAAGGAAAGGAAAGGGAAGGGAAGGGAATTTCAGCCATTTTGGTAAACACGCAACCCGCACGAACTGATACCGTTTGCTTGCCGTTTTTGTTTAGCATAATCAGAGTTATAGTTAGTTAATCGTATAGTTAGTCCGTTAGTCAATCATGTCACATGCATTTATAGTCAATTCAGAATTCGGCATAATTAATTAAGAATACATTAATTGCACAAATACACAATCCAGATTGGCTGTTAACAGTTGATGGCAGCTGCCGATGAGACAAATTCTATATATGTACATATGTAGTTCTATCTCATTTTCGCATACATATTTGGTCCGATTTTCTAAAATATTGCTCCAAATTCACTCCGGTTAAAGTTTGAGTCTCTATTTCGATGCCAAAAATCGATTGGGAACAAAAAATACGATTTCAAAATTATAGGCGAGTTTCACATATTTGGTCCGATTTTCTAAAATATTGTTCCAAATTCACTGAGGTAAAAGTTTTTAACTCTGTTTTGATGCCAGAAATTGATTGCGCACAAAAAATATGATTTCAAAAATTTAGATTTTTTTGACACTTTTACAAGGTCGGGGTATGCATAAATGGGCCAAAATAGGCGAGTTTCACATATTTGGTCCGATTTTCTTACGAATCGATTGGGGACAAAAGATGCCGATATTAACATTGTCGCATACTCAGTTCTATATTTATCGCATAAAATCGCAACAAATAACTTTAAATTAAATATCACATAACGTGTTTTCAATGTGAACTGCTGTTATACCACAACGAGCAACAAACAATAATATAACAAAAATTATTTAGTTTACAAACTTTGCAATTAGCGCAGACCGCGTTGCTTAATTAATGCAGCTAACAGAGACCACATGTTAAACACATGTTAAGCGTGCTATCCCTTTCTCGCTTTTTAGATAGAGTTGCCACTCGGTGCATGTTATATATATACTATATGTATGGCTTATAGATATTATATGAATGTTTGTCTGCTTGCAATTTATGGTCTGCAATGGCAATAAAAATTTCAAACTGAAAACTGAAAACTGCAAACTGAAAACTTTAAACTGAAAACAACATAAACTAAAGTTGATTGCGTATCCCAGCAACTACTAACAACTTTTGGCCACATTAAAAAGTTATGGCGAATTTTCTACCGATACTCTATATTCACATTAGATTGGAACGTAGGGTAGCTGCCAGTCGTGTATGCCTCATACAGTGTCACATGTCTGATAATAACTCAGTGAAAACGCGCACATACTTCATTTAATTGAATTGAATTTATGATGGCCACGAATTGTTGTTATTTGTTATTGTTATATGATCTACATACTTACATATAAATATAGTATTTGAGGTCGGTTGTTGAGACTAAATTTAGTTTGGCGAGTGCTCGCAAAACACTCAAGATGATTGCAGTGAAAGTGGAAGTGAAAGTGGAAGTGAAAGTGGAAGTGAAAGTGGAAGTGGAAGTGAAAGCAAATAAATGCAAATGCGAATATATTGCCGGAGCATAAATGAAATTTCAAACACTCAGCTTGATGAGTTGCCGTTAACGCTAAAGGAATTAAAAATAATTTCCATCATCAATTTTGGCCCGCAGTGGCAACCAAATGGGGTCACAGGGCGTATGCTTGCTATTTATTACAATAAATTTTTAATGGCTACGCAATTAGTGCTTTGGCATAGCCCAAGGTCGAACCATTTTGCCCCAAAAATACAACCAGCAATTCCAGTCAATATTTCAGGCCTTAAATCAAGTTCAACTTGAGGCTGAAGTGAACTCAACTGTGCCATTAATTCGAGCATAAAGTATTTTCATTTAAACTTTAGCTCACTTATGGCTTAAACAGAGAGAGAGAGATAGAGAGTGAGATAGAGAATGAGAGGGACTTATAAATTAAGCTGTGAAACTGCAAAAGTCAGAAGGTCAAACGGTCTTTCATTTCTTTATAGAAATTGTAATTGTCTCGAGACAAATATTTCTATTTTCATTTCATTTATATTTACTCCTGGGATTTGCCTGTTGCTGCCCCATGAAATTCACCTGACGACTTCAACTGGAAGCCTCTAAATGCCCAAAAAATTTCTGCTGGCAGCTTGACAAAAAATATAAAATCTGGACGACATTTTACTCAACTCAACTTAAGTTGGCAACCGTATGCATTATGGCTAATGGAGTCTAGCCTCGGGGCAGCAGCAGCATAGAGCACAGGATATGCCAGGACTAACTAACTCGACCAGAGTTACAGCAGAGTCTGAGAGAGCAAGAGCAAAAATGAGAGAGAGAGAGAGAGTCTCAGTTAAGAGCATTAGCTGCTTTTGCGGTTGCAAAACTTTTTGCGTTATAATTTTTTTTCCATTTTATTTTCTTTTTTTTTTGCTTGCCACAATTGCTGCTTGGTTGTTGTTATTGGTGTTGTAACTTGGCCAAAGCAAAGTGTAAAAGTTCAAAGTGCCACAGCAAGTGTGAAAGGGTGAGCACTACTATTGATAAAGAGGGCGAGAAAGAGAAAGGGATAACGAGAGATAGAGAGAGAGAGAGAGAGAGAGATAGAGATAGAGAGTTTGCTATTTGCATAAGTTGCCATAGTTATTAAACTGTGAAAGAACAAAAAAAATATAAAATATTCCGTTGCATACTTTTAAGCGCATTAAAAATAGACGCCAATTGTGAGAGCGGGACAGACAGAGTTTGCCCTGAAGGCGGTGCTCGGAAGAGGGTAGAGGGGAAGGGGTGGTGGTGAGAATGAAACCTAAGCAAAATAATGCCCCAAGAGAGTTGAAAGTGGAATTCACTCAGGTGTTAATCGCATTTACAAGTCCACAGCGCATACTTTTATGAGTAACTGTTGCGCTGGCAATAAATCTCAACTTATATTGCTGATGATGATGATGATGTTTTGCACTTCATATTTGACCAGATAATTAAATGCTCAACTTCTGTATAGTATGATATAATATTATAGTGATATTTAGGGATTCGTATGTATTCGTGAATTTTCAATTTTTATGCATTTTTCTAGCATTTCTCATTTCTGACCAATCCGTAAATTTAAAATTGTAATCATTTTGAGAGTTGGCGACAATTGGGCGACTTTACAGAACCAAAGTTTATGGCTTTGCTCAATGTCGTCAAATCCATAAACAGCCTCGCTCAAAAAAAAAAATGGATACAAGGCAGCTACATTCTAGTTGCATTAGTCAGTGTTATACTCGCTCTCTCTTTCTCTCTCTCTCTCTCTCTGTATATCTGTCTATCTCACTCACCTGTCTATATGTAGGTGGATACTACCTAGTAGCTGACATTGTCGTCAATGTCTGGCTTTCCGGCTTGCCACTACCATTGTCTGTCGCAAGTCATACCTCAGTCACCTCTTTACCATCATCCCCCCATCATCCCCTCCACTCCAACGACCCCTGCATTGTCACCCACAATGCTTGGCGTTGTCAACAACAGTTTAGCTCAAGGCCATAACGGCATAACGTTCTCTCTATAACTGCCACGCGCATCTCTCTTATGCTACATACATATGTACATACATACATACGTATATACGTATGTATATATGTATGTACATATGGATGTGTGTGTCTAGCTTTCTGTGTTTGCGTCGATGTCAAAACATACTTGAGCTTCCATTACATGGCCATGATTACTTTTTATTCTGTTGCCTGCAGCAGGTGTCGTGTGTCGCATGCCCCATGTTGTCGCGTGCCGTCTGTCAGCGGTCGTTAAGTTGCATCAATTTGCCCCAAATATATATATTTTTCATTTTATTGTAGTTGGCAAACGCTGACAATGAAATGAAATCATTGCGCTTGGCTTCCCCTAAGCTTAAGTTATGAAGCTCCATGCCTCATAAAGCTACTTGATATGTAAAAGTCTTAAATGACAATAAAATTTTACTTTTAATTTAACAATTTTTTATTTATTGCAGTTGATAAAGTTAAAATTTGCAGAGTGTTTTACTGCAATAATTTATGTTTAACAGCGTTTTGAGAACTCTTAACAGGGCACTGTTAGTGTAACAGAGTAGACTGCTGTTATTGATCGCCTACCGAGCAACGTATGACATGAATAGCAGTTAGCTTTTGTACGTCACTAGAACTGCTTCTGTCATAAGCTAGTCGCCATAAAGGAAAAAGATTGAATTTTTTAGAGGCGTAATTTTAGATTTATAGCAGCTTCTATATCATTATCAAAATTAAGTTGACACTTAACGTATCGTGACAATTGAAAACATACTTTTTGTTCTGACAGCTTCAAGTCGAAACGCCAAAACTGCTGCACGGCTGTCAGCGGTCATTAAGCCACGTTATAATTAATGAACGCAATCGATTAAGGCCGCGACTCGCAACACCCTGTAGGTCCACTTTAATATACCGCCTTTTTGGGCGGCATGCAACACTTTTTGATATGGACGCCTCCGGCTAATTGATTTCCGCATGAATGCCTAATTGCCAATCCAAGTGCCGACTCCTTGGCGTGACGTGGCGTATCGTCTACTCCACTTGACGCGTTACTTGGCGAATTCGGAGTGGGATGGTGAATGGGAAGCCCCTTGGCAGACAGTCTACAGGCTACAGTCTGTGTGTATATTATTTGCATGCAAATCGCACACGCAACACTCAATTGATAATTCAATTTTGCAATCGTTGCCCGACGCGCTGACAGCGCATTTCGCATTTGAATTACAAGAAGCGGAATTTATTTCAATTATCAACCGATTCCAGCTGCATATTCTCTGAGTTGAGAGAGAGAGAGAGAGAGTGAAGGAGAGATCAACAGCTGCTGCACAGTTCAGTTGACCAACTTAGCAGCAGTCAATGAGAATGTGAATGATGCTGATAAGAGCCCTGGCAGCAGGTCAGCTCTCAACTTGATTTTTCTCTCGTTTTAGTTGTTGACACAACTTTTCAACAAAATGGCGTACTTATCCAACTAGCTAGCTAGCTTGCTCTCTCACTCAAGTGCCGCTCACTTCAAGAGGTGCACTGCGTTCGAAGGGGACGGCGACTGTTGCAGCTGCTGTTAATATAGCTCTTCACTGTTGATTGCTACGAAACTGTTGACGAAAAGACATGCAGCGCACAGTGGGGCCAGGGGCTATTAATAATTCTAGTTGTGATAACATAGTAAAATGTTAAAAAAAAAAAAATCTAGAAAAAATATTTTGAATACATAGCAGTCACTGCATTCTAAACCTCATTTTATATTTTATTTTATTTTTTTTTTTGTTTATTTTGGAGCAACCACTGTGCAGGGTGCGATTTCGGTGCGCTGTCGCTTGTCATTTAATAATTAAGCTGGACTAACTCATTTAATCGCCTAACTCGACGCATAATGTTTGTCAAAAAAGATTATACACGCCAAAAGGAAAATAAAAGATGCATAATTATAATTTGCTTTAAAATTTGAAATTTGAAAGGAGCCTTAAACGTCTTTTCTCTGCCAAAAGAGAACCTCTCCTGCGAAGCACTTTTCTGTAGCATGCTTTTAGGCAACGTCTTCTTTTGTGCATATTGAATTGTGAGAAAAAGGCGTTTTTTGAGGCAGCTGCTGGCAGCACATGTTTAAATATTTGCTCAACAAATTAATTAATAATTATGCATAAAACATATTTATTTGTGCTGTAACTTCCCCCGCCCGACCCCCCCGTATTCCCCTGAAACACACACACAAGAATGAATATTTTACCTCATCATCGTAATTATCCTGCTCAGGCATGACGCGGAGTTTGGCTTGAGCTTAAAGCGGGCTGTAAAATATCCTTTTTGACTTTGTGCTACGTTTGTTGTTCCCTTTCTATATATACTTTATATTTTTGTTGCCTGTGGGGCTATTGAACTTGCAAGATTTGCTAATCGAATATATATATCAATTTCTCGTCTGCAAGTATGCTCTTAATTTGTCTGATTTTTGCTGTACAGCCTCAGCACACATACACACACACACACATCTACACAGAGTGTGAGTCCTTTTTGCTGTGTTGTTGTTGTTGTTGTTTTCTGTGGATTGTGTTTCTGGAGCGCATCAGCTTGGTTTCCTGTGCGAGCGCTTTGTATGGCACAAGTAGTGTATACTGTTTGCTGGCAGGACAACGTTCATGCTTTTAAATGACTCGAGGACACTTTTTGTGCCCTTGACTGTTGCTGCCGTCCGTTGCTGCCTGCTTCAATTCCTGTTCTCTGGCAATTATTATGAATGCTTTGTTCAGGTGCTGCTGCTGCAGAGTTGACTTAGGAACTTCTCGTTTGGCCCTCGCTGGTAATGCGCTTTTGCTGTTTTGTTGCTTTCTGCTGTTATCCTAATGAGCATATGCAGGTCCGACAGTCTCGACACTAATGATGCTGCATACTTTAAGGGCGCGCGCTCTAAATTGAAAGAGAATGGAGAAAAACACATTTTATAAACAACAAAACACATCAGCGTTGTATACAAAAGGCCAAATACGGTGTCGGTGGATGTGTGTTGATGTTGTTGTTGTTGTTGTTGTTGTGCTGCTGTTTTTGTTGTTGTTATTCCAGCGTGTTTTCTATGTGTCATTGTTGTTAGTGCCAATTGGAGATGCTTTTGTTGATTGTTGTTGTGTTTGGTTTGCATTTGAACCACTGTGCCGTGTATGTGTATTAGTTTGTTACTTCTTACATAATATACATATATACATACATAAATACATGCATGTCGGTGTGTGTGTGTGCTTCTTTTTTGTAGGTTAAGTTGTGTCTAATGTCAAAGATATTTGCATAAAGAAAGCACAAAACAGCGCCAAAAAGTAGGCAATGTTTTTCATTCTACTAATTGCATGCTGCCTTTTCTCTTGTTTCTTTGCCTTCACCTTCGGCTTTGGCTTTTTTCACATTTTCTTAGCAGAGTTTGTGGCCGACATGCTCTTAACCTTAAAAAAACTAAACTGTTTGGTATGCAAAATGTTGCATGCAACTGGCAAGAAGGGGCGAATGGAGGGGACGAGGGATCGTGCAACAACTGGCGCTTTTATTATATGCAAATTGTCGCTTATAAAAGTACATATGTATATACAATGTATGCTTGTATGTGTTGTGTTAATAGCATTAAATTTTAATTCAAGTTATGTAGGTTCTTTTTATGCATTAAAAAAGAAGCTCCACAATTCAAAAAGAAGCTTAACTCAATGAAAGAAGAAGAAATGAAACAAAAAAAAAAAAAAAAAAAAAAAAAATGTGAGCATTTTAAAATACCTAAAAACTAGGCAAAATATCTTTTTTTTTACTTTAGAAATTCGATATTTTGCAATATTTTTGCCAAAACTAAACCGATTTACTTGTGGTTTTCAAACTGCATTTCTGAGTTTTCTATTTTTTAACAAAATTTTAACCGATTTTGTTTATTTTTACATTTACATTAATAGCCGTTTTCCCATAATAATTTTGCATTCAAGATTTTCAGCCACTTATGCTCATACTTCAGTGAAGTAGCTACCTAACCATTAATCAAACTATCTTTAAAGTTCTACAAGTATTTGTCACGTTTAGAAAGATTTGTGCCATTTTTATACACATTTCTATTGCTGAACTTGTATATTTCTGATGCGTTTAATCTATCGTGTAATAATGCATCTATCATCCTATCAGACAGATTACTTAGCATACTTAGTATAATAGATGACAATCGAGTGAGTTTTACGACTGCTATATAGTATCCAACTTGCGACAGTGACAAACATGAATCCATAGGAAACTTGGCTAAATGTTTCGCCAGTTTTTCCAAGTCATCCTTTGACCTTTTTAGAGCCAGAAATGTATTAAATAGCTGACAAAAGGGACGATCTAGTCACGTTAGGCGGCATTCACTGTGCCTGACAATGCGAAACTTTTCGACTTTTGTGAAACCCCAAGAGCAGCATCAACGCAACCTTCACGCTCAGTCATAAATTAAAAGGGAGATATGAGAAATTTTAGCTACAACTAAAGAAAAGCGAACAATATTTAATAATCCGAATTCACAAAAAAAGTACACACATAAATTTCATTAAGTTTCTTTTTGGTGTTTTTGCTAACAAAATATTTATAATTTTTTAATAAAATTTACTGCGCTGAAATACAAAAGAAAAATATTCACTCAGTGGAGAGAACAACGCACAAAAAATGGAAAAACAATAATGTAGAAACAACAAAGAGTAAACAAGGAAAATACAAAAAAAGATTGCATACTTGTTGGCGCAGGGACTCGCCGACTGAACTGAACTGAGTGCTGACCATGTAAAACAAAAGCCAAAGTTATGACAACAACAAAAACGACACTGACACTAATACACGCACATACACACATACACACACTGACAGCACACACTTATACTAACCCACATACACCTACAAGCTGTTACAAGTTGCGTTCCGCCCAACACGAAATTTCAGAAAAGTGTTGGAAACATTTTTTAATTGAAATTTGTTTGGCATTTTCATGCAAATCTATTTTAAAATAATTTGAATGAATTGAAAAAAAAATTAACGAAAATCTTTAATATTCATCGCCTTTTTTTAAATTATGAAAAATTTGTTTGCATTTAATTGCGTGGTATCTAATGCGTTTATCACGAGACTTGAGTCACTGGGAACTAGAGGGAAAACATTTTGTTATCAACATGTTGACATGCGTTCGACTGCCATTGCTCTCTCTCTCTCTCTCTCTTTTACTCTCTCTCTCTCTCTCTTACTCTCTCTCACTCGTAGTCTCTCAGTCTGTCTCTTTCTATGGCTAGTGCTATCTCTGTCTCGCTCTGTGTGAGTGACTTCCGTTCGTAATGCAGCCGTGCGTAAGCGACTTCCGTAGCTTAGTGGCAGTGGCAGTGGCAGTTGAAGAGGCAGTGGAAGAGGCAAAAGGCTCTCTCGAGCACTACGCATATATCATTGTCAAATGTTTTCATATCGTTTCATGGCATTTTGCAGAAAATTTAAATTTATTGCTTCAATGAAGCGGCAACACACACAACTGCAAAACAATACACCTATACATATACATATACATACATATATATACAGTATATGCATATGTATGCTATAAATTCTGAATTTGCTTAGATTACACATGAATGTATATCATATATATACGGCGCAAACCAAAGTATTGGCACTGCAAACAGTATCATTTTGAACAACGTGGCAACGTTCAAATTAATTTAATAAAAATGTTCAATAGATTATGGACTATTCTGTATGCTATGATCTGATTTATTTCAATATGCTGCAAAATTAATAAATAAATATTGTGAAACAAATAAATTTTTGCTGAAACTTGAAAATAGAGCACTAGGTCACAGTTCACAGTGAAATTGAAAATAAGTCAAAATAACAGTCTGCAATGCAATGCAACTTTACAGAAATGCTAACAGAGCCATCCTCTGTTAAGTTAGTCGGCCGTTAACATGGCTGCAAACGCCAAATTTTGGTCGATCATTTTGTTTGAATGTTGTGTGAGATACGATAAGATAGAATATTTATGTATATTTTTTATTGTATTGTATACAAAGTTTTGCTATTTGATGTTATAGACTTAAAAAGTTGTCTTCAAGGACGCAAAGCGGCAAGCTATAAAAATTATGGGCAAGTTTAGAGTTGACACTTGAAAGGCGTATTAACAGTCCGTGAGCAAGAAGACGACATCAGAGAGCAACAGAGACAAAAATAGAGAAAGTATAGGTGGATATACAAACACATACACACACATGTCAAGTGCAAAAATCAATTGCAGCCACTGCCCACAAAACGTGTTGCAGGCAGCAATTCGCCAGCACACTTTTGGTAGCCACTGTCACTGTGAGAGATGGTGAGAGGGAGTGGGAGTGGGAGAGAACGAGGTAGCTAGTACGTGCCACTTATGTTGCCATAGACTTTAGTGGCAGTCACACAGTCATGTTGCACGTAAGCCGTAAACGTTTTTAGTGGATTTGTGCGGCGTGGCCGGGTTACGACACCGCCATAATGTTTCATTAGTGGCTGCTTCGCTGCCGCCGTCGTTGCTGTTGCTGTTGCTTCTTGTCAGGGTTGCCAACTTGGCTCAAGTCAAGCATCGACATTGTAACCCCAGCCCAGCCCAGCCTAGCCCAGCCACATAATGATCAACGAGCATGTACTAGAGTCCTGAATCGTTGTTGGCCCCCACAGAGAGTGTATTGGATTTGTACTAATTCAATAGAAATTGAGTTCGGTTGAGCAATCAGCAAACTCAAGTATGTAGTGTGGTGCACAACAGCGAGTACGAGTCGCATGTAATCAAGTGGCTGTAGGAAACAAGTGTGCTTCATTTAATTCAGTCAGCCATTTTTTGTGTCATTAAGGCCAACCTCAAAGTCCATACATTAGCTTGCAATTTAACTGGACAAGTGGGAATTCAGACTGAACTTCTTCCCACAGACAGCTTTAGTCTGAGTTTGACTTGAAGTGGAAGTGCTTGTGGCCCACATAGCAAACACACGTTTAACCTGCAAGTTAAACTCAAAGTTAGAAAATTCCATTAAATACTCAGTATATAGTAGACCATTTTGTTTAACTTTCTGCTTAATACAGAATAAGTATCGATTGTCTCAAGCTTAACACTGTTAAGTTAACAGTGCCAAAATGAGTAATGATTATCGATACCTTGCTTAACAGTCGCTGTTAATAACAGATTCATCGTCTGCTCAAGTGCAACAGTTGATCGTGTTTGACAGCTGTCAATCTTCAATCTTTGCCTGCATTTACTTAAAAAGAGGAAACACAGAATAGTTATTTTTTTGATTACCTAACATCTCGACAATTAACAATATGTCAGTAATACATATGTTGCTGCTTTTTTAGCAATTGTTCTCATAATTCATATACCGTCAATTCCCGCTCTGAATAATACTGACAGCCCGTACAAATGTAAATGTAATTTACTGCCTGCATTAATATTTTTAACATATTTAATGATTATCAACACTCAATTCGCAACGGTAATGGCATTTCTCGTGATAATTAAGTGCTAATAAATTCATATTTATTTGTGCATATTAAATATATATACACACAGCTGTAAATCAATATTAATGTATGTATATATTTAAGTTGCCTTATAAAATACAAATATACAAATTGCTCATTTTCAATTTTGCTGACACATTTTTACTGATAGGGATCTCTATAAATAGTTTCATTATGAATTGCGGGGGGGCTCTCGTTGGCAATAAAACGCAAATGTTGCTGCCATTTTGCGATAGAAAAATGTATGTCCATGTTTGTTGTGTATAGCATAAAATTAGGCGCAGCCCATTAACAGCAGCAGTAACAGTAGTAGCAGCAGCAGTAGCAGTAGCAGCAGTAGCAGCAACTCCCATTGCGACTCCATTCAACGATAGTCGGGTTGGAATTGTGGTGGTGGAGGGCTGGCGAGGATTGCATGGATTGCACATTAGTTTTAATGCATGTTTCATGCGCCATTAGGCTTAATTAGTGGTGTTCTCATTGCTGTTCGCCCGGCTTAACTTAAATGAGTTTCGGGCTCAGCTTCATGCTCATGGAAAATGTTAATGAAATGGCCACAAGATCGTGGAGGCGGAGTATCAATCTGGAGAGGGGAAGCCGGCTGAATTTCATGGCTTAAACAAACCTGTCGTTTGGCATGCAATTTTATTATTGTATTGCAATGCACCCAATGCCACGCCCACATACAAATGAACGCCCACTTTCATTTGTATTTCATATAAATCGTCGGCTCTGGTATGAAATGAACTTTTGCATGAAGAATGTATGCAGCGTGTGTCGCCCACGTGCGCAAAAATTAAGATTTAATTAAGAAAAAGCAAAAAAAAAATGAAAAAAAATAAATAAAAATAATAAATGCCTGCCACGGTCGACAAGCTGCCAGCAGAAAAACAGCTTAAAGCGAATGCCAATGGCCAAAACGAACAACTGCCAGCTGCCAGCATAAACAACAACAACAACAACAACAATAAGAACAAAAACAACAACAACATCCACATAAATTGCCGCTTGTATATGAGTATACGAGTATTCGGCATTTTTTCCATCTCTTTTTCTCTCATTTTTTTCTTGGTTGTCCTTTTGAATGAAACTTGATTTAGGCTTGAAGGCAGCTGAGGTTTCCATTACCAGGACACATTGGGGCACATCCTTCGGCTGCTGGCTGTCGTAAGTTAGCCCAGCAAATACCAGAATTTAGCTGCTCATTGCTACCGGCATTCGATTTGTCCAAACTACATACATCCATACATACATATGTATGTATATAGTAGTACTACATGCTGCCAAGTCTGGCCAAGCCTACAAACAAGTGCTGGCAGGTTTAGCTAGAAAAACGCTACATATGTTTAACAAAACTATATGTGTTGGAAAATAATCTATGTGTTGGAAAAGAATCTATGTTGTTGTTCTGTAAATGTTAATCAAATGTTAATCAAATGTTCATTTGATTTTCCTTTTGCTGGTAAACCTATAAATTCTTTACTTATAAATTCTTGCGTCTAATTATGCTAATTGAAAAGCATCGTTCATTTTTGTTAATGATAATTAAGATGGTATATCTTAATCATGTTCTGCACTACCTTGTCAAATTGTCTACCATATTTCATAATAATAATATACTCTTTGCATATTAATTATGCCCCCTAATTATGCCAATTGAAAATCATTTTATATTTCATAATTTCCAAACACTTTTCTCTATAAATTTATCACTTAACAAATGTAATTATTATTAATTATGGCCAATTTGCTGGTTAATAGCACATTTTAATGAGTCGAATTTATGAATCCTGAATGCATTCATTACATTTCAAATATCTATTTAGCCATTTTGAAGCGCTTTTGTTTATAATTGTTTTCTGTCATTATTTTGCGGCTACTTTGGCATCTCTGTTATATCGCTTCTGGGGCGGCGTACATTTCAGACGCCGTTTTTATGGCCCAGGACTTTGAGTTGACGTTGAGCACTCCAAGGCGGAGTCGTCGATGTCATCCTTTGAGCCATAAAGCGAAACGCCATTGAAGCAAACAAAATGCTTGACATGTTTGCCCAGACAGTGGCTATACTTTTGCTCTACTTTTCCTAACTGTCACTTGTATAAATTCTAGGAGGACAAATAGTAAAGAAGACGAAAAAAAAATGGAACGCAGAAATCAGCACATAAAATGCCAAATTATTGTCGAAAGTCAAAGCCAAAAGCAAATGAACCAATAAAGCAGCAGACAAGCAACGAGCTGAAGTGGCCAAAGACAGTCCCGACAACAAGTTCATTTCACTTTCAGCCATAATTCAGCTATTTATAGTATGGTCCCCTTCCCGATTTCAAGTCGAGTATTTATTATTATTCACCTTGCGAAAGTCAAGTTCGGGCCGAATGTGGGCCAGAAAATCAAAATAAATTGAATGTGAAAATTCGACAAATATTTTACAACAATAAACACACGCAAGCAATTGTTTAAATTAGCAAAATGGCCAAAGACTACGAACAACAACAAATCGAAGATCAATAAACAACATTGTAAGCATTCATCCCCAACTCCAGGAAAAACAATTCGAAAAGCCAAAAGCAAAAAAAAAAAAGGAAATCAATGCCAAATTCTATTGCGGTTGTTTAGTCTACAGGTTACACAATTGAAAGAGCTGTAAACCAAAGAGGAAGAGTCAAAAACAGAGAGCAATGAACTCAAAACATTGTTTAGAAATTATTCTCCTTTTGCAATGTTTGAGCTCAACTCCATTCCATCTTTAAGTTTAGCTAATTTGGCAATTAATCAAAGCCGCAAAAAATGCCATAAAGTAGAAAAATAAATAAAAGTAAGCAAAAAACAAATCCATTTACAACTGCTGTTCAACAATATAGCATATACTACGTAATATCTATTTATCATAAATATATTCTATAGTCAATTGTCTGCCTTGTCAGGATATGCTTAGCATGGCATGACAGCCAGTCGAGCACAAAGAAAAACTCGCAATAAAACAACCACACACACACACTCACACACACACACACACACGCAGTGGGACACTCATACAGCGGCAACTACTGTGAAAATAAACAAGAAAATTTTTGGCTTGGCCTGGCATAAAGCTTTTAATGTACAACGCGGCGTATGCGCAATATTTTACATTAAGCCAACAAACAAAATGAGACAAATGAGGCGCACAGTGGGTGGGTGGGGCCATGGTCGGGGCATCGCCTTTGTCTAAGGTGAAAATATTATTTGAAATAAATTTTCCGAGTTTGTTTTTCATATGTTCGATCTGCCTGATTGACACATCTAAGTGCAGTTGCCAATGCCACCAGTGCCACACAATCTTCTGGCCCGAATTCCTGCCACAATTTATTTACTCTGGCATTCGAGTGCGACTGCTGCCCATTTTCAGTTTCATTTCCATTTCAATTCCATTTTCGATTGTTTTTCTTAATGGATATTATTGTAAATTTCTGTTTTATTTCCGGTATTTTCAGCTTTTTAAATGCGAAGCAACAACGTGCACAATATAATTCAATTAAGCTTCATTATTTATTTAGTCGAAGCAGCGGGCAGCTCATTAATTAAATAAAAAATATATATTTATAGCACAATTCAGAAAAAAAACGTACATATGTACGTACCTCAATATTTAATGGAAAAACAACTCATGGCACTAGCATAAACAATACAAAAAATGTGGAAAAAAATATGATTTAGGTGAAAAGATGAAAACTCATGCAGCTAAGCGAGAAAATACCTCGTAGCTAAAAAGATGAATTATTATTAATTTTAACATCCATAGGGAGAGAGAGACAACAATAGACAACAACAACAGAATTCTCTCTGTTGTGATTGGTCAAACGGCACTCAGGCAACATCAGCTGCGGAAGCTGTTCAACTTTAACAGTTAAAGCTTGCCTGGCAAGATCGCAATGTGGGCGACAGAGACGTACGTATGTAATGCAATAGCTAAATGTAGGCTATTGAAAGGAATGGACAGGGAGGGAGAGACTTCACTGAGGCCATGCCAAGAGAGCAGCTTAGCGAATGGAGTGTAATTGACTTGCCTAACAGTGTAACGAAATGTTAGCTCGACTGTTACGTATGTTAGCAGAAATTGATAACATTCGATGTGTGTCAAACGATTGCGTGGTATTAATATGGCAACATTTAATCATTTTAATTATATATTATTTAAATTATCATAATAATACAAAACGTAATTGTTATTTATCTTTAATTATAATTCATGATGTTATTATTAGCATTATACAGATAAAACTTAACGATGCCAATTGAGAATTTCTTGCTGTGGTGCACAGGCACTCATGAATTTATGCCATAAACACTGAAAGATATATCTATGAATATAGATATACAAATACAGTTATCTAGATGTGGTGAACAGACTATAAATATATCAGCATGTAAATTTTATACAATCATTAGGAAAAAGACAGCAACGTGTGCAGCTGATTTATGGCATCAACTGATTTCCTTTTAACTATATACATACGATCAGAAAACTGACAATGAATACCAAGAACTGTACGTGATTCGACGAAAAATTATCTATAGAATTTTTGTTCAAAATTTCCAGTTTGAGTGTTAAGAGGAAATGAGAGTATTCAAGTTGACCAATCTATGCATTTGGTGAAACCGCAAAAAGCATTCACTGAAAACTCATTACGCACAACAAATACAATTGCAGTTGCCAAAAATGGGGTATGATGGACCAGAAGATATGCTAGTACTAGTGTAAATTGAAAGAGAGAAAGTTTATATACTCCAACTGACTGTTTATTACAGGGTAGAGGCAATTTCACTTGAAAGCAGCTTTTAGCTTGTATGAATAACCAACCCATTGATGCACATAGCTAGGTTGGAAGAGGGAGAATGGGATAGAGTCTGCTCTATATCAATATTATACAAGTGCCCACAGTGGCTGCCAGTAGTATGCGCACATGCATTAACCGCAACCACACATCCAACATCTTGTCCAAATGCATATATGGAAACATGAATTGCAATCAATCCAGCGTTGCTCAATTGCAAAATTATTGATCAAGAAAATTATCAATCCCATTCGAATGGAATTGCCATTTCCTTGAACGGCAATGAAGTGCCAACAAATTGTAGCACAAACTGTGCTCTGCAAATATGCGTCAAGTTGCATGTCAGAGAGTGCCAGCCTTTGGTGCCACACCGAAAGGGGTCATCATGTCCTTCCACTGGCAATGACAATGGCACAGCACATAGAACAAGAGCTAAAGATATGCATGTGGAACAAGAAGGGGCAGAAGTGGCAGCTGCAAGTGTCACGAAAACTGTTAAAAAGCGCTTCAGCAACTTTTACAATCAACAAACATGACAAAAACTGGTCGAGCTGCAGAAACAAAAGAAAGTGTCAAACGCAAAAATACAAAGTAAATGAAGAGCAACAAAGACGGATACAGAAATGAGAGGGAGATAGAGAGTGAGAGTGTCGGATGTAACTTGCTGCATAAGTTTAGGCGCTTAGCCACTGGACATGACTAACTACGGATGCATGTGTATATGTGAGTGAGCTTAAAAGCTTCACTTAGCAAGAGAGCATAAACTGCTTTAGGGTCAAATAAAAAAAAAATTACAAATATGAAATGTACAAAAAAAAAAAAATTCTAAACGAGGTCAAATAATAAGTGCGGAATTGTTAAAAGTGGCTGCAACCAATTTGCTGCACATAATAGAGCACAGACATTGTAAAGGGTATGATATAATATTTTGAACGAGAAAATGTATAAATTTGATACATTTCTCTAGAGAGACAAGAGAGAGACTCTATCAAGCATTGACTGCTAACATCACTAGCACAGCCTTAACAGCACCTGCTAATGTTAAGTTAACTGTACTGCTGTTAACATAACAGAGCGTTAACAGCACAGCAATAACATAACTTAAAATACCTCAAGCTGCACTCTCAGCCAACATTTGATTGTTTCTTAAATAGCTTAATATTTACTACTACTACATAAAAATAAACTAAGCTATAATAAAAGCTTCTATGATGAGAATATAGTTGAGCTACATAAATGCTTGACTTTTCTAATTTCCTTTTAATCTATCAACAGCAGTTAAAACCATAAACTAACTGCGATCTCAACCGCTTCCGACTCCTCTAAAAATGATGTAGTTTTTCTATGTGTGTGGGTGTGTGTGTGTGTATTTATTGTGTTGTGTTGTGTTGTGAGTGCAGCTGTCAGCAGCTGGATGACAATGCCATTATGCCCCCAGTTAAGCAAAGAGTATGGAACAAGTTGAAATGGCTGCTGAAATGGAATTTTTAGTGCATGGACATGACTCAGCGCGACAAAATGCATGCCATACTCGACAGCCTCGGATGACAATGAAACTGCCCCACAAACACCCCCCCCCCACTTTCACTCCCATTTCACCTCCACCGCTGTGTCTATTGTGTTGCTTGTAATGTGAGACTTGCGTGCGCTAAACGCAAATAATGAAAGTGGCACGAGTTGTGTGTGTGTGTGTGTCTGTGTGTGTGTTGAAAATGCAGACAGACTATGGCAAATGAAAGTGGAAAGTGGCACTCTAACACAAGTGCACAGCACATGCATACATACATATATCAGCATAAACCCACACGCATACAAACTCTGTAGCTGTACTTGCAGTACTTATGCTGCATACTTGGAGGCGCTAGCGCGCTTAAGATAAATAGCTGGCAGCGCCCCCAAGCACACAAATCCCTGCTGCGCTTGCCACAGCCAGAGATTTTCACTTTCACTACAGTAACTTGCCACCTTCATCCGGCATACACCCCCCCCCCACCACAATTCCCTTCCCTCCCTATTCCCTTTACACCACTGTGATTGCAATTTGCGGCAAAGTTTTGTGTTGCCAGCAATGAACTTTGCATGCCATAAGGTAGGCCGAAAGTTTTTCTGTGGCAAAGGAAATCACGCGATGCATGTCAGGCAGACGAAGCACATACCCTATAAAATTGATATATGTATATAAAAATAGAATATCACAAACTATTATTAGTTTTACAAAAATATGGGACTTTTAACATATTATCATCAATTCGACCTTTAGCTTAACTTTAATGTAGGGTATCTTGAGATACCCTACTGCTTTTCTGCTAGCTACTCATAATTATGTTAATTAAGCCAAAAGTTCTCATCTCTCCCGTTGCCACACTCACACATACACACAAGCACACAGATACACACACACACACAGGCATATCCCAAAAAAGCATATGCCCCTTTCAAGTTTGCGCAATTTACGACGCTTAAATGAAGCAAGCAATTTAAATTTGAATTTAAAAAGGCTCACCAGTGCCATATGCACACATACACACCTATATGTACACACTTATACAGTTGTACATATGATCGAGTTTCTCACACGTACTCTTTTCACTTAAGTTCTCTTGCGTTGAGACGTTGCCTTAGCCACGTTTTTATTTGCATATCATTTAGCGTCGTCCCTAACGGCCAAAGAGTGTTTTTTTGGTGAGTGTTGAAAAAAATGAAGGCACCTTAGACAAACTACCTTCGACACAGACCCACACACACACCCACCCGCACACACACACACAGGCATATAGCTTAACCTTAACTCACATACACGACTCACAGCATAAAGCATCGGTAATTTGCTTTAATATTAAATGTGTAACGAACTGTAAGAAATATGAACGTGCTGTACAGCATTTGCAGGGGAGTATGGGAGTGCATACCTATACAAGCACACACATACATACACATACATATGTATACACAAACACTCATACAGAAAGAAATACTTGTGTCAGACAGTCACAGCGTATCTTCAAAATATGTATTGCCAGCAATTGAAGCGAGCTAAAAATACTACGCATACTTACGAAGCTTAAATTTAACATTTATTTATAAAATGCAAACAAATTGCAGTTCATTTGCAGTTAATAGTCAAACAAATCACAACTAAAAGCAACTTTTAAGTCAACTCTTTGAGTTTTTCTTACAGCTGCCCTGATAAGCATGCTACACTTTCTGCAGCATTTCCCCGAAAATATTGCCTACTTCTGCGGGCAGGCAGATGGAGATGGCGAGTTTCTTATATACATGCTCCTTAATGCTTTCTATTTGCAGTTAATTGTCATATTTTTTTAATGGCAAGTTATAACAGAGATATGAAAATTTAATGTTCATGTTTTATAGTTGCGGGGAAATTAGAAATTTTATGCTTTTGGCTTAGTTTTAGTTGGCGGAAAGTAAAATGGTTGTGAGCCTGTCTTGAGTCTACATTATGCTCTCTCTCTCCCTCTCCCTCTTTCTCTTTCTCTTTCTCTATCTCTTTCTCTCTCTCTTTCTCTCTCTCTCTTTCTCTCTCTCTCTCAATGCCTTTCATTTGAATTTGCTCTTTCGCTTAATGCCGCAAACATTCAAATTTAAATACAAATGTTGCACGTGCTCCCATAGGTAATTCTCTGAAAAAGATGTAAGGTATCTTCCTTCTTCACTCTTCCCTCTCTCTCTCTCTCTCTCTCTCTCTCTCTCTCTCTCTCTCTCTCTCTCTCTCTCTCTCTCTCTCTCTTTCTCTCTCTCTCTTTCTCTGTGTGTGTTATTCGGCATGTGTGTTTGTGTTGGTAAGTGCGTTCATTTACGCGATTGCGTTGGCTATGGTTTAATAAAGAGCAGCTTCAAGACTTTTGACGAGCTGCGTGTCAAACAGAGCAACAACATTGCCAAATGACAGGCATTTTGAGAGGCGGCAGTAGGGGAGGGATGTCGAAGCATGCCACACTTTGAATAATAAAGCAACTTGGTGGCGTAATTGGCAGCCCCGGAAAAAAGAAGACGACTGTCAGAACGAAATGTGCAGCATAAGCAGAAAGACGCCACCAACAATTTAAAAAAAAAAAAAAGAAATGAAATTAAATGAAGTGTAAAAGCAAATGGACATACAATTTTTTAACGCCCATTTCTAGGCACGAAAAGAAACACAGGGAACAAGGGATTGGGAGTGAGAGAGTGAGCCGAGGATACTGAGACACAGGTGTTTGGTCTGTTTGCTCAGCTTAATTAAAATGCCCAAATGTAAATACGACACGTGCGGTTAAGAGCAAACTGAAACTCACAATGTTTTTCAGCTGGATACCATTTCAGCAGGCAGGTAGATAATGCCTACACTTTGTATACAGTAAACTAAATTTAAATTAATTAAGGCTGGCGAAGAAGAAGATTTGACATTAGTTTTGGAAGTTAAAGACAAGAATTATTATTTAAAATATAACTTTGTAAATGTGGCTATTTTTACTAATACTAATAAATTGATACTATATATAGATATTTATTACTTTAAACATTGTTATTTTTTTTACAAAAGACCTAAGAGATTATTTTATAACGCACAAAGGAAATTGTAATTGCCTTGCGCAACTGCTAAGCTTATAATTCGCAACTGCTTAAAGCGGCGTCCGCGTAGTTTGGCTGCTGAAGTAGCAGCGGACGAAAGCGTATAAAGAGTTCGCTACATCTTTGTTGATTTTTGTGCCGCATTCGCCGCTTGTCACACAGTGTTCACCTGCTGCTAACCACGATTCTGTTTTATAGTCAGCAAAAAAGCAATTTCGTCTCACAGAGCGAACAGACAAACAGACAGACAGACACACAGACAGTGGGCAGCTAGCTCATGCCTCTTCAGCCTTTTTGTGTTGAAGCAGCACAAGGCGTTGTCTGTTTGTTGTTGTCATTCCCCCGCTGGCTTTGGCACTTCAATTTTACAATGAAAGCAACAGCAACAGCAGCAGCAGCGGCAGCTCAGCAAACAAAGCTGATAACAACAGTGACAACAACAGCAACAAAAACAACAAACATCCGCACTGAGCGTTGACCACACGTTGCATGTATTCTATATATATATACATAGATATATATTTACTATATATATATATATATATATATATATAGATGAGTGGCTGGCACCTGCCTAATGGTCTGCATGAAACATTAAACCCAGCACGTTTCTGCCAAGCTTCAATATTGCGTATACGCCACATTAAATTGTACGATTTTTCTTGCTGCGTTTGACGGTGCGTATACTTGATGTGTGCGGCCAGAGAAAGCGAGTGTTGTACGTTGAGCGTTGAGATTGCCGCCAATAAAGCGGCAAATTTATGTTGATAGTTGCCAGTTGAATTTGATATGCCAGCCAAGTCATTAGAGAGACACTTCTCTCACTCTCTCTCCCCCTCTCTCACTCTCTCTCTCTCGTGTTGTCTCTGCAGTTCTCTGTCAGTTGCAATAAGTAATACTTCCGCCGCACACACACTCATCATTTATCAAAAGTAAACTAACATAAAGTTGAGTTCAGTTTCATAATTTTGTGCCAACTGCTGGCAAGGGCTAATGATTGCATGTTCTGATCAGACTTTTACTTATATATATATATATATATATTTATATAATATATTGCTTGCTTATATACCATGTACATATATTGTAGTGTTTGACTGTGGCCTGAGGGCTGAGCACTGATTAAGCTTGCCACAGCGCTTGATGAGCACGAGCTGCCGCTGGCACGCCCACAACCACTTTAATTAAAGGCGAACAAACTGGCAAACAAACGCCTTGTGCCTCTCCCATCGCCACAGCCCCTACTAGTTCCTCCCTTTCAGCTGCCACCACAAAACAAAACAAACAAAAAAACAAAGAAAATGAAGCAAGGAAGCAAAAAAAATGTCAAGCTTATGCCATCAATCAAAATGCTTAAATAAAATGTTTGTTTTAGTTGTTTGCCACAAACGCCGAGAATGCGGGAAAATGCGGCAAAATGCTGGAAAATGTGGGCGTCACCAACTGGGCGTATACTTAACAATGTTCATTAGTTATTTGCGCCTGGCAAAAATGTATGCAAAATGCGGCAAACACTTTGACTACAATTCCTTTTTGGGCAGGAATCATGAAATGGCAAAGCGGAAAAAGTATTTTTTGCTGTTTCTACTTCTATGCCTTCCGTTGTCCTTACATTTGCTTCCTCTTCTTTTTCGAATTGTTGCCGTTGTTCAAGCGACAAAATGAAATTTATTGCCCTGTTGTGATAAACGTGACGCGTCTCCAACAAGTTACACCTACCAAAAGTAGTGGGAGTAAGACAAGAAGAGACACAAAAGCAAAACAAAACAATAGCAAAAAAAATAGAGGAGGCTAAGAGTCGAAGGACCAGGAGAAGGATAAGCAGCAGGAGTCCTGCTCATTTCAAGTGCCGCCGTTACCCACAAAAAAACACATTAGATATCTTATTGTGTGTGTGTGAATGTGTGTGTGTGTGAATGTGTGTGTGTGTGAATGGCACACGGCCAACAGGTTAATGTGCCTCCAGGGCGTATGAGTAATGTGACAAACCATTAGAACTAGAGGCAACTGAGCAACAAAAGCAATCGGAATGTAAGCAAAAAGTTACACTTCCATAATTAATGACCTCAATCTCCGTAACTCGGTTAAAACTTAAACATGACTTGAAGTCAACCTCTCGATTTATTTACTTATAGAAAATCAAAAAAAAAAAAAATAAAATAAAATTAATGAATCAAGAAATATTGTAAAAAAAAAATAGTGTGAATTGTATTTCTTGGAGTGAAATAGAGGAAAAAAATTATAATCGAATTATGGAAATATATTTGCTATAAATAAAAATTATATTAAAAATAATTATTAATAAAATTAAATTAAAACTCGGTTAAAACTTAAACATGACTTAAAAGCGACCACTCGATTTATTTACTTATAGAAAAGAAAAAAAAAAACAAAAATAAAATTAATCAAACAAGAAATATTGTAAAAAAATAGTGTGAATTGTATTTTTTTGAATGAAATAGAGGAAAAAAATCATAATCGAATTATAGAAATATATTTGCTATCAATAAATATTATATAAAATTAATATGTATTTATAAACAAATTATAAACGAATTATGGAAATATAATTAAAAACACTATATATATAAATTATATTAAAAGTAATTATTAAAAAAATTAAGTTAAAATTTTATTGATAATGAGAAATAAGAAAATAAAATAAAAGTAGCCTGAAATTGATATGATTATTAATAAAAGACCTCAATGCACCTGTGATTGCAACCGTAGTGATAACCTTAAAAATCTTTATCGTAATATTATACGATATAATTATATACGATAATTTTCTAAGAAGCCTGTTTCAATGTCGTCAAAACTAAAAGTTATACCATTTTAACTGACATTAAATTCAAGTTGTCATTTTGTCACTAACTACAAAAAATTCATAAAAATTGTTCACGTCTTTTACGCAACATAACTGAGATTTAACCGCAAGTGTCCCACTTGTCGTATTTTTTTTTCTCTTCTAACTTTTATCTCTGTGTGCGAAGCCAGGCCACAATATCAAAATGCCATTTGAAAATCTTAAATGGTTTAAGTTTTAGTTCGTGCTGCACAAAAATTTATACGGATTTTGCTTTGCCAAAAGCCATGCCATGCCTCTTGGACAAAACTGTTTTTTTTTTCTCAGCCAATTTTTTTTGTTGTTTTTTTTTTGTGAGCAGGCAACTGCATTTACATTTTTTGAGGTTTACATTTTTTGCTTAGCCACATTTAGAAAAGAGGGCCACTATCTAACAGACTAGCTGCATGCCTGCCTGGCCACTTTTCAAGGATTACTTAGAGCTGCTGGTCCTCCAGATACGATATACTATATAATACAGTATTACACTAGTTAAGGGCTTAAGAATAACGATTTGTTTTGAAAAATGAAAACTCTTCATATACAATATATTTGTTATTAAGTGAAAACACACAAGTAAATAAAATATTGAATCTAGAATATATATTAGAATATATTTATATTATTTAATAAAATATAAATTTTCTTTTAAGCCGACTATTTAAGAGTGCACTAATGTTTGTTCGTACTCTTAAAGGGTATCTACTTGTCTACTACTATGTATTATCTTTTTCACTACGGAAAAAAGAATTCTGCGTTCATTGCTACAGTGAAAAAAAATGTGACTTGAGTTTCGTTTTGGGCCGCTGTCGCAGTGCAAAGCCTACAGCGAAATGGCAACAGTCAGAAATATGTGCAGAGAAAATGCCTTTGTCGGCACCATACCCCTTTCCGCCCCCTTCAGCCTTCAGCCTTCAGGCACTCTCGCCCCAACCACTGGCGATGTGTGCTACGGTTTGGTTTAAATTTAACCTCAACAACTTTTGGGCCCCAAACAAACTCACACTGCGTATACGTAACGTGTTTTGTTTAGCTTTATTTTGATATTTTTATATATATATATATATATATACATATACATATATGTATATATGTACGTATTTGGGCCGTAATAATCGTAAAAAAATCACGTTTAACAACAGAAGGTGACCAAGCATAAAAATGCTTTTAATATGGATGTTCACAATATGTAGTTAATGCCATTTATTGATTGACACATCGCTATATGTTAGATATCAATGGGGGGGGGTCAACTGAGGTTCTCAGAACTGGCCATAATCATATGAAATTAGCACAAGGGAAAGTAAAACAGAAACATTCAAGCGGCTCTTTGGCATGCGAATTTCGTTGGGTTTTCCCCTTTCCCCATTCCCCTTTCCAATTTTCTTTTTGCCCGTTTCACTTTCATTTGCCGTGGGTTAAATTTCTTTGGGTATGTTAAATATTTGTGGAATGCTTTTGGGTACTACGTGCAGCTTAAATATTTATGCATAAATTTTGTGTATATTTTTTTGATATTGTTTTGTTTACTTTTGTTTTAGTGTGGTGTTAAGTTGGCTGAAAGTGTGTTAAAGCCAGTTTAAAGTGCTCGATTTACTTACCACAATACGCCGAACACGTGTCATCTTATGATAATCGCCCAGCTTGAAGCACTTTCCTTAGATCTCCTCCAAACTCACAATTAGCGTCGGCAAAATTTCTTTCACTTTTTATATTGAACACACGCGAAACAGTTAATATTCGTCGAATTATATAGTTTATTGAACCGAATTAGTTGATTTACCGCGCAAGTTCAACAATTTTATTTCGTTTCTATTTTGATTTTAGTATATTTTGAAAACACACAGTTAAGACGTTTAGTTTGTTGGTTCTTAAAATGTTTGTTTTTTATCATTGGGAGCGTTTGCTTTTCTGCATTTCCCCAATTATCGACCGCTGCGCCAAACGTCTCAGATGAAACTGAATGTGGCCCGAGATTGGCACACAGATGAAATACCCCCTGGAAAATGTGGCCAGGCGAACGCACGAAAAAAATCAGCACGGTTACAACAACAATGAAATGCGACAAAGAGAGCGCATAACTTCTGCCTGTAGTACGCTCTAACTCTCTCACGGTCTCTCAATTCATATTACTCTCGTTTGCGGGCCGAGACATTGGCATTGGCATGCGCACAGTGACAGAAACTCGCTACTACGTCGAATTAAATATACGATTTTTATTTGCGCCAAAAAAGAAGACAAAAGACAATCTTTAAATTAGATATTTTCCATAATTGTTTGATTTTAATAATCTATTTTGTAAAATTTATAAATTATTTTCATTTTCTTATAGAAACTACAAAATTTCATCAGACGATTGCAATAGACTTTGCTCACTATGCATGTCCAGCTGATGCCGTTATTTTCACATTGCTTTTTCGTGCAGTGTACGCACGAAAGCGCAAAATGAGAGCAAACAAAGTGCGCGAACATAACAACAAGAGAGCAGTTCGAAGAGAGAGTGAGAGAGAGAGAACGCAAAAGAGCGGGAGAGCAGCTGCTGGAGTTGTTTTTGCTGTTGCCTTTAATAAAAGTTTTATTTTGGCAAATACAAAAAGCACGCGGGCCGCCTTACATACACACACACACAATCACATACACAATGCGAAAAATGAAAGAGCTGCACAAGGGGATGAGTGTGTAGAGGGGGGGGGGGGGAGCAGTAGTAGTTGAGCCGTTGAGGATGAATTTGAAGGCGCGCTAAGTGGGTGCGTGTTGATGTTTCTATGCATGCTGTTCGTGTGTGTGTGTGTGTGTATGTATGAGTTCGCTTGTACGAGTATGTATGCGTAAACTCGTATGTATAATATGCCTGCTTCTGTTTTGTTTGTTTGTTTGTGTTGTTACATTACATTGTGCGGAGAGGAGAAATAGCTAAACGCGGACAACAGGCAAAGCACAAGACAAAAGTCGAGAAATTCAAAAATCAGACGCTGCAAACTTGTTGAAGAAATATTTGTGTGTGTTTTGAGTGTGTGCTTGAAAGTTTGTACACGTGTATTGTATGTGGTGGTGTATGTGTATGTGTGTGTAGCTCTCAGCTGCGCTTTAAAGCTGCCTTCGTCTACCTAATGGGCTAAAAATGAAGACATATACTAGTTGAGAGCGAAAGTAAACCTGTGCAAACAGGCAACCATTCACCTACACATAGTCATACACACCCAAACATACATACAGACATGTGCTTCGGTAATATCATGCGCAACATGTTGATTTAACACGTGTTCCTCTCGCTCGGTTTTGTAGGTGTTTGTGCGTGTGTGTGAGTTGGTGTGTATGTGTGCTCTAATGTGAGTTAAAATGTAATTAATTAACTGTGTGCTAATTGCAATTTGATTGCATACGGCGAGTGCCTGCATATCAAATTTAACCCCCACGTCCCCCTAAACAACCCTTACAGGGAAACATTTTTATATGTTTTCTTGCACCGGAAATGACTTAGTTGCCCCAGTACGATTTAGGGGATTTCACGAAAGTTTTTATAACAGAGATGGCACGTAAATGGTCAAATTATTAGGTTCATTAAATATGAAAAATATGAAATAGTTTAAAAAGCGAAGAATACGTAATATATATATATTAAATTTAAATATGTCAAATAAAAAAAATAAATTCACACTCGATTTCTTGTTTAAATAAGATGTTTTTCAAATTATATGCATGTGCATATTATTTGGTCACGTAGTGTATTTGCTTTGTCTTGATAGTTTTGAGCTTTCGTTGAGTATTTGTTATCGTTAAGCGTGCATATCGAGAATTGCTTTTTAGCATTTGCGCCTAAATGTATGCTATACATATGCATGAGCTGCGAGTCTCTCCTCTGCTCTGGTGGGTTATCTTCCGTTTTCCCCTTTTTTTCGTTTTGTTTTGTTTTCCGCATTGTCCGTCGGTTGCGTGCCCAAGTGGCCTCCAAATCAGATTTGTTGTGGCTGCCCGGACACAGCCACAGCCGTAGCCACAGCCGTAGCCTGTAATCCCTCGCTATAAGCAGTTATACTCGCAGATCTTGTGCTGCTCATACGTCGTCACATCGTAATGCGAGTTTCCTTTATGCTTCTTTATGCCAAACTTGCTGCTTGATTTGCCTTTCATTTCATTTCGTTTCGCTTACTTTTGCACCTCTTGTGATTTGGTTTTTTCTCTCCTTCATATTTGTTTTGTCTTGCATTGTATTTCGTTTTCGCATTCGCATTGCTTCTCCATTTATTTTTTGCTAAACCCCCATGAGCTTCAGGGGCTTTTGGGGGTTTTTGTTTCGTGCGGCTTTGATTGCTTTAAGTTTTGCTTTCGCATCATTGCTATTGTCTGCTAGGGGAGGAGGAGTGTAGACGGATAGGGGTATGCCCAAGCATTGATAGCGCATCGAACAAACTGATAGCCATAAATGTATGTTATGTATATAGAGGAAGTGTGTATAGCGGAAGTTGGCCTAATTCATTCAGCCCTTGATTTAGCTAGGGTTTAATGTTTTGCCAAATCTTTGCTCGTAGATTTCATTTTATTTCATTATTTATACGCTTCGAATTTTTTTCACAAATTATTGAAAACTCTTTTCCGGCTGTGAGAGGGGGATAATATCTATTTTCCTTTGTGAAAGCAACTGCAGCACAACGCAATTAAAAATGTATGTATATTTCATGGATGATAATCGTGTCTGGGGGCTGCAGAATGGTCCAAATCGAGTGTGCTGAATTGTAAATCTGTTATATTGTTATAATATTCCATATAACTGTCCATAAGATATCTTTACTTTTGATCGTTTCTACTCAACAAAAGGAAGGGATTTGTAAGACTTTTGAATTGTTCTACAATACCATGTTGTTAAACTGTTATATTTTACAGTAAATATAGCATGAAAGTTCTGCTCTTGTGCCATTTAACTGTTATATTATATATCATAGTGTTATATTATCATCAGTAACTCGAACTGTTATACGACAACACTGTTCTTATACTTTGTTGCCCTCATACTATTGTCATAATCGCATACTCAAACTGTTATACGGTCAACAGTATGCCAGTTTTGACTACATTATTCTGCGAGTCTAGTCAATTAGAAGTTAGCTGGCTACCAAATTGGCCGCACTCAATTTATGCGCATACAATCAGCAGTCACTGTACTGCCAACAGTACCACCCTTACCACCAACCATCCCCATTGCCACCGCCACCCTCCACAGCTACCGCAAACGCATTTAAAATACATGCTGAAAATTATGTTGGTTTTAATTAGAGAAAGTTACCCATTGCCAACTGAAACACACACCCAAAACACACACAAATTAATATGGGCATTGTGTAGTCTCGCATGTGGCAAGTACATGTGGCAACTTGACTTGCTGATTTCAATTGTAAATTAACTTTCAATGGCTGCAACAGTTCTCTGCCACCATTCTCACAATCTTCCGCTCTCTGCCAGTCTGTCTCACTCTATTTACGTTGCGGCTTATTGTTTTCTAATCCTCTGCTCCCCATGTTAGTTCGAGGCGCCACAAAGTGCATGTCTGCCTCTGCTTCTGTCTGCCTTAATGCAACGACAACAGACGCTAGTGGCAAGTGGCATCAACAGCCACGTGGCTGCCACAAAAATAAACCAAACTGCAGATGTTTGCTGCCTCCAACGACAATTGGCAAAATTGTGGCAAGTTCCCCCTCCCCCCCTTCACACCACACTATTCTAAAGCATCATCCCTTCCACAAGTAATTTCTAATTAAAGTGTAATTGCATAGCTTGCGTAGAAGGAACTCAGAAGAAAGCAAAGACAAAAGGAATGAAAAAGGAATAGATACAGTTGTCAAAAAATTAAAAATGTAAATTTTTTTTCGCATTTTTGATTATATTTTCGAAAACATTGCTCCAATTTCACTTCCATAAAAAATTGCATGTCTATTTTGATGCCAAATGTCGATTGGGTACAAAAAAACTCCAATTTGAAAATTTTCGATTTTTTTACCGAATTTTTTTTTACTTTTTGGAATACATAAAATTGGTCAAATATAGGCGATTATCATACTATTGTTCCAATTTCAATTAGGTGAAAAATTTTTTATTTGATTTCAACAAAAGAATTGGGTTTAAATAGTAAAATTTTACAATTTTTCAGAATTTTACGATAATGTCAATAGGTCAGCATGAGAAATTGTCCGAAAGTATGGTTCTAAATGCTTAACAAACCCACAAAATTCGATAAACTGATCCGTGCATTAGAAAGGCACAAACTACAACTTGGAGTGTGTGTGTCCATGAGGTGTGTGTGGTGTGTGGTGAGTGTGTCGTGTGTATATTTGCCAAGCATGGTGGCTGATGGTGGCCATGTTTGGGATTTGTGCAACAGCTGCAACAATAGAGCAAACACATGGTCGTAGATTGCGGCATACCTCAACACACACACAGATATTTACATAGAGAAGACGTCGAGAAGCCAACAGACGTGGTCAAGTCACGTTTATCGCCCCCACACACACACACACATTCACACACATAAGCAATATGGAATTGAATTTGGCCAACTTAGTAAAAGTTGGTAGAAATTTAAAGCCAATCTAAGAATTATAGTTCAAGTTTCAAATATTACGCATACGACATGGTTGCCATGAGTTTTTGATTGCAGCATGCGTCAGTTTGTGGCAGCTGCATTCAAGAGTATGCATATGCAAACAAGCACTGCTTCCCGCATGTGCCACATGATGCAGCCACAAAACAAGTTTGCAACAAAAAAAAGAAATTGATACAGAATTTTATCGCCAGAACTTTCTATTAATTTAATTCATTTCTAAAGGTTTTCCAATTTTAAGCTACGTTTCTAAGAATGCAACTAAATTGAAAAATAAATGTAATTTCTAGAAATATATATTTAAGTCCGTAGGTTGTTAGAAATAATTTCTTATACTCTGTAAGCCGCTTAAATTAATTTCATTTCTAAACTGGCATTTCAAAATAAATTGCACGATTTTTGCTGAATTGCATTTTTACTGGAGAAAAACAATGAGAAAAACAATGAGAAAAAAATGATAAAAACAATGAGAAAAACAATGAGAAAAAAATGAGAAAAACAATGAGCAAAAAAATGTCGACAAATTCATTTGAACGTGCAATTACACGTATGAACAAATGATATATGAGCCTCCTAACTCTCTGCCTACTATGCCCCCATGAAATTTATTTATGAGTTCGTAATTTGTCTGCATTGTTGGTCAAATTTAATTAAAGTTCATTTGAAGGCAATTTTTCAGCGCAAAGGTTGAGCACAGGACGGACAAACAGACAGACAGACAGATAGACATAGAGTTGATTTTGACCATGGCCAGCACCAAGTAAAGTGGCATAATATTAATAGCCAAATAATGATGTAGTTACTTGCCACATTTTGTTACAGGATATATATGGAGTCTATCAATTGTTGAGTTTTTGGTAGAAAATCTTGTAACGAATTTAATTTTTGGTAACGTTTGTTTGCCCCAGAAACTTATAAGCCCCCTACACACTTCGCACAAATTTTTGAGGTTGTGTTGCACTGCAGGCTATGCCTAAACTATTGGCAGGCAGTGTATGCGACGTTGGCTGTCAGTTGCCGGACATGTGGCCAAATATATATATATATATATTTTTGTGATTTATATCACAATTTGCTAAGCATTGAAGGCAGTTCTCTCCATTTTTCTCCAACTCCTCTTCTTCTTTTGCTACCTTCTGGTATAACATGAATCATAGTCGTCTGTCGATGATAAATCAACTAACAATGCTTTCACTTTTGCGGCTTTTGTTGTACTCACGTGAGTCCTTTTAGCCTTTAGCCAACAACTTTAAGCCCTTTGTCTTATGGTTGTTAATAATTTTCTTTCACTTTGAGAGGCGGAGAGTCTCACTCTTTGTTTTTTGGGCAGCACTCATAAATTGCCGTTCGCTTTTGTTTCAGCGCATTTCGGTTGAGTTATTTTTAATTTCATGGCTGCAATTTCTCAGCGTCAGCGTCTGATCCTTTTGCCAGCGCCTGCTGCTGTCACTTTCACTTTCACAATGGTGAATGGAAAGTGGAAACCCAAAAATGAGAATATGGCACTCATTAGCTAGCCATTTTCCTTTTGTTATGTTTTGTTTTGTTTATAAATATTTCATTATTAAGAGCCTTAAGCGTTGCCGTTGAAATGCGTACCAAATGTTTTGTTGTTTATTTGTGTGTGTGTGCGAAATGAAATTAGAGACGCGTCAGTAAATATGCTAGCTCACACTGTCTCCCTCTCACACACTCTCTCTCTCTCTGTCAGCGACCCTTTCACAAAGGTTATTTAACATTTAACAGTTCAGTTTTAAGCTGATATCTAACAGAATTTCACTAGGCTCTTCTGTTAGCGACCCCATCCGATATTCGGCTCACTGTTAACTCAAAGGAGCTGTAAGCTCAACACGCCTGTTAAACTCAAAATGGCGCTGTAGAATGCGATGAAAAGAATGGAGAGATGACATCACACTTTCTACGGCAGACTTTTACAGCAATTTTGTAACAATTCGATAGATCACTAATAAATGTATGTTTCGTAAAACATTTTAGACTTTATAAAACATAAACAAAAGAGCATATTTAATTACATTCATTACATTACATAAGTAGAATCTCACATCAATCACAGACCAGACAATTTCAATTTAATATTTTTCTCTCTCATTCTACACAATTCTTAAAAATTTTCTTCATAAGTTGTGGGTTTGGATATCATTGTGTGGTTTGAGGAAGATTTATGGCCAAATTTTAGCCGTCGGCGACACATGTGAGAGCTGCAATTTGTGGCAAAAAGACAACACAACCAAAAACTTTCTCAGCTTTCCTAATTCCTCCTAACGCTCAAAGTCCGCGGCAAACGTAGTTTTTCATTTCACAAATTTCTGTTTAAATTAGCAGCGAAAAACAAAAGCAGAAGTTTATTGATTTTATGAACCGCAGTGGGCAGTACAGTGGGAGAATGTGAGAAAGACTTTGTCAAATCATTGACATGTCATTGATTGATTGAACTTTCTCTTTTGCTGGACAAAAACCGAGTGGTCAGCAGTCAACGACATCTCCTCTTGAGTCTAGCCATGTTTTCTGCGGTTTATAGCCCGTATATTTTGCACAATCTATATAGTATTATTTAAGTATGTTAACTTGTCTGCTTTTTTCATAGTGATGAATTTTTCTGTAAAGATGGCTGACGATGCATTGATGCTGCCCAAACAGTATCGATCTTTCACACGAAAACGCATATATATAGATAATATCGGTATTGACATTGCCATTTTGCAGCCCTAGTTGGTGTGAACTGTAAAGCTCGCTTAATTATCGATACATCGCCCAACAAAACATGTGACTGATGGAGTTGCGGTGGAACCGTTACTTTATTATTTTTAAAAACATAATTTCTTAACTCTAATTTAATGCCATTTTAAGGCACAATGTGCAAGTAGTAAATAAATGGAAGCCACCAGCACAGTGGCGATCATCACAGGAAATCCAATCATCATAAAAGTGACAAACTTAATGGTATATCCATGCTGCTTGGCAATCCCGGCGGACACTACATTCGCCGAGGCGCCGATTAGGGTGCCATTGCCACCGAAGCAGGCGCCAAAAGCCAGGGCCCAAACTAGTGGGCTGAAGGATACCTTGAGTTGTTCGTTACTGCCCAGCTTAATGGCCAACTTGATCATCATTGTGGTAATGGGTATGTTGTCAACGAATGCGGACGTAATGGCGCTAATCCAGATCAGCATCAAAATGGCGACCGTCAAACGGTTCTTCTCCTCCACGCCCATGATGACGTCGGTGGTTCGGTCACCCACCCAATCGATGACGCCCAGCTCGACCAGCGCCTCCATGAGAATGAAGAGGGCCGCAAAGAAGAGCAACGTGGGCCACTCGATGCGATCCAGGATCGAATCAATGTCCTGTCGATTGGACAGGATAAGCAGTAGCAAGGCTGCCAGTATTGCTGCCCAGGCCAGGGTAATACCCTTCATGGATGGTAACGAGTGAAGGAAGAACATCATAATGGCGAATCCAATGGCAATGCAACATTTGTAGAGAAGCACCTTATCCTTGATCTTGTATTTGGATTTTAGTTCGGCGAGATTCTCCTGAAAGTCCGAGTCGGGTTTTTCCGTCATAGCCCTTAAACGATCCTTCAGATCGGCGAGACGCCTGGAAATGTCCGAATTGTTCTTGGTCCTTATACTATTCTGATACTTCTCCAAGGACTCGATGGACATTTTGGTTTGATTTGGACCGCGACTATAAATGACCTTGCGGGTCATGTAGTGGATGACAACAAGGGCAACCAGCATGGCAAAGACAACGCCCGGCAGCATGTGTAGAGTGAAGGTGCCGAAGTTAATCCCACTGCTTGTCACATACGGATTGGTAGCGATGATCACATTCGGCGGATCTCCAACGGGCGTCAAGGTGCCGCCAATATTTGAGAAGATGGCAATGTTGATGATCACAGTGGTGGCATCGATGGCCAGTATCTCGCTCAGCCTTATGGTCACCGGCACCATCAGCAGTACCATCGTCACGTTGTCCAGAAAGGCGGACACCAGGGCCGTGAAAATATATAGGAGCGTGAGCAGCAGCCAGATGTTTCCCCGGGACAGGCCGAAAGCAAACACGGAGATGTAGTCGAAGAGTCCCGTATCCAAGAGTATGGCCACCATCGCCATCATCCCGAACAGCAGCATCAGCGTATTCATATCGATCCACGAGATGATGGTGGCCATCGAGGGACGTGCGTCCAATAGGCACAGTATGCCCAATGCCGTCAGTGATACGATAATGGCGGCAAAGGTGCGATCCGTCAACTCAAATCCGATCAGCGTGTAGAGAAAGACGAGCAGGAGCAAGCCAAGCACGACACCAGCATCGGTGTCCATGGGATTACCTTTGATGGTCAACGAGATACCTACCGGCTCTTTATGGTTGTTCAACAACTCGATCCGTATCTTGAGGTCATTGTCCGACAAGATATTCTTGTCGAAACCGATGGTCTTCTTCACCGTCACCAACTCAGTGGTAGGCTCATCATTCAGGAACACATTCCAGGATTTGGCCTTCCAAACGCTGGCATTGGTTGCTGTGTTTATAATTTGCAGCGTGATCTTGATATGCGGATGATCCTCTGAGGTGTTCTCATTGATGGTACGAATCAAGTGGATTTTACCCTTCGCTATCAACATTATCTCATCGCCGCGGGGATCCTCCTCGAGGGACAGCAGCGAAGCCTCGTTTGCCTTGAGTGGCACCAGCCTCTCCACGACCTTATGATCCGGTGTCAATATTATGTACCAAGTGAAGATAATCCAAATCACGAATAGCAAGGTTATCTTAATGGCCGCAATGTTACGCCCACACAGATCCTTTCGGCGCTGCGACTCCTCCTCCGATACATCCGCCATTGAATCAGTATTAGATAATTGGATATTTTATGCTTTTATTTAGTGTTAAGCTTTGTTTGTATTACGGAAATTACTTAGATAACTTGTTCGATTTGTAAAATACTGAGAAATTTTGAAAATTTTCTTACAGTAGGCCTCGTTGTGACCTATTATATGATATTTCTAACAGTTTTCTATGCTCACTACCGAAGCGGAAATTTGGGGAAACAAATCAGGAATATTATTGATAATATTAAGATAGTCATTTGAGGTTATTTTGAGCGCCTTTAAGGTATTTTCGAAACTGTATTACAATTATATACATACACTAATTTTAACAGTATTTCTGAAACTCTTAGAATGAAACCAAAATCCCATTCAACATATGTAGAATCGCATGCCGAACCAATAACGCCTCTGTCTGATAAAGTTCGCATAAATAAAGTAGCTTCAATAGGTCAATATGCCAGAATCACGAACAATCCTCAAAAACAACATCGTATCGAATTTAATTTGAAAAACTTGCCCAATCAGAAGACTATGCTTTATATACTGCTGCAGGTAACCGATTTGAAAATCGCATCGATTCCAGATGTTCGACTACTGAAGTTGATGGAAAGGAAGCCCAAACACTTCAAATCTTCCAGTGGATGGAAGTTTTGGATAATCCTAACTATGCTAATCATATATTTGGGGTTTCTTACAACATCAATATCCAAGACCTTAGTTAAAAAGTCAAATCAGAGGGAGGAGTCAGACAAACCTGAAGGTACTACCTGGAAAAGTTTACTTGGTGAATTCCAATTTTAAACACGATTCCCATACTTAAGCTTTTTAAATAGTAAATAAATGATTATTTTTCAAAAATTCAAATGTTATTGCTGAGTTTTTATAACAACCTGATTCCTCAGCTGTGTAGTAAGGAAATAAAAAATAAATTGCTTACTTTTATAATTTTAAATAATTTTGCAAAAATGTTAAATAAATTTGATAAATTTAAATATTCAAGAATTTTTGATCTGATTTTCTCACAAAAAATGGAACCAATTATATGCCTTAAAAATTTTCATTTCCGCTTTGATGCTGCTTTCACTTCCTCCAACTCCTGCTTTCACTTTCTCTGCTTACAATTTCTCTTTCCCCCTGTCCAACTTCAAATTTATCGCAAGTTTTTAACATTTCCTATTCGATTTGATTTTGTCATTAAAAAGTTTTTCCCCAACAAAGAAAAAAAGAAGATAAAAGTTTCCCGCGCTGACAACAGCTGGAAAAACTGTTTGAAAATCTTCAGATGGACGGATGGGACTGGAGTGGAGTGGAGTGGAGTGGAGTGGAGTGGGGTGTAGTGTGGTCAGTGCCACTGGAAGAGTCCATGTGCTATGAGCAGATAGATGGTGGCGATGATGTCGGTGAGTATCATGATGGGGAAGCCGTACTTGAAGAACTCCATGAAGGTGATCTTATAGCCATGCTGATTGGCAATGCCGGCGGCGACCACATTCGAGGAGGCAGCGATGAGGGTGCCATTGCCACCGAAGCACACCCCATAGGAGATGGCCCAAATCAAGGGCAGCAGCGGCAGCTTGAGGCTATCGTTGTTGGTCAACTTGACGGCTAGCTTGAGCATCATGGTGACAATGGGTATGTTGTCGACGAAGGCCGAGAAGACGGCACTGATCCACATGACCAGCATGATGGCGGCGACCACACGATGCTGCTCCTCCACGTTCCTGATGATGCTAATGGTGCAGTCGGCCACCCATTCGATGAGGCCCAGCTCGGAGACGGCTTCGACCAGCACAAAGAGTCCGGCGAAGAATAGCAGCGTGGACCACTCGACGTGCTCCAGCACCGATTCCATTTCCTTCTTGTTGGCCAAGACGAGCAACAGTACCGCCGCCAGCACCGCCGCCCAGGCCAAGGTGACGCCCTTGAGTTGGGGCAGGGAGTGCAGCGAGAAGAGCAGTATGGCAAAGGCGAGTGCGATAATGCATTTGATGAGGAGCGGCTTGTTCCTCAATTTGTACTTGGACTCCATTTCTGCAAGCGTTTGGATGAAATTTGTGGTGGGCTGCAGGCCAAAGGATTTCACATCCTGTTTGCGTCGGTAGCGTTCCTTCAGCTCCTCGATACGATTCATGATCTCGCGACGCACTTGCTCATCACTAGGCGTCGGTTCATTCAGTTTGGCGGCATGTTTTGTTAGATTTTTGATGGAGTCCCGCATCTGTTCCTCGCTCCCACGATACAACTTGTTCCTCAGCACCAGAAACAGATAGATCCAGGCACCCACAATGCTAAAGACGACTCCAGGCAGCATGTGCAACAGGAATGTGAGGAAATTGACGCCCTCGGCCACCACATACGGATTGGTGGCAATGATTACATTCGGAGGATCCCCAACCGGAGTCAGGGCTCCGCCAATGTTGGAAAATATGGCCACAGAGATCAGGACGACGGTGGTGCGGAGACCCATGCACTCGCACAGCCGTATAATGACCGGAACCATCAGCATGATGATGGTCACGTTGTCCAGGAAGGCGGACAGCACCACAGTCAGCATGCAGAGCAGAAAGATGAGCACCCAGGACTGACCCTTGGACAGATGATAGGCGTACACAGAGAGGTAGTCGAACACGCCAGTCTCCGCCAGCACCGCAACCATGATCATCATGCCAAAAAGCAGCATAAGCGTCTCCATATCAATCCAGGAGATGATGGTGTCCAGATCCGGACGATAATGCATCATACAGAGCACTCCGATGCCCAGCGAGGCGGTCAGCAAGGCGGCAAAGGTGCGATCCGTGATATCGAAGATAATAAGTATGTAGAGGAAGCAGAGCAGCACGAAACCACAAATTACGCCCGTTTTGACGTCCATGGGATTCGCATCCAGGGCAATGTACAGTGCTACGGGTATATCGCCCATGTTGAGGCATTGCAGCCGTAAGGGAAGATCCGATAAACTCCGACTCATACTCCGCTTATCTACGTGTCCCCCTACATCGAAGGAGTTCTTGACCTTCCCCATCTTTGTCACTTCAGACTCATCCAGATAGACCTTCCACTCATCCGACGTCCAGGTGGTCGCATTTGTCTCCAGATTGATATTGATGGCCATGACCAACACATAAGACTGATTCTTGCCGGCTTTCGATGGGGTAATGGTCGCCTGCTCATCCACTTTTCCCGAGATCTTAACCTCTATATGAACTCCCTGCGGTTTCTCTATAAACTCCAAGTTCTGAGGCACTTTCGGATCAAGTGGCACTATGTTGGTGGGCACTTCATACGGCAGTCGAACAATCATAAGTATTGTGAAGAACATCCATACAAGGACGAATGCACTTATCTTTATAGCAGCGAAGATCCGATGACGACGAGCACGACGCACTCGTTGCTCTTCAGTCGCGTTCTCGTCGTCGTCTTCGTGCGAGAAGAACGAGCGACGTGCCTGTGCTGCATGTGGCTGTTGGGAGGCCATAAGCGAGGGAAGTACTATATGTATATGGCCAGAGAAAAACTCAAAACCAGAACTCGCTCTCCAACGAAGTGTTGATGTCTTTGATAACTCTTTATATTATAAATATTAACGAGTTATGTGTTATAAATATTAACGAAATATATGTTTTGTTGAACTGGCATAAAATACAATGTTATTGACTGAAGCCATTTTAAATTTTTACCAGTTATTTATATAGCGTGAAGTTTTTACATGTCGGCATGGAAAATTTTAGCACAACTGAATCAAAATGGCTGACATTTACTGAAGAGCTTTGATCTGCAGTGCAGAGAGTGAGAGCGAACAGTGCCGCCATATCATACATACATGATAGTTAGCTTACGTGAGAGAGCGCTTTGAGAGAGCGGCACTGGATTGAGTTATTGTTGCGGCTGCTAAGCGGGAGAGAGAGAGAAAGCTTGCCTTGCCTGGCCAGGGCATACGCCTACTTCCAATAAGGCGAGCAGCAGTTATTATAGATTACCGATAGCATAGTTGTTCCTTTCGCTCTTGCGTGTATGCCGACAGCTGTGCAGCGCATAACTTAATTACATGCAAGTTTGGGTTGGCTTTATAATTGAATCAGCATGCGATATGCACACACACACACACATATACACTGTCACACAGGCATGACTTATGTTACGAGCATGTTTGAGGATGTGGCCATGTGAATGTGGATAAATTGCGGCAGCGACAGGCACGTAATTCATCATCATTTACAAAGAGAGAGAGAGAGAGACTGAGAGAGAGAGAGCTACTGCGGGAGAGAGAGTGGGGAGTTGCAACTGCTGCTGTTCCGTTATGAATTACATTTCAATATGCTTCAACGTGTTCATCAATTATTAAAGCGATTCATACGCTGCAGCCAAGTCAACAGAGAGACAGAGAATAACTGTAAAAAAAAATAAACAGTGAGAGAGGTGGAGACAGAGAATGTGTTGGCTGGGTTGGTCATAAAGTGAGCAGCATTTGGAGCAGGTCCTTGGTGAATTCCTTTGCAGGATGTTGAAATGCTGTTGGTGCAGAGCGCGCAACGAAGCGCCGATTGCAATTTCCGTTTGTCACATTTGCCTCTAAATGGAAATTTATGCAGTTCCAGCCAAACGACAATGTTGTCAGGTCCCAGTCTCATCCTGGTGCTGGTTTATACTTGAAGGAGCCATTTAATGATTTATTTACGCTTGGCTGCCTAATGAAAGAGTCATTACACACATTCATCCAGGCATTCATTCATTCATTCATTCATTCGTATACTCATTCATTCGCTGATTCATTCATGAGTCGACGCCCGCGTGTGTGTTTGTCCTTTGTCCCCTGCTGCTCCACCAGCTTCATTTCATCTTGATGTTTTTCTTCTACATTTTCTTTTTCTGTTTTGCTTTTTTTTTTCTTTTTCTACTTTTGCTTAATTAATTGATTTTCATTGAGCGGCAAGCAGCCAAAGACGAAGCGCAACTCGCACGCATTAATCATACGCCCCGTTAGCCTCACACAACATCTCTCTCTCCCTCTCTCTCACACACTCTCTCTCTCTCACACACTCTCTATTCTTCTTCTGTCACTCTCTCTGCAAACCACATGCACTTCAAAGTTTCGTAATTTTTAAGATAAGTTTTTCTACAATTTAGCAAGTTTTAAGCATTTTCATAAAAGTTTCTTTTGTTATTTTCATCTTAAATATATATAATATACTATATATGTATATATTTGTCATATAATTAGAAAATTGTGGGCAGCTTATCGTGCATTCTCTGTGACGAGGAACGAGCTGCCAACTCAGATTAGTTTGAATCAATTAAAGGAGGCCAACAGGCTTTTTGGCCATGGCTTTGGGCCAGAAGCATTTCCATTGCCATTGCCATTGCCATTGGGCCTTGTCCCTGTGACAGTTGCCAGCTTAGTGGTTTAACGTTACGGGCTCAAAACGCCAAAACCATGCAATGAAGCGACATTCGAACAATGTTTTATTGTTGGCCATTTATCCTCAGTTATGGCTTATCAAATTGCCAGACAGTTCCGGCCATATATTCTAACAAAATCAATAAAATAATGAAATGTAGTTAAGCTACATATCAGGCTGAATACTGAAATGACAAGCCTAGAACTTAAGTCAAAGTTGCTGAAAAATTCTTTAAAAATGTGACCAAATAATCAAAGTTCGAAAAATTTTCCACAATTATTTTTAATTTGATCGATTCGAGGACTCCTAACTAGCAATCAGCTTTTTATTTGAGGTATTTCTGATGAGTATTTCTCGAGATATGGCCAAAAGCATGCAATTCAAATGGTTTCAAATTATCCCAAAAACCATATAACACAGTGGCTTAACTTTGATAGATCATAACGTAGCCAAATCTAAACCGATTTTCATGAAACTAATGACACCGACAAAATTGACCATATTTTTAGAAATGAAGTTTGTTTGGGCAGATTCTGATATGAATTTAAGGATATATGGTCGAAAAAGTGTCAAAAATTCATCGAAAATGCCATTTACCTTAAAATGATACCTACTCTAACTTTGAAGTGCCATAACTTTGCCAAAAATCCACCGATTATCATGAAATTTGATTTTTCATTTATGATTTTGATCTTAAAATATTTGTGCATTCAAATTTTGTTCCATTTGGGAATTTTCAATTTTTCGATTTTTTTGTCCAATTTTCCATACCAACCCCTTGAAAACATCATCAAAAATGAAAAAAATTTCGACCCCAATTTTTTGCCTCCAATTGATTTCTATGGTTGAAACTAGCATTTTGCTTTTTATTTGAGGTGTTTCTGATGAGTAATTACAGAGATATGGCCAAAAATGTGGTAAAAAGGGTCTAAAATGGGTAAATTTTTCAATGTGGATTTCCGCTTAACTTTGAAGTGCCATTACTTCTCCGAGAATTGAGAGATTTTTCTGAAATTTTAGGTGCTTATTAACTTCTGTTTTCTTTGCATTTTGAACTTTATTTGAGGTGATTCCGATAATTATTTCCTGAGATATGGCCATTTTTGTGCTAAAAAGTATCAAAAATGTTAATTTTGACTCCCTTCCAAACTTTGAAATGTCATAACTTTGCCAGAAATCCACCGATTTTCATGAAATTTGATTTTTCATTAATGGTTTTGATACAGAAATAATTCTGCATTCAAAGATTTGTAATTTTTGGTCGTTTTAAATTTTTCGACCTTTTTTGGCCAGTTTTCTATACCAACCCCTTGAAAAGATCATCAAAATTGAAAAAAATTTCGAACCCAATTTTTTGCCTCCAATTGATTTCTATGGTTGAAACTAGCATTTTGCTTTTTATTTGAGGTGTTTCTGATGAGTAATTACAGAGATATGGCCAAAAATGTGGTAAAAAGGGTCTAAAATGGGTAAATTTTTCAATGTGGATTTCCGCTTAACTTTGAAGTGCCATTACTTCTCCGAGAATTGAGAGATTTTTCTGAAATTTTAGGCGCTTATTAACTTCTTTTTTCTTTGCATTTTGAACTTTATTTGAGGTGATTCCGATAATTATTTCCTGAGATATGGCCAAAAATGTGCTAAAAAGTATCAAAATTGATAATTTTGACTCCCTTCCAAACTTTGAAATGTCATAACTTTGCCAGAAATCCACCGATGTTCATGAAATTTGATTTTTCATTAATGGTTTTGATACAGAAATAATTCTGCATTCAAAGATTTGTAATTTTTGTCGTTATAAATTTTTCGACTTTTTTTGGCCAATTTTCCATAACAATCCCTTGAAAAGATCATCAAAAATGAAAAAATTTCGACCCCAATTTTTTTGCTCCAATTGATTTCTATGGTTGAAACTAGCATTTTGGTTTTTAATTGAGGTGTTTCTGATGAGTAATTACAGAGATATGGCCAAAAATGTGGTAAAAAGGGTCTAAAATGGGTAAATTTTTCAATGTGGATTTCCGCTTAACTTTGAAGTGCCATTACTTCTCCGAGAATTGAGAGATTTTTCTGAAATTTTAGGTGCTTATTAACTTCTTTTTTCTTTGCATTTTGAACTTTATTTGAGGTGATTCCGATAATTATTTCCTGAGATATGGCCATTTTTGTGCTAAAAAGTATCAAAAATGTTAATTTTGACTCCCTTCCAAACTTTGAAATGTCATAACTTTGCCAGAAAACCACCGATTTTCATGAAATTTGATTTTTCATTAATGGTTTTGATACAGAAATAATTCTGCATTCAAAGATTTGTAATTTTTGTCGTTTTTAATTTTTCGACCTTTTTTGGCCAGTTTTCTATACCAACCCCTTGAAAAGATCATCAAAATTGAAAAAAATTTCGAACCCAATTTTTTGCCTCCAATTGATTTCTATGGTTGAAACTAGCATTTTGCTTTTTATTTGAGGTGTTTCTGATGAGTAATTACAGAGATATGGCCAAAAATGTGGTAAAAAGGGTCTAAAATGGGTAAATTTTTCAATGTGGATTTCCGCTTAACTTTGAAGTGCCATTACTTCTCCGAGAATTGAGAGATTTTTCTGAAATTTTAGGCGCTTATTAACTTCTTTTTTCTTTGCATTTTGAACTTTATTTGAGGTGATTCCGATAATTATTTCCTGAGATATGGCCAAAAATGTGCTAAAAAGTATCAAAATTGATAATTTTGACTCCCTTCCAAACTTTGAAATGTCATAACTTTGCCAGAAATCCACCGATGTTCATGAAATTTGATTTTTCATTAATGGTTTTGATACAGAAATAATTCTGCATTCAAAGATTTGTAATTTTTGTCGTTATAAATTTTTCGACTTTTTTTGGCCAATTTTCCATAACAATCCCTTGAAAAGATCATCAAAAATGAAAAAAATTTCGACCCCAATTTTTTTGCTCCAATTGATTTCTATGGTTGAAACTAGCATTTTGGTTTTTAATTGAGGTGTTTCTGATGAGTAATTACAGAGATATGGCCAAAAATGTGGTAAAAAGGGTCTAAAATGGGTAAATTTTTCAATGTGGATTTCCGCTTAACTTTGAAGTGCCATTACTTCTCCGAGAATTGAGAGATTTTTCTGAAATTTTAGGTGCTTATTAACTTCTTTTTTCTTTGCATTTTGAACTTTATTTGAGGTGATTCCGATAATTATTTCCTGAGATATGGCCATTTTTGTGCTAAAAAGTATCAAAAATGTTAATTTTGACTCCCTTCCAAACTTTGAAATGTCATAACTTTGCCAGAAAACCACCGATTTTCATGAAATTTGATTTTTCATTAATGGTTTTGATACAGAAATAATTCTGCATTCAAAGATTTGTAATTTTTGTCGTTTTTAATTTTTCGATTTTTTTGTCCAATTTTCCATACCAACCCCTTGAAAACATCATCAAAAATGAAAAAAATTTCGACCCCAATTTTTTGCCTCCAATTGATTTCTATGGTTGAAACTAGCATTTTGCTTTTTATTTGAGGTGTTTGTGATGAGTAATTACAGAGATATGGCCAAAAATGTGGTAAAAAGGGTCTAAAATGGGTAAATTTTTCAATGTGGATTTCCGCTTAACTTTGAAGTGCCATTACTTCTCCGAGAATTGAGAGATTTTTCTGAAATTTTAGGTGCTTATTAACTTCTGTTTTCTTTGCATTTTGAACTTTATTTGAGGTGATTCCGATAATTATTTCCTGAGATATGGCCATTTTTGTGCTAAAAAGTATCAAAAATGTTAATTTTGACTCCCTTCCAAACTTTGAAATGTCATAACTTTGCCAGAAATCCACCGATTTTCATGAAATTTGATTTTTCATTAATGGTTTTGATACAGAAATAATTCTGCATTCAAAGATTTGTAATTTTTGTCGTTTTAAATTTTTCGACCTTTTTTGGCCAGTTTTCTATACCAACCCCTTGAAAAGATCATCAAAATTGAAAAAAATTTCGAACCCAATTTTTTGCCTCCAATTGATTTCTATGGTTGAAACTAGCATTTTGCTTTTTATTTGAGGTGTTTCTGATGAGTAATTACAGAGATATGGCCAAAAATGTGGTAAAAAGGGTCTAAAATGGGTAAATTTTTCAATGTGGATTTCCGCTTAACTTTGAAGTGCCATTACTTCTCCGAGAATTGAGAGATTTTTCTGAAATTTTAGGTGCTTATTAACTTCTGTTTTCTTTGCATTTTGAACTTTATTTGAGGTGATTCCGATAATTATTTCCTGAGATATGGCCAAAAATGTGCTAAAAAGTATCAAAATTGATAATTTTGACTCCCTTCCAAACTTTGAAATGTCATAACTTTGCCAGAAATCCACCGATGTTCATGAAATTTGATTTTTCATTAATGGTTTTGATACAGAAATAATTCTGCATTCAAAGATTTGTAATTTTTGTCGTTTTAAATTTTTCGACTTTTTTTGGCCAATTTTCCATAACAATCCCTTGAAAAGATCATCAAAAATGAAAAAAATTTCGACCCCAATTTTTTTGCTCCAATTGATTTCTATGGTTGAAACTAGCATTTTGGTTTTTAATTGAGGTGTTTCTGATGAGTAATTACAGAGATATGGCCAAAAATGTGGTAAAAAGGGTCTAAAATGGGTAAATTTTTCAATGTGGATTTCCGCTTAACTTTGAAGTGCCATTACTTCTCCGAGAATTGAGAGATTTTTCTGAAATTTTAGGTGCTTATTAACTTCTTTTTTCTTTGCATTTTGAACTTTATTTGAGGTGATTCCGATAATTATTTCCTGAGATATGGCCATTTTTGTGCTAAAAAGTATCAAAAATGTTAATTTTGACTCCCTTCCAAACTTTGAAATGTCATAACTTTGCCAGAAAACCACCGATTTTCATGAAATTTGATTTTTCATTAATGGTTTTGATACAGAAATATTTTTGCATTCAAAGATTTGTAATTTTTGTCGTTTTTAATTTTTCGATTTTTTTGGCCAGTTTTCTATACCAACCCCTTGAATTGAAAAAAATTTCGACCCCAATTTTTTGCCTCCAATTGATTTCTATGGTCGACACTAGCATTTTGCTTTTTATTTGAGTTGTTTGTGATGAGTAATTACAGAGATATGGCCAAAAATGTGGTAAAAAGGGTCTAAAATGGGTAAATTTTTCAATGTGGATTTCCGCTTAACTTTGAAGTGCCATTACTTCTCCGAGAATTGAGAGATTTTTCTGAAATTTTAGGTGCTTATTAACTTCTGTTTTCTTTGCATTTTGAACTTTATTTGAGGTGATTCCGATAATTATTTCCTGAGAAATGGCCATTTTTGTGCTAAAAAGTATCAAACATGATAATTTTGACTTGAAAAGATCATCAAAATTGAAAAAAATTTCGACCCCAATTTTTTGCCTCCAATTGATTTCTATGGTTGAAACTAGCATTTTGCTTTTTATTTGAGGTGTTTCTGATGAGTAATTACAGAGATATGGCCAAAAATGTGGCAGAAAGGGTCTAAATTGGGTAAATTTCTAAATGTGGATTTCCGCTTAACTTTGAAGTGCAATTACTTCTCCGAGAATTGAGAGATTTTTCTGAAATTTTAGGTGCTTATTAACTTCTTTTTTCTTTGCATTTTGAACTTTATTTGTGGTGATTCCGATAATTATTTCCTGAGATATGGCCATTTTTGTGCTAAAAAGTATCAAAAATGTTAATTTTGACTCCCTTCCAAACTTTGAAATGTCATAACTTTGCCAGAAATCCACCGATTTTTATGAAATTTGATTTTTCATTAATGGTTTTGATACAGAAATAATTCTGCATTCAAAGATTTGTAATTTTTGTCGTTTTTAATTTTTCGATTTTTTTGGCCAGTTTTCTGTACCAACCCCTTGAAAAGATCATCAAAATTGAAAAAAATTTCGACCCCAATTTTTTGCCTCCAATTGATTTCTATGGTTGAAACTAGCATTTTGGTTTTTAATTGAGGTGTTTCTGATGAGTAATTACAGAGATATGGCCAAAAATGTGGCAGAAAGGGTCTAAATTGGGTAAATTTCTAAATGTGGATTTCCGCTTAACTTTGAAGTGCAATTACTTCTCCGAGAATTGAGAGATTTTTCTGAAATTTTAGGTGCTTATTAACTTCTTTTTTCTTTGCATTTTGAACTTTATTTGTGGTGATTCCGATAATTATTTCCTGAGATATGGCCATTTTTGTGCTAAAAAGTATCAAAAATGTTAATTTTGACTCCCTTCCAAACTTTGAAATGTCATAACTTTGCCAGAAATCAACCGATTTTCATGAAATTTGATTTTTCATTAATGGTTTTGATACAGAAATAATTCTGCATTCAAAGATTTGTAATTTTTGTCGTTTTAAATTTTTCGACCTTTTTTGGCCAGTTTTCTATACCAACCCCTTGGAAAGATCATCAAAAGTGACAAAAATTTCGACCCCAATGTCTTTACTCCAATCGATTTCTATGGTCGAAACTAGCATTTTGCTTTTTATTTGAGGTGTTTCTGATAAGTATTTACAAAGATATGGCCCATAAAATATTGGCCCAAAATGTTTATTTTTTGATTAGCATCAACCCTGTATTTTTGAAGTGGCGTAACTTCGGCAACTTTTAACTCGTTTTCATGAAATTTAAGTTTTCTGAAATCTTTTTGATCCCAGTTTAATAATGTTTTTTATTTGAGATCTTTCTGATAAGATTTTCTTGAAATATGACCAAAAATGTGCTAAAAATTGGACACAGTTTTCATATTTTTGAAATCTTTTCCAGCTTTGATACATCGGATCCCAATTGACCGCAAATCGTATTATTTTTTAATTATATATTTTTCAGTTTTAAATATATATAATATATGTTTCTATATATCAATAGTTTGTGGAATGAAATAATTCGTTACATGCGAGACTTAAGGAACTAAATTAAAAATAAAAAGTCGCTACTAAGGTGCAGACACACATACATCTTCAAATCCATTATAGTATATAGTATAAGGTGTATTTATGTATATATGTATTTGCATATTTGGTAAGTTTTGGACGTCTAAAGCAAGGAACAACCTCAACATTTGCTTATGACCAACAAAATGAGGATGAGCTCAACAGCCAGGAATCGCAACATCTGTGAGGACAACTCTAAATTGGACCTGATTTGTGCACCACAGAGGTTGCAAGACAGCTGTTCCGATGGTGAGGATGAGATATGTGACATTTAGTTAGGGCTGATTCCTCGCAGATCGTTGACATAAATTCATTTTTACTAAAAGTGCTAGACGAAGTGTTTGTCGAATGAAAGCTGTGCTTAGTGCGATAAACAGTTAGAGAGAGATTTACATATATCTAGACTATAGCTAGATAACATTAGAGAGTATTCGTAATGTGCGTATGTGTGGAACTTAAATTATACTATATATCCTAGTTAAAGAGACGCTTCAGTATGCTCTGTATGGTCGCCAGCGACTGATCCTCTATGAGGAACGTGCGATGATTGCCCTCTACTGTGTGAACCTCCACAGGTTTTGTGCAGACCTACAAATGGGAAAATTTAGATAAATACAAATTCTGGGATAACATGGTCAGTTAAAGTTTACCTCCTTGAGACGATAGTCTTCGTCCATTTTGGCTGAGTTATCTGTGGGCTTGACCAGCGTCACCTTCGACTTTAGCTTCAGCTTGGGCTTATATTTATCTGCCAACTCCAGTTTCTTATAGAATAATGTGGCCGCAATTTTAATCTAAGTTTTAATATTTTAAATGTTAGTTAGGTTCTTAGAGAGGTATCCAGAATTTGTCACTTACAGTTTCAACGGGCTGTGTGATCTCCACGCTCATCAACTCTGCAAACTTCTCCAACTTCTCCTCCCAGGTGGGTATGACTAGCAGCAGACGCACCAACTGCAAAAAAAAAAAGGATTACAATTTAGTGAAAGTCCTTACTATGGTATATTGAATATATCTAAACGGAGAGAGGTCATTTAGGACAGAACCTATTAACATTTGCTCCACTTATGAACCTAACCACAAATCCGAAACTCACCGCTTTGTAGTCAATGTTGGCGAGGACCAAGGCAAAGTAGGCCAGACCGTAGCTCTGGTTACTGTTGTCGTCATCCACGGTGTAGCGCTGCTTGAAACTGCTCGTATACCAGTTGACATAAGTCGGAGCACCGTCCAGCATGACCACGTTGGCAATCTCATTGGTCTCCTCTAGTATTGCCGCCATCACGTAAGTTAGCAGGCAGCCAAAGGAGTAGCCGGCTAGTTTATAGGGACCCTTGGGCTGAACCGTGCGAATCTGTTTGATGTAGAAGCGGGCCACAGCCTCCACCGACTCCAGTGGCACCGTCTTCGTGAACTGCAGGCCATAGGCGGGTACCTCCAGACGCTTGGCGAGCGGTGCCAACGCAGTGGCGAAACCTTCGATGGGCGCAATGAAGAAGATGGGTGTCTGATTGCTGGTGGCGGTCGCCTGTGTCTCTAGACGCAGTAGCTCCTCGGTGGGTATCAGCGATGTGGTGAACACAACCTGTGTTCCATCGCCCAGTGGACTGGCTGTGCGGGATGGTGGCGAGGATGATTTGCCCGTTCCGGGCTCAGGTGTAACCTCAGCTCCTGCCGCTGCCGCTGGCTTAACCTCGACACCGCCATCCATTTCCTTCAGAGCACCAAAGGTAAGTTGCCTAATCTCCTGTGTGGACAGCACAATATCAAAGTTACGCTCCAGCGTCTGCTTGATCTCCGCACCCATCAGCGAGTCCATGCCCAGATCCGCTAGCGATGCGCCATCCTGTATGTTCTTCGTGTCCCGCAGTCCCAAGATATTCGAGATGGTGGCTATGAGACTGACCCCAGCGGAGGAATCTGACTTGCGCTTCTCGGCTACCACCATCGAGGCCAGTACAGGATGTGGTTGTTGCAGGAATAGATCGATAGTCAGCAAGCAAGAGGGCATGCGCTGTGGCAAAGTACCTCCAATGACGGTATCGTTATCCCCGAGGTTCTCTAGTACCAGGCCAGTGTCTCCAATGGCGCCCCACTGTATGGCGGTACCGGGGAAGCCGCTGACCTGTCGCTGCTCGCAGATGCGCTCCATGGCAGAGTTGGCCAGGCCATAGTTTGACTGTCCGATGTTGCCACGTCCACAGGATACGCTGGAGAAGCAGATGAAATAGTCCAGCTCTGTGCAGATGCTACGCGAGTATTGATCCAAGTACTTGGTTGCGGTCACCTTGGGATCGGCCACCGCCTTGAAGTCCTTGGCGGTCTGATCCTCCAAAAGGGCATCCCTCAGCACAGCAGCGAGGTTAAAGATGCCTCCGACAAGCGCCAACTTGTTGCTAGCCTCCAGCAATTTCTTGGCTCCGTCAGGCGTGGTCACATCATTGGTATCGATGACAACCTTGACGCCACGCTCTTGCCAGCGGCGAATCATCAATCCCTGGTAACCCGTCTTCACGCCCGAGCGGGAGGTCAACACGATGAAGCGAGCGCCGCGTGAAACCAGCCAATTTGTCAATTCCAAACCGAATCCTCCCAATCCGCCTACCAGTATGTAACTCTTCTCGGGATGCATATAGGTGCGTGGAATGGCCTGAATCAGTCTAGGTTTGGGCAGCAGCGTCTTCTTGCCTTCCTCCTCTTCCCGGACCTTAATGACCACCTTGCCAATGTGCTTGCCAGAGGCCATGAAACGGAACGCCTGCTCCACCTGCTGATCATTGAACACAGATGTGGGCAGAGGCACCACGGCACCATTCTTAATACCCTCCGCCACCAGAGAAACCACCTGGTTCTGCATCTCCTCCTCACCCTCCATCACACTGTCCAGCAGGATGCCATGGAACGAGGTGTTCTTAAGGAACACGGACATTCCCAAGGGGCTGTTGTTGCTCAGATCGAACTTGCCAATCTCCAGGAAGCGTCCATTCAATCCTAGGCAGCGAATTGAGGCTTGAAGCTTCTCCTCCGAGAGTGAGTTCAGGACCAGATCTACACCCTTGCCCAGGGTCTCGCGCATCACCAGTTGTTCGAAGGAAGTGTCACGGGAGTTACCAATGTGCTTGGCCTGCAGCTTGGGGAAGCGTTTCAGGAGGAACTCGCGTTTCTCCTTGCTGCCCACCGTCGTGAACACCGTCAAGCCATGATGCAGTGCAACAGAGATGGCCGCCTGACCCACTCCGCCCGAGCCCGCATGAATGAGTATCTTCTCGCCCTTCCTCATCTGTCCTCGCACGACGAGCGCATAGTAGACGGTGGCATAGACACAGGGCACAGTGGAGGCCTCCTCCATGGTCCACTTGTCGGGGATCTGCCACATCATGCGCTTACTGGCCAGGCAGGTGGTAGCCAAGGATTTAGCAGGCACCATGGCCATGACACGACGTCCCTGGGTGTCTCTGCCGGCAAACTCCAGACCCAAGACGCAATCCTGCTCGGCCAGGTCACCTGGTAGAGCATCGGCCGCCAGTTTGCCAGAGGATAACATGACATCCCGGAAGTTAACCGGCGCATAATAGACAGTGCAGTTCTCCAGCTGCTGGTTGGACTCCTTGGCACCCTCGATCCACTTGAGTGAGGCGAGATCTCCCTTCACCAAGGCATTCACATAAGCATGTTCCACGGGCAGAGTAGCCTGTTGGGTCTCCAGCTTGATATGGCGGTAGGTGCCCCAATTGCCGCCCTTAAGTACGTTCGAGATGAGATCCTTCTCCAGCTGTGACCGATAGAGAGCGCCACTAAGGGAGAACTTCTCCACCTTCTTGTCCTGAACAAAAACGAGACGTGCATATTTGCCGCCATTTTCATTCTTAATGCAGGTCATCAATCCCACGGCGCCAAAGAGCTCCTCCTGCTCACAGACCACATACACATACTGCTCTTCGGTCTGAGCCTTGGCCAGTGCCTGCTGTAGCTGCTCCACCCACTGGAAGTGCTGTTCGGTAACTTGGACCACCACATACTTGCGGGATTTGAGGTCCAGACGACGCCTTGCCAGCACCAGGATGCGGCTGCTGCCCAAGACCTGCTCCTGGACAGCTACCAAATCGAATTTCTCGAGCAACACACGTCCCGACTTTGCATAGCTGGCCATAGTCTCTTCCAAGATGAGAAAACCTCCCTCCTTCAAACTGGCCAAGCTATGCTCCAACGTCTTGGTATCTGGACGGGCCAGCACATCCAAGCCGTAGACAAAATGACAGTTCTGCTCCACGGGTTCCTTGAGCACATCCTTGGACAGTACACGTACACCCGAATCTCCCAGAGTGCTGGCAATCAGCTCCTCATTGTTGTTAGAGGTCACAACCGCCACATCTCCGGTGAGCACGGGTTCGCCCTCAATGATCTGCAGCAGCTGCTGTGCCATCAGCACATCCGGATTACGTCCGTTGGCCAACTCCACGCCCTTCAGCTTGACTGCGCCGCTGGAGTTCTCAATGATCAGCTGTATGGCGACATCCAGAGCATGGAGACGCGCCTTCTCCGTATTCTCGTTCAGCTCTGTGAGGACATTGTTGTTGGGCACAAAGCTATAGCGCTCCAGAGTGGGGGGGTTCTGTGTTCCAGGACGACGTTGGGCGAGAGAAGCCTTCAATCCGCGCAACTCCACGCCGCCGCTCTTAATGACATTGATGTCGTTGTACCAGGAGACGGGCAATCCCACATCCTGATTCAAATCACGTACCGCCTCCAAATGCTTGAGAGGATTGATGACTGCACGCTCAATGCGCGTGGGCAGATAGAGTTCACGGAGATTCTTGCTCAGTATGCTGAACTGCAGCATGGTGTCCATGAAGCTAATCCAGTTATCCACCCACTGCAGCTGCCCGGCGGAGGCATACGTATCCGAGCTGATGATGCCACGGAAGATGCCCGCATAGTCGTAGCCACGAAGACGCAGCTCCTTGTAGACATCGTTGGTGGCCAGGGGCTTGGCCACTTGGCTAGCGATCTGAGGCTCCAGTGGCAGTTCCTCGCTCTCGATGGACTCGGGGATGGTGATGCGACCGGATACGGCCAAGCTGCCACTTTCACAGATCTCGAAGTTGCCGGTGCCGTCGAAGAAATTGATGCCGAACTTGACGACGGCGCTACGATTGAGGATCGTCGCCCGATGGAACACGAGATTCTCCATCACGACGGGTGTCTTATGGAACTCACCGCCCCGCTGCTTGGCGTAGGTCATCCAGGCCAGAGTCATATATCCGGTAGCAGGGAAGAGTATCCTGCCATCAATGGTATGGCCGGCGAGGAATGCGTCTTCCTCCTTGCTCAGATCAATCTCGATGATGGTCTCGCCGGATGTCGTCTCCTTGCCGAACTTGGGCACCAACCACTTCTGACTGTGATCCCAGCCAATCTTCGAGTTCAACATGGGTGTGCCACGACCCACCGGATAGGTGATGGGACGCACCAGGTTGAGCACCTGGGGCTGTGCTCCCGCCGCATACAGTTTACCCACATTGCTTAGGAAGAACTCCACGTTGTTCTCATGGCCCCGTTTCACCAGACTCAGATTGGTGGCATCCGGACCGAGGGCACGCTTGAGGATGGCCTGCAAAAGACCATGCGGGGCAATCTCGATGGAGATGGCGTTCTTGGGTACATGCTGCAGTGCCTCATGGAAGAGCACCGGCGACAGCAGATTATTAACATGGTAAGCAGCCGAGGATTGCTTGGCAATGGTGGTGCCCCAAGCAGACTCAGGAATGCTGGTGCTGATCCAGCGCTGGGTGCGATTCTTGGCGGTGGGTATGATCTTCTCCAGACTCTTGCGCAGCTTCGGACCCGCATCAGCAATGTATTTGCTGTGGAACGCATAGCCACTGCTGTTCACCGCCTTGGCAAAGACACCCTCCGCATTCAGCTCCGCAACGAAGGCCTCAATGGATGCTTCCGGGCCGGAGATGGTGCAGTTATCCTCGCTGTTGTGGCACACGGGGAAACAGTCGCTGGGCACACGCTTATGCGCTGCCTCCCAACTCAATCCAATAGCTGCCATCTTGCCCTTGGGCAGCTGCGTGTCCAGGATGCTCTTGCCACGCCAGTAGGCGGCGAGCACCGTCTGTTCCGGCGTGAAGCAGCCATCGGCATAGGCACAACCCAGTTCACCCACAGAGTGACCCACAATGCCATCAGGGTGAATGTTGAGAGAGGTCAGCAGATCGGTGAGGGCCACCTGCATGGCGGCGATGGAAATGAAGGAGTTGAGTATATTCTCGAAGCTCTTATCCGTGGAACGGGTGAGCACATCGATGAGATCGACGCCCTCGGGCTTGAGCACATCGGCACAACGTTGTATGGACTTGGCGAAGACATCAATCTCCATTAGATGCTTGGCCATGCTCGCCCACTGGCTACCCATGCCCGAGTAGATGTACCACACTGGACGCTTCTCATCCGAGTATTCCAGAACCTCACGCTGCAGGGAAGCGCTCTTCTCCGCACTGAGCACGCTGTAGCCACGGAAGTAGTGCAGGGGAATGGGTTTCGAGTGTATATCATTGATGAGCTGGAGGTACTCATCGTCATCCGTGTGATCTGCGGCTGATTCGAGCAGCTCCTGCACCGCCTCGAAGGTACGTCCCGAGGCGATCACCACCTTGGGTCCACCAATGCGTGGAGTGACCACTTTGGGCTTGGGGTTCGACTTGAGGATGACGTGGGCATTGGCGCCGCCAAAGCCAAAGGAGTTGAGGCCAATGATGCCACCATTCCAGGGTAGATTCTTGTCCACCACCTTGAGACGACCATCGACCAGACCATAGAGATCCGGATTGGGTTTGCTGTAGTGCAAATTGCCGGGAATAACGCCCTCCTCCATGGCAATCAGTATCTTGGCCACCGAGCAGACGCCCGACGCCGGCTCCGAGTGTCCCATGTTCGACTTGACGGATCCAATTAACAGGGGAGTGGAACGATTCTTGCAGAAGAAATCCGTAATGGAGTTGACTTCCTGGGGATCACCCACTTTGGTGCCGGTTCCATGGGCCTCCACGTACACAACATCATTGGGATTGAGGCCGATCTCCTCGTAGGTCTCGCGTATCAAGCGATTCTGCATGCTGCCAATGGGATAGGTTATGCCCTGCTCCTTGTAACCATCCGTGTTGGTGCGCACATTCAGTATGGAGGCATAGACTCTCCTGGCGGCGGAACTGCGTTGCAGCAGTAGCACCACACAGCCATCGGAACGCACGTAACCATTTCCAGACTCATCGAAGGCCTTGCAGCTGCCATCGGGACTCAACATGTTCAGCCGCTTGAATTGCAGCGACATGGTCGGCTTGAGGATTAGACCTGCTCCGGCTACCAAAGCATTGTCGATCTTGCCCTCGCGCATGTCCGAGAAGGCCTGTTCCAGCGCATAGAGCGAACTGGAGCAGGCGGTATCGATACTATAGCTGGGACCCTTAAAGTCGAAGGTGAAGGAGATGCGATTGGCGAACATAGCACGGGCACATCCCGTCAAGCCATAGCCGTTCACACGATCGGGATCACAGCACCAATGCTGCTCTGTCTCGGAGGCGGATACACCAATATATACTCCGGTGCGTGAGCCACGCAGATCCGTGGGATTCAAACCAGCATCTATAATCGCCTCGTGGGTAAGCTCGAGCAGCATGCGCAGCATGGGATCCATGCACTCCGCCTGCTTCTGATGTACGCCAAAGAACTGCTGATCAAAGTTCTCCAGATCCTCCTGCTTGATCTTGCCCATGCGCTCCGGCAAACCATACAGTCCTGTCCAGCAAAAGAGACTCTAATTAGTGGAAATGTTCGGGAATCAAGGTTACACGGAGACTTACCGCGCTCCCAACGCCTGGGATCATCAGTGACCATGTCGACACCATCGAACAGATTCCGCTTGAACTCCTCAATGCTGGAACTCTCGGGCAGACGCCCAGAGAAACCAGTGATGGCAACCTCATCGTTTAGCAGCTGCGGCTGCTGCTGACGGGGCGCATAGTGTCCACCTCCCAGGTCCAATTGGGGGGTTGACTCAGCGGTAATGACGTCATCGGCAAAACGAGCTGGCATCTTGTTGTTTGTTGAGTTATGTGGAGTTGGATTGGGATTAGCTAGGGATTGTCCTTTGGAGTTGGCCGGTGTTAGCTGCTGCTCGTCCTTGGGTGGCGGCTGCTGCTCTTCGAATCCGTCAGGTTGATGAGAATTCTGTTGCTTCTTGTTGCGACGTCGTCGGCGACGCAAAGCTTTGCTGCTTTTCCCGTTAGTAGCTGCAGTGTGCGGAGTGCTGTTATTGTTGTTGTGCTGAAGTGCAACAGTTTGCTGATCCACGGCTTGCAACAGTTTCGCGAAACTAAAAAGAAAATTCCATTTTCAATATCTCATACCAAATTATTTTCTCCAAAAAAATATAAAATGTCATCCTTTTCTAAAATAGCTCCGTTACATTAACTAAATGGTGCACTATTGCTAATTACTCTGGACAACACTGTTAATAGTGCGTACATAAGGTATTTACATATGTCTGTTAAGTTGGTGACGTTGCTTATTAACACTTTGCACACAGACATTTTGACATAAATTGTAAAACAATAATTACACCTACATATTTACACATATTTAACAATAAATAATGCACATTTTCATTCATAAATTTAAATTATTACGCGCCTCATTAATTATGCTGTTAACAGCTGTAAGTGAACTAACAGCGTTTAACTTGCTGTTAGCAATGCTCGAGAGCAGATGCTCAAAGCTGCTAGTTATTTTTATTATTGGCAAGTGTTTTTATGCAGTATTCCTATTCACATTATTAAGCTAAAATTTTATATACTTATACCATTAAAATTTTAAACAACACATAAACACATTTTCATTCATAATTTTATAATTTACGTAGCGCTGCACTAATTATGCTCAGCATGTTAGCTAACAGTGTTAGAGAAGCTGTTAGCTATGCTTATGGTTTTGCCGCGCTCTTGTCGAAAGCTTTTATTTTATGTTTAGCGCTCTCAAGAGCTTGGCCAACGAAGCGACCCGGTCGCTCTCTCGCTCGCTCACTCATTGTGGAAAGTTAGTAGTAATTGAAAATCAGGTGATTTCTGGTGAAGCTGTGCTTGCGCGCGTGCATTGACTGCCACAGCCGCCACTACGTCTGAGTCGGCATCTGTTTATGGCGTGATAGCGCCCGGCAATGTATACACATAAATTTATGTATTGCCTGTATGTCAGTCTGCTTGTAGCTGTCACTGTAGCAAACATAACAGAGCAATGCAAAACATGTTAACTTACTTAGGAGCGGAGGGCAAGTTCGCTCCACAGCTGACGGCAGCCCACACACACACACACACTGGCGTATTTTGCTTCACACACATATACACACACATACGTTTGGGCAAGCTGCTTTCTTATTCGCCGACAAAACTCGTACGATGTGCAGAATGAGAATGGCACAATAAAAGTAAAGGAAAAAAAAAGAAAAAAGAGAATAACTGAGTTAGAGTTGAACCGGTGGTTGCCAAACAAACGCTAACTCTGTCTATGTATGTATGTGTGTATGTGTGTGAATGAGTGTGCGTATGCATGGAAACAATATCAACAAAAATAAAAAAGCTTTCTATGACACGACACACAAATTCAAGCGAATATAAACAATGAATACATACAAATGCAGATAATGTATACACAAGTTATTAAGGCACTAAAACAATAATTGTGTGGGATAGGTTGTGTACATATCAAAATACATTCCATATATACATAACTGATATATTCATATTATTCTTTTTTTTAATTTGCAACTAAATATGTGTTATTGTATGTACATATGTATGTACACATGTATGTATACATTATTGCCGGCATGGTCTGTTTATGTTTATGCTTGCAGCTGAGAGCTTAAATGAACTGGAAAGCATAATTAGTGAGAGAGCAGCTAACTGAGAGAGTGAACGAGCGAGAGCGTTCTCTTCGGCATAATTTCACACTGACCGGCAACATCTCACTCACACACACTCATACAAGCACGCAGCTTCACATGTACGCAACCAGACATAAGCATGACGCCTGTGCATGAGCAATTTGTATAGAGAGCGACGCGTCGCGAGATAAGGTGGCGTGATTTCTCAAGTTCATTGAAGTATTATTCCAAAAAAAAGTCGTTTTTGTTGGTATTTAGCAATGTTTGTTTAATTTGTGCATGTGTGTTTGCTTTGGCTGTGGCAACAATTGATCGCATTTCGCATATCCTTTTACATTAATTATATATAGTATGTATGTATTGTGGAGCGACCGCACAAATTGCGTCATTAGATACACATAAACAAAATGTGTGTAAACACTGTTAACGGCAACAGTGTCACCCATTCAATTCGATGTCTCGCTCTCTCCCTTTTGCACTCACTTGGTAACCAAGCAGGCGGCAATTACATTATTTATTTATGCACTTCTAGTTCTATTTTGGTGGCAGTTATCGATTAAAAGACATTTGTAGCTAGTATATCGATATAATCTACATATTAGTTCCAGGTACATAACACGGTGCCACCCACGCCCCACTTTCGAGCACTTGAACGTGAGTCGTACGACCAAAGCGAGTGTCGCGCGCGCCTCAAGTTCATTGTCAAAGATAAGCGAGCGGAGGGGCGGGCGGTATGTGGAAAATAAAAGATGTGTATATATGTATGTACATATGTATGTATGCATGTAAGCAGCATGAGGTGATTAGCTTGAATGTTGCCTTTGCCGCCTAGTGATAAGACATCGTTCTACATATTTTATTTACTGGCATAATTCAAGTGCTGAATTAAATGATAATCACAATGTCATATATAATAAAATGTATTATATTTTTAGCCTAGGAAGTGAAAGCATTTTTGCATGGAAATAATTATCTATTGAGCAATATTTTCTTCGAAATTTTTCCAATAGATTGTGTCATCTTTTGTCAGCTACATACATACAGTATGTACTTATCTACATATTTTCCTTCTGTTCTGCTTTTGTATTGCTTTTTTTATGGAAATCATAGAAATCGAGAAAGCTCGTCTCGCAAATTAATGAAATGAAACCCTATCAATAGCAAACTGCGACTAACTAAGGGACTGCCAAGAAGCCTATAAACGTTTCTGAAAGTTATAAAAGTGCCGACTTGTTTTTTTCGTGATGATGATGAGATTTTCATGCAGTCCGAATTTAACAAACAAATGGTGTTCTCATTCTGGGAATTTGAACTCGCAAGTTATTAAATACACACACTTTGTAGTTAGTTAGTTAATAAAAGTTGAGCCTAAAGATGCGAAAGGTCAAAGTTTGACAAGACTAGGTGTGAAGTCAGCTAAAAAGTTTTGAAATTTTTGCACTGTGTGGTCAGCTGATATAATGCTAATTATTAAATCAACAATAATGTAATGGGAATTTCTAATAGGGTTTATCTCCCTAATCCGATTCTAAAGCAAACTTTTAATTCCCGCGTCACACTTATGCATGTGCTCATATACATATATGTGTTTAATTTTTCTCTCTTTTGCTTTCCTTTCGCTTTGCTTTGGCCACTTCACACACACACTCAGACAAACGCAAGCAACTCTGGCGTAGAGTGAGATCTATGTGTATACATAGAAATTTGCGCACACACATACACATATGCTGGCTGGTTGTATGGATGTGTGTATGTATGTTTGCAGAATACATACCTAAAAATCAGGCGATTCCTTGACAGCTGTTTTGTTGTGAGTCAAACGGCAACCACTTGGAGTTCTTCTTGGCTGTATTAGTGGGTGTGATAAAAAGTCGATAGACGGCGGTTTTCTTGCGCAGTTGGTCCTTACTGCTGGCCAAAAAAATCGTTGACTAACGTCACTTTATTAAATTAATTCCGTTTTGTTAAAATCCAAATGCAGCCAAAAACAAATTTTGTTGCTTGGCTTTTGATTGGGCACTTTTGTAATGTAGCACAATATATGTTTTTGTTTTTTTTTTATATATTAATATTTAAATTTTGCCATACACTTAATTTTCCACAGTTGTGTAGTTGGCAAAAGAAACTACCGCGATTGAATTCTGCACGCTTGTAATACGACAAAATATGAATAACGAATAGTCGGCGGCATCAGGTGAGCGCTGGCTTTTATACGAAAAACAGAGGCTGCAGCGACGCTGACCGAAAAGCTACTCTGAGAGCCGAGAGAGCCGGCCAGTGGTTGAGAAAAAGAGAGCGAGCGTGTAATGAGATAAGCATAGACATATAACAGCTGTTATGTTATGCCGCTGTTAACTGTCATACAGCGGATGCATACGCTTAACATGAGCATGAACATACATTATTAGATGCGTGATACTTGACAAATCGCTTCTCATCAGAATCGGACCACTTTTATTTGTGTAGATGTATGTATGTATTTATTTGTTGCTGGAAATAGTAAAAAGCTGGAACAGTAGGTAAGCATGGGCTGATTAATAATCGTCTTATAGATGAATGCCATTGATAAAAATTTGTATATTTATTACCTTATCTACAAATAACGCAAACAGTTCTTAAAACATTGTCAAGTACTGGGTGGGGTCAACAGAAGTCAGACAATCGAGTGATTCATCATTTGACAATATTATTATTTAAATATTTAGCAATTTATACATATTCTATATTAATTAATAATGCTACGTGTCTATTTCTGTAGAGCACTTTCGATTATTTCTAACGTTTGTGCCTCCTTGAGGAAGGTGCGATGAGTGCCAGCCACAACATGCAGATCTATTTGAGCGCGACAAATCTAGAAAAAAAATTTAAAAATTTTAAAATATGCGAAAGTATCAACGTATCAATACAATAAATATTATACAAATAATATTTTAAAAATATGCCACATCCAATTAGAACTTACCGCTTTTAGGCCATAATCGGCTTCCGTCATAATGGCATCATGTTCCGCAGATTTGATGAGCACCACATCGCTGTTAAGCTGCTGCACGTCTTTGTAGCTCTCTGAGAGCAAAAGCTTTTGCTTAAACATGCAGGCTGCTTGCTTGATCTGCAACAAGATAAAACTGTTAAGTCAACCGACGCTAACATTACAGCTCTATGTTATGTTAACTAACCACGTGCTTGTTCTGTTCTGTGTGCGCTGTTAAAGTATCTGCCAGCTTATCCAGCTTGGAGTTCCAACTCTTGAAGGGCTCAAGCTGTTGCAGCAACTGCATCGAAAAGGGAAATTATTTAAAGTCTATACACCTTCTCTCTGTCTCGTCTTGCTAACCTGATTGTAATCCACATCGGCTAACAGCGCTCCAAAATAGGCCAATGTCATGGACTGTTGGCGATTCAAGTCATCCGTCTGTTTCTTTGCTTCCTCCACATAGCCACTGGCCATGGTCGGCGCACCATCTAACATGATGACTTTGACGTCCAGGTGCAGCTGTTCTAGAGCCACACCAATGGCATGTGCCAGCAGACAGCCAAAGGAGTAGCCCACAATGTGATAGGTTCCACTAGGTTGCAGCTGTTGGATCTGTTGCAAATAGTAGGCGGCACAACTTGCGACCGAGCCCAGTGGCACTTGGTCGGTCCACTGCAAGCCATATGCTGGGTAGTGGAGCGATGCCGCCAGCTGCTCTACGGCCACTGTGAATCCCTCAATCGGCGCCAAGAAGAAAACGGCGGGTTGAGTTGAATCCTGCTTAGCCTTGGAGGCCAACCTTACTAGCACCTGTTTCGGTATAACCTGCTTAGCGAACACATGCCGAGTTTCATCTTGGATGCCATTGCTTTGACTGCTGGAGACCTTTTCGTTAGTAGTTGTCGCCGCCTTTGCCGGCTCTGGTGCAGATGGGTTGGACTGTGCATCTATCTGTTTGAGGGCTGTAAAGGTTAGTTGACGTATCTCCTGGGCAGAGAGCACTAGGTCATAGTTGCGTTCCAGCGTCTGCTTGATCTCTGTGCCCATCAGTGAGTCCATGCCCAGATCAAAGAGACTTGTCTTGTCCTGTATACTCTGCACATCCCGCAGTCCCATAATGTTTGCTATGGTGGCGATCAGACTTGGCCTGCTTGACGTCTCCGCCTTGCGCTTCTCGGCGACTACCATGGAGGCCAGTACCGGATGCGGTTGCTGCATGAACGTGTCCAGTGTCTGTAGGCAGCTGTTCATGCGTTGAGGCAATGTGCCGCCAATCACGGTATCATTGTTGCCCAGGTGCTCTATAATCAGTCCCGTGTCTCCGATGGCGCCCCACTGTATGGCCGTGCCGGGGTAGCCCTCTGTCTGCCGCTGCTCACAGATGCGTTCCATGCTGGAGTTAGCAAGTCCGTAGTTAGTCTGGCCGAGATTACCCCTGCCTGATGTCAGACTGGAGAAACAGATGAAGTGATCCAGCACGGGACAAAACTGCCGGGAGAGTAGATCCAGGTGCCTCGTTATGGATACCTTGGGTGCGGTCACTGCTTCGAAATTGCGCACGGTTTGCTGCTCGAAGGTAGTATCCCTTAAGACTGCAGCCAGGTTAAAGATGCCTCCCACCACGGCCAGCTGGTTGCTCGCCTCCAGCAACCTCTTGCATCCCGCCGATGTCGCTGCATCATTGGTATCCAGAAGTATTTTCACACCACGCTCGTGCCAACGGCGGATCATCAGCGCCTGGTAGCCCGTCTTCAAACCCGAACGGGAGTTCAGTACAATGAAGCGTGCGCCTCGTGTAACCAGCCAATTGGTCAACTCTAATCCGAATCCTCCCAATCCGCCCACCAGTATGTAACTCTTCTCGGGATGCATATAGGTGCGGGGTATTGCCTGAATCAGTCGAGGTTTGGGCAGTGCCCCAGGTTGCTCCTCATTTCGAACCTTAATTACCACCTTTCCGATGTGCTTGCCTGAGGCCATGTAGCGGAACGCCTTCTCGATCTCTTGGTCTGTAAAGACGGTGCTGGGAAGCGGAATAACAGCACCGCACTTGATGCCCTCCGCCACCAATGAGACCACCTGCTTCTGCATCTCCTCCTCACCCTCCATCACACTGTCCAGCAGGATGCCATGAAACGAGGTGTTCTTAAGGAACACGGACATACCCAAGGGGCTGTTGTTGCTCAAATCGAACTTGCCAATCTCCAGGAAACGTCCATTCAATCCTAGGCAGCGAATTGAGGCTTGAAGCTTCTCCTCTGAAAGAGAGTTGAGTATCAACTCTACTCCCTCACCTTGAGTTTCACTCATCACCAGCTGTTCGAAGGATGTGTCACGGGAGTTACCAATGTGCTTGGCCTGTAGCTTGGGGAAGCGTTTCTGGAGGAACTCGCGTTTCTCCTTGCTGCCCACCGTCGTGAACACCGTCAAGCCATGATGCAGTGCAACAGAGATGGCTGCCTGACCCACTCCACCCGAGCCCGCATGAATGAGTATCTTCTCGCCCTTCCTCATCTGTCCTCGCACGACGAGCGCATAGTAGACGGTGGCATAGACACAGGGCACAGTGGAAGCCTCCTCCATGGTCCACTTGTCGGGGATCTGCCACATGAGATTCCTATTAGCCAGACAGTTGGTGGCCAGTGACTTGGCCGGTACCATGGCCATAACACGACGCCCATGGGAGTCTCTGCCGGCAAACTCTAATCCTAGCACGCAATCCTGTTGTGCCAAGTCACCTGGCAGAGCATCTACACTGAGCTTGCCCGAGGCGAGCATCACATCTCGGAAATTAAGGGGGGCGTAATACACGCTGCAGGATTCCCATTGCTGCTGCTGCTGTGGACTGTGATGACGTGGACTCTCGATCCACTTGAGAGAGGAGAGATCTCCCTTCACCAAAGTGTTGACATAGGCATGCTCCACGGTTAGGAGCGGTTGCTGAGCGTCCAGTGGCAGATGGCGATAGCTGCCCCAGTTGCCATTCCGATAGACATTGATGGCCAATTGCTTGTGCAACTGTGGCTGGTAGAAGGGTTCAGAGATGGAGAAGTTAGGTAGCTGTTGCTGCTGTAGGAGATATAGATGAATTTTCTGACCACTCTGCTCCCGCTGCAGGCACTTAATGAATCCAAGCGCGCCAGTACTGGGCTCTCCTTGGGAGACAACATAGATCTTGTCATCGGTTTTATTGAGTGCCTGTTTGAGTTCCGCGATCCACTTAAAGTTGTCGTTGGAGATGCGCACAGTGGTAGAGTGGGACAGGTCCCGCTCTGAACAGCGTCTGGCAAGGATCAGCACGCGTTCATTGTCGTAGTGCTGCTCCAGTAAGGGCAGTTGATGCAATCCCTGCAGCTTGTCAGCTCCAGTGGAAATGTAGTTCGATCTAGGCTCGTCGAGGAGCAGGAAACCTGTCTCCGGCTTGAGGCTCGACAGACTGTGTGGAAATAGTGGATCCTTAGAGGTCAGCACATCCCTGGCATAGATGAAATCCCACTGCCCAGCAGCAGTAGGATCCAGTATAACCTTTACGCCTGCTTCCTGCAAGACCTTAGACCATTCCTCACTCTGCTTGGGGGTGGTCACCACGCTGAGGTCCGCAACCACAATAGGTTCCCTTTCGATTAATTCCTGCAGCTTAGTCGCCATCGGTTGTTCCCCCGCCAGCTCCAATCCCTTGAGCTTGCTCAGGCCACCACAGTTTTCCATAATCAACTGCAGGGCTATGATCAATGCCAGCTGCTGCTCCCGCTGCTGTTCACCACCTCGAGGTACCGCTGTCTGCTGATAGGGCACGAAGCTGTACCGCTCCAACGTGGCCGCACCCAGCTGACCACCACCTCGCCGCTGCGTCTGCGCGGTCTTTATGTTGTGTATTTCAATTCCGCCGGACTTGACCACGGAGATGTTGCGGTAGTAGGAGACGGGCAGCTTCTGTTGATGCTGCTTCACCAGCTCCAAGTGCCGCAGGGGATCGATCACAATACGCTCGATACCCGTGGGCACATAGAGTTCACGCAGATCTTGGCTGAGTATGCGATACTGCAACATGGTGTCCATGTAGCTGATCCAATTGTTGTTCGTCGTCCACTGCAGTCGCCCAGCCACGCCCAGCACATCCGTTTCCAGTATACCCTGGAAGACGCCACTGTAGTCGTATCCACGCAGCCGCAGCTCCTTGTAGACATCATTTGTGTTGAGCTTGGCTGACCCGGCGCTACCGGGCAGATCCACCAGCTGCAGCTGCTCCTGCTGCACATTGACCAACAGCTGTATCCGGCCTGAGGCGACTAGTGTGCTGCCTTCACAGATCTCAAAGGTGTTCCCGCCCTGGCAATAGTTGAGGCTAAGCTTAACCGAAGCCTCGGAGCTCAGTCCAAGTATGGTGGCGCGATGGAAGACCACATCCTGAAAGAGGACTGGCGTACGCTGGTAATCCTTGGCCTGCTGCTGGGCAAGCATCATCCAGGCCAGCGTCAGGTAGCCCGTGGCGGGGAAGAGTATCCTCCCATCGATGCAGTGTCCCGCTAGAAAAGCATGCTCCTCTTTGGTAAGATCCAAATCGATGGTAAGCTGCCCTCCCTGTCGTCCGCCCTTGAACTTGGGGTAACTCCAGCGTTGAGTGTGATCCCAGCCCACCAAAGAGCTGAGCATGGGCGTGCCACGTGAGACGGGATAACTAATCCTGCCTTGTGGCAGACCCAATCCTCTTAGCTGAGGCTGCCCGCCCGCCGCATAGAGCTGTCCCAGCTGGCCAAGCAGGAACTCTACATTGTCCACATGACGACGCTGCATCAGACTCACGTAGCTAATCCTTGGACTTAGCGTGCGCAGTATGGCTCGGAAGAGACCATGTGGAGCAATCTCCACAATCAATGCATTTTCTGGAATATGCCGGATGGCCTCATTGAAGAGCACCGGCGAGATCAAATTGTTGATGAAGTAGGCGGCGGAAGCAGTGCGACTGGCGGGCGTTTGCCAATCCTGCTCCAGCACACTAGTGCTAAGCCAGCGCTGAGAACGCTGCTTGGGCTTCGTGATCAGCCGCTCTAGATTCTGGCGTAGCATGGGTGCCGCATCCGCTATATATGGGCTGTGGAAGGCGTAGCCTCCCGAGCCCACGGCACGCACAAAGATGCCATCTGCCTGGAATCGTGCGATCAGCGCATCCATGGAGGCAGTGGGTCCCGACACAGTGCAGTTATCATCGCTGTTGTGGCAGACGGGGTAGCAATCGCTGGGTAGCTTCGTCTTGATCTCTGACCAGCTGAGACCTACCGCTGCCATTTTGCCCTGAGGCAGACCCGGCGTCTCCAGCACGCTCTTGCCACGCCAATAGGCGGCCAGCACCGTCTGCTCCGCCGTCAGGCAACCATCTACGTAGGCGGCGCCCAGCTCACCCGCCGAGTGACCTATGATGCCGTCCGGACGAATGTCCAGGGCGCGCAGCAGATCTGTCAATGCGACCTGGACGGCAGCTATAGAGACAAAGGAGTATAGCATGTTGTCGAATGTCTGCTCCGTTGAGCGGGTTAGGACGTCCAGTAGGTCAAAGTTGAGCGGGGAAAGCGTCTAAATAATGAAAGAGGTTATACAAAAGTTATCGATATATTATCGATCATCAAGATAAGTTAAAGGCTATCGAGAAGAGAAATAACCGAACATATGCAATTGAGGAGAAGCGGAACTCACCTCGGCACAGTGTTCAATAGACTTGCGGAACAATTCCAGTTGCATGAGATCCTTGGCCATGCTGGCCCACTGGCTTCCCATGCCCGCATAGACAAACCAAATGGGACGCGGTTCCTCCTCATAGGGCAGCACTTCCACCTTGGATACACCTTCCGCATGTAGCACAGCGTATCCTCGATATGGATGCATGGGTATGGGACGGTTGTGTACATCGTTGATTAGTGCGAGGAATTCATCGTCCTGCCGATGCTTGATAGCTGCGTCCAGCAACTGCTGGACTGCCTCCTGCGTGCGTCCCGAGCAGACCACTAGTTTCAACGGCTGCTGTTCCGAATCCTTAACTCTAGGCTTGACCTTGGCCTTGTCATAGGATTGGAGTATGACGTGAGCATTGGCACCACCAAAGCCGAAAGAGTTCAGGCCAATGATGCCACCATTCCATGGCAGATTCTTGTCCACCACCTTGAGGCGTCCCTCGACTAGTGCTGGCACCGCCGGATTGGGGTTGCGATAATGTAGATTTCTGGGTATGACGCCCTCTTCCATGGCAATGATCATCTTAGCCAAGGCGCTAACGCCTGACGCCGGTTCCGCATGTCCCATATTCGATTTGACGGAGCCAATTAACAGCGGATTGGGTCGTCCCGAGTGACAAAAGAAGTTGGCCAACATATTGGCCTCCTGGTCATCACCCACGGGTGTGCCGCTGCCATGCGCCTCCACATAGACAACGCGATCTGGATTCAGACCAATCTGATTGTAGGTCTCTTTAAGGAGTTCTAGTTGCATGCGACCGTCGGGAAAGGTCACACCTTGCTCCTTGAAGCCATCCGTGTTGAGACCCACATTGAGTATCGTCGCGTATATGCGTTTGGCCCCCGGACTGCGTTGGAGGAAGACCACGGCACAGGTATCCGCTCGAGCGTAACCATTCGCAGCTGCATCGAAGGTCTTGCAGGAGCCGTCCAGGCTAACAATGCCCAATCGAAGGAACTGCAACGCAAAGATCGGTTTCAGTATCAGATTGACTCCAGCTACGACGGCGTAATCACAGCGTCCTGCTCGCATATCCTCAAAGGCATGGGACAATGCCACCAGCGAACTGGAGCAGGCGGTGTCCACAATAAAGCTGGGCCCCTTGAAATCGAATGTGTAGGAGATTCGGTTGGCGAACATCGCACGGGCACATCCCGTCAAGCAATACCCATTGATTGTGGTTGGTTCCATATTGGGGATCTCGTGCTCCGTCTCCACAAAGGACAGTCCAATGTAGACACCTGTGCGGCTGCCCCTTAACTGCACTGGATTAATGCCGGCATCCACAATTGCCTCATGCGTCAGTTCGAGGAGCATGCGCATGCAGGGATCCATCAGTTCCGCCTGCTTTTGATGCACGCTAAAGAACTTCTCGTCGAACTTCTCCAAATCCTGGTCCCGCATCTTGGCCATACGCTCCGGCAGACCATATATGCCCGCCTCCCAGCGCCTAGCATCGTTGTTCACCATGTCGACGCCATTGAGCAGGTTCTGCTTGAACTCCTCGATGTTGCTACTCTCTGGTAGTTTTCCCGACAATCCCGAGATTACAATTTCAGCACTCTCAGAGGATTGGGAACATTTCGAGTGTCTCACATCAATTGGCGACGTTGATATATCCTGCATTTGAGGCATTCTTATGATTGGTTTATGGGTATAACTAACTACGGAGGTTATATGTAAAGAGAATTTTCGATCTTGAAAACTTTGCAATTAGAAGTAAATTTGGGTTTAAAATCTAAATATCTGATATTTCTGTTGGTCCAATAAGAAAAAACTTTTCCTTTAAGTAGTGTTATGATCTGAGGTCTTATTTTACCATTCCCCATTATCCATCACTGATATTTTTAAATTATATTGCATTTTCATTAAATTCATAAAGGATATTCAAAATTTACACTATTTTCCAAAACATTTACATTCAGACATTATCAAATTTCTTTTCACGTCCCTTATCAATTTCTTTTACAGTTGACCCATCAAATATTTATATATTCACTGGTTACCTAATCGAAATGCGGGACTCAGCCTTATAAATAGTATATTCTATATGTTGTTATAATGGGTATGGCACGACAAATCGTATGTGTTTCCATGCAAACTAATCACAACAAATTTAAATTGATAATGAGCTGATATAGCTAATGCAATAAACTTTTCAACACATTGCACATTCTTTCACTTTTTTCACTGTTGGAAAGTTCCAAAAGATTATTCAAGATTAATTCTTGATATCTAAGGAATTTTAAGAAGAATAGATCTCTGTTTTTTTTAATAATGTTCGGCACATTTTATATTAAACACCATCACAATTTATTACTCCGTCCATTTTTCATATGAATGTCCTTTTTATCCTTTGCATATATTTTTTATAATTGGTAATATCATTGTAAATCCAAAAAAAAAAACCATGGACTCACTTTAAAAAGAATTTGTTTTTGAACTATTGTATCCTTTTGATGAGTGATATCCTTTATGATATTTATCCTTTTTCTTGTCTTACGGAGTGTTTAAGGATATCCCGTGTGTATTTATTTGTTAGAAGGATAAGCACAATTTCCCGTTATATACGCGTTATCTATTCTTTCTAATATCGTATGTTTTATCGTTCCCGAGTTAAGCCCACGGCGCACTGAACGCTACGCGCAATTGTCGCCTCCCTTTTACGCACTCGCTTAGAGAACCCTAGTGATGGGCAGAGGGGATGGGTCGGTTGGTGGTAGTGGGTATGGAGTGTAAAAGCTGCATAAATAATTATAGGTTGCATATAGGCGCGCACACCACAAATAGATACCCAAATACAATCAAATACACAACCCGATTTCATAATGCGATCAATCGCAGAATTCCATTGAATAATTCATGTGAAATGCTAAAATCCAAAACAAAAACCCAAATAGAAACTGCGACACAGCAGACGAAAATGCTTGTAATTAGAAGAACGAGCACAAAACACAACGATCAAAAAGGAAACGAAGAAGAAGCAGCGGCAGCGGCAGAGGCAGCGAAAGAAGAAGCAGAGTGCATTAGACGATCGCCATGTTGACCTAGTTGCCGGCGGCAGGCAAGTTCAATAACACACGGCATAGATAAATAAACACACGTATACTCAGTTTTATTTTAGTATGGATAGTTTGCATAGTGCTTCTGTCACTAATCGTACATTTCGTTCTTTTAAATTTAGCATAATTCCCTCAATTGCGCCTATTCTTTTTATTGATCGCAATGCGTTTTCGCTTAAGCCCCGAAATAACATTTGGTTTTCGCTTAAGCCCTGTAACATCTTTTGGTATTCGCCGTGGCCTCCGCTAAGTAGAAATTTTCAATATAAAAATCCCTGTTTAATATCTCTTATATATGTACATATATACTTTTTTGTTTACCTTTCGTTTAGCAATTTTGAATGTCAGACGTGTGGAGTTGAGAGGTTTGCTCAGATGGAAAAGTCCCAAATTTTCGCCCAACTTCACGCCAAATTCGACAGCTTGCCACAGGCCGCCATAAGGCGCAACGATATTATCGTCCACCGCCCCCTTTAGATTCTCAACAAAATCATAAATGCTACAGGCTGCAATGTCAACAATTTTGAATGTTTTTTTTATTTATTTTTATTGTTTTGCTTACCTAGATTGGGCTGTTGGGTGATGAAATACAACAAATAGGGCAACAAAGTTTTTGTATTCACTTCCATTACTTAAAAACAATATATTCTACTAGATTTCTAGCTAACTAACTTAATACAATTGAAGTGTTGTGTGTGCAGCTCTAATTTCAAAGTAAATCATACATTTCTAACTTGGTTATGTTTATTAGATAGCCTACTAGTATAGTATAGTATTCTATTAAAACATAAAAGTCGATCTGATGCTGTCACGTCTGCGCTCTGTTTACTCTTTGTTTTCTTCTTACTTTCTTTTATCGATATATCGATAACATCTTTCAATAATGGTAAGATTTATTTACATAGAATGTAAACCTAACATACATTTCTATATAGTACATATCCTTCACATGTTGTAAATTTAACATGTACTTAAAGAAATTTAATTATATTGAATTAGAGCTTTTACTAAAGGCAAACTCAAATTCGTGAATTATTCATGAAATACGTATGTATGTATGCATACGTCAAAATGCATGCAGAGTATACGCTGGACTATCGATAGTCAAGGGGCCAGACGTCTGCAATGGGAATTGCCCGCAGCAACAACGAATCGAATTGAATGGAAATATTGCAAAATATTGTGCTAATTATAGTTAGTCGCATAGAATGTGAAATGAAAACAAAGACGCGTGCTACGTTTGTTATGGGCTGCACCTGATCGGCTGACTCTACTCGCTGCTCGGCTGATAACAGTGGCGAACAACAGACGAGCTGGAGGATTAATTCATTTTGGGTCAGCCTTGACCTTGATATGGCAATAGTCATGCTATACTTGTACTAGCCTAAGCGAAGTGAAGCGGAGCGATTCTCGCTTGCTCGTATGTTGAGCACATGAGGGAGATGTGATTAGTGTTTGGGCGCCGCGTGCCACCGTCTCGTCTATGTTGATAAGTGATAACATGCCGATTGGCCAGCCAGTCATAGAGGCGCTGACACCACCAAAAACAAAAAAAAAAAAAAACGATAATATTTATAGCGACGGAAATTTACACCAAACAAAAGCGTGTGCCACTCGACAAAGTTTTCATTTTTATGTCTCATCTTGATTGCTGCACGTCTCGGGAGCGCCATTCTTAATTTTTCTTTCTCTCTCTCATTCTCTACCTGTACTCTCTACTACCTGCACTATGGAATGCTTAAGCTGTTGCCCTTACATTGGAATTGTAATGCAGCTGATCAGCTGATAAGTGTGCTTTCCAACAGTTTCTCTCTCTCTCTCTCAACTCGCTCGCATATGCATCAAGGCACATGCATGTATGTATTCACGGTGACTTAAAGGTGATTCGTTTGCCCCTCTTGCCCTATTGGAAGTGATGCAAAAAAAGCATGGCGCAAGAGATGTAAAACTATTTCCAGCTACTTTACATTTCCAGGTGGCTTTCAAAGAGACCAATGGAAACTACCTTCTTCGTTGCTTACGCAATTTAAGTGTAGTCACCTCATTCATTCCAAATAGTAACAAATCTATGAGTGTATGCGATTTTCTTTCATTCATGCATACATATATTTAGCTCGTTAATTTATGTATAATTTATTGCTTTAGTTTAATCAACTCAAAGCATTAGCTCGTGGTTGGGATCGGCAGGTCACACGTTCCATATTGAAGCCAAAAGTACGACTACGCACGCCTCATAGCATTTACCTGGAATTACCTATGCATGTATTATTAAGCATAGCTGGGCATATGCTAATTAATAATTTATTTGGTAATTAATATGATTTAACAAGGCTCATATAATTATGGCAGCCCATAGATCCCATTTTCAGTCTTTATTTATAGCAGCAAAATTTAAAATTGATATATTTTAAAATAGGTTTTCGCGTTGAGCATTGGAACTAAAATATAATTTTTCTTTGCATACTTCTAGGACACATCGAATAATTTTTTTAGTTTTAAGAATCGCCACATTCCCTTATGGGGCGCCAAAAGCCGAGTCAATTTTCAGATCCGATAGTCATTAAAATAATAGCTATATTGAAACCCTACGCTTTTTCAATGTTGGATTTTGGCCCAGAAATTCCCTCAAAACTTTAAAATGGCATCACTTTTTCAAAAATCATCAGATTTTAAAAATTTTTGCACCAAAATCATGGTATTGAAATTTCTGATCGAATGGTATATAAATCTCAAAATCGAAAATTGGAACCTATCGAAGTCTGATTTTCACCCACAATTTCCAGCTTATAGTCCCCTCAAAACTATAAAATGGCATAACTTCTTCAAAAATCATCAGATTTTCAAAATTTTTGCACCAAAATCATGTTATTGAAATTTCTGATCGAATGGTATATAAATATCAAAATCGAAAATTTGAACCTATCGAAGTCTGATTTTCACCCACAATTTCCAGCTTATGGTCCCCTCAAAACTTTAAAATGGCATAACTTCTTCAAAAATCATCAGATTTTCAAAATTTTTGCACCAAAATCATGGTATTGAAATTTCTGATCGAATGGTATATAAATCTCAAAATCGAAAATTGGAACCTATCGAAGTCTGATTTTCACCCACAATTTCCAGCTTATGGTCCCCTCAAAACTTTAAAATGGCATAACTTCTTCAAAAATCATCAGATTTTCAAAATTTTTGCACCAAAATCATGGTATTGAAATTTCTGATCGAATGGTATATAAATCTCAAAATCGATAATTTGACCCTATCGAAGTCGGATTTTCACCCACAAATTCCAGCTTATGGTCCCCTCAAAACTTTAAAATGGTATAAATTCTTCAAAAATCATCAGATTTTCAAAATTTTTGCACCAAAATCATTTTATTGAAATTTCTGATCGAATGGTATATAAATCTCTAAATCGAAAATTTGAACCTATCGAAGTCTGATTTTCACCAAAAATTTCCAGCTTATGGTCCCCTCAAAACTTTAAAATGGTATAACTTCCTCAAAAATCATCCGATTTTCAAAATTTTTGCACCAAAATCATGGTATTGAAATTTCTGATCGAATGGTATATAAATTTCAAAATCGAAAATTTAAACCTATCGAGGTCTGATTTTCACCCACAATTTCCAGCTTATGGTCCCCTCAAAACTTTAAAATGGTATAACTTCTTCAAAAATCATCAGATTTTCAAAATTTTTGCACCAAAATCATGGTATTGAAATTTCTGATCGAATGGTATATAAATCTCAAAATCGAAAATTTGAACCTATCGAAGTCTGATTTTCACCCACAATAAAAAGGCATAACTTCTTCAAAAATCATCAGATTTTCAAAATTTTTGCACCAAAATCATGGTATTGAAATTTCTGATCGAATGGTATATAAATCTCAAAATCGAAAATTTGAACCTATCGAGGTCTGATTTTCACCCACAATTTCCAGCTTATGGTCCCCTCAAAACTTTAAAATGGCGTAACTTCTTCAAAAATCATCCGATTTTCAAAATTTTTGCACCAAAATCATGGTATTGAAATTTCTGATCGAATGGTATATAAATCTCAAAATCGAAAATTTGAACCTATCGAAGTCTGATTTTCACCCACAAATTCCAGCTTATGGTTCCCTCAAAACTTTAAAATGGCATAACTTCTTCAAAATTCATCAGATTTTCAAAATATTTGCACCAAAATCAAGGTATTGAAATTTCTGATCGAATGGTATATAAATCTCAAAATCGAAAATTTGAACTTATCGAAGTCTGATTTTCACCCACAATTTCCAGCTTATGGTCCCCTCAAAACTTTAAAATGGCATAACTTCTTCAAAAATCATCAGATTTTCAAAATTTTTGGACCAAAATCATGGTATTTAAATTTCTGATCGAATGGTATATAAATATCAAAATCGAAAATTTGAACCTATCGAAGTCTGATTTTCACCCACAATTTCCAGCTTATGGTCCCCTCAAAACTTTAAAATGGTATAACTTCTTCAAAAATCATCAGATTTTCAAAATTTTTGCACCAAAATCATGGTATTGAAATTTCTGATCGAATGGTATATAAATCTCAAAATCGAAAATTTGAACTTATCGAAGTCTGATTTTCACCCACAATTTCCAGCTTATAGTCCCCTCAAAACTTTAAAATGGCATAACTTCTTCAAAAATCATCCGATTTTCAAAATTTTTGCACAAAAATCATGGTATTGAAATTTCTGATCGAATGGTATATAAATCTCAAAATCGAAAATTTGAACCTATCGAAGTCTGATTTTCACCCACAATTTCCAGCTTATGGTCCCCTCAAAACTTTAAAATGGTATAACTTCTTCAAAAATCATCAGATTTTCAAAATTTTTGCACCAAAATCATGGTATTGAAATTTCTGATCGAATTGTATATAAATCTCAAAATCGAAAATTTGAACCTATCGAAGTCTGATTTACACCCACAATTTCCAGCTTATGGTCCCCTCAAAACTTTAAAATGGTATAACTTCTTCAAAAATCATCAGATTTTCAAAATTTTTGCACCAAAATCATGGTATTGAAATTTCTGATCGAATGGTATATAAATCTCAAAATCGAAAATTTGAACCTATCGAAGTCTGATTTTCACCCACAATTTCCAGCTTATGGTCCCCTCAAAACTTTAAAATGGTATAACTTCTTCAAAAATCATCAGATTTTCAAAATTTTTGCACCAAAATCATGGTATTGAAATTTCTGATCGAATGGTATATAAATCTCAAAATCGAAAATTTGAACCTATCGAAGTCTGATTTACACCCACAATTTCCAGCTTATGGTCCCCTCAAAACTTTAAAATGGTATAACTTCTTCAAAAATCATCAGATTTTCAAAATTTTTGCACCAAAATCATGGTATTGAAATTTCTGATCGAATGGTATATAAATCTCAAAATCGATAATTTGAACCTATCGAAGTCTGATTTTCACCCACAATTTCCAGCTTATGGTCCCCTCAAAACTTTAAAATGGTATAACTTCTTCAAAAATCATCAGATTTTCAAAATTTTTGCACCAAAATCATGGTATTGAAATTTCTGATCGAATGGTATATAAATCTCAAAATCGAAAATTTGAACCTATCGAAGTCTGATTTTCACCCAGAAATTCCAGTCCCCTAAAAAACCTTAAAATGGCATAACTTCCCCAAAAATAATCCGATTTTCAATTTTTTTTACTAAAATCATGGTATATATGTGCAATAGTTTTGGCCAGCGCAACCATTAAATATATTTTCTGTCATTCGCAACTTAAACGCTTAAAGTAACACAATTGAAAAAGTTCTAGGAATATTTGATTCACAGATATAGTTATTGAACTCATTGCACGAAATGGTTTTCATGCAGGGTCTTGTCGAGTTTCTAGCGGGATTCTCCAAATAAACACAATTTCCCTTTGAATTATCAATATCATGGCTGTCACACCAATCGAGGAAATTCGATTCAAGTCCGGTTGTCATGGAAACGTAAGCTTCAGTATCCGAGAGATTGCTGAGATCTATCCAGAAATTTGGGAACCTCGTACCTTGGAGCACTTGAATAGCCTCATGAAGAGTATTATTATCACTCAGATTGACTAAATGTCCTCCGCTCTTGTGACATCTGTGCATCGCAGTGTACCAGGACACTTTATTATCCTTGGCGGCAGAATAATACCTAGATCCGTACTGCTGAAATAGTTTCTTTGGATAGAAGTCGAGTGGCACGCCCAAAGTGTGGTTGATAAGAGTTTTGGCAGCTGTGAATTACTTGGGGTCATTAAGATGATATTTATAGGCTTGATTTTGGAATACTTACAGAGAGTTTGAGCTCCGATCTGAGTAGAGATGGCCAAAATATTGAACATTAATATAAACTTAAGCATTCTGGATATATTTTGAAACTTTCTCGATTCAATTTTCGTTGCTCATTTCCAAGCGTTGTGCACTGAGAAGTATGCGAAGTCGATTACTGCTTCGATCAGTCACTATTCAGCTATATTTATGTTTGAGATATTGTAACCGCAGAAAATTACGGGCTCTCTTCATAGTTCTCTCTTAGTTAAAGTATAAAAAGTTCGATTCCTCTCTGAAGTAGTTACGTAATTATAGAAATTGACCAAAAATCAAAAGAATTCCGAAAAATTTAGAAAACTCGAAAACAGATTTTCAATTTATAGTCAAAAAATGTAAAATATAGGTATATTTTTGTAAAGGGTTCTTCAATACATTGGATGGATATGCTAATATCAGAATTGTACAACAGTGTAATACCACTCGGAAATACTTCGAATAATATTTGAAACAAATACAGGTTAACATTATATATAGGTACAGATACAGTTACGAGTATATATGTATAAATTAAGTTACATTTCCCACACGAAAAAAATATAAACAAGTTTGATAATTTTTGATCTCATTTTTCTTAAGTATATGTGTCCTGGTATTGTCTTCTTCTTTAGTCCACCTGCTTGCTCTCGTCACGATTGCGCTTGAAGGACACGGAATGGATGAGCAACGGCGGCAGATTTCCACGCAGCATCTGTAGACGTTTGCTCTTCGCCTGCTCTGGACGACGCAGCTCATCCTTGGAGGATGAGGCGGTGGATGCTGCCGATGTGGAAATGGATGCCAGTGATGTGGAGCCGGGCAGTATCTCTGTGCTCTGGGTCATCATCATCATGTTGGAACGTCGGAAGTACCGCGGCATCGAGTAATCATCCTGCGATGCGCGAGCCGCATTCGCATTCTGTATGGAGTAGAGACTCTGGGAGACGCGATATTTCTCAATCGTGGGCGTATCCTCGTAGTTCTTGGGCAGATTACTAAACGATATCGACGGCACCTCCGGTGTCATGCTTATCTGACTGCCAGTGCCCGTTATGGTGAATATATCCGTCTCGCTGGATACATGCATGTGAGGCACACTCTTGGCGGATCGCAGGGTACGCTTCGGATTACCCGTATGTATGCCCACACCGGACATTAAATGCGGATGACGATCAATCAGAGTACGTGGTGGTCGCAATATCACCTCATCGTTCACGTCCTTGTCCTCCTCCTTCTCCTCTTCGGGTATGACCTCGATTTTGTTCGGTGTGAAGGTCTGACTGCCCTCGGGCGATGATTCCGATGGCGCCAACGTGAATGTTATACGTTTCTCGGCCACCGGGTGAGGGACACACTGTGGGACACTTTGGGCACTTTCGGGTTTTGCGGAGTCGGTGGCATCGACCTGTAGTCCTGCTGCGGAAAAGCGAAAGGTCAGTAACAAATTTATAATATTTATATAATTCAAATTATTATTATTATCTGGACTTATTATAATTGTGATAATTGAGACCTCTTAAATATAATTGGGTATAATATACCTTAAACTTATATCAGATCAAGTTTTGTTATGGTAGCCCTATTAGAACCCAAGTTACTTGGGTGGATTGCATCATACAAATGCTTCGCTAATTGCATATCATAAATTATAGGTTATTTAACTTCCATCGAAAGTTTTATGATAATATCGATGAGATGGCAGTATTACGAATCAAAAATTCATTTAATGACCTTTTACAATTTCACAAGTATTCAAGAATTAGTGGGAAAACGATTTATAAATCTTCTAAATTAGGGAGAGGAAGCGAACGAGGGCATGACTAAGAAAATCATAATGATTAATGACGTCTGATTTTACCGGGCATTAGGAATTGACCAACGTCACGTCGGTTATTATTGGATGGAAGTATTCTATTATCATATTGCTAGCCATAAATTGGCCATAAAACTATTTCAAACAGTTCAACTACCCTATTCAAAGACCAATTTCCAAGCGATTGGCTTGAGTCTACATATATATCAAAATATATATATATATATTGTATTCATATCGATATCAGCTTTAGTTTATTTATATAATGTAAAGGGATTTTTATTTCTCAAGTGTAGCATCTGTTTACAGTGACAACGTTCAAGTTGCATTGTTTTTATAATTTTCTCTATACGATCCATCAAGTGCAGGTTGAACTTTTTATATTATAGATAGTGCAACCGGTTTCTATAAGAACCACCTGAGCTATACAATCGTATACAGATCAGGGAGGAATATACTGGTTTTATTATGTCAAGTTAAGGATGGGCTCTTTATTTATAGGCATTTTTCGTATTGCTTATAAGCAAACGGAGAAATTTGATACTCCCAAACCAGTTTTCAACTGGATACGTATTCGATTATATATGTAGGATTAAGCATGATCATAAATTATCGCAGTTTAGCTTATATATCGATAAAGTAACAACAAATGTTGCTTGGATATAAGCAAATGTGCTTAATATGCAAACATTTTGTTAATGTTGAATAATATATGAGAGAAATTTGCAAGTCAAGCTTTAACTAGTTTCTAAATTTAGCTAAGGTGCGAGTTTTGCTTATATGCAATCGATATTTATAGAAATTATGTAAATTAGCAGAAGAAATTAGAGTGCTCCAAATAATGATAGCTAGTCAAGTGTAGAGCTATGGATTTATTTATTTTACAAGAATATGTTAAAAACTTTGAATAGAACCAGAGAACTGATAATTGCATATAAGCGATCGATTTGCATATAAGCGATCTTATCGTGGAACGACTTCAATTGTGTGAAATTCTGTGTGCAACAAGATTGCCAAACGATGTAAACATAATAAATTTAAACAAGACAAACAAACTCAAAGATAAAAGCGTAGATATCTCCGGGGCAATATTTGCAGTCCCGTAATCCATTTGAAAACTTTGGGATGCATAATTGAAATACATATCTGCAAAATCTTCAACTTTTGCTAAGTAAATATTATTGGAAGACGATGAAGATGAAGAAGAAGAAGAAGCAGTAGTAGCAACATTATGGGGCCAACAATTTCAAGCATTCCTGTCACTTTATCAGCGTACACATTTTTATTGCTGTTTATCAGCACAAAACAAAATATAATAATAATAATAAGACTGATTTACACTCTATACTTGTGCTCGCCCAGAAGCGATACGAGTCGAATCGAGTCGAGTCGAGGAGTGGGACATATATACCATACAATATGATATAGGGAACAGTGCGAACATTATCTATTCTGCTTGTGTTGCAATTTTACAAGAAAAGTTCAACCCTCGCCTGATCCAATGGGTGTGTCAACAGTCGAAAATCCCCCCCGACCATTTCAGATCTCGATATGAGCTTTATCTCCCAACAATATATGCATATACGTATGTGTATATATTATATATAAATATCAGCGCTGGTTGAGGTGAGCTGCCAGCTGCGATATCTTTATGGGCTCTTTTGGCTACGTCACAGCGCAAAATTCAGCAAAGAAATCGCTGTAAATTCATTTCCGCCAAAAATCAACATTATACAATTCAACCGTAACTCACAGTCAGCAAATAATAACTATCGTTATGTATGGAGTGAAATAATTATTGGATTCATTTTGATTTCAGTATTTTGTGTTTTTGGTCAAAACATATCGTAAAAGAGTATAACTAGGTCTATGATTATTATACATACTTAGTAGATTACAAGGTCTACTAAAGTCCATGATGACTTTAAAGGTAGCTAAGTGTGCTTACAAAATACTCTTGTGCGTAAATAATACTAAATTCTAAAAATCGTTTGTTTTTAAATCAATTCGGTTGTTGGTAGTCGCTTCTCACTCTTAACTGGTTCTCCATTTTGGGGCTGGTTGGGGTTGGGATTGGGTTGGGTTTGGGGTTGTCTTATCAACACTCTAATTAATAATAATATAAGTAACATTGTTATCTATGTACATAAGCATATACAATACTATATACTAAAAGTTTAAGTATCTTTGGCACAAATACCATTCCAAGTCGTCTTTTTGAGCTCTTAATTTAAATAGAATTTAACCTTGGGCACACCACCGCCCCCGCCAGAGACAATGCTGCTGCTCCGCGTACTCTTCCCACTGGCCGAGCTCTTGCCCCCGATGGCCAACAAGTGACCCTCATTACCTTCCAGACGCCGCAACAGACGCTCCTGTTCGCTGAGTCGGGGCGTCGTCGGCATCTCCTTGTTGGGCGAATGAATTCCAGCCAGGTGTGTCTTGGTGCTGATGCGATTCAGTTTCGTGGGCTGATGATCCTGGAAGATCTGTGAATTGGCAAACACCGCCAATGTCTCCGGTCCCAGCATGGGCACATTTGTCTGTGTCACCCGTCGATAATCCTCCTCATGTATTTTGGCGCTAATTCAGCAGAAAAATAAATTGTATGCATTTTAATAATGTTGACCGATTGCAAATTAAATTATCGAAATTGTCGAGTCGTTGGACGAGGTGTGAATACCAATGGTAAACAGTCAGAGCAGCTCATCGCTATTGTCAATTAATCAAATTCATCAAAAATATTGACAAACTGATAAATTGTCTGTCTGTCTGTCTCTTTCATTTGTTTGGCCACCCAATTAGTACCTCATCAGGTTGGGATTGCCGCGACCCATTGGCTGATCGCATATGGGTTGCGGCACCGTCAGCAAATTGTTATTGTCCGCTGCCGTCGGCTGTATCCGGCCAATGATGGTGCCATTCTTCTGTGATGCCAGATATTCCTCATCGTCTTCCGCATTGTAATTGGCTACAAAGGTAAAAGTAATTACATACATATTTTCCAATTAGCGATAACAGATAACAACATGTAAATGTGAAAATCGTTTTCTCTCTCTCAGTCCGTTAACATTAATCGATAACTATCGTTTAGCGATACTCCTTTGACCTGCCCTTGAGCTTCAAACACATAGCTTCATACATACATAAGCAATTCCAAAGCTCTCTTTCTCTCTCCCTCTTTCCCTCTGTTACGCTTTGTTTTGATAATTCGCCATTCTATCAAAATTCGCTTTTTCTATCTATTTTTAAGTGTTTCTTTTTATTTTGCGCACACTCTTTTTTTATGCCAATCACGTTCCCTCAAGGCACATTGTTGTAGCGGGCGCGCGCGCTCTTTTCTGTATGTGTGTCTGTTCAAGATCTACATTGACTACGTCTGCCGCATAATTTAACGGCTTCAAATGTGCTCACGCACACTCGTGGCATACCTATGCATGCTTGTACATATGTATGTGTGCTTACAGTACCACGTAGGTAAACATGCACCGGCTAGCCATAGTCATCGACTGTCTGTCCAAGTCGCAAACCGTACTCAAAGAAGATGTCGAAGAAGAGTACGCAATGAGAGTGAATACAAAAGCTCAACCCATAAATTTATGCATGTATTTGTGTGTGTATGTAAATTGTGGAGACTTACCGATCGATTCATCATAGCAAAAACGTTCCTCGAAACAATTCCAATAGCAATCTTCCAAGCAGCTAAAGGTTGTATGTGTTTGTTTTGGGTAAGCGGAGTATTTATTGAAATTTAAATGTTAGCTTCAAATCCATGCGACACAAACAACTTGAAAAGTATTTTTCTACTTACTTTTGGCAACAGCGGCACATTTTGCAGGCGCCTCTCTCTTACAAAAGGTAGTTGAAGTCTTTTCGCTTTACTAAATTTATTTATGTACTTCGTTTGCTGTTGCTGATTATGTGCGACATTAAAGAAGCAAAACGAAAATCAAAAAAAAAAAAAAACGAAACAAAAGTATTACATTTATGTTATTTTTTGCCGACGTCTTGTAGTCCGACTCGTGTGACTCGTTCGAATAATAATAATAATTGTTGTTGTTGCTGTGCTGTACTGTGACGCAGCGTGTGCCGTGTGGAGCGTGGAATCAGCTTGACGTTTTATCGGCAACTGAAGTGCTGGGCCCACATCAAAGTATCTCTCAGATAGTGCGCTCCCTCACATACCAACTCTCTCTCACACACACACACACGCACATTCACGTTAGCGTTCTCTCACTCTCGTTCTCTCATTGTTTACTGCTCGCAATGATCAAGAGAGTGGAGTTTTTAAATGTCGCACCTGTGAATAACTGACGCTGTGTTTGTGTGTGTTAATTTGAGTGGACATAGCACACGTATATCATGTGTGTGTATGTTTATATATGACTAAGTTTCGGAAGCTTCGTTTTGGATGTGTGTCCGCCTGCCGCCAGCTCCAATTTGGCTGGCATGCACACGCTTTCAAGTCGCCAAACGGCAAACGGCAATTAGAGAGCATCGATCGGGCATGCGAAACGAAAGAGCGAGCGCCAAACTGAGAGAGAGTGAGATCCAAAGCTTACGTTCTCTCGCACAACAAAAGTACGGTCTCTCTCACTGGCATTGGCATTTCGCTATGCACCGTGACGCAAAGGTTATTGAAAATAAAAGTGAGTTCGGATCATCATGTATTTATTTATACATGTGCATATATTGACTTATACAATCAATATTATAATAATGACAAAATGAGGCTGTTTATCAGAGATTTGTTTATTATGCAGATGCATACATAAATCCAATCGAAATTATTTATTGAACTAGTGTGCGAGCTTTCAAATGCACCGTTGCATTTTAATTTTTTGCTTTGCGCTTCCACTAAAAATACACCTACTCTGCATGCATGTGCTTCGCATACTCAAGTTGACTCTTATACAATCACACACATACAGCCACACACACACGCATCGCTACTTATAAGTATTTGTATTTGGCAACAACACATTTGCTCGTGTGTGATGATAGCATTTGGTTTACTTAGCACTTTAAGCGATAAGCAGACCCCGGGCAAAGAGTCTGCGAATTGGGCCATATTCTGAGCACAGCAGGTTGGAGCAGCGATCGTGGCATTGCCATTGATTGAAGTGAATGGGGAGATTCGCGTTGAAATTATATGCAACATACTTTTAGGCTAAGACTTCAAGCAGCTGAATTAGCAATCTAATTGAGAATTAAGGGATTTGACTTGTTTAAATAGCAAATAATTAACTAATTTATATTGTTATTAATATTACATTTTACATGGAATTATATGGTCTGCAAATAGAGGTAAGCACTAATTGTGGCCATTTCTTATCAAATTGCCTTATCAATAAGCTGTCCGATAAGAAAATTGAATTTTAATGAGTGACGGAATCGGCAGATAAAGCTATGGAGGACATGTGACAACCATATCTGTATAGAGGTATTCCTTATAAGAGATACAAGAATTCGGGCTCTGTCAACCAACCAGAGACAACAAAGAGACGTAATCTCTGATTAAACGTTTCGTCTGATAACTAGGTGTGAATTATACACAGGGAAGTACAAATACTTGTTGAATCATATGAATATTAATAAGTATCATCCATATCCATATCGTGTTTAAAACTCTCGGTGATCCATGAAAACGGGTTTATTTTCACGGCAACTCTTTTGCAAACAAACAAGTTACATGCAAGTTCAAAGCTCAGCTTCTCAGTCACATGAGATCAGATCTCTCCCCCCAGAGAGACTCACAGAGGGACAGAATTGTCGAGTCCAAGTTCATTAACAGCCATTAACCACTCGGAGAAGAAGAAATGAAATAAGATAACTAATTGAAACTTGTTGACAAAAAATATTATAAAGAGACCTCAACTTAACCCCACAACACACATCATGTACCGCCTGATATACCGACCATATTCGATCGCAGAAGATCATGTGAAATGTGGACAAATTGAAAAGCGCTTTCCAAATGAAAATTAGGCATGTGCAGATGAAGATCGATATCGAAATCAGAAATGAGTGCGCAATAATTGAATTTGATTTTGTGTGTTTCTGTCTGCGATTCGAATTGTCGTCAGTCAGTCACATTGCCAGTCGACTGAAGTTATTGGAATCGTAACGTCATTTACACACAAGTTTCATGCATTGCATTTAAAGCGGTTGCTTTATAGCTCTGATTACATAATAAACACACGAGGTGCGATCGAATAGTTTCTAAGACGAAAACAAAAAGATAAACGTTCGTTACGATTCGATTCACATATCTTCGACATTTGAACTTTTTATTGAGAAAAAAGAGAAGAAACGCACAATATTCCCCTTAACTATCATAAACTTAACACAAATTATATGAATGATATTCCTTGGCCAAAGTTCTGACATTTTGCATACCCAAATTTTTAACGAACTTAAAAACCTAAAGCTCGAACGCAAAAAAAAAAAGTTTCCACAAAAAATCACAAGCCAAACGAAAGCGAGTTTTTGAAAATTAACTTCCGCGCATTGAAAACAACACGAAACAAATACAACAATAACAATCTCACGGTATAGAGTACTAAGCATACATATAAAGTACTTTTTTAGATGTATTTACATATAGTATATAGTATATAGTATAAGCACTGAAGCGAATCACGCAATGCTGCGAATAATACTATAAATATCATAATATATGCCAAACATCTATGCATATTTTTGTGAGTAGTTGAACTTCAGATAAATACTTCAGAGTGTAGAAAACATCTATATATATATACATATACTTCAGAGTGTAGAATAAGAGACAACTTCAAAGAGGATCTAGAAATCTCAAACATATATTTACCGATTTCTAACTTTAACAACATTAAATCCTCTGGATTTTGAAAATTTTTGCTCAGCTTTTGTAGCATCTGTTCTCAACCCTATAAAGGTATTACAAACTTCCAGATAAAACAGATTTCTCTCCTCCGTTTGTAACTTCATTTTGTTCGTTTCTGGGAAATTCAAATTACCAATTTGTATATTTGATTTATAGCTTTTTATACTATATGTGGTTGCTGCATCTGAGTGAACATTCACTTGAAACGTCTATGAAATGAACAAAAAAACAAGTTTTGTGGCAAAACACGAATATACTCGCAATAAAATGTGAATGAGGCTTATACTATAAAAAAAAAAATTATCTAAAATCTCCCTCTCTGCTCCCTCTCCTATTCCCATTCCCACTCTATCTGCCTGCTGTCATTATAAGAGTAAAATATCCATAGATAAAATAGTGTTGAGCAATATTTACATACAAGCATCCATCAAGTATCTGCTCTATACAGTATATAGTCAATGTTTGGAGTGCCGATTTTGCTACAAATGTGTTTTGAATACGAATCTGAATTGATGCACAATTGAAACGCATTTCTATGCAAAAACTGTCATCAAAAAATATTATTCAGTTTAACCCAAAAAAAAAAAAAAGAAATTCTATTCATTCGCTAGTAATATTTCCAGAAGTTAGACTACGTACGAAGTTCTCAGAGATAATTGTCCACAACAAATAAATATTGTTTATGATTCATAAATTTTCCCAAATAATTTGTTCAACTCAAAACTGCTAACGAGTTGAACAATGGCGAATATCGAGTGCAAGTGGAAAATATTTGAACCTGCCATTAAATATAACCTGCTAATTTATAAATTCAATACAAAATCGAAGCGCGTGTAGAGAGAGAGAAAAGAGAGAGATTAATGCATAAGACCGAGAATGCTCAACTTGACAAATACCAAGTAGTATTTACGGAACACTTACAATATGATTCGAAGCGATTGAGAAATCTGGTTAAGTTTCAAATATATCGAAGTTTACTACCAACATTATCATGACCGAATTCAAAGATAGCTTATGTCTAGAGGAATTTTGATAAAGTCTAAAGTAATCTTTATTCTTGACACATTTATCTAAGTGGCAACACTTTGATATCATTCAGAATGCGCCAAGATACTACGTACAATCTGTTTATGATCTATTTAGCTAATATCAATTAACAAGTTCTAAGTTTAGACAGTAAAATGTTGAAAGCAAATTGGAAACATGTTTTGAAATTAATTTATGAGAATCACAGAGAACCGACTATTAATCGAAAAGAGGTCTACAAAATCAGCAAAAGAGAAAGGTTGAATATTTCAAACAGTTTTTAACAGAAATCCCCATACAAATTCTGTACTAGAATCTAAACTATATAATATTATATATAGGGGAGCTGCAAGTATCCAGCTGCAATTGCAAAGGAGGGGGTATTTCACCAAATGAAACTTGATTACATTGGAACTCGAATTGATCGTTGCCTCGTTTTTGCTGATCGCTGATCGTTCGTTACACCGATCAATCCATCGCTCCGATCGATCGCATGCTTGCATAAAGTAAAATAAAGTAAGTTCCACTTGATTTTTAACTGTCAAAGCCGAAATAAATGGGGCCAGTGCACGATGTTTGGACGATCGACGATCGCGATCGGGTTTTACATACATACAGACGTATGTATGTATAAGTATGTATACGTATGTATGTGTGTACATAGTTGTAGACGAGGAGCGGGCCATGAATGTCGAGCGTGCAAACGGTTATTGACACCTGCTGACCAACTTGATCAACTTAACCTGGAATGAAACCTCAATGAAAATTGAGAATTGAAAATTCTCGACGTTGCTGTTATTTTCTGTTATTGGCGTAAAGTAAACAAACAAACACTTGCAATGCAATGGGAGACTCTTTTTAAAATTGCATAGCCAAATATTGAAGTTGTCATTCGATGTGTGAATGATTTAATTAACACACATTTCTTTATTTGCTTCTTTTGTTTGTCGACATTTTCTTATCTCGCACCTTAAACATCAAGATATACACTTATATCCACTTGTTAATACAAATCAAGCGAAATAACTTGTAATTAAGAGAGCACAAAAGACGTGATGCAATCGGGAGTGCTCGACTATGGGTTACGTGTGAAATATTTTAAGGATATATACTAATAATCTGTCTACTTGACAGTTTAAAGTTTTAAAACTTTACTTAACAATCCTTTGAAGAGAGTTTTTACTGAATCTGGCATACTGAAACTTGTTCCCAATTTGTCTATAAGTATGGAGTGAATTGTTTATAAACTAAACTAAAGATAGTAAAACTTGTTGGCTATAAACAAGTCGCAACAACTTCGACAGATTGAAAAGATTTCTGTAAGTAGATAGAGAACAATCTCAGAACGTATTTTGAGATCCTGTTTCCCACGACATTTAAATGATATACTTTATGAATGAACATACAGAGACTTGTTAATGCCGATCTATTGTTATCAGGCTAAAGAAACATTCCCACAATTTGTACTCTTCTTTTTTTTTTTTGTAATCGTAAAGTATTCTTGATCTGTTGTTCCGCCTTCTTTGTGGCATCGACTGAATGACTGAACGACCGTGTACTTATACGAGATACTGTATGAATCATCTTATAGATTGAACTTGTTCAATATAATTAATGCTCGAGGAACTTCCTAGTGATTCAAACATTGTTAACAAAACAGGGTTTTTATGATTTCTAACTAAATGTTATTCTGCTGTATAATAATATACTAGGTTATCAGATGATTAGGTTCACTTTTTGCTTATCTTGTTAAGTATTTTGTACGCCGATTGAACGCTCAAGGTCTACGATGTGGCCCAAGAAAATAATAATGCATCAAAATAGGTATTTCTAAATTAATTCCAAAAATGTTATAATTTCATAAAGATTTCCTAAACGGATTGATTTTCCCCAACTGTTTGTGAACTTCAACTGATACACGAGCAATGCCCTCCCACACCTAAGCGTTATCTTTATGATGGTCTTTATACACATGTACAATGTCGAACACTAAAGTTAATCGTTTTTTTTTTTTTTTATTTATTAATTAATTTATTTTTTTTTTTAGGTTAACTCCGCAGGAATTGAACATTTGGCATATGTTATCAGTATTGAAAGTATTCGATCAATTGTGACTTGTTTTTTTTTTTTCAAATTTCATCATGAATTTGAACACACAATATGTTTAGATAAAAAGTATCTACAAAATCAAGTGCATACATACATATGTATGTATAATCCATCTAGATTTCAGTTTGTCGCGCCTTACAGAACTTTCGTTCTTATTGTATGTAAATATTTATACTTATACAAATACATACATATGTATGTATCTTTATCTGTATAAGTGGTTGTATTCGAGAGCATCTCACGGCTCTAAAAATAAGTGCATTTTGTTAGATTGTTTGTTTGTTTGTTTGTTTTGCTCATTTGTATGTTTGTGTGTGTAATTAGCGAGTTTTATGGTATGTGCGGCACATGACAGTGACAGCGGCAGAGGAAACTCATAAAATCGCAAAATTTCAATTGAATTCGCATTTGATTTGTAATTCCAGATGATGGCGAATACACTCACACACACACACACTTGCTCACACATGTTAACACACTCACTACATGACAACACATATGCAATTCGCAGAATTCGTGTAAAGTGCGCAGAAAATATCCAAAAACGGGCAAAGAGAAGCTTTCAAAGATGCTGTCCGTGAGACATGGAGAGGGAGAGAGAGAGCGAGACTTTCAACAAAACGGTATCCAAAGCGCATGCGCAAATGTGGGAAACCTTGTTGTGGGCAAAGCACTGAGGTAAGGAGGAGCAAAGTTTCAACTAGGGACAATCACTGCGCAGGCCTTTCTTGCGTAGTTTGCACAGAAAAAAAATTTCCATTCACTTTAAACGCGTCTTTTGGAGTTGGAAAACATAAAGCTTGCCAGGGTCAACAGCGTGTAGTTTGTTGTTTTATATGTACATACACACACACATGTATATGTATATCCAATATATATATTTATAATTATGTACGTATAAATGTTCAAGTGCGTTTTCAATTACAGGTTCTTGAGCAGCGTAATTTATTGTTGTATTTGTTGTGTTGTATTTGTTGTTGTTGTATTTGTTTTTAATTGTATTCTGCTAAGGCGTTCACTTTACACAAAATTTATTCGCGAACACGAAAAGGAACCACGCACACACACATAAACACGTACACAAGTACAATTCACTCACTACCTGTGCAGTGCAGTTTACTTCAGTGTGTGGTCCCTTTTTAAAAAGCTTTCCTCCACTTTCCACTGGCACTTTTACCGGTGCTTTACTGGCACTTTGATTTTTTGGACAATATGTTGTCGATTTTTATTAAAGAATTCACAATAAATGTGTTGCACGTACTTTAACACATAGACGAGCGAGGGCTGTGCAGCGAAATACGAAACATAACAAACCGTAAAACAACAAAATGTACGAAAAATAAACAGATCAGCCGCGCGCACGTTTGTCAAGTTCAACAATCGTCGGTTTACTGAATGCGACAAAAAAAAACACTGTGACGATGTTTTGCGCGGCGTCGTCGTCGCAAGTCGCGACGTCAACAACTTCTCGTCAACGTTCCGATCAGATCCGAATACAGCTTATAAGAGAGACGGAGGCGGAGACAGAGAAGCATGACAATGGAATGGTAAATGATCTGAGCGATGGGGACTTGTCACAAGGAAGTGTTATGTAATTTTTATTCACAAGACAGTATGACTGATGTTGAGATGAGTAATAAATATAATTTACAGTTTATTTTATAAAAAAAACAAGGATGTAAACTTTAGAAATTAAGTTATGTGTATGTGAAAAATTTGCTAAGACGCAAAGTGATATCGATTTTTCAAATATATAAGTGCGTTTAGATATTTAAGTAATTTTCTGTTAAACAATTCCATATATGCATGCATGGGTTAATATACCTTTAACTTATCGATACCTATTCAAAAATGTAAATTGGCGCCCATAATCGATAACTTATCAACATCCCTCAACTCAGTTAACAGGGCACATTTGAGCATAGCAGCTGTTAATTAACATTTACTCGCTGCCGAAACGAGAGAAAAGCACGGAAAACAAACGAGAACCAAAGAGGAAAAACACATCACTACGGTCGACCTATTTTCAGGTAGTAGGAGAAGAAAAAAGAAGCAATATATTTTGCGAAAAAGAGACTCACCAATTTTGTATATACGAGAACGTTGAAAAGTAGAAGCATTTCGGATTTGTCATACATATTCTGACATCATTGTGATCAACAAATGTGCGCAACAAAATGAAAGTAACAATCAAGTCATGGGCGGGAGTTGCATCTTGGCGTTGGATAGCAAATGATGAGAATTGTGGCATTTGTCGCATGTCCTTTGAGAGCACTTGCCCGGAGTGTGCGCTGCCCGGTGACGATTGCCCACTGGTGTGGGGTGTATGCTCCCATTGCTTCCACATGCATTGCATTGTCAAGTGGCTCAACTTGCAACAATTAAACAAACAGTGTCCAATGTGCCGCCAAAGCTGGAAATTTAACATACACTAAACTCCAACAAAAAAAAACAACAACAGCAAAAAAGGGAAGAGAAAAATCACACTAAAAGGTAAAACGCAAAAAAAAAACGAATAGGGGAAGAAAATCAAACAACGAGTACGAGACAAGAAACCAATTTAAAGCGAACTAAACGAAAAGTATAAATAAAGAGCAACATATAAACAAAGGGAAATTCTCAGCATGGATAATTCGGATCAACGAGGATCGAGCTCCTTAGCCGGGCTGCCGCCACTGCCAAAAAGTCTTAGCGCCGCCGCTACAACAATAGGTCCCGGCCTGGTGGTGAATCATGCCCAGACGCATGCTCCCCACCATGGGCACGGGCATGGTCATGGTCATGGCCATGGCCATGGAGTCACTGCAGCACGCTCGCATACAGCATCGCCAGCAGCAACTGTGGCCGCCTTGACTGCCGCCACAGCGGATCTGTATCTGGGACCCTCCACATCCACGGCGGCAGCCACACGGAATCGCAACTACAACGGGCACGGGCGACATGGCAGCCTGTCCTCCACACAGGAGTCGCTTAGCGATCGCGAAAGCGTGCATAGTCGTGCCTCGTCGACGCACAGTGCCAGCGGCAGTGGTGCCGCCGCCGCTCATCATACACCCACCAACAATGCCTCCAGCACCATTGACAACCAGCTGGCGATCCTGCGGCGGGAGATGTATGGGCTGAGGCAGCTGGACTTGTCGCTGCTGTCGCAGCTGTGGGCGCTCAACGAATCCATACAGGGATTCCGTGTGTTTCTGCAGGAGCAGGATGCGCTGTCGCCACCCTCACGCTCTCGCACACCTTCCGATGCCAACTCACTGTCATCCGACGAGGATGATGGCTCCTATGCACCCGTGGCGCTGCCCAAACTGAAAGCGCCGCCTGTCACAATGGCTACACTCTCCTCGCCGGCCGCCAGTGGAGGATTGCCCACAAAATTGGCCACCGGTTCGACCACATCGCATGCCTCCACTAGTTCTGCATCGGGTGCCTCGGGTTCGTCATCGGCGGCCTCATCCATGGGCAAGCATCATCATCACCAGCAGCAGCAGCAGCAGCTGCAACAGTTGCCTCATTATCAGCATCAACATCAGCAACGTGCAGCACCGCCACCTGCGCCACCGCAACAGCACAAGGCTCATCCACAGCTGCCGCGCATACTGCAGCAACGCATGCGGCATGCACCACCGCCGCCACCGCCAACGCGACCCAAAGGTGGCGGCGGAGGTGGCGGAGCCAGCAGCAGTAGCAGCAATCACAGCATCAGCAGCGTCAACCAACAGCAGCAACAGCAGCATCACCATCATCATCAGAGGCCCGTATGACAAAACCCGTTCTTGGACTAAATCTGTGCTAAGAGCAGATTCGGTTCAAGAACATATATAGCACTTGGCAGACATATATCAAAAGTAATCAGCAAGGAGACGAAAACATTCACAAATGTCAATTGCAGTCAATTGGGCAGACAGGATATAACAGGAGACAGCATAACCCGCAATAAACACATCCATGTAGAGATGATATAGATCAGATATATATATATATATATATATATATATAAATATATATCCAAGCTTGCCATTTGTTTCCCACATTTGTTTTTTTTTTTAATTTAGAGCGAATTTTGCAGAGAATTTATGTTTATTTTTTATTAGATTTTGAAAAAGGAAAACGATTGTATTCAATGTGTTAGTAAAGGATAAGATCCTTCAATAAGTACTACAAATAACGCATATTTATATAGACATACACACCCATTAAGATATATATATATACTATATATATATAATCGATTTGTAAAGAACTTTTTGCAACGAATTGAGAAATTTTGGTTGCATGAATTTTCTCTCAACGGAAAATGAAATATTTGTAATATTAATAATAATAGCAAACATACAAAAATGATTAGTTAAATTACACAACACACATACACACACACACACACACATCTATACATATTCACTCGCTAGTATTAACCAAAACTAAACTCTTGGCCTAAACACGTATTAACTTATCCTAAAACAAATCCTACGAACTTCTTCAATGAGAGTTGCTAATCGAAAAAAAGATGGATCTCTATATCTATATCGAAATCAAAATGCATATAAGTAATACTATATACATATATATATATATATATATATATATACATACGGCAAATATTTCAGAAATAATCAAGCAAACTAATTACTGTTAATCCATAATCGAAATAGACATTATTCGGCATCATAAATAATCCCCACTCCCCAATTCCAAGTACATACTAAAATACTAGGTGCTTTATAGAGTTTTTTGAAATCTTAGCAACGATACAGTTTCACCTAATAGTTCGGACACAACTGTTGATGCTGATCAGGCATATATATATATATATATATACACATAGATATATACTTCTATAGAGTATATATAATTCGTAGTTGTTCAACTTCCTCTGCCTGTTACATTTTTACACAGATTTGATTATACTCAAAATTACGAAAACTTTATATTAAATACTATAACTTTATTATTATTAATCGGTCTTCAAAGCTATATAACAAAATGAATAAGCAACCATATTCTAGAATGTGAACAATAGTATATATATATATATACATATTCGAATATTTATCAGATATACTAAATACATTTTAGCTTAGTTCTTGCATGAAAAATCTGTTCAATCATCGGTTTTCTCTCAACCAATGAAATAATTTTTCATACTTTTCTCTCAATCAAAATATCGAAAGCAAAATATTTGTATACAACAAAAAAGAAAATGCATTTATTACAAATTATTGAAAAGTGAATATGAGAATTTGGAGAAAACTTTTTTGAACAGTCTGCGCTGAACTTTTGACACAAGCAATTTGTTGATAATGAATTTGACGATTTTTTTTATTGAAAATCTGATAAGCATAAACAAAAGGTATAACAAAAAATATTAACGGAAAAATACATGATTGATATCGTTGAAATGTAATATGGGGAAATATTTATATATATGCATATGGATGTATATGGAAATGAACAATGAAATGATAAATCTGAACAATAAATATCACTTTAAATAAACAATTTGATTTAATTCGATTTTTTTTTTAATTTTTGCATTAGAAAGGTTCAAAAATATTGAAAAGTTCTTTTTAAAACTTTGTAGATTAATCAATATTTTATTTTGTTTGTATAAAAAGTTTTTCAATATTCGAAATTTAACTAATTTTGCTGTTGATATACAGCCAGAGCTATGACAGTCCATAAGATTATAGAAGTCTTTCATAAAATTGGGACATAGGGACTTCCGTCAATCCTTAAGTACTAAAAGCTCCGCAGCAGTTCGAGGGGATTTCTGGAGGAAACATCAAAAATTTTCAGATTTTAGAAATAATTTCAATTCGAATTTCAACTTACTGTCGGTTTCTCCCCAGCCGAGAGGCACCGCGAGGCGTCTGTTCTCCCGCTTGAGCCACTGATAAAGGGGATCAAAGTATTCCAACATGGCAGCTGGATCCATTTCCGTCTCGCCCGTGAACTCCTCGAGCACCTCCTTCCAGTGCCTGGAATTGCCGGCGGAGAGGAAGTTTCTGAATGCCTGTCCAGCCTTCTTGCTGCCAAAGATGTCGCAATTGTCCAGGGTCTTGGTGTTGTCCCCCGGCACATACTGATCGGCCATGCGGCAGAGTGCCTTGTGGAACTGGAATTGGAAGATGTGGGCGGCAAAGTAGCGTAGATACTCCACATCCGCATCGATATGATACTTGGCCGCAGGATCAAAGTGGCTCTCGTTGCGGAGTATTGGAGGCTCCACACCACCGAACTCGGAACGCATCTGCCAAAAACCACAGTTCCATTGCGTCTCATCGAGCTCGTCGCGGAAAACCGCATATCGATATTTGTCCATGGTGTAGGCAAACGGCAGGAAGGTGATCTTCGCCAGAGCCTGCTTGAACAGCTCATTGATTCGGCTCTTCTCATCCAGGCGGCCATTGGTGATCAGACCCAGAGTCTTCAGATGCTTGGCGGACATCACGGACAGCGCAATGACATCGCCGACAGCCTCATGGAACCCAGGATTGGGTGCACCACGGTAGACAGCCGGTTGGTTCTCATACTGAAGATAGTACTGAATATGTCCCAGCTCATGGTGCACCACATAAAGATAGTGTGTGTTGAGTTCGGTGCACATCTTGATCCTCACATCGCTGTCCTGATAGAAGTCCCAGGCGGAGGCATGGCAAACCACCTTCCGATCATCGGGACGCGTCAATACACTGAGGTTCCAGAAACTGTTGGGCAACGCACGCATGCCCAGCGATTGGAAAAACTCATCGCCCAGCTCAAAGAGTTTCCGCACGCTGTACTGTTGCCGCTCCATCTCGGACTTGACATCGACGAAGGGTTTCTCCGGGAAGGGAGTGAACAAGTCGATCACCTCATTCCACGACTGACCCCACATATTTCCCAAGAGATGCATAGGTATGTTGCCCTCCGCGGGCACCACATCAGCTCCGTAATGCTGGCGTAGACGGTACCTGACATAGCCATGGATCTGCCTGTAGAAGGGCAACAGGGCTCTGTAGGTGGCGTCCAATTGGCTCTCGAAGTGGGGATCTTCATAAAAGTGCAGCCAATAATCGGCATACGAACGATAGTCTAAAAATAAACCACAGACGAATCGAAATCAATTACGTACGATGCTGGCGGGGATCAATGGGGTTATCTCTCACCATTTAGTCTGGCCGCTTTGCGTGTTAGTCTCACATACTTGGCAAAGTTGTCACGCATTGGTGTGCCGGCTTTGTCATACCACTCACGCCAGTACCAGGCCAACTCGGCGGGATCACGGCTGTTGGAAAGGCGCTCCTGTATGTCCGGTTCCAGCGTCAACGAGCAATCACTGTGATTTGTGAAGGAGCAGGCTGTGGCAGTGGCATAGTTGGACTGCATCGAACTGATGGCATTCTTCAGCTCCAAATAGTCATGGGCTTCCAAAGCATCGGCGCCCAGATCCTGCAACATCCTCGCCTGCCGGCGTATGCTCGCGTCCTCCGACTGGGCATAGTCTCCCGACTTAACCGCCTTCGCTAGCAGCTTGTTCTGCTGTGCACTGGCCGCGTAGACTGCTATCATCGCCACACGATTCTCCTCGGTTACATTGGTATTGTAGGCATAGGCGGCGGAGTATTCGGCATGGTAGCGTTCCCGCAGCTTGTTGTTCTCCTGCTCAAAGAAGCGGCGAGCCGCCAACACATCTGCTGAGCAAGTATTGCCCCCAGCGGAGACACTGGGTAACTAAAGAGGAGCTATATTTTACTGCAATTTGAAGGATTAACCACTCTCAACTTACGCAGAATTTAAACAAAAAAGTAGTTATCAGAAATGGCAGTATTTTCGCCATTTTGAATGTTAGCGCGCTGCAATCGATAAACGATAACAACCTATTTTCCTTTTTATGCAGCGCAGGCTATTATTGAATTTTCTATTTTTAATCAAATTCTTTCAGCAATTGCAAGCGCCTGCTATACAACGTTAAAATTAAATATTTGATTCAAAATTTTCTCAGCTACACTTCCATTAAGTGTTTCTACGTCCGTTGTTAAATGAATTCTGAGCACTCGTTACCGTGCGTCGCTGCTTTTATGCCTATTTTCAACACAGGCACACACTCGCTTGCGCTTGCATATTCTCTGCATATGTACACACTTATGCATTTGTATCGATTACATATGTATGCATGTATATACAACTATTTCACATGCATGCTATATCAGAAGGGTTAAATCACTAATTCTTAAATTATTTTTAAATCCAATACAAGCAGAACGCATCGAAATTATACACCTGCCGTCTAATCGGCAGCTGTCAATGCGAAGCATTTTCAATAGTTAATGCATGCATTTGTTTTGTAGGTGTGTGAGTGCATGCTTGTTTACATTTATCAGCTGTTGCCGCAGTCACCATAGGGGCGGGCAGACAGACAGTTGCTGGGTTTCATATTATAGCACTGTAATTTTAGGTCTTAGAAAAGATTAGAATTGTAATCTTTGCATATAAGAGTTATTTATAAAGTCACATCTGTAATTATTCAATTTAGTTTAATAAATCCAGCTATAGAGCGTAATCCCATTTTGTTATCAGCCTCAGGCGCAGTCAATATTTAGAGTATGCAAAGAATGTTAATGAATTGGAACGACGACCATACTATTTAATTGAGTCTGACTTAATCGTGTAATTTTTTATGTATGTCGTATAAAATTAAGATATAATAAAACAATGATTCATATATCGACTGTTAATTATTTACGTAAAATTAAATCAAACTAAATTTAACGAATTTTTATAAACCTAGAGTATCGACTACCATAGCTATCGATGAAAAATATCTTTAATATCGATACTAAAAGCTTGCGTATCGTATCGGCAGTGATAAGACTTTTTCGGTATGGCTGCATTTTGATAACTTTATGTCGGTCAAAGTAACAAGTTTAATCGATATCGAACTAAATTAATAAAAATTTTACATTAGCAGCGAAAAAATGTGGTCCGATACTTTTCTGATTGTTTTCATATCAATTTGCACAGCATTCCTTGGCGAAGGTATATTTAAACAATAACTATCACAATTATTTAGATGATAACGAATATTTTCCAGGTCTAACATGGGTGCTCGTCTATCGCACAGAGAAATACCAAAGACTAAAGACTGAGGTGGACAAACAGAGCAAGAAACGTAAGCAGAAGTGATGAATTAACAAATTTACTAAATTAAATGATATGTCCATTTTAGTGGAGCGTCAGAAGGAGACACATGGCGAATCATTGGATAAATCGGTGAAAAAGAAACTGGAGCGGTCCGAGGAGAAACTGAAGAACAATAATCGTGACTTGTCCCTGGTCAAAATGAAGTCCATGTTCGCCACAGGATTCGCCTTCACCGCCTTGCTCAGCATGTTCAACAGCATCTTCGATGGCCGCGTCGTGGCCCAGTTGCCATTTACGCCCATCTCCTGGATACAGGGCTTGAGCCATCGCAACCTGTCCGGCGATGATTACACCGACTGCTCCTTCATCTTCCTGTATATCCTGTGCACAATGTCTATCCGCCAGAATATACAGAAGATGCTAGGCTTTGCTCCATCCCGTGCGGCCAGCAAACAGGGCGGAGGACTGTTTGGCCCAACGCCAGGACAATTCAAATAGACACCAAAATCTTGTTTTCCTAGCAACAATTTTTAATTTCAAGCAGTTTTTTTTTTTAAATCTGTCAACAAACAAATTAAATTAATGTTAATTTAATGCATTAAACTCAAACATCGGTTTGTCCACAATCAACCTATCGAAGCTCAGTCGACTCAGGTCCACAGTGCGGAACTGTCCGTCCATGATCAGCTCGGAAATGGCACGACCCACAGCCGGCGCCTGTTGCATGCCCTGCCCACTGAAGCCGCAGGCTATATACAGATTATTGTAGTAGGGATGTGGACCAAGGATGCCATTCTCATCGTAGACATTGTAGCCCAAGCTGCCGCTGGAGCTATGTAGGAGCTGGGCCGTGGCGAATGCGGGAATGCGCTGACTAAGCGTTGGTCTCATCATCGTCTCGAAATATGACTCCGGATCCTGGTTGTGCTGCTCCGCATGGTGCGTGGCGACATTCTGGGAACAGATGTAATTGCCGGATAAACCATTGCGGCGCACAAATGCCCCGGATGTGTCCACAATCACGGGCAGAGAGCAGCCCGGTTTGTTCAGCTCCTCTGCACTAATCTCCCAGAGATACCGACGACGAGCATCAATGGGCACTGGCAGGCGCAGTATGCCCGCTCCATTGCCTATGTGGGCCAGACCTGCCACATGTCCAGACTGGGCACCTGCCGCGATCACGCAGATCGCAAACTTCACCGTACGATGAGTTCCGTCCGGCAGTTTGATGACGACCTTGTCCAGGCCTTGGTAGCTTGCTGTTCCCTCTCGCTCGGTGTCGTCGCCAATGATGATGACATCGTCCTGCTGTTGGAACACAAAATCCGTCACCTCGCCATGCACAAAATGGGCACCATATCCCTTGGCAGCTCGTCGCAAGTTTATCAGCAGCGCCAAGGAATCGAACCAACCCTCACGCTCCAATCCCAGGCATCCCAGGGCCACGCCCTGTGTGTTCAGCCAGGGAAATTTGGCCGAGAGTCGTTCGGGTGACAGCAGCTCATTGCGTGCTCCCAGTTCCTGCTGCACTAGGGATGCCTTTTTCAGCGTTTCCGCATCGGATTCATTGGCCAGCACCAGTTGTCCATAGGGAGTGTACCTCAGTGGGATGTCGTGACCGAAGTGCTGTCCGGCATTCCGTATGAAGTCGGCGCCAAACAGCGACATCTGAATGTTCTCCACCATCGAGAACTGTTGTGAGAGGCTGCCCGTGCAGACTTTGGATGAGGATTTGGATAACTGAATGATAATGAATGCCTTGAGATTTCCTTATTGAAGATTATTGAAGTCAATGTACATACGGTTTCGTCCTGTTCCACCACAACCACGTTGAGTCCATCTCGTGCCTTCTCCTTCAACCAGTAGGCAATGGAACTTCCTACACCTCCTCCTCCAATGACAAGAATATCACAGTGAGTTTGGAACTCGTCGCTGGGTTGACTGCGGTTTGTCTTGGCAAATTTTTTGATTGTCTTCGCATCCAAGTCGTACTCATTCTCCTGTGGCACAAAGAAATTCTTGATTTTACGCATATCATTCCCCAGCAGCCTAAAAGTCCTGCGGATTGGATGAAGATCCTCCGCAACGTGATCTTTTCTATCGCCTCCATTGCTGGCAGTGGAATAGGAACGGCTTGCCGTTATGTGGCGTAAGCACATTAAATTCCTAGAGCGCAACATATTTTTCATACACTATTAACAATTATTTACAAAAAATTCTTGTTTATTTATGCTTTATTCCATAATAGCGGCAATGACGGGGGCAAGCAGTATATAAGGTTGCGCAATAATGAAGAGAACGTGACGTCACAAATTGAAAACAGCTGACATATCGATAGTCAGTGCTAGTAGTTTACATTTATGCTGTCACCCTTAATCGATGTATTGCTGTAACACTTTTTACGATAGTAGCATATCGTTTGCTATGTTAATCATCGTCTGTCTCTAGTTAGCTGTGGCATTACTTAGCAAATTTGTGTTGCCGACAGAAAGAAAAACGTATCAATAAAAAAGTAAAGCTAATTGCGAATTAAGAGTGTTTAAAATGACAAAAACCACGGAAAACACCACCAACGACGTGGAAATGGAGGTGGATGCCACTGCTGAGACACTGGCGGATGAGAAAAAGAATCAAGATATCGCGACTGTGCAGGAAATACGCGAGCAAATTCGTCAAATTGAGAAATCTGTGGCCTCAAAGGAATCACGGTAAGCACGTATGGTAAAACAATATATTATTTATTATAAACATTATTTTCCCCCTAAAGTTTCATTTTGCGTGTTTTGCGCAATCTGCCAAATACTCGGCGTAAATTAAATGCCGTTGTTTTTCGCAACTTGACCCAGAGTATTTATCCCGTTGGAGCAGATCGTGACGCAGCCCTGGCCCTGACTCCAGCCCTGGAAAAGGATGCCACTGAGCTGCCAGATGTGGTGAAGAAGCAAGTGGCCACAAAAGCACCCATTGCCGAAGTGGATGCCTATTTCTATCTCCTACTGTTGGTCAAGCTCATCGATGCCAGCGATTTGAAGCGGGCGGGCACCTGTGCCGAATCTTTGATGGGCAAGATCTCCATACAGAATCGCCGTACCCTGGATCTGATTGGCGCCAAGTCGTATTTCTATTATTCTCGTGTGGCTGAGCTGAACAATGGCCTTGAGGGCATCCGTGCCTTTCTGCACGCCCGACTCCGTACTGCGACCCTTCGCAATGACTTCGAGGGTCAGGCCGTGCTCCTGAATTGTCTGCTGCGTAACTATCTGCATTACGCTCTATATGATCAGGCTGACAAGCTGGTGAAGAAGTCCGTCTACCCGGAGTCTGCGAGCAACAATGAATGGGCAAGATTCCTCTACTATTTGGGACGCATCAAGGCAGCCAAGCTGGAGTATAGCGATGCCCATAAGCATCTGGTGCAAGCACTGCGTAAGTCGCCCCAGCATGCTGCCATAGGATTCCGCCAGACCGTGCAGAAACTTATCATTGTCGTGGAGTTGCTGCTGGGCAATATTCCGGAGCGTGTCGTCTTCCGCCAGGCGGGACTACGTCAATCCCTGGCCGCCTACTTCCAGCTGACACAGGCTGTGCGTTTGGGTAATCTGAAGAGATTCGGTGATGTGGTGTCACAATTCGGACCCAAATTTCAAATGGATCACACCTTCACACTGATCATCCGCTTGCGTCACAACGTCATCAAGACTGCGATTCGTTCCATTGGATTGTCGTATTCGCGAATTTCACCTAAGGATATTGCCAAGCGTTTGATGCTGGACTCCGCAGAGGATGCTGAGTTCATTGTGTCGAAGGCTATTCGCGATGGTGTCATTGAGGCAACCCTGGATCCCGCCCAGAACTATATGCGTAGCAAGGAGAGCACAGACATTTACAGCACTCGGGAACCCCAATTGGCCTTCCATGAACGCATCTCTTTTTGCTTGAATCTGCACAATCAGAGTGTTAAGGCAATGCGTTATCCACCGAAGTCCTACGGCAAGGATCTGGAGAGCGCCGAAGAGCGACGTGAGCGGGAGCAGCAGGATTTGGAGCTGGCTAAGGAAATGGCCGAAGATGATGAGGATGGTTTCTAAACTATACATTCCTCAGAGAACAATTTCATAAATCATAATGATACACAAACAATTGTCGCGATCGATTTACTAAGAATAAAAATTTAATTTTCAAAATAATAACCGTAATTAAATTAAATTTAACACCGCTTAAATAATCTCCATTGTCAGCCGTTAATCCTTGCACATTCTTTATTGCAGTGTTGGTAAATGATTAAATTGCCCAAATATCGAGTAAGCAGCTGTTCATTATTAATCAAAACGCACATTTTTAATAAAACACGTTGCTGAATTTCAATTTGAATTGAATTTGTTTATAGTAAAATATATATATTGTATAAAATATTCACTAATTTAAAACGATGCAGTTAAACAATTTGTTATTCGGCGGCGTGTTATCAGTAGATGTACATGCATATATCGATAAATGTCACCCACACGAGTTACCTTTACTGAGAGTCGCAAAAATATCGATAAACACCTATACAATATCAACAACCCTATATAGTTGCATTGTTCTTGGAGCAGAAGCAGAAAAATTTTGTGAAAATATACATACAAAGCAAAGATGTAAAGTGAACTGGGCCATAATATAATATGAATTGATTACTACGTCCAAATGCAAAATATAAAATACAGTGTATGTGCTTGTAAATAGGCGAACTAAAGGAAAACTATATGGAAATAAACAGCAGCCCACAGGCAAGCGAGCATTCTATGTGTGTGTGTGTGTGTGTGTTAGCGCGACGAGTTATTTGAGTAGCGAGTAGATTTGGAGTCTGTCTCTCTGGCCACATTGGTGCAGCGCAGCGCCCGCAAATGTACGCGACGACAACTAGTTGTAGTAGTGGGCAGCAGCAAAAGCAGCGGCAGTCGTTGTCGTCTTTGTGAAGCAGCAGCAAAACGCACGAAAAAGGCAAAACGCAACGAAAGAGCGAACAAAAAAGGGGGGCAAACACAAAAAAAATAGCAAAATCCCAAAACAATACAAAGGCGAAACAAACTATATAAACGAATATAAGAATTTAGTGAAAGAAAAACGTGCGTAAAAATTAATTAGCTGCCGCCAAGTGACGAGTTAACTTAACTTAAGGCAATAATAATAATAATAACAACAACAACAACGGCAGCTGCTGCTCTCTATACAAATCGACATATTGTAGTTATTATTATTGTTCTTCTTCTTGTTGTTGTTGTTATTGTTGTTGTGGTTTTTGCACCCACCACACGTAACTAGAGCAGCAGCCACTATCCATCCAACTACACACATATACAAAACTAACTCACACAGATACAGTGAACGTTTCAGACAGCGAACGATACAAACAGACACACACACGAATACATACATACAACTATACACATAGAGGCGAGATTAGGCTAGACTTAGGTAGTAGTAGATGCGTGCGTGCCAGTGTAAGTGTGACAACAACAACAACAGCATTGGAGATGATTGGTCCAAAAGACGTCCTGCAGTGGTTTAAGACTCTGGAGAGCTACAATCGCCTAGATACCATGTGTTCATTGCTGGAGGCATGTCTGCCCTTCGAGCTGCGCTTCCTGGGCACCTGCCTGGAGGAGCTCGGCCGTAGGGATTCACCGGAGTTGCGAGGCATGGAGTTGCGGGCCAATAATCCACAAGATCTGGCCTCCGACATGTACAACTGCCAGAAGGGTGAGCCCACAGACATCAAGATCCGTCGCATGATGGCCCTCTATCTGGCACTAATCCGGGTCTGTAATCGGAATTCGGTCAACGAGATCTTTCGCACCTTGGAGTGTTGGGGCGAATGTGATTTCACCAATATGAGTGATCAGGACACGTTGCTGGAACTGTTGCTGGTGTACACGATGGCAGCGAAGCATCCTGTATTCTCGTATCATCAGCATACCAAGTGCGAGGATATTCTGGCCAAGATCAAGGAGGCGAAGCGTCTCACAGACGAGGCAACAACACAAATTGAGAGTCAGCAGCAGCAACAGCAACAGCAGCAGCAGCAACATGCAACACATCAGCAACAGTTGCCGCCGCAGCAACAACAGTTGCCACAGCAGCCACCTCCACATCCTGTACAGCATGTGCTGCAACAGCAACAGGCGCCACCGCAGGCATTTCATCCACAAATGGTGCAAATGCTACAGACGCCACAAGGCACCACTCCCATGATCTTTCCACAACATTGGCCCAAGGTAAGTGAGAGATGTGATTGAAGTTTCAATACAGGGAATCCTCTAATGATTCAGTCTGTGATTTTCTTTACAGTTGCTGTCTGGCACCGAAGTCGAATCGATGCCACATCTGTTGCAATCCAATATCAGCATTCCAGCGGACTCCAATGCCATAGCTGCGGCAGCCACAGCCTGGTCCATGCGTGGCATTTATGCGGCGCCGCCGCCGCCTCCGTCTCAACAGCAACCGCAGCCACCGAGCCTGGATCATCAGTTGCCACCACCAGCCAGCTCACCCATGTTGAGCAGTCAACAGTCTTCGCCATCGAGTAGTCGCACCACGAGTCCGCAGCGTGAACGTGTCCAGCAGCAGCAGCAGCAACAGTCGGCGCCACATCCCACACAGATGCGTGGCTTGACGCAGCGCATCACGGCTGGTGGCAAGCATGTGCGGCGTCCCTCCGTGGAGACAACGCCGCCGCCGCCAACAACAAGCACGACAGGCTTGGGAGAGATGCAGCATGTCAAGCACTTGGAGGAGGTAAGTCAAATCTGCAGAAGGAATCTCGTCAGAAAATAACAAACACTAAATTTTGCAGACTATCAATGAGATTGGTAGTGGAGGTGGTGGTGGAGGAGGAGGCGGAGGCGGGGGCCTGCCCAGTATTATACGCAACAGTTTTCCACGTCCCGTACATCAGCGTATCAATGCCAATGCCTACATCTCACACCAACAACAGCAGCAGCAACAGCAGCAGTCGCCAGTGAGTCAACAGCAATCCCAGCAGACGACACAGCAGCACCATTACCAGAGCATGGGCAACTACAACATGAAACCGAACACGATTGTCTATGCGATGCACAACATGCACATTAGCGACGATGGCAGCGGCTCCTTGCGCAGCATCAACTCCAGCAAGAGCGCGGCAACAACTGGCAGCGATTCCGGTGGCAGCTCCAATGGATCATGTGGCGAGATATCGCCACCGGAAACGCCAACACCCATACCCATACACTGTACAGGCATAGGCATTGTTGCCGGTTATCAGCAACAACAACAACAACAACAGCAGCAGCAGCAGCAACAACAGCAACAGAAGCATCATTTGAGCTACAAGCAACAGCAGCAACAATTGAATCTGCAACAGCGTCTGAATGGACGCAACGGTGTGGAGAAGAGTTACCAGCAAATCTATACGACGAGCAATCCCAGCGACGCACCGCAAGGATTACTCATAAGTCCTTCGTCGGTTAGCACGCCAACAACAACAGTGTTGCTGCAGCCCCAACAACAACAACAGCAGCAGCAGCAGCAACAACAACAGCAGCAACCAGCGCCACCTACAGCCACCGCCTACAATGCAGCAGCCACATATCCATATCATACGGCGAGTACACGTGGTCCGCCGCAGACATTACTGCAGGCGCATAATGCTCCACCGCCACCCCAGGCGCTGCATCCCTTCCGTTTCCCGCTGGCGCCACCACCACCCCACAATGGCGAGCTCATCTATCCGGCGTATCATGCGGGATTGGCGTACTCGGCGGTGCCCGTGACAGCAGCAGCTGTCACTACGGCGGCGGGTGTGAGAAGCTCAGTCAGCCAAGTGGGAGTGGTGGGCAGCACGAATGCGGTGGCTGTGCAGACGCCCACATCCAGCACACAGCACCAACAACAGCAGCAGCAGCAGCAACAGTTGTTGGCCGCCACTGTGGTCAGCACGCCGTATATATGCCCCATAACGGGCGCCGGAAGCGGTGTCAATCAGAAGATCATGTCGTGCTATAATTGCGGATCACAGACGCATGTCGGACGGGATTGCCCTGAGGCATCCATGGAGGATGTGACGCGGAATGCCACCTATAAGCTGGACTATAGCACGTCCAGCGGCACGAATGCGGTGATGAGCGGCGGAATGGGCGGTGACACGCCCACCGATCACAAGGATATGGCCAACATGCTCAAGAATGTGACGGCGGCGACGGCGGCAGCGACGCAAACGGCGGCATCAACGGGAGCGTCGTCCGCCGTCTCCACCAGCATTGGCAAATAGTGTCGTGTATAATATAAACCTAAATCATATAAATAGAAACTAAATATATATATATATATATGTATATATATACATACATATATATCTGAGTATATACTTACTATAATTCTTAACTATTTACACAACAAATTTATCATTTATTATTGTAAAAAAACAAAAAAAAACGTAAGAAAAATATGCGGAAATCAAATTTCACGCCTTAGCCACGTCTCTTAGTTGTTTAAGCCTCCTTCCCCTCCAACTCTTTGCGTCGCCTATATATAGATACATATACATATAACTGAATAATCGGGCATACCCACAGGAATATAAAATACCTACATATATATAAAATGACCCGAAATTCAAAGAAAAATCGTTTACAAATAAGTTGAGCAATAGTTAAGATGAAAATTTGACAAAATGCAATTAATTTATAGCTCCCTTCTAATTGACGTTCATCTAACTGAATTGCTATAAAAATGAATTGATATACATATAACAAACAATAAAGTGTAAAAGCAACAGAAATTTTAATTTTAAGCTAAACGTCGCAAGAATATTTAAGTAAAATCTGTAGCATTACAATAAAATGTTAGCAAATACAATATATATATATTTAAATATATATATGTAAAGCAAAAAAAAAAAAAAGAAATATAAAGTGTATAAACAATTAAGCACACACACACAGATATACACCAACACATATACATATATATATATATATATATTGGTACACCTACACACACTGCGATGTGCTTAGTTAACGTTATCTATTAATCTAATTATAATATAATGAATATTTTCATACTAGTAGTTATTTATTTTGCTGCTCCTCCCCTCCTCCCATACATATGTATTTTAGCCAACGATTTTTACATTGTATTATACATATATACACACACACATTTGAATAACAGCAACAAAATATTAGCATTATTATTACTATAATTATAAATTCAGCAACTACAAAAAAAAAGAAAAGAAACGTGTTAAAATTATTTTGCAAATATCAAATTTTTCCAAATTTATAGCTCCTAATTGCCTGCGTTTTTATACATACATTAAAATAAATTGTTTATTTTTTTTAAATTTTTTTTTTTGGTTAATTCTGTAAAAACGTTGTTACCTTTTTTATGAAATTAATAATTAATTATACTATATAAAAGAAGAACAACAAATGTGTACAACAAAAATCAAACAGCAAAACATAACAAAAGCTAAACTACAAGCATCTGAAAAAAACGAAAATAAAATCCATATATAATTAAATAATAAATAAATAAATAAAAACAATTAAACAATTTAAAACTAAAGATAAAAACAAAAAAACAAAAGTTGCTGCTTATGCGTAAGCGCATGGATAAAATGATTATTATATTTCAGTGAACAAATAAAAAAATTGTTTCTTCAATTCGTGTAAAAACAAAAAAAAAACACACAAAGCCACAAAAATTGTTGTTTCATTTAAGGAACTTATATTGAAATTCCAAAAAAAATCGAAGGCAATTTTAAAAACATTCTAGGATACTTAAAACTACAGTGGAGCAGTCAAGTTATTACTGGAAAAATACTTGTAAATGAACTTTAAATATCTATGTGAAGTACAGTAAACTGTGACTAAGGTAAACTGCGGTTAAAAGCGCCATGCAGATATTAAATGTTAGTTACGAAAAAATTTAGCTATAATGTGAATGAGTGTATAGCACTTAATTTCTCAAGTACAGTGAAACCACGCATAGCGGAATAATTCCAGGGGTTTGCACTTTATTCAGCGTTATCTGAGTGACGGAGTAACAGTATTCTGGTCATGAAGTAAAGATATGGATACTATATATATTCTATATTATAGAATATATATATCATTTATAAGCAGTTACCACAGTACTTCTTTGAGCTGCTTAAGAAGCAGCCATAAATGATTGCGCCAGAGATCTCTCATATATACGGCATCTCAACTCCGCTATGAAAAGTGAACTCAAAGCCCTACTTCAAACCTATTGCAAGCCAACACACACAACTAAAGCTTAAGATATACACACATGAATATAAATACATATATATGTATATATGTGTGTGTGTGTGTGTAACGTTTATGCTTACAGAGAGGGAGCAACCGTGGCGATCTCTGAAGCGTAACAGTTTTGGACTGTCGTAACGGCAAGTGGTCTTCAGTTGAGCATAGACCTGGATCCGGTATAGTTTATACGAGCGTCAAGAAGCTCTGCATCAGCTGAGGCCAAAAAGTAAAACAAACAATAATATATTTAAATATAATTTAAACTTTTAAAAAGTTTTCGAAAAAATACGATTTGTGTCCTCGCTAGAAATATGTGTTTTCTTAAGTTTTAAGCAAAACTTTCATAATTTGGATTGAATATATCTTTTGTGTAAGTTAAGACTTCGCTTGCCTCAGCGTGCTTGTTCATGCATGCAGTGTGGTAAGTTGTTACCATTCGGTTGCATCCAATCCCTCCATCCGTCCATCCGATCAACGCCCACGCTCCGGAAATCGTAGGAAAACAATGCTTAAGGCCGTCAAGAAATCGACGGAGGTAAACAAATCCAAGTTAAAGTTAACAGCGAATAATGCCAATGTGGACAACAACAATGACAGCCATAAGAACAGCTCAGAGTTGCCCACTCTCTTGGCCATCAAAAGGGGCTCCATCACCAGTCAAAAACCCGAGGTAACCTCCGCCGCGAACGATTCGCCGCCTCTCAAGAAACTGAGCCTCAAGGGGAATCAACTCTGCGGTAGTATACTGATCGGCAATTACAACGTAAGGATCGAGAATATATACGTATAGTAAAGATATGTTTGTTGTAATATGATAAATGCCATTTCAGTATCTCACACAATTAGAAGTCTGTGAAAATGAAATGGAAGTCTTAGATCTAAGCCCTTTGGCTCAGCTGGAGACACTACGATGCAGCCATAACAAGTTGATTGAGCTCATCATCAATGGCAACAGTCTGCAGTCTCTCGTAGCGGATTATAACTGTAAGTTTACTACGTGACAGTTGTAAAAGTTCAAAAATTGGATAAATTTCTATTTTTCGTGATTTTTTTTTGAAGTTTTTGACCATATTTCGAGGAATATTCATTTGAGACCCCCCAAGGAAACTTGTTGATGCTATTTTCGATATTCTAAATCGATTTGAATCAAAAAGTTTCTATCACAAAATTTTTAACTGTACGGCCTAAGAATTAAGAAATGAAATAATGCTCAAAATAATCTTTATTTTTACTGCTGTAGGCCATTTATTTATGATAATTTTGAATAGAATATTGAACTTAGTCAAAAGTATATATTGTTATTGAATTTTCAAAACTTTTTAAAAATAATTAAAATATTTTTGTAAAGTTATGACATTTTACTGATTATATTCAATATCTGGAATATAACACCCAAAATATCCAAATTTGCGGTCATTTGCAGGTCTCCAGAGCATCTCCATGACACGGGGCATTCCCTTGAAGCTGCAACATCTGGATATTTCGCACAACTTCTTCAGCGAGCTGCCACAGTGGGTGGGCGGTTGTGTGGCACTAAATACCCTATCGGTGTCCCACAATCATTTGAGCAGCATCAGGGATCTCTTGAGGAACTATCGTATCAAGTGTTTGCGATCTCTGAATGTGGCCTACAACGGACTGCAGCAGCTGGACTACTTACCGGAGGCATTCAGCAGTGTGAGACAGTTGCAGTTGCAGAGCAATGAACTGCAGCGATTACCGGATAACTTCTTTGGGGTAACCCATGGACAACTGGTCACACTGAATGCAGCATGCAACCGCCTATCGATGCTGCCACGCTACGAGCAGAACAATGGAGCGGCGCTGGTGGAGCTTACACTGACTGCCAACCAGTTGAACGATAACATATTTGAGGCACTGTTGCATGCTGGCCGGCTGCGATCGCTTCGCTTGGCCCACAATCGCATCGCCATCGTGCCCGCCGAGTGTGTCCGTAACTGGCCGGAACTGGAGGTGTTGGTGTTGTCCGGCAACATGTTGCAACAGCTGCCGGAGCAGGTGGCAGGGTTGAGTCAATTGAAGGTGCTGCGTTGCTGCAACAATCTGCTGCTCTGCACGCCACAACTGGCCAAGCTGCACAAGCTCAAGATACTGGACCTGGCCCACAATCATCTCGATCGGATCAATTTATTGTCGCTGGTGCCGTCGCGTAATCTGAAGTATCTGGATTTGTCGGGCAATCTGCAGCTGGAGGTGGATGAGCAGCAGCTGAAGGTGTGCCAGACGCAGAGTCAACGTGTCTGGAGCCTGGTCGATGTATCCGGCAAGAATCGCGCCGCTCTGCCCACCAGCACCACACACAAGCTGCCTTCGGAAACTTCCAAGCTCAAGGCCAAGTCACATCCGTGGTCCATGGGTTTCGCCGAGACGCCTGGCGATCTACGCAAACTCCTGGTCAGTCAACTTCGTGCTGGTTCCCATTCGAGTGCTACTCCCACTGCGGATGAGGCACTCTTCGGCATGTTTGAGTCGACGAGTGATGCCCGCATTGCCAAGCAGGTGGCCCAGCTGGTACCCACGCTGCTGAAACAGGAGCAAGCGCTGAAGGATTCATCGCCGCACAACGATTACCTGAAGTACACGCTGCTTGCGGCGCAGCGACAATGCGGCAGCAGCCTTCGCAGCGCCACCCTCTGCCACCTGCTCCGGCTGAGCAGCAAAGTGCGTGCGCTTAAGTCGAAGCGTTATGTGCTGCGTGTAGCCAGCATGGGTTACTTCGATGCCTACCTTGTGAGGCGCACCACACATCTGCGGGTAATCATGCCTGAGACTCCAGACAGCTCGAAGAATGTGCAGTCGCAGCTACATTCTCTCACAGATCCACAATTGATAGAGGTAATTTTTTGTATATTTATAATAAATATGTATGTATGTAGGTATGTATGTATGTAAATCCATTTAATTCATTATTCATTGATTTATATAAATGAATTTTAAATTTAACTTCAATTATACTGCATACGTTCCACTGTTCAACATAACAGATGTGTTAGAGCGAGATACATGTATTTGCAGAATTGCGAATGTAAATCAAAACAAACAACAAACGTGCTCATATCATAAGCGCGCAAGAGCGAGACAGCTCTAACACATCCAGATATCATAACATAAGTATCTGTTTACATACATACATACATATCTATATTTTTCTCTGTTTCGCACATTCAGATCACGCTTAGCAATGACGACGAATACTTGGTGTTGGGCAATGACCAGCTGTGGTCCGTTATGGACGTTGATCGCGCTGCACGGGAAATACGCAAAGAGGAGAATGCGCTGCTGGCCGCCAAGCGACTGCTGGAGATTGCACAGAGTTTCGGAGCCACAGATAATCTCAGCGTGATTGTGGTGCGTTTCAGTCATTTAAGCACCGATGTTGATCATCTGATACGGGAGTTGAAGCAGAGTGTGCGTAAGAAACCGGCAATGGTGTCGCCACAACCGCAGCAGATATTGTCGGTTAGCAAACGCACCTGTTGCGATCGTAGCAATGCGTGCCGCCACCGGACTATGGATCAGGAATTGCTGGCCGGACGTTCCTCGCCCAGCGGCCAGAGCAACCCGGACTTGCTTGCCAAGGATGCAACGGCAGTGGTGGCCAAGGATGAGTTCATTTTGGCCCACGCACGTGTACTGCAAGAGGAGCAACAACTGGAAATGCTTGACGAAACGGAATCCGTGCTCTCCGAGGAGCAATTCAAGTGTTGGGAGTACATGCTCGAACAGAACACCCAACTGCTGTTCGACAAGGAGCTCAACACCATCTCCAAATCGTTCTCCAAGCCACGTTTATCAACGGCGACTCCAAAGCTCACAGCTACCGACTGCAGCGAACTCAAATCGAATCTCATACGAAATGTAACGAACAAGTTCATCTCCAGCAGCACACCCCAACTGCCCCTGACGCAATCCCTAGGCCAGTTCCAGCAGCAGCTCAAATCACCCGGTTTGGAGCATTTCGGCAGCATGCGATCCTTCCATCAATCCCACAACTTTAATGGCTACAATCTCTTCGATGGCAAGAGTCGTGGTGATGCCTATGCCAAGCTTGGAGGCGGACCACATGCCGCCTACTTCGGTTCCCTGCAACGACGCATGCCCTGCAATTTAGACTATGACTTCACACTTACCCAGGAACGGGATAACAATATCTTGGACGAAGAGAATGACCTGGATGATGATGGCTATACGGAGCACGATAGTCGTATGCGCAAATATTGGGGAGTGGCAACCACAGAGCTATAATTATTGTTAATTTTATGAAATCTTGAATGTAAAATATTTAGAAAAGAAAGTTTACTTGCTTACTTTGAAAGTAAAGTGAAAAATTGTAATTAACTTGATTTTTGGTACAAAAAATTGATACTTTTGCAACTTTGAGAAGCCATAACTTAGCTGAAAATCAACCGATTTTCAAAATTTTTGCATTTCCGTCAATGGTTTTGATCATATTTTGAATCTACATCAAAAAATTTTCCATACTGTCAGTTTTGACCCATTTTTGGCCATTTTTGCATACCAACCCCTTGCAAAAATGACAAAAAAGTGAAAATTTTAAAATCGGAACTTTTTGTGCCCAATCGATTTTTGGCATCAAAATGAGTAAAAAAAATCGTTACTTCACTTGATTTGGACCAATATTTTGAAAATATGGCCACAATATTGAAAAATGGTCTAAAACAGCTTTTTGAGCAAAAACAGATATCTTCCTCATCTTTGAGGAACCATAACTTTTCCACAACTTAGCCGATATTAAACTTTCTTGCATTTCTGGATATGGTTTTGTTCATACTTTAAATCGGTACCAAATGTTTATTACATGTTTTGAAAAATATGGTTAGGAAAGTGAAAATTGTAATAAACCTGATTTTTGGTACAAAAAATTGATACTTTTGCAACTTTGAGAAGCCATAACTTAGCTGAAAATCAACCGATTTTCAAAATTTTTGCATTTCTGTCAATGGTTTTGATCATATTTTGAATCTAAATCAAAAAATTTTCCATTCTGTCAGTTTTGAATTTTGACCCATTTTTGGCCATTTTTGCATACCAACCCCTTGCAAAAATGACAAAAAAGTGAAAATTTTAAAATCGGAACTTTTTGTGCCCAATCGATTTTTGGCATCAAAATGAGTAAAAAAATCGTTACTTCACTTGATTTGGACCAATATTTTAGAAAATATGGCCACAATATTAAAAAATGGTCAAAAACAGCTTTTTGAGCAAAAACAGATATCTTCCTCATCTTTGAGGAACCATAACTTTTCCACAACTTAGCCGATTTTAAACTTTTTTGCATTTCTGGATATGGTTTTGTTCATACTTTAAATCGGTACCAAATGTTTATTACATGTTTTGAAAAATATGGTTAGGAAAGTGAAAATTGTAATAAACCTGATTTTTGGTACAAAAAATTGATACTTTTGCAACTTTGAGAAGCCATAACTTAGCTGAAAATCAACCGATTTTCAAAATTTTTGCATTTCTGTCAATGGTTTTGATCATATTTTGAATCTAAATCAAAAAATTTTCCATTCTGTCAGTTTTGAATTTTGACCCATTTTTGGCCATTTTTGCATACCAACCCCTTGCAAAAATGACAAAAAAGTGAAAATTTTAAAATCGGAACTTTTTGTGCCCAATCGATTTTTGGCATCAAAATGAGTAAAAAAATCGTTACTTCACTTGATTTGGACCAATATTTTAGAAAATATGGCCACAATATTAAAAAATGGTCAAAAACAGCTTTTTGAGCAAAAACAGATATCTTCCTCATCTTTGAGGAACCATAACTTTTCCACAACTTAGCCGATTTTAAACTTTTTTGCATTTCTGGATATGGTTTTGTTCATACTTTAAATCGGTACCAAATGTTTATTACATGTTTTGAAAAATATGGTTAAGAAAGTGAAAAATTGTAATTAACTTGATTTTTGGTACAAAAAATTGATACTTTTGCAACTTTGAGAAGCCATAACTTAGCTGAAAATCAACCGATTTTCAAAATTTTTGCATTTCTGTCATTGGTTTTGATCATATTTTGAATCTAAATCAAAAAATTTTCCATACTGTCAGTTTTGAATTTTGACCCATTTTTGGCCATTTTTGCATACCAACCCCTTGCAATAATGACAAAAAAGTGAAAATTTTAAAATCGGAACTTTTTGTGCCCAATCGATTTTTGGCATCAAAATGAGTAAAAAAAATCGTTACTTCACTTGATTTGGACCAATATTTTAGAAAATATGGCCACAATATTAAAAAATGGTCAAAAACAGCTTTTTGAGCAAAAACAGATATCTTCCTCATCTTTGAGGAACCATAACTTTTCCACAACTTAGCCGATTTTAAACTTTTTTGCATTTCTGGATATGGTTTTGTTCATACTTTAAATCGGTACCAAATGTTTATTACATGTTTTGAAAAATATGGTTAGGAAAGTGAAAATTGTAATAAACCTGATTTTTGGTACAAAAAATTGATACTTTTGCAACTTTGAGAAGCCATAACTTAGCTGAAAATCAACCGATTTTCAAAATTTTTGCATTTCTGTCAATGGTTTTGATCATATTTTGAATCTAAATCAAAAAATTTTCCATTCTGTCAGTTTTGAATTTTGACCCATTTTTGGCCATTTTTGCATACCAACCCCTTGCAAAAATGACAAAAAAGTGAAAATTTTAAAATCGGAACTTTTTGTGCCCAATCGATTTTTGGCATCAAAATGAGTAAAAAAATCGTTACTTCACTTGATTTTGACCAATATTTTAGATAATAGGGCCACAATATTGAAAAATGGTCAAAAACAGCTTTTTGAGCAAAAACAGATATCTTCCTCATCTTTGAGGAACCATAACTTTTCCACAACTTAGCCGATTTTAAACTTTTTTGCATTTCTGGATATGGTTTTGTTCATACTTTAAATAGGTACCAAATGTTTATTACATGTTTTGAAAAATATGGTTAGGAAAGTGAAAATTGTAATAAACTTGATTTTTGGTACAAAAAATTGATACTTTTGCAACTTTGAGAAGCCATAACTTAGCTGAAAATCAACCGATTTTCAAAATTTTTGCATTTCTGTCAATGGTTTTGATCATATTTTGAATCTAAATCAAAAAATTTTCCATTCTGTCAGTTTTGAATTTTGACCCATTTTTGGCCATTTTTGCATACCAACCCCTTGCAAAAATGACAAAAAAGTGAAAATTTTAAAATCGGAACTTTTTGTGCCCAATCGATTTTTGGCATCAAAATGAGTAAAAAAATCGTTACTTCACTTGATTTGGACCAATATTTTAGATAATAGGGCCACAATATTGAAAAATGGTCAAAAACAGCTTTTTGAGCAAAAACAGATATCTTCCTCATCTTTGAGGAACCATAACTTTTCCACAACTTAGCCGATTTTAAACTTTTTTGCATTTCTGGATATGGTTTTGTTCATACTTTAAATAGGTACCAAATGTTTATTACATGTTTTGAAAAATATGGTTAGGAAAGTGAAAATTGTAATAAACTTGATTTTTGGTACAAAAAATTGATACTTTTGCAACTTTGAGAAGCCATAACTTAGCTGAAAATCAACCGATTTTCAAAATTTTTGCATTTCTGTCATTGGTTTTGATCATATTTTGAATCTAAATCAAAAAATTTTCCATACTGTCAGTTTTGAATTTTGACCCATTTTTGGCCATTTTTGCATACCAACCCCTTGCAAAAATGACAAAAAAGTGAAAATTTTAAAATCGGAACTTTTTGTGCCCAATCGATTTTTGGCATCAAAATGAGTAAAAAAATCGTTACTTCACTTGATTTGGACCAATATTTTAGAAAATAGGGCCACAATATTGAAAAATGGTCAAAAACAGCTTCTTGAGCAAAAACAGATATCTTCCTCATCTTTGAGGAACCATAACTTTTCCACAACTTAGCCGATTTTAAACTTTTTTGCATTTCTGGATATGGTTTTGTTCATACTTTAAATCGGTACCAAATGTTTATTACATGTTTTGAAAAATATGGTTAAGAAAGTGAAAAATTGTAATTAACTTGATTTTTGGTACAAAAAATTGATACTTTTGCAACTTTGAGAAGCCATAACTTAGCTGAAAATCAACCGATTTTCAAAATTTTTGCATTTCTGTCAATGGTTTTGATCATATTTTGAATCTACATCAAAAAATTTTCCATACTGTCAGTTTTGAATTTTGACCCATTTTTGGCCATTTTTGCATACCAACCCCTTGCAAAAATGACAAAAAAGTGAAAATTTTAAAATCGGAACTTTTTGTGCCCAATCGATTTTTGGCATCAAAATGAGTAAAAAAATCGTTACTTCACTTGATTTGGACCAAAATTTTAGAAAATATGGCCACAATATTGAAAAATGGTCAAAAACAGCTTTTTGAGCAAAAACAGATATCTTCCTCATCTTTGAGGAACCATAACTTTTCCACAACTTAGCCGATTTTAAACTTTTTTGCATTTCTGGATATGGTTTTGTTCAAACTTGAAATCGGTACCAAATGTTTATTACATGTTTTGAAAAATATGGTTAAGAAAGTGAAAAATTGTAATTAACTTGATTTTTGGTACAAAAAATTGATACTTTTGCAACTTTGAGAAGCCATAACTTAGCTGAAAATCAACCGATTTTCAAAATTTTTGCATTTCTGTCAATGGTTTTGATCATATTTTGAATCTACATCAAAAAATTTTCCATACTGTCAGTTTTGAATTTTGACCCATTTTTGGCCATTTTTGCATACCAACCCCTTGCAAAAATGACAAAAGAGTGAAAATTTTAAAATCGGAAATTTTTGTGCCCAATCGATTTTTGGCATCAAAATGAGTAAAAAAAATCGTTACTTCACTTGATTTGGACCAATATTTTAGAAAATATGGCCACAATATTGAAAAATGGTCAAAAACAGCTTTTTGAGCAAAAACAGATATCTTCCTCATCTTTGAGGAACCATAACTTTTCCACAACTTAGCCGATTTTAAACTTTTTTGCATTTCTGGATATGGTTTTGTTCATACTTTAAATCGGTACCAAATGTTTATTACATGTTTTGAAAAATATGGTTAGGAAAGTGAAAATTGTAATAAACCTGATTTTTGGTACAAAAAATTGATACTTTTGCAACTTTGAGAAGCCATAACTTAGCTGAAAATCAACCGATTTTCAAAATTTTTGCATTTCTGTCAATGGTTTTGATCATATTTTGAATCTACATCAAAAAATTTTCCATTCTGTCAGTTTTGAATTTTGACCCATTTTTGGCCATTTTTGCATACCAACCCCTTGCAAAAACTTTTTGTGCCCAATCGATTTTTGGCATCAAAATGAGTAAAAAAATCGTTACTTCACTTGATTTGGACCATTATTTTAGAAAATATGGACATAATATTGAAAAATCGTCAAAAACAGGTTTTAAACAAAAATTTATGTCTTCCTCATTTTTGAGGAACTAAAACTTTTGCACACCTTAGCCGATTTCACATATTTTTGGATTTCTGGATAAGGCTTGGATTATACTTTCGATCGGTACCAAATGTTTATTACATATTTTGAAAAAAATATGGCAACATTACTGCTTGAAAGTAACTGCTTTAATTCGAAAGAAATTAGTTCAGTTTATTGCCCCTAGATGGCAATCGCTATAGTGATAAAGAATTTGAGCTGAATTTTGAGTAATAAACAAATTTAAGAAATCGAGCTCTAATATTCAAAAAAATTTTGACTTCCGTACTCGAGTCTGACTCAGAGAAGTCGTATGTAAATTGTTTTAAGAACTCTCCGAAAAAAAGCCCACTTCGGCAATCAGCAAAACATATCGAAAAATAAACCTGTATGCCATGTATATATACATACATACATATGTGCTTCAAGCAACTGGGAAGACCCTCCGGTAGATGCTAAATAGACAACTTGTTTACGAACGATGTAAAAAATCATTAGAGATCCACGTTGAGTATAAAAAGCTGTGTTCAAATTCCACATAGAACTATTCGGCTTTATATCTACAAAACGTAAAGTTCTTGTCAAAATGAAACGAACCGTAAGTTCCAAATTGATCGGAATATAATAATTTGAAATTCATTTAACTTATTTTGGCAGTCATCTTTAGTACTTGCGTTGACTATCTGTCAATTCGCATCAGCTCAGTTTTTTGGATTCTTTGAGCCACAATTTCAAGAGCCACAAGTTCAGCAACTGCAACAACAACGCCAACAAGAGTCTGTCTTTGGGCAGCAGCAGCAGCAGCAACAACAACAGCAGCAGGAGGTGGTGAAATATGGCTTAAATGGCCCATTTGTCGGTGGCGTTGAGTTCGTCGAGGAGCAACAACAGGAACAACAGTCTGGAGGCGGCGGTCAACAGCAACAGCAACAGCAGAATGAGGAGCTAATCCTAAGAGATCCATTTAGCGGCAGCATTGAGTCTGACTTGGGTCAACAGCAGCAGCAACAACAGCAGGGTGGAGGTCAGCAGCAACAACAGCAACAACAGCAACAGGAGAATCTTTTTGAATTATTTAAATAAGTTTAAGAAGTGGAAAAGAGATAACAGCAGTTCTTTGTCTCTACTAACTCTCTGTTAAACCACTGACCATATAACATATACATAGATGGGACATCTCATACAACGAAAACGGCCACGAAATTTCTTAACGAGATACCCCAGTTCGATACGGGATACCCCGATCGGCTCACACGAACAGCTTCCGACAAGTTCGATCTCTCAATGTGCGAGCCTATACTGAGTTAATAGCGTTTTGTTCGACGTCTAGGGCGGACGCTTCGTATAGAGCCCGCATGTTACTCCTATGATCGCAGTTAGCTTCTGTTCTACTCGCTTCTCTCTCCCTTTTTGCTTCTCTCTGGCTTTTCATACGCAAGCATCAACGACAAATCAGTGAGAAAGAAGATATTGTGGCCTCCCTCACACCAATGCTGTTCGCTGTTGAGAGCTTGCATCTTGCCTGTCTTTCTATTTCTAAGTTGCCCAATTTCATTGCTATCACGACAAATACACTCTCATCATCTTGTACGTAAACATATTCGTCACTGTGTGTGTGAGTCCCCAGCCGAATTTCATATTTTTGACTTTTACTGCTGTCCGAGCCCAGCAAAGTTTTTCGACTACCTGCGACGGGTCGACCCATCCACTGCAAGACGGATCTTCACCCTGTGTTTCGAAGCACAAGTTTTAGCATTGTGTGCAGTATAATTCTGAAATTGTGGAGGGGTCCAAAAATAATGGTTTTAATTTGGACAATCTTTGAATGAAGTTTTATTCAATATGCCGAAACTTGGAAAAATTGACATCAAACTTTAAAATCGGTTGAGATTTGACGAAGTTATGGCCCATCAAAGTTTTGAAAGACCCGAAACAACAAAAGAACTATTTTATATAATTTTCCACTATTTTGGCTATATTTTCTAACATACTGGGCCAAATTATCTCTATTAACGTATTTTATACCTATGTTGATACCTGAAATCAATTCGTCTCAAAAAATTTCTTTTAAAATATTTCCGAATTTTTCGACTTTTAGCCAGGTATGGAAAAATGGACAAAAAAATTTGAATTTTTAAAAACTTGCTTAAGCTTGAAACTTGAATGCAGAATAATTTTTGGATCAAAACCATTGACGAAAAGTATGCGCTCTAGATTATTTCAAAATTTTGTACTGCTGATAAAAAAAAAAATTGCGTACATATGTATGTGTGTACATATGTTTTGTGTATGTGATTTTATATACTTTTTGAATTTTGTATTCAAAGCTTTGCTATTGCTGCTTCCGCTTTGGTTCTGTTGAGATTGCTAACAGAACCATGTTACGCTAGTTTTCTGTTAAGCAGCTAAAAATCAGTTATAAAGATCATCGAACGGTATCACTGTAAATAGTAGGACGTTAGAATTTAAGTTTAGATCAAAATTATATAGATTTTTGATAAAAATCAAGTAAGCGCTGAAAAATTTAATAAGTTCAACTCATATAAGTTAATATTTTGTACACAATAGTAATAACCACAACACACAGAAACTAAATCTATTCTGATCACAGAACTATAAAAGAGCTTACACTTGAATCGAATAATCCGTCCATATATATGGAATCTTTTGGCATAGGAGATAGGGTATTCATAAGGCGCTCCAACGGAAAGCTCCAGCCTGCTCAGGCCACAGCGAAGAACGTGGATCGACAACTAGTTGTCGTTGAATGGATGCAGGACGGCAGGCCCAAATCCAAGACAGTTAGCTTGAAAACTTTACTCCAGTTAAATCCCTCGATGCTGTCAGCCGCGAAAACCCCCAAGATGACGACTCGGTATCTAAGCAATGTGGTAAAGAGCAAAAGCGGTAGATCCTTTGCCTTTGAGATGTATGAGAGGAAAGATGCAAGCAAAGCAACTCCGCCGAGACTGTCATCCGACAAGGACAAGGAGAGTAAAGCCAGTCCAGGTGCCACGACCGTTAAAAATTATTCCAATGTGGTCCACGAGATTCAACGCCTAAACCAGCAGCGCGAAGAACGGCGTACAAAGATAGCTGATGAACGTCAGAGACGCGACTCCTTGAAAAATAAGCACTCCAATAATAGCAATTGGGAAGTCGCCAAAATGATCGAGGATTATCGCAAGGAAATGCCGTGTACTCCCTTGCGTGAGCTCAGTCCAAGGGACACACGCATTAAACGGATCAGCGTCTGTGTGCGAAAGCGTCCATTGAGTCGCTTGGAGTTGCGTCAGCACACGGTGGACATTGTGTCGGTGCCAAGTCACGACACATTGATGGTGCATGAGTTGCGCAACAAGGTGGATTTGACCAAGTTCCTGGATCATCATAAATTTCGGTTCGACTACACCTTCGATGAGCAGTGCAGCAATGCTCTTGTCTATCAGCACACAGCTCGTCCTTTGGTCAAATCAATATTCGAGGGCGGGAATGCCACATGCTTCGCTTATGGGCAGACGGGTAGCGGCAAGACCCATACCATGGGTGGTGTATTCATCGATGGAAGGCAGGATAGCACGACGGGCATCTATGGTCAGGCCGCCAAGGATGTGTTCGCGGAGCTTAGCAAGCCGAAGTACCAGGATTCCAAACTTATCGTCAAGTGTAGCTTCTTTGAGGTCTACGGCGGTCAGGTGAGCGCACCCAGCACGGTGCTGGCTTACAAGCTAACAATATGTTTCATCCAATGCTGCAGGTCTTCGATTTGCTGGTCCATAAGAAGAAAGTCCTGCGCGTCTTTGAGGATGGGCGTCAGCAGGTTGTCATTGAGCATCTCACCCAGGTACGAGTGAACACAGTGAAGGATGTGTTAAGTGTCATTGGACGGGGCAATGGACAACGTAGTTCTGGCCAGACCTCGGTCAATAAGCAATCCTCCCGATCACATGCCATTTTCCAGATTTGCCTGTACAAGTCCGATAAAAAAGATTTTTACGGTAAGTGCTCGTTTGTGGATCTGGCGGGGAATGAGCGTGGAGCCGACACAGATGCCTCTTCGCTGGAGACTCGTCGCGAAGGTGCCGAAATCAACAAGTCCCTATTGGCGCTCAAGGAGTGCATCCGGGCATTAAGCTCTAATGCCAGGCATCTGCCATTCCGCGGCTCCAAACTAACGCAAGTTCTGCGCGATTCATTCGAATCCAGTCGGACATGCATGATTGCCATGATATCGCCGGGTCTTGGTTCCGTAGAGAATACATTGAACACACTGCACTATGCCAATCGGGTCAAGGAGTTGATTTTTAAGGGTCCTGACTCTGGCGATGAGGGCATTGATAGGGTCTCGGATACGGAATCACAATCTGATAGACAGGATGTGGAATCCACAAATTCAATTTCAGAGTCGTTAATGGATGATGTGAATTCCTTTGAGCACCTTGACACAAGTCGTACTTGCGCTTCAAATAATTTATCGATCGATGAAAGTATCGATAATGAAGAGTGCGACGAGTCCAATTCAAATCAATTGGATGCGATTATTTTACAGCATAATGCGATGTTTGAGTTCTTTGAGAATTACAAGTCAGACTTCCTAAATCATTATCAGTCAAATTCGTGCGAGAAACTTTCTCAGTTTCTGGAGGATTCGGAGGATAGACTCGATAGACTGAAGAAAATTATCGAGGAGACCCACGGAATGCTTTTAAATTACAATGAGGGGCAATATTCAGAAGACGGGAGGGATGCTGAAATCGGTGAAGTCGCCTAAAATTATTAAATATATTTGCTTGTTTTACTCGTCTACCAATAATAAATTTTAAAGCTTTCGTTAGCTATTTTCGTTTATACGATAAATATCGATAAACTATGGCGGTTATTATGCTTTGCAATATGCGGTAACACTGAAACATCAGCTGATACAGCAACCGGCTGTGTTTTGTGTTTTCATTTGTATTTATTTATTTACACATTTAAATCATGCAGCGTGGCGATAAAAGAGAACGCGGTAAGGGCGGTGGTCGTCCACCTGGTCTCTCAGGCCGAGAAATTGGCATGTACTACAAGAATCTTTCGCGCCAACGGAAAAAAGACGCCAAAGACGAGGAGAAGAAGATTCGCCTGGGCTGCGATGTCAGCGTGCCTCCCGGAATGTTGATGCGTGTACAAGAATGTATGAAGCAGCAGCCAGGAAATGGCGTAGCTGCAGCGCACGATGACCCTACCCTGGATGCGACGTTCAAGCAAAAATTTGCTAAGCTACTAAGCGTCAATTTCAGTAGTTTTATCGCCGAGGCCAAAAAGGAGCATGAAGGCATCGATCTACGTAATCGGAAATTGGATGAGAAACTGTTGCAGCAGTTTGAGGCACGCATGGAATCGACAGAGTATAGATGTCGCTACGAGACACGCCTAAAGCTGCCCACAATGGCACAAGCGGATGCCATCATTGAGGCTGTGCAACGCCATCAGGTTGTCCTCATCGTGGGCAGTACCGGCTGTGGCAAGACAACGCAGATTCCCCAGATACTGCTGGACGATTGCATTGCCAAGGGCACGGGCACGAGCTGTCACATAATCTGCACACAGCCAAGACGCATCTCGGCCATAACAGTGGCGGAGCGCGTCAGCTATGAGCGTGCCGAGAAACTTGGCCAATCCGTGGGCTACCAGATACGCCTGGAGAGCTGTTTGCCGCGGGAACGAGCATCCATCAAGTACTGCACGACGGGGGTGTTGCTGCAGCAGCTCCAATCCGATCCCTTGCTGCACCATGTGAGCCTTCTCATACTGGACGAGATACATGAGCGGAGTGTGGAGACGGATCTGCTGATGGCATTGCTGAAAGTGATTCTTCCTCAGCGTCCCGCCCTGAAAGTGATACTGATGAGTGCCACAGTGCGGGAACAGGACTTCTGTGATTACTTTGCGAATTGTCCCATGTTCCGCATTGAGGGTGTCATGTTTCCCGTACAGATGCTCTACCTGGAGGATGTGCTTGCTCTGACCGGCTATCAGTATGAAACTCGAAGGGATAAGCGCGAGAAACGTCGCAGTCAAAAACCGGATGATGGAGAACACAGGGCCATGATCGAACCCTACATTAGACGCCTTCGTGGCAGCTACTCCGACTCTGTGCTGCAGCAACTGCGGTTTCCAGAGCTGGAAGGCTGTGAGCATATAGATTTCATTGCGGATCTGGTGTACTATATATGCGATAGCCAGCCGGATGGCGCCATTTTGATCTTCATGCCGGGCTACGATAAGATATCGCAGCTGCACACGGCACTGACCAGTCCACGTTCCCCCAAGGGACAACGTTGGCGTGACCAATTGGCCATCCATCCGTTGCACTCAATGCTGCCCTCGGTGGAGCAGCAGGCGGTCTTCCGACGTGCCCAGCAGGGCAAGCGTAAGGTCATCATCTCGACGATTATTGCTGAGACATCGGTTACCATCGACGATGTGGTGTATGTCATCAACACGGGTCGCACCAAGTCCAGCAACTACGACACCGAGACCAACATACAATCCCTGGAGGAATGTTGGGTCACCCTGGCCAACACTCAGCAGCGCCGAGGACGAGCTGGCAGAGTTCAGCCGGGTATCTGCTACAATCTCTTTACAAGAGCCCGCGAGAATCTCATGTTGGACATACCCACGCCAGAGATCATGCGCTGTCGTCTGGAGTCCATCATACTTAGCCTGAAGCTGCTGCACATCGATGATCCTCACAGTTTCCTGAGCACACTCATCAATGCACCGGCACCAGAGGCGGTCAATAATGGCGTTGCGCTGCTCAAGCGGTGAGTTTAAGGTTCACCTCTATATTCGAGCTGATTGATTCGTAATCCCTTACAGAATTGAGGCATTGGATGGGCAGGGCTTGCTAACGCCCTTGGGCATGCATTTAGCCAAAATGCCCATTGAGCCGCAAATGGCCAAAATGGTGCTCATGGCGGCTTTGTTCCGCTGCGTCGATCCTATCACCACAGCCGCCGCAGCCTTGTCCTATAAGACGCCCTTCTACACGCCTCTGGGTCTGGAGAGACGTGTGGACGAGGCAAAGCGTCGCCTGGCGAGGAACATGCGCAGCGACCATCTGCTGATGCACAATGCCCTTTGTGGGTATCGAGAGAGCCGCGAGGAGCGTCGAGATCGAGATTACTGCTACAATAATTTCCTGAGTCAAATGACACTACAGCAATTGGAACGCATGAAGCAACAATTTGTGGAGCTGCTAAGCAACTTTAAGTGTGTATAACAATTTAAATCTATATTGAATTTATATATATTTTTCATAAACATATTTGATAGATTTGTCAGATCCGCCAATTGTCAGCATGCTGAGGGCAACATTAACTCGGAGAAGATTCCACTGCTGCGTGCCATCATTGGAGGAGGACTGTATCCCAACATGGCGTTTCTATGGTAGAAGATTCTTCCTCACTTTATTTCTATTCAATAATTAATTCTTTTTAAATGACTATGCAGCAAATCGCGTAAGATTCGCAACATGGTGCGAGCTGTCCATAACATGCGCACGGATGATGATCATCGCGTCAATTTCCATCCGTCGTCGGTGAACAGCGGCGAGTCTGGATTCAATTCCAGTTACTTTGTCTACTTTCAGCGACAAAAGTCCACCGCACTATATCTGCTGGATGCCACCATGGTGTATCCCATGGCATTGCTCATTTTTGGCGATGGCGTTGAATCCGGCGTCATAGATAGAACTCCCTACATAGCTGTGGCCAAGACTTATTAGTAAATTATTTTCAAAAATTATATTTTTTAATTTAAAAAAAAACTTAAAATTTAAATTGTTTTTTAGCTTCAAATGCAACGCGGAGACTGCTGCGGTTGTGTTGGAGTTGCGGCAGTGCCTCAGCCGTCTGCTGCTGAAAAAGGCCATGTACCCAGCACCAATTGAGGAGGGATCCGCTGACCACAGGCTGATACAGTGAGTGAGACTATTATAATATATTATTTTTCCTTCTGTATTTTTTGATTCTTATAGAGCCATTGAGCTGCTGCTGTCTATGGATGAAAGATCCGATGATTACTTGATATCTTCCGATGATATTGATGATATTTAATAATACAAAATTTTATTGTAAATAATTTGAAACTGGTTAACTGGCATCATCTTCAAGCAATCTAAACACGTTACGGGAGGCTGGCATTGATTCTTCAGCCGATTCCTTCTCCTCTTCGTCTGTTTCGCTGCCTGCAGTAACTGCCAACAAATTTAAATATAGTTCAAGATAGCCAAAAAGTATACTATGTTTTCTTTAACTCACCGTCTTCATCAGAAGCATCGTCATCATTGTCCTCATCATGATTCCCCTCCACCTGCTCAGTGTCCTCCAGCTTCTGATATTTCATTACCTTTTCGATGTCAGTATGATGACTCCAATTGTCCCGCTGCTGCTCAAAACCGGGTGGATATATCTGAAGTATGAGTTGCTGCTGCCCAACTAGGCAGGTGCGCAGTATATGATTGGCGGCACGATAGCGATCTGGACGTGCTGCTTTGGCGGTTAGGAAGCCACGTTTGAAAGCCCATGCCTCGGCTATTGCCACAGCGGACCATTCCTCGAAATCCGGGGGCATAGTTAGCCGCAGGACTTGCGGCAGATTGATGTGCTCGGCCAGCAATTTGAGGGAACGATAGGGAACTTGCAGCTGCGAGATGGGAAAACTGCCGAGCAGCACTTGCAGTGATTTGGGCGTGCTGGAAGGGAATACCAGACCAGGACAATCACACAAACGCACTTGCCTGGTCAGGTAAATGGTCTGGAAGTGCTTGGTGTGGCCAGGAGTGCGACTCACGCTGACCACCTTGCGTCCCATCAACGCATTTATCAGTGATGATTTGCCCACATTGGGGTATCCAATGCAACCGATGGTCAACTCACCATTCCGATACCGGACATGCTGCTGTGGGGTTGCATCCAATTTACTGACAATGTGTACGTGTTCCTTCTCCGCTTTGGCTTTCTCCTGGTCCACTATGAACGCTTCCTCAGTATGCAAATCTTCGAGTATCTTCTGCTGCCATTCACTCAGATTGACTTCGTCCTGCACATAACGTTGACACTCCAGATATATTTGATAGACTCCCTCCATGCAGCGACGATGCAACAGACGTCCTTTCTGCTTGCCATCCTTACTGCTGCGGGACGCATACGAGGCGAACATGACGATGGGTACCTCAGGGTAGAGTTGCTTGAAGTACTCCTGCCAGGCCACTACAACCTCTGGCTGCACCAGGTCCACCTTGTTGAACACGACAATCGCGTGCCTCTTCAACGTCTTGATGATGTAATCATAGAGTGATGGTGGAAACATCAGCGAGGAGAAGCGCACATCCACTATGATGAGCAATATGTCGGAGAACTCCAGCACGCGCCAGAATTGACGCCATGTCTCCAGGTTCAACTCGAACAGGGACAACTCCTGACCAGCGGCTTCCTTCTGTCGCTTAATTACCTCATCCACGTATTCCTAAAGTGGAACATTCTTCATGTCTTAAAACACTTATTATCCATCAATCTGAATCTCACCCTGAAGTAACGATTCTCATTGCGATCCAGCTGCTCCTTAGTGGTATTGTCGCTCCATGCTGGACGCACTGGAAAATCAAAATTCTCGAAATATTTCGAACCAATTTCTTTTTGTTCCGGCGTCAGCATTTCCAAGTTCTTGAATCCCTCCATCTTCATCAACTCCAGCTCCGCTTTGCTCTCCTGCATAAACTGCAGATTGTAACGATTCACATTCTTCTTCCGACCGCCGCCACCACCGCCCCCGTCACGATTGATGGGCTGCTCCATGAGTTTACGTGACGTAGTTGTGTCTGCAGCTGCATCGCTATCTTCGCCCGAGGATTTGGTGCTGCGCAAATAGCTGGGAGTGGCTGTATATGACAATAGAACAGATATTTTGCATAGTTATAATACTGGTCATACAATTTCCGCCCAATTTTATTTACCTTTGGCGCTGCGCTTTTGCAGCAATTGATCCTTCTTCTTTTTGCCGCTAAATGGCAATTTGCGACGCTGTTGTGGCATATTTTACCAAACTATAAACTTGAACTGCCTTTAACTTTTTATATATAGCGAAATATTTACTCTATATTACTATTGATTGATAAATCAAAACAATTACAAAAATGCGAGCAATCAAAGCTTGACAACTTTTTGGAGTGTGTTCAAATGTGAAATGGCTAAAAAGCTCGATAAATTTATCGATAGTTGTAATGTCACAGAAGCTAACTGCAGATGACATTATAAAAGTCATAAAAAAATGTGATTTATATAATTTAAATAGAATATTAACATATACTTCTTATACATTACATATTATAGCATGCCTAACAAAGACATTTTCAATGAATTTGACTTAAGAATAAATAATAATCACTGCTAACGATAACTAACCAGGGCAGTAAAATCAATTAAATACCAATTTTATATACTAACTATGTTAACAGCTTTTAAACATGTTAATTTGCATAGATTATGTACTTTGAATTGCTCCTGTTGATCATGATGATATTGTTTAAAGTCCACACACAAGTAACAACTTGATCCAAATGCCGCTTAAAGGCGTTAAGGTTTTGGAGTTTGTTGGATTAGCACCAGGTCCACTATGCGGCAAAATTCTTGCCGATTTTGGTGCCAGTGTAACACGCATCGATAAGGTATCAAATAATAATAAACAAGGAAATAATTTTAAATTAAAAGATGTGCATATTTTAGATGCTGGAAAATCCTTTGGATGTACTGCATCAGGGGAAAAGCACGCTGGCCATCAATCTGAAACGCAAGGAGGGCCAAAACATGGTACGACAACTTGCCAAGAAGTACGATGTGATTGTGGAGCCATTCCGTCCGGGAATCATGGAGAAGTTGGGTTTAGGACCCGAGGAGCTATGTGTCGAAAATCCGCGTCTCATCTATGCACGCCTAACTGGTTTCGGACAGCAAGGACGTCTCGCCGCTCGTGCGGGGCACGACATCAACTACGTGTCTGTCTCCGGCGTACTCTCAATGCTCGGCCAGCAACGTGAGAAGCCTGCTCCTCCCATCAATCTCCTGGCAGACTTTGCCGGTGGCAGCGTCATGTGTGCCCTGGGGATATGCCTGGCACTATTGGAACGTTATAGGTCGGGGCGCGGACAAGTGGTGGATGCAGCCATGGTGGATGGAGTGGCATATGTGGCCAGTTGGCTGTTTATGTCACGGAAACTCAGTATTTGGGATGAGACTCAGGATCGTGGCAGAAGTTTACTGGATGGAGGAGCCTATTTCTATGATACCTATGAGACCAAGGATGGACTGTATATGTCGGTAGGAGCACTGGAGCCACAGTTCTTTGATCTGCTGAAGGAGCGCTTAGAGCTGCCCTCAGATCTCTCACAATACGGCGAGGAACACAATGAATTGGGACGGCGGGTGTTAACGGAAAAATTTCTGAGCAAAACACAAGCGGAATGGTGTGCCATATTTGAGGATGTGGATGCCTGTGTTTATCCGGTGGTGGATTGGCAAAAAGTGGATGAGCATGATCACAATGCGGCACGAGATTCATTCCAGCGCATAGGTACAACATTGGCACCACGACCAGCTCCACGTCTAAGCCGTACGCCGGGAGAATTACGAAAAAGTCCTGATAACAATGTACAGCTGCTGAACGATCTGGATTTGAATGCTGAAGAGTTCCAGAAATTGCAGGCAGAGGGCGTGTTAACGTTGCCCAGCCCGATAAACAAACTGTAATCGATAAATAAAGAAAGGATATAAAAAAAAAACGATGAATTTGTTTCTTGCATTCAAAATACTTTTATTCTTTCTCTTGCACACAACACAATTTTACATTTGCTATTCAACGCGTACAAACTATCAGTCATACATTGCTTATAAACATTTAAGCCGCACTTTATAATATTAATATAGAATGACAAAAGCTTACAATAAACGCAAATTACAATTCTCTTAAATTTTTGTTGTTGTTTTCCTTTTGCTGTGAAATGAGTTCGGCCTAATGAACATAAATATTGAGAAATCAGGATATAGAAAAATTTATAAAATTCTCACAAGTTTCACAATTTGCATTGCATTCATCCACACGCGATCCTATAACATAAGTTTTTAGTTTTTAGATATTTGTTTTAAATCAAAATTTTGTTGTGTTTTTTATATTCAGATAAAGCACCGCGCGTCAGCGTCTCCAATTATATATATGTATAATTGAAATTTACATGATATATTCTCATAATCTTTAATATTCATGTTCTTGCGTTCTTACATATTACGTTTTGTTTTTTGTTTCGTTTTGTGTAAATTTCACTAGTTAGTTAGTTTCGTTTGGTTTTAGTTTAGTTTTGTTTTGTACGTCCCGCGTAAAGTAATTAATGATAGTCCTTATGTATGTTGTCTTAAGTATTTGTGTAATTGTATTTGTATTTGTATAAGTAGTAAGTCTCAGTTCTCAGTATAAAATCAGTACCATTTCCATTTATGTCGTTCATCGTGTTCAAAGTTCATTCGTTTATCCGTTATCCGTTCATCGTTCATTTACATTTGCGTTTTCATTTGATTATTCATCGAAATGCGTTGTTGTTGTTTGTTACACTAATAATTGGGTTTCATTAAAAAAAAAATATTTGCTTTATTCGTACAAGTTTTTCGTTATGTTGTTTTATTTTCTTTTTCTTCCAAATCTGCCGCGCGTGGTGCTTTACTTAACTCACATACTCTCTCGCATACATAAATATACTTATCACACATTGTAGCTTGCAGTTTGTTTATTCATATATATATATATATATATATATATATATATATATATATATATATATATATATATATATATATATATATATATATATATATATATATATATGAACAGACCATGAATTCGCATTCAGTCTACTTAATTAATACATACATACTACATACATACATACAAATTACATCAAAAATTGTCACTCTCTTTCTCTCTCTCTCGATTATTCTACACATATTATTTTTACGATAGTTCAATTCCTTATTGCCAGCACACCGATGTATGCACGCAACGTATATCGATATATCCTGCACGATCATGACAATCGTTTAGGTAACACCGCAACCGAACTGCAAAGCGAACAAATTAATGTTGAAGACTTTGGTATTTTATATTACTATCGGACCATTGAAAATATATTCAATAATTTATGAGTTACATGGATAATCAGGTGTGCTGGCAAATAGATTTTCTTATGGAATGAATGGAATACAAACACACACGCTCATTCACGCGCTCTCTCTTTCTCTCTTACATGCGCACTTGTTCTCTTCACACACCTGTAAGATTCGGAAAGAAAAAAGAAATTGTACATCAGTCTAACTATACATAGTTTTGAATGTAAATTTAATATATAACTTACGTTCGTAATACCACAGCCATAATTCTTGCAAGTTCTCAATATTGGCGGCGTTGATCATCAATCATCCTCTCATATTCGGCATTCTTGCAGCAGACATACACATCATTCACTTCATCATCATATATACACACATACTTCGTCTTCTTCTTGTTCAGCGTAATCGGAAGCATTACACATTTCATGCCCTTGACATATTGTAAATATGTTCAACAAGATTACCATCTCAGAGCTGTTCCCGTGTTTTATTGAAAGATTTTCTTGAAAGCACTTACTCTTCTTTTCAATTTTCAATTTCGATATTTTTCGCTATGCAAGGGGAAGGGAACTTTTAGAACTTAATTTCGATACACATTGGACGGCTGTGCGACATTTTGTTATTAAAGTGGAAATGAAAACAATTGTGTAGAAGATATTTGGTAACAACAACTTTGAAATGGCATCTGTTTTTACAATTCATAACAATTTCAACTAGGTTTTTTTGTGCATAATTTTATAATAATGAACATAAATCTTTGAATTCAATGGGAAGTAAATTACGGCTCGTTTACAATCTTCAATCAAGTACGCCTAAAAACCTTGTTGAAATTTCGTTACATCTTGTGCCCGATTTTTTGTTTTGGCTTAAATCTAGGATCATTCGTACGATAATTGTTTTGTTCTAGGAAACTTACATTTAGTAATATCACTCATCACACCATACACTCTTGGGCATCATAATAAGAGAGCTTTCAATATTCTTGAAATTATTCATCCACATAGATATCCTCACAGTACGATAGCTACAAAAATTGATTGATTAGATTACATACATACACAGGTATTACGAAATAAACTCGTACATTGTTGACCAGAAACTCCATTCGAAACACACGCACACTCACTCATAGTTCGCGGCATTTATCATCAATCAGACTTAGAAATTATCATCTAATTTATATATATATATTCATATGTAAATTCAATCATACACTTTCTAGATTCAGATTCAGGCACACACACAGTTTCATGAACACAACCACACAGTTTTTTGGAGCACAATTCAGAGTTACACTCATACATATAGAAATTATCATCATGATCAATAATCTTAACTCCCAGTTTTTTTTTACGGGAGTTTCATATAGTTTACAAAGTGTGTACTTAAAGACTAAATGTATTATATAGCAGCCGTAAAATATTTTATCAATTGAATATTGATTTTTTTTATCTGTGGTGTATTATAAATTGTTGTTCAAATTATTTAGATTTTTTTGTTGGGTTTTTGTTTGAATTTTTTTTGTAAATGGGTTGATAACAATTATTATATTATTATAATCATAATGTGTGCTACATAATTCCAATAGATCTAACTTAATTTGAAATCGTCTTTTACTTTCGTTCACTACAACACACGCACGCACACACGAAAAAAGGAAAAATAAATGTAACTAACAATCGAAATATATTCATAGCGGAACTTAGGTAACTATATTTATATAGTAATAATTAATAATGCGTATGATCAAACTTGGTATGCTTAAATTAATGAGTTACACAGCAACAATAAATCGGACAAACAAATTTCTAATTTGTGAAAACTATTCAATTTAATTTAATTTAATTTAATTATACTTAAGCAGAAGTTAGTTGCATTATGATTTCTATTTATTCTATCGGACTGGACATAATCTGCAAGTAAGACAGAATCGAGAGAATTCGATACGGAACAGGGGGATTCATTAATCATTCTACTCACCAATTTTGGCTGCACACAATCATATATAAGATAGTTGAGGGGGTGGGTGATGATAATTGAAGAAAATTAAGAAATGTTTAGTATTTACTGCGATATAACCTGATTATTAATCTTCTTGATCTCTTTAGCGGCCCAGGTGCATAACATTTTGGTGCGTTGGCCCTTGGAACGTTTACCCTCGGTTAAGAACTGTGTGATGACAGTATCCTCCACGAGTGGATGAACTCTCGGTCCAAACGACGTGCACAGATCACCAATAAATCCAGCTGCACTGGCCATCATCGAGTCGGAGACATCCCGCTCTTGAGCAATGCGCTTGATAAAGTCAATAATGTGCACCAGATGCGGCTCCAAATGGTACACATCCGGATTGGTAGTCTGCTCGACGCCCTTCAGCCCCTGTATAATTCCAGTGTAGGCTTCCAATACGCTTTCACGCAGCTCCTGAATATACTCCGTCATGTCATAGCTCGAATTATCCACCTACAAGTGAATCTTATAATATTGCCTAGGTGATTAATTCTCCTTGAACTCACCTGTAGATTGGCGGCAGCACTTAACATGTCCATAACGAGGCCCAGGTACTTAAGGAAGTCGCTGCCAATGCTTAGAGCCATGTCACCAAATGCCGATAGAATCTGTGGCTTGACGCTGCGATGTAAATTGGGTTCAGCCAGATCGGTCATTAACACCGAAATAATCTCGTCACAGTAGGGAACCATCAAGTGTTTAAGGGCCCGGCAGATGTCACCGGTTAGGCCAACGGAGGCGCAGCACACCTGATATTCCTGATGATTCTTCAGGCCCGAAATCAGTATATCCTTAAAGGCCGGCATGTACTTGGCAAATCCGAAGCGCAACAATTCGACCAGAGTGGAGACGGCGAGGAACGCATCCTCCTGAACCCCACCAGATTTCCCGGCACTCGAATTGAACATGGTGATCAGAGCAGTCATAATGGCATCCGAAATCTGTGGTGCATCCTCCTCTCGCACCTTGCGCAACACGCTCTGCAACGTGGCGCATAGCAGCGACTGCAGATCATTGAACTGATGGCGATCGCTATGATTACTAATCCGCGACTCCATCTGCAGCACCTGATTGAGACGCTCCAGTATAACAATAGTAGTGCGCTGCACAACCAGATAGCAATCCAGCGGCGAATTCTTGATCATATCCATTAGTGCCTCATAGGCAGCTCCACGCAAATTCGCTTGAGAGCCATCTGTGCGATCTGTCGTCTCCAGCAGTTGATTGATGATGAACTCAAAGTACGGTGAAAGAGCATATGTCTCGGGGGTGTCGCCCTCGGCGGTTACGGCTGCCTCATAGGCGGCATCCGAGAGGCCAGCGAATGCCCAGCATACATTGGCGGCGACGCGTGGTTCCGATTTCAGACTGTTGACAAAAGCCTCCAACAATGTCTGTAAATATCTTTGATTGATGGCTGCCTCCGGAATGATCTGTAAGAGATTTTAAGTTGGTGATCACAAGAATATATACATATACTATGTTATATTAATGCTAACATCGCAAATACGACCAAATGTCCAGGCGGTGGTGTCACGAACAATCACACTGGAGTCGTACATCAGATTGATGAGTGTCGGCATTGCTTGCTCAACCAGCGGGCGTAGAGTATTAGCCTCCAGACCATTCAGCACCGATCCAAATGTCATAACAGCAGCATCACGATACCGCCAGTTGGGTGATTCAATGTTCTGCTTGATGAAGGGCAAGACATGGGGCACAATGTCATCCTCGCAGCAAGTGGCCAATAGCATAAGGCATACGGATGACGCTTTCGAAGGATTCCAGGTATCCTCATCATCGCATTCGTCCTGCTTAGTCAGCTTTTCCATTAGCACTGGCGTCAAGTACTGCAAAGCACCGCGAGCATAATGCTTGGAGACACGCTGCGGTGCGCGTCCCTGATCATTCGCCTCCTGACTCTCGATGGCAAGATCTATTTCCTCATCGCTGACGTTAGACCAGAACTCAATGCCCTGCAGGGCAACAGCATCATTGTCCGACTTCATGGCCTCAAAGGTGATAGGGAACAAAGCCTGTGCCATGTACGGCTCCATGAACTGATAATACAGAGACATGATCTTCACCAAACACTGAAGGGCAGCCACACAGATCTGCGGATCAGTAGACTGCGTCGCCTCACACACCACCTCCATGATGAAGTTACGTTCAACGTCCTTCTCAAAATTGGCCTTGGTGAACTCCAATGAGTTGTGCAATGCAGTCGTAGCAGCTAAGCGGACATGATTACTGGGCTCCTGCTTGCGCATACCATGTATGATGGCGGTCAGCACCTGGTTGGATTGGTTCTCTAGCACACCGTAGCGAATGTCCTGGCAAATGTAACCGATCGCCTCAAGTGCCGCCTCCCGATACATCTCACTAGAGCTCTCGTGGACAACCTTATTGACCAGCGTCTGGATAAGAATGCCCCAACGGCCCATGGGCAGCTCAATGACCGCCACATAGGCGACACACTGAGCGGCGCAAGATGGTCGCGTATTCTCAGTGCCCAAGGCGGCAAGGATCTGTAATTGAGAAAAGGATGCTATACATACTTACAATATGTAAGAATTTCAATCAACTCACATCATTCTTGATGACCTCTCTGGTGTCTTCAGGAAACTGATGCCATCTCTCCTGATATTGTTGACTGATCTTTTCATCTTTGCTCGTCAAATGATTCTTCAATTGTAGACCAGCTGCCTGGCGAGCCACCGCACTGTTTGATGTATCGACCAGAATCTTTGATAACGCTTTGAGGAATTCAGGTACGTTGCTGGCAGCTGCCTGCTCCAGAAAATTCTTTGCCGAAAGCAATTCATTTTTATCTACAATGCGGGGAGTTATAAAGTGAGGTTAGGTTTAATAAGTCCTTAATCAAAGTGGCTGTGAAAACAGTTCGGCGCACACCACATTTGCTGCTGCTATACATGAGCAGCATACATTTATCGCATACGCGCACATGTAGTGGTGTGAGTGCCCATAGCAACCAAGCATACGCTACATTGCAAAACTGAACGACAGTGCTGTCGTTTTAGCGAATTCGCAAAATGAGCTTTTCAGAAGAAGTATTAATACGATTTTGCATTGTTACCTACATATTAATAAATACTAATATACATAAACAATTCTTTCATTTTTTAATAGATATATTCGATTGTGTACTATTGGTCAAAATATTTTTATTTAATATTAATTTCTAGTTTAGCTTTTTTTTAGCTTTGTGCCTGACAACCCTTTCACTCATACACTCTGCGTCGACGACATTGCGACGCATCACAGGCAATAACAAAATGGCTTTCAAATTTATCACAATTTCAGTTTTGCAATATATTTATCAATGTAGGCATTATAATGTTTAAATTTTTACTCACCTGGTGACACCGTCTTCTCTAAAATCGTAATTAATTGCCTTGTTATATCTCCAGTCATTTTTGCGCCTCTTTTTTACTTTCAATTTCGTCTTGATATTTGAGTGTGCAGATGTATATGTAGTTGGGCGGGGATGTGTGCGAATTTGTCGTAATCGTTTTGCTTTCGTTGGTTAATTTAACATTAATTACTATGGAACAGCTGCTAAAATAAATAATTTCACTTTATTGATATGAAAAAATGTTACACATTTGAAATGCGTTAGCTTTTTGCACTGATTTACGAAATTTATTTCGTTGTATCAAGTTTTTTCACAATTACTCACTGAGCGTATATTTCTCCGTCTTTGTCTGCGCGTTGCCAAAACTATTCAGAGAGCTGTCAAAAAACGCGGGAGAATGTTGGCTTGGCCTAGTCACTGTCAATTCACAATTTTTATTAAATAGGATTGCTACAGTAACTTTCGAGCAATTTATCAGGTTCAACACGAAAATGTGAATGAATTTAAGACCGGCTCTCTAGAACTTTAATTCGAGTCCACATGGAAAACTGCTGCGCGTCGTTCTGTATCCAGGGTGGCAGCTCCTTACTTGGCTGTCATTGACAGTTACATTTAAACAACAATGAAATTGATCCAAATTGTTTGTAAACTTATGAAAATTAAATAATAATTTGCAACTCGAAGAATTGATGAAAGTTTTTAAGAAAAGTTTCACAATTAAAGTAAAATAATAAGTTTAGCAAACTACTCGTGCAAAGGAGACCGTGCCGAATATTTAGGTTGGCAGTCCAAAATTGTGAAAATATTATTTAACAAAATTAAACGACTACTTGATCATTCGATAACCTTTCGCATATGTGTTGTAATCCTTCAAATTTCTGTAGAAAATAATAATATGAATTTATTTTATCTTGTTAATAACAACTCTGTCAAACTTTCATGCAGGTTGGCAGCCCGTTCAGGTGGCAACATCATTTTTGTAATCGCCTAGTGCTGACGTTTGTCAGTCAGAACTAAGCCGAAAAGAAAAAGACAAAACTGGCAATTCAGCTGCAACTGCGACACAAATACACTAATTCGCAATTCCGTGTAAACTCCAGCGTTTTAAAGCCATCGGGAGATTGGCCATTTTGTAGTGGGAACGTTGACAACAACATACGTGACGACTGACTCACATACACTTGTTATTGCAATTGTGGGTGTTGCTCAATTGTGTGTCCATCAACCAAAAAGAATGTTACCGCCACGGTGCCGCAGCACCATGGCTCCTCTACCCTATCATTTGAAGATGCTCTTGCTCTTGGGTCTTACGTGGACGGTCGCAGAAGCCTTCTATTTGCCCGGCCTGGCACCGGTTAACTTCTGCAAGAAGTCGGATTCATCACCTACGTGTAAAGTAAGTCTAAACTTCGGTGTGTATAAGTACGTGTGCATGAGTGTTTATGTGTATAAAATGTTTTATACCCTGTATACGACAGTGAGATAGGGAAATACTCTAAGAGAAATATGAAAGTTGATTTCGACATTGTGCTTTAGTTCTATATGAACAGTCTGCATATGGCTCATATTTTGGAACATATTTGCTTTTTTAGATAAAATACAAACACAGCAGCTATTAAGCAAACAGTTTTCATAGCTGGGCAAGAAGAAGTAGTGATAGTTATACGTCATCCGTTTTGCAAAGTACAGGGTATCAAGTATATATGTACGTACAACAATTAGGAATGCCATTTGCATATTGCATTTTTTGAGTTATCAGTGCATGTGAGTGTGAGTGTAACATTTTTGGAATTCATCGGTGATAAGACTCTTTCCGTAATATCTTTTTTTTAACAGATTTGAGTTACTGTAAGAGAATGCCACCTTGCCAGGCGTACTTAAGAGAGTTGTGTCTATTGATGTTTTTTCTTTTCGATTTGCATTCGTATTTTCTATCTAGGTGGCAATGCTGACGTCGATCATTTATATTTATGTTGTCGTCGTTTTTGCCTCTGTACGCATGTAAACATACTCATTTCTGTTTCTATGTATTGCATTGAGTTGTCAAGCGACAAACGTCTCTTCTTCCTCTTAGGGACTTGGTTTTTATCAGTGGACATGACGAGAGTGGGGAAGTGAGTCTGATAAAAATTTCTGCAATATACATGCCTGTGTGTTAGTGTATAAGAAAGTGTAGTTATTTAGGTTTCGAAATAAACTGAGATTAGAAAATAATGTAATGAATTTCTTCATTAACGAAACTCTCAATAGGTCTACCAACAAAATTTCTTATCTTTTATTTCCGCAACAATTGTAGGACTTTATCTAAAAATATGCTTTCATTTGTTAATGGAAATAACATATGTACATATCTGATAAAAAGGAAAGTTTCAACGAATACATTATTTATGTACATCATTTTTCAGTCGGATGTCATTCTTTACGTGAATCGCCTGAATACGGAGGAATCGGTCATACCCTATGAGTACCATCACTTTGACTTCTGTCTGGGCAAGGAGGAGAACTCGCCGGTCGAGAATCTCGGTCAAGTGGTGTTCGGTGAACGTATTCGTCCTGGTCCGTATCACATACAGTTCATGGAAGACATCGAGTGCGCAGTCGTAAGTGTCACACAATCCTCTTACTATCTCTCCCTCACTGATCGTCTTCATTTCTGGTTAGGCATGCACAAAGAACTATACTGGAGGCAACGCGGACAGCGATCGCCGCATGATGGTGTTGAAGAAGGGTATCAGCCTGAACTATCAGCATCATTGGATCGTGGACAACATGCCAGTTACATGGTGCTATACACTGGAGACGGGCAAGCAATACTGCAGCACCGGGTTTCCCATGGGTTGCTTTGTGCGTAGTGCGGGTGAGGGATGTGGATTCAATTCGTTGTATAGTAAGCCTGGACATTACTATCCCTTCAATCATGTGGATCTGGAGATCACCTATCATAGTGGAGCTCGCGAGGATTGGGGCATGGGTTTCGGTGGCAGCAGTGGTCGCATTATATCCGTTAAAGTGACACCAAAATCGTTAATTCACCCTGATATCAAAAATATAAAGTGCTCTGGCAGCGATCCTTTGCCCATACGCGAGAGTTCCCTCAAATCCGGAGAGGTTCAATCTATTGTCTATACGTATAGCGTGAAATTCGTGCTGAATAATAGTGTGAAGTGGTCATCTCGCTGGGATTATATATTGGAATCGATGCCCCATACGAATATCCAGTGGTTCTCCATACTCAACTCGCTGGTGATTGTGCTGTTCCTGAGCGGCATGGTGGCCATGATTATGCTGCGCACACTGCACAAGGATATCGCCAGATATAATCAAATGGACAGTGGCGAAGATGCCCAGGAGGAGTTTGGCTGGAAACTGGTGCATGGCGATGTCTTCAGGCCGCCCCGCAAGGGTATGCTGCTGTCCGTCTTTCTGGGTTCCGGAGTTCAGGTCCTGGTTATGTCCATGGTGACGCTGGCATTCGCTTGCCTTGGTTTCCTTTCGCCCGCCAATCGTGGTGCCTTAATGACCTGCTCCATGGTGCTGTTCGTCTCGCTAGGCACACCAGCTGGTTATGTTTCGGCGCGTATCTACAAGAGCTTTGGCGGCGTCAAATGGAAGAGCAACGTCATACTCACATCCATTGTTTGTCCCGGGTGCGTATAAGAGCAATCTCCTCCAAATTTCCAAATTATATATTTTGATTTCTCCTCTCAGTGTGGTTTTCTCGCTGTTCTTCGTGATGAATTTGGTGCTGTGGGGTGAGAGCAGCTCCGGTGCTGTGCCTTTTAGCACATTGATTGCCTTGTTGGCACTGTGGTTTGGCATATCCGTGCCACTGACCTTTGTGGGTGCCTATTTCGGTTTCCGCAAGCGGGTGAGTATAGGGAACGATATTTACTTTGGTGATTGGTACTTATTTTTGTTTATTTTTCAGGCCTTGGAGCATCCAGTGCGGACGAATCAGATTCCTCGTCAGATTCCAGATCAATCGATTTACACGCAACCCATTCCTGGCATTGTGATGGGCGGTGTTCTGCCATTTGGTTGCATCTTCATACAGCTATTCTTTATACTGAGCTCTCTGTGGTCGAACCAGATGTACTACATGTTTGGATTTCTGTTTCTCGTCTTTCTGATACTGATCATCACGTGCTCGGAGACGACAATCTTGCTCTGTTATTTCCATCTATGTGCGGAGGACTATCATTGGTGGTGGCGTTCGTTCTTAACATCTGGTTTCACGGCCGTCTATCTATTCATATACTGCTGCCATTACTTCATCACAAAACTCTCAATCAAGGATAGCGCCTCCACGTTCCTCTACTTCGGATATACGGCCATCATGGTATTCCTCTTCTTTTTGCTAACTGGCACGATTGGATTCTTTGCCTGCTTCTGGTTTATACGCAAGATCTATAGCGTTGTCAAGGTGGATTAACTTAATATTACCAAGCAATCAACCCACTACATGAACATCCAAGGATATGTTTCTGGCAAGGATATATGGTGGCAATGAATGAGGATGAGTTTCGTGACCGTATGTTTTTTGTATGTGTAGCCACAATTTTACACTTAAGCCTAAAATGTGTGTGATTTCTGTGCTGTAAACTGTATAGCCGGGATTATTTCTGTTTATTAATTAATAATGAACTAATTATGTAATTAACAATACTATTTAGATGCTATGCTTATGTAGTTGTACATAAGTTCAAGTATTTTGTAGTATCGAACGATGCGCGCAATAATTTTAAGTACATACATACATATATCTATATAATACCAGATTGTAGGAGAAACGGTGAAAGATCACAGAGCAAGAGAGAAAAAACCAAATGAAAACCCACAAAACACAATCTACGAACTTATTTAAATAATTTTTGGCATCAAACTTTAAATGAATTCAATTGTACGTCCATTATTGTGAAAATATCTAGTATATTTCCCAACAAAATTGAAAGAAATCACTATTCTCCCCTTGCCTCAAATTAGTGTGAGGAACCTTATAAAAATCTTTTAAAACAAAAGCAAATACATTTTGAATTCATACATACATATGTATAAAATTAAAATAAACTGTGTACTTTAGTTTAAACAAATTTAAAACTACCTTGCAATATGAAAAACAAGAAATAAATTATAAACATAAGAAATCAAATTTATTGTGAGGGAGGGCTGCGAAATAATCTCGTTCCTCTTTGATACATGGAAAACCGTGAACTGGCGCCATCTGTTGTTGCGCTGCTAACCCGTTTTAAAGGGTTGCCAGATGTCTACAAAACACTTTTGGGGCTTCAATTGTGCAGCGAATTCTTTTTTTAAGCAAAGGTTTAGCTGAAGTTTTAGAAGATTGAGAACATCACATAGCTTCGATGAACAGCACAGAAATTTTGGACAGCGAGGATGAATATGACGAGTTATCAGAGCTGCGAAAGCCGCGCGCTAAGACCGAGGCACAGGTATCCGTCGATGTGAGTTTGAGACCTGAAAATCCCCAACCCAATAGCGATTTGTGATATACTAAGATACCTTTAGGAGGCCTTCGATTTGGATGATCTACTGCCAGTTATTGGTGAGTTTGGCAAGTATCAGAAGCTGTTGGTCTTTGGCATATGCTTGCCCGCCTGCATACCCTGCGGTTTCTGTGCCTTCAATCAACTTTTCATGGCGGATACGCCCGATGACTATTGGTGTCGGGTACCCGAACTGCAGCATTTGGATGTCGAACAGCGCAAATTTTTGGCCATACCTAGGGAACAGGTCAGAGAAATAAAAAAAAAAAATTTTAAATATCTTCAATTTATCTCCATCTCAGGAGAACGATGAGCTGGTTTATAGCAAGTGCTTCACCTATGGCGTCAATTGGACGGATCTGTTGGAAAACATGGATGTGGATGGTCTGGGCAACAGCAGCAGCAGTTGGCCCCTGGTCAAGTGCAGCCAGGGTTGGGAGTACAACACGACACGCGTGTGGTCCTCCATAGTGATTGATGTGATTAGCAGCAGAAACTCTCAAGATGTGACTCAGTCTAAGCCCTCCTCATCTAGTAGAGCTCGTTTCAACCACATCATTTACACACACACACCTCCTCTCTCATTAACCCTAGGAATTCCCTCATCCTCAAAAGCTGATAATGTTTGATATTCGTTAGTTCGATTTGGTTTGCGATCAGGATATATATCCGACCATTGGTCTGGCGGCGCTTAATAGTGGCGGTCCCGTCGGCGTCTATCTCTTTGGACTGCTGAACGACCGCGCCGGACGAAGGCTCTCCTACTTCACCTGTCTGGCAACGCTGCTGGCGGGCAGCTTGTTAACCTCGCTGAGTAAGGATTTCTGGACCTGGGCGGGTAGTCGCGTCATAGTGGGACTCACTATACCCGCTGTCTACCAGATACCCTTCATCATCTGTAAGTAGGTTCAGAAATTGTGAGCCCACATGGATTACCTTGATTTCTTGACAGCTTTGGAGCTGGTGGGTGAGAAGTATCGTTCCTTTGTCACTGTCATGACCTGCACATTCTACACATCTGGTATCATGTTGCTCTCCCTGGTCACCTATCTCGAACGAGATTGGGTGCTGCTCTCCTACTACACCTCGCTGCCCTTCTATGCCTACTTCCTCTACATGTTCGTGATGCCAGAGTCACCCCGCTGGCTGTTGATGCGTGGTCGATTGGAGGAGGCCTTGAAGATACTCGAACGCATGGCGGTAATCAATGGACGACAGTTTCCGGAGGCTGTGCACAGCAAACTGGAGGCGCAGATTCGGCGGGACAAGCAGCGTGAGGAGAAGAAGAAGGTGGCCAACGTGGGACTGATGGATCTGTGTAGGACGCCCAACATGCGCCTCAAGACCATACTGATCACGCTCAGTTGGTTTGCCAACGAGACCGTCTATCTGGGATTGAGTTACTATGGCCCATCCCTGGGCACCAATCAGTACGTGAGCTTCTTTCTGTCGGCTGTGGTGGAGCTGCCCAGCTACCTGTGCTGTTGGTATTTCATGGACACCTGGGGACGTCGCTGGCCCCTGAGTTTGTCCATGATGCTAGGGTATATTGACAATTCCTCTCTGATTCCTAATCCTATAATCCTTTCACTTTTATTTTATAGGGGCGTGGCCTGCATCATAACGGTGATGCTGCCTGATGATGCCATTGATGAGACCCTCATCCTGTATCTCATCTCGAAGGCGTTGCTCTCCGCTTCCTTTCTGATCATTTATCCCTTTGCCGGGGAACTGTATCCCACACAGGTGCGGGGCATTGGTATCGGTGCCTCCAGTTACATTGGCGGACTGGGTCTGATTGTGATTCCCTTTGTTACGTATCTGGGCAAGGAGAACCTCAAGCTGCCATTGGTAATCATGGGTTTCGTTTCAGTTTTGGGCGGCATGACGGGCTTACGTCTGCCGGAAACCCTGCATCATCGCCTGCCCCAGACCATCGAGGAGGGCGAGGAGTTTGGCAAGAACTGGCAGCTCAAGGATTGCTGCCAATGCAAACCAAAGCCGTAAGGAAACCTCCACTAGCATCTTCTTCTGTTCTATAAATAATCTTTACTTTCAGGCAAGAGCCATCGTCACCCACTTCATATGAGAATCTCGATGTCTTGGGCGGCTCCTCTACGAATGCTTCCGAGGTGGAGCTAGAGCTGAAGGACAACAGTCGCCGCTTGCGTCAGCAACCTCGGCTGGATGAGCGCACGCCTCTAGATGGCTCCGGACGACAGCATCGGCCATCCATGAAGCGGCTGGTGCGCCAGATGAGCGTCATGGATACCCAGAGGACACACGATGGCACTATGCAGCTAACCCATTGGATATGATGGGCTTAACTAACGTAATGAAAATGCAGTTTAAGGCCAACTTAATGGATGTCTCTCTAGGATTGAAGGTTGCTCTGAAAGTTGAGAGTGTGTCCAACATATGTATCAGTCCCAATATAGTATTATCTTTCTTCGTATTATATTTAATATTCTAACAATAAACTGAATTCACTTAATGTTAAATAAACTAAAAACAAATTTGGAAATCGGCTGAGTTTGGCCAAAGTTAATTCTCTCGATTCGAACTCTTTTTGTTTTTCTAACTTTTTATTCTGGTTTTCTATTACTTTTTTACGCTTGCGGAAATTGTATGAATCTTGACTTATATTCCGCATTTATCTAAAATTCATATTACCCTTTTTAATGCTTTTTAAAATACTTGTTTGAATTTCCGTAAACGCAACGGTCAATTATAGTACAATTTCCACACAACAGATGTCGTTGTAGTGTCGATTTTACTGAACTGTTGCATACTGTCACTAGCTGGCGCTTCACCATGATACGCCATGTTTCAACAAATGCAAACTTAGCACGATAGATGGAGCCACAAGCGCGTTTTTCCAAGTTTTCACTGGGAAGATTTAAGATTTATAATGTTATTTATAATTTTCTTCGCTGTTTATGGCTAATAAAAAGTAATATTTATCTTGCTATAGTAATAGGTAAATATTTATTAGACTGCACAGCTGTAAAAATTGTGTTGTAATAGTTGTCATTGTCATTTGGTGTTTCAATTATTTCTCAAATATATCCGGTAAACAATATGATCACAAACTACATATATACACTATATTCAAGTATATTATGTGCATATATAATATACATATGTATATACAGAAATGTATAGTATTACATCGCGATTATTTAGTTCGTTGAGTTCTCATTGTTTTGCTGCCGCCTTTTGATTGATATGTATTTATGCAATCAATTATGCAATTAATTGTTTAAGAAAAAAAGTATCAACAAATGGGGGAATAAAGGCACACAATATTGTTGTTTATCGCTTGTCATTTCTATTTCAATATTATTTATTTATTTTTCTATCTATTTTTTGCTGTTTGTTTTAAGGAATGAAAATTGTTTGCAGCTGACAGCCAAGTAAACGGAAAAACTCTCATAATTTATACCAAATAATATAGAGAACTTAGAACTACGACTAGGAAATGTACTTCGAACATAGTCAACATACAATTTTGTGATCGTGTGAGTTTTCACAAAGTTATAGAACTTCAAACTACATGTGTTGTGAACAGAGTAATATTTGACTTGAAAGTTGAAAACTCTTACAAAAATTTTAAAGTTCTTTACACAGTTGAAAGCATAAGTATGGCTTCCGCTTCCGCTTCCCTTTCCTGTCATATCTTGGATCTGCCCGAGCAGGTCCTAGTTCGGGTGATCCCCAAGCTGACCGACATGAAAAAGAGGGTACTTGTGGCCCGTGCGGCTTCCAAGTTGCGTAGAGCCTTCGAGACATGGGCACGTCCTCTGCGCCATACCCTGAATCTGACGGACATCGTGGCGATGCCATTGCCCGAGCTAATAGAATTCTTCAAGATGGCAGGACCCTTCATGACGGTGCTGGAGGTTGATAAGACGGCATTTGAAAGGGAAGCGCTGCTGGTGGAGTTTATAACGGAGTATTGCAAAAATCTGCAGGAGATCTACTTTTCACATGTTAAGGATAGGTTCCATTTCGGAGTACTCTTGTCCCGGCTAAGTAACCTGCGCAAAGTGGTCATCGATTGCTGGAATACAGAGGACGAGCTGACGATTGAGATGGGGGATAATACGAACCTTGAAACCTTTTCGCAAGTCAATGGTTGCTTTTCAGGTAAGTCTCGAGTGATTGTTAAGGATGACATTTGAGTTGATCCCAGGTCTTCAAATGGCCAGGTAAATATTTAAAAGGACTTCCCAATCTCCGGGAGTTGGTGTTGCGCAAATGTTATCTCGAGGAATGTTTTGAGTTTGGCATTTTTCGTGGGTTGCAGAGCCTCATACTGGACGATTGCGCAGGATTCATGACTTCTGACCCTTCCTTCTATATGCAAGTGGGTAACTTCTGTGAGCAGTTGGAGGAGCTTGTGTTCAGCAGTTGCATCTCCATTTTCCCTATGATCGCCCAATTGCCAAAACTACAGCGTTGTGTTGTTCAGACCTCGATGAACTCCACTGAGCTGAATGTGGAAGCCCTGGCGGAGCGCAAGGGCAATGTTTTAACATATCTGAAGCTGATCGGACCATTCGACATAACCTCACACGATGCACGCTGCCTGGGACGGCTAAGGTCACTGCGAGAGCTCCATTGGGCCAAAAACGATGTGCTCGACAATGATCACTTCAGCCACTTCAGCGAACTCGGCAATCTAGAGGTGTTCGGCATTAGCTGCTGTAATCGTGTCACAGACGAAGGACTCTCACGACTGTTGTGTGGTTGCCAGCAATTGAATTGCATCGATATTCTTGATTGTGAACAGATCACTAATCAGTTTGTATTGAATGCATTGCGAATTTGTTCGGCCGCTCAAAATAAACGCAAGTTGCAGATAAACGTGGATGAAGGCAGAGTAACTAGGGGCATGTTAACGGTACTATATAGAAATCTACCTTATTGAAAGATAAATAAATTCATTTTTTTATAGCACGAGGACTATCTCAAGGCGCAGCACGCAGTTCAATTGATATTTAGGCAGCCCTAATCGATTTCGCACTTATCGATATATCGCAAAGTATTTTAAAGTTGCACATGGAGGAAGCGCTGTGAGCGATATTTATGTTATCGATGAACATCAATTGTTGATCAATTCATTAAATGAGTTGCATTTGAACTTTGCCATTGCCGTTAGAAATTGAATCAAATTGAAATTAGAATCGATAAATTGATATTGAAATGGAAATGGATATTGATTGTCTTTGTCTGTGTTTAACAGCAGCAGGAAGCCGCCGCTAACTAAACGACTCTGAGTCTAGCTTGAGTCATGCATGCGTTTGCCTGAAGCACATTCACAACAGTCACAGCATGTTACAACCATTCTGACCTCGTTCCGTCTCCTTAAATGGTTGCACGCGTTCTCTCTCTCGCTCACTCTGTTAACGGTGCGGCATTTTATTGTCCAGCGGCCATAAATTTACCTTGACATGTTCAGGTGTCTTCTTTTCATTTCTGGCTTTTTGCGACTCTTCTTGATTCATTTTCATTTGATCTACTTTGATCTATATGTTTATTCTACGGTTTTATAAGCTGAGTAATTTATAGTATTAAGTGTTAATTCCATACAAATGTATAATTTAAATTAAATAATTAGTAATATGTGGAACACGGCAATAGTGTCTTTGCGAGAAGTATCGATACTTTTCAGGCAGTTCACATAAGCCCTGCACTGTGGGACAAAATGAATATCAACGTGATCGTCGTCGTTGTTTTTGACAGGTTAAAGGATGCTGGAAATGTAGTTAAATAAATTAGTTTGATGTACGTTTCTGAAAATTCATACGACAACTATAAGTTAATTTAATAATCGTAATACTAGCAATAATAATAATGATGTGATGTTGGCAATCAGTGTTGTTGCACTTACCTGACACACCTCTAACAATGCTCCGCCACACACATACGCACACATACATGTGCAAAACTGTTGTTCTATGTTCTTAGCAGTCTTCTTCTTCGTTTTCGTTTGCATTTTCGCTGAGAATGAACACAAGTTATCGGAATTGTGATTCCGTGGTTCGGCTGCAGCTACAACTTATTTAAGTAATTTTATTAATTCTGAATGCTGTAAATTAGGTGGCAATCAAATATGTGTGCATGTCAAACATGTTGGATACCCTGTGGTATTTTTAAATAGTATACCTTAGTGACTAAAAATGTAACTATCAATTGAATTGGCGCCACCTACCGCCTGTTAGCTGCAATTATGAATTATCTGCATTTCAGTTTCCTTTACATTAACAAGCTGTTAAAAGATATATATGTACATATGTATATTACAGGCTGTCTGTTAACATGGGGTATATGCGAGTCAATTAACAGAAATGTTAATGAATTTCAAAAGCTTATCAACTCATAACATGTAATTATCAAGCTTCAGTTGTAGACTTGACATAGATTTTACTTTTTTTTAAATAAATTATTAGATTCAGTTAATGATGAATAAACAATTGAAATGAATCACTTACTAAGTTTGCTCTTTGTAATGAATCAATAACACAGGGTAGCTTATAGTCGGGCACACCCTTCCGTAAGCTGCACAAAGCGCAAGTCAAGCAAGACACAGCGCCTAACAAACCTGCTGGCCAAAAACTGAAGCTCAACACAATTTTAACAGCAACGTTAAAAATAAAGTTAACCTCAAAATGATCATTATCATGATAACCATAATGTTGTTGGTGATGATGATGATCATGATGATGATGATGTTGCTGATGATGATTAGCACATGTTTTGCGCTTTGCCAATTGACATTCGAAGACGTGTGCAGGCTTGTCAAGGTGCCAACTGCAGCTCGACTGAGAGGGACTCTGAGGGGACTCTTGGGGGGGGGGAACGTGAAGATGCCGTCCCGCAAACATGGCTTCATTTAGACGAAGTGCACAAGTCCGTGGGGCCAAAATCGCGTGTTCATCTAACGTTCAACAGCAATTGTTGTTGACCAAGGTGCATCCACATCCACGATGCTTCATGCTGCTGGCGTCTGTTGCTGAAATATTATACGCGGCTATCAATTGATACAAATCTATGCAATTTAGAATTAAAAGCTAGGAGAGAGCAGGAGTGGGGTAGCCACTAAACGAGAGAGTGAGTGGAAGATATAGACAGAGAGAGAGAGAGAGATAGAGAGAGAGAGGAGTGGAAGAAGGTGCTGCTTGCACTTCATAGAATTGCCAATAAATAATACCGACGAGATCGTCTCACATAACATAACATAGCGAGGAGACAGGTCGAGGTTACGGCACGACCAGCAGCAGCTGAGTCTGTGTCCGCGTCCAAGCGGGTGCAAGATCTGCCAGCAATCAAGACTTTTGCATAGATAGATATGTATTGCTTGGCCTCCTCCGCTTCGATTGCCATTCACAAGTGAAGTTGTCCAAGCCTCTTCGTCTTGTTCCTCGACTATCAAGTCATCCAAGATGTTATAGAGATGCGCTTAGAACATTTATACTACTTGCTTATCTAACCTGAATGTAGAACTCTGAAAGTTATTCCCTCGATTAGCGAATGATTTAAGAGCTGCAACGAACTTGACAGTGCTTGTTTGGCATTAAAACAATTCATTTGTAATTTGATATGGATAGCAATGTGACAACTATCGATTCAAACATAATAAATCAGCGCTATTTACAGCGCCATGTTAAACCACAAAAGTCACATTTTCAGGTGAGAAAGAGTCCAATTTTAGGATACTCACAACCTTTCTCCAATATTTTTGAGATATCGAGAACGGAAGCGTAAACCGCAAGCACATCGTTTGACTTTTGGCAAAGTTATGGCATTTCAAAGTTAGAAACAAAGTCGAAAAATTCAAATTTTTAAGCAATTTCCGCACTTTTTTGGAAAATGTTATTTTGATCAATAACCATCAGAAGTATCGATCATTATACATATTTAGATTTATTTACCGTTCGATCGGAAATTTCAATACCGTGATTTTGGTGCACAAATTTTGAAAATCGGATGATTTTTGAGGAGGTTATGCCATTTTAAAGTTTTTGGGGACCATAAGTTGGAATTTGTGGGTGAAAAACAGACTTCGCTAGGGCCAAATTTTCGATTTTGAGATTTATATACCATTCGATCAGAAATTTCAATACCTTGATTTTGGTGCAAACATTTTGAAAATCGGATGATTTTTGAGGAGGTTATGCCATTTTAAAGTTTTTATCTGACTATAAGCTGGAATTTGTGGGTGAAAAACGGACTTCGATAGGGCCAAATTTTCGATTTTGAGATTTATATACCATTCGATCAGAAATTTCAATACTTTGATTTTGGTGTAAATATTTTGAAAATCGAATGATTTTTGAGGAGGCTACGCCATTTTAAAGTTTTTAGGGGACCATAAGCTGGAAGTTATGGGTGAAAAACGGACTTCGATAGGACCAAATTTTCGATTTTGAGATTTATATACCATTCGATCAGAAATTTCAATACCTTGAATTTGGTGTACAAATTTTGAAAATCGGATGATATTTGAGGAGGTTATGCCATTTTAAAGTTTTTAGGGGACCATAAGCTGGAAGTTATGGGTGAAAAACGGACTTCGATAGGACCAAATTTTCCATTTTGAGATTTATATATCATTCTATCAGAAATTTCAATACCTTGATTTTGGTGTAAAAATTTTGAAAATCGGATGATTTTTGAGGAGATTATGCCATTTTAAAGATATGAGGGGACCATAAGCTGGAATTTGTGGGTGAAAAACAGAGTTCAATAGGTTAAATTTTTCGATTTTGAGATTTATATACCATTCGATCAGAAATTTCAATACCTTGATTTTGGTGTAAAAATTTTGAAAATCGGATGATTTTTGAGGAGATTATGCCATTTTAAAGTTTTTAGGGGACCATAAGCTGGAAGTTATGGGTGAAAAACGGACTTCGATAGGACCAAATTTTCCATTTTGAGATTTATATATCATTCTATCAGAAATTTCAATACCTTGATTTTGGTGTAAAAATTTTGAAAATCGGATGATTTTTGAGGAGATTATGCCATTTTAAAGTTTTTAGGGGACCATAAGCTTGAATTTGTGGGTGAAAATCAGACTTCGATAGGTTAAATTTTTCGATTTTGAGATTTATATACCATTCGATCAGAAATTTCAATACCTTGATTTTGGTGTAAAAATTTTGAAAATCGGATGATTTTTGAGGAGATTATGCCATTTTAAAGTTTTTAGGGGACCATAAGCTGGAATTTGTGGGTGAAAAACAGACTTCGATATGGTCAAATTTTCGATTTTGAGATTTATATACCATTCGATCAGAAATTTCAATACCTTGAATTTGGTGTACAAATTTTGAAAATCGGATGATATTTGAGGAGGTTATGCCATTTTAAAGTTTTGAGGGGACCATAAGCTGGAAGTTATGGGTGAAAAACGGACTTCGATAGGACCAAATTTTCGATTTTGAGATTTATATACCATTCGATCAGAAATTTCAATACCTTGATTTTGGTGTAAAAATTTTGAAAATCGGATGATTTTTGAGCAGATTATGCCATTTTAAAGTTTTTAGGGGACCATAAGCTGGAAGTTATGGGTGAAAAACGGACTTCGATAGGACCAAATTTTCCATTTTGAGATTTATATACCATTCTATCAGAAATTTCAATACCTTGATTTTGGTGTAAAAATTTTGAAAATCGGATGATTTTTGAGGAGATTATGCCATTTTAAAGTTTTTAGGGGACCATAAGCTGGAAGTTATGGGTGAAAAACGGACTTCGATAGGACCAAATTTTCCATTTTGAGATTTATATACCATTCTATCAGAAATTTCAATACCTTGATTTTGGTGTAAAAATTTTGAAAATCGGATGATTTTTGAGGAGATTATGCCATTTTAAAGTTTTTAGGGGACCATAAGCTTGAATTTGTGGGTGAAAATCAGACTTCGTTAGGTTAAATTTTTCGATTTTGAGATTTATATACCATTCGATCAGAAATTTCAATACCTTGATTTTGGTGTAAAAATTTTGAAAATCGGATGATTTTTGAGGAGATTATGCCATTTTAAAGTTTTTAGGGGACCATAAGCTGGAAGTTATGGGTGAAAAACGGACTTCGATAGGACCAAATTTTCGATTTTGAGATTTATATACCATTCGATCAGAAATTTCAATACCTTGATTTTGGTGTAAAAATTTTGAAAATCGGATGATTTTTGAGGAGATTATGCCATTTTAAAGTTTTTAGGGGACCATAAGCTGGAAGTTATGGGTGAAAAACGGACTTCGATAGGACCAAATTTTCGATTTTGAGATTTATATACCATTCGATCAGAAATTTCAATACCTTGATTTTGGTGGAAAAATTTTGAAAATCGGATGATATTTGAGGAGGTTATGCCATTTTAAAGATATGAGGGGACCATTAGCTGGAATTTGTGGGTGAAAAATAGACTTCGATAGGTTCAAATTTTGAGATTTCTATAATAAAGTTGAAGTCTTTGCTCATATTTATTCCACATCGGTTTGCGATATATGTATGCACATATATACATTACAGTATTAAAAAGTCGGAATGCATGCGACAAAACAAAGTAAATGTAATGCAATAACACTGCATGTAGAGAGGCAAAGTCTATTTCGGTTCATGTAAATGGTCGCACGCGCCGTTATCCTTTGGCTATTTATACTATGCGCTTCCGCTGCAATCGACTGTTAACCGTTTGTGTTCCGTGACATCATCAACATTGGCTGTACTGCGCGCTCTCTCTCTCTCTCCTTTTCTCTCTATCCCTCCGCCTTCATCGAAACAACAAACTGAAATGAAAACATAAATAGAGCGCTAAAACCACTGGCCAACCCACACACACACACATTCAGGTAGAGAGCTGGTCGTGACGTCACAGTGAGCGAGATAGCCTCAACGACAAGTCGTGTTAATTGGAGCAGTGCGGCTAGTGTCATATGTCGTCATATGTGGAGAGCGTCGTCTAAAAATGAAAACGAGAGCGTAAGGAAAAGAGAGTAACAGAAGTGATGATAACAACGACGTCATCAACGCACGTGTTGGCTGAGAGCTGCCGACGAGAGCAGCGTAGCGGCAGCGCAGTCAGCACAGTTACCGGCCGGTGTCTGTCTCTGTTTCTGTCTCAGCCACAGCCACAGCCATTGTGGCAGCTGACGTCGCTGCTGCAGCGTACGCGACTGGCGCTGGCAGCGCTGTCAGCAGCAGCTACGTTTTTGAGCTTTTCATTCATGTTGTGAGCGTGCTCCACTGCGCATGTCGTCACGGACACGCAACCGACGCCTCCGCCTTGTCTGTGGCTGTGGCTGCTGCTGCTGCTGCGGCTGCCACCCAATTTGATGACGTCTTTGTTTATTGATTTCTCAGTTGGAAAACGGAGAACTCTGCCGTTGATGACGTCACGGCGTGTGCGACCAATCAGCCGTAATAATTGTACGCTAATTATTAATGGCTTATTAAAATTATTCGAAATTCAGTAAATGAACAGGGAAATTCGTGGAAAATGAATTTGGCAGCTCGGAGGCGGCATTGCCCGTGTAATGTGAGAACAGTTGCGGACGACCTTGACAATGGTTAGGCAACAAAATGTGGAAAGAGGAGGCAAAAGCGGGGAAAACTGTGGAAATTTTCCGACTTCCCTGACAATGTCAAATCAATTTAGATGCCATTTTTATTTTGTTTGTTGATAGTTTATTGATTCCGTATATATAGATAGATATACACATGACCACGCCTATATCGGGCTATGTCCTCAGAGGTCAAAGACACAAAATCTAGACAAAATTTCATATGTGTATGGGTGTGTGTGTGTTGTAGTGACGCTGGTGTCGACGTCATGCGTGTCAGATTGATTTTTCCTAAGTAGATTTTCATAGCCATATTTATGTTATTCCAATATGTGTGTGCGAGTGTGTGTGTGTGTGTGTGTGTGGAACTTTGATGGATGTGTATAATGATAACGTGGAATAATGAAGAAGCAAACAGAACGCACAACAATTACAGTGACTGTTGGGAAGGGGTGGGCGTGGTGGGCGGATGAGCTGCGCAACGCTTGTGGAAAACAAGCAAAGGGAGGGTGTGGTGGTGGGGGGGTGTGGGGAAATGGTTTGAATAAATAAAACTGTTGCCTACTTTTCTGGCTACGTGCGTGACATGCTGTTGGCAGCGGCATCAACTTGTCACGACACCAGCAGGCGGAAGTGCTCCACACACACACTCATACACACATATAGAGTCCTATTCTTAACTGTAACATCTTATTAATTTGTACAGCAATTAAAGCTGAATTGTTAATGAGACACTCAAACTGTTGGTTTGAAATTCTCAATTAAAATTTAACACTTCTGAGCGAATTGTTTAAAGTTAAAAGGGAAAATATTATCGAAATCATATTTAAGCTCTTATTAACTGTAAATTTATAGCTAAAATGTTTAATAACGTTTTCACTTGCAATAATGACTTCACGATAGCTAATGATACCGATATACATGTATGTACATGCTAACATGTGGTTAACAGAGTGTTAAATTAGGCACTGTTAAACTTAGGATCACTATGTTAAGCCATGAAAAGTATCGATAAGTTGCCAAAAGAGACAGAAAAGGAGAGAAAACAAAAACTGACACTGAGTAACAGAAAAATTGAGAGAGAAGGAGATAGAGTAAGAAATAAAACGAGAGGGAGATACTTAGATTGCGAGGGAGAGAGAAAGAGGGAGTCAGCGAGTGTGGGAGAGAGACAGAGATGGGTGAAGCTTTAACATGAATAACTGTAACTAATAGAGGGAGGGAATATATGTTAGCAAAACGAAAGCTTAACTAAAGTAACTATCTAATATATTTATACTGCTATTAATATGTTTATAAATATCTCTTAAGTGTATACTTTGTTTTTTTTTTATAAATATACACTGAGCCACAGCTAAGAAGAGAAGCACGAAAATACGAACATGCCATATAATTTAATGACAATAATTCGCTTCGCCACACAGTCCAAAAATGCACCTGCAGGCGAAATGGGCTAACTGAATCCAACCCCCCCCCCACTCCCTTCCTCCACTCCCAACCCCTACCCATCCCTAAAGAAAAACCTCCCAAAACACAAATGCAAATAGAATGGCAGCAGCAGCAGCAGAAGGAGGAGGAGGAGGAGGAGGAGGAGAAGGAGGAGTAGTCGTCGTGGATTATTCCGGCTAATAGTGAGGTGGGTCATCAATAAAATGGGCATGTCCACAAAAGAGCCGGGAAAGAGCAAAGCAAAAAAAAGCTCGACTTCAGCCAGCCAAAGGGTTGCCCAAATTCACAAAGAAATACAAAAAAAACAAAAAAAAAATAATACGAAAATTAAAAAAAATGCAATTTATGCAAATGATTGCAAAGGCGCCGTCAGAAATGCGATGTCTGCTAGCAACAAAAATCAACAACAACAATAATAACAACAATAACAACAACAACAATAATAATTGTAAACGCAAAGTGCCGCATGCTAATTGAAATACGGCAAATGTGAGACTGACAGAGACAGAAATAGTTACATAGAGACAGATAGAGAGAGAGAGAGACAGATAGTGTGTGTGTGTGAGCGAGAGATATGTATGTATGTAGGCGAAAATCAAAGCCTAAATAGCAATCAAAAAGAGCTAAAATTCCTTAAATTAAACTCACGAACTTTGAGCAACGATGCGAAAACGATACATGCATTAAAGCCAGCAGCAAACTAACAACAACAGCAACAACAACAACAACAACAACAACATAGACGGGGTCTAAATAGACGTAGCAAAACGAAGCAAATTTGGCTCAGCACATTTAGAATATCATCGCAAGAAAGACAAAAGCAAAAGGCAACAAACAACAACAACAACAACAACAAAAGCAAGGAGTGCCAACGTTTCTTTGGCTTGGCTGTGACTTTTTTGTTGCTTTGGCATGTCATGCTTAATACAGCCAATAAAACCAACAACAACAACAACAGCGACAACAATATCAAACATGTTGGAAGCGACTCCAAGTTGCAGCTAAACAGAAGAGTTGAAGCTGTTTGCATGCACTTTTTGGGGCCACGAGCGGGTCAGCAGCCAAAAACGCCAAACTCCAACTCCGCCACCAACCACAGGCAACCACAACAACAACAACAATAGGCATCGAATAGTATGTATGTATGTATATATGTATGTATGTATGTACATGCATGGCCCCCAGACCAGTTCCACTTGCGTCGCTCCCAAATTTAACTAATATTAATGCACCAACAAACACACACACACAGACACACACACGCTGCAGCAGCGTCAAAGCTGAGCAGAAATAACATTATGGGAACAAAAATCGAAGCGAAATCGAAAGGAAGAGGAGCCCACAAAACTGCGCCCATAGACAACATACATACATAGACACATACACAGAGACACAGCCACAGTCATAGTCAACACTTGCAGTCGCCGTTGAAGTCGACATCGACATCGCTGTTCGCGGTTCGCTGTTAGCGTCTGCTGCGCAAGCTCGGCTGACCGACGATCTCACGTTTGTCTTTAAGCTTGCTTCACACACACACACATGCACACCGTACACTTGTGTGCTCTCATACACATACGCGAACAACAGTTAGAAAACGTGGCTTGGAACCTGTCTAAAAATAGCCACAACGAATGCAACGCCACACAAAAACACGAACTCAGCTCGAGCAGCAACAACAACGAAAGAAAAAAATAATCTTAAACTAACGTACGAACGTAAACGAAAACGTTACCGGCCTCACCTACTTCGAGTGCTGCTACGCCTCAAACTGGAACTTGCCCACATACACATACAAATATACTATGCTACTTATAGAGTATATAGTCTCCTCCACTCTCACTCTCGAGCTTTTAGCATAGAGAGAGACTTCGGGTCTGCCGACAGCGCAGCCAGCGTTGATGTTGCTGTCTGATATTGTCAAAGAGAAGAATTCGTGTGAGCCGAAGTACATTCGGCTTAACTGTGGAAAGTGTTCGGTTTTCGGGTTCATGGGAGAGTGTCGTTGTCACTTGTTGCTTGACGTTTCACGCTGAGGATATTCACATTCGCTGTTGTTGTATTCTACTTGATCTCTTTCTTATATGAATGTATGTTCGTTTGTGGGCTTGCAAGGAACACCTATAGCCATTTTACTTATCTGCTCTCTCTCTAACTTATTTCGAAGCTTTAGCGAGTGTGTGCGTAAATTTGCATGACAAGTGCATTGTTTGTGTGTGCTGATAGTCATGTCGAACAGCTTTTGTCACACTGCCAACTGTTAATTGTACTGAGAAAAGTTGAATTCTGAAGAGTTTCGATTAGAACAATAAGTATTCATATATTATATTTTATTAGTATGTAGTTTTTGCTGAATTCTTAAAAAGTAATTGAATATTATCCTTAAATTATAGCAATAGAATCTTTTCTATGCACATTTTCATTAAAGGCCCTCAATATTTGTACAAGTTTTAATAGACAATATATAGACTTGCCTGCACAGGCGACTTTATTGGAATTTCTATAGCTTACATCGTATATAAGGATATACATAGCACAGTCTTTGTGTGCTTGTGTGTTTGTTGGCCCACACATTGCCGCAGGGTAATAGCAGAAACCGCAAGCCGGCTCTATAAAGGATGATGCGCAATGTGGGCGTGTGTGTGGTATGTGTTTATAAATGAAAAGAGTGAGAAAGAGAAAACGAAAGAGAGTGAGAGTGAGAGCGAGTCAGAGTATAATACAGGTACTCAGCATAAAAAGCGTAGAAAAAATCAATTGTCTTTGGCGTTGTTGTTGTTGTTGTTCTTGTTCTTGTTGCTTTCGTTAACGTTACCTGGTCGACAAGCGCTGTTAATAGAACAGAGACGGCAGAACCATATTATGACGCAAATGATTTCCGTCTTCGCTTTCGTTCACTGCACGCCTCTGTCTGTGTGAGTGTGTGAGTGTGTCCCACTGGCAGCAGGCGCAGGCGCCCTAACAGCGACGTCATCGATTTTTGCTCGCACGAGCTGCATATTGTTTTTGTTGTCGCATCCCAAAAGGCAGCGCTGCTAGCGGCTGCTGCGCTGCCAACGCTGTGCTTTTGATGAGGTTGTGCTTCGGCAATGACGTAATAACGGTGAGGCTACTTCGGCTGCCGAACGCCAAAGGTAGGTCGTGTTTTGCCTGCTCGCCTCTCCGTCGCTGTCGCTCTATCTCTCTGTGTATGTGTGTATATCGTTCGTCTGCTATAGCTGTTGTTGTTGTGTTACTCTCGCCAGCAGCAGCAGCAGCAGCACTAGCAGCAGAGCGTCGACGGCGGCAGAGCGCTAGTACGTTTCGTTTTCATTTCGCAGCTGCTACGCTTGGATATAGTCGTGTGTAACCGTAAAGATAAGTTCAGTCGCGTCACAGACGCCGCATTGTTAACAACTTTTTCGCAAAATATAATTCTGCTCACAAACAAACAAACAAAAACAAAACAACTTAAAATCACATACTAAAACTAACAAATCTATAAGAATATTTCTTAGCAACACAAATATATACATACATACAAATATAATTCTACATAAAAATAAATACATTATTCTTTATACTAAAAGTGTCTGCAGTACAGTATTAAGTTCATTTCATATATGTATAACATATAGAACGGGTGTGCCTAAAAGTTTAAACAAATTGTTCAACAAGTTGTGTCTGTGTGTGTGTGTTTTTCGTTGACGTCTTTAATCCTCGCGACGCGGAAACGGAAGCCGGCGTTGACATCACAGTTAATTCGCTCTATGTGTGTGAGTGCTACTGTATTGCTGTCTCACTCTAAATAAATAATTCGCCAACTAAATTATAAACAATTCGTAAAGTTACAACTTAGCGTATACATTCGTATGTATGTATGCAATTTCAAAGATTGTGAACATTGACAAATGTCCTTGTGGCCGTCAGTTACAAGCGCGCATATTACGTATACGCAAGAGTGGTTGTGAGAGTGGTTTCCATGTGTGAGTGAGTAAATGAAAGATACATACAGAGTGGGAGAGAGAGAGAGAGAGAAAACGTGAGTAAGTCATTACGTCGCCAGTTTGACGTTGCTTACGTCGTCAGCTGTGAAACTGCGCAAACGTCGTCGCAAGTTCAAGTCTAAGGACATGCTAAACGCCTGCAAGGACACTCTCGCGTGAATACACATACCTCCACATACATGCAGGCGAATATAATGAATACCACAACAGCAACAACACATCCTGATTACAACTATAGCTGGCAATTGGCCAAGTTTTTGTGAAAACAGCAAAAAATAAAAAGGAAACAAAAACAAAAAAAGCAAAAAGCGATAAAAATATCCTTTGAATTCGTCGTGCTGGAGCTGCATCGCTTACGAGCGCGCCATACAGGTGCTTATATATATGTATATGCCTTTGTCTATTTGCTGTCGTGTTCTATGTACATACATCACATCACACCACATCATTATCATCATCATCATCTTCAACATCAACATCATCATCGTCATCATCAACATCAACATCATCAGTATCAGTTTTGAGAGATGCGTGATCGTCTTGCCTCATTGATTGTGGTGAAGCAAGAGGCGCTAAGCCACAGCAGTAGCAGCAGCAACACAACACTGCCACACTTGCCACAGCAGCAGCAACACCAACAGCAACACGTGCCACATCCACCACAACAACAGCAGATAGAACAACAACTATCCGCCATCAAATGCGAATCCTTGTACAGTTTGCCCAACTATGAGTCCAACATCTACTATGAAATCAACAACAACTCGTGCTACAGACAGAACCTGAATGCTACGAACACTTCAGTCTCCACTCTGATCTACCCCTGCCGCAATCTATTCCCCGAGGGCTGTGATATTGGACACTATCAAAGCAATTCTGGCTCCTTCATAGCTAATCAACTATATGCCGGCAGCAACAACAACAACAACAGCAACAACAACAACAGCAACAACAACAGCAACAACAACAAGAACAACAACAACAATATCAACAGTTGGCACAGCAATGGTTTAAACACGTCAACGACAACAACAGCAACAACCTCAACAACAACGTGTAAGAATGTTATGCTGCTTCTTCTTCATGTTCTTCTTCTGCTTCTTCTTGAACTGCTTGAACTGCTTGGTGACGGTTTCTAATTGCTATGCAGACGCGTCGTATGCGCAATATTACGCATACGCATACGCAACTCTTCACTCTAACTCTAGGCCATAATTGCAACAACAACAACAACAGTAACAACAACAACAACAACAGTAACAACAACAACAGTAACAACAACAACAGTAACAACAACAACAGTAACAACAACAATTACGATTACCGCCTATAACATAAAAGTATGCAAAAGAGTGCAACACTAACAGAAGGGGGTGCCGGGTAACAAGGAGGTTATAGGAAAGACAACCTCGGTTGGGCAGAGGAGCAACAACAAACAACATTCGAGCGACGCACAATGACGACATCAATTTTCATCAAGGGGGCGTAGCAAAAGTGCATAGAGTAGTTGTCGCTGCTATTATTGCTGTTGTTGTTGTTGTTGCTGTTGTATGTTAGTTGTAGTAAAAATATTGAGTAAATAATAGAAATATGAATATTGCGCGTCCCAGTTGCTACCTGCCAAGATGCCCTGTTCATTTCTGAGCAAAGTGTAGATTCGTTTAGAAATTTGGAAACTGGAAGATACACATGAATTTCATTTGAGTATGACAGTATGACAGTATGACAGTTTAGCAAAGGTAGCTTACGTTACAAAAAAGGGAAGGTATAAAAGCTATAGTATAACAGTACATATTATGTATAATGGCAATATTGAACAAAAAAACATTTTCCCATTATAAAGTTAACTAAATTTCCTGATTTTGACATTTAGATAGAAGCTCAAGTATAACAGTTTATTACATATAACAGTATATCAGCTAGGCAATACAGTTACATTCAAAAAGTATATATTTTTATGTGAAATTGCCGAAATTGATGAAGTATAACAGTTTATATAACTATAATTTACTCTGTATAACAGCACAGGAAAGAAATAATCAACAATTGTGAGATGTAAAGTAAAAGTATAACAGTTAAAAAACATAGATTTACTGTATATAACAGTCAAGAAAATTTGTATTAGAAACTTGTGACCTGTAAAGTAAGAGTATAACAGTTAAGATATATGCGTTAACTTTATACAACAGTGTAGAAATTTAAACAAAATAAGACAGTTAATCTTAAATGAAGTTACAGGGTATCTCAAAGTCGTTGCGATTGCATGGATTTCTGGATTAGGCTCAGATTTGTGCATCTTTAGTGCGTTGCATGTGTTTACCAGCGTCAGCAAAGCAACGCCAAATGGCAGCAGACGGCGAAGTGTGGCAGCCACTGTGGCAGACAGAGGCGCAAACAGGGGCAGAGCAACAGACCGACAGACAGACAGACAGACGGTCGAGACTGACGCACACAAATGATATATAAGCTGCACAATCAACATGACAAGCATATACTTAAATCCCATATAAACACATATACATATGTATATATACTTGTCTAGTTAAATTATAAAAATTATTACTCAAGATCCTGGGGAACTTTGATAAATTTGCAGTGTATGTATTGGGAACTTTTACTTTGTATGTTATTCTGCTTAGAAACTTATTGAAATCTTAAACTCAGTTTATTTAGAGATCTTTGGTTGTATGTAGAAGTAAATTGAGTTTCTTTTACTCTAGACACTTACTACTTTGCTATTCATCTATACATATATATATATGTATATAAATGTATATATATAGAGAAATGTTGTTATTAGGAATACTGCCAAAAAGTGTTGCCGGCAAAAGCAGATGACAAACCATGACGCCAACGAACGACGTCCAAAGACGCCATTCAGAATTGCCAATTGGTCCCCCCCGTTCAGCACGTCATCATATCTTCAGCAGTCCCCTCTCAGATCTCCCTCTTAACTTGGCCAAAACCAAAGCGAATCGCATTGAACTTGAATAATATCGTATGTGGTTGCGACTGAGAAGAGCGAAAGTTCTCAACGTCAACAGTGCCAGAAATCGGTATATACACAGATATATGTATATCTAGGACTGATCGCATTAGTTATACTTAGTTTTTGGCTGCATTAATTTATATTATAGATTATAGTAGATGCTGTTATACTGTCGGCCACGTGCTGATGACGTCGCTTCTCCCATGAGATGGCATCTTCCGAAATAATCACGAGTCATTTTCGATTCTATTTTATACTATTTGTTGTCTGCCTCTTCTTCTTCTTCTCGATCTTCTTGCACATTTTTCTATTATTATTTATAAATTTATGTATATTTGGCAATCTCATTTTTGGCTGCTGGGCGTGCGAAATGATGCCTCAATGAGATGAATGGCTTTTTGTTTCTTCTTTTTCTCTGCTTTATATGATCATTAGCATCATATGGTTGTCTACATATTTTCAATAATGTGCGTAAAGTCAATTGATCAAGATGAATTATGCAAAATAACGCAAACAGTGCGAATCTAAGTAGCCGTAACAGATTCTTTTCACTTTTTCCACTGTGGGCTCTATTGTAATCATAGCTTTTGTGCATTGGGATATGGGATATTGTTTCTTGGCAGAGTGTTAAGGGCAGTGGGCGTGGCATGGGAGAAATATGGGCAAAAGAAGACTAAGAAATAAATTCATATATAAATAATGTAAAGATATGTTGAGAAGCATAGCTACCAGCTTTTAACATGATGCATAGCATGATGATTAACATGCTCCGCCTCTGAAGTGCAGATAGTTAACAGAATTCTGTTAAGTTAGTGCAAGGATGCTAGAGATAGTAACAAATAAATCGATAAATCGTATGCTATGCTATTATTGTGACACACACATTTCTATCGATAACAAGAAATTTAATGAAAATCCACAAATCCATATTAATATCATTTATGTGTTTTATCTAAAAATTCTGCACTTTAATTCGCAACTCCAAAAGTGGGAATATCATAATAATACTAATAAAGCAACAGAAAATAAAAGTGGTTAATAAAATTTTTGTTAAAATATATATGCGAATGCGGCATTAACTAATGATTATTATCGACTGCGGGCGACTGCTTAATTATTTGTGTTGATTTATGCGAATGTTATAAGTAATGCAGAGACTGAAAACATAAGTCAAAGGTGTTGGCAAAGTGAGGAGCGGGCTGGGGAGGGGGGGGGGGGAAAAGGAGGCGTTGTTATTAGCCATTATTGTTTATGCTCAATGACTGACTAAGAGTGTGACTGACTGATTGACAGACTGACGGTCAGTCTGGCCAAAGACAATCCATCCAGCATCATCCATGGAGTTCCAGTTTTAGTCTCAAACGCAGATTCAGATTCAGTTTCAGTTTCATTTGTGTTGAACAAAAGTTTTGTTGATGCGAGCGGAGGCAACCTTAATGACGTAATAATTATGGCTTGAATTGATTACTTTTGTTTTTATTTAACTTTTATACTACGTATGTATATAGTTGTATATTGATTGTCTGTTGTTTTTTTCCTTTCGGCCATTAATTGGCCACTTCAATGAGCTATGCAATTGGTTCACACGCTAATTTTTTTTGCTTCTTTCTATATATTTCAGTTGCTTTGCAGTTCGATATTTTTGTTTTGAGAAATGCGTCTAATTTCGTACAATTGCGAGTTTAATTTTAGACAATTGTCGCATAATTAGAGATACATTAAGTGGCTGCCTGAGAAATTGCCGCTTATCTCTGGCAAAGAATTTGGGACTTTTCTTGCAATTGATTCCGCATTGCTTTCTCGATTTTCGAAATTGTTTTTCTTCTTTTGTTTTTTTTTTTTGGACTTTTTTTAGTTTTTAATTTCGCTTTCCTTTGCTATTTTGGCGAGTTCAATGTACGCAGAGTCTCGACGACGATGCCGCACTTTGGCATGCCAAGAACTCTTCTTTGGCTAAACGGATGATGCCTCAGCGCGGTTCAGGGCAATTGCCCTGGTGGTTGATGAGAAGAAGAGGTGTTTTAGAAGATAAAAGTTGTATCATAGAACCCGTCGTCGAGGTCATGTCAGGCAGGCAGGCATCATGGGAATGCAATTTCGCAGCAGAGTTCAACTGCCATCTTTCTCTCTCTCTCATTTTGCTATCTCTATCTCTCTGCCTCTCTCTTTCTATCACTAATTTTGTATTTTTTTTTTTGTATTTTGATGGTTACTCTATTGGCTGTTGGTCAATTTTGTTGGTCGGTCGTTGGTTGCTGGCGGCACATATGTAAACCTTAATTTGAAACTGATTGGATTGTTTAGCCGTTGGCCTGATGCCGCTGCTGCTGCTTTTAGGAGTTAAGATTGTTGTTGTTGTTACCTCGTTTCGTTTATAAAAATTTTTGTATTTGGTTTTTGATTATTTCTTAATTTTTGCATTGCACTTGATGAAGCCAAACTACTTGTTTGCTGCAAATATACAAAGTTGAATTCAAATTGAAAATACAAAGAAGTTAACTCATCTCTTAGATACAATAAAAATTCCACTGTGCTTAAGTTCAGCGACTTTGCTGTTATCGATATCCATGTGGTGCCGCTCCTTCCACACACGATATGTTCTGTTCGATACTTTTTTAACGATTCTAAGCATACTCAACGAAGCTGCTTGTTACATCACACATCGCCATCGTCACAACATAGGCAATTACAGTGGCCGCTGTTAACAGACAAATTCCATAGGAAAATCTTTGTTCAAAACGTCTGCAATCAAACAAGTTAGAATTTCAAAATAAAAAAAGTAAAGAAAAAAAGTCAAAAAATATATGAAAACACAGCCAAGACAGAGAAACATGCGTGGTAACAACAACAAATTTGTTGCTTGTTTAATTTGACTATTTTAATTATATATCTGCAAAATGTGCAATGACGAATTTAAGCAGCCATCGCCGTTGCAGGCGAGAACGAGATGGCAAACGTAAAAACGCAGATAACAAGTTGTCTGCTTGTTGCCCTCTTCTCCTCCTCCTCGTCATCCACCTCTTCCACCTTCATCTCCAGCAACAGCAACAGATGCGATGCGTTCATTTCGTGTTGTAATGTGCGCCCAAAATTGCAAGAAGATGAAAAAAAATACAAAAAAAAGAATATTATGTATAAAATGTTTGTTAATAGCTACATACATATGTGCTGCCTAGAAGATTGTTGTTGTCGTCAGCGGCAACAAATTCTTGTCCGAAGGAAAATTTGCCAAAAGCTGCCAACAAACTGCAAATTGTTGTTGTTTGCTTCTTGTTTGATGCAATGGCAACAACAAAATCCAATACGCGTCTGCCTAAATTTGTTATTTTATTTGGTTAAATTTGATTGCACATGTGTGCGAGTGTGAGTGTGTGCAGTAGATTGGCTTGTTTATTTCATGTTTTTTGGCGCCCAACTTGTTTGTTTGTCGCTGAAGATGCGACGTTGGCAGTGGCGGCGTTTTGCTTGATTTGACACTTGTTTCTCAGGCCGAACGAACCGTGTGAATAAGCCCGTCAGAACAAATCGAACGAACATTGTCCTAGTTCGCTATAAAGTTAAGAACCAGTGCGAGCGATCGTTCAAATAGTTCAATTGAACATTATCGTAGCTGAATTCAATGCAAAGAACAAGTGCGAGCGATCGCTCAATTAGTTCGTGCCCTGAACCATTTTAAGTTCATTTGATGTTATGGTTATCGATAACTATTCATATGGCGAATACTATAAAAGCAAAATGTATAATTATACGCATACATAAGTGTGTGTGTGTGTGTGTGTGCAAAAATCGTTATGGAGTTGCCTGTAGCGCAACTATTTATAAACGCTTTAAGAGTTGACTTTCAACCAACACAATAGCACGTGCTAAAATAAAACACAACATTACAGAAAATCGAAATACTCAAACCACTTACATATGTACATACATATGTATGTATGTATATACAAGTGAAGGCAAAGCCTCAAAGGAGCTTGGAAAAAAGGGTCTAAGCGAAGCGCCGTTTTTGATGGCGTAATTTCACTAACACAAGATAATATTTGTACATCTGTATGTGTGTGTGTGTGTGTCTGCTCACTATAAATAGTACCACTGACCAAATAACATATAGATACCCCACTTCATATACACGTTTTGTTCACAAAAATTTCTTGCGAGCGGTCCCAGCAGAGGCTCAGCGTCGTACGCAAGCGGTCCCAGCAGAGGCTGAGCGTCGTTACGAAGTGTCTCAGCAGAGCCGAAGGCAGCCGAACTCTTCGTTTCATTTTTACTTGGACTGCTGCTGAGAGAGCATCAATTGCGCAAGAATGTACGCCTTTTAAAAGCGTAGACAAGAACAACTAATGAGCGAGAAAACATGATAAAGATCGCATATCGCCATGCTACTCCCACTCTTGTCATTGATGTTGTGAGCAACCCACCCCCGTTTCTATTGCTTGCCACTGTCATTGATGATGTTCTTTGTTTTTGTTTTGAGCTCGTGTGTATGCGTAGTTCGCTGTCCAGACAGGCAATAGCATGCATAGCTTCTTGTGCGTATACATATGTTTATGAGTATGGGTGATTTTCGTTTGGAAGTCTTTCTGAACTCTGAAATCTTATTTCTGGCTTGCCAGAAAATTTTTGTTCAAGCGAGGGCTGCTTGAAAAGTTCTTCATTCGCAACTATAATTTCAAATGTCATTCGAATTGAATTACTATTTTATAGCTTCATTATTATTATTGGATGGGTTATAGTTTTATCAATTTATTTAAATTAAAGAAAATGTCCACCAATAATAATTATTTAATGTTAAGTTTTAGAAATTAATTTTCTAAATATTTATTATAATTTTAAATGAACATGCAAAATAATTTATAGCTCTTCCTATGCATAAACCACCAAAAAAAAAATATTTATAATAATTCCATAAAAACTGTATATACAAATATTATTTCATAGCGAATGAAGAACTTTTCAAGCAGCCCTCGCTTGAACAAAAAGTCTGTGGCAAGCCAGAAATAAAATTTCAGACTTCAGAAAGACTTGCAAACGAAAATCACGCATACATGTAAAGATATGTATACGCACAAGAAGCTATGCATGTCTATTGCCTGTCTGGACAGCGAACTACGCATACACACGAGCTCAAAACAAAAACAAAGAACATCATCAATGACAGTGGCAAGCAATAGAAACGGGGGTGGGTTGCTCACAACATCAATGACAAGAGTGGGAGTAGCATGGCGATATGCGATCTTTATCATGTTTTCTCGCTCATTAGTTGTTCTTGTCTACGCTTTTAAAAGGCGTACATTCTTGCGCAATTGATGCTCTCTCAGCAGCAGTCCAAGTAAAAATGAAACGAAGAGTTCGGCTGCCTTCGGCTCTGCTGAGACACTTCGTAACGACGCTCAGCCTCTGCTGGGACCGCTTGCGTACGACGCTGAGCCTCTGCTGGGACCGCTCGCAAGAAATTTTTGTGAACAAAACGTGTATATGAAGTGGGGTATCTATATGTTATTTGGTCAGTGATAGTACACAGCCGTGTTGTGACGTCATTGAGTATGTGACCAGCTGTAGGTCGGGGTCGTCGTTGTTATCGTCTCTGTATACATAGTAAGTGTGTGTGTGTGTGTGTGTGTGGCCAACAGCTGGGGCGGAAAAAAGTTTGAACCCCTGTTCACACACTCTTTTTTTTTCTCTCTCTCTCTCTCTCTGTCTAAAGCTCACACGCCAACAACATTTGCCAGCTCGCTCGCACACATTCATGCGCACTCGCTCGCACTGTCTGTCGTCGCTTTCAAGGTCGTTTCACATAAGCCGCTCTCTCGCTCTCCTTCTCGCTCTCTCTGTTTCTCACCCACTTTCGCTCTTCCGCTTTCTTTGCTGCCTTTCGATGATTTCACACTTGTTAACCACCCAAGACACAAACCCCACCGCACTGACCCCCTTTTCCGACAAATGAATTTACGATTTTCAAATTGAATAACTTCGTTAATAATTTCTACTGCATAATTAACAGGGCTATTGTAATTGACTCTATTAATACAAATAGTTGCAGTCGAAGTTAGTCCATGCTCTCTAAACATACATACATACATATATGTATGTATATAATTAATTGGTTTACGCATTTCGTGACGTCCTTGCGAGTAGCGCCTCCTTAAGCGCTTAAAGTCTGTATACGGTATCCAGCGAACGCAGCCCGTGGATCGATATGGGGTTCTTGTTGCCATGGCCAAAATAGAAGTGATGACGTCAACGAGGAAGCGAGACAGTCGTATCCTTTCGTATTGTTGCACTTACACTCACTCGCCATATATCCTTTTTCTTTTTTAACTGTCTCCCTCTCTCTCTCTCTCTCTCTTTGTTTGGTTGGCGCTCACTGCGTATGCGTAATGTGGCGCATATCACGTGTATTATTAGCGAAAACATAAACAATGTCTGAATATGCCCAGATGTAAATAAGTATAAAAGGAGCTTTGGCAAGCTATACTATAGTGGAGTATGCTCGACTAATAAATACTCTATATTTTCTACATTAATTTAAACAGGATAAATATAGTATTTGTGCTGTATATATATTATATATTGTAATTAAATATTAAATTGAAATAATATTTTTTACATTAAGATTGAAGTTCGATTTCATTTATAGAAGCTTTTAAGTTTGTTACCGTTACATTCTATGTTACGAACTAGTTCACTGTTAGTTAACAGTGCTATGTTATATGTCTGAGTTATCGATATTTTAATTGCAAATTAACAAGAAACTAGGTAAAAACATAAATGTAGTTAAATAAATTTTTTTTATAGAATATGCTAACAAGAAGAAGCAGCAGAACAACTGCAAAAAACCACATTGTCAAATTGGCTTAATTAAAGCAAAAAAGAGAAAAGAATAACAAAAACAAAATGAAGAGAAAAACAACAAAGCGTCGATCACAGCTCATTACCAAGTCAAACATCGCATAGAGCAAAAAGCGCTAAAAAGAGACCGAGATGTGGACAGACACACAGAGTGAAAGAGAGGGAGAGATAAAGTGAGAGAGAGAGAGAGAGAGAGACAGATAGCTAGCTTGAGAACAATGTGACAAGATTGTCAAATAGCAACAAAATGACATCAAGCGCTGAAGATCGAAGACTCGACACTCGAAACATGCCACAACAATAACAACAACAACAAAAAACAACAACAAAAACAACAACAAAAAGACAACAACAAGAACAACAAACTCACATAATAACTATGCATAAATTTTGAGTTACTCGACAAGTATTTTGTTGCATATGATCATAGACTACGTAGAACACTTCTCCTCTCCCCCCCCCCACCATTCTCCACTCTCTCCCCTCTTCCCGCTCCATCTTTAAGTTTATTTATTCATTGTTCAGTTTAGTTTGCTGCTATTTAACATAATTCCATGTTTGAGGCTATAAATTTCGTCTAAAGTTGTACTAAAAATTTGGAACATTGCGAAAGTGCAATATAAATAACGGTGAATAGAGAAAGACAACAAGAGTTTGGCAGAGAAAGAGAGAGTGAGAGAGAGAGAGTGAAAGAGGAGAACAATTATGTGGACTAACAAGTATTAGCATTATTGTTAAATAATCTCCCATGCTCATTAGCATTGCTTTTGTTATGTTATCATTTGCGAAACTTTAAGCAAATTTAACATTTTTAATAATAATCATTTTTTGCTTTTCTTCCAAAATCTTGCTCGTCTTTTATTGTTAATAATTAATTAATGCAAGCGCACATTTCCTGTCGATTCTCTATCCCAATATTCTTCTTCGTTTTTTTTTTGCATTTCGCCAAATTGACCCTGAGAATGCCGCATCCATCTCTTTCTATATATGTATATGTATGCATATGTATGTATATCTGTCTCTTTTTGGTTTTATGTATTTCGCCATTCCGATTGCGATAATAGATTCACTTTTATGGCTGCTGATCCAGAATTAGAATAAAGCCACAACGGTCTTTATCGTCATCCAGGTATCTGTTGTGTGCAGTTTGGTTTATGGCCCCCCTCGAATCAGTTAATCAGTTTGCATAATAGATCCGATCCACATACGTTTATGCAATTCCCAAATACTTCAGAGACTTGTATACCAAGAAGAAGAAGATATCTTCGACTTGAACTTGCCGACATAACATATATGTGTGTATGTATACCATACATATGATCATTAGCATCGAGTTGAGTTGTCAGCTGCGATAAGAAATGATCACTCGACTAATCATTTTATGAGACCAAAGATGATCAGTAGAGATCGAGTTAAGCTCTACTCAAATTTAAGTGAAAGATGATGCCCGACATTTTAAATTTAGATCAAGAAATTGTGAATCCTGTGAAATGATCAAGTATCTTTCAGACTGATCAATTAGCATAATCACAAATTTTGATAAATTGTGAATCCTGAGAAATGATCAAGTATCTTTCAGTTTGATCAATTAGCATAATCACAAATATTCAAGCACAACTTTACTAAAAATGATCAGCAGAGATCGAGTTAAGTTCTACTCAAATTTAAGTGAAAGATGATGTCCGACTGATCAAGTTTATTTCAAACTGATCAATTACTATAATCACAATTATTGAAGGAATCTTTCAGGAATTCCAGCTCAACTTGACTAAAGATGATCAGCAATGATCGTTTCAGTTTTCCTGTGGGTTAACTTGATCAGTTTATCTACAGTCATTATCTATTAACTCTTTAACTTATTTTTACTCTCTCTCAATATGAAGTTTATTGATCAATTCTCGGTTCATTAATAGTCAGTTCTTCCTTGTAATAAAACTCTTAAGTGAGCAATTATATGTTGTGTTTATGATTTGTTTAATAAATACAGTGGGGCGTTGAGATTCAATAATTGAAGTTACTGAGAATCACATAAAACTTTTTACGATCGCAAATATTTAATTAAATTAATAATTATTGTGCATAAACAAAAGACACGAAGCAAACCTGCATAGCTGCCAAACTATAGCTTGGGATTGTGTAATAGACTATAGACTATAGACTATAGTCGAAAAAAGCCGTTAACATTAGCCAATAACCTGGCCTTGACAAAGCTCAAAGACTCGACTCATATGCAATGCAGACGAATCTAAATGGAGTGCTTGCAATTTGGAGATGCTTAAAAATAGAGACAGATGGACAGACAGGTGAACAGACAGACAGACAGACAGACAGTTCAATTCTCAAATGATTTTTATAAAATAAAAAAAATAGAGAAACATTTTCAAATGTATTGCACTTTAGACTGACCAGCTTCACATCGTTTGGCAACTGACTGCAGATGTTCCACAATCATTGAAAAGTTTTGCACTCGATCATCAAGCGACGAAACGAAACGAAACCTTCACTTTTCTGTCCAATTCAGCTGTTCAGCTGAGGGCAAACTTCTATGCATCATGTCGGTTTCTGTTTCTGTTGTATGGTATATACTATATATTCCCAAAGGCAATGCATTGACTTGATATGTTCTTTTGTTGCTGGTTTTGTGTTTTTGTCTAATTAACTCTCAGCATTAAAGTCTTAATTGACTGCAATTAAAGGCATTTTTTACAATTTGAAAGGTGCGAGCTTATAACTTGTCAAAAGGTAGACTTGGGTCGCAGTTCACTTGAATTTCAATATAAAGCAGAGAAAATTTCAGTTCAAGACGTTAATTTGAATTCTAGTTCGTTATCGTTATCGTTCCTCTCGCAACTAGTTCCCCTCTACCGTTCAAATAGTTCCGCGCTGGAGAGGACTCGATTCTCGCAACTAGTTCGTGACCAGCTCCACTTTTAGTTCCAAAGGAAGCGCTGAAAAGAACTAGTAACTAACAAGCTGCCATGAACTTCACTTCATCGCCAAAAGAACATTAAGAATTCGTTATTGTTAAACATTTGTTAACGATTTAATGGCATGCAGAGGCTATTAGTAATCAGCACGTTGCTGGGCAATCCCTGATACAATTGCCAATTGGCAAAAACCAAAAAGCAAGCCCAGATTCCGTTTTAGTCAACAATTTGTTAGACCTTTTGCCACAGTGACTTTCTTGACTCTTTGCCCCGCTTCACTGCGACTGCGACTGCGATTGTAACTGCGACTAGGAGACTCCATGACAATTGTCTAGTTTAAGTTGAATCAAATGTGCAGCAAATGGTATTGGATAATGAACAAGATGCTTTGAACTGTGGCAAATTCTTTTGTAGTTTGTTTGTATGCCGTATAGTTTTAACATTGAACTTTTTGTGGCGACCAAACGACATAGACTTCATCGGATCGGAACGGAGTCGGAGTAGTTACAGATAGATATATGTATGTACACACGATATTCCCACAGCATCGAATGATTTATGGCTCAATGGGTGAATGAAAAAAATATAAAATAAAATAAATATAATACACACATACAGATGCAGACGTATGTATGTATGTAAAAAAGGCATTTCGTCGATAGCCAATGCGAGCATTGCGGATCTAACGGATGAAACAAGAACCTTGTTGTGCATTTAACACGCCACTCAGTTGCCGATGAAACTAAAAAGAAAAATATATATGTATGTATATAGAAAAAAAAATAACACACCTCAGACACGTAACAGCAACAACAACAACAGCAGAATCGCCACAAACTTAAATAAATAAAATGCGATGAATTATGGGGCAAGTTTCTTGTTAGTTTTACTTCACCCCCCTCGATCGCTCTCTTGATCATTATTTCTGCCCCACTGTGCAATCAGCATATTCCCGTATCCGATGAACACTGGCATCACTTGCCGGCAATTGTACATCGATCAAAATGAAGACCTTGATATCTGTCAATAGTTGTATCTGTATCTGTATCTGTATCTGTAGCTAAAGAGAAATGCGTGCAAAACTTGGACAGTTGATGCCACAAATTCGTCAAGGTCTGGCCAACAAATGCTTTGCTTTTAACCAATTAAAATTAAATCTTTGTTGTTTTTTGTTTCGCTGTTCTACGCTTTGCACTCAATTCTTTCGTTAAGTTCGATCAGTTTGCGCGGAGCTTCGTCCTGTTCGTCGCGGTTCATTGGAATCAGTAACTAGTTCCTGCTGGAACTAGTCGCCACTATCGCTTTCGTTTGGCAACGCCAGATATGCATTGATTTTGAATAGATTTCATTTTGAGTTCGTCTTGAGTTGTTTCTCGCAATCGAATCGCGTGCTGACGTCCAATTGCCACAGTGTTGTACAATTAGCATAAATTAAATTTGGTTTACGGCACAGCATTTGCTCGATGACACACACTGCATGCCGCACAAATTGTTAACTGATGGCGCCCAGGGTAGTGGGGGTATATACATACATACATATATTCGAGTAGCATTCGCAAGCAAGACAGAGTGAGAGCGACAGCGAGAGAGAGAGAGGGGGAGACACTCAGACAGAGCGGGTGGAAGGGAGCGGGTAACAGATTTGGACGCGTTCATGATGCGGCGGCTAATGATGAGAGTAAAAGTGATACAACCGGTTCAACTTAATTCTATTTCTATAGTTATCCGTTAAATTTATGACCACGACGCGCAGCACCAAGCGTCGATCTTAGAATCGAACGCAGCGAATAATCGTGCCATATAAAGCGGCAACAAAAAATATATGCATACATATACACATATACAATGGTCACAAAAAAGCATACAATACACATAGAAAAGACTGCAAACCACAGTATAGTAATAAATAATTTAAAAAAAAAAAAAAATGAAAATAAAAAATGTATCTGCGCATGCGTTGCCTTGTCGCCACTTAAAATACTCTCTAAATTAATTCAAAGGGTCTTGATGATAATTTACTGACTGTAATGAACGTTATTTCCGTAATACTATTATTACTTTTTTTTTTAAATTTATTTAACAAGTATTCTGATATCTTTTGTGGCAGCTTAACAGGTCACATACAAAGTACATTTTATAACAGAGTGAGAAGATGTTAATTAACAGCGTCGGTGTTAAGTATCGATTAGCAATGAGTGGCAGTGTTGGCAAACACACTAGATTCTTTTCAAATTGCTGATTAGCATTACTTTACAGGGTATTTGCACGTTGTTGCCACCTGCCATTTGTTTAACATTAATTATTGTGTGATTCCATAACAGTACAGCGTATCTTTTATTTTTTGTCTTTCGCTGAAATGCCGCTAATGCGTTAAACAAATAATAGATTTAGACGATACAGACATCGACAAGAGCGCGTTGATTTAACTAAATTTAGCACAAAGCCGGCTCAACACTGCTGCAAACAAAACGTAAGAAAAACAAAAAAAAAAAAAACATAAAGAGAAGAAACAAAATTGTAATCAATTTTTTTTTTTTAAGTCGGCTTTAGCTACTGGCTACAGTCATGGGAAATTGATGCAGAGATCATCAACAGGTTTTCCAACACTGACCAAAAACACTGACTGAACGTGTGGATTTGTACATTTGTTTGTTTTGGATTTTTGAATATGTACCGAGTTATGTATGGATGGATGTGTTTTGGGTCCGATGAGCTGTCAACACCCATTAATTTTAGCAAATGGAAAGATTTGTTTTATTTTATTCTTGTGCCACTCGATATACATACATAATTTGAAAAGACGTTACATGCCGCTTGGCAGTAAAATGTTATGGCAGAATATGCCATTTTTTAAGCTTGATTATTTGCAAACACAAATTAACTGTGTAATTAAAATTGTTGCCCAAATTCGCATACGGTAAAGACATCTCCACAGCAAGTGCTGCTCATCGTCTTCGTCCTGGCCACAAACAAGTCGTGACTTGTATTGAATTTTTGGCTGAAATCTGTTTTCGATCTTTTTACCACAATAATGCATATTAAAATGCCACGCTAATTGTTATTATAGAGGACCCTACCATATACATACATACATACCTCTATCTCCACACACTCTCCTAACTATATGTAGATGCGTCTGCTGTCCGGCAATTAAGTAATAGACACAAATAGACGCTAGCAAAAAGTTGGAGCCTGTCTTTTTGGTCTCTTGCGTGTTACCAACAACTTACCAAAGATGCTGCCAACAACAACAGCAGTCGATGGACAAATTTTTATACACAAATTGCAAGTTGGTGGGAGCTGGAGCTAGAGATGCCTCTTGTCGAGGCGTCGCTGTCGTTGTCGTAGTCGTTGTCTCGCTGCCTATTAATTATCGCCAACAAAAAAGTAGGAAAAAAAAAACTAACATGGTTAGTAAGCAATGTTGCATATCTTGCCGGTAGATGTCGTGTGGGTGAAGTAGCCACACATAGCCAACGTAGGTCTCTTGCGTTTCTTGCCTGTAATGAAAATAAATAGTTGCCCAACAGCTGCCGCAGCTTCTGTAATTAATTTGATCCAATAAGTGCTTATCAAATATGGAGATGTTGCACTCACCAGGCAACTTTTGTTCATCACAAATAGTGAAAATAATAGAAATATGCAAATATCTGAAGTTCCCAAAGAACGCAACGATTAATATATCGATGGCAGTCGATAGTTTTAAAGCGCAGCCAACTTAATGCTGCTTATACATTATGCATGCATACATATGTATGTGCAATAGGAGTTTCATCATTAACAAATACAGGAAGCTCTCTGTAAAATAATTACAACATATTTATAAAAAATTACATGTTAGATTGGGAATCCGCATAAACCATTTGAAAATGTCTAAATTGTTGGCGTTTGGTTGCTTCTCAAGGATCTGCTGTAACTGCCACAGCAACTATGTATGTATGTACGTCTGCATGTCAGCCGGCAAGTGCTGTAGCTGTCAGCTTTTGTGCAGAGGTGTGCTGTCACGATGCTGACTGACATAAAACAATGGCGACCCGAACATTATTCGCATAATAAAACAATTATGGGCAAACTTGCTCACAGCATTAAGATCACAGTTGCTGAGACCTTTGAAATATCGATGGCAAAATACAAAAACTTAAAAAATAGACGACGAAATAAAATATTTATCACACCTTAGTTAACCCCACGACACCTTGCCGCTAAAAACGCAAACGACGGGCCTCTTTACGCCTTGGAATGTGCCCGAAGAATTGCTAGCAATCTTCTCGTCTCTTCTCGTCTCGTCTCTTCTCGTCTCATTTCGCCTCATTTCGTTTCGTTTCGTCTCGTTGCATTGCACTTACACTGACTGCAATAAGTTAATAGTTCGAATTGTGAGCGCATAGGCGATGCCGAAAAAAATAACTAGGAGAAGCGCCTCAAACTAAACCACAAAAAAAAAGAATTGAAATAAAAATCTTTTCAAAAACTGACAAAACGTCGCAAAGCATAAACCCGAAATCGAAACTGAAACAGAAGAAATACAAGAAGAAGCAGATGATGAAGAAAAAACTCAGGCCTCGCGTCTAATAGCTGAAACTGTTAGTTTGGCTTTTGGGTGCGTTCCATGAACTCCACGATGTTTGTGTGTCAGCCGGCGTGCCAGACACCGACACCAACAACACCAGCAACACTACCAACTACACCAGCAGCACCGACACCAACAACACCAACATCAACAACAACAACAACTTCAGAGAGTTCGACGAGTGCTAATGATGTAGCCTAGAGTTTGCCCACAAACTAATAATCATCATCGCCATCATTATAATGATCATTTGGATGCATTGCAATGATGAAGATCTTTTTGGGATTTGCTGCTGGCTTCGTGTGCTTCATTATTGATTTAATAACCAAGTTGAAGACACGTTTAAACTGCAGTCAAAGCGTGTGCAGCAAGTTTCAAGCAGAGTCTTGGTTGTTGCCATGCCTCGGATGATGCCACGAATTCCAACACCAAAGACAGAAACAAAGCTAAAACCATAGCTAAAGACATAGTCGAAAACATAAAAACAAAAAAAAATCCCCATAAACGAAAACAGAGTTGTAAGATACACACGCTACAGATACAGATACAGATACAGATACTGTTACATCTACAAGCTGCAGGCATATTCAGCATTGTGTGGAGATGGGCATGGGATATGGGATAATTCGTAGTGGAAGTGCCTTCATGATCATGTTTATGCTATTTTTTTTTTTTTATAATTTTTATTATAACTAGTATGTATGTATTTATATGTATGTGTGTTAATAATGGGCATGACTATATGGGCACTTTTTTTGCGATACATTAGGTAATTCCTTGACTTTTATTTTTATGCATTTGCCAAAAATGATGTGGGCGTTGCTTTTTGGGGGGCAGGTCGTTGCTTTTACCGCTGAAAGCAAAAGTGAAAGACTTCATTTTAATTTAAAATTTATTTTTTTTATTTATTTATTTATTTTATTTATTTTATTTATTTTATTTATTTTATTTATTTTATTTATTTTATTTATTTTATTTATTTTATTTATTTTATTTATTTTATTTATTTTTTTTTGTTTTATTTTTTTACACAAAATTAAAGTATTTATTGTACTTAGTATTCGTTTATTTATATTATTAACTGGTTCTACAAAAACTAAAATTAAATTAAAATTATTTGCTTTGATTTCTTGGTATATTAACATTTGCCTCTGCAGTTCTTACCAGATAATTTAAAAGAAATTATGAGAAAAATTAAAATGAAATTTTAATTGAAATTTTTCTATTTACCATTATATCTTTTAATGCACTAACAATCTCATTCAGAGTCTTGCTCATCTTTTTTAATGGAAGCTCTCAAAATGTGCGCCAGAAACAATCGATAAGCGTAAAGTTCGTGCCTTGCCTATCGATAAGCGGCAGGCAAGCGATACAACATTTGCCTTAAGTTAAATTTCCCATTTCGATATTTGCTCACAATTATTTTCTCATAATGCATATCAAAGATTGAACTGAAATCTTATCAATCAACACGACAAATGCATTTTTTTCGCTAGTAAAATAACCAAATCTTGTGCTTTTCTGCATCTGCCCGCCTGTTGCAAAGCTTAAATTTAGATATGCAAAAAAAAAACAAAAAAATTGAAAACGAATCAGAGGAGGAGACGGAGAAGGAGAGAAGAGGAAGAACGAAATAACAATTTGGTTGGTGCGGCGCACACTAAATCAAATCTTCATGAGCGCGCCTCAGACTCACTGACAAATATATGGGTTAGGCTCAATTTGCGACGAGGTTTTTGGGGCTGAGGTTGAGATATACACACATACGAATATCTTTTTCTTTTTTTACTTTTTGTATTTGGTTGAGGAAGGTTAGGAGGGGGGGTGGGCTCTGTGCATCTTGCATTATTGGTACTTTAATGCCTGTTGCCTTTGGGTGTTGCTATTGTTGCATTTGTGGTAGCTGCTGTTGTTGCCGAGGCTGCAACCTGCTGGGAACTGCACTCGCTTTTGTTTTGAATCTTGGTAATCGATTTGATGCTGCTTCCACCACCCATCCCTCTCCCGCCCGGCCCCCTTTTGTTGCTGCCCAGCTGTTTGGGCATCTATCTGTGTCTCCCGATCAAGCAAAGGCAACTCGGATCTGTTTGCTTTGGTTTATGCTTTTTGTTTTTCGATTCTTGTTTTTACGAACGAAAGCGAAAATCGAAACGTGCACTTTGCAACAATGAGTCGGAGTCGAGTCGACGACTTCAATTAACACTAATACGTGTGTATATGACGGGAATATCGGTTAGTGGGTGGATCGAACATGTCTGTGAATATCGGTTGAATTTGAGCATTCCACTATCGTTAACATATTCACAAGAGAACTATTTTGCTCAGCATTAACAGCATGCAAGTTAACATAATAGAGTTAACAGCTAACTGTAAGTACACCTGTTAGTTGGTATAACAGAGTTAACAGCTAACAGTTGGTGCACCTGTTAGTTAACATAACATAGTTAACTGTGGCTGTTACTTTTTAAATAGCAACTTTTCTCTAATAGGAAGAACTCTTTTGAGATTCTTTACAAACTGCCCTCGCCAGCAATATTCGCATGATCACTTGCATGTTTCTCTCAGCTTCAGCTCGCTGATATTTCGTTGGTTTTGCCGGCATTGCAACAACTATTTCTTTTTTTTTTTTTTTGGCAAGAAAGAGAAGAGAAAAAAAAATTGTGTCAAATTTTATTTATTTGGGCAGGCAAATTCCCACCCGCTCCCAGGCAGGCGGGCAACAGCTGCACCTTGTTTTCAGCTGGGCTGTGATTTTGGATGCGCCGAAAGAAAAGCTCATCTGGGGATTTCTAGTAATACCAATACTAATACCCATACTAATGCCAATACTAATTATGTAAGCGGCGTACCGAAACTGGCAGCTTATTTATCTTTGTCTTAGCCATGTCAATCAGGCGGCGATTCACCTCGACGTTGATGCAGTGCAGTCTCTACACCTTTGACCTGCCTGTCTCCCCACCTTCCCACCCCTGCATACCCACCTCATCCTCTCCATCAACTCTTCCTCTGCCCTGGCTGTGATTGTGACTGAATCTCCGTCCCCGTCTCCGTCCCCATCTCAATCTTTGGCGACCGCCTCACTGATCTCGCAGCCTCAACCTCGAGCCAAGTTTGAGCCAAGTTTTCATTTCAAATGCAAATTAGGCATCAACAATGTAGACAGCAGATACTCTAACTGACGTATGTGAGTTTCTGTTCATATTGCAGATGGCTCGGAAATTTTCTAAGATCGCCATGTTTCCTACCATGATCTAAGATATAGGAGTCTAATATTTGTTCTCCTTTCTATACTCACTTTACTTCATCTTTCTATTATCCTTTCGGGCTTTCCTTCTATCTTAACTTTTCCTGTCGGTATTCTTCTTCCCTTTGTCTTCGCAGTTCTCCTCTTTCGCACTTCTCTCCCAAATTTTCCCCCTTTCAGTAGATGAAGACCTCGGTAGACCTCCTGCCCCGTCATCACATTTCTATGTTGTGTGGTGCGGTTACCTGTTCCCCACATTCCTTACTTGGGTTATAATATATGCCAAAAATTTCCTTAACTGCATTGTGATCTCAATATACCCACCATAATACAAATGATTATTTGTAGTATATGCATATTCTGATGTTATTGCTGTTGTTGCTGCTGGTTGATTAAATGAATTGAGTTGAGTTTTTGATTTGATTTTGGTTTGGTTTGGTTTGGTTTGGGACTTGGAACTTGGAACTGGTTGGCTTAGCCAAGTGATGCTCATGTGGTTCTCATACTAGATGCCACAAATGATATAACACTTCATTTTCAATTAAACCAGTTTTCAGAATGCGCAAACTGAAACTGAAACTGAAACTGAGTCTCGAGCTCAGCTTCAGCTTCAGATACAGATACAAATACAGAATCAGAATCGGTGACTTGGGGCTGCATCTGCCTTGGTTGACACCTAACAACCGAACGGTAAATCTTTTATTAGACTTTCATGCAAATTCCGAACCGCACTCTGTTCTCCATCTCGCTCTCTTCGTCTCTCTATCTCTATCTCTCTCGCTCTCTCTCTCTCTGTAGCTATATATACATATATGAGTATAAATTTTTATGAATCCGCTTTTGCATAATGTATCTTGACCATTGGCGCAGTTCCAGAGCAAGTGGCAAATCCAAAGTATTGGCCAATCTGCTGACACAGTCATACTCTGTAAGAGAGTACCTTACAAACAGAGAGAGACAGAAACAGAGGGAGAGGGAAGAGTGAGAGGGAAGTAGTAGTGGCAGTAGGTTAGTCAACTGGTTAAGATGCGCTCACGCGCCGCAATTCAATTGACTTCAATCCTCTCGGATGGTCAGAGCTTGGGATCTGCGCCTCTGCGGCTATGAAATGTTCACGATGGCCTTCAAATGCTTTTTTGCAGCGATTAAAAACCGATGACGATGCTCACCACATATTGCCCTCTCTCTCTTTCTCTCTGTCTCTCTCTCTTTCTGTTAGGTCGCTCTCATCGTTTACTTTGCAATTCACGCAATTCGAGTGACATCAAAATTACTGAAAATATTTATTCGATTTTTTTTTATCGATTTTATTGCATTTATTTTTTTTTCTTGCGTGAATTTTCCATTTTATTGACCATTTGGCGAAATTAGAATTTTATAGACATAGACAGGTCATGGCATAATTAAAAAGATATTTGAGCTGGGCTCAACAACAAGAGTTGTAAACAGAGTTCTAGGTTATAAATTATGAAATGCATTGATTGCGAAATAAATTTAAGTGTCTTCTAAGTTTACTTACTTTGTATGTTTAATGTGACTAAATGTACTTAATTTTGCTGCTAACTAAATTTAAGTTGCAGATGTTATCCAATTTGTATGTTAACGTGCAGCTGTGACTCTGTTAATGTTAATGTGCTGTTAAGCTAAGCAGCATGACAGAAGCTGAAAGCAATGATGTTAAGCATTTTGAAATGAGAAGAAAATAATTAAATTGAAAATAAAAATTGTAGAAAAATGTTAAGTCATATAAAAATATGTATTTTAATTGTAAACTTATGTAGAAATGTTGCAGTTGCTTTAATATGCCAGTCAAATATTTGTAACCCTTCAAATTCCTTGAAGAAATCCCATTTTTCCACCTTAGACATTTGAGAACATTCCAACCAGTTAATTGCCCAACCCAAAATATTACAAAAACTGCATGTATTTTAACCTTGCACTCCATAGTTGCGGCAACTTTTGATCTAGCGGAAAATCAAAGAAGTTTTCATATTTTGAAAACTATGTTAATGCCATGTAAAATGCAGACAACATGAAAAACTTGTACATTTTTTTAAATGCTAAGGGCTCAAATTGCCCATGATACAAATACGAGCAGCCAACATAACATAACATATAGTATTTATATATACACATATATAAAATTATACGAGTGTGCATAAATAATTGTAGAAAATGCAAGTCAATGCTTGGAAACTGAAGACGTCTTCAAGCAATTAGCTGAGGCAGATGTGGAGGAGGAGGCAGTGGAAGAGGCAGAGGCAGAGGAATGGACTGCAATTGCGATTGTGAATGAGATGCGACTCCAAGTGGAGTCTGAGTTGTGTCTAGGAATAGAGATGGAGTTGCAGTTGGAGTTGGAGTTGGAGTTGGGGTTGATGGTGGAGAAGAGTCTCGGCGATTGCATAAATCAATCAAATTGTCTCTCACTTTTGGCGACCATTGAGTAATAGATCCAATTTCGATATGAATTTCAGCCGCTATCGAGGCACAAGAAATTGGGGTTTCCTTTGCTTTGGTTTTTATTTTATTTTATTTAACTTTTTCTCTGTTTTACTTTTGCACAACTTTAAATACCAACCCCATTACCTATTGGCCATTAAGTATTACATTTTCTGCCGCATCACGGCAACAACAACAACAACAACAACAACAATCGATGAAAATCGACAATTAATAGTGAAAGTCGAAGCAACAACAACATCAACAATGGGCAGACGAACAACCTCATCATCAAGGCAAGTTACAGGCAGAAGGAAGTCTAGCCTGGCTTGGCCTGGTCTGAGCTGAGCTCTGGCTGTGTCTCCGCTTGGTCGTGGATTACAAAGGCGATAGCATCGACGCCTCCATCGTCAACTGTGACCGTACCTGCAACACTGCCAACCCAACTTGAAACTCCTTGGCCCAAACCTGAAACCCATTTGTATTCTTCTCACAAAACTTCACACGAAGCCGTACCCAAAGCTGTGGCCCCATGACTGCAGACATAGAGCCAAGGCAGTGCCAGAGTGGCGTCTGGTTTGGTTACTGGTGCACTGTCCACATTGTCGTTGCACCCACTGACTCAATGACTGAGTGCCCAAACACACAACTCCGACTACAACTCCAACTCCGACTACAACTGCAACAGCAACGCTGTCATAGTCGCCAGCCTCTGTCTGTGTGTCAGCGTGTCTCTGGCAAAAGCTGAGCTGATCCAAGCAGAGGCAGACACGACGACGACGACGACGACGCATTGCCATTTCTTTGGGTCACTGCACAACTCTGACCACCACAGCCCCCTCCACTTCTTCGCTCTCTGGCGGCTGTCAGTTGGAGCAACATGCATATGTCCATGTCGAGGCGTCCATTGATCAGTCGGAGCTACGCTGAGCTGAGCGTGCAATGAAGTTCGCAGTTCAAAGTACATTTCGCTTGCAAAATAATATGTATTAACGGCAAACTTATATAAATTGGCAAAAATAGCAAAAAAAAAAGAAGTCCCATTCAAAGAAAGAGACAGTCTAGGAGCTAGAAAGAGTGGGAAAGATGGGGATTGGGATAAACTTATGCAATGCAGAAGAAGACACGAAATGTTTGCCAGCCGAAGAAGAAGAAGAAGACGAAGAAGAAGAAGAAGTTGCCATATTATAATAAATTTGTTAACGTTAAATCAAATGCGGCAGCAACAATAATGACATCACAAACAATTAGAAAATACGACAACAACAGCAACTGAAGATGCCACTCGCAGCTTGCAACGTGCAACGTGCAACGTGCAACTTGCATTGATTCCATAACCCAACCCAAAAGTGAAGTTTTGTGTTGCCCATGGGCCATAAATCCATAAGCCAAAACAATGGCACATTGTAATCGTTAATCGGTTATCGGTTATCGCCACAAAATATTTCTCCCTATCTCCGTTAGTTTCATCTACCCGGTAGCCATTTTGGCAGTAGCCCACGGTAGTTTTTCTTTACGCTGCGCTTCCTATTCCCACTTATCCACTTCTCCACTCTCCACTTCTCCACGTCTCCACCCTCAATACCCACTCCCACTCCCGTCGGCGACTCTTGATCCTTGGAGTGATGTCTATGAATTGCTTTCTAAATAACCCAGGGCTCCGTGCATTTGCAATGTAAATTTTTATTTTTTTTTAAGCTGAAGTTGATTTTGAGTTTTAAATTTTAAATTGTTGAGATTTTTTTGGGTTTTTTTCGAAAACTTTTTAAATATATTTATTGGAAAATTATTCAAATAATTTCTGAGGTTTGTTTATGGTTCTCAGTGAATTACATTTATATAATTTAAATAATATTTCTATATAAATATATATTAAATTGTACATAATATATATATAAAAAAAAGAAGAAATAATTCTCAAAACTTTGTCTTTTTCAAACAACATCTTCTTCAATTACTTTTGTTTCCAAATACTCTTGTGCATTCGAAATGCAGTCAAAATACAGTCTCTGCTAAAATTATGATACAACCAAAATATTTATGCAAATGTAGAAATATGAAAAATTGATTTCTCGAAATGACTAAAAATAAATTTACCAAACGACAAACGAAAAAAATCAAATGAAAAATACAAAAAAAAAAAAAAAAAAAAAAAAATCAAATAAAAACGGCAAGAAACTCAAAACCAAAAACCGAATAACGAAAACTAAAAACTGCAAATGGAGTTTTGCAATACGAAGCAACCATAATATTTATTATAATCAAAAGCGAATGTTGGTAGGGGGTGGAATGGGGGGTGGGGGAATGGGGATGGGGGGATGGGGGCAGAAGGGTGCACAGAGATGGGTACGAGGACGGCAAAATGGACAAGACAATTTATTAGATTTTATGTGCAGTGCATTTATAGCATGAAGTGGACGGCGTGGAGAGTTGAGATGGAGATGTGATCCTCGACTTCTGTTGATGTTGCCCCCTTCTGTTGTTGTTGTTGTTGTTGTTGTTGCTTGCAACGACATCAACTCTGACTCGGCCTGACTTGGCCTGCTGCAATGTGAGACCAGCCAAGACAGAGGTGAACAGAGGCTGCCACATCAGCAGCAGCAGCAGCGGCAACTATTGAGAGGGGGCGCCACAGCATTTCTAATTAAGACATTCGATATGGTTTGTTGTTTGCGTGTGGAACGCAAACACAATGTGGCAAGAGCGTTACTTGTGCATCTTCACATTTGCATAAACACACATACATATCAATATACAAATATCATTATAAATTCCATATTGCCCCATTAGCAGCTTTTAGCATGCCTTTGGGACTCTCTTTGGCATTCACGGGCTCTTAACTTCAATTTCAGCAATTCCACAAAAATTCTAATAAAATCTGAATTCTTCTTCTTCTATTTTTTGTGGCAGGTGCCGCAGCCACGTCAAGTGAGACGACGCGTCGAACGCCGCCCACCAAAGTCAACGAGGCGAACCCCAAAATCGACTCGAAACTCACCACCAACAAATGCAGAGCTCTCAAAACTGAGCGAAAATCTCAACTAGATACCAAAGTTGCAATTACGCTGACTGCAACATCGACGGCAACAACAGCAACACCAACAGTTGCTGCCACTGCAACAACAACAGCATCGACAACAACAGCAACTGCTGCACAAACTACTAAAATCAGCCAAGTGCGGCATCATCAGCATTCAGCAGCCACAAGCATGTTACTCTTGCAACCCAATGTAAGTTTACTTCCAAAATTCTGATTTCTACATGATTTTTTCACATTTTTGGCCATATCTCAGCAAATATTCATCTGAAACACCTCAAGTAGTCTTTAATTTATTATTCTTGATATTCCAAATCGATTGGAATAAGAAAAATTTCAATATCAAAATTTTTCATTTTTGGCTAAAATGTTAAGGGGTTACTATGGAATTTTAGGCTAAAATTGTTTAAAAAAAATGGAAAACCACGAAATAGTTCATTGAAATACTTTAATTTTGGTGCAAAAATTTTGAAAATCGGAAGATTTTTGAGGAAGTTATGCCATTTTAAAGTTTTTGGAGACCATAAGCTGGAATTTGTGGGTGAAAAACAGACTTTGACAGGGCCAAATTTTCGATTTTGAGATTTATATACCATTGGATCAGAAATTTCAATACCATGATTTTGGTGCAAAAATTTTGAAAATCGGATGATTTTTTAGGAAGTTATGCCATTTTAAAGTTTTGAGGGGACTGGAATTTGTGGGTGAAAAACAGAGTTTGATAGGGCCAAATTTTCGATTTTGAGATTTATATACCATTCGATCAGAAATTTCAATACCTTGATTTTGGTGCAAAAATTTTGAAAATCGGATAATTTTTGAGGAGTTTATGCCATTTTAAAGTTTTGAGGGGACCATAAGCTGGAATTTGTGGGTGAAAAACAGACTTTGATAGGGCCAAATTTTCGATTTTGAGATTTATATACCATTCGATCAGAAATTTCAATACCTTGATTTTGGTGCAAAAATTTTGAAAATCGGATGATTTTTTAGGAGGTTATGCCATTTTAAAGTTTTGAGGGGACTGGAATTTGTGGGTGAAAAACAGACTTTGATAGGGCCAAATTTTCGATTTTGAGATTTATATACCATTCGATCAGAAATTTCAATACCTTGATTTTGGTGCAAAAATTTTGAAAATCGGATGATTTTTGAGGAGTTTATGCCATTTTAAAGTTTTGAGGGGACCATAAGCTGGAATTTGTGGGTGAAATCAGACTTTGATAGGGCCAAATTTTCGATTTTGAGATTTATATACCATTGGATCAGAAATTTCAATACCTTGATTTTGGTGCAAAAATTTTGAAAATCGGATAATTTTTAAGGAGGTTATGCCATTTTAAAGTTTTTGGAGACCATAAGCTGGAATTTGTGGGTGAAAATCAGACTTTGATAGGGCCAAATTTTCGATTTTGAGATTTATATACCATTCGATCAGAAATTTCAATACCTTGATTTTGGTGCAAAAATTTTGAAAATCGGATGATTTTTGAGGAGTTTATGCCATTTTAAAGTTTTGAGGGGACCATATGCTGGAATTTGTGCGTGAAAAATAGACTTCGATAGGGCCAAATTTTCCATTTTGAGATTTATATACCATTCGATCAGAAATTTCAATACCTTGATTTTGGTGCAAAAATTTTGAAAATCGGATGATTTTTGAGGAGTTTATGCCATTTTAAAGTTTTGAGGGGACCATATGCTGGAATTTGTGCGTGAAAAATAGACTTCGATAGGGCCAAATTTTCGATTTTGAGATTTATATACCATTCGATCAGAAATTTCAATACCATGATTTTGGTGCAAAAATTTTGAAAATCGGATAATTTTTGAGGAGGTTATGCCATTTTAAAGTTTTGAGGGGACCATAAGCTGGAATTTGTGGGTGAAAATCAGACTTTGATAGGGCCAAATTTTCGATTTTGAGATTTATATGCCATTCGATCAGAAATTTCAATACCTTGATTTAATTTACAAAATTTTTGAAAATCGGAAGATTTTTGAGGAAGCTATGCCATTTTAAAGTTTTTGGAGACCATAAGCTGGAATTTGTGGGTGAAAAACAGACTTTGACAGGGCCAAATTTTCGATTTTGAGATTTATATACCATTCGATTAGAAATTTCAATACCATGATTTTGGTGCAAAAATTTTGAAAATCGGATAATTTTTGAGGAGGTTATGCCATTTTAAAGTTTTGAGGGGACCATAAGCTGGAATTTGTGGGTGAAAAACAGACTTTGACAGGGCCAAATTTTCGATTTTGAGATTTATATACCATTCGATCAGAAATTTCAATACCATGATTTTGGTGTAAAAATTTTGAAAATCGGATGATTTTTGAGGAAGTTATGCCATTTTAAAGTTTTGAGGGGACCATAAGCTGGAATTTGTGGGTGAAAATCAGACTTTGATAGGGCCAAATTTTCGATTTTGAGATTTATATACCATTCGATCAGAAATTTCAATACCTTGATTTTGGTGCAAAAATTTTGAAAATCGGATAATTTTTGAGGAGGTTATGCCATTTTAAAGTTTTTGGAGACCATAAGCTGGAATTTGTGGGTGAAAATCAGACTTTGATAGGGCCAAATTTTCGATTTTGAGATTTATATACCATTCGATCAGAAATTTCAATACCTTGATTTTGGTGCAAAAATTTTGAAAATCGGATGATTTTTGAGGAGGTTATGCCATTTTAAAGTTTTGAGGGGACCATAAGCTGGAATTTGTGGGTGAAAAACAGACTTCGATAGGTTCAAATTTTTGATTTTGAGTTTTTCAATTCCTTGATTTTTGTAATAAAATTTTAGAAATCTAATGATGAAACTGTAGAAATATTATAATAAAAATTTTGTAATCTATAGAAAATCAGATAAAATTTAGTTAAAATTATTCCAATTTTTTGCCAAATCTCTATAAATATTAATCAGAAACACCACAAGTAAAGTTTTATTTACAATTTTTGATATCCTAAATCGATTGGAATCAAAAAATTCAAAATTGAAAATTTAAAATATTAAATTTTCTGACCAAAATGTCATGGGATTCATATGAAAAATGTTCAGTCCTGGCAAAATTGTGACTGGTGGAAGACAAGAAAAGTTAAAAAATCAATGAGTTTTGGTTAGTTTAGTAAACTGAATTGATTTAAATAAATTGTACATAAATTTTGTTAAGAAATGTGGCAGCTGTGGCACCAACAGTTTGCCTGCCACCGCTGCCATGCTGTGAGGAGACTCAAGAGGAAGATTATCAATAGCCTACTAATTGGTTAATGTGTGAAGTCTGAACATTGGCATAACCAATTGCAACCTCAAGTGGCAGCTAAAGAGTTTTCGCATCTGTTGGGGGTTGCCGCATGTTGCACCAATCGGCGGGTCGCGCCTCGTGCGCATGCCCGACGCCACCCTTAGGGCTAAGTTCCGAGTTCCGACTCGAAAGTGGCAAGTTGAAAGTGAAGTTTCAGTTGGTAATGGACTGTCTTTCGTTGCAGAGCTCCTTCAGTTCTCTCTCGTCGTTCGACAACTTCTCCACGCAAAGCGCGACGACAACGACGACGACAACATCCGCGGCAGCAGCAGCAGCAGCAACTGGACACCATCACCATCATCATCATCATCACCAACATCACCACCATCATCAACACTCATTGAACCGTCATCAGTTGGAGTCACAAGCTCAGGCTCAGGCTCAGGCCCAGTCGCAGCCATTGCTGGCCGGCAGCCAGGAGACGCTGCTCTCCCATGAGGAGGATCAGTTGATCAGCAATCTGGCCGACGCCGCCGTCTCGCACAGCGAACTCTTCTCGGATCTGTTCTTCCCATCCGACTCGAATAACTCATTGCTGTCGCCAGCACTGGAGCAGTCGGTGGCCAGCTACAGCCAGGACAACCAGCTGGAGCCGAGCAGCAGCGACGACATCACCAGCTCCATTGAGAACCTCACCAAGTTGACCTGTCTGCGCGACAAGCGTCTCTCCTCCATACAGGATCCCGCTACCGGCACTCGTTGCAGTCCCAGCTCCGAGCAGGATCATCATTCGCTCTGTCTGCTCAGTCTGCGCTCCAGCAGTGATCCGGCCATAGCACTACACGCCCACCAACAGCAGCAACAGCAGCAGCAACACCAGCAGCAGCAGCAACACCAACAGCACCTACAACAGCAGCAACAGTTGCAGCTGCAGACGGGTCTGTTGCAGAGACACGGCGCCAGCGACCTACTGATCTCACCCATAGGCGGACCTCTCTCCTGCGGCAGCAGCCTGCCCAGCTTCCAAGAGACCTACTCCCTCAAGTACAGCAGCAGCAGCAACAGCAACGGCAGCAGCCCCAAACAGTCGACAACAGCAACTGTTGCTGCTGCCGGTGTTGCTGGTGGTGCTGGTGGTGGTGGTAGTGCCTCTGCCACGCCCACTGATCAAATACTCACACTGAAAATGGATGAGGATTGTTTTCCGCTTACGACCGCAGCGGAGGTCATTGCCGGCCTCAGCACTGGCGCCACCACCGCACTCCATCAGCTGCAGACAGCAACCCCCAGCGGCAACAGCAACAACAACAACAACACCAACACCAACAGCAGCAACAATGGAGGTGGGAGCAGCAACAGCAATGGCTATCAAAGCTATCATGGACACTTCAATGCCATCAATGGCTGCGCTTCCAATCCATCGCCCAGCAGCTCCGCCAGCTCCCTCTACGATTACAGCGGGGTCAGTGCCAACGATAGCTTCTATGGCCAGCAACCCACAGCATTCCCACAGCCGGTAAGTGTAACCTCAAAGGTAACCTCAACCCAATTAACCTCTGTTTTACGGTATCTCTCTCTCTCTCTCTGCAGTCTTATAACTCCCACAATGGCGAACGCTACTCGCTGCCCACTTTTCCCACCATCTCCGAGTTGGAGGCCGCCACAGCCGCCGCAGCAGCCGCCAACGCTGGCGCCACCACCACCGCCTCCTCGCTGGTTGTGGTGCCGCCCATGCGACGCGCTTCGCTGCCCGTGCAACGGTCCGTCTCGCCGGCTGCGCACAGTCCCAAGCTGGCGAAGCTCAGCCTGGCCAATCGGCATGTAGCTCCCCTCCAACTGCAGCTCAACTCCGCTCCCAATTCCGCCGCCAGTTCACCAGCCAGTGCAGATCTCTCGCGGCTCATGCAGTCCACGCCGGGCAACTCCTCGCAGCTGTGCGCCGTCTGTGGCGACACCGCCGCCTGCCAGCACTATGGGGTGCGCACCTGTGAAGGTTGCAAGGGCTTCTTCAAGCGAACCGTGCAGAAGGGTTCGAAGTATGTCTGTTTGGCGGACAAGAGCTGTCCGGTGGACAAGCGACGACGCAACCGCTGTCAGTTCTGCCGCTTCCAGAAGTGTCTCGTTGTGGGCATGGTCAAGGAGGTGGTGCGCACAGATTCGCTGAAGGGCAGACGTGGTCGACTGCCCTCCAAGCCCAAGTCCCCGCAAGAGTCGCCACCATCGCCGCCCATTTCGCTGATCACAGCGCTGGTAAGGAGTCATGTGGACACCACGCCGGATCCCTCGTGTCTGGACTACACACACTACGAGGAGCCGCCTCTGGTGAGTGGAGCACCCAATCTCTGCAGCATGAGCGAGGCGGACAAGGTGCAGCAGTTCTATCAGCTGCTGACCAGTTCCGTGGACGTGATCAAGCAGTTCGCGGAGAAGATACCTGGCTACTTGGAGCTGACTCCCGAGGACCAGGAGCTGCTGTTCCAGTCCGCCTCCTTGGAGTTGTTCGTGCTGCGTCTGTCGTATCGGGCGCGCAGCGATGACACCAAGATGATCTTCTGCAATGGCACCGTCTTGCATCGCAGCCAATGCCAGAGATCCTTCGGGGACTGGCTGAATGGCATCATGGAGTTCAGCCGCAGTCTGCACAATCTGGAGATTGACATATCAGCCTTTGCCTGCCTGTGCGCCCTCACCCTCATCACAGGTGGGATTCCAACAAATCTTCCAAAGGAATTTCTTCAGCTAATCCTTGTATCTCTTTCAAACCTTTCAGAGCGCCATGGATTGCGTGAGCCCAAGAAAGTGGAGCAGCTGCAGATGAAGATCATTGGCAGCTTGCGAGATCATGTCACCTACAATGCGGAGGCGCAGAAGAAACAGCATTACTTCAGCCGCCTCCTGGGCAAGTTGCCCGAGCTGCGCTCCCTCAGCGTCCAGGGATTGCAGCGCATCTTCTATCTGAAGCTGGAGGATCTGGTGCCGGCACCCACACTCATCGAGAATATGTTTGTCACCACATTGCCCTTCTAAGTGGCAGCAACTACTCCTGCTCCTCCTCCTCCCTCCTTACAAAATATCGTTACAAATATCGTTAACATAATTAAGAATAAAATACTAACAAAAAATACTAAAAATACCAACTAAATATAGTGCAAGTATTTAGCTTTAAGTTAAGGATTTGCTCAAGTTACCCTTAGGGTAGTCACGGCACGTACCGTAATTGGCCTCTACCTACTTTTCATGAATATTTGAAAGGGTTTCCGACTCCAACTGTCAGTCTATCCAACAACATGTCCGTCTGTCCGTCTTCAATTTGGCCAACTTGTTGACGTTAATTGTTCGAGAAAGCAAAATAGAAAAAATACAGAAATTGTTTAATTTCCCCTTAAGTCTGTCACAATCAATAGAGACGGACACGCACCCCCTAGTATCTCGTACACCCACTCTTTCCAAAATATCCTTAAGAGAAGCAACTAGAAAATGCCTATTCTTGCCTTTTGTCTACATCTAGTCAGAGTTAGGTTAAGTATTTCGATTCGAATTCATATCAGTTATAAGCGTTGCACGTAAGTTACCATATACTGAAAATAATACTAAAATAAATACTAAATTTATATACATACATACATAAGATTCAATTTGGTTTTGTCGAGTTTTTAAACGCACACAACCCGTGCACAAAGAGAGTTTAAGTACCTTGTTGTGATTTGTGTCTAACACACACACACACACTAACATAAAACACACAAAAATAAAACTAATTGTTAAGCAAACTATTTAGTATATAAAAAATACTGCAATCTAACCTAAAAGACGTTCCGAAAAACAAAAAAAAATCAATTGAAATCTGCATGAATTTAAAAAGAAATCGAACGTTACTTTCACACTTTTCACTGTCTATCTCTTTCTCTTTCTATCAATCTCTAACTGTCTCGCTCGCTCTCCTTATGATGTGTTGATATATGTATAATTCCCCCTTTAATGTGAATTTGTGATAGATTCTATATACACATACAAATATTAATGTCCAATTTTTATATGGTTTATTTGATACGTCTGAGAATGAAAAAAAAAAAACAAATACTTAAAAGTTTACTTAACAAAAATCTTAGATAGCAATTAATTATATTTCTAATTAAAAACAAATTAAGCCTTTAATAGACAACTTTCCAATTGTGTATTTAAAAAAAAAACACATTACTTTTCTATGTATATGTATAACTAAAGACTATAATTTCATTGAAGTTTAGGCTAAGTGAAATTGAAATTCAAACTTGAAATGCAAGAAAAACATATCTCTTTTCAGCTTTTGCACAAACGAAAAAATTACAAAAAAAAAAAAAAATTGTTAATATATGTTATTGGAAATTAAATAGAAAATGATTATAATTAGTTAAAGTAGCTAGCCGAGTTGAATTTATACATTAGATTTTGTATACTTTACATACTTTCATAAATTTATACATACATACATACATATATCGTATTTAGTTTAGAGAACATTTGATCTACATGCAACTATATAAAGTAAGCATAGTTTGTAGTTATCCATTAAGACATATGTCCAACAACAAAACAGCCATCGTATATATACATACATTTGATATATAGTGTATATTCACATTTATAAAACTATAACTGATAATTAGCAATAACGAAGCACACACATACAACATGTCTTTCAAGTTTTGAACTTGTAACGGTTATAAACGGTTGAGCGGCTGAGCGATACGTGAAAACAATGTGACCAAAGTGGGTGAATACTAAAATCTAAATTTAAAACTCTACAATGGATTCTAAATCCAACGCAGATAATTTGTATGCCATTAACTAGCCGTTACATATCAAATATAATCTCTTATTAACTACAACTTAATACTATTATATACATCTATATTATATACAAATATATAGCCTACCTTGTACCTTCGACATGCATGTACACCCAACATATTGATAGATATATTTTGAATAGGCAACTTTTTAACGGGCAAACTAACTACGAAAGAAACAAACACACACATACACACACATACGGTTTGTTGTGTTGAATGTTCGTTGTTTTGTAATTTTATATGTAATTGCATATACATAGTAATATACCTACACAACAACGTTTATATAAAAGAAGTTATTATTATAATAATAATGGTCAAGTATAGCAAACATTTTTCTTGTATGAATATTGAAATATTTTTGAGAAATTCAAAGAAAACTTTTTCATATGGAATTATATATATACATATATATGTTTACACCCACAATATATAAGCATAAATGCATATTTTGAATATATACATACATACATATATTTATATATTTTATTATGTACTTATCTATTAAGCAAGTATATAATGCTTAAGAATCCCCTGATGACGAACAAGAAAGCAAGAAAATTGTAAGCAACTTAAAATGAAATAGGATCATTTAAATAAATAGGATCATGAAAACTATAACGTAATTATGCAGCCAATCAGCAAAGCTATAGCATAAGATATACATAAATTATATAAATTATAAAAATTATTAAAAAAAAAATAAAACATATTTATGCGCGTATTACTAGCAACAAGTTATAGTAGGACTAAAAACTAAATGAAATACCTGAAGAAGCTATACATACTATATACAAACACACATACACATATGTACATACATATATATATATATATATATATATATATATATATACAATATATAGATGTGTGCTAAATACATTATATATAATATACATGATATGTTATATACTGTTATCGTTACATAAGCATATATAGCCCGTTGTGTAATTTTATTGTTTTTATTTAACAAAAAACAAAATGCAATCGTTAATTATATAGCTGCAATCGAAAACGCAAACAAAACATAAAAGCAAATGCGAAGAAAATAATTTCAATTGATTTTAATATTTAAGCATAAATATAATAGTTTCCCTTTACTTTCAATCAAATAAGTTAATTACATACATATAATATACATACATATACTTACGTACAAATTGTATACTTTCACTGATTTTTAAATAAAAACAGTTTATTTTTTCTTGAGTGTTAATTAAACATGTTTGAATTTTAAAATCCAGCATATTTGCCCGCAACAATTAATTTATCGATTATTTGCGATACATCATACGATCTTCAATATTCACATAGCGTAGAGTGTATCGATATTCTCCTGTTTAAATAATTGCAGCTCTCTTAAGTGTAAATAAATTGTAGTTTTATTTGGCGAATTCCTAAATTATTCTATATTTACATCTTAGCATAAGCTTATGAATATATAGGTATTGTCGACTCAATAAAATTACGACAAATGGGACAATGATTGGCACTTTCATACAACTGCATCTCCCGCAAACATTCCTTGCAGAGACACAGATGGCGGCAGGGTAGCAATACGATATTCCGGCTACGCTCCAAGCAGATAACACAGTTGGGGGTACTTGGAGTTATCACTCCACGCTGGGATCTTTTGAATGCATCTATCAGCCAGTCAAATGATAGTTTTGTGTAAATGCAGGACCATCGCCACGCTCTGAAGTATTTAATTTTCACAACTCTCAATATATGCTGTATGTACAGTGTTACATAACGACGGAAGGTAAACAAGATGAGCAACACTGCGATGCCAATTGACAGCTTAAACAGATTGTTTAACAGAAGAATCCCATTTTCTACGATGAAGTATGACAGGTCGGTAAGTAATTGTAGAATATGGTCCAGGACGAAGATGATGGCCCGGGGCAGTAGCAGAAGAATCCAAAGTGTTATGTTGCCCAGCTCTATTAGAATATTACTGATGAATAGAAAGATATTACTTAATAAATAGCCTCCTAGCCGCAGTCCGCCAATTGTGGAATCTTGGATGTAGTCTGTGGCCACGAGGACATTGTCGCTGAAATCACTATACGCTTCCTTGAATTCTTTGACAATTAAAGTTCCCCATTGGTAACCAGCGCAGGCTTTTTTCCAAACAAACACGAAGACTTGAAATAGACAATATCCAATAAAGTAGCTTATGTCCAAAAAGTTGCAAATAATTGCAACGATCGTGTCAATTACGTCGGCAATTGGTTGAAGTAGTGTATCAACTATAAAACTTTCGATCGCGTTGAATATTGCCAACATTTTAAGTGAATTTGCATTTTCAAAACAAACACAAAATAAAAACAAAGTTTGACTGGCTAGGAGAAATGCCGATGGCGATGGAACTATCAAACGATATATTGAATGAACTACTGAAATATCGGAACTGTTGAAACTGAAATGTTATCGATAACTTAAATTTAGTGCGCCAGCGCGGTAAGTTTGAATAATTGGTGTGTGTGTGTGTTGGAGTGTATAAAATAGTTTTATTTGTTGTTAATTCTAATTAATAATGTAACTACTTAAGTAGTTTAACTGCCATTTAAATTGCCATTCGTCAAGCCCAAGTTGCTCAGCATCGCTATCAGTTCACCATTTCTCTGCATCACAGCCTTCACTTCCATTTGCTGCTGCTTCATAATTCGCAGTCTATTGCGTTCCTCGATTTTCGCTAATTGATTATTACTGGATATATGCTGGGTATCCACATCCAGCTTCTGCTCCGATTTCACATGATACAGTTCATCCCGTATAACGGACAACTTCCGTTCACAATCCCGCACATCCTTCTCCAATATCTGTGTCTTCAGATAGACAGTCTGGGCCAACTTGTACCAATCCGCAAGGCATTCGGCCATTTGGGCCACAGCCGGATTAACGTTGTCCAAGAGCAGGAGCTTGATCCGCTTGCCATTGTACTCCACTTTGATTTTCTCCAGTGCATGGAACTGTTCGTCGTTGTAGGTGAGAGTGCGTGTGGCACGATCCCTAAGCAAATGTTGCCACGACTCTCGCAGACGTTCCACCAAATACTTGGCCTGTGCACTGGCCCTGGTGCGGCAAGGACACTTCTTGCCATGCATCGACGATGTCCATTGTTCACTAGACAAATCGTTTATATTAATAGGTGCACCAGTTTGGAACAGGAACTTACTTCAGCACATCGTCAATGACAAAGTTTTTGTGCATCTGCGTGATGACATCGGCCGCAGTATCGAATTCATTCTTCACATTATCCAGATCTCGGAGCAGCGACTTCAGTTCTCCCTTTGTCTAAGTGGAGAGATAACCATGAGTATGAATATGAGATTTACATATATATGTTAGATGTACCCCTCTGGCCATGCTCTGCACCACATCCGCATAGTCAACAACTGTCGACAAGAGATTATCAAAGCTCTTTGTCTTCCTGCAGAGAAGAAGATAAGATTTGATTCAGAATTGTTCGGGAAATGCATGGATTTCTCACTTGAGTAGCAACGTTATGGTTGTTATCAGCATTTCAATGAAGTGCTCCACGCCCTTCTTAATCAGTATATCCATGCTCGTGAATATATCAACGCGTCTCTTACACTCGTGTCCCACACTGCAAGCAGCCTGAAATTATAAAAGTATTCCCAATATTTTCAGTTAAATTGTTGCTATTTCATCAAATATCCCGACTTTTTGACCTTGGCTAGACTGGCATCGTTCTCGACGGAAACATTTGGGGGGAATACTGGCGACTTGGGCAGCTCCAGTTGCTGTGGCAATTGGACATTATTGTCGTCATTGCTGTACAGGAATATGGGCTGCTCCGTCGTCGTATTGGGAAACGCTTTAGCTGCCAAAGAATATTACATCCATTAAAATATATACACAAATAATATAAATTTATGTATACCGATGGTACGTGGGGTCACTTTCTTCTCCAGATGCTCGTTGTTGAAGAGCAGTATCTGCTTCTCCAGCGGCACCTCCGTTTGCAGGAATATGCGCTCCCGGAAGTTGTCAATTTGTTCATCCGGCTCAAGGAACACCTCCACCGAGCTGGTGCGATTCGTGAAGAACACATGGATGACACGTTTCCGTAGTATCAAGGTGACCTCCTGAAAGAATCGATCAAATGACCAGGTCTTGTCACGATTCTCCTCGAGAAGTCCCGCCAGCAGAGGCGTCACTAGCGTCTTCAGACCTTGTGAGAGATGGGCATGGGGCGGCAGTGTTGTAGACCATTCGATGGGTCCATTCTCGGCCACCTGCGTCCCAGATATCACACCTGATGCCTTCTTCGTGGTTATCTGATGCATTGTCTCCCGATTCTTGCGACCTCCGAATGGTCGGAAGGGTAGATTGCCCGTGGCCACATGGTAGAGGGTCACTCCAATGGACCACAAGTCCACATTGGCGGTAAACGAGCGTTGTATGGATTTGCGGAGCACGGCGCGCTCATAGAGATCCGGATGCAGGTACTCCTCTGTGCCATAGAGCGAGGCGAATGGCTGATTATCCTCCAACTCACGGGCAGCACCGAAATCCGTCAACTTATATATGGTTTGTCCATCCTCCGAAATGAATTTCATAATGTTTCCCGGCTTGAGATCACGATGGACGAGTTTGTTGTCCCGCAGATGCTTCATGCCCGCGCACAAATGTTCCAGCACCAGGAGGAACTCATGCTCGGGCAGGCCAAATGAGTTCTCCGGATCGTCCAGTATATTAAAGAGACTTCCGCCCGTGCACAGCTCCATCACAATGACCTTGCCCCTGCCCTCCTGATCCTCCTCAATGGCCAACAGTTTGACAATATTTTCATGATTGACTTTCTTCAGGGCTTCAAATTCGCGCATCTGCACATCCGCAGGCCGCATGTGGCTATAAGGATTGAAGGTCTTAACGGCCACAGACTCTCCAGTTGTCTTATTGACACCCTGCATTCGAGGGGAAGAACAATATCCAAATCTATATGTATCAAGTTTGAGGAAAATGACGCACGGCTGCAAATTACCTGAAATACGGAGCCAGTTGCGCCTTTTCCGAGTACGCTAGTTGTGCACCAAACATAGTTTAGTGATCCGCGTAGGAAAGACATTGTTTTATTTAGAATTTATTCGCTGATTACAAGCAGAAACTTCCATGGATTCAACTGGTGAAAAGAAATTGTTATTATTGCGGTATTTGGATCCGGTTCAATGAACCGATATGGAACCGGTGTCATCGATAAATAAAGATCATCGTAGCAATCGAACTAAAATAAAAATTTATTAAAATGCATATTATGTTTCAAAGCAACACAAACCATATAGTTAATTACATTTATATTAAGAAGCATTTGGAGTGTTTTTAGTAAATACTCAATGCATACAATATTACACACTTATCGATAGGTTTGTTATCGCGACGGTGACCATCGCTAGTTATATTTTGTTTTTCGCTGCGAAAGCGGAGCAGCATCTTATTTATTATTATTCTTATTTTTTTCCGTAAATTCAGCACAGTATGAGTGCTGTAAATATATACTTAAAGTGTCCGCCATTACGTTCAGGAAGAAATGCAAATTGCTCACAATAAATTGCAGTTAATATTTCGTGAAAAACGGCCGTGTGACAAATATTAAAACGACGTCGCGCCGAACCGAAGAGGAATTTCATTGTCGTTCGTCGTCCGTCTGTCTGCAATTGGAATTGAATTTTTACTGAGATTTGCAGTGCTTGTGCGCTCGCTGGATAAACATAAGAATGAGAATTAGATTGCATTTGGTGCGCTTCATGTACATCAATCTAATACTTAGGTAAGAGTTAACCTCCAAGCCAAATAAATCTGGAATATTCCCCATCGTCTCACTTTCAACCCGCACTTATTCGTTTTATTTTTTTTTTGCAGCTGCTGCTTTTGGCTATACGACAACGCTGCAGCGGCAGATGGCAATGCAGCGACACTGCAGATGGACACATTGGTGGCAGACAGACCAGAGTATTACAAAGAAACATATACAGAGGCGCCATCTACCATCATAACAACAGCAACAACAACAACGGCAGCAGCAGCAGCAGCAGGAAAGACGTCGACGCCAACAGATCCAGAAGTAGATAATATCATTGCGTTGGGCGCAGCGCCAACTTCAAGTGCAAAAACAACAACTAAAGCAACAACAACAACAAATGCGAATAGCAATAGCAGAAGAAAAACAACAGCGGGTGGTGTAAAAGACACGTCAGTGAATAATGTGGCTAATGAATTGCCAGCGAATGTTGTAAATAGCAACAATAACAAAAATAATCATAATTTAAATAATAATAATAATAATCAAAATAATAATGAAGATATTAGTGTAGTGCCTGAGAGTGAACGCGGTGATAATGATGCCAATGATAAGCATCCATCGCCAGCTAAAGTGCCAAATAATGAGTTAAATAATAATAATAATAACCAAATTAATCGTAATGCAGAAATTAATCAAGTAGTGCAATTAAAACAAAACGCTGATGATAATGATGTTGAAAATGTTATCGAGATACCAAAGATAATTACGGAACAGCAACAACAACAACAACATGAAAATGGGTAAGTATTTTATATATGGAATTTCCCTGTATATTTAGTATATATATTTCTTGATAATACGGGTTATGTAGTATACAATATACAACACACGCGTCATAGCATTATGTTAATTATCAATTAAATATGTACTTTGTGAGCTCTATTAATGTTTACGTGCTTCGCGCGAAGAGAAAAAAGAATATTTTTCAACTTAAACGTGACAATGCGCGCTCAGTTGCAACGAGCTTGCCCCACAGATCAGTGCGAGTGTCGTCTCTAAATAAGGCTAAACTAGAATTATGTTAATACATTTGTTAGTCGCTTGCGCGTGCATCAATTCACTTTGGTTTGTAAACATATTAATTGTTCTTTTTTTTTTCTTTTTGAAATATTTCTTATGATTTTTGTTAATAGCGCCATCTTTGGCTTGTGGGCAAGCAGTTTCAGTTGTGTTAAATAACGCTGGCGCCATCTGCAGATTGCGTACGTGAAATATTTTTGGCAATATCAAGTGGCGCCATCTAACGTACAGCTGATAAATGAACGCAACTTATCAGCGTTTTAGAACATACGAAACTGGTGCGTGGCGCCATCTATAATTTGGCGGCTTAACGTTAGTGCTAAGTGTGTACACAAATAAACAGATTATTTACAATAGCGTGAGTTGAGAGAAATCAAATAATGCGTACAAATGTAAATATTATTGGTAAAAATTCATTAACGAATATATAAGTAAGTGTTTGAGAGGAAGTGACATTCATTGAAATTAGCTGGGGAAATTTGTATTGTTTGTAAGTGGTGGGTGGGTGGGTGGCTGGGTGGCACTTGACATATCGACGTAATGAAATATTTATTTGACTGGTAATTAGTTGCGTGTAACCCTGCAGGGTAATGATTTTCTATACATTTGTAAAAATTGAAAGAAGTGAGAGATAGAGATACAGATAGAGAGAGAGAGAGAGAGAAAAGCGCCCACGCGGTGTCTCTGTCACAATGCATTTTGCCGGTAATTTGCTTTACAGTTTTCAATTTATTTTCCTTGACTTTTAAACGGCAACAGCGACGGCGACGGCGACGCCGACTGCGACGATTGCGTCGACTTTCTAAATGCCTTGGCAGACAGAGCGACTCAAAACTTAGTCGCAGTCTCAAGTCTATCTCTATATATATACATATATATGTATATTGCTGGCCAATTCATTCAAGGAAAATATAAAAAGTGAAGTCAGCCCAAAAAAAAAAAAAAAAAAAAGTAGAGATAAACAATATATGCATAGAGAGATACTGTGTTTGGGGTCTGGAATATTTTCTTATTTACGAGGCAAACACACAACAGATGCTGTGGGAGTTGAAGTCGTTGCCAAAATGCCTCCGCCAACGCCAACTTCGATGTCGATGTTAATGTCGATGTTGATGTCGATCGCCGATCGCCGATCGTCGATCGTTTGCTTGATCCTTAAAAGGCTTTACACAACATATTTCAAAATGACAATAACAACAAAGTTGCAGTTGTTGCCACCATTGGGTAAAAGTGTTAAATGGGAGCAAATTAAAGTGCAATCCCAGACATGATGTTGCCTATTGGCAAATAGCTTTATCAGCCTCCCCCAATATACATACATACATACATATGTATGTATGTAGATACATATGAACTTTCCTTTTGCCGGCCGTCAAAGGAGTCAAAAGGCGATAAAAAATATACAATTTTCGCCAGAATCAAGGTTGATAGCTGGCAAGGAAAATCGTCTGCCCCTGCAGACATTTCACACATGGCACATGGCAGGTGATCACTGATGATCATCATCGTCATCGTCATCGTCATGATCGTTACTTTCACTTTTCACTCTTCTTTTTTCCCAAAGCGAATGTCTAAGGACTCCCTCTACGCGATTTAGGCTTTCCAATGGAAAAGCATCATGATCTTGTTACTGTAATCAAAACTTGACAAAAGCAAAAACTAAAAATTGAAAGAAATAAACCACAAAAAAATAAAATCGTAATAATAAAAACAAAATCGAACAAAAAAATTGATATATCTGCATAGTCGTGTACAACATGACATTGCTATCAACTTGATCCACAAGAGCAGAAATAACTTTGGCAACTTTGATGATCAGAGAGCATGATATGGCGCAGTAGCGATTAACATTTATGCAAAAATTGCTGCACAGTGGGTGCGGCTGTTGTGGGAGATTATTATGGGTAGTCAGCGATCGGACGACAAACGATCCACGATCAACGATCAGCGATCAACAGATCCCGTCTCATCTCAAATGTCCAAATAGTTAATTGATTGCGAGTGCGAGTGCGAGTCTGCGGCTCATTGACTTTGGCTTAATCAATTTAATCGTCCATCAAGCGGCGATCAGCGATCAGCGACAGACCCCAAACGATCACTGATCTCCTCCGCTCAAACTTCATTGATTGGCCAACAGATGGCGTTGTGTTTGTTGTCTGACGTACGCCTTCACTTTGCTTTGCTTTTCTCATTCCTCATGTCGTAGGCGTCTCCCCTTGCAGCGCTCCCTCTGCCTAGCCTCCTCTCTCTATCTCTCTCTCTGTCTCTTTCGACTCTGTATCTCTCTCTTTAGCTGTCGCTAACTGCATTAAACGCAGACTTTGGCTTTAAGCCGGTTTTTCGAATTGCATTTGCCATTGTCGCTGTGTTTGTGCTTGTGTTTGGATTGCGTTTGTTTTTCATTTTTCCTTTTTGCATTTTTCTTTGTTTTTTGCCGGCATTTTTCCAGCATTTAATTATTGTCTAACTGGTAAAACAAAAAGAAAAAAAAAAAACTAACAACAAAAAATGTATAAAAATAAAATTACTAGACGTCTTGGCAGCACTTGAAGAAAGTGACGATTGATAGACGAGAGCATACGCTGTAACTGGAAAATTATGGAATAGAATACATATAAATGAGCTGAGGTCAAACAAAATATTGTTTTTTTTCATCTTTTTATTTCTTTCAGTGTATTTCAGTGTATAAAATTAGAAATGAGTAAATTATGTGTATTCAGTTTTGTTAATTTAATTAATTTGATTTATTTGGTAATTTTACTCCTTTCATGATTACCTCCAGATTTATAATCTATCACTTTTAACAATTTTCTATATTTTTATTTAAATATTTTTAGTTTCTGGAAGTCTTTGTCGAGCTACAAATATAATTTGGCACTCGATAGGAAAAGTTATGCATTCAAAATGTGAAAATTTTACCTTTTTTCAAGAAATAATACTTGGTATCTTTTCGTCGACTACCACTCTCTCATAATGTTTAGGCTTGATTTGATATCATAATTGTACATGCATTGCGATTACCACTTGTTTTAGTTTCAGTTAAAAGTCGGCGATTTGTGATTAATCCGCAGACCTCACAGCACTCACTGATTTATCAGCGTCAAGTGCAGCTCTTTCTCTTCTTCACAGATTTTCCAATGCATTTTCCTGGCACTTAACAACCCATGCCTGTTGTCTTGTGTTGTCTTGTGTTGTGTTGTGTTGTGTAAGCCCCCGTCCGTTTGTGGCATCAACATTGGAGAGGATAGCGATAGAGATAGTTAGAGATGGATAGAGATAGCTGTAGACTCTCTCATACTTTCGCATTACAAGTGTTTAGGCAGCCGTCGATGGAGTGTCGATGCAGTTGCCGCGGGCAATTGAATTGGCACTTTGGGGCCCCGCGGTAACCTTTTTTATTTTAGTGCCTCGCGCCTCCAATAATGAACAAACAGATGCAAAAGCAAAAGCAACAAATTACAGAAAAAGTCAAATCAAACCCCAGTTAAACCCAAAAGACAAAAGTCATCTCTCGTATAGCAACTCCTTGTCTTTGGTGTCCATGGTGTCCGTGGTGTCCACTAATCTCCTACAGCAACTCTTCTATGGCCGCAAATTGCCAAATGGTTTTATAGCCTTTTATTTAGCTGCCGAATGAGCAACAATTTCACTTTTCTTCAACATCCATTGACATCCTCGCATTGCATTGACATACACGCAATATGCGGGGTCTGGAGACAGTTGCCATATAGATGATGATCAGTGTGATCGCTACCCCCGATCAATTTGATACGATTTAGAAAGAAGTCTGGTTGCATATAGTTTATTGGCATCTCATGCCCAGCCACAATAAACATAATTACTAAAATGAAAAACTTCATTTTTAATACTTTTCCGTTTTTTTCTCCCCACATATTTTGCTTTGCAATCTTTTCCATTTTTGAGTGTCATAATTTTATAATAATATTTTTTTGACTGAGGAAAAAGTTGTGTTTATGATTTGTCTGGCCTATGATCCGCACTTGCCATATATATTTATATATCGCATTTACGATTTTAGAGAGAGAGAGAGAGAGAGCTCTCAAAAATGCATCTAAAACCAGGATTTAAATGATTTAAGTAATTGGAGAAAATGCAGCTAAATTTTGATAGTTTCAGCTACCGAATAAGTTGGGATATCTTGGTTGTAAAAAATCTACTTATTTTTTTCGAAATTATTTCTATCTTTTTGCTGCTGTTAGCCACATATGCAAATTTATCCCAGACACCTTTTCAAAATACATATATGGAGAGCTACCTATGCGGGGGCTAAGCCATTTCCGACGCCTTTGACAACAAGCCCAGCTGGATTCTATGGGAATACATTTTTTGAGCTGAAGTAGAGAAATGAAAAAATTGTGGCTAAAAGTGTGGCGAATTTGTGGCATCTGTGTGGCAGGGCTTTGAACAGCTGCTTGACAGCTCAGTTCAGTTCAGTTGAGTTGAGTTTAGTTTGGGCGTTGCAAGTAGCTGTGCTATAATATTAAATGTGGCAAGCCGTGATATAATATGATATCAACAGATCCGCTTAATTATAATGCAAGACATGTGGTTAATGGTTAAGACTGTGGTTAACAGTTAAGCGTGTCTCATTTGGTTACCAATAAATATCAAAAATAACATGTTGCAGTTACTAGGATTTCACTGTGGCGTATGAGAGGAAAGGTCAACTAATTATCTTAAGAAGTTCTGTTCTAGCCATTAGCCAAATTTGATCTTTGTAAGTCCTAGGGTGGCCGAGTTCAATGGGTCTATATTACAAGAGCTTTGGCCTAATTGTGGCAATGTTACAGGTTAGCTGCAATTTAGGGCATTTGAAACGCATCAATAATTGCTTTTTGTAATTTCAGATCAATTTTAACTTAGCAGAGATTATAGAGACTACATTGACTTATGTATACTTATACTAGATCGTGTCAAATATCTACTATTTGTACTCCTAACTAGCAACCCATATACCCTCAAGTGGCCCAACATTTTAGTTTGCCTCTTTTGTAGTCATCTCTGTCATTAATGTGCATGTTAAATTTGAAGATATTGCTTTGTAATTCATTGTATTGATCTCTTGTCAAATATCGGTTAAGTTTTGATAGATCTGTGCAGAGTGTGAAAGTTTTGTCTCTTATGTTCGTCTGCGGTCTGTTATCAATTTTGGCTTGTCTAGCATCAGACCAGACACAACAAACACAGACACAGGGATGCAAGCACATATACACACACACACTTGTAACAATTAAAGCTGTGCGACAAGTTTACCGGCAAAATTTTGCAGTCACTGCAATCGTTGTTGTTGTTGTTTTTGCTGTTGCTGCTGAGCAGAGAGAAGCAAAGCAAATCGAAGCGAAGCGAAGCAGGTGAGCTGCAAGGTGTGAGAGAAGTGCGCTTTACACCTGCATAAGTATGCGTGTCTGTCTGTGTCTGCCTGTGTGCGTGTGTGTGTGTTTGTAATAGCTTTCTTGTTAGATGTATTGCGTGTGCTCTCTTTGCCTCTCCGTTTCGATCTTTGACTCTCCCTCTCTCTATTTGTCGGCAACGCTCTCCATCTGTAGCTGGCGGAATTTTCTGCACACTTGGACCACAATTATTAGAGGACCGAAGTCGTAATACGTTCAGTTCCCATTTCGGTTTCCAGTGGTGCGATCGTGCCGCTTCGCACGCTCTCTGGCGCCGAGGCGCTACGGTCTAACTAATTAAATGAAATATCTATAGAAACACATATCATAATTTCAATATCATCTTCAAGAAGAAAAATAAAAACGATTGTCAAACTAAATTTACATTCAAATCTGTGCGTATCCGTGTGTATATTATATTAGAGTTGAAGTGCCTGCCGTGCACTTGACTCCTGTTGAAGTCTATTTCACACAAGTAAAGTCAACATCTCTCCAAAGGACTTCGTAGCGATATGGCAACCACATAGATAGTTACTAATCACTTAGCGATCTATGGATCAGTCGATGCCAACTTAGCCAAGTTAAAGTGGTTTCGCCTGTTTGTTTTGCTTACTCAAACAATAATATATATGTGAATGTATATAATAGCGGCTTAATTGCAATTATTGAGAGTTTTGCCATTAATGTCAACTCTCCGTTTTGTTGGGTTTGCTGAGGCAATATTTAACAGAGCTCTACTTGTTTGGACTCTATATATAAATCGCGAGCTGGGAGTTTTTTATTGATCCGCAGACCGGATGAATGATTCTTTGCTCAACAATTACCAAAGCAATCCCCAACATTGTCCACCACCACCATATGATGATATGTTTTTAGATCTATAATAGATCACTCGAAATACGCCCACATTAGAAGCATTTGCATTCGCGATTCCTTCCCAAAAATAAAATGCGTGCAACATTTAGACTGCAATGTCAGAGAATAACATTTTAACGAACTCGAAAACAGCATTTTATATTTATTTTTGTGAACTATGTATTTCAAAATAATTATGTCTACAACTTGTGAGTGCTCTCTTGTGTCTAGATATGACTGATCCATATAATATAGCTTTATATAGTGCAAATATTGATCAACATTTTTGTCAAAAATTTATGAATCGCATTTTCTATCAACAGATTTCAGTTTAACTGAAAGGCAACCTTGGCACACATATTCCTCTGCAACATGGGTGATGGTTCCTTAAAATTATTTTGAAATTGGAAAAATATGAACATTTCTTCATAGAAATTATTGCATCTAATCGATTTCTGGTATCAAAATAGGAATTGATAACTTTATCTTAAGTGATATTGCAAAATATTTTAGAAATCATGGCCTTGAAAGTAAGAAACTGTCTAGAAAATCTAACAATCCTTGAAAAATTAAACCTCTTTTTCTTTGATCAGCTGTAGTTTCACCAAAAATCAATCGATTTAAAAGAATTTTGTATATCTATAAATGGTTTCTTAAGTTACGTCAATTTATGATTATCCTTTTTTTGTTGAATGCTTCATAGAAAGTCAAAAGATATGAAATTGAATTTGAGAAAATCCTTCACAAAGTGATTTCCTTAACAAAAATTAATTAATGAAGGTTTCATTTTACTGAATTCCAAATTATGCATGAAATGCATTTTATTGAAAAGGCTTTAAATATGTCAGTTTATTTGGGCATATAAAATGTGTGGGTAGTGCTTTGATTGTCAATCATAAATCAATCAGTCATTAAGCTAAAATCGATTTATAGCCGGCGAAATGTTTATAGAAAGTTTGAGTCGTTAATAAATATATATTTTATCGATCGAATAAGGATAGTAGGGATCATAGGAACATGGAAAAATTATCAATGGAATTTCATCGTAATTTTAAAATTAATTATAATACAATGTATCCTTCCTATACTCTACCAAAATGCTTTGCAGCTAATATACCATATAGGGTATATGAAGCTTTTCAGTTTCTTTAACAGTTGGCAGAGTATTTCTCTTTTCATATGGAAAGCCAGAAATTCCTGCCAAACTTGTAGATCTGGCTGCCGGAACCGGGCCAATAGATGCCATATTGCCTCAGGCTTGGGCCTAGACACTTTTTTTTTGTTTTTTTCTTTTTTTTTTTTTTTTGCTGCGGTTGCGTTTTTTGCTGTTTCTGATGCCGACCTGACAAGTCATAAATAAATACTATACGTATATAGATATATGTAGATATATGCCAACCAGGTGGGTATAGGCCTCAAAATGGCAAAAAATTGTGGGCGTTGCGCACATGAGTCCCACCATGATTATCATTCATAGAATACTTGCATTTTTTATGGTATGCCAAATGAATTTTTGGGGGGTTTTCAGAGCCCCGTCCCCCCACAGATACCTCTCAATGTAATGCGGAAACTAGAGAGATTGTGGCTGCAACTGTAGCACGATTTGGACACAGTTAACACTTTTGGTTACAGTTTTGATAGACTTTCTTTTTGCTGCCTGTCAGGGGCAATCTCCCCGAACGGAGGGTGCACAAATTAGCGTAGTTTACAGGTGCCACAGGTGCGCTATCCAGCTGCACAGCAATTCGCTCTAATTACATCCACTGGCAGCCCTTTTGGGGAAACTGAAATGAAATTCATTTAAAGTCAACTGCAACTGCTTTTCCATTATGTAATGAACAAATGCCCACGCAAGTTGTCGTATTCCCTGTTCCACCTTATCAAGGAATATTGGTTATGTGTTAGATTTAAAAGAAATTATATTAGAAAAGGAAAGTAAATGAATTGGAAAAGTATTTTAGAAAATTTTTTAAATGGTGTGTAGAATTGATGCCTTAGTTGACAAGTTTTGTTATTGTTCCCAGTACCAAGGCGTCAAGGAATATTGGTATTGTGGCAGCATAAAAAAACTATTAATAGGAACATGTTATAATAAACTGGAATAAAATGTAGCTGAATCATAACTTATATTTTGCGGTTTCTTGATATTGTATATCATAACTTGACTCATGACGGTTTCCTTATAATATTGATTTGCAGCCCTGGTTATAGCAAAATCCCACACATCTCCGACTTGCCTGACACCTTTTCTAGATTTACTTGCTGCATTCATTGAACAATAAAACAAAAAAATAAGTAAATGGTCATATAAGTAAATTGAGTTAATAAAACAGTTGCATTTTTTGGGCTCTAAATAAACAATACTCTCTGAAAGAAAAATGAAAACAATTGAAATAATTTTTCGAGGTCCATTAAAATATTGTTTACCAGGTGGTTAAACAGTCTCTTAGGTCTGCTTGTGGTTGCCATTTCGCTTCGAGTTGATTCTTATTCAACTGGCATGTGTAAATTGTTAAAAACAAGTTGTTGTAAATTAAATATAGATATTTTTGAAACAACAAAAAATGCATATGATGCAATGCATTGTGAGATTCATATGCTGTGAGTTGAAGAAACTGAGAACGAATCTAACCATGTTCCTGATATTCTTCTGGATCGTCTGGTTCTCTCAAATCATAGCCATATCGACGGTCTTTATGAGGTATTTTGTTTTAATATTTTTAATTTATTTTTATTCAATTTTATTATAAAATATAAATAAACATTTTTATTGTTGGACTTTTCCCCGTAGCTTCTCTGATATCATCACGGAGCTGCCAACGATAACGGTGACTGAGTTGCCCTTGCAGCTCGATAAAGACAGCCTGGAGACGGTGTTGCTGCAGGATGTCAGCCATCAGTCGGGCAACATGAGTGTGAAGCCTCAGCAGCCGCCGCCGCCGCAGCAGGAGCAGCGGGAGGAGCCGCTGCTCAGTGCCAAGGAGTTGATGCAGAAAGGTATGAAAAGTTCACTGAAAATATTTGTGCCAATCTAAAAAATCCTTGATCACTCGTAGATGATGTAAATGATCCAGGTGGAGGGCAGGAACTGTTGCCCACAGCTGCCGACACGAATCTTACCATGGATGTTAGTGGAGGAGGTGTAGGAGGAGGAGCTGTAGCTACGGACTCATCGGAGCTTGCTGCTGGCAGCAATGAGACAGCCAATGAGGAGGTGTCCATGCCCGTCTTCTCGGAGTGGGCGCAGAAGCAAATGGAGGCAGAGGCTAGCCGGGAGCAGGCCATGGAATTGGAGCAACAGGTGGTCAATAATTCGGCGCAGCGCAAGAACGCAACGGGCGGTGGCAGCAACAAACTCACCTCGTTGAAGCTGCGTGCCAAGAACTATGCCTCGCCAGATTGTGGTGCAAAGATCATCGCCTCGAATGCCGATGCCACCAACACGGGCGCAGTTTTAAGTCACTCCAGTGATGAGTATATGCTGAGCACCTGCGGGAGTCGCATCTGGTTCGTCGTGGAGCTCTGCGAAGCTGTGCAGGCCCAGAAGGTGGAACTGGCCAATTTTGAGCTGTTCAGTTCCTCACCCAGGAACTTCACGGTGGCGGTTTCCAAGCGTTTTCCCACCCGCGATTGGAGCAATGTGGGACGCTTTGCGGCGGAGGATAAGCGCACAGTGCAGACATTTGAGCTGCATCCGCATCTCTTTGGCAAATTCGTGCGCGTCGATATACTCTCCCACTACTCCAAGGAACATTTCTGCCCCATATCCTTGTTTCGTGTCTTTGGCACCTCCGAGTACGAGGCCTTCGAGACGGAGATCCGTCACAGTGACGAGTTGGATGACTTTGATGATGACTTTGCTGGACAGGAGCAAGCGGCCAAGACACAAACTGGCGGCAACGGCAACATCTTTCAAAGTGCCTCCGATGCTGTAATGAACATGGTGAAGAAGGCTGCCCAAGTGCTGGTGAAACCCACCAAAGCCCTTCGCTGGTCCACCGAATCCACACTGTGCCACACGCCCACCATTGGCACCTTCAGCTGCAAGAGCTGCAACAGCACCGTCGTGGAGCGCATCAATAATCTGCTCTCTTGCCAATCCCAACAACTGCAGCTGCTGCTCTCCTTGCCCCAATTACGCGCACATCTTCTACAGACGGACGTCTGCCAGTCGGATTACCACATCAGTCTAGGCAGGGCGGAAGCTCTAGCCAAGAGCAGTGGCATGGGGAAGCAACAGAGCTTCTTTCTCAGCATACTGCCCGCGGAGCATGTGGGTGCCATGTGCAAGCTGCTCCAGGCGGAGCATAGCTTCAGCACAGTTCAATCCACCGAGAAGCCACTAGAGCCTGAGCAGCCTCCGCAGCAGCAACAGCAGCAAGTGAATGTGGTGCCCACGGCTAAGGATAATGTTACCGCAGAGCAATCCTCGCTAGAGTCCTCAGGTGAAATCGCCGCCAGTGGAAGTGGTGAAGCTGTGCCCGTGCCTGAGCCAACTACCGCTGCTGAAACTTCTTCTTCAGCTGAGATTCCAGTGGCAACAGACGCCTCCTCAGCCTCGTCTTCATCTCGTGAGCAGACGCAGTCTGTGGATGCAGGCATTGTGACTGCCACGCCAGCTGATGTCAACATCTTCAATGTGCAACCTAATGAAGCTAACGAAGCCACCACGCCCAGTCCCAGTGTAACATTGCCAGCGCCGCCATTGCAAGCAGCCGCCCCAGAGGATGTCGATGAGGAGGCTGCCATGTTGTCCACCACCATGATACCACCCTCAACCGACTCTGAGCTGCTTGGCAGCGGCAGTGGCATGGTGGATGACAGCAATCTGTCCAACTGGGAGAACATTGATAATCTGCTGACCACAACAGTGGCATCCATCACAGCGGGCGGAGGAGCTGCTGCCGCGGCTGCGGCTGTTGTCAATGGCAACTCACAGCTGACTGGAGCGGCTGCCAGCAATGTGAATGTGGCAAATGGAGGCAGTGCTGCTACTGCTGCCACAGGAGCCACTGGCGGGGGCGTCAACCTGCAGCCGAAGCTCACACAAGGCGCACAGTCCGAGAGTGTCTTCATACGTCTATCGAACCGCATCAAGGTGAGCTTTTCAACCCACTCCACTCCACTCCGCCGAGTGTATATATCCTTATAAGACTAACGGTTACCAATTATACACTACACACTGGCTCAGCTGGGCCACTTCCGCTTGCCTGTAGGTAGGTCTGAGGAAGGCCTTGTCCGTTTTTGGCGGAAGAATTATAGAAGAATTTCGAAGCAAATGTCCTGGTAAGGATATAGAAAGTGCGTTTAGTTTTCTAGTTGATACTGTTACCATGGCTTGTTTATTGCCCGCTTGCGTGCTGTTGCCTCATTACCGGTGCCTTGGGGCATCCGGCGCACCCTCAACATTCGCCGTGTAACCGTTTTAATGCCAGGTACCCAAAGATACAATAATATGTTGGGTTGGTGTGGAAGAAAATACGTGTGTTGGGAAATGAAAAAGATGGGAATTCTATTCAGATAGTATAGTATATAGAGTTTAGTAAATCAGAGTATGTTACATTTGTTAGTGCTGGGAATCATGTAGTTGTCCATAACCAACTGAAATTTACAAACTTCTGTTAAAGGTTGCCAAAGCTCCCGTCTAATGTTATTTCGCAATTCTTGTCTTCCACAGGCACTCGAGCGTAACATGTCGCTGTCGGGCCAATATCTGGAGGAGCTCTCCCGCCGCTACAAGAAGCAAGTGGAGGAGCTGCAGCAGACGCTTACGCAACAGACGCTAACAGTGCGCACACTGGAGGAGCAGAGTCGCCGTCAGCTGGAACAGGAGCAGCTCTACAGGCACCAGAGTGCCGAGTTAGCCGGCGAGGTTCGTTCCCTCACCTACCAGGTGCAGGCCTGTATTCTGGTCATCATCATAGTGGGCACCTGCATCTTCCTGATGCTAGTGCTGGGCACAGTCTACTATCGCAAGTTGCGACGCCAAACCCAACAACTACTGACGCAACCGGCGATGGTGGCGGGAACTGTTGCTGTTAGCAAACAGAAGCTAAGTCGTCGCAAATCCTATGAGCAATTGGGTGAGCAGACGGCGACGGGGAAACGACGTCCCAGTGAGGAGGCCATGATCATATTGAATGGCTGTGGGGATGTGGAGACGACGACAATGGCGGCGCTGGAGCAGAAGGATGATGATAACAGCAATGCCTCCAGACAGCGCAAATTATCCGTTTGTTATGGCAGCAATAACAACATTGCTGCCAATCTGAGCAGTGGAAGGACATCGTTGCATCGGCGCAAAGGCGTCAAGCATTCCAGTCTCGACTCCACAAAGGTGATTCCCTGCAGCGAACAATTGGACAAGTTCTTCGATGTTGGCAAGTGTTCTTCAACTCCATTAGCTTAGAACTCTATTGTAACTTTTTTTTATATATTACAGATACTTTGAGGAGCAACAAAGCGCAGCAAAAGCCCGTCAAAAAGAAGTCACTACAGGAGCTAAAGCGTCAGGAATCCGCGCCAGCAAACTGCCTGCCCAATGGAAATGGACAGGCGGAGGAGAGCGCTCAAAGCGATTTCGATGAGGCGCTGATACTGGACGACGATGATCTATGCAACTTCATACCCAACAGCGACTTGGCCTACAACGAATTCATGCCTGACGGTCCCTCTGGCTATCAAATAGTGGACGCCGTCGACGGCAAGATTGATAAATCCAGTCAAGGAAATGCCAAGAAATCGCGTCGGGTGTCGTCTCCTGCCTTCTTCAAGTCGCCGTTTGGCAAGAGCAAGAATAAGGGCGGCAACTTGAGTGGCGGCAGTGGAGGAGGAGCAGGAAGTGGCAGAGGAATCAAGGGAAGTCAGTCGGCGCATGAGGCAACCTCTTGGGAATGGTATCGCCTGAAACGAAATGATAAGCAATCCAAGAGCACAACTGTGCCCGCTGTCTCAACCTCAGTCTCGACCAATGCCAGTGCGGACAGCACATCGCTGTCGGAGATTAACTTCCCCTACAACTCGACACAGAACTCCTTTCGCATACTAGAGGAAGCCATACTCTCCTCAGAGCAGAGCAAGATCAATGGCAAGGGATGTCCGGCCGCCAGCAGCAGCAGTAGTAGTGGAAGTGGGGCGAGCACCACATCGTCCAACTCCACCACCAAGAAGAAGCAGCGGGCGTTTAATAATCTATTGCGTAAAGTCTTTTGATCAGCCATAACTACTATGCAATCTATCCATTTTTTTTTTTAATTTCAATTTCACACTGTGTTCAAGGACATTATTGTACATTTACAGACTCCTTTACAAGTTTCGTTTCTCCCCAAGAGTTCCTTACGAGTTGCAGTAAAATGCAAATGACTGTCATATAAATATGATATGATTATTAGTTGTTAGTTCAATTGAATGAGCTCGCTGCTTCAGTGTAAATAAGTGAAATATCTATACAATATATAGGAAACAATATAATAAGTTAATTATATACAATATGTACTTCATATGTGTATTCCAATTTTACGATTTAGTTTTGTAAGTCAGTATAATTTAAACGCTATTGCCGCTTAGATTTTGTTATTACTATATAGTAATTATGTAAGTAACACGAGAAATAAACTTATTAAATTAGTAAATAATTTAAACTTTTATTTAAAAATTCATTTAGTTTGGAAAAAACTCGTTCAACCATCAATCTTCAACTCGCTTAGAAATTCAGCAACATCAAGCGCTTCGTCGCTACACATTTTCTGTTCCTTGACGGCGCTGTTCAATCCACGACCGGCGGTGCCCAGCTGCTTTTTCCACTGATCCAGAGTTTGATACTTCTCGTTGTTGGCACAGTAGATCACCTCGTTGATATCCTCATCCAGCTTATAACAACAAACGGCTGTGAATGCATTCTTCAAACTGCTCACAGCCTCCGCCCGTAACGTCTCATCACGGCAAACCAAATTCAACATGAAGAGTCCGTCAGGTCCAATGATTTCCTTTATGTGCGACAGGATGTCAGAGGCCAAGAAACTAGCGGGCGGACAGCTCATGCCCAAGGACAGATCCTTGCTGTCCACATCGAACAACACGGCATCAAAGTGCAGACCTTCGTTTCGACAACGCTCGACAAATGCCAGACCATCATCGATGACCACGTGGAAGCGTTTGTCCTGCTTCAGCTCAAAGTATTGCTCAGCCACCTCCAGCATAATTGGATCTATTTCCACAGCTGTGATTCTGGTCTGACTGAAAGTATTTGAGATCATATTTAAAGTAAATGTAGTAAAGATATTGGAAGCTCAAATTTGAAGTGAATTTGGATCCACATTTTAGAAAATATAGTTAAAATGTGAAAAATGGGAGTTTTAATTTTTCGCCTATTTCAGGCAATTTTTGCATGTCCCGACCTTCCAAAACAGTCCTAAAATCGAAAATTTTGAAATCGTAGTTTTTGGCATCAAAAATGGTATAAAAAACTTTACCGCACTTAATTTGGAGCAAAATTTTAGAAAATATGGCCAAAATACTGAAATTATGGTCCAAAATCATCTTTTTGGGCAAATAATGAAAACTGTCCTAACTTTGAGACACCATAACTTTGGCAACCCTCATCCGATTTACAAAATTTTGGCTATTTTTGAAAGAGTTTTGATCATATTTGAATTCTGTATCAAAAGTTGATCACCCGTTTTGAAAAATGTAGGCAGGAGAGTGAAAATATTGAATTATACTCATTTGCTCGTAAAAATTTATATATCTGTAACTTTGAGAAGCCATAACTATGCTAAATATCAACCGATTTTCAAAATTTTTGCGTTTCTATTAATGGTTTTGATCCTAAATTGAATCTGCATCAAAAATTGTTTTATATTGGTAGTTTTGAAATTTCGTCCATTTTTTGTCGATTTTGCATACCAACCCCTTATCAAAAATGTCAAAAAAATTAAAAATTTCAAAATCGAAATTTTTTGTGTCCAGTCGATTTTTGGCATCAAAAATGGTATAAAAAACTTTATCGCACTTAATTTGGAGCTATATTTTGGAAAATATAGCCAAAATACTGAAATTATGGTCCAAAATCATCGTTTTGGGCAAATAATGAAAACTGTCCTAACTTTGAGACACCATAACTTTGGCAACCCTTATCCGATTTACGAAATTTTGGAACTTTTTGAAAGAGTTTTGATCATATTTGAATTCTGTATCAAAAGTTGTTAACCCGTTTTGGAAAATGTAGGCAGGAGAGTGAACATTTTTGCGTTTCTATTAATGGTTTTGATCCTAAATTGAATCTGCATCAAAAATTGTTTCATATTGGTAGTTTTGAATTTTCGTCCATTTTTTGTCGATTTTGCATACCAACCCCTTATCAAAAATGTCAAAAAAATTAAAAATTTCAAAATCGAAATTTTTTGTGTCCAGTCGATTTTTGGCATCAAAAATGGTATGTATAAAAAACTTTACCGCACTTAATTTGGAGCTAAATTTTAGAAAATATGGCCAAAATACTGAAATTAAGGTCCAAAATCATCTTTTTGGGCAAATAATGAAAACTGTCCTAACTTTGAGACACCATAACTTTTGCAACCCTCATCCGATTTACAAAATTTTGGCAATTTTTGAAATAGTTTTGATCATATTTGAATTCCGCATCAAAAGTTGATCACCCGTTTTGGAAAATGTAGGCAGGAGAGTGAAAATATTGAATTATACTCATTTACTCGTAAAAATTGATATATCTGTAACTTTGAGAAGCCATAACTATGCTAAATATCAACCGATTTTCAATATTTTTGCGTTTCTATTAATGGTTTTGATCCTAAATTGAATCTGCATCAACAATTGTTTCATATTGGTAGTTTTGAAATTTCGTCCATTTTTTGTCGATTTTGCATACCAACCCCTTATCAAAAAAGTCAAAAAAATTAAAAATTTCAAAATCGAAATTTTTTGTGTCCAGTTGATTTTTGGCATCAAAAATGGTATAAAAAACTTTACCGCACTTAATTTGGAGCAAAATTTTAGAAAATATGGCCAAAATACTGAAATTATGGTCCAAAATCATCTTTTTGGGCAAATAATGAAAACTGTCCTAACTTTGAGACACCATAACTTTGGCAACCCTCATCCGATTTACAAAATTTTGGCTATTTTTGAAAGAGTTTTGATCATATTTGAATTCTGTATCAAAAGTTGATCACCCGTTTTGAAAAATGTAGGCAGGAGAGTGAAAATATTGAATTATACTCATTTGCTCGTAAAAATTTATATATCTGTAACTTTGAGAAGCCATAACTATGCTAAATATCAACCGATTTTCAAAATTTTTGCGTTTCTATTAATGGTTTTGATCCTAAATTGAATCTGCATCAAAAATTGTTTCATATTGGTAGTTTTGAAATTTCGTCCATTTTTTGTCGATTTTGCATACCAACCCCTTATCAAAAATGTCAAAAAAATTAAAAATTTCAAAATCGAAATTTTTTGTGTCCAGTCGATTTTTGGCATCAAAAATGGTATAAAAAACTTTATCGCACTTAATTTGGAGCTATATTTTGGAAAATATAGCCAAAATACTGAAATTATGGTCCAAAATCATCGTTTTGGGCAAATAATGAAAACTGTCCTAACTTTGAGACACCATAACTTTGGCAACCCTTATCCGATTTACGAAATTTTGGCACTTTTTGAAAGAGTTTTGATCATATTTGAATTCTGTATCAAAAGTTGTTTACCCGTTTTGGAAAATGTAGGCAGGAGAGTGAAAATATTGAATTATACTCATTTGCTCGTAAAAATTGATATATCTGTAACTTTGAGAAGCCATAACTATGCTCAATATCAACCGATTTTCAAAATTTTTGCGTTTCTATTAATGGTTTTGATCCTAAATTGAATCTGCATCAAAAATTGTTTCATATTGGTAGTTTTGAATTTTCGTCCATTTTTTGTCGATTTTGCATACCAACCCCTTATCAAAAATGTCAAAAAAATTAAAAATTTCAAAATCTAAATTTTTTGTGTCCAGTCGATTTTTGGCATCAAAAATGGTATTAAAAAACTTTACCGCACTTAATTTGGAGCTAAATTTTAGAAAATATGGGCAAAATACTGAAATTATGGTCCAAAATCATCTCTTTGGGCAAATAATGAAAATTGTCCTAACTTTGAGACACCATAACTTTGGCAACCCTTATCCGATTTACGAAATTTTGGCATTTTTTGAAAGAGTTTTGATCGTATATGAATTCCGCATCAAAAGTTGATCACCCGTTTTGGAAAATGTAGGCAGGAGAGTGAAAATATTGAATTATACTCATTTGCTCGTAAAAATTGATATATCTGTAACTTTGAGAAGCCATAACTATGCTCAATATCAACCGATTTTCAAAATTTTTGCGTTTCTATTAAAAAAAAAATTGTTTCATATTGGTAGTTTTGAAATTTCGTCCATTTTTTTGTCGATTTTGCATACCAACCCCTTATCAAAAATGTCAAAAAAATTAAAAATTTCAAAATCGAAATTTTTTGTGTCCAGTCGATTTTTGGCATCAAAAATGGTATGAAAAACTTTACCGCACTTAATTTGGAGCTAAATTTTAGAAAATATGGCCAAAATACTGAAATTAAGGTCCAAAATCATCTTTTTGGGCAAATAATGAAAACTGTCCTAACTTTGAGACACCATAACTTTGGCAACCCTCATCCGATTTACGAAATTTTGGCATTTTTTGAAAGAGTTTTGATCATATTTGAATTCTGTATCAAAAGTTGTTTACCCGTTTTGGAAAATGTAGGCAGGAGAGTGAAAATATTGAATTATACTCATTTGCTCGTAAAAATTGATATATCTGTAACTTTGAGAAGCCATAACTATGCTAAATATCAACCGATTTTCAAAATTTTTGCGTTTCTATTAATGGTTTTGATCCTAAATTGAATCTCCATCAAAAATTGTTTCATATTGGTAGTTTTGAATTTTCGTCCATTTTTTGTCGATTTTGCATACCAACCCCTTATCAAAAATGTCAAAAAAATTAAAAATTTCAAAATCGAAATTTTTTGTGTCCAGTCGAATTTTGGCATCAAAAATGGTATGAACACTTTACCGCACTTAATTTGGAGCTAAATTTTAGAAAATATGACCAAAATACTGAAATTAAGGTCCAAATGATGAAAACTGTCCTAACTTTGAGACACCATAACTTTGGCAACCCTCATCCGATTTACGAAATTTTGGCATTTTTTGAAAGAGTTTTGATCATATTTGAATTCTGTATCAAAAGTTGTTTACCCGTTTTGGAAAATGTAGGCAGGAGAGTGAAAATATTGAATTATACTCATTTGCTCGTAAAAATTGATATATCTGTAACTTTGAGAAGCCATAGCTATGCTAAATATCAACCGATTTTCAAAATTTTTGCGTTTCTATTAATGGTTTTGATCCTAAATTGAATCTGCATCAAAAATTGTTTCATATTGGTAGTTTTGAATTTTCGTCCATTTTTTGTCGATTTTGCATACCAACCCCTTATCAAAAATGTCAAAAAAATTAAAAATTTCAAAATCGAAATTTTTTGTGTCCAGTCGATTTTTGGCATCAAAAATGGTATGTATAAAAAACTTTACCGCACTTAATTTGGAGCTAAATTTTAGAAAATATGGCCAAAATACTGAAATTAAGGTCCAAAATCATCTTTTTGGGCAAATAATGAAAACTGTCCTAACTTTGAGACACCATAACTTTGGCAACCCTCATCCGATTTTCGAAATTTTGGCATTTTTTGAAAGAGTTTTGATCATATTTGAATTCTGTATCAAAAGTTGTTTACCCGTTTTGGAAAATGTAGGCAGGAGAGTGAAAATATTGAATTATACTCATTTGCTCGTAAAAATTAATATATATGTAACTTTGAGAAGCCATAACTATGCTCAATATCAACCGATTTTCAAAATTTTTGCGTTTCTATTAATGGTTTTGATCCTAAATTGAATCTGCATCAAAAATTGTTTCATATTGGTAGTTTTGAATTTTCGTCCATTTTTTGTCGATTTTGCATACCAACCCCTTATCAAAAATGTCAAAAAAATTAAAAATTTCAAAATCTAAATTTTTTGTGTCCAGTCGATTTTTGGCATCAAAAATGGTATTAAAAAACTTTACCGCACTTAATTTGGAGCTAAATTTTAGAAAATATGGCCAAAATACTGAAATTAAGGTCCAAAATCATCTTTTTGGGCAAATAATGAAAACTGTCCTAACTTTGAGACACCATAACTTTGGCAACCCTTATCCGATTTACGAAATTTTGGCATTTTTTGAAAGAGTTTTGATCGTATATGAATTCCGCATCAAAAGTTGATCACCCGTTTTGGAAAATGTAGGCAGGAGAGTGAAAATATTGAATTATACTCATTTGCTCGTAAAAATTGATATATCTGTAACTTTGAGAAGCCATAACTATGCTCAATATCAACCGATTTTCAAAATTTTTGCGTTTCTATTAAAAAAAAAATTGTTTCATATTGGTAGTTTTGAAATTTCGTCCATTTTTTTGTCGATTTTGCATACCAACCCCTTATCAAAAATGTCAAAAAAATTAAAAATTTCAAAATCGAAATTTTTTGTGTCCAGTCGATTTTTGGCATCAAAAATGGTATGAAAAACTTTACCGCACTTAATTTGGAGCTAAATTTTAGAAAATATGGCCAAAATACTGAAATTAAGGTCCAAAATCATCTTTTTGGGCAAATAATGAAAACTGTCCTAACTTTGAGACACCATAACTTTGGCAACCCTCATCCGATTTACGAAATTTTGGCATTTTTTGAAAGAGTTTTGATCATATTTGAATTCTGTATCAAAAGTTGTTTACCCGTTTTGGAAAATGTAGGCAGGAGAGTGAAAATATTGAATTATACTCATTTGCTCGTAAAAATTGATATATCTGTAACTTTGAGAAGCCATAACTATGCTAAATATCAACCGATTTTCAAAATTTTTGCGTTTCTATTAATGGTTTTGATCCTAAATTGAATCTCCATCAAAAATTGTTTCATATTGGTAGTTTTGAATTTTCGTCCATTTTTTGTCGATTTTGCATACCAACCCCTTATCAAAAATGTCAAAAAAATTAAAAATTTCAAAATCGAAATTTTTTGTGTCCAGTCGAATTTTGGCATCAAAAATGGTATGAACACTTTACCGCACTTAATTTGGAGCTAAATTTTAGAAAATATGACCAAAATACTGAAATTAAGGTCCAAATGATGAAAACTGTCCTAACTTTGAGACACCATAACTTTGGCAACCCTCATCCGATTTACGAAATTTTGGCATTTTTTGAAAGAGTTTTGATCATATTTGAATTCTGTATCAAAAGTTGTTTACCCGTTTTGGAAAATGTAGGCAGGAGAGTGAAAATATTGAATTATTCTCATTTGCTCGTAAAAATTGATATATCTGTAACTTTGAGAAGCCATAACTATGCTAAATATCAACCGATTTTCAAAATTTTTGCGTTTCTATTAATGGTTTTGATCCTAAATTGAATCTGCATCAAAAATTGTTTCATATTGGTAGTTTTGAATTTTCGTCCATTTTTTGTCGATTTTGCATACCAACCCCTTATCAAAAATGTCAAAAAAATTAAAAATTTCAAAATCGAAATTTTTTGTGTCCAGTCGATTTTTGGCATCAAAAATGGTATAAAAAACTTTTCCGCACTTAATTTGGAGCTATATTTTGGAAAATATGGCCAAAATACTGAAATTATGGTCCAAAATCATCTTTTTGGGCACATAATGAAAACTGTCCTAACTTTGAGACACCATAACTTTGGCAACCCTCATCCGATTTACGAAATTTTGGCATTTTTTGAAAGAGTTTTGATCATATTTGAATTCTGTATCAAAAGTTGTTAACCCGTTTTGGAAAATGTAGGCAGGAGAGTGAAAATATTGAATTATACTCAATTGTTGGTAAAATTTGATATATCTGTAACTTTGAGAAGCCATAACTATGCTAAATATCAACCGATTTTCAAAATTTTTGCGTTTCTATTAATAAAATGCTACTTACGGCAAGGCAGCATGCAGAAAACTGCATAGGCCACCGCCTCCTAGGCCGATGACCAGGACATCCTTCTTCTCCGAATTCTTCTGCATCAGGGTCGCCATCTGCACGCCAACGGACATGAACAGATGATGCTGGCATGCCAAATAGCCAAAGTCGATCTTCTTGCGGCTCTTATTGCCCTTAATTTTAACTAAGTAAAAAAAGGAATAAGTTAATTTAATTAATATCTAAATTATAACATTCTTACTTGTCTTGATCAACGCCTCTGATTGGACAACAAACTGGTTGCTCAGGAATATCAGACGACGAAGCGTTTTGCCATCGGCCTCAACTTCTTCGATGCGAAAGTCTCCCGATATCTTGGAGAAGCCTGAGATTAGAGTTTCCCGTTTGCCCACTTCACAGCCAAGCGACAAGTAAGGAATCTGGTCAGTGAGACCAACTGGTGCCAGGTTGGTCACGCTACTGGCCAGTTCGTTCTTGACCTCATCGAGTGTGCCATAGACCTGATCGCGATGCAGTGTCACAACTGCCAAGCGTTGGAACTTGGCGGATGCCTGAAGCTTCCTCCGACCCGCTGGTGTGGCAAAGAGCCATTCAACTTCGCGTCCCTGGGGCACTATGAAGGCTGCATATTTGCCCAGACCGCGTGCTGGTGGCTGATCCAATACATGCAAGGTATACCGCGGGGCATCCCCCGACGCCTCATGCAGATCCAATGTCACCTCATTGTGGCCCACAATATTGGAGCGTGCCAAACCGTTGCAAACCAGTGCCGCCCTCTGCACCGAATCGACAGCATTTAGCAGCTCCTCTGGGTTCGTGAAACGTTGCATTTTGTTGCAACCGAAGCCAAACTCAAGGATCTGTAAACGATGATATTAGCTAGTGAACTGCTAAGGCACACCCCCGACACTCACCGGCATGGGCAGACTCTTGAACTTGGTGGCGATGACTACGAAGACGGGCAAGGCGACGGAATCGTCTCCATTCCTGTTGGCACAGTCCACATCCTGGCAATGCACGATGCGCAGCATGCAGTTGTTCCTTGGAAACAGCTCCACCAGATGGTTGACTATGTGCTTCTGCAGCAGCGAGATGCCCACGTAGCGTCCACCATTCCTGAAATCGTTGGATTCGATACAGATTCAACATATTTTTGAGGATGCGTATTTCTTTAAGACTTCTCCTACCGCATAGTGCGTAATATTTCCTTGAAATAGCGCTCCACAATCGCATTCGTTTCCACGTCATCATTGACAAAGAGCGCATCCAGAGTGCCCTTATCCAAGGCCACCGAGAAACTCTCATCCGGGAAGCTCATCTCGGTGGCGTCCATCTGAAGGAACTTCATGTCGGGTCGACTGCCTTGATTCAGTGCAGTCATTTTCTTAATGGCAACCGGTGAGATATCAATATTGGTAATGTTCCTAGATTTGATACATATGTATGTATGAATATGGAAATAATGTTTCCTTTTTTGGTTTGGAACTTACCGAAATCCCGCATCGTACATATCCATGCTTAGCTTGGAGTTGCCGCAGCCAAGCATTAAGATTTTATCGGCTGTTTTTACATATTTGTGTATTTGATCGCACAGTTCCAAGTATTCGCCATACCTTCAACACACAGAATGAAACATCAACTCCTCTCATTAATCACTCTCAATTTCATCGTGTAAACGTTTTATGAATGCGCTTGACCGGCAAACGCAATAAAACGCAATGCAAAGACAAACACAACAACAACGTCGTGAACACATGTTTGGCAGCTCATGTGTGGAACTCATACCATTCGAATGCTTTTTCACCGCGTTTCTTGAAGAATTCGTTCCAGTAGTCCGCCTGACCGAATTCCTCCCTCGTCCTGGGCAATAAATTCATATTTTAACACCAACTATTGAACGAAAAACGTAAGCTTAATTGGTTTGCTTTAATGGACGCGCAAAAACCATCTGATGCTAGACCAATGTTGTGAAATAATGTACTAAATGTGGCCAAAGTTTTCGCTAGTCTGTAAAAAATACCACACGTTATCGATAATCATCGTTAGAAAATGGCGCGCTTCCAAGAAGCGATAGTTTATTTTAAAAGCAATTAACTGACGATTTGATGAATTAATACACATTTTAATCGTTATGCATTTATGTTTTAGTTTTGTTTTTTTTATTCTGCACATACATTTACTGACTGACTGACTTGACATACATACTAATTCATATATTTGCTTAGACTTTTATGGTTTATCGTCTTCACATTGTTTATTTTTGTTGTATTTCCTTCGTTTTGTAATTATATTGTTTGCTATTATTTGCCCAAGAACTCTATTTATTTAAAACGGATTCCTTTTATACATATAGTTTTGAATTCACTGTTCGCTGTTGAAAGAGCCAGCAGTTATTGTATGTTTTTGGAAAATTGCAAATAGCTTTAAAAAGTGCATTAAGTGAAAACGAATTCAATTTGTAAAAGAATTAAAAATCTAAAGGAATAGCCAAATTGTTCAGTTATTCTAATAGTTTACTTGAATGTACATATATGCTTGAATTCTTGTTTGGAGCTCTTTCAACATTTTGTAGACTCGAATCGGGCGTTCGACTTTTGGGCCATATTCTCGAGTTTATTGTTATATAAATTGTTTTTACATTCAACTACATCGACATTCAATTTCGGGATACATATCTAAATTTATTATATTTATAGTTTTGATGATTCGTAATGCGTTTTTTTAAGGTAATTTTATTCCACTAGGTATTTGTAATGCCCATTGAACTTTTCTTTCATTAGCTTTGAGTTGATCAGTTTTTGAATGTTGATCAACTGGACGACAGACGCCTCAATTTGCACTATGCTTCTCTCATACACAGAGTTATTGTTTTTCCTCTCTATTATAATTATTAGTTTTTAACGATATGTTGGTATACAAACTTTTGAAATACCCTGACTAATTTTTAGGGAGTTGTAGCGTTTCTTTTTATTTATATTTTCCTTTTTATTTTCATTTTCAATTTGTTAATTTAATTTTGTCTGAGCACTTGGCCAATTCAGTTTGCCACATTTGAATATTGTTGAACAGATGGGAGATTTCAGTGAGAAATTAAATTGAAAATTAGTTGGAGAAAATGTGGAGAAAGTTGGGGGAAGGCCCTAGAGAGACGGAACCATAGACACTGAAAGCTTCAATTCTTCTTTTTTTTTTTTTGTATTATTATTTAATTTTAAGTTAAGTTATTCAGGCAGCAGGCAGGTTCAAGAAACTCCACAAATCCCAGTTGATTTCGAGGCGAAATTGTTGGCGATTTTGGAATTGAGAACATGCCCGTAATTTCAGTTGTTGTTGTTGTTGGGCATGGTTTAGAGCGTGGGGGGGGGGAGGAGAAGAGAGGGGTATATCGTTTCTAGCTTTATTCAATGTGGCACATTCAAAGGACAGGCTAACACACACACACACACGCACACACACACACTCTCACTCACACATATACAATCACATCTCTAAAATAGCTCTATCTCACTCACACACACGCACATACACTCTCTCTTACTCACACACACACATACTACTTGAATGGAAACTAGTTTCGTTTTGTTGCGTCTGAATGAAAATCCTAACTAAAATCGTAACTAAGATTCGCTGCATCCTCTTCTTCGTCTTCCACTTCGACTGCATCGTCTTCGTCTCCGTCTCCTTCTCCTAGTTCTATTGGCCCAACTTCGCCGGGCTGAGCACCAGCTCCGGCTCGAATTTGCTGGGCACTTGTAACGCCGTCGACGTCGCCGTCATCGTCGTCGTTGGTGGCGTCGACGCCAGCAGCGTGCTGTGTCCACGTCCTAATGTGGCGCTGGCGGATGACGGCTGGGATCTGTGCTCCATGCTGATGCCAAAGAGGCTCGTTGATGCACTGCCGGAGGAGTTGGAGACGGAGGCGGAGGCGGAAGTGGCACGCGTTGCCGTCAATGGCTGCAATATGCTCAGACTTGTGGTGGCCATGCCCTGCGGCTCCAGCACCTGCCCGGGTATATGCGCCAGGGCAGTGACCGTTGCTGTGCTTGTCGTTGCTCCCGTTCCCGTTCCAGTTCCCGCTCCCACTCCCACCATTCCTGCAGCAGCTGTTGTTGGCGGCGCTGGCAACGGCAGCAGACTAATCGTTGTCGTTGTGCTGGGCATGCTCAGGGGCGTGGCACTGAGACGACTGGCTGGCATGCCATAGACGGAGCTCGAACCGGTTAATGTCATGCCCAGCGGACCGCGCACGGTGGCTGCCGCGGAATAGGTATGCGGTTGCGCTGGCGGCAGATCATAGCTGGTCGGATGCGACTGTGAGCTGGTCAAGCGTGTGGTGTAGCTGCTGCTGCTGCTGCTGGTGGGCGTTGTTGTTGTCTTGGGCGTGGCGCCCGTGGAGATGCCCGGCCGTTGGGCATTGGCCGCCGTTTGGCTTTTGAGGCGTGGTATCGCGCCGGTGCTGCAGCTGCTCGGCAATGTTGCGGGCGCAGGGGCAGGAGCAGGGTCAGAATCAGAGGCAGGTGCTGGTGCAGTGGTTGCCACCGCTGCGTCCATTAGACAGGTTTCCTCGACGACAACAATGCCATCCAGTGAATCTCGTACGGTGGAGGAGGACGATAGCGATTGTGATTGTTCCGGTTGTTGTTGTGGTTGTTGTTGCTGTTGTTGTTGTTGTTGTTGTCGTAGGGCGACACGTTGGCGCAGCAGTTTGTTGTTGTTGTTGCTGTTGTTGGGTTTCTCATCTACGGTGCTCAGGGTTGTTGTGGCTTTGGTGGTACTACTCGTAACGGCAGTTGTAGTTGTTGTTGTTGTTGTTGTACGTTTGGCTAGCTGCTGCTCCCGCTCCGTGTCCCTCTCCCGCTCCAACTCTCTCTCTGTATCCCTCTCCCGCAGCTGATGCCTCTCCTGCTCCTCATCGCTCATCTCGCACATGTTGAGCGCCGTCTGTAGCTTCTTCATCTCCAGCGGCGCATCAACTACGAAAACAAAAATAACCAATTGAAAAAAATGAAGTCTACTTTTAGGCGCCAAGTCGTCATTTACCGGCCATGTGATCCATGCTGTCGGGCTCGTTAATGATGGGCACCACTCGATTGATGGCCGTGCGCTGCTCGTTCTGCATGAAGAGCGAGGTGGTGGCTATCTGACGCAGTGCCTCCATGCCCTCATTCAGCATCTTGCTCTGACTGCGCTTGTGTGCAATGGGATACTTTGGCTGAGATTGAGAGATTGAGAGGTTCAATGAGCTATTGAGGTTAGGGTTAGAGGGGAGGCGGCTCACCTGCATTGTGGGTCCTCGCGCTATGGAGACACGCTTGCTCTCGTTGCGCAGCAAGGATGTGGTGTGATCCGCATCGATCTTGTTGCCATTTTTCTTGCGCGTCTTCTTGCTAGATGAGATGCAGTGTGATGGACAGATGCAGAACAGAATGCGTAAAATGCAACAGATCAGACCCAATCCTACATAGATATAGTGGAAGAAGAAGATATGATGAGTTTCAGAAAATCTTCACATATTTAGATAGTTGGTATATTGCCTATGAGGGAGGGCCCTATAAGTCTTAGCTCCACTGTTTTAAAACCCTTCTCGCCGGTGCCGACAAATGCAATGACCAGACCCAATGCGACCGTGCCCAGACCCACATAGAGGAAGGCATTCGCAAAGGTCGACGGTCCACGTAGTACGCCCAGGAAATCCTCATCGTCCGACGATCCACCCAATGAGGCATCTTGTATCTGTCCAGGCGAAATTACAAATTCCATTAAAAATCAACTTGAGATCCCAAATATGCAAATGCAGCAGGAATATACTGTTATTTCTCAAGAAATTTTTATTTAGGATATATGATATAATCTCATATATGATTCTAGCGGAATTCTTGCTGCATTTGTGTAAACTGAGATTTGGAAAGCAAGGAGTGGGGAAGAGGGGTTCTTCATGAAAGTAATACAAATTTTTTAATTTATTTTCAACAATATTTTTTTGTAGGTTGTAGATTGATTGTAATTATAATAACGATAATAATGATATATGAGTTTTATCTTCTTGGAAGATGTATGGAAATAAATGTTTTCATTTTTCGCTATTTTCAAAATTAATCAAGATGTTGAAAAATTGTCTATTACTTATGTACTTCATTATAATAATAAGTATGTAAATGTGTGTAAAATATAAAAGAAATTGATTACTTATTTGCTTTCAATTTATAGATGGATTTCTTAATATTATTATTTGGGTTAATTATTTTGTTATATAGCATTATATATTCCTGCGCCACCTAACAGATCGAATGCGCTGAACATTGCTTAAAGAAAGAGATATATGCGAGGGGTGCTCGAAAAATAAGAAAATGTGCAATTGGAAGATATGAGGAAAATTTATACTGACTTGGTATTTTTTTTTTTTGTGTGTGAAGATTTTGCAGGTGTCATATTGATGTGTGTTATACGATTGTTATACGATAGTCATACAGTTATACGGTATATGTACAAAGCAGCGCTAGGTGTATGTGGGACAGGAAGGGTAGGTGTTTGGGGGGGGGATGGGGAGTGTTGGCAACTCTACGTGGGCAACTTACTCGATTACGCTTCACCCAGCGTCGATGGCAGGTCGCCTGTTGCTGCTGTTGCTCCTGTACGCTGCAGCGGCGGCCACGTTCCAGCCAAGCGGCGCGTCCCTGAGCACACTATTTTTTATTACGTATGTATACGTGTGTGTGTGTGTGAGTGTGTGTTAGTGTGTGTCAGAGATGTGCCAGGTTGACACGATAGATCGCACGCACCAGCAGTTGGCGTATCGATAACACACAATATCAATACCAATATCGATAGCAGCGATGACGATGAAGTTGGCGCAGTTGAACGCAGACGCAGACGTAGACGTTGATGACGACAGACACGCACGCGCGCACACACATAGGAGGAAGCGTATGTATGCGTGTGTGAGTGCATTGGTGTTTGGATTGGTTGTTGTTGGTGTTGGGGAGAGCAAATGCATAGAAAATATATATATACAATTACTGTGATTAGTTTTATGGTGTTGACATTGCTTTCAGGTGTTGCATTATCATCATCTTCTTCTTCTTCTTCAGAATCAACATAATTAAGACTATATCAAGTATATATATAATTATAACATATTTCATAAGCATACAACAGAAAAGTAAATACACATAATATATGTATACGAAGATATATAAATATATAGATATAAGTTTAAAGATATATAAGAATAGTTACAGTATATAGAAAGTACAACTCATATCACAAGAAATTCAACGTCTAATGCAAAAGCAATGAAATTTCGAAATATTTTATATTGAAAATCTTGAATTCAAAAAAAAAAAAACAGATATTTTTGTTAATACTCTTTTCTTGTGGTTACTTGTAATTATTATTTTCAAAGAATCTCCATTAAATTACAACAACAACATTAAAGGCATAAGTTGAATAATACTTGGCAGCCAATTACAAAGATTTGCTTCCAACTCGGAGCTCTTTTTTCTTTTTTTGCTTTTTCGGTTAGTAAAGACATAAAAAAACACACATCAAGTTGAAGACAGTTAAAGATATAGAGAGAAACAGTTAAGGTTAAGGAAACGGAAACGGAAAATGAGGAAACACAACGTCTAAGGTGGATAAAGAAAAATGGGTTACAGTAAAAAAAAATTAAATGGAAATAGAGTTTTGAGTTAAGAACACACAGCAAGACACACAACAAATTCAATATTACATTCCAGAAAATTATAGGGTATTAAAAATTCGTAAGCAAACACGAAACTTGCTCATGCAAGTCAATTGGTAAAAAAGCTCGCAGAGTTTTCCAAGGGGAAAATTATACACCAAGATCAGAGCAGAAGAGAACAATCATGCAAGTAGGTTAAGTTAAGATAATATATAGCATATAACCCCAGTTTAATTTCCTTAATAATTCAAATATGTTTTCTGAACATTTTTCAATGAAAACCTTTCCTTTCAAGAGAACAATAAAACAATTTTTAAATTATATTTAAAATTTTGTTACGTATAGAAAATGAAGATATAATCAATATAAAAATGTTGTATTTCTTAAATGAAATCGTTTTATTATTAGAAAAATAAGAAATTGTTAAAAATTCTTTAGTTGAACTGTCCATATTTTCAAAAAAGAATTTATCAACCACTGTGCCTAGTATGGGAACACGTAATATGGGATATTTGTGGTATACAAATGTATATGTATCTATTTTTTTTCTTGTAATATTTATTTACTTTTGTAAAGTAAACTTTCCTCAAATCAGACAAACAAAAAGTCAATGCCATTTTCACTGACATACACATATATATATGTATATATATCTATATATATAAATAGAGAGGAGGAGAGGAAGTGGGGCACACCCAGTCAGTTAGATATAGACCTACATTTCGACATTGTAACGGTTCGTCAGCGAGTTGCGATTCCGCTTAAGTCATGACAGTGGAAGAGACACAGACCTAAAGCGACCTCTGGTGCCACAAACTGTAGTTACATACATACATACATACATATGCATGTATGTATGTATTGTAGATACTCCATATACATATTAACAAGGCATTGCCACTAAGCCAGCTACTAAATATGCTGCGTGTTGGTAATCAGGCAAATAAAATGACACACAACTAGCAAAGAGAGAGAGAGAGAGAGAGAGAGAGAGAGAGACAGAGAGAGAGAGACAGAGAGAGTGCAGTAGAGAAAGAGAAGCAGCGAGAGAAGAGAAGAGAAGAGAAGAGAGAGAGAGACATATTAGGTGAGTAATAGTGTCTGTTTCATATACATACATACAGCAACTAGAGTTATCTCTAGTAGAGCGGTATTTAGTATATTTTATATATATGTATAGTATATATATTATATATAGGATATAGTATTCAGGTTTAGTCCGTGAAAGTCTAGCCGAAGTTCCGCACATTTTTCTAGCTTGTTTTTCGGTTCTGTTTCTGTTTCTGTTTCTGGTTTCGTTTGAATTTCGTGTGCGAAATCGCAGACACGTGGAATCGGAAGGTGGCGAAGGCGGTGGAGGCGGTTTTCTTCGTGTAAGCTATCGATCGGCACACACACACACACACACACGCACACACACACATAGCTGTACAATGTTGCCCTTGACGCGCTTTCTTGTTGCTTTTGCTGTTGTTTTAGTTGTTGTTGTTGTTAGGTGTAATCAACAATTTGCGACGCTGATTGACGAATGACGAACTCGCCACGCATTCACGCAGCCCAAGGGTCGTTGGTGGTAGGGGTAGTCGAAGGGGAAAGGTGGGTTTACATTCAGTGAGAATTTGTAAACAAAATATTGCTGTTTCAGTTCACAATCGACTGCTGTTGTTGTTGTTGTTGTGGCAGGTGTTCTCAGTTTTGTTTGCATTGCCATTGCCCCCAATACGAATGCGAAAATTACCCTCAACTCGATTATAATTTGCGCATGTTTTGCCTTCGAGGCCCACAAATATAATTAATATAATTCACATTATTATTATTAAGGTTGAGCTGCGACTCATCCAAGCTACACATTCTAAATTTATAATCTATTAAAGTAATTCTTCCACTTTTCGTCCTCTTGAGTTTTCTGCAAAGTTCATCACGCCAGCTCTAGATTAAACTTTCACCTTTTTTGGCTTATGGCAGCTATAACGCCACTAATCGCTATATCACAAAAACAGTTTGTTTTCATATTCTTCCTCTTTTTACTTTTTGGCTATTTCTATGTACAGCAACAAATTCTTCCACTACGCTTATTTACTTAGCTCTTAACTTTCGCTCAATTTTTGCCATCTTTTTTTTTTTTGCAGCTCACGCAATGTTGTAGAAAAAAAAGCCCTCTAAATTTGCACTTAATTTTTTTTTTTGCCACCAACATTCATTTTTATTTTGGTTTAGGTATTTTTTTGTTGTTGTTGTAACTGTTGTTCTTGTTGTTGGGTGGGCGGGTGACAAAACGCTAATGAACTGTGCGCACGAAAGCCAAGGGCACTTGCCCTAAAAAGTATGCTACACGATTCTTTTTATGGCAAATCGAAGCACGCCAAACATACCACACTGCACAATATGGTCACCCCCCCCCAAATATTACTTAACTTGAATTTAATGCAAGTAGTTTTTCAGCTGCTCTCGTTGAACTGCAAATATGTGTTTTTATTTTGCCATTTTGCTATTAAAAAACATCTAATCAATATGCCATGCGAGTTGTGCGAAGTTTTTTGGCAGCAGAAAGAATGTTAAGTGGGTTTTTCTTAAGTTAAGGCTATATATTGGAATTATATACCATCGAAGTTCTATATGATTAAGGCTTATAGTTTCGTTAAAGGTTTTAATTTGATTTTGTTTATTGATCATATCATGGTTTGCCGAAAATTATCCTAGTTGAAGAAAACTTTTATGGCACGTTTTGAGTTTGAAAATAGCCACTATATTTAATTACAAAAACTTAAATCGAATTTTCAAAATTGATAATGTAGCTAAATATTTCCTTTCTATTCTGCTTTTATATTCAATTTTTGATATGATATAATTTATACAAATAAAATTAGGAAACTAATTTATCTTCATTTAATTATTGCCACAAATAAAAACTTTTCTTACAAGAAATTTATGATATATTCCTTTAAAATATGTTCCGATTGAAGTCTAATATATTCATTTAACATCAAACATTTCCTGTTCCATAACTTGACTTGGATTAAATTGTCGCTCATTAAACACATCTACATCCCCATCAACATGTCCAGTCTGGAGTTCATTTAATAATTATAATTAGCTGGCAATTTGGGATTTGGGATCTGGTTTCCCTCCACCCCCTATTCACCCACTTAGATTGCGCCCATTGATTTCTTGCATAATAATAATAAATTGTTTTGTGGCGCCGCAAATTAACATGTTCAAATGTGGCATTGTTTTGTTGCAGGAAATCAAGGAAAACACGACACAACTCGACAATAATTTATTGTTGGGACTTATTGATTGTTGCAACTGTTTGCTGTTTGCCGTGTTAACTTGGCCCAAGTACACGCACAACAAACAGGAATTAGGCCTAATTATAGCACACGCATAAATAAATCAATTCCGGCAATGGCAATTTATCGAAACTTATCGAAATTTATCGAAATTCAAGTGAAATTAAATTCTCTGTCGTGAATCCAATTGATGTTGAATCTGTAGCTGAAAAGTGCGGCATACAGGTGGCAAGTGGCATGAAAGAGTACTTGATATGCGCTGCCTAATGAAAAATGCAGCTGCAACCTGCAACAGACGCTGCTGCTGCGACGGTGACGGTGGCAGCTGCCACACATACACTTGCCGCATACCAACAGAAACAAAAAAAAAGAAAACCGAAAGAAAAAATCGTAATGGCGCTTAGACAATGCAGTCGACTGAACAGGCAAACACAATGAGTGCCAGCAAAAGAGAGAAACTGAAAGTGAGAGGCAGAAAGAGAGTGAGAGAGAGAGAGAAAGAGAGAGTGTGTCAGATAGAGATAGAGACAGACAATGCTGTGTGTTCCGAGACAGTGAAGCTGCTGTTGCCTAGCTGCCATTCAGGGACAGCTACACTCAGTTCCACTCAGAGACTCACAGTCACATTCTCCATCTCTTTCTCCTTTCTCTATCTCCATCTCTGTCTCGGCTGGGATTTCTGTCGCTGGCAGAGAGACATTACAGGCAATTTCACTAAATGACACTGAACGTGTTGCAGCTGCCCCCTGCTGCCCCTCTCCCGCCCTAGTTGCAGCAACACTTCCTGCCCAGCTGAAGAGAGAGATAGCGGTAGATAGTGAGTGAAAGAGAGAGAGAGAGAGTGCTGCCATTGAGCTGCAACCGCGTGTGGATGCTTCCTTTGTTTTTACTTGTTATTTTTGCCTCTATTTTTTTGTAGTATTTTTCACTAGTCTTAGCCCTGTGGCAAAAAAGCCTCAAGGTGTTCGCCGGAGGCTGTCGAAGCACCCGGGGGTGCAAAGGGGGTGCAAGGGGTTGAAGACCTAGGAGCGGAGGCTTTGCAGTAAATTTGGTATACAAATCAGCATTAAATAGAGCCTCGACTCGTGGCACAACCTTCAGTAGGTTCATTAGGGCCAATAATGCCGCTTGGCCACTTCAAAAGGCCAACGGCAACCGCAGCATGCCACAAACTGAATCCTCCAATATATATAGTATATGCATCTTGTATATCATATATGTATATAGAGAGAAATATTTCAAGTTGGGCACGAAGAATGTGCTGAAAATTTATTGACAATTTCTGTGGCGCAATTCGCACATTTATCCTGGACTTGAAGGAAGTAGAAGGAAGCTTCAAATGGAATTGAAATGCAATTCAAGTGCTTAAGATGCAACACATGAGACACTAATAGAAAGAGAGAGAACGATAGAGAGAGAGAGAGAGAAAGATATGAAGAGCAAGAATGAGAGAAAAAGAGAGTCACGAATACTCGCATTTTAGTATAAATTTCTATTGAAATATATCATATATGGAATTCAAAATAATATATAATTACATATATCTTTCTAACCCAGATATCTGAATTCTCATATATAGTGAAAGTATTGAAAACTTCTCATTTTAAAAAACTTGGTATTTTTCGAGACATCAAATAAAATGCTTTTAGGATGACTTTATTTAGAATATCAAGCAAATACATATATAGTATATAAATTGCTTCGATAAAATCGGTTTAAAAAGAAACGTTTACTTTGGAAATTGTTTAAATTATTTCCTTCCGCTGATTTAGGCCAATTTCAACAAAGGGATAATCAAATTATACCCTGCATACAAAATTACAGGGTGTGAAATCTCCCCTATACCCTAAAGATACCATCACTACGAGGTATGCAAGGAACAAACTCCAAGAAAGTATGGAGAAAAGATAGTAAAGCAGCAACAGAGCTATAAAGAGTTTAAAGAAGAGAGAACTAGAGTGAGAGAGAGGGAGAAGGAGAAGGAAAGAGAGGTGAATCTGTAGCAACTGTAATGGTAACCACAAAAAAGAGAAAGTGGCAAAAGAAAAGTTCAGCGATGGAGGCGACGCCGTTTCTATAATGAAATCGGAAACGGAATTGGAATTGGACGAGCGGCTGAAAGTCTGCAGAGACTGAGAGAAAGAAAGAGAGAGACAGACAGAGAGGAAGAGAGACGCGGAGTGAGAAAGAAATGGATAGAGAGAGAGAGAGAGAGAGAGAGAGCGAGAGAGAGACAGAGATAGTAAGAGGCTAGCGACTAAACCATGAACACCGCACATTAAAGTCATTTTGTGGCTAAATACATACCACACACACACATACACACGCAAGTCAAGAACTATATATGAGTGTAGGTGTATGTGTGTGTGTGTGTGTGTGTGCGTTGAGTTGTTTCTGGCTGGACGCACAGAGCGTTCGCTGCAGCGGAAGTCAACGTTTCGTTTCGTTTTGTTTTGTGTTGATTCTTTGTGATTTTTGCTTTGCTTTCACTAGTTTCCTTTTATTTTTTTTGGTCAGCTTTTCCTTTTCCGGCCGTGAAAGTCGCTCAGAGTTTCTTCTTTTTTCCAAATGAAAATGTCAAACGGTCGAAATGTTGTGCTAATTGAACGCGGTGCCCCAAATCACAATCAGCAATATAATAATAATAAAGCCTGCACTCCAACTGCTATATCCACACACATAAATCAACTCAGCACAGAACTAGAGGAAGAGAAAGAGAGAGATAGAGAGAGTGAGAGGGAGGGAGAGAGTGGCAAGCGCAGCGCTGAAAAATATGCTACATAATTTGCGCGCAATAAAATTTTTAAAAGTGCTGCGCCAAGCACTAAAACTCAACTCAACTGGACTCGAGAGTTGCTCTACAGCACACGGAAATGGGTATACACGACTAGGAGTTACCCTATAGCAGCATAAATCCCACTTCCAGCAAAAAACCATTAATAAAAATAACATTTTTTGCAAAGTTTAGAAATTTTCAGTAGATTTGGCATACCCCTTGTGGAACTCTACAGTACAGGGTATGCGCAATTGCATAGCACGGATTCAGTGTGTTATTTCGGTTCCATTTGATTGCCGTCGAGTGCAGTTGGCAATGCCAGAGTCAAAGGAAATGGCCTGAAACTTGCTAAAAACTTTTCGTTTGTTTGACAGAAAATAAAAAGTAGAAACCCAAAACAAAAATAACAAGAAAATGAGTAAAAATGAAACCTGCAAGGAAACCCAGTTAAAGTTGCAGTATGTCTTAAGAGCATTATTAAATTGATTAATATACATAGTTAACTACTTACTTGGTATCGGAATAAACATATAATTGTAAAGTAATTTGAAAGACGAAGATTTACAGGCGCGAGTGAGAAGAATATCAGCGAAAACTTTGTTGTTGAGAGTGAAGAGTGTGTGAAGAGTGTAGAGAGTCGGGGTTTTGCTGATGGAAGACTGGAGCTCAAGCTACGCCTCACCTAGCATGGGCACTACAGAACTAGACCTAGACCTAGACCTACACATAGAAGATATATCTATCTCCTCTTAACCATAATTCCCTTAAACTATTTCAAGCAGACGTTCGCCATAACCAGAAATGTTAATCAATAGTTGATTGTTAGTAAGTGCAGAGATTTATTTTGGAGAGTTTTTTTTTTCTTTTTTAGTAGCAGCTTGCATAGGTTGGCAGCCCCAGACAGCGCTGCCAACCTGTTTGGACTCTCACATGCAGTCCAAAAGCCTGGGCCAGTTGTGAGAAAGCAAGAAGAAAATGCAAACGGAAAATGTAAATTGTTTATAATAATTAAGCGCATGCGAGAAAAGAGATAAAGTAATGCTGAGTAATAGAGCAAAAGTGGCAACAAGAGATGGAGACATGTTAAAGCAACAAGAATGAGCGCAAGCCAATGCAACATGCAAAAGAGAATATATTTTTTTGAGATATTTTTTTCTTTTTTCCACTGTTTTTTCGTTTTTATTTTAGATTTTCGCTTTCATTTGTTGAAAATTATACTATACTATATACGTAAATACGATATATAGCTGTAGCCTAACGATACTTTCACGCACACACATACACAGACACATACACACACACAGCCAGACAGACAGTTAGACAGGCAGTCTAAGCCTAGGCACGCTACAAAATTCTTGGGCCACAGCACAGAGCAGAGATTTAGAGAGTAACAGAGAGAGAGAGAGAGAGAGAGATTAGTTAGAGAAAGATGTACAGCGAGAGCGTGACATACACATAATATAATATAGAGAGACAGACAGAGATAGAGAGAGAGACAGAGAGATAAGACACCAATAGTAGTTTATTAAATGCTTTAGAAACGTTAACAAATTTTGACTGTACCTAAGATTATCTGTTTCTTTGCGTTTTGGAATTTCAGTTTTTTGGTTTGTGGCAAAGCGCGTTGCATACTTGGGTATAAATTTTTTTGTTTTCTGGTATACTATATGCGTGAATATCTTTTGATATTCTGGTTTCTGATTGTGTGTGGGAGCGATAGAGAGACACAGAGAAAGAAAGAGAGAGTGAGAGCGGATGATAAATTGTAATTTGATGTCGCGTACCTGCGTTGAGAAAAAGAAACATACAAAATTAACAGTAAGAGTGTTAAGTGTAAGTGTATTTGTGTGTGTGTAAAGGTGTGTGTTAACATATATATATGTATTTTTTTTTTTTGCTTGTTAAATTTTGTTGGTGCGTGCTTCGAATATACTCGATATACGTTTAAGGAGCAAGAGAAAAAGGCTGAGAAAAACATAGAAGAAAACGATAAGCAATTTGTTCTGAGCGTACGTGTGTGTCTCATCGTGTATATGTCTGAATAAAAGTGTGTGTGTGTGTGTAAAAGAAAAGCTTAATAATGAGCATAAAGCGCAAGTTTTTTCTATATTCATATTTTGTTTTTTTTTTTCATTCTGTATGCTTGGATCATTTGAAATGTCTATGGGAATGTAAAAATGTGAGTGAGGTTCATTTAAACGCTGCCCCAAAAAGTATGCTTTAAAATTGCTGAGAAATGGTTTCCGCGAGCAAAGAGAGTATTCAACATACATATATTTTCTTCTTGCAAATCTTAAACAATTTTGTGGGGAACTCAACTCAAATATATATTAAGGAAACTGAAGATGGGATTAAAGTACTTTGGTTTCTTAAGACCTTAAATTGATTCGCTAAAAATAATTTGTACAATTTGTTGTTATTGGGCTGGCAAAGCTCAAAGAACTCAACGAATTTTCTAAACTACTATGAACAATATTGTTATAAATAATAGTTATTTATATGTATTTGTTTTGTTGTTTTTTTATTGTTATTGTAATTGTTGTTGTTGGTTATAGTAGGCCAGCTGAGACTTACCCAGAGTGCTGTAATTTGGGTAAATAATTGTCAACTTACAGTTTCCCCTAACTTTAGTTTTTTACATATAAAACAAAACAAAAAAAAACATCTCCCCGATTCCCAAAAACCCACCGTACGTAGATTATCAATAGTATTTTTGAAATTTTCTTCATTCTTGTTGTTGTATTTCTTTTTAGTTTTCAGCGCTTGCTTCAACTTGTGAATGTTCCACAAAAAAATAAGTAATATTCATAGACTAGTTTCGAGTTGAGCCGAAATTAAAATTTGCATTTCAATTTGGGGCCAAAAAAAAAAAGTTGAATGTTTTCGCTTTGACTTGACTTCGAAGGAAGTCAAAGGAAAATCTGTCATATATGTATGCATTTTGTTACTTTTTTGGTAAAACATTCAAATTAGCTGAGCTTTCCATTTTGGTTTTGTTGTTTTTGTTGGATTTGTGGAACAAATTTCGCAATTGAATCAAGTTGAGCTCCTAGATCGAAAACGGGAATGAGAGGCAAGTAAGCTTTACAGAATCATTTTGGGAAAACTTGATACCATTTTCATAATTATTCTTTGTTTAAATGTATAGATATTTGAATATTTTCAGTTTTTTTTCTTCTTTTTTTTTTGATTATTTAGTGTTTTTGTATTTGTGGTGTGTTTGGTGGATTGTTCTGGTTGTTAGTTAATGTTTGCATACTTTCTTTTAGTTTATTCCATTTGGTTTGTTGATTGTGTGAGTGTTTTGTGTTTAGGTTCTTCTCTTTGTTCTTTCTGGGATGACTACAAATCAGAAAATCAGAAACTGAAAGCGGCTAAAGATGAATCCGAAAACAAATCAAACTTAAATTATTCAATTAGCCAATGAAATCATAAATTCAATTTCACAATTTCACATGCGACACACAAAATATTCTCTGTGAATGGATAAACTTGTTGAGTTTTGACCCAATATTGAAATATGCGAATATCCTGTCGACTGATGTCCTTGTTCCTAATTAAGCGTCGCATCATTTGCATGCGTTAATTAAACTGTGTATTTATTTATAATACTTGTGAATATACATCAACATTGCTAATTATGCAAAACTGAAGACTATATTATGTTATTTTATTTATTATAATATTTAGCTGACTGGAATGTGATTCATTAGGGAATAATATCTTTTAAGTACTGTGTGTATATATATTATTTTGTTGGTAGTTTAATTTATTGTTCATTTCATTTTCAAAAAGTTTAATTTTTTCTCTTTCACTGTTATTCTAGTGCATTTTTTGTTGTATGTACTTGATTTATTTCAATATTAATGTTAAACATGTTTCTTTTTTTAAATTTCAATGGTCTAAAAAGTTTTAAAATTTCTTTTTATTTCCTTTCAAATATTTTGTGTGCGCAATTTATGTTTTTAGAATTATTAAACCAAAAATCTATATATTTCTATGCAAATGTTTGCCTGGGTGTGTGTGTATGGGGGTATGTGAGTGTATCTATCTATATATGTATGTACGTGTTTGTAGTTGTTGAGGTAATGTTATGTTAATGGCATGAGAGTTAACAGAGTCTGCGATTACAGCTGCTGGCACGTGTGTGACTAGAGTTAAGTTGGCAGCGCCTGCAGTTAAAGTCGTTTGCTTCGCTCTCTATACGTAATCAAAGGCAAAGAGAGCACGACTCGGAAAGAGAGAAAGTGTGTGACTGAGAGTGTATTAGCGATTGGGAGAGGGGGGTATACACTGTACTGTTAACGCAGGTCGTTCAAATCAAAGCAATGAAAATGCCTGTAAATATTCAATGCAATTTGTGCTGCTTCTTCTTGTAGTTGTACCTGTTCTGCTTTTGTTTTGTTTTGTAGTGTTTGTTTTCTGTTTTCCTTAAGCATTGTCTGTCCCTTGCTTTGCAGTTTATAAAATATTTAAAATACTTTATTGGCTTTGCTCGGCATAATCAAAAAATGGCCAAAAGGGGGGGCACAAACACAGCACCAAAGCAAAGTATTTTAAATATTTCATATGCAAATGCGTAGCGAGACAACAACAACAATAACACATACATATATGTATATTTAATAAAAAAACAGAAAAACTAATGAAAATGCAGTCAAAGTACACTGACAAAAATCTATGTTGAGTTAAACAATATAACTTGTTATAGTTTGTAATTTTTATTTTTATTTGTTTTTGGTCAAATGCGATGAATTTATTTACAGGCATTTTCATTTGTACTTTCAAAATAACAACCAACTGCTAGACGGCAACGTAAACGTAACGTAAACGTAAACGGCACAACGTTATTGGGCTTTACTGTTGTTTGCGTTTGCGGCAATTACGTAAGTGTTCATTACGTTGCACAGAAAAAAAAACAACAAAATCAAATAGAAACGAAAAATTAAACAGCAAAAAAAAGGGGATTTCTTTTCATTTCACTTTTGTCGAGGCGGAGTGGGTGTGTGGGTCACATTTTCATGAATGGGAAATGGTTTTTCATTTTTTTAAGGTTTTTCTTTTGCAGTTGTCACTTACTTCCGGCGGTGGCGGCGGCGGCTCCGGCTGTGGCGCCGGTGGCGTTGTTACGTATGTGTTTTTCTAGTTTATAATAATTACAATAAAAAAAAAAGAAGAAGAGTTACGTAAACGTAATGCGATGATTGATTTACGTTAGCAAAACGCAGCGACAGTTATTTATCGGTGTGTGGTTGTGTGTGTATGTGAAAGTGTCTGTATGTGTATTTGAGAGTGTAAAGAGAGAGAGCGAGAGAGAGAGAGCGAGAGAGAGAGAGCGAGAGTTAGAGATACAGGAGCGACAGCGCGCCAAAAAGAGACAGAAGACAATGTGTGGGAATACGTAAAAACTAATAGAAAAAACGTAAGGCAATTACGTAACATAAATGATGGCATAGTTTGAAGCGAGTTGTGGAGATCATGAAGTAATGCAACACATTACGTAAGTGGCAACAAGCTGAGACAGAGATTGAGAGAGAGAGAGAGAGAAACAGAGAGACTCAGAGCGATGCAGAGAGCGATAGAGATATGACGTTGAGACAGAGACAGTGATAAGAGTAAGAGATTGCAGCATAGTTCCATAAAGTAACTTTTTGGAGCTATCTTACAAGTGCTTCTGCACTACAACTACAACAAAAAATGTACAGGTGATCATGTGTGTGTGTGTGTGAGTGTATATAGTGAGAGTGTGTGTGTGTGTTTGTTTAGCAAATTGTTTAATGTGCTTTATATATTTGTTATGTTTGTAGTTTGTATTTGATAATTCATAGCTCGTTTTTTTTCTTTAATTTTTTTTTCTTTTATTTTTAATTTTGAGGGTTTCTTATGTGTTTTTTTTTATAATTAATTTGAAAGCGTTTGGCTTGATTGTTTAAGTTTTTTTAGGTGGATTTTATACTACTTGGACTAGTTTAAGGTGCAACGTGTGTGAGTAAAAGAAGGACACATAGACATAGAGAAAGATAGGTAGAGAGTTCTAGAGAGAGAGAGAGAGAGAGAGAGAGCGCAAGAGTTTGTTGAGTGAGACAGCTACACACGTTGTACTCTATTTAGACTGAGAGTGAGAGAGAGAGAGAGAGAGATTTGGAGTGGGGGAGAGAGAGACGGGGCTAAGCGAGTGCAATTTGGAGGCGAAAGTGAGCTTTTTTGCTGGTGGTGTTGGAGGTGGGCGTGGTGGGTGGGGGGGAGTGCATTAGGGCGGGGGAGAGAAAACTACATTTAAAGCTAGCTGTGAGAGAGTGACTTGGGGGTGAAGGTGCCGTGGGGGTGTGTGGAGTGTTAGACAGAGATAGTTTAATAGAGTATTTAGAGTTATTTAGGTAGAGAGTTAAACAAAGATAGTTAGTTAGTTATAGAGAAAGAGAGAGAGATAGTTAGAGAGTAAGCTATTTTTATTAGAGAGGGGGTGGGAGGCTAGATGTGTCTTAGAAGTAGAGCAAAAGCGCTAGAGTTGTTTAGTATTTATTAAATACACATATGTAAGTAGCAGTATTATATATAGTATATATTGTATATAAGTATATATAACTAGTATATCGAGAGTTGAGAAAAAGTTTGGTGAGTTGTAAGCTAATTGTACAGCGCATTAAGTAGTTGGCTGGCAGAGCGCTCAAAACTTGAAATATAAGTATATCTAGGTTTCATATATCGAGTATTATTATCTATTATTATAAAAATATCACTACTAAGAAAGAGAAAGGGACAGAGTTAGAAAACTAGGAAGAGAGACAGAGTGAGAGTGAAAGTTACGTTCCAAAGCGCTATTTTTGAGGGGAGATATTATGGGGAATACGTTTCGCACTCTAGAATTTATAAAACTGTAGATCGAGTTAAAAATTCTCTATATATATATAGCATTGTAAGGCAAGTAAATCCTAGCGTAAGACTTGTGCTTAACCTCTAGGCACACTACTTAAGTAAAAATATTCAAATGCTCTGGGATTTTTCACAAAAATCATAATGGAGTGTGTCTTGGACTCAAATAGATATAGATAGATAGATAGAGAGAGAGAGAAAGAGGTATATAGAGATAGATAGAGATAGGTATAGATAGTTCGAGTTAAGGATAGTTTAGTATAGAGTTCGTTTGAAGGGTTTCTTTGGAGTATTAATGCTGGGGAATATTTATTTCCATAGTTTATTTATATATAGCATTGTATTTAGGGATTTTTGACTTAGAATTTCATTTTAGAGAGAGAGAGAGAGAGGGGGGGAGAGATTTGCGCTCGTTGTTCATACTATTTTATTGTTGTCATTATTTATCTTTAAGAGAGTGGGTAAATAATTTAACTGGTCTTATTTATATATTAAGTAGTTTGCCTAAAATCTTCACTCTGCGAGAGAGAGAGAAGGAAGAATTGGAGAGATTGAGAGAGACAGAGAGTTGTGATATAAATTAATTATAATTTGTATAGTTTATATATTCTTTTCAATTTCTTTTTCTTTTTTGAATTTGTTGTTGCTTGTATTTTTTTTTTTTTATTTTTTTGTTTTGGAATTATTTTTATACAATATTATTACCCATGACTCAGGTGGATAACGAGGAAATGGAGCTATTTCTTTAGTTGCTACATTACTAGGCAACTCAAGTCTTCCACCTAATTTTCGTAGCTTTCTTCTTCTCGCCACCCGAGATTTCGATCTTAGCATCAATGCGGCCTGCATCTTGTTTTTGTTTTTTGGTTGTTGCTTTTGTAACGGTTAAACGGTAAACGGTAATCGGTAATCGGTTCACGTCAAGCTGTCGAAACGGTTAAGCAGTTCACGTACGAATTATGTAAGCAGAGTCTCTCTGTTACGTTAAGTTGCGTTACGTTACGTAGTGTGTCTGTGTCTGTGTGTGTGCTTTTGTTATGTTGTTGTCGTCTTGTTCAGTACGAAATCAATAGAACGATACAGGTTACGTTTTTTAGGAGCTTAATTACGTCAAACTAAATGTCACGTTAAGAATTCAAGTTGAACTCAAGTTGAACTCAAGTTGAGGAGGAGGTCAATCGAGTTGTCGTTGCATTTTTCGACTCGACTCAACGAATTTCAAACAATATACGTATACGTAATAAAATGAGCGCACGTTCGATTAGGCACAAGGAGGAGGATATTATACAGATAGTAAATATATATATATATATGTATATATATAGTTAGTGTTATATATATATATATATAGATATATTTGGTATATATAGAAGCAAATAGTTGGAGTAGATTGAGTAGATTAATTTGATCTTCTTTTTCTTTTCTTTTCTATTCTTTTCGGTTTGTTGTTTCGCTTTTCAGTGTCTGCTTGTGCTGTGATTGTTGTTGTTATCGTTGTTATCGTTGTTCTTGTTGTTGTTATTGGTGTTAATCTTGTTGGAGTTGTTGTTGTTGTTGTTGAGCTGCGTCTGGGTCTAAGCCCCGGGCGTAGCTGAGTGGCGGGCTGAGGATGTGCTGCGTTGATCGCCAGTGGTCGGCTCTGCTTCGTTAGCTCCGTTACGTCGTTCGTTAGTCGGTTCGTGTCCAGCGTTGAGTCGATAGCTGCTGCTGCTGCTGCTGCTTGCTCCCACGCTGCACTGCTTGCTACGTTGAAAACGCGTTTCGTAATGTCACGTAACGTGACGTTACGTATACGTATACGTTACTTTTGGGTTCTATGGCAATGCGAGAGTTGATTGATTGTTTATCCTTTTCTTTTTGTTGTTGTTTTTGTGGTTGTTGTTGTAATTTTATTTGTTGTTGGAATTGTTACTCGTTACGTGCTGTAACGTAACGTTTAGCTGCGTTTGCTACGTCGCGTTAACGTCACGCAGCTTCGTATTTGTTGGTGATTTCATTTTCGTTTGTATTTTGGCATTGAAGGCTATAAACATTTATTGATTTCTATATATTGACTGACCACCACGCTGGTTAACGTTATGTTACGTTGCGTTATGTCGTATTACGTATTACTATCACGTAACTGCAATTGGTTTATGCATTGGCCTAACTAAGCTACAGCTAATTTGCGTAATTCGTACAAAAAGTTCTCACTACAATTTATGTTTGATCTTTTCAGTTAATTAACAAATTCCATTTAATTCGTTTTCAATTTAATTATTATTAGTTAAAGTTTGCTTATTTTGCATGTAAAATGAATGAAGGCAATGTTTTAATTTTCGTTATTAGTTATCGAATTTATTGTGCAATTAATTTGTTGTCGGATCACATTTGGTGCATTGAAATTGAACCATTATCGTTATTATTGTTATTATTGTTAACAGTAGAAAATATACATATAATTAAAGCTTTCTTTGCCCCTTCCAAAGTTCAACATTCAAACGGTTTTCAATTCATTTTTTAGAATATGCATTTAAATTAGTATTAGTTTTATTTTATTTTTATTTGTTTTTTGTTTATTTTTATAGATCATATCACATATGTTGCAGTTGTTTGTTTTTATCAACTTCTTTTTTTGGATTTTCCTTTTATTTGTTTTCATTAATAGTAACATGAGTCATTACGAAAATTTATGCTGGATATTTGGAATAAAGCTAAGTTTATTTAATTTATTTTTAAATATTCGATTGTTTTGGAGTGTCCATTTTATGTGGTCTTCGTTTGAAAACTTATTAGTTTACCATTTAGTTTTTGTAGTTAAAAATTTTAAAATTGAACATTTTTATTTATTTTTGAATTTTCATGTCAATTTACTTTTTATATCGTATTTTTGTAAAATATTATACTTTTATTTTAGTTATTTTCATAAATGTATTTTTTTTAATTTATTTCAAATTTTTTTTTGATATAATTTTATAGATTTTGTTTGATATGAAAAAATATTATAATCATATATTTAAATTCCTTTTGATTCCTTGAGCTTTGCGTCTGTGACTCTAAAGTCCTCCCCACAACTTCTGGCTTCACTTTGCTTAGCTCTAATCTGGGCTTTAAAGACAAATACATATATAGTTTTCTGAGTTGTGCGAATTATGGATTTGTTTGGCCAGATTTGGCAGTTCATTGCGGCAAAGTAAACATTGATATTAATTCTATATTTAAGTTGCAGGAAGAACAGTTCCATACCCAAGAATATTCGAGTCTCATTTGCATTTGCATTGGGGCAAGTTGTAGTTGCTGCACTCTGTACGATTTGATTGCATGTGGCAAGTTGTGAGCTCAAAAGTCAAGTCAAGTTGAGTGCAGCTTGAGTTTTCCAGGCCGTTAGCAAATCTCTAACGAAAGTCACCATCATCGTCTTCTTCTACTTATTCTGCTTGTGAGTAATGCAAACATGGCCAATATTTATGGCATATAGTCGACTCAACTCGACTCGACTTCTATTTGAGTCCAATGTTGTTGCCACTGCTAAGCCATAATTCAAATGCACGTCAAGACAGCCCCCAATGCATATATCTCTCGGCTAACTCTATGTTACATGTGTGCAGACAAGGAGGAGGGGCTACAATAGAGTGAGTGGGGGGGGGGAATGAAACAGAGCGGGGGGGAGGAGGTATATGTGTCAGAGAGCATTTCGCGTTAGCCAAAAAATCACAAAAAAGTTAGTGAAAACTGCTGCAGCTGTTGGAATTCATATGCAAATGCTGCAAAACGAACAGCAAGAGTTGCTCCTTTTGTTGTTGCCGCTGTGTGAATTTGTGTATGGGTGTGTATATGGGTGTGTGTGTGTGTGTGTGTGTGGCAAGTTGTAAGCGGAACGTAGCGTAGCCGAACAATTTCAATAATTCAACAGCGCAAAGCGGAAAAAGTCACTCGTTGAACGATGCAGATGAAATTTTAATGAAATACAGATTCATGAAAAGCAAAACTCTCAAACCCTAACACACACACACAACATACACACTCACACACACACAGCTGTAGCCATTGCAGTCAGGGCCGTTAATAGACAATAATATGCCGCACAGAGAGCTTCAAACAGACACACAGACACAGTCACAGTCACAGATCCAGACACATAGTTGCTGGCTGACATAACAAAAGCGACGCCTAAAAGATTGCAACATTTTTGCAATTAAACACAGCTACACGCTGTGCGAGAGAGAGACAGCTGTGGCTATGCCAAGTGTGCAACAGAGATAGCTGCCAGCTGCAAATAGTTGTGGATTTTGTTGTTATTTTGTGGCTGCTGCTGCTGCTGCTGCTGCTGGTGGTGCATGTGCCAACAACACATGTTGCTATTTGGCTGCAATTGCATCGCGTTGTAGTTGCAGCTGCTGACAACATAAGCGCTGAAAAGTATGCTATGAAAATTAATTTGTGAGCAGATTGCATTTGACAAAGTGCGTGTGTGAGGGAGATATTGTGTGTGTGTGTTTGTGTGTGTGAGTGAGACTAATAACAATTTATAACAGACAATACAGTTTTTAATAAATTGCATTTAGTGCCAAGTGCCTTTTACCATTTGATACATAAAGAGTAGTTTGTAAATGCAGTCAACCGGGAGGGAAGATTGTTCCTGTCACTATATAGAAATTGGAATATACACTTGATATAGAACCAAAAAAAAACAGTTATTTCTTATTGGCAGTCCTTCAACTTTCATATTTTAGCTTACTTCTATTATCAGGCGTAAGTGCTATATGCCAGATTTAACCTTTAACCTTTGCTGCATATTAAGGACTGCAGTCATTTGCCAAAATAACTTGAAATTTAATGTGCCCTGGGCTTCATTTACTTTGATTCTGATTCTGATTCTGATTCCGATTGAGATTTTGATTTGGATGTTGTTGATGGCTAAAAGCCAAAGTCAACTTTCACATTTCAAATGGCATTGCATATTGTGTGCGATTCGAATCAATACTCGTCGCAGGACCTCTCAGAGCTTCTCTGTTTGCATATGCAAAACTTGGCCAGCAATGCCACTCACTCTTGAGCTCTCTTCTGCCTCCTCGAAGAGGTCCTTGCCACATTCTCAGTTGGGGTCAGCGCGGTTGACAAAGTTGCTGTTGCCATGCCCCCTTCCTGCTGGTAATTAATGCGAATTTCAAGACACTCGAATACAGCAATAAGTACTCAACACTCACTATGAACTACTCAATATTCAGTAGTCACTATTTAGTACTCAGTACTCGGTATTCAGTATTCGTTACTCGGTACTCGGTTTGCTTATTGGCAATTTGGCAATGCGCCCGTTTGCCTTGTTCACATATCAATTGGGGTTATCGAAGTGAAGATGTGGAAGAGGGAGGGTGAGGACAGTAACAGAGAGAGAGAGAGAGAGAGAGTGAGAGAGAGTGAGAGAGGGGTAGAGGGACGGGCTGTCGTGTTATGAGTGCCTTGTCTACAGGTAATTAAAGCCAAGTGAATCGCTTCGCAAAAATTTGCATATGCCACATTTGTCGTGAGAAACGGCAACTGTCCTCATCGGCAACCATGTTATTTGATTGTTGCAAGCAAACCTATAACTTGCCACTTTTCAGCTAACTGTATGTGTTTACACATGTGTATATGTGAGTGTGTGTCTTAGTGTATTGTGTATATTGAGTGCTGTTTAAGCAACCATAAAAGCCAAACTCGCATTTGGCTAACCACAGTTAATTGTCCACAAGTTATTCAGACATTTTGAGGTGATTCGCCAACAAGCGAAAATTCATTTTCAGCCATTTTAATTTGCATTAAGGGGGGCATTCCAAAAAATTTATTTTAGATTTTCATGTTGAATTTTAAATGTGTTACAAATATTATTAAAAAAAATCAAGTAAAAATTGTGATTGAAGAATATTTTGTTAAGTAATCGATTTAATAATTAAGAATACATAACAAGCCTAATAAACATTTTTTCTTCTAATATAATTTTATTTTCAATAACTATTTTCCCTACATTTTGTATTTTATTTAAGTATATCTTTCTATACTTGCAAAATTTGTTTAATTTCATTATAATTGTCAGCTATAAGTATACAATCAGCTGGCTCTTTAATAAATATTTATAAAAAATAAGTGAAATATTTAAATTGCGCTGAATACGTCCAAAGAGCACAAACATTTGTTGGAACATCTTTTGGCACCATAAAAATGTCAAATTCAATTGAGTTCTGCGGGGAGCGTGTGATAATTTGTGTCTTTTTAAATGCTTTTTATGGTCGATGCCAACGACAACAATCCACACACACACACACACACACACACACACACTATCTATCTCTATCTCTGTCTGTCTCACTATCTGTCTATCTCACTCATGCAACGCATACAAAACATGTACATAAAAGGGGCAAACTCTGAAGATAAATGTTTGTCCTGTCGAAGCCAGCAAAGAGTCTTTTATATGTATATATGATATGTGGGTTAAAGGGGGGGGGGGGCGAAATCTAAAATGAATTTAAATGCGGCTTTATAATAAACGAGTTGCGTTTATCTACACAGCACTCGGGTACAGCTGGCAAAAAGAAAAAAGAAACGAAAACTCTGTCTCTTCTTTGCCATGAATTATGCAACGCGACAGCCACAAAGTATGCAACGAAAAATAAACCGAGCACAGCCCAAAACTGATTGTCACTTAATTGTGACTTGTCATTGAATATGCTATGAATAGACCCAGAGGGTGCGGCAGGTTGGGTTGTATAAGATAGGGGGGCAGCTGATTGGTAAATGGGGTAACTGGGACTTCAATATGTCACTAGCAATTACAGCAACAACGAGAGAAAACTGTGAAAAGCAAACGACAAGCCTGACAAACAATTACGACAACAACGACAAAAAAACAGAAGAGAGACAGAGAAACAGTGAGTGAGAGAGACAGAGAGAGACAGAGAGAGAGATAGGTATATAGCAGTAGGGCTGGCAAGCAAAACGAGTCTCCTGTGTGCCTTGGTCAGTTGGTTGCCAACAGCGGGAGACGGAGGCACGGAGACAGCAGGCATGTAGCATGCCACAGGCGACAGTTTGAGTAATTATTGAGACTGCAATTTTGGACTTGCCATCGATGGCAGCCACTCCCCAACCCTCCCCCCAGCACACACCACTGACTGTCCCTCAATCTTCTTTCTCTTTTTTTTGGCAGGCAGCGCGTAATTGAAAATTAAATTGCTGCTCGATGACAATTTTCTCTGCTTCTCGCATATTCAACAGCAGATGAGGATGAACAGAGGGAGATAGACAGACGTAGTGATAGAAAGAGAGAGAGAGAGAGAGAGAGGGCGATACATAGCACAATATATTGTCATACAGTTGGTACTGAATGTGTGCGCACTTAACCGTTAACAATTTGATTCACTCGTAAATTGTAAACTGTAAATCGACTGACTGCAATTGGAAAAGCGACACACTCACACACACACACACACATTCATACACACACACACATTCACACACACACAAACATCTACAGTGAGACAATGAAAATTCGTCACTGTCTGCAGCAAAATTGGCAACTTTTTCTCATGGTCAGCAAAATTACAACTGCTCAACAATTACTGTTAAAAAACTTTTAATCAGCGAAATGTATGTATATAAAAAAAAATCACTGCTTAATTAAAAAACATATGCTTCCAAACAGTGAAAGGCATAATTTATTTGTTTTAAAGAACGAAATCAGGCTTCAAATTAAAATACGTTGCATTAACCAATATCCTCAGCTAATAATCTGTGTATTGCATAATTGATCTGCTACTGCATTTCAATATTTTCACTCTCCTGCCCACATTTTCCAAAACGGGTAAACAACTTTTGATACAGAATTCAAATATGATCAAAACTCTTTCAAAAATTGCCAAAATTTTGTAAATCGGATGAGGGTTGCCAAAGTTATGGTGTCTCAAAGTTAGGACAATTTTCATTATTTGCCCAAAGAGATGATTTTGGACCATAATTTCAGTATTTTGCCCATATTTTCTAAAATGTAGCTCCAAATTAAGTGCGGTAAAGTTTTTTATACCATTTTTGATGCCAAAAATCGACTGGACACAAAAAATTTAGATTTTGAAATTTTTAATTTTTTTGACATTTTTGATAATTTTGGTATGCAAAATCGACAAAAAATGGACGAAAATTCAAAACTACCAATATGAAACAATTTTTGATGCAGATTCAATTTAGGATCAAAACCATTAATAGAAATGCAAAAATTTTTTAAATCGGTTGATATTTAGCATAGTTATGGCTTCTCAAAGTTACAGATATATCAATTTTTACGAGCAAATGAGTATAATTCAATATTTTCACTCTCCTGCCTACATTTTCCAAAACGGGTAAACAACTTTTGATACAGAATTCAAATATGATCAAAACTCTTTCAAAAAATGCCAAAATTTCGTAAATCGGATGAGGGTTGCCAAAGTTATGATGTCTCAAAGTTAGGACAGTTTTCATTATTTGCCCAAAAAGATGATTTTGGACCTTAATTTCAGTATTTTGGCCATATTTTCTAAAATTTAGCTCCAAATTAAGTGCGGTAAAGTTTTTTATACCATTTTTGATGCCAAAAATCGACTGGACACAAAAAATTTCGATTTTGAAATTTTTAATTTTTTTGACATTTTTGATAAGGGGTTGGTATGCAAAATCGACAAAAAATGGACGAAAATTCAAAACTACCAATATGAAACAATTTTTGATGCAGATTCAATTTAGGATCAAAACCATTAATAGAAATGTAAAAATTTTGAAAATCGGTTGATATTTAGCATAGTTATGGCTTCTCAAAGTTACAGATATATCAATTTTTACGAGGAAATGAGTATAATTCAATATTTTCACTCTCCTGCCTACTTTTTCCAAAACGGGTAAACAACTTTTGATACAGAATTCAAATATGATCAAAACTCTTTCAAAAAATCCCAAAATTTCGTAAATCGGATGAGGGTTGCCAAAGTTATGGTGTCTCAAAGTTAGGACAGTTTTCATTATTTGCCCAAAAAGATGATTTTGGACCTTAATTTCAGTATTTTGCCCATATTTTCTAAAATTTAGCTCCAAATTAAGTGCGGTAAAGTTTTTTATACCATTTTTGATGCCAAAAATCGACTGGACACAAAAAATTTCGATTTTGAAATTTTTAATTTTTTTGACATTTTTGATAAGGGTTGGTATGCAAAATCGACAAAAAATGGACGAAAATTCAAAACTACCAATATGAAACAATTTTTGATGCAGATTCAATTTGGGATCAAAACCATTAATAGAAATGCAAAAATTTTGAAAATCGGTTGATATTTAGCATAGTTATGGCTTCTCAAAGTTACAGATATATCAATTTTTACGAGCAAATGAGTATAATTCAATATTTTCACTCTCCTGCCTACATTTTCCAAAACGGGTAAACAACTTTTGATACAGAATTCAAATATGATTAAAACTCTTTCAAAAAATGCCAATATTTCGTAAATCGGATGAGGGTTGCCAAAGTTATGGTGTCTCAAAGTTAGGACAATTTTCATTATTTGCCCAAAGAGATGATTTTGGACCATAATTTCAGTATTTTGCCCATATTTTCTAAAATTTTGCTCCAAATTAAGTGCGGTAAAGTTTTTTATACCATTTTTGATGCCAAAAATCGACTGGACACAAAAAATTTAGATTTTGAAATTTTTAATTTTTTTGACATTTTTGATAAGGGGTTGGTATGCAAAATCGACAAAAAATGGACGAAAATTCAAAACTACCAATATGAAACAATTTTTGATGCAGATTCAATTTAGGATCAAAACCATTAATAGAAATGCAAAAATTTTGAAAATCGGTTGATATTTAGCATAGTTATGGCTTCTCAAAGTTTCAGATATATCAATTTTTACGAGCAAATGAGTATAATTCAATATTTTCACTCTCCTGCCTACATTTTCCAAAACGGGTAAACAACTTTTGATACAGAATTCAAATATGATCAAAACTCTTTCAAAAAATGCCAAAATTTCGTAAATCGGATGAGGGTTGCCAAAGTTATGGTGTCTCAAAGTTAGGACAGTTTTCATTATTTGCCCAAAAAGATGATTTTGGACCTTAATTTCAGTATTTTGGCCATATTTTCTAAAATTTAGCTCCAAATTAAGTGCGGTAAAGTTTTTTATTCCATTTTTGATGCCAAAAATCGACTGGACACAAAAAATTTCGATTTTGAAATTTTTAATTTTTTTGACATTTTTGATAAGGGGTTGGTATGCAAAATCGACAAAAAATGGACGAAAATTCAAAACTACCAATATGAAACAATTTTTGATGCAGATTCAATTTAGGATCAAAACCATTAATAGAAATGCAAAAATTTTTAAAATCGGTTGATATTTAGCATAGTTATGGCTTCTCAAAGTTACAGATATATCAATTTTTACGAGCAAATGAGTATAATTCAATATTTTCACTCTCCTGCCTACATTTTCCAAAACGGGTAAACAACTTTTGATACAGAATTCAAATATGATCAAAACTCTTTCAAAAAATGCCAAAATTTCGTAAATCGGATGAGGGTTGCCAAAGTTATGATGTCTCAAAGTTAGGACAGTTTTCATTATTTGCCCAAAAAGATGATTTTGGACCTTAATTTCAGTATTTTGGCCATATTTTCTAAAATTTAGCTCCAAATTAAGTGCGGTAAAGTTTTTTATACCATTTTTGATGCCAAAAATCGACTGGACACAAAAAATTTCGATTTTGAAATTTTTAATTTTTTTGACATTTTTGATAAGGGGTTGGTATGCAAAATCGACAAAAAATGGACGAAAATTCAAAACTACCAATATGAAACAATTTTTGATGCAGATTCAATTTAGGATCAAAACCATTAATAGAAATGCAAAAATTTTTTAAATCGGTTGATATTTAGCATAGTTATGGCTTCTCAAAGTTACAGATATATCAATTTTTACGAGCAAATGAGTATAATTCAATATTTTCACTCTCTTGCCTACATTTTCCAAAACGGGTAAACAACTTTTGATACAGAATTCAAATATGATCAAAACTCTTTCAAAAAATGCCAAAATTTCGTAAATCGGATGAGGGTTGCCAAAGTTATGGTGTCTCAAAGTTAGGACAATTTTCATTATTTGCCCAAAGAGATGATTTTGGACCATAATTTCAGTATTTTGCCCATATTTTCTAAAATTTAGCTCCAAATTAAGTGCGGTAAAGTTTTTTATACCATTTTTGATGCCAAAAATCGACTGGACACAAAAAATTTAGATTTTGAAATTTTTAATTTTTTTGACATTTTTGATAAGGGGTTGGTATGCAAAATCGACAAAAAATGGACGAAAATTCAAAACTACCAATATGAAACAATTTTTGATGCAGATTCAATTTAGGATCAAAACCATTAATAGAAATGCAAAAATTTTGAAAATCGGTTGATATTTAGCATAGTTATGGCTTCTCAAAGTTACAGATATATCAATTTTTACGAGCAAATGAGTATAATTCAATATTTTCACTCTCCTGCCTACATTTTCCAAAACGGGTAAACAACTTTTGATACAGAATTCAAATATGATCAAAACTCTTTCAAAAAATGCCAAAATTTCGTAAATCGGATGAGGGTTGCCAAAGTTATGGAGTCTCAAAGTTAGGACAGTTTTCATTATTTGCCCAAAAAGATGATTTTGGACCATAATTTCAGTATTTTGATCATATTTTCTAATATATTAAACAAATCTTGTTGCAGATTTAATCTGGGATCAAAACCATTAATGGAATCGGTTGATTTTTAGCAAAGTTATGGCCTCCCAACGTTACAGATATCTTACAGAAACCTTTCATAGTAGTAGCATCTCTTTCACTAAATACTTAGACAGACATAGAGAGAGTTAGAGAGGGAGAGGGATACACCAGTGTATATAATACATATACTATAAATATTTTTTATATCTTTTGGCACTTTTAGCATTCGCCGTTTTCATAACGTGCTTCCACATTGTTTTTTTTTCTGTTTTATTATACTCGTACTTTGTATTTTGCTGCTCTTTACTTTTTTTGCACCTTTTGTTGGTGCACACTTTTTCCACTATTTTCCAGCTAATTTACTAGCTGTTGTTTTTTCAGCAAACTCCGGTGTACTAGCGAGAGTTGTTTCAAGAGTTGTAGTTATGAAACTTAGAAAATGAAAATACTACTTCACATCTTAATTGTGGTGACAAATGAATGCCCCCAAATTGAAACAAATATATTCGGTACTTGAAGAAGGGTTTTGTACACTTGCTTAAGGTCACAAACTACTCGAGCTGCCCTCGCTGGCAATGAGTAGCATCTAGTATATAACTATGTCTCTTTTAGGGACCTGAGTGGCCACTCAGCAAGTGTAAAGCACAAGCAATACTAGAGGGAGATCCTACTTCCAGAGAGAGAGGCGAAAAAAGATGTGTGAAGGAGACAGATAGTGAGAGAGAGAGAGAGAGAGAGAGAGGGAGAGTAATGGCTAGAGGAAACGGAAGTGCGGGTGTGCACAGCGTATAATAAATTTTAGCCGTCATTTACTTTTGCTGTTTGCTTTTTTCCAACTAATTTTCGTTGACTTTCCTACAAAGATTTTTCCCCATTGTTTAATTTCTGCAGTTTTCCGTTTTCATTTCGTTCTTACTTAAGTTGAGTTGTAATTTTTTGTTATATTTTTTTTCGGTGGCCCATCGCTCGTTAAAACTTTAAAATCTCAGCATGGCCATGCTGCATGCCACATGCAGCAAGCTAGCAAACGCCTTGACAGCAACATTAGATGTTGCACTTTTATGACACACATTTTGCACGGCGAAAGGGAAAACAGAGCGAGATAGACAGTGAAAGAGAGAGAGAGAGAGAGTGAGAGAATGAGAGAGATGGGTGCAGCTCTATCTGCCTTTTACACAACATTTGGCAAGTGGCACCACGTACAAAAATAAGAGGAAGTGGGTGCTGGAGGGGGGTTGGGGTCAAAACAGAAGTCATGGGCGTAGTGTGTGGGTGTTGGCGTTGGTGTGGGAGGGGCAACTGCTGCTGAGCTTGCCAAGCATATTTTTTTTCTCATTCTGTGCTCTGAGGGCATCGCATTATCAGGCCGATACAAAGGCACATTATGCGCTTCCGATTTTCTTGCTGCTGCCACTGTTGTTGTTGTTGTCGTTGTTGCTGTTGTTGTTGTTGCAAGTTATGGCATCAGAGCAACAAAATGAGGTTAGCTGAGCAAAACGAAACGATATGCCACAGTCTGTAGCAAAGTCTATTGAGCTGCCTCTGCTTCACATACGTACGTTACACTCTCCATAAAAAGGCAACGCAAGCATTTTCCCACGAAAATCGCTTACAAAAGAAAATCTAGTCAACATTATAACATTATTGCATCAAACTTTTTGCATACCAATGCCATGATAAAATTGAAAAAAAATGGAAAAATTCTTATTTCCAAATTTTTGATCCCAAAATTATTCTTGTGTCAAAATTAACAAATCACGCTATATTTGAGGTGTTTACGATAAGTATTTCTCAAGATATCGCTTAAAATGTGATGAAAACTGCTCAAAAATCGTGTATTTCGCTCTTTATGAGTTCCTCTTAATTTAAAAATATCGTCACTACCAAAATCCATTAACAATTTAAATAAAAAATGTATAATAAATATTATATGCTGTAAAATAGACAATTAGAGTTGCAAAACATTATTACCATTAGTTGCTGTAAAAGTTAAAAAATATATTGTCTACTTTTTGGGGCACTGATGAAAACATGCACACACACACATACGCATATACAGATACTAAATACATATATAGCTAAAATAACATAAGTATTTTTAGATAGATATAGTTTCTTGTACAATCTGTGATTGTTATCGATTGATACCGATTAATATCGACCTCTCCTGACATTTACCTCGATATGCTCGCAGACACAGATGCCCTCCTCGCAGTAGGCGCAGATTTGCCACTTGCGTCCATTGCTAAGACCCTTGAAGAGGAGCTGCGGTTCATCGCTGACCAGCGGTTCGTACTGGGTCTGCTGGAACTGTAGTTCACGTAGTTGCCGCTTGAGGCCGCCAGTGACGCCGCCCGCATCGCCCTGCTCGAAGGCATCGCTGCGCCGCATGCGATAGACGCTGCACTTGCGCTCAAGAGGTCCGGCTGGTGGCTGCATGGCTTCGTCCTCATCGTAGGTTTCGGGTGCGGTGAGGGGCTGACGTTCGGCTGCATCGTGTCGGCCATCATCGTCGTCGTCGTCGTCGCCGCGTCGCAGCTTCACGGCGGCTACGTGACCCGGCGAGGCCATGGGCGTGGCCGGCGTTACAATGATCGCATCATGGTGGGCTACAAACATCGCGGCGGCACCTTCAAGCTGCTGGTTAGACTCGGCTTCCGCTGCCTCCGCTGCGGCGGCGGCGGCTGCTGCTGCTGCTGCGGATGTGCTGGCCGCCATGGTCATGCCCAGAGCTGGTGTGGCGGCTGTTTCCAACGACGTCGCTGTCGTTTTAACGCCGACCGCAGCCGATGGCAACGCAGGTGTTGTGGGTGGTGTCGGCTCCATCTGTGAGACAAGCGGCAGTGTCGCCGTCGCCGACTTGTGCAGCTGTCCTCCACCTGCTACTCCCGCTCCCGCTGCCGCCGCTGCAGCTGCCGCCGGATGGAAGCCGGCGCTGCTGCCGCTGTGCCGATGCACAAGTTTCGGTGAGACGCGTCCGTGTGATGAGGCAAACTGTTGATAGGGCGTCTGCGGTGGACCCCCGCCATGCAGATGACTGTGATGCAAATGGCTGTGACCGTGCCCGCCATGCGCATGCCCATGCCCATGTCCCTGCGTATGCGAGTGCATGCGCAGCTGCAGCACCGACTGCGTGTCCCCGGCCTCCTCGATCGGCAGCAGGGACCGCGATTGCGTGTAGGTCGCGCTCAGCTTGCGACCCTGGGGTTGTGGGGCACGCAGATAGCTGGTCGGCAGCTGATGGAACTGTCGCGACTGGCTGCGTGTTGGCGTCGAGGCACCGCCATGTTCGGCTGCCCCCAAGCCGCCGCCAGCACCGCCAGCCGCCTTCGGTGGATGTAGTTTCGCTTGTAGTTGTTGGTTCTTCTTCTGCTGGCGCTGGCGTTGACGCGCCTGGCGCGATGCCAGCGATGCTCCGCCAGCAGCTGCATACATTGTGCTGTTTCTTCTGATTCAACTAATTGCCTTAATTACTTCTTACTTCAGATTACAGTTAGAGTTATGTTATGTAACCTACAGTTGCAGTTATGGTTACTGATAGATACTAAAACATTTACACTTAATTAACATTCGATATACTTTTCTGTTCGCTCGCTCCACTCTCCACTTGCTATCCTCTATCTCGCTCATGCATTAATCACACAATTTCTACTTGGTTTCGTAACAGTTCAGAACTGTCTTTTTTATTGCTGATTGACTAAAGTTCTTCTTCTTTATTCTATATTAGCTTGTCTGTAACCCTAACCTCAACTTCTTAATAGCCCAAGTTCCTTTTTTAGCATCGGTGTTGCTTGCATTCTTGTATCCTTTCACTTGCACTGCATTATTCCTCACTTGGACTTCCTATTTTCAATCTAACCTCACATTTATCAACCCTAACCTCTTGTTTTTCAATTCTAACCTTACTTTTATCAACAGTGACTGTTTTATTGGCAAGTCTAACCTCACTCTTGGCAACTCTAACCTCACTTTTCAGTTATCTCATATAAAGCATGTGTGTAAAATAAATTTAAAAATTCTTAGCAAAATTTTTATAAATTATTTGTATTTTTCTATTTGTTTTCCTCTTCTGTTTCGTGTTGAGATTCCTTGTGTTGTCCCTGTATATCTGACTAATGAGTGTTGCCTGTGGAGAGTGTTGTGCGATAATTATAATTTAAATCGATCTAGGTGTTGGTTTGGTTTAGTGTCCTTTATTTTGACATAAATGATTGTACTTTGGATTACTTGTTGCTTAAGCATCAACCGAGTCGGCATACAAAACTTCGTCGTCTTCTTCTTCGGCTCATTGAAATGAATGTTGTGGTGAAACCATCGAAAGTATAAATTGTTTATCGCAAATATACAAAATGAAATCCCCAATATCGAATCTAACTTAGGCTAGGGTATAGAAATAAATACATTCGTTTTGTGCATCTGTTTGACATGTTTGCCCTCGTTTGTCGATCTGTTTGGTTTATCAAAAAAATATATATATGTCTATATATGTACTATATAATATTATTAAAAAAGTTGCATTGGTGTTTGCTTGTTTTGTTATTATAAAATATGACTTTCTTTGCTTATAAACATTTCAAAAATATGCGCTCTCTGTCACAATCGAATTGCATATCTTTGGGCGTATTGTCTGTAGATATCTAGATACATTTATATATTTTAATATATTGATCAAAGTATGAATTTTTTTTATTTTTTGGTTCAAGCTGTTCCTTATTCTGCGCCGCACAAATAACAAAAATAATTTCAATTTTAGTTTCGATCGAAATTCTTAGCTAAAAGCTGCCTGGATTAATTTTATAAAATTTTTATTTTTGCGCATTTCAAATATTTGTTTCATCATTTTCTCTAACTAGAGTACAAAAAGCACAAACACACACATATACATTGACATAATGTAGAATAAATTTTCAATATTTTCAATTTCTTTACTTAAACTATGTTGCAACGTGGAAGCCTCTCAAAGCATATTATCTCTGCTTAGCTTTTATTTAATTTATAACTTTAACTATTTATTTATGTTTCGTTCATACAACACACACGCACACACACAGTCAAGTTGTCATTTATGCTTACAACATAATTAAATGTTTAATATTATAACATTTTCATTGAATATATAATCATAACTCTTGTTAGACTTTCTATGCTCATTACTCAACATCTTTTCAATATGATTTTCATTTGCGTTTTTCTTTTATCTAGACTTATTTGTAAAGACGGATTTGCTGCAAGGAACACGACGATCATATGTTGTAAATATAGTACTTAAAAACTGAATTTCAACTGGTAGACACACATATTCATATACATTTAGATATTTAATACATTTATTCTTAACTACGCTGTAAAGTAAAAGCAATTGCTTAATGATTTCTTAAAGATGATATTAGAAGAGTCATAAAATTGCAAAGTTCTCTCACATGTGCCCCAAAAAGTTGAAAATATTGGTAATTCAATATTGAATAAATGTTAAAACTCAAAAAATTATCTATCAAACAGCATTAAACGGTAAGACAATTTCATTTATATTTTAAAAATATTTTTAAATAAAGAAAATAGCATTTTTAATACACTTTTTTTTGTAATTTTAGCACATTTGCCCTAAAAAGTAGGCAATAATATTTCAGCTTAATGGCGGCAGAAAGAGAAAGTCAGTTAAGCTTCTAAATATTTTTTGAAAAAGAAAATATATATATATTTTTTTAAATTTTTCAATATCTCCTCAATTTACAAATTGTGTTTATAAGCATCACTTTCATAACATTTCTGGCAAAAGTTCGTTTCCAAATTTAAATACAATTTTTGATTGGATACTCGCATAATAAAGAGCATAATCGTTGCATTTCATCGTCAGTGAAGAAATCATTACTCAATTGCATTGAAAAGCAATTTCGACGCTCATCCATCATTAATCAATTTCACAACTCGTTATGGATGATTTGTTGAGAGAAAAACTGCTCCAAAGAGAAGCGAGCAAAGCAAACAAAAGGCAAAAGCAAAGTAAGGCCATTGAAAACAATCGACACGCGTCCGACCACGCCCACAGCCACAGCCACACACACATAGACACCATCAAGCCCCGTTGTCCTGGGACAATCAAAATGTGCAAAGTTTTTATTTTGGACTTTCACTTTTGAATTCTTCTTCGTTTTTTGCTTTAGTGTGATAAAGTTGCAGAGAAGAAACGAAACTTTTCCCGTGTCATTTTCACACATTTTCCCTTAACATTTTCATTTCCAGCTTTCCATGAAAACTTCAACTTGGGCATGGAGAATCAAGTGAAAGGTCGCTGAGTTTGTGGCTTTATCGATGGGGATTCAGTTCGAGTTCGAGTTCGAGTCCGAGTCGAAGTCGAAAGTCATATCATTACAGTTAAGCCATATTAATATTTATATATATTATATATTGTTTGTCGTGTTTCGGGTGAGTGTGTGTGTGTTTGTGACCTTCTTCTGCTGCTGTTGCCACATGGGTTTGTTTTGTTTTTGTTTTTTTCGTGTGTATATTTTGTTGCTTGTTTGTTAATGTTGCCACATGCAATTTTGTCGTAAACACGCAAATTAAAAATGTTGCTGGTAACCTTAACATTTGCCATGGCGACTCGAGTCGCCTCCAGTCGAGTCGAGTCGAGTTCTGTTTTGGGGCATGAACATTCAGGGTCATAGTAAGCGCTTACATATCCTTTTAAGCCAATGGACGCTTGATGACGACCGCCTCCAATCATTGCCCCTTGCCACCAACCCCCCCCCCCCCAGTGCCCACACTTTACCTAATTTAATTTCCTCAGTTTTGCAGTTGATCTTTGGTTTTGACTTTTTCTCTTAGTTTCCGCCCGCTCTTTATTCGTTATTCGCTTTTGTTTTGTGTTTTATATTTTTATTTTTCATTTCTCCTTTTATTTTGGGTTTTTGTTGCTCGCAAGTGGCGACAATGTTTAGGCCCTTAAAACACTTTGTTGTTGGGCGGAGCGTGTGTTTATATAACAATTTGTTGATGCCTTTTGTGCACAATCCACTCCTTCTCACTCTCTTTCCCCCTTTCTCTTTACCAGTCTCTCTCTTTCTCACAATTCATGGCACACGCACTCAAGGCTAATTAAAACTCAAACTCCTGCTTGACCTGCTCTTCCTCCTTCAACTCCTCCCCCCACCCCGCAAGTGTCACCATCAATGACCCGCATTCCCACATGCTCGCTGATGACGACTATAATAATACGTTTAGTATACGCGGCCAGCTGCTTTTGGCCAACACAGTTTCGTAGTCTTGGCCTAAATGACGCTATGATGTCTCTGCGGAATTTCTAACCATTTTTGTGCTTTTCTATTTTTGCTAATAGTTGAAAGGGTTGAATTGCCCAGCAAAGTAATGAAAATCGATGGCGAAAGACAAATGAAATATTCATTTTATATTTTCAATTAAAAAAACGGGTACCAAAATCAACAGTTAGCTCGACTACAGAATATCTCGTACATAAGTAAATCAAAATTTAAATTTCTCCTAACTTAATAAACAAATAATAGTTAAGAACATCGTTTGCCAAATTTAAATTATATTTAATATTTCCAAATGAAAACCAAGTATCAAAACCTATAGTTGGCTCGACTACAGGATATCTCGTACCTCGATAAAGCAAATTTTTAAATTGAAACTTTTACATAATATAAAAAACAAATAATTTACTTGTGTTTTCAATTTATTAAATCACTGCATTATTGCAATCAACAATCATCAAAAGATGGGTAAAGCGTGTTTTATGCGTTCGCTGATTTGTTGAAAATCAATAACAATAAAATTAAGGCGTTGTCAAACTGTTGGTAGACAGTGTAAAATGCGGGTAACCAGACTGAAGCTGGGCGCTAAATTATGCAAGTTACAGGGCTAATTACAGTCTGATGCTGTTCGGCCAGTTGAAAACGCTGCCACAATTGTTTTGCGGTCAACGCAGCAGCCAACAGAGTAAGAGAGACAGACAAAAAAAAGAGACAGAGAGAGAGAAAGAGAGCGGGAGAAAGGTATGAGTCAACTTGTGCATAGTTACGCAAATCGAGCGAGCCGACTGGCCACAGGAGACATTATATCAAGAGCCTGACACGATGTCGGTGTGTGTGTGTGGGGAGGGGGAGGAAGCAGCATGGGAAGGGGGGGCAGGGCAGACAACGCGGCGTATACGTCATGTGGCTGACAAAGGCGCAAGCAGAGGCAAAAGCTGCCTGGCAAAAAAGGCTGACAGCAAAAGGTGGAAGCGATTCGCTTTATTCATTCATGCCACATGAATATCTAAATGCCACACACACACACACACATACACACCAGAGACTACTACTTTCCTCCCACACACACACACATAAGTATATGTATATAGCTCTTGGCCACATGCGATTTTGTTTCTGCACTGCGAACACATTCCAAGAAACACATTCTAACTGTGTAGTTTTGATTTGCGTGTAAATGCTGATAATTCAAAAAATATTTAATTTTAGCGAAATTTGAAAAAAAAAAGAATTTTAAATAAACTTACGGAAGTTTATATTCAATCTATTTTTCCAAATATTTAAAGAGAGTAAATAAATTATATTTTTACTTGAAATTTCTTTAAAATTGAAGTTAAATATATTTCAAATTTATTACAGCACTTTTCTAAACATTTATTTTTTAATTTCTGTTACTTTGAGAGAGTTTTCTTTTGAATTTTAAGAAAATTTGCCTCAAATTTCTCACACAAATTTAATTTAAATTTATAAAATTTTTTGTTGTTTTGGGGGAGATTTCGTTTTGTGGAACACGTACGATTAAGTCATTTATGCGTCACTTTACCCGTGTGTGCAATATGCACACACACTTACACACTTACACACACACACACACACTCACGCCAAGTGAGAGCGGGATAGACAGATGTAGCAACGGCGACAGACAGAGAGGGAAATAGAGCTGATGCGAGCAGACGGCGCCCGTGCAGGGACCTGCCAATGGCAGACGTCAGACCGCACAGAGAACGTGAGGCAAAGAGAGAGACAGAGAGAGAGAGAGAGAAAGAGAGAGAGGGACACACACAGCTGTGGCACGTAAAGTTGTCTACGCAGCAACAGCAACAACAAAAGCTACAAAAGTAACCGCAAAAAGGAAAAGCAACAGCAACATTTGGCGTTGGCTTTGAATGACGCCGCTGCCGCTGCCGCTGCTGCTGCCGTTGCTGCTGCCACTGCTGCTGCCGCTGCCACTGCCGCTGCCGCTGCTGTTGCCTTTGTTTGTGCTTGTTGAGATTGAAATTAAAATTTAAATTTATTTTAAGTTGACTTTTGTGGCGGTTTTTGGCCAAACGCTTTTATTTGCTTTACCCACAGCACTTGCCACAAAATGTTGCACATTGTGCTGGCGCACTATCTCTGCAATTCGTATGCGCGAAACACAGAAAGTTTCACTTGCCACGTGCTGCACGACGCTAATTTAGCGTGAGCTTGCCACAAGTAAATAAGAACTTAATTTCACAGCATAATTGAAATGTGCGAGAAATGCGATTATTCGGCAGGGAAATGATATCGATTTATCGATAACTTTAGGCATAAATTTGGTAAAAGTTTGAAAAGTTTTAAAATTCCACTACTGTAAACATAGGGAATTATTTGACTGTAGTAATATGACTTTATCTCGATTGAAGTGTTTATTTGGGCTAATCGATATTTTTGTCGTGTTATCGATAAATGCTATTTTTGATAAAAGTGATGGAAATATTGTAAGTGAATACAGATAAGCTATAGTTATATGAGATCTGAGTTGCTTTTGGCATATATGTTGAGTTTTAAGAACATAAAAACATATTAGCTTAAAATAATAATCGAGAAAGAGAATAATCGATTTATCGATAAATTGGCCTGTTTCTGTAGAGAAATCATTCTGTAGAGAATATTTTCCAGCTAAGCTACAGGTTATTGACTTAGTTCTACCAACTAGTTGTAGTCTCTCTATTTTTTCAATCAACATCCTACTGATGAGTCCTTTCTCCACAAACACGCACACCTACATATTTCGGGGTACATGTAGGGGGCAGTTGTAGTTGTAGGCACTTATTGACAGCACTCGAGGGCGCCAAAAATGTTGCTAGAATTCACTACAAACAATTTCAGCGCCATTGCCATGCAAATTTGTCAATAAACTTGACTCAAACCAACACATGCAAAGCACACATAGCATACTCCCACACACACACACACACACACAAACATGTATATATACATATATATATACAATGGCAGCTCGGCAAAGTCTTTGGCAAATTGAATGGCTGACAGGCATATGTAGCATGTAGCATGTCCTTATGGGCCTCAAGGAATGTGGGCATAATATTTATAACCAGTCGCAACCGGAAATATTATTGATTATCGCTACGTTTAACATCCCTCTGTCTCTCTCTCTCTCTCTCTCTCTCTCTCTCTCTCTCTCTCTCTCTCTCTCTCTCTCTCTCTCTCTCTCTGTTTCTCCATTTCCCTTCCTCTGTGGCTCTCTTTAATATTATATGATTGCCATTTATTACAGTATTTTCGACATGTGCAAGAAAACATATCAATTTGATAGCGCAACTATTTTTGGCGAGGGGCAAAATATACGCTTTTTGCTTTCATATATGTATGTAGTTTTGTTGGATAAAAGCGAAACTCGCGTTTTCTTATATAAGTGTGGCTCAAACGCAGCTTGTGCTGCTTTTTTCTAACCTCCTCCCACCCCCCACCCAACCAACCCTTGCTCGCTGCCAGCCGCCATTTTGAGCGCTTTGCAGCGCTCGTCTACTTCCGTTTCCGTTTTCGCGTTTTCGCGTTTTTCGACACTTGAAACAGAGGCAGCTTGTTGGCAAAGGCCTTCAGAATGTTCCCTCCCCCACAGTCTCTGTCATTCATAAGTTTCTGAACTTGATATCAAATTTAGGCACATTTTTAATTAAAGTGTTGGGCGCATAGAATGACTGACTGACAGACAGACAGACATAAAGGCTGCCTTTCATGCACTGAGTGGCATGTTAGGGTCGTTGCAAGTGCTTGAAATGCGTTTCTCTCGCCATAAAATTGAACTTCCACTCTCATATAAAGCCAGCTTATGCCATAATTTCTGCTTAATTGAAGCCGGGCAAATGCCAAGCGAAGCGTAGGGCGACTCAGATTAAGATAAAGCACCTAGACTACGGCTAATGGCCAAGAGGAAACAGGCAAGAGCAGCAGCAGCAACAGCAACAACAAACGCAACATTGCATACACATAAATAACAAACGAGCAGAGTGAAAGAGAGGTAGAGAAAGAGAAAGATATCGGGAAAGGGGGAGAGGATGGGAGGAAGATAGACCAAGTGAGAGAGGTAGTTAGTTTGGCAGTCTGCCTGCCTGCCCGTTGGCCATTTTAAGCCTTTGACCAATTTAAAGCGCAACAATGTGCCGCTATCGTAAGCCCCTCTCTCGCTCAGCTCCATTTGCAGCCCCACTCTCCCCTCCACTCACTACCCCTTTAGCTACACTCTCTTGCATTCAATTGATGCCCCCAACCAACTGCAAGCGTCAAGCGCCCGGCCGTGTTTATTGCCTTTTATGTGCAGCCTTAATGGCTACATTTCGCCACAGACAGGGGCGAGAGGGATGGCAGAGAGGAGCTCATGTGGGGGGGGGTGTAACGTTTGCCATTTGCAAGTGAAATACTGTATGGGGCAACACTTGGCAGTTACAGTTACAGTTCGCGAAGTTTGATGACAATAAGCAACAGTTTCAAGTAGCGTTTCAAAAAGTGTTGCCTACTTATGCGGGCAAAGAACATTGATACTTTCAGTGCAGATATCTACATTGAAATTGTACCGAAAGTGATATTTCAGATAGAGTTTTCTATAGAATAATTTAATTTATTTAAGATTTTAAATATAAAAAAATAAAAAACCATATTCATAGTGTACAATATATATATGTAAATTTGACTATAACTATAGCCTATCAATCAATTGAAATATTTATATTATATTCTACTACATTCATTCTATTGCAGCACCACGGTGCAAACGAAAGCAATCAAAATGCGAACAGCAGAGAGCGGAGAGCGGCAAGAAAGGAAGAAGGACCTCGACTGATTTAAGCTGGCTTAAGACTGGCAATAGATCTATTTCTGTGCGCTCCATTTCAGCGTCTAATCGATTGTCATAATAATAATAAAATATTGTAAATTGGAGCAGGCAAGACAAAGTAGAAGTAGGAGAAGAAGAAGAAGAAGAAGAGGAAGAGTTATAATGGCAAGACGGACAACAAATTGTTGTGGTTGGACGATAAACTATGTGTGTGAGGTAGTTAGTCGAGTGTCCTTGTGAGGTCCGTTCCCCGAACCCGCTGAAAGTCAACAATTGACTCCGGCAGCAAAAGTTTCAGTTTGTGCCTTGGTCAGGATTTATTTTTGCATCCTTTATGCTGTTGTTGGTTTGCTTTGTTTTCGCATTGAGCACAGTTTCTGCAATTTATTCTGCTTTGTGTATTGAGGTCAGTTTTGTCGCCGTTGTTGACCAATAAAAAATGAGGTTAGCTTTGTTTAGACAGGCAGGCAGAAAGAAGAAAAAGACCGAACCGAGAAAAAAATCAAATCAAATGTTATGCATAACCTTTATCTAGAGATTTATATTATAAGTATTATGGATTGTGTGGAAAACAATGGATGTGATTGTGGCTGAGGTCAGCATGAAAATCTACTTGACATATTGACACACTTGGCGTATGATTGATTCTTGGTGGCAGATAAACATGACCCTGGGTCAACCCTTGTCCCTTGCACCCCCATCACAAACTTCGATGCTTGGCTAATTAATAGAGAGGGTGAGAGAACGAGAACTTGTTGAATCCGTAGAGGCAGCAGTAGCTGTTTTATGTGGCATGCAACATGATAATGCCACAATGTGACTGGCAGCCTGTGACCAAACCCGACCAATAAATAATCAAATATGTAAACAATCAAATTGCTATAAAATACAGCGAACAAAGACAACAAACAACAAATATAAACAATCAAACAGAACCTAGTCATTGTCAATGTTATCTATCTCTCTCGCTCTCTCTTTCTCAGTCTCTGTCTCTGTCACTTTTATCTATATTGACAATGCTGCTGCCAGTCAAGGCAAAGTCAGCCAGGTGAAAATCGGAAAAGCAACGCGTTATGCAAATGTTGAATGCTGTTGTTGTTGGCGAGGGGGCATGACGGGGGGAAGGACGAGGTAGTTCAATTGTAAATGTTGACGCTTTTGTTGTATGTTCAACATGGAAATGCCATGTTGACCGACTCTCCTCCCATTGCCAGCATCTATCTATGTAAATGCTATATAATGCACAATATTGTATTGTAACTGTTTGTTTGGCTTACATAGATTTACAGTTAGCATTCCTTTCATTAGTGTAAAACAGATATAATATTTCTGGATAAATCCTCCATTACCGTTTCATTCACTAGCTGATTGTTACTTATGTTATCATAAGGGGTTAAAAAGTCGAAGATTTTAATTTTGTTTTTCCAAAATTTGTACATTTTTGGTCATTTCTCGAGAAATACTTAACAGAAAGAAATACAATTGAGTCACACAATAGATTAGATTTTTGTTGATTTTTCAAGGCAATTATAAGAAGTCTAACATTTAGATAAATGATATATTGGGTCACTCTTAAACAGATTCCTGTCTGTGCCTAGGGAGATATACATTGGAAACGCTTAGATAATGGAGATCAACGTGACAGCTACTTTGAGATGCAAGTGGTGACCTCCAAAAATGTATCTGCAGTTCTACAGATTTGTATCTGTATCTGTAAGTATTGTTGTTGTATTGTTTGTGGCACGAACAGATAAGCATTGACTTAGCCGCAGCACTCGCTGCTCTGTGTGGTATGAGATGAGAGATTGCAAATGAATTGAGCTTCAAGTGTCATCAACGTCATTGTCATAAGTGCCTATAGACACCACCTGCAACATGCCACATGCCACACGACACATAACTACTGTCAGCTGCCCCCACTTGTGTCTGGGGAGCATCTAACCCAATTAGTTGACACTGGCCACGACATCTGCCAATTTACTTTTGGCATTAGCCAAACTCTCAAAGCGACCTTTTGCCACAAAATGTTGCCTAGGGTCAATGTGGATGCCACATCAGTTTCGCTTTGCATGTGCGTCACAGCACAAACATTACGTCTCCCCCTCTCTCTCTCTCTCTCTCTTTCTCTACTTATTTTGTTCGCACTTAATTATTTTTATAACAGAATTCATTTATTTTTAATGCAGACAACGCTGCATGCACAATGTCAAATGCAAAATGCAAGAAGAATTCCATAAGAAAAACACAAGCAGCAACAATAACGAGTGAGACAAAAGACGCATGGAAAAAAGTCCTCAAAATGCAAATGAACAAAATGAAATGACCCTGGCAGCGTTGGAGGGCATGACATACTCTTACTCTTGTTCTCTCTCACTCTCGTTCTCGTACTCGTGCTCGGAGCACACTCGTCGAACCCCGCAGACGAGCAAACCACTTGAGCTTGAGGCATTGCAGCCTCCAGGCAAAAAAAGAAATATGAATGTTCTATTAGAAGAGACGTTGCTGAACTAGCAGATACCCAGTAAAAGGCATAAGTAGATTTACTTAAGAGAAACTAAGTTGTGTAGAATGTACTGAGTCAACGCACTTCACCGATTCTTCCATCGCTTTCTATTCTATCACACCCACGATCAACGCCGTACAGCAAACTGAATTGCAATGCTGCGAAGATTGCCGAAGAGAACCCCGAAGCACGCAAAAACAACTTCACCTTTGCACGAGTGACGTCAGCCATAAAATCAGCCGCTGAGTATTGGGGAGTATGAATGTGTTTGTTATTGTTTGAACTTTGCCTTACACACGCTTCGTTCGTATTAATTAAAAGCCAATCACTGCACAGTTTTATACTCTCCCTCATTTACACTTGGCGTTATCTATGTTTACTGAATTGAGTCGAAGCTGTGACTCACAAGTCCCATTACCTTGTAGGGTATGTGAAAAAGAAACCTGCAAGTAGGCATCAAGTGTTTGCTTCCTGGCACAAAACAACAACAAGAGCTACACACACAGTCACACAAATACGTACATACATATATACTAGAGCAGTGTCAACAGCGAGAGAACAGACTTATATATTTATGTTTGTGTGTGTGTTTGTGTATGTATGTGTATAGACTGCGCTTCTAAGTAGGTAAAGGCAAAGTGGGAGAGCAAGAGAGGGCGAAGCAATAGAAACAAAGCAACACTTAAAAGTTAAAGCAAACGGAAGACAGATCCAACTAAAGTTTGTATGTGTTAGACAGGGAGAGAGAAGGCAGTGAAGGCAAAGGCACGTTTTAGGATAGGTCGTGGCTACACTTCGTACGAGCTGAGAAGGAACGGAGGAGTGAAGAGAAGAGCAGCTGCTTCATATTGACTGAAGCGATGTTTAAGAGGAGCTGAAGTGTCTTTGCTCTGTAAATTAGGTGCTTAGTCATTATGGCTTGTTGGCATTTCTCAACAGAAGTTAAAAGATGAATTTTCTCTCAAGTAAAGTCGAGTTTTTCTCTATGGTGGGGTACATTGAAAAGGCCAGATAGAGAACTAGCCAGTGTTGTCTTAGGCACGAAAAAAAGAACATCTACCCAAACCCTTTTTACGTTCGTCCCGGGCTTAAATGAAAATTCAAGTTAATAAATGACAGGCCTATCTGAATATCTACACACAAGGCTCAGTAGGGCCCATAAACAACCTCAAAAACAAACTGATGTTGATAATACTGCTAATAATGAGCACCATCATCATTATCATCATCATCATCATCATCATGATGCTTAAAGCTGATTCATTAAAAAACATTTGCCTGGCTCATTTCCCAGCCTCCGTTTCGATAAGCGTAAATTTGCCAAATACAAATAATCTATTTTGGGTTTATGGAGGGAGGCAGACATAATCCTTGAGCAGGATTAAAATCTCAGCAAACAACTCTCATAAACCTGATAAATATGCCGGCTGAAAGCAGCCTCTGACGAGCTGTGCACTCTTATAAATTTCAATTGTCATATGCGATGAAAAGAAACTAAAAGAAAGTTAAAGAATAGATCGAGAAATGGAAATTGGAAATTCTAATGGAAATGGTTGTTTTTCTAGCAAATAGTGTAGTTACGGCACATAGATTTTTACGACCCCATTGCAGGCACAACTTAACACTTTACAGCAACTATTGCAACTCTCACAATCACCCCCTAACCACAATGTTAGGCTCTCCATTGCATCTCGAGTTGCTTTCGAAAGTACTTTTATTTTTTTGAAGTGCCTTCTCGCTCGCTTCTCAACACTGGCTGATTGGCTCGCTGGCTGCTTCTGATTTAAGCTAATTGCTTGCAGTAGCAGTAGAAAGAGATGCAAACAGAATGAAAACGAGATGGAGAACGTAAGAGTGAAAGAGACTATACCTTAAGAAGTCAGCTCCTTGCACTTGACACAGTTTGCGTAGCTTATGTAAACTTCGTTTTTTATATATGTATATGTATATTCTAATTCTTTGTAAAATGAATACATTTAATTTTTTATTTATGCAACTCATTTTCTGGCTTTATGACTATGTCAATTTACAAATTTTCCCATTATGCTAAACAAGTTTCCATTCTTGTTGAAGTTTGCGATATAAATAATATTGCCAGTAATTGTATAGTTTATAATGCCCTGCATAAGATGTACAGAGGGTATAATTATCCAGGCATAACAAGTAAAAACTCAACTGTCAAGCCGTTAGAATAAATCGCTTTTAAGAAAGAAGCGTGTTGCAAATGTCTAAATCTAATAAGTAAGACAACAGCAGGGACACACGCAGATAGAGATAGCCAAATAGAGTAAAAACGGGACAGAGAGATAGAGAGAGGGGGGTAGCAAATGGGAAAGAGATGGCAGGAACTCAAGCAAAGCGCAAACACAAACTGCGCCGCATTTATCTCAACCGCAAAAATGTCTGCCATATTTCATTTTAAATGCAGCACCTGCAGCTCTCAGCCTAGGCCGGTCCTGCCCAGGACGAGGACAGCATCTACAGCCAGAAAATCAAAAAAAAAAAAAAGGAGAAGTAGCAGCAAAGGCAGAGTAAATGGTGAGAGAAACGGAGATAGATAGAGAGAGGGCGATAGAGAAAGAAAGAGAGAGAGAGAGAGAAGATGCTTACAGAGCCAACGATGAAAACGAAATGTCAACGTTAGAAAGTTGAGCACAGAGCTGAACAGTTGGAAAAATTATCAATAGATGAACTTAAAGATACCCTGGAAAAATCTAAAAGCAATCTAAAGATAGAAGGCGGTATATTAAATACTAAAAAGTATTTCTGGTATAAAAGGAGCTACTTTTAGTCTTAATATACAAATAATTACCTTCCAAAAAAAAAAGGGTTTTACAGGGTACTTAAATACCATGATTTTAGTGGGTGCATTATGAAAATCGAACGATTTTTGACGAAGTTATGGCATTTTGAAGTTTAGAAGGTGAGACAAGCTGGAATTTCAGACTGAAAATTCCACTTCTGTGGGGTAAAAATAAGGAATATGAGATTTTGGTACCAATCGATCAGAAATTTCAACACCATGATTTTGGTGGGTCAATTTTGAAAATCGAATGATTTTTGAGGAAGTTATGGCATTTTAAAGTTTAGAAGGACCCTCAAGCTGAAATTTCTGACTGAAAATTCAACTTCTGTGGGGTAAAATTTTTGAATATGTGATTTTGGTACCAATCGATCAGAAATTTCAGCACCATGATTTTGGTGGTTAAATTTTGAAAATCAAGTGATTTTTGACAGAGTTATGGCATTTTGAAGGTTAGAAGGATCCACAAGCTGGAATTTCTGACTGAAAATTTCACTTCTGTGGGGTGAAATATCGAATATGAGATTTTGGTACCAATCGATCAGAAATTTCAACACCATAATTTTGGTGGGTCAATTTTGAAAATAGAACGATTTTTTAACGAAGTTATGGCATTTTGAAGTTTAGAAGGATCCACAAGCTGGAATTTCCGACTGAAAGGAGGTCGGGGTATGCAAAAATAGCCTAAAATACCCATTATTTTAGCTTTTTGGTAATATTTTCTAAAATATTTTCTCCAAATTAAGTCCGGTTGAAAGAAATTAAAAGACGGAAAAATAAATGTTTGCAAAAATATTATTATTATTTTGAGGATGCGGAGCAGCATCTGTAATCAACAACAACAGCATAAACGTAATGCAGGCATACAAGCCCTATATATAAAGATACATAGCCGGCAAAAGTATATGTATGTAACATATTCGCAAAAAAAGAAAACGTCGAGCAAATCCGTGCAAGTTTTTCTTGCCTTTCACAACAAGTTTCGTGTTGTGTTTTTCCTGCTATGTCTATGCGCGCCTACAAGACAATACAACAAACAGGCGTGGTAGGCAGCAAGTAAAGAAGAGAGAGAGAGAGAGAAACAGAGAGAGAGAGGGAAATAGTGGTAGTTTGGGGGCGTGGAGAATTGCCTGAGCGATGACATATCTAATAACATTAAGTAGTTAGTTGGCGCATCGTTTGAATTATGACCACGTTCGAGCGACGCAGCCTGCGACTATGAGTGCCTGCAGCCCACGCCACTTGCCACATGCCACGCCCACAAACCAACATACACCCAGACACACACACACACACACACACAGAACATTTGTTGGCTACTTTGCACTATTTTGGCTGCTCGGCCATGTGGCTAAAATTGAATTTTGAAATATGGTTCGCATGCACGAAAAGAGAAGCGAAGTAAAAACATAGCAAAGCATGGGGATAAAAAAGGAAAAGGCAAATAAGGAAAGTAGGCGCAGTTCTCAAGGTCATATCTATGAGAAACAAACAAGAGAATTACACATAAATATAAAAAAATAAATAAAAAAAATTTCATATAATAAATAATTCTAAAATCCACGCAGTTGAAATTAATTAAGAAGACCACAACTGCAAAAAGTTATAAAAATAAAACGGTTACGAATAGTAGAGCAAAAGAAAAATCCAAAATTAAGCAACAAAAAAAGTTTCGAGCATTTTAAAAACTTTTCTCATATAGTTTCAATTGCAATATGAGCCGCCTTAAGTATTATTGAAGTTCTTTGTAAACGAGTTGGGAAAATATTTAAAAAGATTAAAAATAATCCTTAAAAAATTTAAGACAAAGCTCTGCCATTTTATGAATATATATTTTTGGTGTGTAAACTTTTAGTGAGAGTTTCTAAACAACAATAAATGCACATATCAAAAACTTTCCATACTTTTTTTTTTTTGATTATTTTTAAACACTTCACAAAGCATATTTATTTCAAGGATGCTACTCAACATTTTTAATAATATACGTATACGGGTATAAATTGCAGTTGGACATTTTCAGCTTTTGAGTTGTGAGTTGTTAAGTTTCAGCCACGTTGCCAAAAAGGCCAAAGGTAAAGTCAAGGTGCCACCACCCACCCACCCACTCAACCACCCACCTGACCCACTCAACCACTGAGAGCATTCGACACTTCAGAAAAAAGACAGACAACACCTGAACCAAAAGTTGTCTTGAAACTGAGAACTATGCCACGGAGTAGCTTCAACATTTTTCACAATTCATTTGCATTTTCACAGTTTCACAGTTTTCCATTTTCTATTTTTCACAAAAATATATGTACATGTGGAGTGTGAGATATTTGTGGGCTAATTAAGTGGCTGTTATTAGCGTAATTGGTTGTAAATGGAGCTGGTCCAAGGAGCAGCGGCTTCTGCTGCCAACAAATTAATGTCACATTACGTATACGCCGAGTGGTGCGAGTGGAGCGTGAGGAGCAGCGACTACAGCTCTCAGAACTCGTAATTTGCAATTAATGTGAGCACAAAAACAAATTGCAAAGTTCTCAATTAAAAGAAGCGAATCGGGATTCCGCAGAGAAAGTGTGGGTGAGAGGGGTTGGGGAACATATCGTAAAATCGATGCGATTTTATTCTTTGTTGCCTTTGTGTGGGTAATTAACTTATTTTGCAGTCACACATACACCCCCCCACCCACCATGCACCCCGCTAATTATATACGTTGTATATTATATAGATGTAAGTAAATATAATCACTTTTCACATTTGGCAACAGTATGTGTGTGTGTGAGTTTGTGGCAGCCACACAGTTGCGGCTGTCATTATCATTTTTCACGCTGTCTTGTTGCATTTGTTGTTATTGTTGTTGTTGTTTTTGGTTGATGTGTGTTGTGGCTTTTGTTGTTGTTGACATGTGGCAGTCATTCCCCAACCCATCCACAGCCACACCCACCCATATACCCACCCCCTTTAACCTTTACTTTCTAGTTGTTTGTTTGTTCAGCTTATTTTCAATTTTCTGATTTTTCAGCGCCCTTAAATATTTATAAAGTAAATTAAAATATTTATGTTTAATTTTTAAGTCACTTCGCGTTTGACTTTTAAAAAATCATTAATTTAACATAATTCTATTCATTTATTAAGATTTGTTATGACTTTAATGATTTATAGTGCATTTAATTTAAAAATTATATGCTTCAAATTTAGAATTGAAAAAACTTTATGTATTGATATTATTTTGGGCAATTATTTTTTTTTTATTGTAATATTATTTATAATGAAACGGGAATAATATTTCTAATTTAATTCAATAATTATGTTTATTTAAATTTTTTGTAATTTATTTATATTTATTAAATTTTTTTTATTTATTTTTTTAATTTCAATTTTTATTTTATTCTTCTCATGTTTTTCAACACATAAAATGGACACTGGCAACCATAGTGAATTATATTTATTTTTCCATATATTTATATGAATTATATTTTTGCTATATTTCATATTGATTGATTGATTGATTGACTTGTGATTGCTGTTGTTGTGCTGCATCTGTTTCTTCAACATGCTGCAGTTGTTTGCTGTTGTTGCTGTTGTTGTTGCTGTTGTTGCAGCACGTTGCACGTTGTGCACATTGACAGCTTGTCTGTCTGTCAGTCATGCGTGGCCCATTGCCAGGACGACACTTTATGACATTATAATTTCGATTTAAATATCTCAAGCTATAAATATATATGTATGTATGTATTTTATAATCATTTGAAATATGTAATATATTACACTGTAATTGAAGCATTATTTGTGGTATTTATTATGCAGAGGATACGCGTCGGCAGCCATTATTTGCATGGTGTTGGTATTGGTGTTGGTAGTTTGAATTATTAAGGAGATTGATTTTATAAGGCGATTTGATTTATACACAAAAATTAACTATTTCTAAGGCATTAACAACTCAATGGCGACTTTTGCATTTTGTGAATTGCACTTGGAATTGCACTGAATTGAACAAATTTCGTTTTTGCTTTCTGATTTCTTCTTAACTTTTTGCGAGTAGAAAAAAACTGTAGAAATATTGGTTGTTGTTGTTGCTGTTGTTGTTTTCATTCCCTTTATAACATTGAACGCGACGCGGCGTGCAAACTGCAGGCGAAATAACGGACCAACACGCTCCTAGTGCTTAGCCCAGCTGCTGGCAGTGCTGCTGCTGCTGCTGCTGCTGCTGCTACTGCTACTGGTGCTGCTGCTGCTAGTGCTGCCGCGACGACGAGAACGACGCGAAGCGAGAGACACACGCGCGATGTAGCACAACAAAAACACGACTGAGCCGTCCAACGGCCAGCAACGAATAACGAACAGAAGATAATATTGAAAGCGAAGCCGACGAACGCACACCGCCATGTCTCAGGTTGAATGAAATTGAAAGGCATTCCGCCACGAAGTGGGTCGCTAGCTCGTTCGTCGATGCTCGTCTCTTCGTCTCTCTTCTCGCTCTGCATTGCAGCACAGGCCAAGAGCAGCAGCACAGTTCGTGCTTTGTTTACATGTCACTGTGTAACACGAAGTTGATTCAGGTAAGTGAACATGATGAGCGCTCGTTAAAAGCTTCGCTCTTTCACTCTCTCTCTCTCTCTCTCTCTGTATGTCTGTCGCCGTCAGCTGGGTGTGGGCGTTGCTGTTGTGTCCGTGGTCGTGTTCGTGTGCGCTCTCTGAGCGGGAGAAACAGCTGATTTTGTTACATTGCTTTGCTTTGCCCCAAATTTGCTGACATTGCTAAGGCCGTCTCTCTTTCGTTTTGAAAAGCTTCGGACTGCATTGAGAGCAGCAGCCCCACAGACACCCCCCGATTGCCTGCCTGTTATCCTAGCTGACATTGTAAACATGACCAAAATGCATGTTCCCTCAAGGTGCGAGTGTGTGTGTGTGTGTGAGTGTGTGGGTGTGTGGGTGTAAAGCCGCATTTGACATGCCAGTGCCACATTCATTTGCATATTTGAGCGCATTTTGTTCCGTGTGCGTAGCACTGAGAGACACTGAGAATGCTAGAGAGAAAGAGAGAAACCGACCGCAAACAGTCTCTGCATTTACGGTCTCATGAGTAACCCAAAGATAAGTTCAACTTAATTAAAGTTTCAGAAAGGGACAAATCGCTGTCTGACTTGACTTGCATAAATTATGTCAATTGGTCATGGGGCTCAAAAGATGCTTAAAGCTCTTAACTATTTATGCTCTTCTATAATCATCTCTAGCTAATCTACATAAGAAATTAAATAGAGGTTCTCAACCCTTTGGTCAGCAGGACGCAAGGGACTCCTCATGCAATCTGAACACCTTGAGTTGAGCATGCGGCGAATAAAAAGCTCTCAAGGGCAATTAGTCTGCTAAAATAGAAAGCTCTCTCTCCCGATCTGTTTGGCGCTAGTAAAGCTCAATACCATTTATTGTTAATTATTTAGATTTAATTCGCTTCAACTTTTGTCGCAAAGCCATCAGTTTCTCCCCAAACTGTCGTATCCTGTCATCATTCGCATCCTTTGCGTGCAATATCTTACAGATTCTAACAATTTCTCGGTATCGTTGCTTAAGCAGGACAAGTGCTCTGTTCCGTGCCACTTCCTTAATGTGCTCCTCATGGGCCACCGCGATAATGTGTTCAATCTCTAATCCAACTGTACGTCCCACGGTCGCTTGTTTGGTGTTGTCCACCTCCTCGTATGCTGCTGGCGGCGCAGTCATGTCTGCATCCAGATTGTTTCTTAAGTTGTACTCCGAAAAATAAAACACAGGCATCGTTTTGAATTGAACAAAATTTACGATTTGTGTCGAGAGAGATAATATTTCACAGTTCTCAAGAAGTCAAAACAAAGGCTACTTTGTGAGTTCAAAAATTCAATGTTAGCAAAGGTCCGACGGCGAAAGCTTTTTTACAGCGCCACTTAAAGCATGTGGAGAGCGGTGGTACTAACTGCACGGTCAAAGCTCTAGGGGTTGCTGTCTTTGCTAAGAGCTTAATGTTTAAGAGTGTGTGTGAGATAAGAAAAGTGTGAACAATTTAACAGCAGGAGTCGCTTTCTGACTTGTATTGGGGCAGGTTCAGGCACAGTGGAACTATTCATAGAAAATGTAATGCAATTATGTATGATAAGATATAAAAAATATTAATATAAAACATATTGTTTTTTTCTGCTACTGTAGAAATTTGTAGTCATTTTCTTATATAAGATATGTATAGTATTATATAATCCATTTTAAAATTGTTTCACTTATCAATAATTAATCAATAAAGTTTGCTTATTCAACCATATTCAAAATGCTTATAACCTTCTCAATTTTATTCTCACAAAGTTGGTCAACACTTCATGAGAAATGAATTCACCAGTTCATTGTTGAGCAAAAGACTTCCATCATGAAATTGTTTGTCCAAACTCCTGCCTAAATCATTTGTTTACTTCTATTGTTTACATCGAGAGTTGATTGGGTGGAGCTAAGAGAAGGCAACACCTTTTCGATTACCCAGTGACATTAACATTAAAAATTCAATTTATTGGCAGGGCGGGTAGTTCAGCCCTTAATTTCTGATAAAGGTATGTCATAAACATTTTATGAAGCTTGTTGTGACGACATGACATTACTCGACTTTATTTTATATTGGGCAACAAAATCAATTGGCTTAAGAAATAATCGACACACAAGCCACGAACATTGTAAATCAATTATTCAATTTAACAGGCAAAACACTTTGGAGCTGAGATTGCAGCAATCACCGCTAAAGATTTAATTTGATTAACTATAAATAAATATTAATAGCATATAAATATGATTTTTAAATATATAAAAATTATATGAAATAATTAGAAATGATAAACAGAGGAAAACCTTCTGAAGGAAAACCTAGTTACATTTTTTTTAAAGCTAAGTTCGTCTAATGTAATTTTTGTAGCATACTTTGCAGGGCAATATGAAGAAAATGAAAGAAATTTTCGGAAGTCTTTATTTAAATATATAACTAGGCAACAAATTTTAGTAAAACTTATTAAAATTTATAAATTATGAATTGAGGCATATTTTTAATAAATTTTAATAAAGCAAAAACTACAACCTTAGCCTAAATATTTCGGCCATTATGCTTGGGCCACTCCATGTGATTTGCTACGCATTTGGGAGCTGGAAAAGCCGCCCGCCTATGGAAAACCCTGACCAGCAGCAATAATAACAACAACGATAACAATATTCTGGAGGGCTTAACTGTGGAGCTGTGGAGATGGTGGCAACATCCTAAGCATGTCTGAACACAATGAGCCGCATAAACTTGGCGCCAGCAAAGCCCCCAAACCGACCAAAAGAAATATATCCCCCCAAAAAACTAAGAAAGGCCAGGGAAAATCAGATAATAGAGAAAGGGAAACTAGACAAATACGAGCTGAAATAAAAGAGAGCAGGAGATTTAGCTGCTGGTTGAGTGCTTCCAGCGAGTCCTGGTGGTGGTTCTGACTTCAGTGTGTTTGGGGGTGGAAGGGTGGAAGGATAACTTAGCGCAATTTGAGGCACGTGGCAAGTGGTGTTAAATTCATACTACTTAACATGCAACTCGGCAATTGCAACTTGTTGCACTTACTTTCGCACTCTCCGCTGCCTGCAGCTCCAGCTGTGATGTTGCCGGCGTTGCCTGCAACTGCAGCTGCAACTGCAACTGCTGCTGTGACTGGGGCTGCTGTTGATCCGTTTCCCGGTTGTAATAATCCGCCAGGCTGGGCACGAGTAACACGCCCACTTTGTTGCGTGCCACCTGCTGTTGGGTGCGTCGATGCCGCGCCGGCAGCATCATGCGATGCGCCACCAAAGCCATGACCAAAAGCGGAAAAACTCACAGAAAAACACACACACAGACACACACGGAAAACTAGCGAGGAAAATTCAGTGAGGAAAATGCGCCGCGTGGACGTTTGCTTCGTTTTGATCGAACAAAACGCTCGCCGCCAACTGAGCAGGCGAATAACGGGAAGCCAGTGCCAAACAGCGAAAGCAGAAAACGAAACGAAACGAAAGCGAAAGGACAACGAAAGTCGAGAGACGAAAGACGACAACGAAAACGCACCGGAAAATGCCAAAAAGGGAAATCGTCTGTGTTGTGCCTCTCGCTCTAACATACACGCTAACCGTTCATGCCATCTCACTCTAACAAAGTTTACTCTCTCTCGCTCGCTCTCTCTCTCTCTCTCTCTTACTTTTACTCTCTCTCTCTCTCTCTCTCTTGCTCTATCTGTTTTTGTTTGCTTACCAAATGCTGCATGTTTGATAAGCGCTTTTGTTGTTGTTATTTTAACGTTAATATTAATGTCGGACGCGACTGTCTGCCAGCTGTGTCTCTATGTATTGGTGAATGTATATGTGTGTGTGTGTGTGTTCTGGCGACTGTCTTGTGGTCGTATATGTGTGTGTGTGTGTGTTGTTGCCTTAGTTTACCAACACGTGCACAACGTATTTAATAAAAAGCACAGTCTATCTTGCCTCTCTCTCTCTCTCTTTCTCTCTTTCTCATTGCCATTCACTATCTCGCTCTTTCTTTTCTTTTCTCTCTCTCGCTTCTACTGTCTCCTTCACACTCAGGCAATGACACTTAGCCAAGCTCAAAACATGGCGCAAATATAATATTTGTTGTTAAAATAAAATAAAGCAGCGCCGGAAAAAAAAGAGGAAAACACACACACAGCGAAGTTGGAACATTATAAAAAACATAGTGAGAAAAGTGGCGTATGGGCGACGAGCAGATACCCTTTGAAGCAAAAAAAAGAACTTAAACATTTATAAGGCTTTTCAATATTATTAGCTAAGAAATTATTGAAAAATAATTTAAAAATATCATGTTTAAAAATTATATTTCTTCAAATACATATACCCTGTAAAGTTGACAAATAATGTCGAAGAATTCATTTTAATTAATAAATTTATAAACAAATTTTTCTCAAAATAAAAAAATTTTAAAAATTATTAAAAAAATTTTTTTTTTACAAAATACTTGAATATAATTATAGAATAATTTTAGACTAAAAACTGAGATTGCATTAAGTAAATTAAATATAAAATTTAATAATTAAATTATTGTAATTTTTCAAGATATCAAAAAATTAACTAATTGAGTTTGAAAAAAAAGTTAAATGTAAATTCAGCAATACTAAAAAAAAGGTAAACAATAATTACACTTAAAGAAAAAAATATTAAATTTAGAAATATATTTTTCTAGTATTATAATTATATTACAGATTTATGCCGATTTTGATGAATTCAAATTAAGAGCATGTCATATAAACTACAACTAATTTTAGTTACAGGTCAACACTCAAGTTGAATATCCTCCAAGAGCAATCTATTACCCTTGTCAGGACATGTCACTGCCCCAATTGGGGCAACCACAAAACATAAATACAATATATGAAATATATAGTGGATAACGAATATCTATAGTATGACTACTTGACCAACCAACAGTTGAAGCCTAGTCAAGTTCATTGGCTCCCATGGCAAGTGAGAGAAATTGAGAACTTTCTCTCTCTGTGGTGCTGTTGACAACTCACTACTGTTTTTGTTGCAGTGTATTGCATTCGTTTCATTTAATGTCTGGTATTATCATGTCGGCAATTATTATTTTGAGTCATGTGAGCACGCAGACACCTCTCACCCATGTCCCTCACTCCCCCACTCAATGAAACAGACAGTCAGACTAAATAGTTAGTTAGTTAGTCTAACCCCCACACCCCTACCCCTCTCTTCTGCTTGTTGGGTTGACCTTAGGCAGCAAAAAGAAGAAAAAAAAGAACGACGAAGCGGAAATAATAGCCAAAAAGCAAAGTGTACGGAATAACAAACACGTTGGTAACACATTCGTTGGCGGCAACATACGTCATTTGGCCACAATCTCAATTAAACCACCAAATATTACGTATACGCACCAGCAATGTGGCACTAACTGCTGGCTGCCGTTTTCCTGCTGAGGGTCAAATGAATTTTCCAAATAGACATGCAACATCTGTGGCAAATACACACACACACACATACTAACACACACTGATAGAAATAACTTTAATGGGCCCAGTTTTTGTTTCCTTTCTTTTTGTGCTTTGAATAATGCAAGCAGCTGCAGCAGCGAGCAATTTGTCAGGGCAGCGCATTATCAGCTCGTTGCTATATTCCCATAATCGATTAGCTGCCTGCTATGGGACGGGTAATTGATTGGCAACAATAGCCAACTATCGATACATCTGTGATGGCTTTGATTAATTGTCATCGATTAATGCTGTCTGCCGTTAAATTTAATAAGCAATCAGGCGACGTCATGGGGAGAACTTTGCAATTATATTATGACACTAATGGAGATTTAAAATAAATGTAACTTAGAACTTACCTCTTCTACGTGAGCTTAGCAGCACACAGACACACACACTCACGTACATAACGATATCTATGTACATATGTAGTCGTGGAGCAGATGCAATTACTAAGGGTTGAGTTGATTTTTTATGGGACGAATTTGTGTCTAACGATTCTTGAGAAATCGCAACATTTTGTTGCGGTGTGTGTGCAAAAAAAATATATATGTATATTTGGAAATATCTGTGTGTTATGGTTCGCTGAAAAATATACAAAAAGGTTGAGATTAGCTAAAAAAAAGGGGATTCACAAATAGTTGTCAAACTTTTTCTATCTTATTCGATAGCGCGTATGCTCCATTGTTTTCGCATCAAATCCAAATTTCAAAAACATTTCTGACAAGTTGTCGCTCTTTGTTTTAGCGCTGGCGGAAGGATAACCAAAATCCACACTAACAAAACAATAACAAAATCCAAAAAATACAACTACAACAAACCATAAAATGTAACCTTATCCTCAGAGCCACCCAAAATCCAAACCCATTGTCAGCCCACTTGCCAACCCCCAAAAGGCCTTCAGCTGTTCAGTCACTTTGTCTGCCGGTTTCCGGCGGCTTCTGCTGGCGGCTCATAAATCAAAATGACCCAAAGTCACACACAACCACACACACATACAACCATATACACATGTAGCACAAGCATGTAAATAAATATTTCATAAAATTACAAGGTAATAAAGCGTTTGGCAAGTGATACTAAAAACGCGCAAAATGACAACTGCTATTTTTAACTTTAAAATAGTTGTTAATTAAGCAAATTGCATATTGTTTGCATACTAAACCAAAAATAATTGCCAAATTAACGAAAATGTAAAATATTCAAATTTACGCGCCCAGCACAGTAGTGTTGCAAGCAACTACCCGAGCAGTGTTGTACAACCCAACGCAGCGCAGCTGATATCGATATATATCGCAGCCGAAAGAGAGTTGCCAGACTGCTGCGCAGGGCAACATGAAGCCGACTGATAGTAGGTATACGGCTTAAATAACAAGGCGATGTGAGGAGTTTCTTTTAATTCTTACAAGGCATAAATATTGTAAAAACATAAATATTCAAATACAATTAAGTATAAGTGTTGAGTTTTGTGCGCTATATAAGTTAAAATTTGTGACATGGCAGCTGAAGAGTGAGCTGCCAGCTGACAACTATTTTTATTCGTCAATTTTGAGGGGAAGATAACAAAAAAAAAAAAAAACAATCGAATACCGTAAAAATGTCACCCATGTCCAATGCAAGTCCAATGGAGGCGGCCGAATTGAGTCCACTGGTTTACTGGTCACAGACCAAGCAGACGCTGCTGCTCAGGGTGGACCTCAAAGATGCCAAGGTGAGTGGGTGAAAAATCGATAGGAAAACTCGTCAACCGGGGAGAACTCATGATGATGATGATGATGATGATGATGATGATGTTGTTAATTTTATAGGGTGTCATTGCGGATTTTACGCCGACAACGCTGTCATTTAGCGCCATTGGTTATGGAGCACGGGGCAGGAATGCATACAAGTTTCAGCTGCGGTTCTACGAGTTCGTCGATGATGAGACCGCCACCTTTACGGTGACGGATAACAAAATCGAGCTGCAGTTGCGCAAAGTGGAGCCCGCATGGTGGGTGCGTCTGGTGGCCACGCCCCAGAAACCACACTGGCTGCGCATCGACTTCGACCGCTGGCGCACCGAGGACGACGGCGATGCTGGCGAGGAACCGCCACGCGATGTGCGCCAGGATTACGCCGATGAGTACAGCAATCTGCAGAAGCGGGAGATTGGCTATGTGCGGGGTAAGGATGGAACATGGGGAAGAAACCATCAGAGATTCACTTAATGATTACTTTGCAGAGAATGCGAAGCATGTGTATCTGGTCATCTACAACCTGGCCATGTTTGTGGGCTACCTGCACATCCTGGTCATCATGGCAGTGCTGTATCTACGGGATGGGCACGATAGCGTCAAGCACACCTACGAGTACGTGGGCACCTCGTTCAAGTTTGTGCAACTGATGCAGTACATGGAGGTAATGCATCCACTCTTTGGCTACACCAAGGGTAGTCCGCTGATGCCCTTCTTTCAGGTCTCGGGTCGCAACTTTGTGCTCTTCCTCATGATCGAAATGGAGCCGCGAATGCACGACAAACCTGCTGTCTTCTATGTCTTCGCCATATGGGCGCTCGTCGAGATTGTGCGGTAAGTGATGGCACATAACAAGAATACCATGGGAGACCCTTTCAATTCTCGTTGCCGTAGGTATCCCTACTACGTAAGCCAACTGCTGAAGCGGGAGAACAGTTTGCTCACCTGGCTGCGCTACACCATCTGGATACCCCTGTACCCCATGGGCATAGTGTGCGAAGGAGTCATACTGCTGCGCAGCATACCCTATATATTGGAGACGAAACGCTTCTGCGTCGAGATGCCCAACAAATGGAACGTCACCTTCGATATGGTGATATTCCTGAAGGTGTATCTCCTGCTACTCGTCCTTCCAGGCAGCTACCTGGTCATGTCCCACATGTCCAAGCTGCGGGCAAAGAAACTAGGACGCGGTCGCGCCAAACCGAAGGAGAAGTGAGAGCAGGCACTACTACTTGACTTGGATTCTAAGATTCAGATTACCTAAGCCACAGTGGGACATGGAGAGATAATGTAACTAACAATTGGTGTTATAATTATTCCTGTAATATCAACTGCACAGCCAAAGAAATGATTCAAAATAGAGTTTGGTATTGTTAAAGTATCAATCGAATTTTCATTGATGGACTTTTATGAATAAAAATTTCACTCTTTTAGAACATAATACGATTGTATTTAGAAGTTTTCACATAGAATCACCTATATAACAGTCTAACGGGGACTTACCTACTAACTATAGATCTAAGTATTTCTCAAAAACAAAATTATCGTCACGTTTTTGACTGTTAATGAACAGTAATAAAAAATTTTTAAGACTTTAACCTCACAGAAGTGGAATTTTTAGTCAGAAATTCCAGCTTGTGGGTCCTTCTAAACTTCAAAATGTCATAACTTCTTTAAAATTCATTCGATTTTCAAAATTGACCCACCAAAATCATGGTCTTGAAATTTCTGATCGATTGGTACCAAAATCGCATATTCGATTTTTTCACCCCACAGAAGTTGAATTTTCAGTCAGAAATTCCAGCTTGAGGACCCTTCTGAACTTCAAAATGTCATAACTTCCTCAAAAATCATCCAATTTTCAAAATTGACCCACCAAAATCATGGTGTTGAAATTTCTGATCGATTGGTACCAAAATCTCATATTCGATTTTTTCACCCCACAGCAGTGGAATTTTTAGTCAGAAATTCCAGCTTGTGGATCCTTCTAAACTTCAAAATGCCATAATTTCGCCAAAAATCATTCGATTTTCAAAGTTGACCCACCAAAATCATGGTGTTGAAATTTCTGATCGATTGGTACCAAAATCTCATATTCGATTTTTTCACCTCACAGAAGTGGAATATTTAGTCTGAAATTCCAGCTTGTGGATCCTTCTAAACTTCAAAATGCCATAACTTCCTCAAAAATCATCCAATTTTCAAAATTGACCCACCAAAATCATGGTATTGAAATTTCTGATCGATTGGTACCAAAATCACATATTCAAAAATTTTACCCCACAGAAGTTGAATTTTCAGTCAGAAATTCCAGCTTGTGGGTCCTTCTAAACTTCAAAATGCCATAACTTCCTCAAAAATCATCCAATTTTCAAAATTGACCCACCAAAATCATGGTGTTGAAATTTCTGATCGATTGGTACCAAAATCTCATATTCGATTTTTTCACCCCACAGCAGTGGAATTTTTAGTCAGAAATTCCAGCTTGTGGATCCTTCTAAACTTCAAAATGCCATAATTTCGCCAAAAATCATTCGATTTTCAAAGTTGACCCACCAAAATCATGGTGTTGAAATTTCTGATCGATTGGTACCAAAATCTCATATTCGATTTTTTCACCCCACAGCAGTGGAATTTTTAGTCAGAAATTCCAGCTTGTGGGTCCTTCTAAACTTAAAAATGCCATAACTTCCTCAAAAATCATCCAATTTTCAAAATTGACCCACCAAAATCATGGTGTTGAAATTTCTGATCGATTGGTACCAAAATCTCATATTCGATTTTTTTACCCCACAGAAGTTGAATTTCCAGTCAGAAATTCCAGCTTGTGGGTCCTTCTAAACTTCAAAATGCCATAACTTCCTCAAAAATCACTCGATTTTCAAAATTGACCCACCAAAATCATGGTGTTGAAATTTCTGATCAATTGGTACCAAAATCACATATTCAAAAATATTACCCCACAGAAGTTGAATTTTCAGTCCGAAATTCCAGCTTGTGGGTCCTTCTAAACTTAACTTCCTCAAAAATCATCCAATTTTCAAAATTGACCCACCAAAATCATGGTGTTGAAATTTCTGATCGATTGGTACCAAAATCACATATTCAAAAATATTACCCCACAGAAGTTGAATTTTCAGTCAGAAATTTCAGCTTGAGGACCCTTCAAAGCTTCAAAATGCCATAACTTCGTCAAAAATCGTTCTATTTTCAAATTTGACACACCAAAATCATGATGTTGAAATTTTTGATAATGATATATAATTTAGAGTAATTTCTCAGCAAATCACTTGCTTAAATTTATAAGAACATACCAGCAGATCGCGTGCATTTAGTTGAAGCATCTTGTCAAGCATTGTTGCAGCCAAAGAGTCGTTGATGTCGCTGTTGTTGATGTCAAATTCAATTTGCACTCGAGTCTTAAACAAGTAGTAGCTGTGTGCTGTTGCCACACTCTCCGCTTGAGGCACTCGGCGAAGGAACTGTCGTTGCCAGCACGTTGTTTAGCTGCTTCTGTATTGTCCTTGTGGGCTGAGTTCAGTTAATTGAAGACGGGGGCGTGCACATAATGCGTTGCTCCCACTCAATAATAGATGTACTCGAGAATGAGCTTTAATAAATTGCTTTCTCTCATGTCACTTTTATATATGTGTTTTTTGGGGGTGTCAATCAATTTGGTGGCAAGTGACGCAAGTGCAACCAATTTTTGAATGTCACTCAAGATAAATGCACATAGTATAACAGTTTCAGCCGCATTAATTGCAGTCTGCCAATAACACTTGCCACCACTGTACATTCAACTCTAGCTGCACTCGAAATGAAATCCAATGAATAATTGCATTTGAACCTCATCCAAGTATTGGAATCTGAACCGAACTGAACCACAGCGGGGTTAACGCACAACTAATCACCTAACGCCAACTATGTGCCTACGACTGTTGGAACTTTGGCTCAATTTCGTCCTTGGCCCACCCCAAACGAGTTTTGATTAATGCCCAACAGCTGTACGGGAGGGTTGGGGGGTGGTGGAGGGTGGTCTGAAGTGGTTTCGACGGTGGCAGTAGCCATGTCCACACCGCCTGGGCAATCCCCATTGATTTTTTTTTTTTGTTCTTTGGTATGTTTTCCTCTTCATATTTTCCATTCCTTTTTTGGCTTGTAAGACAAATGCTTGAATTTATGCCGGTTGGCAGCTGGCGGAGATTAACTGAGATTCCAGTTGCAACTGCATCCGTCAACAATCATTACAAGTTTTGATGCACTTCGCGCCGGCTTCATTAATCACCACTGGGTGTTGGTTGGTTGCATGGGTATTCCCCAAAATAATCCTAATATATGAACAGTTGCCAGCTGCTGATTTCACACATAATCAAAACTAAGTACTCTTAACATTTAAGACCAACAACTAGAATATACGCGAAATTTATGAGAAGAAAATGGAGCGGAAAATGTGAGAGGAAAATTTATATTTATAGTTGAAATAGTTACTCATATTGAATGATTGAATTGATATCTTAAGATTTTAAACTGGAAAATAATAACTTTTTCTAATATTTTGTTATAGTAGTATATAACTCAAAATCTTTATTTTCTTAGACTTTCTATTGGGACCTTTTAAAACCAAAAAAAAAAAAACTAAAACCATATAAATTTAAAAAAATTAGAAATAAAATTAATTTAATATCTTTTTTTTCCATTTTTTGTTTTAAGAAAAATTATATTTTAAATAAAACTTAATAATATCTTATAATTTACTTAATATATTTTTTAAATTAGATTTAACTCTTCTTCTTCACACCTCCCTTAGCCTCGTTTTGGGCCTGATCATCATTTGCACAAACTTCAACGGTCTAAAATGCCAAGTTCTCCACTCCAATGCATCCGAATTCTCCTGATTCTCATGCCTATATCTGCCATTCAGATTACTGCAATATATATTTAAATTTATAGAATACTTCCATGAGGATAAATCCCCCTCTCAACTTTACCACATGTAGCAATTCTCATTGAACCACCATCCCGATTCGTAGAGTTCCGCACAGTAGTTGGGTTCCCTGTCGGCAGTGTAGAATTTCATGGATCTGTGACTGGAGAGTGCATCCAGAGCATCTCCCTTGAAGCCTCCAAGCTGTTTCAAGGCAAAGGACTCCGATTCGTTGCCAATGGCAAAGTCACTATAACTGGCATATCTTTGCTGATTATTGAAATCCTCCATGTGGATGTATAGCTCATGGGGCTGTAGGTTGGTCAACAAATGCAGCTTATCGAGTCCTATGAAGAACTCTCCACTTAACTCTCCAAAACCCCTCCGATATTCGGACCAATTTCGATTAAAGTTCTCTGAGCCGTCGAGGCGTCGTTGGATGACTGTCCAGCCAGGGGAACCCGCCAGCGATGAATCACAGGGTATGTGGAAGTGCTGCATACCGGGTATCTTGAACATATAGATTTCCGTGTTTTTCCCCAGACAATTGTTGCCCAAATATTTATCAATAATATGCTCGGCATCTACGACTGTTTCTCGCACTTCCACAGATTCAACAAGCTTTGAGGGCAGGGTATATACTGTGATGGGGTTCCCACTGCTCTTATCAACGACCGCTTGAATCATATTCGAGTTTTTCTCAGGCTGAGATTGTAGTTCCGGAATTGTCGTAAATAGAGATTCCGCTTTGAAATTCTGTTGGCTTATCTGCGCTTTCAGTTCATTCAATTGTTTGTCTTTTTCATTCACCAACTGCTCTTTAATATTGCTATGGTTCTTATAGAGGTCTGCCAATTCTGACTGTAGTTTCAATTGATTTTCCTTTTCCTTGAGGCTAACCTCTAGTATCTCTGTGGAAGCCTCCAGGTCACTTACTCTCTCTAGGAGCTCATTGATTTGATTTTCCTTGGACTGCAGGGATTTAATGTAAGTCAGGAGAGGTTTCACTATATCATAGCAATAGGAACCGCATTGCACTTCGTGGGTCTTGAGGACCTTGCAGCTATCGGAACTATCTGCATTCGATGCAATACCATCGATGAGGGAGCACAATGAAATTATTGTTAATATATTATTTAAATTCATTTCAATTTTAGTTTAATCTGCTGTTGACTTCCAGCAACGAGACGCGAATGGGCATTAAATATATTGTGAGGTTTATTATTGAATCGCAGTGATTCCCTGCTTATCAGTAGCGTACTCTGCTCTCTTTACACTAGACTACAAAATATATATATTTTTTTAATATTTTACTTTTCTGTCTCCCATAAATATTTTATAAAATTTTGATTTTATATAACTTGCTGGCTATAAAAATAAGTGAAAGTGAAAATATCTTAAAATTACTTTAGTTAAGAAGCAAGACAGCAACAGTGTAGTCTTAAATATTGCACATACTTCACAACTTACTCAATTCTTTCTCATTTTAAAGACAGATATTTTCAGTATAAAATGCTTAACTTGCCTGCCTGGAGAATGGACTGATAAAATGAAATAGCGAGCTGTGGCAATTGAATCAAATGTCATAAAAGGCAATTTGGAGCTGCAACTGACTGCGGCATGCAGCATGCGGCATGCGTCAGACGCCACACAATGGGGCACATAATATGCCATATCGAATATATGCACAGACTATATATCAAATATGAATAGATTTATGCGTATATAGTATATATGCGGCTCGTTTCATGGCTCAAATGACTTTGCTGTCGATTCGATTCGATTTTATGTAACAAATACTTCCTCACACACACACACTCACCCCCAAACTCGATAAACCTCGAAACCACAAACACTCACAATCACACACACACACTTACATACAGTCATAATGAAGGTCCCTAGGCAGCTGTGTGTGTGTGTGTGTGTGTGTGTTCGCTATGCATTCAAGTTTCCGGCTGCATAGTTAGTTTATTGACAAGTGTTTGGGGGTTCAACAGTGGCTGCGAATAGTATAGGTCACGTACAATCAGCCAGCAGACAGTGAGCATAAGTTTCTGCACCATTTTTTTTATACTCATAGTCGCTTCCATCTTGAAAAGTTATGATAAATGAAGAGCAGCCTCAGTCTGCAAACAGATGTTGCTGATAACTAGGAGCTCCAAGGACCTCCTCTAAAGTGCCCTCCCCCCCAACTGAAATGGACACTCGGTTATAGGTTCGGGTTCGGTTTGGGGTTGAGGTTCGTCTATAGTGGGTTCCCCATGAAAAATGAGCTGAAATTATGATTGTGTGTGTGTGTGTGGGGGTGGCAGCAGCTGTGAAAGTGTGGGAATTGCAATCAATTTCCATTAGTTGTCACACTTTATTTGCTGCTACTGTAATAATTATTTATGTTTTTCGCCATAATAGTACATTGCGAAATATTCATAATTTGTCGAAAATTCCATTTCAACATAATTAATTTTCAGATTTGTGTGTTCAATCAATTTAAATAGCATTCATTTGTAATCAATTAATATGTAATTTGATAAAAAAAAAATAAAGAATTAAAAATATATATATTTTATAGAATTTATAGAGCTTTATAAATAAACAGCCAAAAGATCAAGTTCTTCAACAAGTTTATAGTTCCTTCTTAACCATATTTCTTCAACTTCATCAAAATGAAAACATTATTCTTTAAGCAATTTAACATTTCAAATTTATACACTTAAAAGAATTTTTTTTGCTTACAAAAAAAGATAAGGAAATGTATATGAAATTGTCTATAATATAAATTGTAATAGCCATAAATTTCACTTCCATATGAAACTTGCAATTTACAAATATGAAAAAAAAGGGAGATTGAGTTGAAAAATGAGAGTGGGGAAAATATAAGTGGGGGTTTGTCTTCTTATGCCTCAATGCCATTTGCTTTATGACACTTTCAAACGCCCACAAAGCGCTTGAAGGACGCAGCGGGTAGGTGGGGCTGGTGGGGGCTGTTTGGGGTTGGTCGGGTTGTTCGGGCAATGAATCCTGAAGACCCACTTATATAGTAGATGCCCGAAAAGGCCAAGCAATTGTGGCCAAAAGGGCTGACAGCGTAAAAGCAAAAACTTGGCCCAGTGTTGTTTTCCTTTTGCCTTCTATTTTTCTCTCAGCTCCATTTTTTATATATTTTTTTTCTTTTAGTTATATTTTCATTCCATATATTTTCACTCGTTGTCGGCACAAAAATTGGCTGGCAGTTGCCTCAGGACCTCTTCTCTCTCTCTCTCTCTCTCCCTCTCTCTATCTCTTTGTCTCTCTCTCTCTCCCCACGCTGCCTTTCAGTGAGTGGAGAGTAAGGTTTGAGGATTCCATGTTATGAAGGCCGCCACAATTACTGAAGTGGATAATTAGAGTCTGACGCTAGACCCATTTAAGAAGCCCCAGCCTCAACAAAAATACACATATATTTCTCTCAGTGTATTTGGTTGAATGGAAGACATTCTCATATCGGCGACAAAATGAATGACAGACAGGCAAGGCTAATTGGCCACAAGCACTACCATGGCCAATACTCTGGCGACAACCTGTTGCTATCCATACTCAAATATATGATTTATACTCTAAGGGACTGAGATATTTTAATTAACTTGAATATATATATGTTGCTGAAGCTAAAAGTGTTTGTAATTTATGACGACCAAATACCCTTAGGTTTTAATTAAAATTTCATGAATGCGAAAACATAATATTTCATAAAGATTAAACAAGGAAGACAAAGCCGGACTAAGATTTAACAAAGCAAATTTTGCCTCCTTAGATTTTAATTTTATTTCATCCCACGCAACAACATCTCAAATATTTCAACCACATTTAATATTAAAATAAATATATATATATTTAAATGAAATTTCCAATTTTAAAAGAGAAAGGAGTTGATTCGATGCTTGAATTTGGTATTTCTTGGAAAAGTTTGTCAATGTCATCAAAATAGACAAAATATTTTTATGTCATTTACCACAAATAATTAATGAAATCATTAATCCATTAAATTTAGTTATGAAAAGTAAATATTTTGTTTTTTTTTTAATTTTCGAAGTTTTATTTGAATGACTTTCAACCCTGACCATATATCATATAGATGATGGCACATTTCATACAGCGAAAAAGGCCACGAAATTTCATAAAAAAATTTTAAACTATAAATAAAGTACAATTAAATTTTATAAATTAACAAAAATGAATAAAAATTAAATATATTTAAAGATTAGAATAACTGAAAATCAAATTAAGTCAAGTTCATTTAATTGAATATGGAAGTATTCAAAAGAATGACTTTCAACCCTGACCATATATCATATAGATGATGGCACATTTCATACAGCGAAAAAGGCCACGAAATTTCATAAAAAAATTTTAAACTATAAATAAAGTACAATTAAATTTTATAAATTAACAAAAATGAATAAAAATTAAATATATTTAAAGATTAGAATAACTGAAAATCAAATTAAGTCAAGTTCATTTAATTGAATATGGAAGTATTCAAAAGAAGACGTTAAAAATGTAGTTTATAAATCTGGTGCTAATCATAAAATGGGTAAAATTATCAAATAAGTAAAATTTTTTAAATTTACAAAAATAAATACAAATTAATTAACAATAAACATTGTATATAGGAAAAACATAAAATGAAGTTAAATTTATTGAATTTTCGTATTTAATTAAATTCAAAAAGAATAATGAATTGTCCCATCTATAATCTATATGTTATGTGGTCAGTGGTGTCACTAACTTCTTAATAATCTAAATATTCAATTTTATTGTAAATACCTTAATAAATACTAATTTAAAGAAATCCCCGTTAACCCCCCCTGTTCAGTCCACATTCAGATGAGGGGACCTGCGTGCTTCTTTTGACCCTTGAGGACGCGACGATTGTGGGGCATGGCATAGCGCAGTTTGCTCCAGAAGAGGGGATCCCCCCACTTGAGATACGTGTTGAGCTTGAGATAGGCGCGCAGTTCGCTATCGATGCCCTCGAAGTGCTCCAGCTCCTTGTAGAGTATGATGATGATACGCTTGCGTTTGTCCTGCAGCGTCGCCTGGTATGCGATGCGGAACTCCATGCGTGCCCAGACCGAGTCGATGAAGTGCTGGGAGAGCACAATGATGACACGCTTGGAGTCGTTGACGGTGCGTATGATCTGTTCGGGAATGCAGTCGCCCACAAGCCAATCCCTGCCATGCAGACAGACACGGAAGGCATGCAGGCCCGTCTCCAATTTGGGCAGCAGTTCGCCTATTAGTTGCTCATCCTTGTGGGAGTAGGATATGAAGGCGTCGTAGGTCTTGTCCTTGTCCAGCTCCTCCTCGGACACCCACCACAGGCACAGATTGTGATTGTAGAGCCAGATCTTCAGCTCCTGCTGATAGATCAGATACACAACGCTTATGAGGCACACGATGATGACCAGACAACCCACGATGCAGGCAATGAGGAAGACATAGGAGGGGCACAGCTCACGCACTTCCAGCTGCTGGAAGGGTCTGTCCGGCCAGCTGGAGCAATATATATCACCAATGTCGGGCACGCGCTGAGGCTGGGCCCGCACGAATCCCAGCAGAGGCAGTGCATCGCAGTCGCAGGTCAAAGGATTTCCCGCCAGCAACACATTCGTCGTGTTATTCGCCTGCTGCAGGAAATTAATGAAGTTCTCATCCAAGACGCTGAGGCGATTCCGACGAACATCCAGCGTAGTCAGCTTACTCGGCAGCTGACGCACTGCATCCAAACTGGTCAACTCATTATCGGATAATCCCAGATAGGTGACATTCCTAAATCCAATCACATCATTCGCATTCGGCAATTCGCTGATGCTATTGTTCTTCAGCTTCAGTACCGTCTTGACCAGCCTGGTCCTGGGCAACGGAGGCAGTGCCTCCAGTGCCGCTCCCCGGCAATCCACATACAGCTGAAACGTCTGACGCTGCACCCAACAGATGCAGTGCGGATCGCACTCCCAGTGATCCGACTTGTACTGACAGACATCGTCATTGGAGCAGACCAAGGCCTCGAAGGGCATCGTCAGCTTCATCCCATAGAACTGCGTGTTCCGCATGTCGATGAAGTGCAGACTCCGCACATTCTCAAAGGTCGTCGGATCCAGGGCAGTCAGAGAATTCTGATTGATAAGGAGCTTGCGGAGTGACCTCAGTGGCTTGAACAGTTCACTGTGAAACGGTGACGGGTTAGTTAAGGATTCGCATATTACTCTATATACTTGGATCATCATCTCTTACGACTTAGTACTAATTGGAAGTCTTCAAAATTTTAACCAACTATTATTTACAGTATCTAGGATATATTTATTGTATACAAATATTTATCATTTAATTAAATACGAAGAAGGTTCATCATAGAGAGTATTCACTGTATTTGCAAAATACTAGACTATTATTACTAAATGATATTTTTCTAGATTTTTATATAATTTTTTGAAATTAATCTACTTTTCGAATACATTTTCAATATTTAATATAAATATATCAATTTACTCATATATGTGTATCAATTGTTAAAACTAAAAATATTTCTTTAGTGATATTTAAGGTACTATATTTAAAAAATGATTGATTATATTTTTATGTATATATACAAAATATCAATCAAAATACGGAACTCGTCATTAATTATTTTCAATGTGAATATCTAACTAAAAATAATTATGATAAATGTTGCTAAAAATATCTACAATTTATATATTCAAATCTTCAAATCTTTTGAGACAAACCGAATTATATTTTTTTGAATTTCGAAAATATATTTAAAAACACTTTTTTTAACTTACAAACACTTTATACAGGTCAATGACTTGCTGAAGTGGGCAGTAACTTTTTGACAGCACTGTATTCTGAATACCGTCAATGTGAGTATCGTAATCTTTACAAGGCGCCTTAGCGCTTTCCCTTTCTATCTTTCTATCATATGCTAGCTATCTCTTTCTCAGTTGAGATAACTGTAAGTAAACTCTCAGGTGAAAACTTGACTGTGATTTATTTGCTTAGATGTTGGCAGTAGACAGATATATATATATATATATAAATAGTATATGAGGTGTGATATGATTATGATCATGAATAAAGCTAAGACGCACCTTGATAAGTTGGTCAGACGATTGCTGGATAGATCTAGGAGACGCAGTTGACCCAGACTACTGAAGAGATCGACGGGCAGACGGGAGAGCGCATTGCAGGAGAGATCGAGCAGCGTGAGGTTGCCCTGGTCGAGGAAGAGTTCATTGGGCAGTTCGGTCAGTTGGTTGTTCTTGTTGATGCGCATGAAGCGGAGGCGAGTGCTGCCGCGGAACATGTTGCCATCCACATGGGGCGTGGCACGTGTTAGACGCAGCTCCTCCAGCTGCAGCATGGAGGTGAACAGATGCCGCCTCAGCATGTCCTGCTGCTTGTCTCCGCCGGACTGCGACAGTTTCAGGGTGAGATTGCGCAACTGCTGCAGTTCGTGGAGGAGGGCCGGATGGAAGTGGAACATGAAGGGATTCACAATGGACAAGTTCTGCAGGCTGTGCGATATGGACGATAAGAGCTGCTTGGGCAGCTCACGCACTGCGAGTCGCAGCTCCAGCGTGATCAGACTATCGAATGCCTGGAAGATGGTCTCCGGCAGCACATGCTGATTGCTCTCGTACTTGAAGTACTCCAGGGCGGGCACCCGACTGAAGTACCAAGTGTTGCTGGTGCTGTTGGTGGTGTTGGCGGTGGCCAGGCTGTCGCCCACTTCACTGCTGGACTCCTCCGAGGAGGAGCTACCTTCAATTTCCACGCTGCGGTCACGAAACTGCACACTGATCACCTCCTGCACCCCCAGCTGCTCGAGCAGCTCCATGAAGAACGTCTCCGACCAGAAGTTGTATGCATCGAACTCGAACATTGCCACCTGCACGATATCGAGACGGGGCAGCCAACGCACTCCCGAGTCGGAATAATAACTCATGGCTATGTTGGTGCCCGTGTCCGTGATCTGCATGATCATGGCATACTCATTGGGACAGTAGACCCTAACGAGGTTCGACTGCGGTTCACAGCTGCACAGGGCATGCACCGCATGGCAGTAGCTGGAGAGGGGTATAATCTGTGCCCCACAGCTGCCCACGAGCAACAGCAATAGTACGATAGGCGAACCTCGATATCGATAACAGAACATGCTCTGCCCTCCACTTCCTATGCAAAAGCATTTAGCACTGGAATGTTTTCAAGGTATTTATGGGATCTCTGACCGCAAACGGATATTATTATATTATTTCATTTTCGCGATCGTCGTGAGTTGGCCAACGTTTGAATTGTGACTGGATCGTTTAGTTATTTCCATTCGCGATAAGGTGACCTTATCTCAAGACCTACACAGAGACATAGGTCTGGGTGGAACCTAGAGTGAGACACGAGCGGGCCATAGATAATATTTTGCTGAAAATGTGGCAAACAAACAAATCGAAATAAATTTCAAATTGATATTGAAATTAAAAACGTAAAAGTAATCAAATGTTAAAAGTGATGATAAACTTTTAAATACAAAATAACAGTAATATACATTGAGTTTTAATATATATCTTCCAAAAAATTAAGAATGCTTTAAAAGCGTATTGGAAAACATATTTAACTAACTTTATTTAATTAAACAATATATATGTTAACATTTTGAAAAATTGTATGAAATCTAGAAAATAATTTCGTTTGATCAGGAAAAAAATAACTAATATATATTTAAAAACTATTTTTTTTTTAAATTTCTGAAATCAAGAAAAATGAAATAACTTAGAATGATTACTTGGTATTTTATGGTTGAGGGCTCTTAACTCCCTACTATACACTGATTTTAAATTTTAATTTGATTTATACCAAGTGAAGAGCTCTTATGGGCTTATCTGCCCCTGACAATACTTATAGGCCAACATTATTTACCATCGAGGTGCCTAGGGGTTCACAGAGTGTTGAGACTGATTAATAAACGTAATACCTACCTAGAATTTTTACTGGGTTCGCCTAGACCAACCGGGGGCTATACTCGTAGAGTCATGGGAAAACAAGTCTACAAAGAGTATTTTTTTTAATGGATTTTTGGGTTTTTCTTGGCTAATCAAAGCGCCAGGCACAACATTGAGTCACAAGTTTGCTAAATTTAAAATCGAAAAACAAACAACAACAAATTACAAAAACACAAAAATTAAAAAAAAAAATTGGTGAATACTGATTGATAAGTGCTATCTGTGCTATATAATCGAAACATATATCATTCACAATAGTTGTCGTTGAATATTTCACAGCTGAGAAATGAGAAATCAGAGCATTGAATACAATTTGAGATACTTATCTCAAGTGTTGATAGTACCAACTGCAATCAGTTGTTGCCTTTTAAATGATTTAATAATAATATTTTTACAAAAAAAAAAAAATAAAAATTCTACGAAATTCCCTTCAACTTTTTAACCACAATTTAATGGATTTAATGACTGTGAATGTGTTTTAATATTTGATAAAGTGAGGCGAGCACAATATTTAGCTTCAAGCCACGCCCCCGCGCCAACAGCTGTATGGGCACTCACGCCCCCATTTCCAAATTCCTCCATAGTGAATTAGAAGAGACAGAGAGAGAGAGAGACAGCTGGACATGTGATTGGAAATAAGTTGATAGCACCGCCCCCCCATGAAGCCTAGTCAATCATGCCATGAGCATATAAATAGAATAAGGACCCCGAATGTAACGTTTGGCCCTGAACCCATCAAGGTCCCCTCTAGGGAGCGAAGGATAGGGAGAGAGTGGTATACTGACTGAGAAGACCCCCGTTTGTCAGGCCTTGTGCGAAAGTTTCACAAATTGCGCTGCCAGCCACGTAAAAGTTGTGCACCTTCCTCCAACTCCCACCACCCACCTCCCACCTCCCACCTCCACCTTCTGGATTGTCGCTGAACAAACAACAACTTTTTCATAACTCATTTTCACATTGACGCCTGCAACTCAATTAGCAGTTTTGGGACAACGCAACGCAGCAACTGCTGCCTCACCTCACCTCACTCCAACACACCCCCCTCAATTCACCTGTCACATGAAAAATGTTGCAAATCGTGAGAGGCATTAACCTGACCTTCTTCGCCAATCAGCTCCAATTTGATGCCCAATTACACACCGTGCATAGCGCACATTACGCATACGCAGCGTTGTGCACGTGCTTCACACACTTGACAGCCACTGTGAGCCTCATTCAGCGCTAACAGAGACAAATGGAAGGCGCCAACAGAGTGATGGAGGGGGGGGAGGACAGGTATGTTAGGCAAGAAGATGGAGAAAGGGAGAGGTAGAGAGAGAGTATGACAAAGATATACATACAATATAGTTTGTACACGCCTCAAATATTTCAGCAAAAATATTCATATAAAATTCATAAAATTTTTGTTTTCTTAGAGGAACTGCAACATTTTCCCCAAAAGATTCGAATAATTAAATTTCCAATATTAATTAAAGTGGAAAAATATTTTTAACTTATATTCAGTTATTTTTTTTTAACTTATAAATTAATTCAAGTTTAAATTTCAAATATTTTTCAATTATTTTCCGATTTTTTTTAAACTTATAAATTAATTTAAATTTAAAATATTTTTCAATTATTTTCAGATTTTTTTTAAACTTATAAATTAATTTTAAAATTGCCATAAATTTATTTATATTCAACAGTTTCTCACTTTCTGAAATATTGAAATATTTAATAAGCAAAATTTCTAAATCTAACTCTCAGTTTTATATGTTATTTCATTTAATGTTGATCCTATTACATTTATAAACATATTTTTAATTTTGCTTATTTAAAAGAAATATAAATTATAAATATATATAAATTATAAATATATATAAATTATAAATATATATAAATTATAAATATATTATAAATATTTATATAAATATAAATTTTACTTATTTCTATGTTTTTTACACAATCGAATCATGTGATGTTAGGGTAACTTACTATAAGCTGAGATTCTTCACTTCTAAAATTTATAAAAAAAAAAAAATAAATTTTTTTTTTGTTTTATTTGCTTTTCCTCGAGTATTTGCAGTTGTATCACATGCTCCGACATTGTTTTTGGGGTCAGGCTGATGTCACACATTAGCAAATGTTGATGATTAAGAGTGCTCATAGTTAATGAGCGGTCCTCGTAAATAATAATGAGCTTCACTTCTGTCTCCCTCTCTCTCCCTCTGTCTCTCTCTCTCTCTCTCTCTCTGTCTGTCTCTTGTGCTCTGTCGTCTGAGTGAAGTGTCCCTTACAGATTTCGTTATGCAAATGGCCAAAGGAAGCGCTTGAAAGCCACATCAATCAGTTGGTGCTTGGACCACTTAAAAGGGCATTTCGCATAAATGTCAACACTAAATTGCCAAGCACACGAGACAGCCAGACAGAGAGAGACAGATGCAGAGTGAGAGAGAGAGAGAGTATGTACACATGGCTAATTTATGTTAGTGGCATTCAGAGCTGTGGCACGTGGCAAGGCAGATAGATATGAGGGCAAGCTGTGGCAACCGATGCCAAACTGCTGGCAACTGTCAGAGCAACGCAATTGTTATGCCAGCTTAAACCAACAGATCTATGCCCGATACCACTTCACCTCCACCCTCCCCCTCCCTCTCCCCCTATCTACACTAACTGTCTGTGTTGGCCAACTCGGGGCTATGTCATTTGGGCCAACGGTATGCGGAAAGGGGCAGTCGAAGTAGAGAGACTTAGGCAAATGCAATTGAAGTGCAGTGCAGCAAATTAAATCAAAATATGCACAAAGCCAAACTCAACTCTTTGGCTAAGTAACCAGTACAACAACAACAGCAACAACAAACAACAACAACAATACAATTTCATATAAAATGTTAAAAGTTGCTGCTGTTGCAGTGGCAACCACAAATGAATTGCATTTCCATGTATTTCCATGCCAAAAACATTTTCCATCTCCATCTTCCATTGTATTTTCGGCTGTATTTCTGTCTCTGTTTTTTGTTGATCTGTATATGTATGTAACTGTATATATTTTTGTTATTTGTGAAATCAAATTAAATCTGCACTGGCATTCCAACAACAAATGTGCACTCTGGCTCAACAAATCAATATATATGTATATAGTTTCGTTATTGTTTTCGTGTTGTGCAACGTTGCGTATACGCAATGTGGCAATTTGTAAGCATTTTGCCTGGACTTTGAGGTCACAGCATTTGTTTTCCATCATTGTCAGCTCGAATTTAATACAACTGAACTATTTGTTAGCCAATCCATTTATCAACTTGATATTCGTCTCATTTGTTGAACATTCCCACTGCATTTGGTCCGTACGTCCGTCTGTCTGTCTGTCATTTGGCAAATTGTTTTAAACGACATCAGCATTTCTCAACGAGACGTTAAGTATACGACGTGTGGTTTGTCTTAGCCACCGCTTTGCTTTGCTTTGCTTTTGCTTTGCTTTGACCAAAATTGTCAAAATGCCGCAACAAATGGGCGACAGTTGCACATCCGTTTCTTTTACTCTTTTTGTTGCGGTTTCTCTTTTCCTTTCTGGCACTCTCTCTCTCTCTATCTCTTTTCCTTTTTTTTCGTGTGTGTTTCTCATATTTTTGTGGCTGACAGCGCCGCCTGCGCCATTTTGTAGGTGTTGTTCACATTGTAGGGCATGTGCGAGTGTGTGTGTGTGTTTGTGTGTGTGTTGTGTGTGTGTTGGGGTATCTCTTTAGATGTTTCTTGTTCCATTGTTTGCCATCTTCACCATCAGCATCGTCATTGTTGTCAGCGTCCGTTTGTCGTTCCATTTTGCTGTTGTTCTCTGTCAACATTTCAATGCAGCTAGCCGCATGTGTGCGTCTCCCTCTCACTCTCACTCTCTCTCTCACCACCTATCTCTCTCTCTCTCTCTCTCTCTCTTCCACTCAGTATTGTCTATGTATAGCTTACTCTTTCATATGCTGTTGTCGTCTTGCAAGTGAAATTGCATTTGGCAATTTGTGCGCTACATTAAGCATGACTTGAGTTTTGGATTTCTTTTGCCCGATATCAAAGACTAGTTTAGTTAATATATTTTCTTTTCTCACAAAGTTTAAGCAACAACATTTAAACAAAAACTTTAGCCAGTAGTGTAATTAACAAAAATACTATAGAACTTGATTGCTTCACACATGGCTTTGATTGCGTATCTGGGATTCGGCGTTTGTCAATTATACTTAAATTTAACAAGCAATTTGTTGAAAAAACTTGCTAATTCAATCAATTTTTTTTTTAATAAAAAAATTTAAAATAACTGTTAAAATTCTCAAATTCTAAATTAAATATTATTATTATATTTGTTTTAAGTAAGAAAAAGAGTCTTCAAAACTTTTTATCGAGCATAACTTCTAAATAAACTTTTTAAAATATTTTTCGTTTCAACGTATTTTTTAAATATAAAAATTGTCATTTTTATTCACGTTCAACTCTCAATTTCCTAACGAGCAACGCAACTTCTGTGTCAACTTTTTCAAAAATTTCCACAGAAGCTCAAATTTGAAATGCCATATGCGTCAATCTCCACTTCAGTTAAAAGTTTGCTTAGAACTCACACAAATTTCAGTTAGTGTTAAAGTAAAGAATCCATACTTTTATTTACAAACAATAATTTAAATATTCCACAACTTTGTCTGTGTTTCTTTCCATCAACCTTTCAGCTTCTGCATCAACTTTGATACAGTTGAGTTCTTCAGGAACTTCAAGTTGTGTCCAGGCAAAAAAAAAAAAAAAGATGGCAAAACTTTTGTGGAAATAACAGAACATTAATGATGAAGGCTGTCAAATGTTGAGCTCTTTTGTATGCATAATTCTGTTTATTTTTTATACATTTTCTTTTTTTTATCATTTTCTGTTTTTGCTCTTTGCTCTGTTTTAACCTGAACGCTTTATTTTTAATTCAGAGGCAACCGACGCCATTAAATTTAACGCTCAACTGCAGTTCAAAGCGAGCTAAGTAGACGAATTTTTTATCCTTTCTTTATACATATTTTGCTTTTATTTTTTAGCTATTTGTTGTTGTTGTTGTTGTTGTTGTTGTTGTTGTGGTGTGGGGGAGTGAGAGAGACCACAGCGCAAATTGTTGCAGTGTGAGTGCCGCAGGACCTGCTGAGGACATGGGCGTGACTCGCAGCTGCCACTGCACACACCAAGGACACGCACACAGGCACATCCAAAACATACAGATATTCAAGCTGAGCAACTCTAGTTGCAGTATACGACTACCACATACCCTATATGAATTATCAATTTTTTTTTTTATTTTAATATTTCACTTGGAAAACTTAAATTTTGCATATCCTTTATTTTCTCTATTTCAGTTGCCTTTGTAGCACATGCTACCCTTTCTTTAACAGTGCTATCTATGTATAGGGTATTTTGAAAAATTTCAAAAAGGTATCGCACTGCGCTGCGCCCTCCCACACAGCGGTTTCCATGCACCTCGCCTACATAGAAATTAAACAGATGCTGCAGCCCTTGCCAGGGCTGCCACACTGCTGCTGCTGCCCTTACTGCTCCTCAAGCTTGGGAATGCAGTTGCAGGCGACATCCTCCAAGTGTTCAAATGCAACGGCCCATGAAGCTACTACGGCAGCAACAGCAACAGCCACTGCAACGGCAACGGCGACAGCCACAATATAAAAGAATCCAACAGTTGCAACAACAACAACAACAACTGCAACTGCAACAGCAACAAATTCGACAGGCGCAAGAGCAAGAAAAAGAATGTGGGCAAAAAAGAAAAGTTGAATAAGAAAAGCGAGGCAAACATAAATTCAGTTAATAGCGACAGTTTAATACCCTGTATAGCTTAACTGAATATATTTATAATTATTTAAGAAAAATTATTTGTTCATTTGTTCATTAGTTTTGTTGTAACTATTAGTAAAACTTTATATTATTTTGTAGTTTATCTACTTATGCGATGTTGAGGTACTTATTAAGTTGTACATATATATATTTTACAAATTTTGCCTATCCCCCCCACTTTTATCAAATTACAGGGTATCATCTTTGAGCACGATTCTAACTACAAATGCGAAAATGAAACGAGTTTTGCCCTGCAGCAGCTCAAAGTTGCATATTGAGAGTCGTTGCACAGCTTGCACGCCCACCTGCCCCTCCATTTCTTCAACCCCCTCTCTCCTAACTCCCACTTGCACTTGTATCTGTATCTGCATCTGCATCTGTATCTGTATCTGTGTACACATGTAGAGCGTACCTGTGGCGCATGCAGCGCCAGCTGCAGTTGCCCCCAATGAAAAACTGAAAAACTCTGTGAAAAACCAAAAAGATATAAAAACAGATCTCAAGCACTAGAACTTTTCTGGGGGCCAAGTTTAAATAACTGACGGAAGTGCTGCTGCGTTCAAAGCATAAAAACTCAAAACTTATGACTTGGAGATTTTGTTTTTTTTTTTTTTTTTTGTTATGGTACGCAATAAAAATAATAATACTACTCATAATAATAATAATATTAAGCATAAGACGCCACAAAGTCCATGAAGTTGAAGATGTAAGCTCTCAAGAACAAAACAGACTATGGAAAATTCTAAGAAAAATTTGAAAATCACTAAAAATGTGTTTCTATATTATACGTTAAATTATAGATAATTTAACTTTAAAAATCATACTTATATTTATTAAAAAAAAGTTATATAAAAGATAAACATAAGATCAATTTTTTGTATCTATTTAACTATTTGTTTCCAACTACATAATAAATTCGGCAAGCAGTTATATATTTTTTAATATATTTTTCTATTTTTAACTTTTAACCGCATATTTGCGCATGATGCCCACTGTGCGTCCTTCCAGTCGCAAAGCGCATTTGGCCAAAACAACTGCAGCGACTAAATTATGCAAGTTTTGGTCAAGACCAAAGCACACACAGTGAGTGTATGAGTTTATCACACACACACACACACACACACACACACACACATACACATATAAAGTATCTACAATACACACACACACACACACACAGCCAACCATATGTGAGGTGTGTTTGGCTTTCAGTCATCGTTTTTGCATAAGCAGCTGAGTTGCAAGTTGAGAAATTGTTGCATTCGCTGTGGCAAAGAAATATGCAAATGCCGCATAAGTGCAACAAAAGCAGCTCACCAAATGCCACACACAATATTCTATTCCCCACCCACCTACCCCCTTAGCAACCCTTGCTCTACACGTCATACGGATTCCCAGGATATACACGCCATCGCATTTCGCCTTCGTTCAAGTGTAAAGCAAACACAATAAATTATAAAAGCCCACACGCACACCCAGCTGCCACATGCCACATGCCACACACAGACACAGACACTAGCACAGTGCTGCATTTTATGCTTGTGGAAATTAATGAGACGTAAAAAGGTGCTGCAAATGGCAAAATTGCTGAAAATTCGCAAGTTTAGAGCGTTGCAAGCTGCAAGTTGCATCATTCGATTCAGCGAACTGAGAAATGTTCTCAGTTCTTCTTCTCAGATATGGGAGAATAGCTACAGACAAAGATATACAGAGAGGCGGCCAGAGAGAGAAAGAGAGCGGGTGGGTGGGAGAAACTAATGAGGCATGCTTCAGCCAAGGTAAATATTTATTTGGCTTAATTGCAAAACTAATGAGAGCTCAGCTGTTGCAACATGAATCATAAAGGGAAGATACTTTTGGGTTATCCAAAAACGAAAAATTTAACATATATTAATAGAGGCATATGAGCGCAAAAATATATTTAAAAGTTGAAAATTATTTTATAATTTATTTTATTTCATTATTTTCGTAGTCTATATTTGTTAACTGAACAAAAAACTAAGAAGTAAAAATTATTTCTAGAAAATTTCATAATTTCATAATAAAAATTAAAAAAATAGCTATTTGAAGGGTGGAAAACACTCTCCCATTGTCTAGCAATACATTTAAATATTTTTAGTATTTAAAAAATACCAACAAAAAAAAGACTGTTAAAATATGTTCTTATAATCGGAGAAATCGATTTTTTTACATAGTTTTTCATTTTTTAAGATATTCTTAAAATTATTTATTTTCATTACATTATCTTTTCATCCAAATCTAAGCAACATGTGCATCGATTTATGCCGCTGAACACGCTGTTTTAGAACTCCAACAAACATCAACAAATACCACAGAAAAATTCCAAATTTTTTTTGATATTATTATGGCTTAGACCGACATACAAAAAGCTAATCACTGTCCGATTAATCAGCATAATTATCATTATATCAACAGCAGCAGCAACCGCATCAGCATTTGGAGCAGCGGCTGTGGCAACATCAGGGGCAACATCAGGGGCAACATCAGTGGCAACATCAGTGGCAACCCGCATTAACAGTAACTTCAACTGCAATTAGCTGTGACAAAGGAAACTTTTGCCCAATGTTTTTCATTTTTTTGCCTACACTTTTCAAGTAAAAATGCTGTTATGCTTTACGAATTAACTAGAAGGGTAGGTTAAATACGAGAAAAAATTGTATAATAATTTTTAAAAAATATTAAAATTATTTTAAAATAATGTGTCATATTCGAGAGATTGAGTTAACGATCATCTCCATAGGGTATCTCGTAATCAATCTCAATTCATTTTTCAATTTTACGTATCCATATCTATGTGTGTGTGTGTGTGAGTATGGTTTTTGTAGTATACTCTTTATTGCATCCGCCTGCACACATACATTTACACACACACACACACTCAGCAGCCTAATTAAGAACTTTTCAGTTAAATTACAAAAAAAAACAAAAAACAAAATGAATCCAAACTGAGGGGTAACTGAGAAAAAAAAAATGGAGATGATAGAGAAAACAAGAGCTACTTATTTACATACATATGCTGTCGTGTGTGTGTATATGTGTAATTACATATACATACATATATACAATGCATATATGTATGTACATGGCTTGTGCTTATGTAAGAGCAGCTGCCATGACATCGTCATCTCGCATAACAGGAAGCAGCGGGAAACTGAAAATAGCGCTAGCTGCCGCTTTGCTATCTCACTCCCACACTAACTCTATCTCTTGCGCGCCAACTCTGTTGCTCTCTCTCGCTCTCTGTCTCGCTCTCTCTCTTGCCCCTACGTCTGTCGACGGAAACTGCAGCGCTCGATTATGTCATTGAAGTGGCGCCTTCCAGTAGCATTCGGGCAAGTCCTTGCCAGCAGCAGGTCCTGCCACCAGTTCCCCCTCCCTCCCTCCCTCACTCACTCACTCTCTCTGTCTCTCTCTTCGACTCTCTTTGCAGTTCAGTCATATTTGTTATATCGCCATAATGCATGTCATATCTGCCGCATCAGCACACACAACAACAACGATATGCAACAATTTGCTGCGTGTGTTTGCTTAGGAGGCATGCGATAATTTTGATTACATGCGACAAGGCGTCAGTCAAACAGTCAGACAGTCCTTGCTACGCTTTAATGAGTCTATTATGAGCTGAACGCAAGTTTTGAGAGAAAGTAGCAAAGCGAGTATGTCGAGAAATGTTGTTAATTTATATTTTAGTACGTTTTTGTTTCTTTGTATCGTACAAAATATCATCACAAATATGTCGCTTATAATTCTTCTGTGACTTTAAGTAATTTAGGCAGCATATCTTACTTCTATAGTGTGGCATTCCATTTAAGTTTAATTTTAAATATTTTCTAAATTTTTTCCCATATATTTCTCGAGTAAAAACTGTTACTCAATACAAGAATTAATGCATTCACTTCACTGAACCCCCTTGGCTCTCATAAGTATGCTACACTTTTAATGAGCTTTCTGAGCCCCGAGCATCCTAATTAATAATTATTGATGCATGGGCTGCTGGAGAGCAGAGCAAGCTGACGCCATGCAGAGCGAGTGGCAAGCCATAAATATAAATAAATGACCCAAAAGGGCAGTTGATACATAATTATTAAAACTATATACTTAATACTTGTACATACATACTTATATATATATAAGTGTGTGTAAGTAGTATGGATGGTAATGCCTGTGAAGAAATATCAATTAAATTTGAATAAAAATGCACTCTCATAAATTGCAAAGAGTCGGAGTCGAGGCTGACAAACCGAAATGTGGCAATATAAAAGATGCATCGACTGCTAAATGAGGCACAACCACTTATGGCTTTTGCTGCCAGCCATAATGGTTATGAACACATACACACACACACTCTCACACACACATGCATACAGTGGCATATACGCATATCCTGTCACGCATTATAAGTTTATTATGTGCGTTCGCTTGGCGTCAACTGCACGCCCAAAGCCCGTTGCCAATGTGTCCGGTTCCGGCTAGAGCCATGGCTTTTGGCTAGCTTGCTTTCACTCTTGCCACATAGCTATCTCTGTCTTTCACACACTCTTCATCTCTCTCTCTCTCTCTCTCTTTCTCTCTTTCTGTTGGCCTGCCTTTGCTAGCATGTGAAAATAAATGTGCATAATTTGTCAGCACAAATCACTGGCCACCATGCAACATTGCTTCCCATCCCATTGCACACACTCCACACTTGCCACATGCATCTTTACCATTTCCTAGCTATGTGTGAAACAAGCAGCACTTGCAACAGCAGCTAGCACAAGTATAGATCAAGGATAGTATGCTGTTAATTTGCTTGCTAATAGTGCATAAATCGAGACATTGATTTCCTCATGAATATGCGGAATAGTTTCCGGGTGCATTGACAAAGACTGCAATTAGCATTAAATTAAAATATAGTTTTTTTTAATTTTTGCAATTATTATTAAATATCATAAATTTTTAACTTATTTTTAACATTATTTTAATCAAAAGTAAAGATCTGTACACTTATTTTCTTGATTTTTCTCAACGATAATTTTTATGTTCCAAGGCTATTCTGAGCTGCTGCAGACACACGCTAGATGACGCCACTAGCATTTTATTGCAGTCGACTTAGGATCGAGTTTAAACTAAATAATTTGAGCTGATCAAATATTATAATTTAGATATTTTGAAATACACTGCATAATCAAATAAGGTTTAATAAAACCATCAGAAAATATGCAGTTCATTAATGTTTAAGTATCAAAAACTGTCAGCGAAATAAGCTATAGAAGCTGTCAAAAGTAGACTTAAGAGACAAGAAAAACACTTATAAAAATGTTAATATTGAAATTTATTATAAAGTTTTTTAAATAAAGTGCGAATTTTGCTATACAAATTTCCTACTTTCTCCAACACAATTTGCTGGACTTTCTCGGCACAGAATTTTTATATTATTCGAATGATGTTCGCAAATTTTCGCCATGATTTTTGGTTTAATTTTTATGGCGTATATATTCCGTTACGGTAAATACACACACATACTACTGTATCAGCGTATTAGACACACCCCTTTGTAAGGCCTATGCCACGTTTGTTGCAACTGTTGAGGCAGGCGCAAGTCTTGATGCCCCTGATAAGCTACCAACTGCAGTTTGTTGTTGCAGCTGGCCAGAGTTGCCACCACGACGCACACCCAGCCCGTGTTGTGAGGGGTCGTTTCGTGCAACATGCTACAGCACTCAGGCACAAGATACTAGAGCCAAACGCGTCCTTGAGCGCACTTTCCAGCCACTTTCCCTCCATTTGTAATTTTAACGAGCTCGTTGTTCTACTACCACTACTATTATTATTGCTGTTGTTTTGTTGTTATGTTAGTGTATATGTGTGTGTGTGTGTGTGCGTGTGTGTGTTTGCACAACTGAACGAGTGTCAAGCACTTGTGCAACATTTTATAGAAAGGCCTCTGCCATTTGCTACTTTTAAAGAAACGTGCAGCGTCGAATTTCCTTTGGCATTTCCTTGCCATTCAAAGGATTTTCATACGCGCCAAAAGCACCTCAACACACACACACACATACACACACACACACACAGTTAGATATGCATGGACCTTGCTTGTCAATCTAGTAGTATATTTATTACCAACAAGGGATACTTTTCGCATTTCTTCTTCTTCTCTTCCCTATGCCCTTCCGCCCGACACGCATGTATGGCAATTTCCGGCGGAAGCGTGAAAAAAAAGAGAAACTTTTGCAGGTATTTAAATGGCATTGGCAACATTGGCCGACATTTCTAACGAGTTATTTAAGCGCAACTGAAGCTACTTGCAATTTCTCGCTGTATGTTGCATCGCATAGTTTGGCGACTTTGACTGGCGCCATTTCTCAATGTGCACACTTCCGTTTCCGGCCGCCATTGCCAGCCATTTAACTAGCAGTGCCCTCTGACAGAAATTAAGACGGAAAATGCTCTGGAATTTAAGACAAGTCAGTCTGCTCGGCATTTCCCCCGAAAAACTCTGCTAAGCTCAGACTAAGAAACCTCTTGTGTAGATTAATTTTGATGCCACACAATCGGAGTAATCCTATGTCTGTCCGCCTGCGGGTGCCGTGTCGTCAGTGACATGAAATACGGTTTTATATTTCCGTCTAACAGCAAATTGCTTTCAGCTTTTTCCCAGCCTCCCTACAACTTGTATTATGCATGCATTCCACTTGGTTGATTTATGATGACAACAGGCAGTTTTCCAAAAAGGTACTATATTCTATATAGATGCGATACATACATATACCATCTGTGTGCACAATTCAATATGATTATGTGGCCAATTTCGAAGTGAGTCCATCTAGTTTCTAATCATGAAATGTCGAGCAAATATCAAGTATACGCACTGTCGGTCTCCTTCTCTCTCAGTTTCTCACAGTTTGTGGCTGTTCATCAATGCAAATTTGGTGCGGAAAGTGAAGACAGCGAAATGCAAACATGAAATCTGACATGCAATTTGTCAGCCAGGTTAAAAAACAGAAAAAAAAACTTGGAATAATGCATATTATGCTATAAAAGCGAAGCAAATTATGCGATATTCAAAATTGTTTTACGCTCCATTAGCATAAGGAAATGGAGTTGATGGAAGTTTGCAGTGGAAACTATTTATAAACTATATAAAACGAAAGGTGAAAGTAAATTTGCTTACTGAATTGAGTTTTTTAATAGTTAACAAGTTTTTGTTAAAATTTTTGCCCAAGTTATGGCTGTTCAAAGCAAAGGAAATCTTGATTTTTCTTCTGTTTTTGAGTTTTTCGACTCTTTTGGCTATAAATTTTTAAATTCTTTCCGAAATCAATTCAAATAAAGTTTTTTATATCATTTGAGATAGCTTGAAGAGATTGTGTTAAATTTGTAAATATCGATAAAGTTTTGACTAAGTTATGAATACTTCAAGTTGAGCCAAAATTCAATTTTAGTGAAAAATCGGTTTTTTACCATTTTTTCACAATTTTGGCCATATTTCCTAAAATTATGGGTCAAATCAACTTGGGTAAAGGTTATTATACCCATTTTGATGCTTGGAATCAATTTGGCACAAAAATTTCCGATTTAACAATTTTCAAATTTTTCCGACATTTTGTCAAGGGGATGGTATGCAAATATGGCCAAAATTGGACCAAAATTAAAAACCGCCAACATGGAAATATTTTTGAAGCAGATTCAAACTACGGCCTTAACCATTGATAGAAATGCAAAAATTTTGAAAATTGGTCGAGTATTGCCAAAGTTATGGCTGCTCAAAGTAGAGGAAATCTTGATTTTTCCTCTGCTTTTGAGTTTTTCGACTCTTTTGGCTATAATTTCTAAAATACTTGTCGAAATCAATTCAAATAAAGTTTTTTATATCATTTGAGATGGTTTGAAAAGATTGTGAAAAATTTGTAAATATCGATAAAGTTTTGACTAAGTTATGAATACTTCAAGTTGGGCCAAAATTCAATTTTAGTGGAAAATCGGTTTTTTACCATTTTTTCACAATTTTGGCCATATTTCCTAAAATAATGGGTAAAATTAACGCTGGTAAAGGTTTTTATACTCATTTTGATGCTTGGAATCAATTTGGCACAAAAAATTCCGATTTAACAATTTTCATATTTTTCGACATTTTGCCAAGGGGTTAGTATGCAAATATGGCCAAAAATGGACCAAAACTTAAAAGTTCAATCATGGAAATATTTTTGATGCAGATTCAAACTACGGCCTTAACCATTGATAGAAATGCAAAAATTTTGAAAATTGGTCGAGTATTGAAAAAGTTATGGCTGCTCAAAGTAGAGGAAATCTATGGCCAAAATTGGACCAAAATTAAAAAAAGGCAACATGGAAATATTTTTGAAGCAGATTTAAGCTACGGCCTTAACCATTGATAGAAATGCAAAAATTTTGAAAATTGGTCGAGTATTGCCAAAGTTATGGCTGCTCAAAGTAGAGGAAATCTTGATTTTTCCTCTGCTTTTGAGTTTTTCGACTCTTTTGGCTATAATTTCTAAAATACTTGTCGAAATCAATTCAAATAAAGTTTTTTTTATCATTTGAGATGGTTTGAAAAGATTGTGCAAAATTTGTAAATATCGATAAAGTTTTGACTAAGTTATGAATACTTCAAGTTGGGCCAAAATTCAATTTTAGTGGAAAATCGGTTTTTTACCATTTTTTCACAATTTTGGCCATATTTCCTAAAATAATGGGTAAAATTAGCGCTGGTAAAGGTTTTTATACTCATTTTGATGCTTGGAATCAATTTGGCACAAAAAATTCCGATTTAACAATTTTCATAGTTTTCGACATTTTGTCAAGGGGTTAGTATGCAAATATGGCCAAAAATGGACCAAAACTTAAAAGTTCAATCATGGAAATATTTTTGATGCAGATTCAAACTACGGCCTTGACCATTGATAGAAATGCAAAAATTTTGAAAATTGGTCGAGTATTGCCAAAGTTATGGCTGCTCAAAGTAGAGGAAATCTTGATTTTTCCTCTGCTTTTGAGTTTTTCGACTCTTTTGGCTATAATTTCTAAAATACTTGTCGAAATCAATTCAAATAAAGTTTTTTATATCATTTGAGATGGTTTGAAAAGATTGTGAAAAATTTGTAAATATCGATAAAGTTTTGACTAAGTTATGAATACTTCAAGTTGGGCCAAAATTCAATTTTAGTGGAAAATCGGTTTTTTACCATTTTTTCACAATTTTGGCCATATTTCCTAAAATAATGGGTAAAATTAACGCTGGTAAAGGTTTTTATACTCATTTTGATGCTTGGAATCAATTTGGCACAAAAAATTCCGATTTAACAATTTTCATATTTTTCGACATTTTGCCAAGGGGTTAGTATGCAAATATGGCCAAAAATGGACCAAAACTTAAAAGTTCAATCATGGAAATATTTTTGATGCAGATTCAAACTACGGCCTTGACCATTGATAGAAATGCAAAAATTTTGAAAATTGGTCGAGTATTGCCAAAGTTATGGCTGCTCAAAGTAGAGGAAATCTTGATTTTTACTCTGCTTTTGAGTTTTTCGACTCTTTTGGCTATAATTTCTAAAATACTTGTCGAAATCAATTCAAATAAAGTTTTTATATCATTTGAGATGGTTTGAAAAGATTGTGAAAAATTTTTAAATATCGATAAAGTTTTGACTAAGTTATGAATACTTCAAGTTGGGCCAAAATTCAATTTTAGTGGAAAATCGGTTTTTTAATGGTAATTCACAATTTTGGCCTTATTTCCTAAAATTATGGGTCAAATCAACTTGGGTAAAGGTTTTTATACCCATTTTGATGCTTGGAATCAATTTGGCACAAACAATTCCGATTTAACAATTTTCATATTTTTCGACATTTTGTCAAGGGGATGGTATGCAAATATGGCCAAAAATGGACCAAAACTTAAAAGTTCAATCATGGAAATATTTTTGATGCAGATTCAAACTACGGCCTTGACCATTGATAGAAATGCAAAAATTTTGAAAATTGGTCGAGTATTGCCAAAGTTATGGCTGCTCAAAGTAGAGGAAATCTTGATTTTTCCTCTGCTTTTGAGTTTTTCGACTCTTTTTGCTATAATTTCTAAAATACTTGTCGAAATCAATTCAAATATAGTTTTTTATATCATTTGAGATGGTTTGAAAAGATTGTGAAAAATTTGTAAATATCGATAAAGTTTTGGCTAAGTTATGAATACTTCAAGTTGGGCCAAAATTCAATTTTAGTGGAAAATCGGTTTTTTACCATTTTTTCACAATTTTGGCCATATTTCCTAAAATAATGGGTAAAATTAACGCTGGTAAAGGTTTTTATACTCATTTTGATGCTTGGAATCAATTTGGCACAAAAAATTCCGATTTAACAATTTTCATATTTTTCGACATTTTGTCAAGGGGTTAGTATGCAAATATGGCCAAAAATGGACCAAAACTTAAAAGTTCAATCATGGAAATATTTTTGATGCAGATTCAAATTACGGCCTTGACCATTGATAGAAATGCAAAAATTTTGAAAATTGGTCGAGTATTGCCAAAGTTATGGCTGCTCAAAGTAGAGGAAATCTTGATTTTTCCTCTGCTTTTGAGTTTTTCGACTCTTTTGGCTATAATTTCTAAAATACTTGTCGAAATCAATTCAAATAAAGTTTTTTATATCATTTGAGATGGTTTGAAAAGATTGTGAAAAATTTGTAAATATCGATAAAGTTTTGACTAAGTTATGAATACTTCAAGTTGGGCCAAAATTCAATTTTAGTGGAAAATCGGTTTTTTACCATTTTTTCACAATTTTGGCCATATTTCCTAAAATAATGGGTAAAATTAACGCTGGTAAAGGTTTTTATACTCATTTTGATGCTTGGAATCAATTTGGCACAAAAAATTCCGATTTAACAATTTTCATATTTTTCGACATTTTGTCAAGGGGTTAGTATGCAAATATGGCCAAAAATGGACCAAAACTTAAAAGTTCAATCATGGAAATATTTTTGATGCAGATTCAAACTACGGCCTTAACCATTGATAGAAATGCAAAAATTTTGAAAATTGATCGATTATTGCCAAAGTTATGGCTGCTCAAAGTAGAGGAAATCTTGATTTTTCTTCTGTTTTTGGAGTTTTTGACTCTCTAGGCTATAATTTCTAGAATACTTGCCGAAATCAATTGAAACATAGTTTTTTATATCATTTGAGATGGTTTGAAGAGATTGTGTAAAATTTGTAAATATCGATTAAGTTTTGAATTAGTTATGAATCCTTCAAGTTGGGCCAAAATTCAAATTTTGTGGAAAATCGATTTTTTACCAATTTTTGCTAAAAAAATCTCAACAAAGTAGTCACTTATTTGAATATCAATAAACTTCCCCTTAATTGTTCTAAAATTTATATTGAATTAAATATATGTGTGAATTACGATTAATTTTCCCAAATTTATTGTGAATTAACTTTATTGTTACTAATTAATTGTGGAAAGCTTTGTATTCAATGGACAATCGACCGGAATGGGGTAAGAAATTAGGTCGAGGTAAGCTAGATAAACTTTTGCATCCATGGGTTTCCCTGAGATCCTCTGCCTCCTAGGCTGTCTGATGCCTCAACGTGGTGTCATTGCGTTGATGGGATTTTTCTGTTTGATCTGTGCGTATACGAACCGTGTGTCCATCTCGCATGCGATAACGGAGCTGGTGGTGCCGATTAATCGCACGGACACATCCACAGAGGATGTGTGTCCTGCCGAAGACGTTAAGGACGAGATCAACTTGGTGAGTTGAAACTATGACAAACTACTTTACTATAATTATGTGGATCATAGGACAAGGGAGAGTATCATTGGTCGGAGCAGCTGCAAGGATATATCCTTGGCAGCTTCTACATAGGATATTTGATAACCCATCTACCTGGCGGCATTCTATCGGATAAGTATGGCGCCAAATGGGTCCTGACCATATGTATGCTGGTCTCGGGTATAGTCACTTGCCTGACACCCGTATCCATTGACTTGGGCGAGGAGTGGGGTCTGATGTTCATACGCGTGGTCATGGGTGCGGCCCAGGGACCGCTGTTTCCAGCTCTGACAACGCTGCTCTCCGCCTGGGTCCCGGCCAAGGAGCGGGGCACCTTAGGCTCCTTCTGCTACAGCGGAGTGACGGCGGGCACGGTCTGCAGCAATGTGGGCGCCGGCATGATGCTCTACTACTACCATTGGTCCGTCACCTTCTATGTGCTGGGTGCCTCCACCGTCATCTGGGTGATACTATTCGTAGGAGCAATAAGTTTTCTGTGGGATTCTATATTAATAAAATGTTTACCCCCCAGGCTGTTTTGTGCTCCAGTAGACCTGGCAATCATCCCTGCATCAAGCCCAAGGAGGTGGAGTATCTGTCGGAACAGATACCGCAGAAGAATGTGGCCAAGATGCCCATACCCTGGAAGGGCATCTTCGCCAACAAAGTAACCTGGGCTGTCATAGTCTCCCAGGTGGGACACGACTGGGGCTACTTCGTGATGATCACCTGCCTGCCCAAGTACATAGCCAATGTGCTGCGCTTCAACATTCGCTCCAATGGCATAGTCTCCGCCCTGCCCTTCGTGGCCATGTGGGTGTGCACGATCTTCAGCGGATGGCTGGCGGACTATCTAATACAGAATGGAAAACTGTCCATCGATGTGGAGCGCAAACTATGGACATTCTTGGGTAAGAGATGGACCATATGGAGATGCGGAATCTAAGGACAGTATGTTTGTAGGTGCCTTTGGTCCTGGTGCATTTACGGTCATTGCATCCTATGCGGGTTGCAATAAGACTTGGGTCATCGTGCTGTTCACGCTGGCCATGTTCACCATGGGTTTCTATTACGCCGGCCAGAAACTGTCACCCCTGGACTTATCGCCAGCCTATGCGGGCACGCTAATGGCTATCACCAATGGCTTGGGCTCCATTGCGGGATTTGCCTCACCTTCTATAGTGGGATTCTTGACACCAAATGTGAGTTGATTTTTTAACATCATTTTGAAATATAGGAAATATATATTTTCTAATTTTTCTTGGCAGGCTACGTTGCGGGAATGGCGCGGTGTATTCTGGTTGGGATTCATTATCCTCGTGTTCTCCTCGGTTGTGTTTGCCATTTGGGGTTCGGCGGAGGTGCAGCCCTACGATCCCAGCTATGCAGGTGAAAAGAAAGAGGGCTAAGCAGCTACATATCTATATGTATACAGATATCCTCAAATATATCGTAATTATAAATCCAATTTTTCAAATCGATTTCATTTTCATTCTATATTTTTATTTAACTTTTTTGGTTTTCTCCCCAATGATTCGTCACGAACCACGCCGCGAATCGATTTTTGCCAGGCAAGGTGAAATGTGGGAGGTAGAAGGTGGTAGGTGGGAGGAGAAAGGCGGGTGAAAGCGTGACCAGAGAGAGAAACGACTGAAAGTGGGCTGGCCAAAAAATTACTTAATTAACGCAATGCGCCTGACGTGCCTTGAACAACGACGACGACGACGACGACGACGACGACGACGACGCCTGGAAACGCGATGTTCCGCGTCTCTCGCCTCTCTTGATGTCCAGGGTTATCTGCATTCGCAAGTCAAGCGGTGAGGGGTGGGGGAGCTGAGGACGAAGAAGGGATGCGACTGTACGTTGAAAGTAAATGTAAATGTCATTGGCGTTGGCATTTGGCAAGCGACCTATTGACCTAGCGACTGTCTGCATTACATAGCTCAAGTATAGGGTATATGCACATAGGGTATACTACTGAGTCGGAGTCAACTTAGTTGATTGGACAATCAACAATCGATATAGAAACTCGTTTAGTCGCTTAATCACATCCTGTCAACGTCAGGCTGCCCTTGGCTCAGACACTTCATTTGACAAGTTACAGAATGAGACAAGTGAGACACATACAGAATTAGAGAAAGACAGAGAGAGAGAGAGAGAGAGAGAGAGAGAGAGAGAGACAGACAGAGTCAGAGAGAGAGAGGCGTAGTTTGACATGCCATTAGCATCATCGTAAAATATGCAGGGTTGCCAATTAGATGTCCCATTTTTTATAAACACATCTAACGCTGAAATAAGCCATAAAAAGTGTCAACATGTCTGCGGTTGCTACCCTCCCCTCTTCCTCTTCCTCTATCTACTATCTTTCTCCGTCTTGACTTATTCTTTACATATCTGCGTCTATCTCTTCTCTGGGGTCTGCCAAGCCACATTATTTATTTGTTTGTTTACGTCGTAGAACTCTTTGATATGGGCAACACGTATGTCCCATTAAAGACAATCGATTTCTGAAGTATATTCCGTTATTCTTATTGTCACTGAAAATCTTTGAATTAATCCATTTGCTATAATCAAATTTAGATGTCTTTCCTTCATTTCGGATATATAAAAGTGTGTTTTCAATACTAATCTAATATTTTTACTTAGAAATTCTCGAAAATCACTTGAAAATAACTATTTTTTTAAAATTCAAAAGAAAAGTTATACCCATAACTTTGCTAAAACTCCTCCGATTTGCTTGCAATTTTCACTCCCTTCCTTTGTATTATATGTATTTTGAAACTACATTCAAATTTTAGAAATATCAGATTTTTTTACTATTTGGTCATATTTTTGCAGTGAAATTTTTTAATGCCTATCAATTCAGGGTATGATAAATAGAAAATAAAACTTTAATTGAGATATTTCCGTTGAATATTTTCGGAGATTTGCCAAGAAATGTTGCACTAATTTAAGAAAATTACTTTATCGAGTATTTAAAGTTAGTAATTGAACGTTGCCGAAAAGTGATGTAAGCTATGCTTTGTTTTAACATCGTATAAATGTAAATTTCCTTTTGATATGGTTTAAAATAATTGAAATTCTATGTAGGATGTTTACTTTAGTGGCTTTAAGAAGTAACATTTAAGTGCACATATGGAAGAGAGAGTATAAATTTGGGCTTGGACAAAGACTATTTTGTTTAATCTCATTGTCCATAATTTTAGCTTGGGCGATAAATCCAATTGTCCAGGGTATATTTTTCATGCTGTTGAGGAACTGAGGAAGTGTGTGGGAATGGAGATGCCATAAATCTTAAAAATATAATGTTTATATCAGGACAGTTTTGTGTTGTGTTGGGGCTTTGATTTGTTGTTGTTGTTATTGTTTTTGCTTTTGTTTTTTGTTTATTTTTGTTGGGTTGTTGTGTGTGTGTCCTGCGAGTGCCATAAAACAATTACCCAACATGTTTAAAATTGTCTCCGTTTATTGACAAGGGCAGCTGCCAACACACACACACAAGCACACACTTGCCTGGTAAACAAACCCACATATATTCACACACCCACACACACACCCTTCAAATACACACACACACTAACACATAGAGAGCTGTTGACTGTGTCTATGATTTGAATTTTACCTTGGAATTGTTTCGCTGTCAACATTTTGACAATTTGCGTGGCATTAAATATTGATATTTGGTAAATATTTTCGCAGTAAATCTTTATAAACATTGTAAATATTTAAAGCACTCACACACACACACACAATACCGTCGAAATTTCAATATATATATATAACATATACATCTAAATATGCGCTAAATTGATGACAAGTATTAAGAGCGATTTTGAGCTACGATTTATATCTGCTCCTTAAACTGGAGCTAAACAATGGAGCATACGTGATAAATGTTTATGGCTAATCATCAATTATGGTAGAATTATATACAAATTTATCACAAACAAAATATACTTTTCTATGCTACATAATGATTTCAATAAATTGCTACAATTTTTGAAACTGAACTCACCTTTCAAATGTTGCTTGTGTTTGTTTGTTTCGTTGTTAATCAGTTTTCATTAAAATTTATATTTTTAATTTATTCACACACACACACAAATACATACACAAAACTTAAGAGCATTTATTGCTTAAGGAATTTTTATAATTATATTTTTTAAATTATTATTATAATTTTATTTTAGACACCGAATGATGAAGCTGAGTTGATTTATGCCTGAAATTAAAGAAGATATAGGGAATATAGTTTTATTTCAATTTACACAATATATAATATATTTCTAATTGTTAAACGATTTTCTTGGCCCAAATCAATTCAGAATAGACACAATAAGTAATAGTTTTCCTCCCTATATCATTTATTGTAACTGTCTGCATAAGTGCCGCTAACACAAAATCAACAGTAAACCGATTTGTAATAACAAACGAATCGAAAAGACATAATAACAACATTTTGTATATATCAAAAAAATATATATATACATATATTTAGCTGAGTGTTTTTCTGTGGCCATCGAATAAAGGTAATAAAGGGGTTTATCTATACATGCAAACGGCTAAAATAATATCTCGAAATGAATATTCAAATGCCATGTCTATGCCAAATGCTATATAGCGTGCACAGTGGTACAGGAGCGAACAAAAATTTTATGAAAATATGGAGTAAATGTAAAAAAATAATTGAAAATAATTATAATTTTATTATTTGGTTAAATTAGAAAAATGGAAAATTAGTAACAGTTTTTTATAATTTTCACATAATATTTATATTTTATTAGAAATATGGAAAAATAACAATTTTTTTATATATTTCACAAAAGATGTATATTTTATTAGAGAGATGGAAAAATAATTAACAATTTTTTATATTTTTCACAAAATATTTACATTTTATTAGAAAGATGGAAAATTAAAAACAGTTTTTTATAATTTTCACAAAATATTTATATTTTATTAGAGAGATGGAAAAATAATAACAGTTTTTTATAATTATATTTCATATTTTAAATAATCATCAAATAGATTTGCTACACTGTGCAGCAATAACATGAAGTCCAACGAAATTAAATGGAATGAAATGGGAAACGTTAAAAGGAATAACTGTCACACCCCCGACATGGTTTATGAATCTGACTTATATATGTATGTATGTATGATTTGCATAATATAAAATCAAAAAATAACCTTCGGTAACTGAAAATCTGTCACAAATATTCGGCTAAAACTTTTCCCAGGGTATTTTCAGCAACATGATGATCTTATTTTTGCTTTAATAAAAGGAAAATTTGTTGGTTATTTTTCCACATTTTAAAGAAATTTATGGCAGCTGCCAAGACACTTGATGAATTGAGTGGGATTTGCATAAAAATACGGAAAATGTCAACTCTCTAGATTACAAATTCGCAATGCCTTTAAAGTCATATGAGGTCGGAGGAAAACCCCTTAGACATATATGGGTATACATATATATATAAATAAAAAGTAATAAATGGATAAGTAGAGGGAAAATTCATGTTTACTGCAACGCATAAAATGCGATAATATAAAAATAAATTTGAGTTTGACTTCTACAAACACTGACTGCATTTACGAGCCGGAAAACCAAAGAAATTGTAATGCAGGCAGTGTGAAAAAGACAGATAAATTGAGAAAGAGAGGGAGGGAGAGAGAGAGGGAGAGGGAGACAGCTATGAACACATTGCATTTATGGCCACATAAAAAATACTCGTATAACATTGAAAACTCATTACAAAACAAAAATCAGCGCGATGCTTGAAAAGTAGTAAAGTTTGAAGTTTACTTATAATATATGTATATTTATTATGTGATATTATGCAGCTATCATATTACTACTTAAAATGAAGTGTCTATAAGAACTGGAGCAGTCTAGAAATATTTTTTTTAAATTTTAAAAATTTATCGATTGAAAATTTTTGCTTGGCTTTTGCATTAATTAATTTGCTTGGCAAGGGGGCGTATTTGCAATTCAAGAATTATTTATGGCAGGGAGTCATAATTTTTACAAATAAAACAGCGACCACTTGTACAACACACACACACACACAACATTTCACCCACACAAACAACAACAAAATTACAACAAGGAAGAGCAACAAAAAAAAAAAAAAACGGAAAAATGTGGAAAATGTGGAAAATGTGGGTCAGCAATATGAATTGAAAAGCAGCTATGAAAACAACAACCGAATGAATTACAACACATATGCATAGGTATAGGTGTGTGTGTGTGGGTGTGTGTAATGTGCTGTGCTTTGTTTGTCACACTGTAAAATCAATTTTCATTAAACTGTGCCACGCGTCGTATGAGTAATCAGTTCGCCAAACAAACGAAATAACAAAACAAGGGACAACGTGGCGTATGCGTAACAGCGACAAACCAACAACAATGCTTATACACATATAAGTCGGAGACTGTATGTGTGTGTGTGTGTGTGTGTATATATTGTGGCGTTAACATATTGTGGCATAAATCAATTTAACACTAATTTCAATAAAACAAAATTGCGGCAATCAATAAAATACCAAATATAATTGCAGGCCAATAAACAGCATCCCCCCAACACGCAATCCTGCCCGCCTTCAAGATACCCTATATAACATATGAATATGTCAACTGTATCTATGCTAATAGCCAATGCTGGAAAACATACATATGTAAAACGACGGGCATTATCGACTCAATCCCCAATGGGATTCCATTTGGAGTCTTTTGTATGCGCGTAACACACATGCTATGCTGGTGACGATAATCCTTTACAAGGATATGCCCAACTACTACATGCACTTAGCCTAATGCCTTTTTTGGGGTGTTCCAGTTGTGTAAATTCTGATTATATTGATTATTGAGTGATACACCCAAATAGACCGCCAGTTGTTGGGGAATTTTCACTGCCCCAAAAAGTAGGCAACAAAAATGTTTTACCTGCTGAGCTTTCGCTGGATATTGGTTAGTTAGAGTATTAGTTAGTTGATTAGTTTGGGGTTTTATGCCGTTTATGCTAATTCGATGCTTGCATTTAGATCAGCATGATTATGATAATGAAATAGCAACAACACATGACAATTTTAAAGCTCGATAATTTGGCGCCTTTGCCCGATTTTCGTGGTAATTGCAATTGGTATGGAAACTGCAGTTCGCTGACGTTATCTTCTTCAACTTTGTTGTTGTTATCGTTGTTATTGTTGCTGTTGTTGTTGTTGTTGTTAGTATTGCCAACGTATTGAATGTTGGCGCACTTTTTAATGCACATTTTCCAAATAAAGTGGCCACAGCCCCAAACTACGTTTATTTTCGTGTGTCAGCAGAAAATTTATTTGATTACACTTTCCACAGTTTCACAATTCGCCGTTGGACGTAAGTTGGTCGTTAGTTGGATGTTCGCAGAGTTGAGTTTTGTTATCAATGTCGTCGCTTTAATGGCTGCCAAAGTTATAGCTTTACCTCTATACAGCTCTATAGATACATATATGTATATGTGTGCTATTTTATGGTTTAGCCTCGCATTGCGTATCATTTGCATAAAGTGCACGTAAACCGCTGTCCTAAAAAATTCAAAAAAAAAAAAATTTATAAAAAATGAAAATTTTAAAATTTCAAAAAAAATAAAATCCTTGATTAAACGTCAGCGAAAATCATTTGAACTTAGCTCAGCAGTTGACTATATGCATCAAATATTACTTTTATATATTTCTTTCTAAATGTCAGTTAAAAATGTATAAATATATAAATTTGACAAATGGTAGAAAAGCGACAACAGTACAATACATACTCCAAAGAGGCGCAGAAAAGTAATACGATAACCTTTAAGGTAGATAAATGGTTAAATGGACTTCTTTTTGGGTTCGCCTCGTGTCGCTTGTCATCCTTTTTTATACATTTTTATGGCTACAGGATATGTAACGAGGACCCACAATAATAACAATGGCAAATTCATGGATAATGAACAAGTTGTTGGCAGCAAAGAAAATAAAAAGAAACGAAATAAAAAAAAAATTGGCTGGAGATGATAAAATTAAAGTAATTTTAGAGATGAGTGGGAATTTTCAAATAATTTGTTTTATTAAATGTATAAATAAATTTATAAATTAAATTGAAATAATAGAAAAATTTAAAACGAATTTCTATGTCGTGTGGTTTCAGTTCCTCATTTATTTATATGTAGCTAGATTTATTTCTGTTTCTTTAACTATTTTATATTCTAAGCATGTTCATATCTTTTCAGCTGTTTTCCGTTACGCTTTCAGCTCGAATTGTCAAAAATTTGACGATGTTTTTGGCAGTTTATTGGGCGGCATTAAAAGTTGTAATGAGTGGCAGTAATAAAGCAATAGAAGTACCAAATCAAAATGGAAACTTGCTGCCAAGTTGAAGGCCCAAAAACACTCCTTGTTCAGGGGGGGGACTACTTTAAAATCCATAATACACATACGCCACGTGGGCCGCTGCTTGAAAAACTTTCACTTTTCACTTCAGTTGACGCATTTATTAGTTGACGTGAGCCGCATGTTTGCCCATTGCGACTACCGAGTTGCGAGTTGCGTGTTGTAAGTTGGTTGTGGCACGCGACGCGCTCGCTGGCATATTGTATACTGAGGCCAGATGTGGCAGCAGCTGCGTCTGGAGGCTCCTGTGGGAAGAGTCCTGCCTACCTAGGAGTCATGTATCCTGTGAGCTGCCTCTCTGATTGATGTGCGCGCGCATTGCGAGAGTCGCTCGCTGATTTGTTTATGCACAACACAATACAAACAAAAAAAAGATAAAAAAAAGAGTGCTCTCTTATAGTATACTCTCTCTCTCTCTCTCTGTCATACACTCCATCTCTCTTTTGTTTCTCAAGTGGTCGTCGTTGTTGTTGTTGGTGCTGCACTTAAGTTGAACTTTAGAAAAGTTGGCAGGACGCACGCGGCGCCTTTTTCTATATTTTAACAGATTTCAAGGAATTCACATGGAGATTTCTTGCGTTTGCCGTTCTGCTCAGACAGTCAGGCGTTGTCCACACACACACCCATACATATGTCATGGACACCCACACACACACATGACTGTGAAATAAATTGGCATTGAGTCTGTCAGGCCACATTAAAGCTGGCCATAATCGGTCTAATCAATGGGAGAGAAGGATGTAAGTAAAGGACTAAATTCGGTCTAATCAGTGGGAGAGAAGGATGTAAGCAAAGGACTAAACTCGGCGCATGTTCATCAATCAATTGAATTGGCTAATTGACAGCTAATTGGCACTACAAAGGCCAACAAAACAAGTTCGCCACATAAAAATATAATTAATATCAGAGTAACAAACTAACAACAAACATCATGTATACTATCTTGTGATTATGGCTCTCGATTTGAATTATGATAGATCATTAATAACAGTTTGACTATGCTAAGCTCTCTGCTCTCTGATCTCCCGATAAGAATTCCAATGTTCTTTGCATACCATATTTTGGGGAAAAGTTTTTCCAGCCACGATTTCTCTAAGACGATTTTCTTGGCACTGCTCGCTGAGGAAATGCAATACAGTTTTTGGCATTGCATGAGTCGAAGCTATAATCTATTTTGCATAGCAGCTCAGCACTTAACACTTTCCCCCCTTCCGTTAACCCCTACCCCACCATACACACTTTCCCTCACTTTTCCTCCGCTACTTTCTCTAGCTATATGCGAGTCTGCTTTGTATATGTATGTATATATTCAAGGAAATTATCATCGAGCTAGGGTACGTGCTCCATAGAAGAAGCCTGACTGACTGACGGACTGACTGACTGACAGACTGACAGAGTAAGAGACTGACTGAATGACTGACTGACTGAATGACTGACTGAATGAGCGGCCTTGGCTTGTGCAGCTGCGTTGTCTGCACCATCTCCCAACCCCACTCTCAGTCACCTCTCACTCTCTCTCTCTCTCTCTGTCTGTCTCTCTCTGTCTCTCTCTCTCTCTCTCTCTCTCTCTCTCTCTCTCTCTCTGTCCCTCTTTTGCCTGTAACCTATGTTAGACTTTGGAAGCTGCTTATCTCACAGGAAACACTGGTTGCTTGCGAGTCTATTGCAAAAATTTGTAAAATACGAGTAAGCGAGATAGAAAAAGAAAACAAAAAATAAAATGGAAAGAAAAAATTGGAAAAAAAAAGATGAAAATGAAAATGGCAAAAAGGAAAAGTTGCCAACTGGAATTGGAGCAAGAAATTGTAAGTGAAATGTCGAAATGTTTTTCTTTTTGCTGCTGCTGCTGCTGCTGCAATTCTAAAGAAAGTGCTTCAAAAAATATTCTATAGTTGTTTATAGCTTGCCAAAAGCAAAAATATTCTTCATTCCCTCATCATTTTCTTCATGTCTCTGCGTATACTTATACTTATGTATTTATACATGTATGTATTTACACATTTCCTTGCCAGAAATGTTTTTCAATGCCTCAACAAGTCTCCTGCTTGTTGTAATATAAAAGTGCTTGGACAACATTTAAAGCTCAACTGTAGGACAAAGTTCCTTGGAATTGTACAAAGGAAATGCATAAAATGTCGGTAAATGTCTGTGTGTCTCTGTCTATGTGTGTGTCTGTGTGTGTTTCGACCCACACAATGCATAAAAAACAAAATACAAGCAGTTAAAAGGCAGTTTTATATTCATTACATCGAGTCAAGCAACAACAACAATAGCAGCAATTTACGACTCCAAAGCAAGCGGGTCCTGTTTTTTATGGCTCCGACTGTTCACCTTATGGAAAGAGCGCTCTCACGCATACATACACAGCCAACATACACATCGATATCCCCCCGAACCCACACATAATACCGTAAGTAAAAGAAATGGCAATGGCAGCTAGATATACACGTACATATATATAAAGAAATTAAAGAAGGCGAAAGCCGGAAAAACATACAACCGAAATGAAGATTTACTTCCAATACTTGTCACATCTGGCAGCTCTTTCTCAAACATTTAAATTTCATTTCAAATTAAAGCCGCTGATTGGTAGATCGTGCCGATAACAAAATATCGATACATCTGCCGTAATGTTAAAGCTATGTTATGGCTTGCAACTGATTGGCAACGCCAGAACTTTGCCAATGTCTAATATTTGCCAGCGATAAAATGAATATAAATAAAATCGAGTTAGGCGCTGCCTAATACATGTATAAGTAAAAAGTTTTTATGGTCCATAGATTGATTATGCGCTTCAATTCACTTGAAATAAAACCATAATAAACTCTGCATAAGTTTTACAATTGCGAAATTGTCGAAGGACGGTACACACACACACACAACCGCACACGTGTAATAGACACACCTGACTAACAGACACATTCACGCATACGCATCGCCCAGCTGTACATGTACATAGGCGTAGCAGTGTATGTGTGTATGTACATATGTATATGGTCTGCCTCAACATGACTGAGGGCAGCCGTAACAGCAACAAAAGTCGAAGGCAGCAGCAAAAAGCGAAAGTAATGGCATAGCCAAAGTTTCTATTTTCTTTTTTTCTTTTTTGGTGAGAGTGTGTGTATGTGCTTGTGTTTTCGTATTTTTGTATTTTTCTTGCTTAACTAACTGAAGTGAAACTCAACTTGGCTCATTTTGAAGGACTTTTGGGCATTTCCTCGTCCCGCACCACCCCCCGCGCCCCGTCGCATCTCATCTAGTCTCGTCCTTTTCTTGTGCCTTTTGCGATTGTTTATTTATTTTGCGCTAAAAATTAAACGTCCACAAAACTTCTTAGTTGAGTTTTTTGGCTAAATTACTTTACACGCTACTTGAACACGCAGGCTACCAAAATTCCAGGCTCGACATGAGCCGCACATTTAATTTAATTAAAAATAGCATGTGAGTTAAACTAACAAAAAAAAAATAATAATAATACTAGTAGTAAAGCAAAGCAGTAGTGAAAAGAAAAACCGTTAAATTAAAATAACAAACGATTTAAGCATTCAACTTCGGCTAAGCTTTAAAAAGAAAAACTCGATTTAAGTTGACGTTCTGTTATTTTAAATGCTAACAGAGTAGCGATAGCTGCGGTTCGTTAGGCACGATCGGTGCAGCGATAGTTCGATAGTCAATCGATGTTTTGATTATGGCGGCTTTTGAGCACTTGAAGTTGCATATTCAAAATAATAAGAGCCTGATATTCTGATTTTCTACTTATGTTCTCGACATAAAAACTATGTAAATAATTTATACAGATGCTTGTTTAGATTGGAAATAACATATTCTGCCATCGACAGTGCATGTTAATAGTATTTATGAACTCTTCAATTATAACATCATTCTTATTTCCTGTGAGTGTTCCTCCCTCGATAATAACTAAATAAATAGCGTAAAGCATAAATATATTTCACTTTGCGCCTATTCACATTCCAAGTGTGTATAGGCCAAAATGCAAAACGAAATTGGGCAAAGTCATGCAATTGAGCGGAGCTCTAGCAACTGTCATTTAGGGGGCTAAAAGCATTTTATCAGCAGCTTGCACGGGTCGTCGCTACAGACTCTACAACTACGCATAACACTTGGCTGATAAGAGATACATTTTTTTTTTGTTGTTGTTGGTACTTTTACTTTTACGTACTTTCGTTTTGGGGGAGAACACGAAGCAGAAGCACAACAACAGGACGCACAGGACGCGCACGGCAGGAAACACTTTTCATTTACCAGGAGATTCACTTAATAATATTTATTATTCACATTTATATATTTATAATATATATATTATTTGTTTATAACACGACCGATAGACAGATGCACAGTAAGCTCATTAAACACTACAAATTATGGAAATATTTTCGAATTATTTGTATATTAGTTGAATAAGAGTTGCAATCGGATCAACAATTAATTGAGTTGAATTATATTTTTATTATATTTATTGTTATTATTATGCTGATTAGTTTTGTTACTGTTGCTCTTGGAATTAAAGCCAGTTGGTTTGTTGTGCTGCGTGTCTGTGTGTGTTAACGAAATGAGGAAAGATTGTCTACTGAATTTGCAAAACTTGGCCAGAGCCGAACCAAAAGCCAAACGAACTGACCGAGTGGAGCTAAAGGCAGAGGCATCAGCGCTGCTGCTCTGCTCCTCTGCTGCTGCTGCTGCTGCTGCTACTTCACGGACAACGTTGCGTATGTGTGTGTGTGTGTGTGCGTGTGAGTGTAAAGTGCGGAGTGCGTGTGTCAGTGTTGTACAGTGTTGGGCAATGCGCGCGCAAATTCCAACGCTTGCACACAACAGGCAAATGGCAATGTCGCCCACAACAGCTGAGCGACGGCGACGGCGACTTCGACGTCGACAGCTGCCGAGAGTCCACTGAGAGCATTCGTTAACTGAGAGAGAGCGTGAATGAGTCGAAAATGTATGCGAGAGCGTGAGAGAGCACGCGCACAGCAGCATGTGCCTGTTAAAGTGAAAGTATTCCTGTTGTTGATTAGCAGCCCATTGTTGGCCACCACACCTCATACAGCATTGACCCCCCCCACACACACATACATACATATTTGGAAAGGTCGCCAATTTCACTGATAATAATATGCCGATGATGTTGGCAATGCTGTGCGACTCTCTCGCTCTCTCTCACTCTCTCTCTCTGTATCCGTTCCCTCTTTGGTTAGAGAGGAAAACTAAAAAGCAGCTGGTTGTGCACTTTTAAATTACTGACCGGAAGTTACCATTGGCAAGTGGCATTTCCCTAAGCAAACAATTGTCCAAGAACTTTTTCCGTAAGATGTGCTCAAGTGAACATTTTCAATTTACGAAATTTATTTGAATAATTTTGCTGTGTAAACTAAAAGTGCAGCATTTTAAATGACAACTGTTAACTAACAGCAAGCATAACAGTGAGAAGTAGATCAGTTAACAGCTAACAGATTGAAGCCGTTATTTGACGCCATTTTCAATCTTTGACTGGCAGCCATTTAGATATCGGTGTAACGTATTCTATTGCTCATACGTGACTGTCATTGAATATCGACAGCAGCAATTATCTGAGTATTTCCGTTATAGAATCACAATAGGGTTGTTAACAATATTAAAAGCTACATTTACATGCTGATTTGTACGTTGAATTCGAGGCCAAAAAAATGCAATCCGAAACTCAAACTCCACAACGATGCTTGTCGTGCTATAAAACCATTAAGAAACTCTGAAATTGCCAACAGTCAATGCTGTGAAACTTGGTAAAATGTCGTCGAAGCAAAATCTCAGCATCCTCTTCACCATCTCTTCTCTAATGGCATTTGTGGCCACACTTCCCTTGGATGTTCCGCGCTATACTAAACTTGGGTGAGTCCAGAATCAAAAATAAAGAAAATTCGTTATCTTTTGTATATTCCATTGCCCTCAGTCACAACGTACTACCATCCGAGAATTCAAGTGACTTCAACAGCAGCTCAATTTCCACAACAGATCGTCTTGGTGGATTCAATTCCGAGCCCAGTTCGACTACCCCGCCACCACTGTTTGAGTATGCATTGCTGGGACAAGATCCTCAGGACCAGCATTGGTATCGTGTCAGCATAACCCCGACAAACGACAGATCGGGGTATCGAGCACAGTTCGCAACTAGGAAGCTACCGCCTTTTGATGCCAAATTGGCGCACAAACACGATAAAACCATCAATGATCTGCTCAATTTCTTGGAGAGATCCGAGGAGCACAATCTACTGAAAGTCTATGGCCAGCTGTTAGCGAGTGAAGAGCAAGAGGAAGCAAAGATCAAGCATAATGCAGGCAGTGAACTGGAGGTTGAAAACGAGGAGGAGCTGAAGCAGATCATGAAGACCTTGGAGAAGCGTCCGGTATTATTAGTGGGTGAATTGCCGGGAACGGGAACGGGAACGGGCACGGGTCCAACCACTGGTAATCAGAATGCGACCCAATTTTCAATGTTTAAAAACTTTGTGTACTTTATCAAGGGTTTAAAGTAAACCTGGAATTCTCTTAAATAACAATTAATACTAATTAAAATAATAATAAATGAGAAATATACTCTTTCTCAGTCAAAAAATCGCAAATTTAGAAATCGAAATATTTTGTGGCCAATCGATTTGTGGTGTCCAAATAGACATGTAATTTTTTATCGAAGTGAATTTGGAGCAATATTTTTGAAAATGTGAATATGGCCAAATGTGAAAAATACCCCATCGTTTGGCAATTTGTAGCCGATAAGCTGCGATGTTGCGTGCACGTTCTTGCTATCGTATATGTGTGTGTGTGTGTGTGGCACACTTATTTGACACTTGGTGCTCCAATTGCAGAAACATTGCCAAATTGGCTGCAACCTCAAAACAAATTCTCAACTATAAATAAAACCAATTCACGCGTGCACTTGACATGATTTTGCTTTCTCTTTCGTTATATACCCCTCTCTTTGAAACACGATTTGTAACTTTGTTTTGATTTTTAAGGATTCTGTTGACAAAGATTGCGGTTGCGTCTAACTTATTGCATTTCGAACAGTCGTATCTTAATAAGCATATAAAAGCTACAACAAAAGACCAAAAGTGGGCGAAAAATGCTGATTTTCTATGGAATATGTACCCTTTAATCTTTGAATAGCCATAACTTAGCCAAAAATTGACCGATTTTCATAATTCTTTCACTTTTGTGAATGGTTTTGAATATGCAATAAATCTGCATTTAAGACTTGTCCATATTGATAGATTTTAAAATTTCGATATTTTTAGCCAGTTTTTCATACTACCCCCTTGATAAAAAGTCAAAAATGGTCAATATTTCAAATTCCTGTTTTTTTGTGCCAATCTGATTTCTAGTGTCAAAATAAGCATAAAAAACCTTATCCGACTTAATTTAGACCAATATTTTGGAAAATATGGCTAAAAAGGTGCAAAATTGCCTCAAAACAGACTTTTTCTATAGGACGCTTTCCTTCCTAACTTTCGATCAGTCGTAAGACTCGAAAATATTTACTGATTTCAATATTTTTTACTCTGTTACTTTCTGGTATCTTAATAAGCAGATAAAAGCTAACAACAATAGATTCTGATCACTAATTTAGAAAATATCGACAAAAATGTTGCAAACGTGTGCCAGAAATGCTGTTTTCTATGGAAAATGTACCCACTAATCTTTGAATAGCCATAACTTAGCCAAAAATTGACCGATTTTCATAATTCTTTCACTTTTGTGAATGGTTTTGAATATGCAATAAATCTGCATTTAAGACTTGTCCATATTGATAGATTTTAACATTTCGATATTTTTTAGCCAGTTTTTCATACTACGCCCTTGATAAAAAGTCAAAAATGGTAAATATTTGAAATTCCAAGTTTTTTGTGCCAAACTGATTTCTAGTGTCAAAATTAGCATAAAAACCTTACCCGACTTAATTTCGACCAATATTTTAGAAAATATGGCTAAAAAGGTGCAAAATTGCCCCCAAAACAAATTTTTTCCAAAGGTCCATTTTTTTTCTAAAATTTCTAACAGTTGAAGTTAATCGATTTTGATAGTATTTGCTCAGTCAATTTCTGGTATCTTAGAACAATAGATTTCAGAAAATATCGACAAAAATGTGGCAAACGTGTGCGAAAAAAACTGATTTTCTATAGAAAATTCACCAACTGAACTATATATCTATTTTAATAGAGAGGAAGTGTCAACAGCGATGCCAGCTCTTTACAATGATGGATAGATTTTACAGCACTGCTGCAGGAACGGTAAAATACTCCAAGTTGAATTTTGTAACTGACATTTTATTCCGAATTAACTGAAAGTGTATGCAAAATGAACTAGTTCACTTGGAAACTGAAATGTGTGTGAACTACTTATCTACACTTCCGGTTGAGCGTAGTAGTATAAACATGCGCCAGATGGCGCTGGTGTCAAATCTTCAAGGAAAAGCAGTTAAATTTGAATATTCCGAAAGAACTAAGCTAACATAAGTCACTAATTGATATCTGAAACCAATTCACTTTAGGTTTAGCTTAAAACTAACTAAATTCCTCAAAAATCAAACATATCTAATCGAAATTATTCTGTTTATGTTCCAATTTGCTGTAAGTGGCGCCTGAATAAGCAAATACCAACGGAAGCGCTGCAAAAAATATATGTGCACATATCCAAAATATAAAGCTAGTTAAAATAGTTTCTGTTTGCCAATGCAAAAATCAAAAAAATTCACAAAAAATCGCTGAGCTGGCACATGGCTCCAAAAACTTGGTCAATGCTTCGGCAAGCAGTTTATGGTGGAACTGCCCGGCAGACTATATAAAGCCGCAGTCGGTATGAAGCCAACATTGCAGTACGCTTTAAGCCAGGCTAAGCTCAGTTCAACTCCGGTCAATTCCAAAGCCAAAAATCTATCAACAAAATGAAATTCTCTGCGTTTATTGCCATCTGCTTGTTCAGCGTTGCTTGCGGTCAGGCCATCGACAAGGACGATACTCCCCAACTGGTGGGTTCCAGCTATGGCGGCGGTTATGCCCAACCAGCTGCCGCACCCGCTCCTGCAGCTTACGCGCCAGTTAACGTTCCGGCTCCACCATGCCCCAAAAACTATCTGTTCAGCTGTCAGCCCAACTTGACCCCTGTGCCATGCAGTGCTCCCGCTCCCAGCTATGGATCCGCCGGCGCTTACTCCAACTACGCACCCGTCTACGCCCAGCGACCACTCCACTGGTGAAAGGACATCGGCAATAGTGCAGAAATATACATGTGTCTAATAAAGCAAATATGAATTGATTACTCGGAAATTTCGTTGTTTTTTTTTTGTATCCTGTTGACTCCGTTATGTCCTTGTTAAGATATCTAACATCATTTAAGGAAGATTCAATTGTTCAAAAGTTTAAAATAATCGAGTTACAAACTACAAGAATTATTTCAATAATTTGTTGTAAAAACATTAACAAACTTTTTATGGACTTAAACTTATACAATTTGTTGCTGCATGCTGCAGCAATAGAAGCACATGGTGTCTATCTCATATGAGCATATACTATAAATATCTCAGGGAATATCAGGGAATATCAAAAGAATCCTTCAAAAACTAAACGATAACAACTTTACTTAAAGCATCAAAGTTGCCTGTTAGTTGTCCACTGCGATCAGTAATCCTCATCGTCGTCATCAGCTTCATCATCAGCGGGTCCTTCAAAGAAACGCGCCGCCTGTAGCTGCTGGCGTATGGCGCCCACTTGGGTCAATATCTTGGGTGACGTGGTTGACACCGTGAACTTTTGCACCGCTGGCACCTAAAATACGAATGCAAAGATTAATTAATTATCGTCTCCCCTAAGATGCCATCTTCTTACCTCCCAACGTTTCTTGAGATTATCAATCTTGCGCTGACTGTGCTCCGCCTGCTTCGTTTCCGTCTCCCGACGCGTCATTTTCGGCATTTCTCGCAGCAGCGGCATCGATAGATTCTGTGTGGCAGGTTCACGTATCACCACGTCCCGTCTGCCCAGTGAGAGCGGCGTTGTCTGTGTGCCGCGGTGACGTGACTCGCTCTTGCTGCGCAAATCCTTGGCGGCCAGATCACCATAATTCTTGAGGTAACGCGACAGGCGCTTATCTGTCTGACGACGAAGACGTTCCATGGCATGCTCGTCGGAGCTGTCCAGCTCAAAGCTGTTGTTGGCACTGCTTGCCGCCGTGGGCAGTTCATCGACCAGGAGCGGCTTCACTGGCGTTGGCTTGTAATCCTCATGGAACACAGAGTTGGGTGCAATATTGAAGGAATAGGGAGGTGTGGCTGCCTCAGTGGCAGCCGCTTGAGAGGCTGTTGCTTCCGGCACTGAATAATTCAATTCCAGCACGCGAAACGCATCCTCTTGTGGTTGCTTCTGTTGCGGCTCATCCTTTTCATTGATATGCGTACGCTCGCTATCCCTGCCACAGGCAATCTCCTCGAGGCAAAAGGAGCACAGATTCCGGCGACAATTCATGCAGACATTACGCTCCCGCTGACAGGCGCGGCACACGTCACTCTTGGCCAGGCACTGGCTGCACAACGCATAAAGACGTTCGCATTTGAGGCAGACGAGAGCATAGCTATTATGACAGTTGTGATCCACTGCATCCACAGTTTCGTTCGCCTGCTCCGCCCCCGTCACCGCCTCGTCGCTTTGCGGTCGCTTCATCTTCAGCGCCAATTTACGCTGACAACGCAGACAACAGCTCTCGTAGCTCTTGAGTGGCTCGTCGCAGTATGGACAGATTTTCTCGCACAGATGGAAGCATTCACGTTCGATTTTCGCCATCTCCGGCAGCTCAAAGTCCAGCTCGACATCAGCGGGCAGCGGTTGCCCACGGCGGTATTCGTGACGTGCCGAATTACTGAAATATTTATACACCTTATTGGTGTCAGAACTGGAGTTGTTGTTGTTGTGGTTGCTGTTGGAGATGACTGTGTTATCCTTTTTGTCCTGTCCTGCATGACGTGTAGTTGTGCTGGCCAGATTGTTGTGCTTATCCTTGGTCTTTAGCAGCTGCGTATCCTGCTCCAGCTTGACCAGCAGCTGCTCACGCATCAGACGATTATGTTCCGCCTCCATGCGTGCCTAGAAGACAAGGACTATATAGAATACATTGATTGCTTCTGGCAGTTTCATAGTCACCTTTTCCAAGCGTTGCTTCTCCAGCTGCTCCTCCAAGTGCATAGTCTTCAGCTGCGCCTCCAAGCGTCTGCAAAACAAGGATACATTTTAGTATTTGCTGCAAAATGAAGTAAGAAGTATTCATTGTTAGTTACCTGGTTAACGCCTCCTCCTGCCTGCGCTCCTTTTCCCGCAACATTTCAATAGAGCGTCGCTTCTCCTCGATCTGTTGCATTAGATCCCTTTGATAATCCCGTTTGCGTGCCGTTTCCAGCTCGGCGCTGCGCATATTCCGCTCCAAGATGCCATCGCCAGTGACGATATTGGAGAGCTCCACATGACCCAGATCCTGTAGCAGCTGTTGCCTGGTTGTGCCTGGCCGTACCCTTGGCGGCACATAGTTGGGATTACTATTTACAATTAATTCTAAGTCAGTCTTATCCGTTCGGCCATTGGATGCAGTTGTTGCTGTGCTCGTCGTGGAACGTGCCGTCTGCAGCTCCTCCGGCTGTGCTGATGATGACGCTAGCTTCACTTGTCGCCTGGCCTGCTTTGTCACCGGCGGATGAAGCATCTATGTGGAAAACTATATGATTAATATGCTACGACAGCTCGTAAATGTCATGGGATTACCATAACCTCGCCTCGCTTTACGGTCTATAGTTTATTCTATATTGTTTATAGTCATCTTACCTGGTGCTTGAGAAAGTTCTGCTGATTCTCGCGCTGTCGCTCACGCAAATAATTCTGACGTTTCTGATTTTCATTGTTAAAGCCGGGAAAATACGAATAAAATGTGTCCGTAACCCATTGCTCCATATCATCCTGTCGAGCGAGTGAAACACCAATAAAAGAGAGAACGAGACAGAGAGTGGGAGCAAGTGAGAATTCTGTTTAATATATATTCGGAGACTGAGAAGTATGTCACGCAGGAGGATTTGGCGACACTAACCACCAGCAGGAAGCTCGTGTACATTTTGTGCTAAGGTGATTGGGCCGCCCAAAGACCCTCCACCTGGCAGCAGCAGCACGGAGCGCCCAACAAATTATGGGCCTAACGATGTTTCCTTTGACTGCTCCACGGCTCCTTCAATATTCGTTTTTGGGGTCAGTCAACGCTACACTCTCTGGAGCTGGAACTGTAGCTGGAGCTGTTGCTGCTACACTTTGCTGTTCCGTCGTGGGCAACACATTGCCTGCTACTGCTGCCACTTCTGCCACATAATTTTTATGCCGGGCGCGCAACGTTGACGCCGTTGACGTCGACGCTGGCAAATCGCGTGAGCCGATGGCATCAACTTTTTTAAATATATAAATAAGAGCGAAACTTTATATGAACCGACATAAAACTGACTCGCAGATATCCTAGCTTCTTTTAAATATGTAAACAAAGCTTTCGATAACTGCAAAGCATGATCAGCTGCTGCGCATGAGCAATCGATAGCTCTGTTAATAACAGTGCTCGCGACTGTTAAGAGTGTATCGATATTCATATGCACTCAGTGTTCATTTGGCGCTCGCTTCAAATGTGTAACTGGCAACTATGAACTTCGTAGCATATAGTCTTTCCATTATTGAAGTCATAGTCTTCTATATACAGGGTATATCCATGTGAAATGTTACGAAGGCAACAGTCAGCACAACAACAACAACAACAACTGCGTCATCCAACAACGCCAAAGACGCTTCGCCGAGGCAGTTTATCAACAAGGCCCAGCTGTTCCGAGCTCTCACACTATGTATAACAACAAGACAAGGCGACCAACTACAGCAGCAAGAAGGACATACGAGGCAGGCAGGGTGAGAGGCTATGACTAGGCTAGACTCCTGCTCAGGTGCTTCAATTTATTAGTTGTATGCATTTCATTCGTCTCGTGTCGCTGTTGACACGAATTACACGTGATGTGCGGCTTAATTAAAGTTCATTTTCAACAATTTCATCACTTGACAGCAGCAAGAAAAGTTTCCCCATTCTGGTTAAATACCCTTCAGGCTCTCCACAGCCATAATTAATGCTAATGTTCTCAGTGAGACTGATGTTGTATGAGTTGGCGAGGTATTCCATCAACACCCCTCAAATAATTTGAATATACATATGAATGTTGTACAAATATTAACGCATTTTCTTATTCGGGTCAAGGAAACTATCAACGATGGAGGAGCAGTAGTAGTAGGATGTAGTGTCGAGAACTGCGAATTGTGTGTGAAATGGAAATGATGAAAACAAATAAATAGTCAAGTCGTCAACTAATGGTTTAAACTAAGGTGACAGTGGAGTAGAACTTACTCTAAGCTCCTTAAAATGGGAATAAGGATTATTAACAAATTAAGCTGTTTAAAAAGCTCATCGATTAGTTAAAATATTTTGACATTCATTATGTTATTTCATTTAAGCACTCATCAACTTTAGATATCCCCTTATAACCCACTAAATGCTTTTCCCACTAAAAGCTTTAAAGCACATAGTTAGCTTTTACAGTACTTACTAAAATTTATCAGCCATTTACTCTTATATGCGTTCATTGGGACCGACGTTATCAACATTTTACTACGTTCCTTCACTTTCATTCATTGGGGTCTCTACTTTTGCGTGTCTCGCACGAATTAGGTTAACTAAGTGGCTAAAACTCGTTGTGGTCACCGCGGAAAGTGCGAAAGCTAATGAAAATGCGTGTAATGTGGTGATGGGGTGGGGGGGAGAATGAGTTGGACTAGTTTAAGCACAGTTATGCTGCTAACCGTTTAAGCAACGTCATAAGTTCAAGGCCATTCGCATGACAACATACATATGAGGTCTCTTGCCACATACCTCTGCCACTCGCTGTCTGTTGACCACCAACAACCCTTTTAAAAGCCTTCTGTGTCACGCTCTTCAAATTATTTCCAATGGCTCATTAGGCAACCAGACCAAAATCGAAATCTAAAACGGAATCATGTTAATAACACCAATTCCATGTGGAGAGCACTACTATACTATGCTGGCCAATTAATTAGAGGCTTTGATATATACTTGACATGACCTTGTTTAGGTCGTGTCCTTGTTTTCTTTTTCTTTTATTTTATTTTATTTTTTCTTCTGTTGTCCTTTAATGACTTAAGTGCTTCAGTGCTCTACAAAAGTATTGATGAAGTCGCTCTCTGCTCCTGCCCGCTGGCCACCAACATCAATCAACCACATACAAAATTGTCATTAGCTATTGGGTAAGAAAGTTGGCGAGCCGCGGAAATGACCGGGCAAATGACCCCGTGCCGCACACACATCCCTGGCACACCTAGCGCACATCACACACCTAAATGGAACAATGCACTTTCTGGACGGAAATTGCATGACCAACGCTTTCAGTTTTCAAGCATTAGCAATCGGGCAAATAAAAAAGATCTAAAAAATGCAAGCATGAGAATGTGAAATAATAAAGCAAAATAAAAAGCAAAGCGACAGCAAAAAATAGTATATGCAAATATTTGTGGTGAAAAACAAGTATGAAAATATAACTAATACTCTATATCTTGCAGAAAGTGCAGATAAGTGCAATAATAAAAATAACATACAGCTTTAAAATATTTGAATGCAGTTTTAAAAAATGGGAAATGTTAAGCGAAAGTCGCAAGCAAATCGATTTTATCCTTTTTCCTCAGATTTTCGGAAATATCTTGATAAATATCCATTAGAAACATGTCAAGTATCGATAATTGAATAAATATTTAATCTTCAAATCGAATATTATCAGAATTTTTAAATCGAAAGAAAATCAGTTGAGTTTTGTTAAAGTTATCGGAGTTCAAATTTGAACCTTTTTAATTATGGACCAAAATAACAAGGTACAGGTTTGGAAATTTAGACAAAAAATGTCCACAAAATCTCTTAAAATTTGAATGCAATTTCAAAATATGGTTAATGTGAAGCTCGGTAGCGAAAACCGCAAGAATATCCGTTGAGTTTTTGCAAAGTTATGCAGGTTCAAAAACAGAAAGAAACCCAGAAAATTATTACATTTGCACCAAAATTATACTTTGTATCTCATCTGACGTATTTTCATTGATATATGTATATCTTAATTTTATTTTGTAAACTGTCAACATTTCATGTCACATGGAAATAGAGTAAACATTGGTCAACATATTGCAAATATTTGCATCAAAAATAACAGTATTTTTGCCTGTCATGTGTTAATCTCCGTCGATTTGTATGCTTGCATTTTTCAGCGACATTTTCGTTTTAATAATCCACCATCAACAGGCATTTTACAGAAATGCATACCTATATGGAAACAATGTATATTTAGGCGATAATAATATTTAGTAGGACTTTATATGGATCGGCACTTAGTTGATATTTAAAGGCAACTAAATTGCATTAATTTGTCCATAATAATTAAGAACAATTTGTCAAGTCACGCCCACACACACACACACAAGTTTAATACACATGTGTATATGAACTAAATACGTACATATGTATATGAAGTAAATATAGTAGTAGTGGTAACAAATTTCAAGTTCAGGCCAACAAAAGTAACGCAACAAACGAGCTTCAAATTACAACTGAGCAGCGCAGACCCAAATTCATTAGTTGAATGCTCGTGAATAGAGAGACAGAGACAGAACTTGTTACAGTTAGAGAGAGAGAGAGAGGGAGAGGGAGAGAGGGAGAGGGAGTCAGAACAGTAACTAGAGCACGACATAACAAATGCTAACGCCACATAAAAAATTGCAGTTCCGTTTTGCCAAACAACCACATTCCATGTACCATATATGAATATAAACAAAATTATTTAGAGATTAAAGAAATATAAAATAAACTATAGATATTCTATTAATAATATAAGTAAATACTACATGTATTTACAGCTGACACAAAACTAATATTTCACCGTTCACAGGGTACGTGGCATAACAGCAACAACAACAACAGCAACAACAACTAGCAAGAACAACACCAAAAAGGACAACAAAGTTTCATGGGGCGTAGAGGGAATGTGGGAATTGTGGGGCGCCAATTGAAAACTGCATTAGAAAATCCATTTTAAATAATTAATTAAGAAATTAACAATTTAACAATTTCGTTGCAATTTTGTTGTGGTTCAAGTGGGACACACGATACTCGGCAATGTAATTACATTTATTAAGCGCACAACAAAGTAATTAACATTAATTATAAATGTAATGTAATTTCAAACTGCAGAGCGTGAAAAACTCATAAATCGTCAAATAAAAGTGAAAGTGTCGGAAAAACTCACCGAGATTGTTGGGAAATGCGCGACTTACACTCAATGGGAAACTGTTGACAACTGAAAGTTAAGATTTGGCAGCTGCTCCGAACCTCGACAGCCACTTTAAGTGGATCAACGAGCCGTAAAGAATATATAGGGTATATATGTATATTCGCATACTTATGGACAAAATGCGAGCAATTTTCTTATTGGCATTGGGCCAATCAAGCGTGAACATCACATCATCGGCATAACAACGTGGCGAAGAAGAAGAGAGTTGGCAAAAACATTTTGTGGGCGCCAAAGCTTTACCCCCAAATTAGTGTTTTGATTAGACTTACCCGCTGTTTTTTATGTCGCCCGCCGCCGCCGCCGATTGGCAACCGATTCTCGCTCTGAGGCCGTTCGCTTTCCAAGCTGCGGAACGACGCATTTGGCGATTTGTATTGCCGCGCACTGCCAACGAGCAGTTCGCGTTGATTCACAAATTCCTTGGCCGATTTAATCAGTGATGTGCCTGCCTCATCCAGCAATGCCTTAGGCTGCTCCTTCACCAGCCCACCATTGTCTGGCTCATCCAAGTCGGACAACTCCAGTTGAAGTTGTAGTTGTAGTTGCCGTTCGTGGTCGTCGTTTTTGTTGGCGGTTGCCAAGGCTGACGACGATACTGGGGGTTCATTGCACTCCACATTGGTGTTTGCGGTGCGCTGACATTGCACGGCCACATAGTCATCCCTTTGCATTAACAAGGCTGCAGGACACGGCGCTGTCGTCTTCCTTTCCTTGGGTTGGCTGTTGTCTTTTGAGGCATTCTCCTTGAGGATTCCATTCAGCCGCTGTCGATCCTCCTCCAGCTGCATGCGTTCCAAGTACAGAAACTCTTGTAAGTCCATATTGATTATGTTGTTAACTAAACGTTAAAATAACAATTTCATTTAGCATCGACTTTAAAACATCTCTTTAAGCTATGTTAGCGGTTTTATAGCTAAATCTAGCCATTTAATATAATTCGTACACTCTCATCAATTATTCTATTCATCATGCAATATTACAAATATGGTAAAATCACTTTTCTCACACTTCATCACATTTTGTTGTATCTTGATATTATATTTTCACTATATTCGATATTTAGATGTAAAATATTTAATCACAATTTAGCGCTTTTTGGGAGTCGCTGCAGTCACTTTGCCAACCAAAACATCATCACTTAGTGCATTAGTACCACTGTAAAGCGACCAATGCAGTCTTAATAAAAAAAAGGCACCCACCATTTTGCACAATATTTTAAAATATTAACAGCATTACATTAAGCCAGCTACTTGTTGCTTCATTAACTAATAACTAAAACATAAACACTAAAACTGTTTCGAATTTGTTTAATGCACTGCGCGCTTGTTTGTGATGGTATGCGGCGAAATGAGGGCTACTAATTGCGCTTCAGAATATCAGCTAGTGTTGGAAAATGAACTTGGATAGCAACAGCTGGCTTTCGATACACCCCTGTCTTAAATGGAATTTGAAAATATTATTAATTTATTTGACTAAACAAATTTTTTTAAATATATATATTTATTAGTTTAGAAAGTATAAAATAAATAAATAAAAGCTACAATTTACCGCATTAAACTGTATGAAGGTGTTTTAAAAAATATTGAAATCATATTACCTGACAAAATTGAAATCAGTTTAAATGTTGAAAAATTTACTTTTGAATGGCAATACAATAATAACATATCAATTAACACAATTTAAATATATACAGTGACGTCCCGTTCTTTTTATCCATTTTTAAGCAAAGCCTACAAAAGGCAAAGAAAAATTATTCTTTAAAACTACCAAATATCAGATTCTGCTAACATGGCTAAAAATACTGGTGAAAACGAAACAACAAGAAAGAATACACCTTGGTATTGCAAGTTGTACAATACAATCAAGGATGGACCCTCGAATATATCATTGTTTTTAATCTCCACATACATATTTTACAAATTTATAAAAATATCCTATGTCGCTCGTAAAGTTAAACAGCCTGAGCATCTGGAGAGCGATAATACTTCAAGTACCTTATCTTCTGGCATTACAGTTAAGGATTTGCAGGACTTTCCTAATGAAGATGGATATATTTTGATCGCCGTGAACAATCACATTTATGATGTATCAAGTGCAAGGCATTTATATGGAGAAAATGGAAAATATGCTCAGTATGGTGGACGCGACATCTCCAGGAAATTAATTGGCATAAGTAAGGATTTTAAAGATATAGAAATGTTTGATGATTTTGCTGATCTTTCCGATGCTCAAAAAGAGTTAATACTGGAGTGGGATAAGTATTATGCAGAGAATTATCCACTTGTTGAAATTTTGGTTTCCGAGAGTGCGGAAAGCTGCGCGGAGGAAGAAACTATTTTCAAACAAAATTTAAATACAGAGGTGCTTTTGAGTCATTAACTGGATTTCGTTAAAAATTAAAAGAAAATCTCAAAAAATGGTTTATGGTAGTAAAATAATAAATAAAACTTTGCGTTACACAACACTTAAGTAACGTAGCGTTGCCACTTTTAATAACAACCTGACAATCAGCTGTTCCAATTCGAAAGCGCCTGTCAAATTTCGCGTCCACTTCCGTTTCTTTTCACTTTTGACCAGCAAGATGAAGTACGTAAAAATAAAAGAATTTATAAATTTTGCCAACATCATTGGACAATGGCAAACGTACTATGTGTTATAATGCAATTCACAGTGTCCACTGATGTTGTAATATGATATTTAATAAGACTATGCTCAACCAATACGTTTTAATTGCAGAATCGGTTTGTGTGCATTCAGTGGGTACAAAATTTACCCCGGCCATGGCAAGACCATGGTCAAAGTTGACGGCAAGGTAATGTAAACAATAATACAAGGCAATGAATTGAATTGCTATTAATGGTCGTGTTAATATTTTAGACCTTCACCTTCCTGGATAAGAAGTGCGAGCGCTCCTATCTGATGAAGCGTAATCCCCGCAAGGTTACCTGGACTGTGCTGTACCGTCGCAAGCACCGCAAGGGTATCGAGGAGGAGGCCTCCAAGAAGCGCACCCGTCGCACACAGAAATTCCAGCGCGCCATCGTCGGTGCCTCGTTGGCCGAGATCATGGCCAAGCGTAACATGAAGCCAGAGGTGCGCAAGGCTCAGCGCGATCAGGCCATCAAGGTCGCCAAGGAACAGAAGCGTGCTGCCAAGGCAGCCAAGAAGGCCACCGCACCAGCTCCCGCTAAGAAGTCCGCACCCAAGCAGAAGGCCGCTAAGGTCACGCAAAAGTCTGCGCCTCGCGTCGGTGGCAAGCGGTAAACAGCAATGGCAACAACAACGGCAGCAACAACAACAACAATAGCTGAGAATGCGAATGCAGATGCCGGTTGGCAGCGGAAGTGATGTGCTACGGTTTTACAAAATCATTTAAGAAACAACATAAAAATAATAGTGAAAAATAAAAGCTACAAAAGAAATTTTGTAGCTGATAAAAAAAAATGAAAAACTCTTATTTTTTGAATTAGTGATGAATAGTGATGTAAAGTGAAGTTGAAAATGCTGCTAATGTTGTCTGCAGTCGCTAGATGGCGCCATCAACTTTGAAATTTCTTTGGCGGTATCTCGAGAAATACTTCTTTGATGAACATAAAAATTAGTTTACGTTTAATAGACACCTTATCAAACTAGATAAATTCAGAGCTGTACTTCTTGAGGCCTATAAAGTTGGTGAGCCGCCTAATGGCGTCCGAGTGTGTCTTCACATAGGTGTAGTTGGCATCGTAGAGCTCCGTCACTTGCTCCTCCTTCAGCTCATCGTCATTGGGTTCCTCCACATGCACTGTCCTTGGCTGGAACTCCATTAGGAGTATGCAGTCCAGATCGCAGAGTAGCTCCAGCAGCAGCATGATGTCCACTGGCACCAGGTGACAGAAACGCAGGAAGAGACTGTGGACTGTGCAGCCAGTGCGACTGATGCACTCACTCAGGATGGCGCCTAGCCAGCGATCGAGGACACGCCGATTAAGCGAGGCATTCGCACGTATCCACGGCTGGGGACGCATCACAATGACTTCCCGTGTGCTGGTCGAGGTAGGAGATGTAGCTGTAGGTATAGATGTCCCACTTGCTGTTGTCTGCTTCTGTTTGACCACTCGTTGAGAGGAGCGCCTTGCACTCCTGCTGGCCAAGTGCTCATCGCTGTCGCTGCTCTCATTGCTCTGATGGAGTTGGTCCACCAGTTTGACCTGCTTGCTGGAGGAGGAACAGGGCTGCTCTTCGCCGGCATCAGCAGCTGCCTTGCGCTTTCGTCCAACCACAGCTTGAGGCGTTGCTGGCGATTCCGCCACCAACTGCTGCACACGTTCCCGCTCCAGCCGCTTGATGTGGAAGGTGTGCACCATCCATTCCCTGATGTGATGCTTGTGCACATACATATGATTGGCCACGCCCACTCGCTTAATCAGCTCATGATCCTCCAGCTCGTGAAGGGCAATTAACAGAAATTTGCCAAAGGGAAAGATGCGTCTCAGTTCAAGGGCCTCCACGCCGAGTGGTCGCTCCTCAATGTATCCAAGTATGAGCTCCATTTGTTCTATGGATTGGCCATCATAGTCTTTGGACTTCAAGACAGGCAAGAGGGTTTCAAAGGTGTGGTTAGTGTAGTTCCAATAGGTGACTCTAAAATGGGATAAGAGATCTGTAGAAACATTTTTAGAGAATGTGGAGAACTTGTTCCTCACCTGGACACCTTGTCGAGCACTGCACGCCTCAACTCCTCTATAGCCTTCTGCTCCGCCTTCTCATCTTTGACGGCTGCATCACTCAGTTGTATGGTGGGCAGATGCACCACAAACACATCCTGGGCCCGGGCTCGCTCCTCCTTGTTGAGCGACGGTTCATAGTCGGCACTGTGATCCGTTTCCTGCTTGCCCGCCTCAATTTCCAGCAAGCCGGAGCAGATGGCTAGCCAATCCGTCAGCTTGTGCTGAGTGCGATCCGCCAAGGTCTTGCCCAGATCCTTGCACTCATCCGCATGTTGCTGTAGCCGCCAGCACGTCTCCATTTGCTGGGCCACCGTTAACAGATTGGACGTGGAGATGGTCAGACGAGTGCTGCTGTCCAACTGCAGCTGTGGCTGCTGATGCTGCTGAGGCAGTGCATCCTCCGTAAGCTGCTTGAGAACGGGCCGATGCTCATAGGAGATTCTTTCGACGGCATTCAAGTAGTTGCCACTACGCATGATGCAACCAAACGGACATTCGCCCTGCTCCAGCCGACTGCGACTGATGAGCACCGATTGCCCCAAGGAGTCCAGGGCACAGAAGAAGTGCATGGCACGTAGAGGCAGCTTGGACAGCTGGTTGTAGACATTGTGGGGCAGGCGATAGGTGATGTTCCCGGGGTGGAATCTCACCCGAGCAGACTGACGACCACTATACTCACTCTCCAGCCGTTTGGAGTACTCCGTCTGGGGCGCATTGTCGAAGATGCTGCTGTAGTGATCGAGGATGCGATCCGAGGCGGAGGCAGAGGAACGCGACCCGCTGGATGTGTCCACCGTGAGTATATTGGCTGGCAGCTGCAGCGAGAGATTCAGTCTGTGACTGGCCAGCCGCTCTCCCAGCCACAACAACTGGACTATGTTGGGCGAAGACAGCCAGTTGTTGGACTCACTCTGCTGACCATGGAAACGCTGGTCAAAGGCATAGTAGGCATCATAGTGGACATGTCCAAGTCGCTGGCACATCAGACGATTCCTGTACTTGGAGCTGAGCAAGTGCGCCGGATCCGAAAGATGCCGGCTGATGGTTTGCATGTTGCGTCGCTTGACAGCCACCAGGAGGGAGTCGCTTCTCGCCTTATTGAAGGCGGCATTTAGCACCTCCTCGGAGAAGTGCTTGTAAATTTCGAAGGCCTGCAAATTATAGAGTGCCTTGTCCTTGGCGGAGCACAGGATGCAGTGCATCACGGCCATGGCGACGGTTACCTGCAGTTCCGTCTCAGTGCTGGGATTCGCATACAGAAGCTGCTCCACTTCCCCGTTGAGTGGAACGCATTCCCTAAACTGACGCTCGTAATCCTCCAGATTATCCGGCAACATAAACTTCCGCTGAACATTGTCCTGTATTCAAAATAGGAGTAAAAGTAAGGGACAGTTTCTTGAGAGGATTATTAACATACTCACCGAGCTGTTGATCATACGCTGTAGTTTGCTGAACAGCAGCACAAAGTGGGTAAGCATCGCCTGGTTCTGTTCATCCTTTAAGGGATACTCTCGCTTCAGCTCGGCCACAAAGCGCTCGTTGTAGAGATCCGAGAACTGGGGTTGGGTCTGCATCATGTATATCCAGTTGGGCACATCGGGCAGATCTCGTTTCATGCGGAGCAGGAACTGCAGGCGACGCACACATGCCTGCGAGGTCTTATTGCAGATGCCCAAATGCTGCCGGATCACATCCCTGCAGATGGTACCCACATTGAAGAGCGCCAGCGATGGTAGCGGCGCATCAATGAACAGATAAATGGCCCTGCCCATCTTTAGAATGCGATCTTCTTCCGAGGACCAGGTGACCCTCAAGGTACGCATGTTGCGCAGGGCATCCCGATCGATGTCATCTCGGGGACCGGCCTTACGTTTCCTGGTGGTCTCCACCAATGCGCTGACCGCGCGTTTCTTGCGCTGCTGTAGCTGCGTTATCTTGGGCTCCGCCTTCAGACGCATCAGATTGAGTCGCTTCCGGGAAATGCCGGCTGCTCCCACTCCACTAGCTGCAGAGGATGCACCTTTGCCACTATGCTTCACCCACGACCAGTGACGCATCTGATGGGCAAACAACAGCGAGCTGAGACCTGCTGCCCCTCGACGATCTCCCGGCACAGTGCCATCATCCAGATGAACAGCCTCCTCAAAGTCCACGTCTCGCACAAACTTCAACATGGGCAATTTCTTGGGCAGAGTGGCATCCCTCTGCTGGCGGAATCCCAGCTTGGTGTAGACACAGATATGCTGCAGTTTCTCCCAGTAGTCGGCGACCTGTTCCCGCGTCTCGAACACGAAGGGCAGCTCCTTGTAACTGACATCGGTGCTGACCCTGTTGTAGTTGTGACCGCGGCTGGTGGTGGTGTCCAACAGGCTGGTGTGCCGATTGAGATACACCCAACGCTGGAGCGGATCACGTCCCATCTGACGCTCACTGACTTGGATCAGACCCATATTGTTGAGCATGCGCAAGGTGCTAGTGTAGAGCTGCTGGACACGTACCCGTGGCACGAGATGCTGCAGCTGCAGCTGCTGGGGTAGATAGTGCTGGCGCACAGGATGCTGCAGATGCGGACGTAACGCGTCCATGTCCTCGCGTGGCAGACAGAACAGGCGCATGAGCATCGAGAGAGGCAGGCGTTCCACTGCATCCACAAAGTAGAGCCAACCGGGAGGCTTCGCCTTCTCATAGACGGGCAGAGGAGGTATGAAGGTGCGCCAGCTGATCTCCTCCGTATAGGGCAGGATGTGGGACTCGTTGGCCTGCCATTCGGCCAGATACTGCTCCGTCTGTAGGGATGGTTCCGCCAGCTGCCACTGCTGCAGCAGTTGCTCGGTGAGGACAAGTGGCTTGGAGTGGCTGGAGCGCTGCTCCATCAGCAGATAGTAGAGGAACTCATGTAGGGCGTAGGCCAAGAGCAGCTTGGGCGACGCTACCTTCGCAGGTGACTGGACGGGCTTTTTCTCCGGCTGCTTCTTGGCGGCACGCACATCCTTGTACCTCTTGGTGTGATTCTGCTGCGATGGCTTCTGCTTCAGCTCCTCGCTGATGTAGTACAGGTTGCTCTTCAGGCGCAACACCTCCCGGTGCACCACCGCGTGCTCTATGCCGATCTTGGGATGCGTGACGAATCGATAGAGACGCACCGCCTGGTGGTACTGCAGCGTCACCTCGAACACATTCACAATCCCGGCCAGCTGCATATGTTCCAGTAGCCGGAACAGTGATTTCCGGCAAATGCGCTCCTTGCAACCGAGATTCTCCTCCGCCTCCTTGATTACTCGGAGCAGCTCCGAAGTGTGTATCAAGCATTTCCTGTCAAGCTGCTGCACAATGCTCGACTTTCGTTCCACGTCCCGCTGTGTATTCGGAGCATTGCTCACCTTCATTGGATACGTTTTGCGACGTAGTTTCGCCTGAATCTCCGGCAAATCCTTCAGAGTAACCGTTAGGCTTTGAGGAACAGTCTGTAAGTAGAGAGCAGTTAAGAATAGCATATGTGAATGGTGGCAGTAATCCTTACCGGCTCCTCTTGGCACTGCAGCTGCTGCACCGCCTGCTCCAACTGCTCCCGCTTCCGATCCACCAACTCCACCGCCTGCTTCCCCGCCACATAGCGTATGGTGCGTGTCTTGCCCACACGCTCGCTGTAATCCTTGAGCTGTCCCTCTCGCACCAGATACTTGATGCACATGCGCGCGTTCTGGAAGTTGATGGCCACATAGTGCGCCAACTCGGTCATGCTGAGACCACGTGCCCCATACCTACTAATGGCACGCAGGCACTCCAGCTCCAGAGGCATGTCCACATAGGCATGTCGTAGACTCAGAAAGTCCGAGCCGAATTTCTCCTCCTTCGTCTCATTGCCTTCGGATTGGCTCAACTCCTCGAATTTCAGCTCAGGATTACGTAATCTCATAACGGTTATCGTGCGTGGCTTCTTCGAGGCCGACCCTGAAGCTGGGGAGGATTTGTTGCTGGGATGCGGCAACTGTACGGTCTCAAAGAACTTGCGAAACTGATGACTCAAAAGCAATACCTTCACCTGACGCTGGGACAGTTCATCCAGCTGATCGGGTATTTCCGTGGTGGATATCTGGTGGTCGGGACGTCGCTGTATCTCCACATACAGCTTCTCAATGACGCGCTGCTGCAGACTCTTATAAACCGTAAAGAAGCGGGGCAGCGTCACCAACACCCCAACCGAACTGCGATTGTTGCTCCGCTCCGCGTAGTGTTGGGCGGTCACCAGGTGCTGAGCAATCAGATAGTTCCTACGGGGAGAGTCAAATGGTCACTTTGAAGTCACAACTTTTTGGTTTACTCAGTCTATAGCTCACTTGATGTAGAATATTATGCTGGCATCCTTAAAGTAGCTGGCCAATGACCACTTCCCGGAGGTTGTCTCGCCATTCCAGCGGGAGCGACCCACGCTCTCCAGGAAGATGTATTGCTGCACAGAGATCTGCTTGGGTATCAGCACATTGGGTGGCTTCAGTGCCAGCAAACGCTGCTCTTGGCTGGCCACCACAACCAGCTTCTGTTGCCAACGATCCGTGGCCTCCACTGCCGTCAATTCCCTCAACTCGCTCACATCGATCGCTTTACGGGTTTTATAGTCCGCACAATTGCCCATGATATTTTCATCCTCTATGGGCGCATATGGGTAACGCAGAAATGGACATTCGTCGGGCACAACTGGCATTCCTATCTCCGAGTTCACATCCTTGCTGCGATCATATGGTGGATATAGTGGGCGTTCCTCCGGCAGCTCGTAGAACGAAACCTTGTCCCCGGAGCGTAATAATAGCGTCCATATCTGCTGTTGTAGCTTGGCAGGTAAACTATCACCGCACTTTAATCGATTCAACAGTAATGTCCACAGCGCTGAATTAAACAATAATTGTTATTTGTTAAAAATGAAAACACTGCGTTCGTTGAAAGATAGTTACATGGAAGTGTGGTGCCCTCAAGGCCCTCTAAGGCAATTTCATCGAAGATTGCGCTAATCCAAGAACCAGTCGATGTTACCGTAAACATTTCCGCTGGTTTAAGCGCTATATTAATTATACTGACATTACAAATTATTATTGGTTACTAAGTTTCAATTTCATTCAACATTCCACAACCTATTTAATTTATATTTATCGATTATTATCGATATCAATGAAATAGGCAAAATAACAACACAGCATTATAGTGTTTGAAAGTACGAATAACTTGAGCGATATAGCGCTCTACATACATAGCAGCTGTCAAATTGCAGCTGCTTCAAACAAACGCCGCATTCACAACTAGCGCCCTTTTGCGAGGTTAAAACAAATTTCGCAAGTCGTTGGAAGTACAGTGTTTTAGCATTCATAAATCTCAACTTTGAGCAATAACTTTGGATCATTATTTGTGCAGAATGTCTATAAACAGTTTTAGTTTCTCCGGCATGGCGGCGTCGGTGCAAACAGAACAAGGCATCTCATTTCAGGACAAAGCCGAAACCTGGGATAACGCCGAACATGGTAAGTGTATCTTGGTCGCTGCTATAGAAACTTGAGTAATTTTGGGACTTTTGCAGTGAAAGCTGTTGTCGATGAGTTGAACAGCAAGTCTCCCGTGCACTACCTCAATCTCGATGGCAACACACTTGGCGTGCCGGCCGCCAAAGCAATTGGGGAGGCGCTGCAGCGGCATCCAGAGTTCCGCAAAGCATTGTGGAAGAATCTGTTTACGCGACGACTCAAGACTGAGATACCATTGGCCCTGAAGCATCTGGGTGATGGACTGATTGCAGCGGGTGCCAAGCTAACAGTTCTCGATCTGAGTGACAATGCACTGGGGCCAAACGGCATGAAAGGATTGGAGGAGTTCCTGCGCTCATCTGTATGCTACTCCCTGCAGGAGCTGTATTTGAACAACTGTGGCCTCGGGCCCGAAGGCGGACGCATGTTGTCCGAAGCCCTAATTGATCTGTATGAGAACGCCAAGGCAGCTGGATCGCCGCTGCAGTTGCGCATCTTTGTGGCTGGACGCAATCGCTTGGAGAATGTTGGTGCCAAGGCCATAGCCAAGACATTTAAGACACTGAAAACTCTGGAGGAGATTACCATGCCACAGAATTCCATATACCATCAGGGTATCGCCGAGCTCGCCGAGGGATTCATGGAGAACCCTCATCTTCGCGTGCTCAACATGAACGACAACACATTGAGCGTGAAGGGATCCGCCAAGATTGCCGAGGTCTTTGAGTTCACGCCACTGTAAGTATACTATGCCCCAAGGATTAAGGCTGAGGCTCACAATGTTGTCTTCCAGTTTGCGTGAGATAAACTTTGGCGATTGCCTCATAAAGACCAACGGAGCCTATCTCTTTGCCGAGGCGCTGGAAAGGAACCATGAACACCTGGAGGTTGTGGATCTAGGCTTCAACGAAATGAATTCCGACGGCGGCCTAATGATTGCGACTGCCATGAAGAACAAGCCAAAACTGAAGGTCCTCAATCTGGATGGAAATTGCTTTGGAGCGAAGGGCAGTCAGGATATTGTTGCGCTAATGGCTGAGTGCAAGAATCCGTCGGCATTGCAGTCACTGGAGGAGGTCATTTCAGAGGATGAAGTGGATGATCAGCAGGACGACGATGACGATGAGTATGCCGAGAACAGTGATGAGAATGATGAAGACGATGAATATAATGATGGAGATGGCGATGGCGACTACGATCCAAATGATACCACCGACGAAGTCGACGAAGACGATGATGACGAGTATGGCAATGAGAACTCGGCCGAGGAGACCGCCTATGTCACCACAAATGCATATACCACAAAGGTGCGTCCTTCTATTGCATCCGTACCTGGGATAAGCTAATTATTCCCATTATTTCCAGCTCTTTGAGAATACCATCAATGCCAACGTAACGGCCGATAATACGCTGGCCAAAGGCTTTGATAACATCACCATTACCAAGTCGCAGTACACAGCAGAGGAGTTCTGCCTGAGCCAAAAGCCTCTTTCGGTTCGCCAATTTGATTCCCTGGATGCAGACAATAAGCTGCAGGCCATGCAGAACATCATCGATGTAGGCAAAGATAAGGCATAAATAGCAGCTTCAATTTCTAACGTCATCTTTTCATCATTTCCAGCAATTCACGGGAGATGATCATTTGCTGCTCTTAGTCTTCACGGCGCTGAAGTGCGCCCATCTCTCGCAGACCTCTAAGCCAGCTTTAGAACTGGCTGTATCCCTGTACCAGGCCACCTTCGACTATGCCATCAAGACGAAGCAGGAGACACGTGTTCTGGAATATTGCCTTAAGCAGCTGGGTCTAATGCGCAGCGAGGAGCGCTTCAAATCCGATTACGATATGAAGAGCTGTCGCTATGCCCTTCGAGAGGCTCTAACGAGACCGGAGTTTGCAAACGATAGCATTAAGAATTCGCTTAAATTATTCCTCGAGAAACTCGACGCTTAGCTCAAACAATTCCAATCTTCTTAGTGTTGGCTGTTTCACTTAATAAAAGTATAAAATAAATCAACAAAAAACAAGAACAAAGAAAAATTATTGTCTTAATTTGGACAATCTTTGAATGCAGTTTTGTTTTAAATGCCGAAACTTGGAAAAAATTCCATCAAACTTGAAAATCCGTTGAGATTTGACGAAATTATGGCTCATCGAAGTTTTAAAAGTCCCGAAACACCGATATTCCTTATAATTCTGGACTTGTGGAGGGGTCCAAAAATGATTGTCTTAATTTGGACAATCTTTAAATGCAGTTTTGTTTTAAATGCCGAAACTTGGAAAAATTGCCACCAAACTTGAAAATCCGTTGAGATTTGACGAAATTATGGCTCATCGAAGTTTTAATAGTCCCGAAACACCGATTTTCCTTATGAGTCTGGACTTGTGGAGGGGTCCAAAAATGATTGTCTTAATTTGGACAATCTTTGAATGCAGTTTTGTTTTAAATGCCGAAACTTGGAAAAATTGCCATCAAACTTGAAAATCCGTTGAGATTTGACGAAATTATGGCCCATCGAAGTTTTAAAAGTCCCGAAACACCGATATTCCTTATAATTCTGGACTTGTGGAGGGGTCTAAAAATGATGGTCTTAATTTGTACAATCTTTGAATGCAGTTTTGTTTTAAATGCCGAAACTTGGAAAAATTGCCATCAAACTTGAAAATCCGTTGAGATTTGACGAAATTATGGCCCATCGAAGTTTTAAAAGTCCCGAAACACCGATTTTCCTTAGAAGTCTGGACTTGTGGGGGGGTCCAAAAATGATGGTCTTAATTTGTACAATCTTTAAATGCAGTTTTGTTTTAAATGCCGAAACTTGGAAAAATTGCCATCAAACTTGAAAATCCGTTGAGATTTGACGAAATTATGGCTCATCGAAGTTTTAATAGTCCCGAAACACCGATTTTCCTTATGAGTCTGGACTTGTGGAGGGGTCCAAAAATGATTGTCTTAATTTGGACAATCTTTGAATGCAGTTTTGTTTTAAATGCCGAAACTTGGAAAAAATTCCATCAAACTTGAAAATCCGTTGAGATTTGACGAAATTATGGCTCATCGAAATTTTAAAAGTCACGAAACACCGATTTTCCTTAGAATTCTGGACTTGTGGGGGGGTCCAAAAATGATGGTCTTAATTTGTACAATCTTTGAATGCAGTTTTGTTTTAAATGCCGAAACTTGGAAAAATTGCCATCAAACTTGAAAATCCGTTGAGATTTGACGAAATTATGGCTCATCGAAGTTTTAATAGTCCCGAAACACCGATTTTCCTTATGAGTCTGGACTTGTGGAGGGGTCCAAAAATGATTGTCTTAATTTGGACAATCTTTGAATGCAGTTTTGTTTTAAATGCCGAAACTTGGAAAAAATTCCATCAAACTTGAAAATCCGTTGAGATTTGACGAAATTATGGCTCATCGAAATTTTAAAAGTCACGAAACACCGATTTTCCTTAGAATTCTGGACTTGTGGGGGGTCCAAAAATGATGGTCTTAATTTGTACAATCTTTGAATGCAGTTTTGTTTTAAATGCCGAAACTTGGAAAAATTGCCATCAAACTTGAAAATCCGTTGAGATTTGACGAAATTATGGCTCATCGAAGTTTTAATAGTCCCGAAACACCGATTTTCCTTATGAGTCTGGACTTGTGGAGGGGTCCAAAAATGATTGTCTTAATTTGGACAATCTTTGAATGCAGTTTTGTTTTAAATGCCGAAACTTGGAAAAAATTCCATCAAACTTGAAAATCCGTTGAGATTTGACGAAATTATGGCTCATCGAAGTTTTAAAAGTCCCGAAACACCGATTTTCCTTATAATTCTGGACTTGTGGAGGGGTCTAAAAATGATGGTCTTAATTTGTACAATCTTTGAATGCAGTTTTGTTTTAAATGCCGAAACTTGGAAAAATTGCCATCAAACTTGAAAATCCGTTGAGATTTGACGAAATTATGGCCCATCGAAGTTTTAAAAGTCCCGAAACACCGATTTTCCTTATGAGTCTGGACTTGTGGAGGGGTCCAAAAATGATGGTCTTAATTTGGACAATCTTTGAATGCAGTTTTGTTTTAAATGCCGAAACTTGGAAAAAATTCCATCAAACTTGAAAATCCGTTGAGATTTGACGAAATTATGGCTCATCGAAGTTTTAAAAGTCCCGAAACACCGATTTTCCTTATAATTCTGGACTTGTGGGGGGGTCCAAAAATGATGGTCTTAATTTGTACAATCTTTAAATGCAGTTTTGTTTTAAATGCCGAAACTTGGAAAAATTGCCATCAAACTTGAAAATCCGTTGAGATTTGACGAAATTATGGCCCATCGAAGTTTTAAAAGTCCCGAAACACCGATTTTTCTTAGAATTCTGGACTTGTGGAGGGGTCCAAAAATTATGGTCTTAATTTGGACAATCTTTGAATGCAGTTTTGTTTTAATTGCCGAAACTTGGAAAAAATGGCATCAAACTCGAAAATCGGTTAAGATTTCGTGGCCGTTTTCGTTGTATGAAATGTCCCATCTATATGTTATATGGTCAGTGGTAGAACCCGCCAAAAAATCTTCGTATCTGATTCATCGGTGATTTCGTGCATCAAAAAATGTTTTATAACGGTTATGTTATGGAATTGTTTTAAATATATCTCGAAATATAAGATCAATATCAGAAAAAATTGGAAATTCATTATTTTTTTTTTATAAATATAGGCTATTATTTAATTTAAGAATGTGCCAAGATTCCATTAAGATGACTCTTTATTATATGAATATTAATTACAAGATTTGAAAAATATAGTTAAAATAATCGATATATAACACAAATGCACAGAAATTATTTATTTACAGTTGCCAAAATAACACGTTTAATGGGATCGAGACACTAATAACTATGTCTGTATTTATAAAAGACGATTATGTTACGATTAAATTTGTGTTTAATTCTTAAAAGTTGCAGAATGTTCCGAAGTGGTTTTATATGTAGTACAGTACGAGTAAAAAATAATTAATTAGCGTAGACGGGCGGAGAAGGGTGTGCAACGTTAAAAACGATTACCAAGTTTAGGTTATTCCTGTTAGATATTTGGGTTTCTGACTTCGATCTTAACTATAGAATTGAATGCCATATATGGTAGCATTGGTATACTAGAAATACTTTTCACTTAGCACATAAAGTTAGGTATATATCTATATATATGTGAGCCTGTTCTAGAAACCAAAAATACCAAGTGGTTAAGTATTATCCTACTTGAGGTTATACTGATGATGAATCACCTATCCTTCGAAATCTGAGTCATCATCATCATCATCCATGTCGTCAACATCGTCATCGTCATCATCGCTAATGACCATCGGACGATTCTTCTTCTTGCCGGCGGCACCGCCTGTATCAGCCCGCTTGCGTTTGGCGGATGGCTTAATGGGAGAATCGTCCATGTAGTCATCATTATTATCGTCGGAAGTTTCCTCATCCGCCATCTTCGAATAATCCAAGACTTTCGTAGCCGCACGGCGGCCAGGACGTTCGGCACGAGGAGCAGCCTCCACCACTTCCGCATCATCGTCCTAATTATTAAGGGCAAAATATCAGTTAAGGATTCAGAAGATTCTTTAAAGGACTTACAATGACTTTAGAGAAATTTAATTTGGATTGCTTGAGATTGTCTCCGTTCTCCTTTTCCTTCTTCACGCGAGGTTTCTTCTCAGCCGGCTCCTTTTTGACCTTCTTCGAAGTCTTGTCGGCGCCACCTTCGACGAGAGCATCGAATGCATCAGACTCATTGGCGGTGGTATCCTTCTTTTCAACTTTAACTGCCTTGGTCCTTGTTGACAACTTGGTGGCCGCCTGGAACTTTTTGACAAGGTCGTCGGTTAGTTTGAAGGGCACCTTCTCGCCAAGGGGATCTGGATAGATGTCGCCAGTGCCAGCACCGAGCTTGACTCCCTTCTTACTACGCCCGCCAGCCACTGCCTTCTGTCCCTTCATGGCCTTGGCCTGCTTCATATTAGTGCCCTCCTCATCGCGTCGCTCCTTTTCCTCAACCTCGTCTAGCTTCTGTTCGAAAGCGTCGAGATCGTTCAACCACAGATGATTTGGTGAGGTTTTCTGCAGGTTCTCTAGCTCCGATAATTTGGCATCACGTTGCTTGAGCAACTCATTCTTACGCTCCTCGGTCAACATCCACATGGACATACCCAATAGATAATCGAATTTCTTAACGTCGGTGAGTTTTTGGAATGCCTTCTCTGGATCCACCTCCTTCTTCACTTTACTACTGGATGGAGCTGCAGCTTCATCTTCCTCCTCCTCATCGTTGGCCTCCTCGGCATCTTCCATCTTTATGCGTCGCTGCCACTCCTTAACGGGATCCGGGCGATAGCCACGCTTCACCAGCTCTTCAATCATGGCCTTGCGCTGTTTATTCTCCACGACCAGCTTCTTCTCGCACTTCTCCAGAATGAAACGCGCCTGATCACTGAGACGATCTGCCTGAGCCGTTAACTGGCCTACCAGATAATCCTTGCGACGATGATAGTACTCCAAGCGCAGCTTATAGAACTCCTTCAGTATGTCTATTGGGGAAGGATAACGCCGCAAACAGTTGTTCTCATCGAATGCGTGCATCTGGGACGTCGATATGGATGAGGTCAACTTAAAGACGCGATGGAATCCCTCTTCGGCACGCAGACGATCAAATTCTCCCGGTGCGAAGGAGATGACAAAGCGAACTGTGGTATCGGTATGGAATTCACGATAGTCAGAGACAATGGCCTTGACCTTTTCGGTGCCTGTGGACAGGGGTTCCAGCACAGACTCCTTGTAGTTCTGGGTCCAGGTGCCCACTGGCAGCTCTGAAATCTCGATACGATCGCCGGATAGCATCTGTATGTTGCCGCAGTTCACATAGCGATTCTCCTCGACAAGCTCAATCAATCCCTTGAAGTTCTTGTACCAGGGATGGAGTGGCTGAGGCTCTTCGCCACTGATCATGAGGCGCAAGTTTTTGACCAAATCACGAGGATTAAAGTTTGGTATCTTGGTGGACCAACCGGTGCCAATGCCCTCAGCGCCATTAACCAACACCATCGGTATGATCGGTAGATACCAGTTCGGCTCAATGCGCTGACCATCGTCCGTCTGATACTGCAGCAGTGGATCATCAAGTGGATGAAAGATTAGACGTGTCAAGGGGGACATCAAAGTGAAAATGTAACGAGCGCTGGCGCTATCCTTGCCACCATTGAGACGAGTACCAAACTGACCACGTGGTTCCAGCAAATTAATGTTGTTTGCTCCCACATAGTTCTGGGCAAGATTCACAATTGTCGACTGCAGTGACACTTCTCCATGATGATAGGCTGACATCTCGGCAACGGAACCCGACAATTGGGCGACCTTCACCTCACGCTTATCATTACGCTTGAAGCACGTGAACATGATCTTACGTTGACCAGGCTTGAGACCATCCACCACACTAGGTATGGAACGTTCATTGTCGGCATTGGAGAACAGTACAAGCTCCAGATTAATGAAATCCGAATAGCTGACGTGCTTGGTGCCCTTGGTGTAGAGGTAACGCTCGGGCAGACCCAATTGCTTGCGACGCTTCACCTCGTCCATGTGATTCGTCAGCCAGCCCTTGCGAGATTCCACATGTTTCTTGGAGAAAGCCATCACAATGTTCTCATCATCCACCTGACCATCATACTTGAACAAAATTCGATGGCGCTCCATATCCTGTTAACGAAAAAGATCAGCAATTAAAAAGACTTCAACTATTTTTGTTCTGGAGGAGATTAATGCGAACCTGGAAGTATTCCTTTGCCTCCTTAGAAGTGGAAGTACCGAGACCCTTATAGTATTTGATATTGTACGTTTGGTGATTGGGTGTATCCATCTTCCACTCCTCGAACTCGGGCAAGGAATAGAAGGAGATCTCCTCGTTCTTCTTGGTTGCCTTCACAATGGGCGTGATGAACTCCTCGAGGAATGGCAATCTCAGCAACTCCGGCCAATTGGTGTGTATGAAATTGATGAGCAGACCCTTGATATGGGAGCCATCCTGATCCTGATCTGTCATGATCATCACTTTGCCATAACGCAGTGTCTTCAGATCGTCCTCGGTTAGATACTTCTTTTTATACTGCAGACCAATAATCTTGCACAGATTATTGATCTCCACATTCTCAGTCAGCTGTTTGAAGGATGCTTCACGCACGTTGAGGAGCTTACCGCGCAGCGGGAACACTCCATAATAATTTCGGCCAATAACACCCAGACCCGATACCGCCAAAGACTTGGCTGAGTCTCCCTCGGTGAGAATGAGGGTACAGAGTATAGAGTTCTTTGTACCAGCTTCGTTGGCATCCTCCAGCTTGGGTATGCCCTTGATCTTGGACGACTTCTTGCCACCGGTCTTGGCAATATCGTTCTGTGCCTTGAACTTGGCCCAGGCCAGGACCGACTCCACAATGCCTGCCTTGGACAAGCTGCCAATGAATTTATCAGAGAGCACACACTTGGAACCGAAACTCTTCGCCTGCAGTGTCATGTTTTCCTTGGTCTGGGAGTCGAATGTGGGATTCTCGATCAGACAGTTGACGAATACCCAAAGGTGATTCCGCACTTGGAATGGTTTAATGTTGATGCCGTTCTTGTTCTTCTTCTTTAGGACTTCAATCAGTTGCTTGATGACATTGTCAACCACATGATCCACATGGCGACCGCCCTTGGTGGTTGCTATAGAATTGACAAAGGAGACCTGCTGGAAGCCACGATCTGAGGGACAGCAGGCGACCTCCCATCGTTCGCCACATGCCTCATAGATGATCTTCAGTGGCTGGCCCATTTCATCATCCGCGTTCTTGATGAACAGATCGATGTATTCCTTAAAATTCTTAACAGGCACCTTCTCGCCATTTAAGTACACCATCACGCCCTTTGTGGACGCAGCCACATCGTAGGCGCGACGCGACATCAGTGCTACAATATCCTGTTCCAAGGTTGCCATCTTGAACTTTGCCAAATCGGGACTGAACGTGATCCTCGTGTAATCAGTTCCATTGAAATCTTTAATCTGAAAAGCGAAATGAATTTTAGTTCGGTGAAAAAATTCGAAATCTTTAGAGGATTAAACTTACGATGGGCTCCGACGCCTTTGACATGTTGTTGCCCCAGGTCTGTTTGAAACTTTTTTTGTATTGTCTGGTGGCCGTTTCCACCGTGAAGCTGGTGGAGAAGATGTTACACAGCTTGGCGCCGTAGCCATTGCGGCCACCGGTAACCTTCTTCTCGTCATCGTTGTAGTTGGAAGAGGTGAGGAGATGACCGAAGATCATGGTCGGTACATACATATTTTGCTCCTTGTGCATTGTGACAGGTATACCCTGACCATTATTCCAAATGGATACGATATTCTTCTCCGGATCGATATCCACTTTGATCGTATTCATTGTCCTATCGCGCTGCTTGTTATCGGCGGCATTGACCAGGATCTCATCAAAGATCTTATATAGACCGGGCACAAACGAGATATCACGTTGAACCATGCGATTCGACTCTGAATTATAGACCCACATCAGTTCCTTGGTGAACTCCACCGATCCTATGTAGGAATCGGGACGCAAAAGGATATGCTCCAGTTGCGATTTCTTCTGGTACATCTGTTCGATGGACATGGCTTTGTTGCCGTTCTGCATGATGCCTACTTGCTGAACATGTTCATGAAAGAAAATCGAAACATTTGTTTATAAATACTAAACGACGTAACTGTACCCAAAACAACTATTATTGTTGACGTTGTTGTTAATAGTCATAGTGGAATTAAAATACAAAATTAATATGTTTAACTGTTTATTTATTTACTCTACAATAATATTTATTTATTTTCTCTTGCAACACGATCAGCGTACTATACTTTTATTGTAAATATGCAGAAACGCGCGCAACGCTGACTACGCCAGGTGCGTGAGTGTGTGTGTGTGTGTGTGTGTGCATAACAACCCTGTGTTGAGAGTTGAGCCGGCGTCAACTTCACAACAACAACAACCACAGATGCAAAGCAGACTTGCAACAGATTTTTGTTAAACTTTATTTGCATTATATTGATATAGTTATGTAACTGCTGAACTGTATAAATTTTCACTTGATGAAATTTATACGTCAACTACAAACATATAATATTCATTGAATGTTATTGTCTATATTCAACTGACGACGCCTCTTTGCATTGTTGTGGAGGGTTGTGTTGTTGTTTGCCGGCAACCATGCGAAGTTACCAAATTGTTTAAACTTGTTAAATATGTATATATGTAGCAGAGGTATAGCTTAAGAGCTTATACAAGCGGTGTGATTGATTAATTCTTCAGCTCTGTGAGGGAATTTCACGTATACACAACTCACGCACTAAAAATTCTGTCTACATGGTCAGCGCCATTTTTAATTTGCATTTTCGGCAAGCGACGCCGCTGGGCATTAAATGTTCATTTACGTTGCTCAATATACACACATTTTACATTCAACTCTCAATTCATTGTTTGAATTGTTTAATTCCACGTACTCGATTTCCTTATATTAGAACTCACCTTTCTTTTAAGTTGCACAAAATTTATGAATCGCTTGGTTGTTGCAACGTGAGGCAACCAATGTAAAATTTGCACACACGCTAGACGACGTCGCAGCCGCAATGCGATTTGTATTGTGAATTGCGCGTCACTATCGTATAAATTGTTGAGCGCAGTTTCACCTTAGTATTGTGATAAAATGTTTATGTGAACTCACACAGCGAAAAGTATAACAAATTAAACCAATAACTTAGAATTAAATTTTTTTGCCGAATTTATGAATAAACTATGCGATGCGACCAAACGCTGGTCGCGGAATGGAGCGGCAAAAGTATCGATGGAACTATTAGCATAGATGGCTGTAGTACTGTTCGATAACTCGCAATATCGATAGCACACACAGTAAAAGGCGCCAAAAATGCGAAACATCGCTCATGACTTATAAATATTGATAATAATTTAACTTGAAACTTATAAACTATTACGACATTTTAAATAACAAAGTTTTAGTACATCTATATATCGATAATTTAAATATTTACTTTTCAAAATATCTTAAAGATACTTTGTTCCGATATTTCATTCAAACGAGGGCTGCAAAATAACATCGAATGCGATTAATTTGAAATAACGAAATTATATGATAAGACAGTTGCATTACCAGTATTGGTTCTCACATCTAGATACCGTGCACAAACATGCATATTATGAGCATAGATTAGCTTTATAATAACATTTATCATAATAATGAAAGCAATTAAGAATTGGATATGACAATTTAGACATAATGAAAGGAACAACACGACGGCACAATCAAACAAGTTTCGCCTTCCCCAAGTCCGGCCACTTGACCTTGACCAACGGCAGCCGCTGCAAGAGGTTTGTTGCACTCTCTGCATGCTGCACTTTGTGCAAAAACTAGTTTGATTTTCAAGTTGTAAACAGAGAACGATCTGAATCATTCAGAACGGGACTCACACACTTGACTGTGAACTTTGCCAGTGAAATACTGCTATAGTATATTTTGTCAGCAATGAAGTCGTTTGGGGCCGTAACTCGGTAGGTGTCACAGAGCTTACAATGTGACGTCATCATAAACTCATTGAACTTGAAGAGTATATATGTATGTGCTTATATCTGTTATTACACATTTAAGTATCTTCATTATCTAGTTGTATTCTCCATTTAAATCTTCGTATTAGCTGCCACTCTGCTACTCCAGCCTCATTTTCACTATCTTTCGGCGCTTCTACGATTCTCGCGCCCGAATACACTACTCTACTCTATTAAGGGGGGCTTGCGAATTCATGACATACTTAAAAACAAAAGTTTCCATTTAATATATTATTTTTGCAACATAACAAAAAAAAAAGAGAAAACAATCATTATTTTTTTGATAATAAATTACAATTAAAATAAATTAATTCTTAATCTCTGCGAAAAGAGATCGTGGAATGTTTTCCAGGCTAGAAGCGTATTCGAGTTTCTGCGCTTAGAACTCGAAATGAACTTGATGCCTTCAATTTATCTCGTTACCCGGTTTAAATACAAGTTTTTTTTTTTTTTTTTTTTTTGTGTTGCTCGTATCGGATCGGATCGGATCGGATCGTTTGGAGTTTTAAGGCATAAAATGTTTTGTTCTCGCCGAGCAGCCGCTCAGTCTTATTTGCGATCTTGTGTGACGGCGATGCTGCAGTTATTGCAGTCTCTTCAATAACAAACAATCTTGGAGTATATCATTCATATAATATACGCCTAATATTCGTTGGTAAATAAATTTGCAAATTTATTAAAAAAATATAAAATAAAAAAAAAATTTAATTGAAATTCGTGCGTGATTTTTAATAAATAATTCAAGCTCATTTCGTACACTTGAGGTCAATTACCGTATATCGTGTTCAACATAAATTTACTAGAATTTAATGTAAATTGTAAATTTTAATGGATATTCGTACAATGTTGCCAGACAAACTGTATTATGTGTTCTTCTACAATGAAGTAAAGTGCAAGATCAATTAACACTTGATTAGTTGTAGTGCTCGTAGTTATATTGCGGTTCATTAACATTTTGAACTCCATTAAAAAATTCCAAGTGTTTTCAACTGCCTTGCACTCCCATCTCTCATCTCATCTCATCTCATCTCATCTCATCCCATCCTATCATAACCCACAGCTTCTTCTCAACCGCTAAATAGTCTCGCCCACGTCAATATTTACCATCTAGCTGTTTTTTTGTTTTTCATCTTCTTTGAACTTTACACGTCATTTCATAATTGTGAGGTTAAGATATATCTACGGAGTGGGGGCAGGGAGAACCCGCTATATGAGTCTATGCAGTTGCCATTTTCAACACGAGAACGCAAATTACAAAAATTAACTATACTTTTAAAGGCAAATTGCCTGGGAGCTGCAGTTGCATTGATATTTGGAAACACAGTGTTTCAAAAATGTATCTTCTTAGTTTATTAATAATATTATAAATACATTTATTGTTGGAACTTTTCTTAATGTTTTCGAAAGTATTCTTAAAAACATTTTTAAAATTCAGTTTACGGAGTGGGGGCAGGGAGAACCCGCTATATGAGTCTATGCAGTTGCCATTTTCAACACGAGAACGCAAATTACAAAAATTAACTATACTTTTAAAGGCAAATTGCCTGGGAGCTGCAGTTGCATTGATATTTGAAAACACAGTGTTTCAAAAATGTATCTTCTTAGTTTATTAATAATATTATAAATACATTTATTGTTGGAACTTTTCTTAATGTTTTCGAAAGTATTCTTAAAAACATTTTTAAAATTCAGTTTTCAAATTTTGCTCATCTTTTTGAAAGTTTTGAAATCGATTTTGAGAGCATTTCGGAATGTTTGAAACTATAGTCCCGAAATGTATAATGAATTTGTTTGAAAACCAAAATATATACCAAAGGAAACTGTAAAACTTTCACTTAAAGGTTTGGAGGTTATCGAATCTAAAATAAATACATCTAGATATTGTGAAATTCGAATATATACGGTTTTGACATATTTGCAATATGTGTTTGGATCTTGTGCCCTTTGAGCGTAGAACTATGTAAACTAATGTGGACTGCAAATATCACTGGGTAAAGAGAGACTCTTAATGACTTTGGACCCCAATTGCATTTGGTCGTGAAAAAACTTGTGGGTATTTGCATTATACGATTCATATACGGATAATGCTGAAACGTGCTTACGATAGATCTAACGTGACAGACAGAGACAGAGATGGATTATACGAATACCAGACGTCAGAGAGAACTTTCGGTGTTATCAATTGCAGTTCAGATGGGTTCGATTCAGGGAGAGGATTGGACTAGGTTAATGTGATAATCGGTACGGCGACTGACTCTTTGTTTCTTATCAACAATTTGTTGCTATATTTCGATTATAATAATTATTATAAATATACATATATATATGTATGTATATGTGTGTGTAAATGTGTCATTGCAAATTGCTTGGGATTGAAAACATTTGGCCTGATTGTATAGGGTTGTATAGGGGCCCCAGGTCCCTTGATAGCTTCAGTTACAAACTTGACGTTGAACGCAGCTAAACTTGCACGCATCGCGATTATAATTAATTACACATATCATAGAACTTTCCCTTATAAAATACCCAAACATGGTAAAAGTACAAAGTAGTTCTTATAAATATTGCAAATATTGCCGCTGTCTGTCTGACTAACCAGTTCAAGTTCAATAATTAGTTCGATACGCGCCAATCAATTTGCATGGATTTATTCAGCAATTAAAACTGGTTTACTGTCGGTTTCGTGACACGAGAGACTTTTAATAGCACCGACTATTGGCATTCCCCAACCTCTACCCCCACACCTACAACTTACCTATATACTTATATATGTATGTATATGTATGTATATGTGGAATAACTGTGCTTACGTGCTGTTAATTGTGGGAATATCTATGTGAGAATTGCATCAACTTTGTTGTCGTCTGATTGTTTAATTAATGTCAGCAAGCAACAAGTGAGAGTATTTGACGTTGACAATGCCCCAACGTTCCTATCGATGGTTTCATGTTGATAAAGACAAGTTCTCAACTAGTGTCTGTAAACTACCATATAATTAGACTGGTATGGATACGACTAAATTAATTTCTAACCAAGCATTCAAAGCAGGCTGTAAGACTTTCAGTAACATTTCAGTAATAATCTCCAACCAGTTAGAATTGCAAGCTTGCTTTCTCAGGAATTTCACTTCTTGCACCCTCCCAACTTCAAAATGCCATAACTTCCTCAAAAATCATTCGATTTTCAAAATTGACCCACCAAAATCATGGTATTGAAATTTCTGATCGATTGGTACCAAAACCTCATATTCGAAAATTTTGCCTATCAGAAGTTGAATTTTCAGCCAGAAAGTACAGCTTGTGGACCCGTCCAAACTTCAAAATGCCATAACTTTGTCAAAAATCATTCGATTTTCAAAATTGACCCACCAAAATCATGGTGTTGAAATTTCTGATCGATTGGCACCAAAACCTCACTTTCGAAAATTTAACCCCTCAGAAGTTGCATTTTCAGCCAGAAATTCCAGCTTATCGGACCTTCTAAACTTCAAAATGCCATAACTTTGTCAAAAATCATTTGATTTTCAACATAAAATTCAATTCTTTTAAGTATGTCATATTTTTACACAACACTTTATATGGTTCTTAAAAGATAAGCCCAATCAATTACAAAGCTCAATCACTAGCGACCTAGCAACATAGAAACCAGCAACATTCTACTTGCTTGTTCGCAACATTTGCTGCTGGCAACAAAGCATAGCAACATTTGCTGCTGGCAACATTCTCGTCCACAGATGTGGAGCTGTCAACATGGTTGCCAGCAACATTTACTGGAACTACTTCAACATTGTTTTAACTTTTCTCTCTTTCCCACATTTGCTCTCTCTCTCTCTCTCTCTCTAACCAGGCCAAAGCAATAATTGAGCGGAGTCGAACGATGCCGGCAATTGAGCATAAATTGAATATTAGCGAAGAGGAAATTCCAGAATATGTGCGAATACTGGCTGTGGAGCAGGGCGAGTGTCCAAAGACGAAACAGCAAACTATTGAGGAGTTTCGCAATTACATTTTAGGTAGGTCTACATAGTCCATATCAAATCTGAATTTTGCCTATTTATTTAGTATATTTAGCGCAAAATCAATGCCAGCCACATCGCAACGATGACAAGTACCTGGAGAAGTTCTTACGCGCCCGCTACTGGAAGATCGATAGCAGTTACAAACTGGTTAGTGATATCGATTACTATTTATCGATAAGTTTTTTTTTATTAATTATCTATGATTTGCAGCTCTGCAGTTACTGCAAGTTTCGAGAGGACAACAAATCGTACTATGAGAAGGTACGTCCATTTGACTTGCGAGCGGTGGGTGAGGCAGAAATATTGTCTGTGACGCCCTATCGGGATCAGCATGGACATCGCATTCTCATCTATCGTTTTGGTCTTTGGCGCCCTAATCGTGTGTCGGTAGATGATATTTTCCGGGCAACTATTGTGCTACAGGAATTGGGTTCGCTAGAGCCCATTTCACAGATCGTGGGTGGGGTGGGCATTTTCGACCTTAAGGATCTAGGACTAGAGCATCTGCTCCAATTGAGCCCTAGTGTGGCCCAAAAAATGCTAGCTCTATTGGTGGTAATTGTATATATTATATGTCATTCAGAGTAACCTCTCACGATTTATTTTAATGTTCTACAGACCTCTATGCCCATACGTACATCCGCTCTACATATTGTCAATCAGAATCTGTTCTTCAGTGCCGCCTTTAAGATGTTCAAACCCTTCCTTAACAGCGCCATGAAGGAACGTCTGTTTATCCACGGCAGCGATATGAGTTCCCTACACAAACACATCAACCCCGAGAATCTACCGAAGCGGTAAGGATAGCAGTCTATACAATAAGATCTGATATATCATCTCTTATTGTTTCTCGGCTATAGTTATGGCGGCGTCCATGAGGATTATTCATATACGCTCTGGCTGGATATGTTGGAAACCCAATATGAGTCCACTCAGGTTCAGAAGGACATGGAGCAGCTGGGCTTTATACTTCACTAGGTTACTTTTCGATACTCTTTTGCTAAATCTTTTGGATCTACTCTATATGATGATGCTCTCTTGAATATTACGACCAGGGAATTATGTCAATTAAAACAAAAGTCTAACATTAACAAAGTATCTTTAACTCTCAAACTTAACTGTTATTGCTGGCGATAGATGTTCAACCATTTGAGGTTTGTTGACCACAGACATTTTGAGGTTATGCTATGGGCACATTTTGAGGTTAGGTCTCGTTATAAAAATTTATGGCAACTGCCTGCCGTCGTAGCAATAACAACAACAACAACAACAATAACAACAGTTCGCAGTGGAACAAGAGGAAGAGGCACAAATCAAATGAGGAAGAGCGCATAGAAATTAGTTCCGGTCAAGGATTCCTACGGCAAGGACATCATCGACATGCTCGTTTTATGTGTTTTATATGCAAAGTGTGTGTGAGCGGGATATCAGTATGTGACTGTGATTTGCCCTTATGGTAATTGAGTGTTGGACAACGCATTAAATGCAGCAGCTTGGCGTTCCTTTCTCTCTCTAGATGTGTGTCTAGCTGCGACCGTTACAAATATGTTTGATATTTTTTATTGAATTCGTTTTCACAGGAAGCTGCTGTCGTCTCGCAAACAAACAATAAAAAACAATTTGACCTCCGTCTCCCTACCCTCTTCCTCCCATCTGTGACTCTGTTATCCCCGCTGGTCAAACGATAGTGAAATTGATTTCAGTGCCAAGGGGTCCCCGTTTCGAACCCAATTCCTATAATATACGTACGTATGTATGGTTGTTTGTGTGCGATTAAAGCGACAAGATTAAAAAATTTATTGCGCAAATATTTATGGGGACAGTAGCACCAAAAAGACAATCACAAAAACAACATGCGGCAAAAAACGATTCGCGTATCTGTTCATACATGCATACATACATATAGCCGACATATGTATTTCTGGGTTGGAGACACGGACACTGTCCCGTTATTAGCTCATATGAAGAGTAACACGTGTGTGTGAGGGACCAAAACCCCGAACTGTGTATAATTTATGGTCTGCGAACCAAATTTATTTGTATTTCGTGTCTCTGTATGTGTGCTCGAAAAAGGGGGCGGGCCTGGGGTTATGGGGTGTCTCAGTAGGCAAAATAAAGTCCCAGAACATATGTCACACATGGAGAATGCTTTAGGTATAGCAAGATGTCCAGCTGAAAAAGGTTCATAGAGAGGAATAAAAAGTAGAAGTATAGTTTTTGGCGGGGAGTCTAAAACTTTATGGCAAAAGTGCTATAAACATAAATATATAGTAAAAAATATAGTACAAACAAATGTAATAACAAAAAATTACATCAAATGCTTATAAATTATATTATAAATATGCATATAAAAATATCAAAAAACTTAAAGAATCTGAAAAATTTTAATTCTTCTAAGATATCAAGTATTTGGTTGCCCTCTAAAACCTTTTGAAATCGTCTCGTATTACAGTATCGCACATTCAAAACTCGGGCAACAAGTTGCTTTTATAACAAACTCATATAGCCCAATCATTAGTTGACACTTCTGACGCATTAACTGTATTACGGAAGGGCCACATTTGTGGGCGTAACCCTGGCTGTCAACTGTCACTCAACGCTCGACATTTGACATGCCGTACCTGACCTTTTACCAGCCACAAACATACAGAGTGTAAGTGAGATAGCTAGAGAGCGAGAGAGATGGAGATAGCGAGAGCAGGGTGACATTGTTGAGGGCAACCCTAAAAGTGTAAGCGTGCCAACTTTTGTAATTGTTTCCTAATGAGCTCTATAAACTGCCTCTAGCTGCTACTGGATGAGCCCTCAAATGTGTCCGTACACCTCCCTTCCACTCTCTTGCCTCCTGGGTTACCCTGCTCTCCCTGCTCTAGGGTTCGACTATCGGCCAATGTCGCTGGTTATCAGAGGACGCCGTTTATCATTCAGTCATTGGCAATGGAGCCAAAACAACCAGGCAACAATAAATAATGGCCAGCGATTTGTAAACAACCCAAAAGTCAGCTACGTTTTGTGGTTACAGCAACGGGGGGACCCCGTCCCCACGCGCATCATCTGTAAAATTCACATAAATAAAGACCCAGGACCAAAATAATTGAAATATTTGCTGTCAATGTGTTGACTTCCCTCGGATGGGGATTAACTTCTTCTTTTGCTCCCGAGGCGAAGGTGTAAACTGTATAAATGGCGGCTCGTTATGAGCCTCGGCACACATCCTTGTGCCCGGCACCACCACAAATACATATATTACGCTTCCAGACAGAGAGCTGGTCACGGTGCTGGGACACAAGGACATTGCTGTGCGTGCTGAGGAAATCATTGCGGATTAAGCAGAGAATTGAGTTATAAATGTGGGCTATCGGTAGGTGCTGGAGACACTTAAATGGATGAGTAAATTATAGGGTTGAAAATGGTAGAAAAACAACATAAAAGTAGAGAATCAATGTATTATGCAGGAGGAGTTCAAGTATAACAGTTTTTACCAACAATATAACAGCGTATCAAAATACCATATGCGTTTTGGGAAATGCACAGAGAAATAGTATAACAGTTTAAACCAAAAGTATAACAGTTTTTTAGCATTCCATAGTAAAGGAACTCGTTTCAATTTTCCAAGGATTTTTAAATTAAATCGAATTTAAAGTTTCACTATAAAAATCGATCTCCTACATTGGATTCATCTATACATTTAGCCCATTCTGATATCCTTCTATTCCTCACATGTCACTAAACCCGCCCGTCGAGTGCGCAATTTCAGTGCCCGACTCGCTGCGAGGCAACCCGCTGACTGCACTTGCCTCAGCGGCGTGGGGCATGTGAATTGTGATGTAAATTTCAGCGGATATAGGGGAGAAGGAGACAGAGGATATCATTGATTTTCTGTTGATTTACCAGAAATTATTTGTGATAAAACACGATATACTTCATGTTTAAAGTGCACTCCAGGAGACGAAAAGTTGTCAGCGTTCAGGCCGAGATGACGGAAGAAGGAACGAAGAAGAAGGACGCGGAACACTTGGCATCGTGTGGAAAGGATGGGGTGAGATTGTGTGGTTGACTGGCTGACAATCAATCAGATCACATGGCAGAGTAAAGATGTCGACATGCGAGGACAACAACAGCAACTATGCGCTTTTAATGCTGCCTAATCCGGCGTAATAAACATTTCACGTAATATTTTATGCGGGAATCAATTGAAATGCAATTGAAAAGGAATCGTTGTCATGCAAATATTTGACAGGATATACGCAAAGCAGACAATGCTGGAACGCACACACACACACACACACACACACATACACAGAGCTTAACATGAGGACTAACAAAAAACCAAGACAAAGTCAACAAACAAAATGGAGGAAAGGCAGAGAGAAAGAAAGAGACACACTTCAGCCGCGAATTAGTTGCAAATGAGAAATAAAACCATTGCATACTTTCAGGTATGAGGGCTAAAAGCAAACATAGGCGAGCGTGAAAGAGATAGACTGAATGAGATATAGCACGTGCCGAAAAGAGCAGACAGACAGATAGAGAATGCATGAAACTCCCTCCTCCCCCCTTTGCATTACGATGATTATTACAACAAATATTAATTGGCCGCTGGCAAATATTTGCGCACTTTAACCTTTAACCCTTTTTAATATGGCTAAGTGCTGTCTATCCACCTCTCTTCCTTTATCTGTTTCTCTCTTCCACACTCTCTTTCTCTCGTTCTGCTGGCCATGTTGACTTAAAGCCAACCTCAACGAAGAACCCCAATGTAAACTTAAGTTACAGATTTGCAATATTCAAAGGTTGCCCCATAAAAACAGAGATACCTCGCAAAGTTTATCTACATCTCTCAATTGTTAGCCCACTTCCTTAATTACAGGGTATAAAAAATGGAGGAAAAACAAAGACAACAAAAAACCAAATGGAGCATGTTCGGAAGCATAATTCGATTGTGTTCAATTTAATTTTGACAAGCTTCAATAGCACAGCAATCCATGCCTACGAATATTCTCCGCAATAAGGGGGTGTAAGTAAGAGTGGAATGCGGTTGGTAGGGGTGGCAGGGCGGATTGCAGCACGAAAATTGGGCGAGGCGGCAGTTGATTTGATTTTGTTTTATGTAAGTTTCCTGCTGGCTGTAACGATACCACGATTCTTACCCCCTCAACACTTCCAATATGCCACAGACTGCTGCCAAGATACTAAAGCTCTTGCGGTTTAGAGGGAGACACGACGAGGCAGAGGTATTCCCCATGCAAGGGTCTCGACCCCTCGGGGTCTCAACCCACAAAATGATTTTGTGGTCAATTTTTTTCATTTCTTTGTAGTTGTTTTTATTTGTATACAGCTAAATTATAAAACTGAGCATAATAGTTTAGAAAAATACTCTAAAAACTATGGAAATATATGGGATATTTTAGAAAGATAGAAGGATTTTCAAATTTAGAGTAACCCCTAACCTGATACACGAGCAGGACTTAAAGTTTTAGCTTAATCTGTCACTCTTTTCTATATTGTTGTTCTTTCTTTTTTAATCAATATTCAATCTTTAGCCCACATTTGATGTCTCCCTATGCTCCATGCCCAAACAGAAAAAAGCGAAATCGAAAAAAATAACTTGTTGCACAAAAGTTGTGGCCATAAATACACACCCAGGGTACGACGCTCAGATCGGATATCGCAAAACAATATTACATAAGAGAGAATCTAAAGCTGAAATCTGTTTGGTCGCCGCAGCCAAAACATTTGCACAGAGTAAAAATATCAAATTAAAATAAAAACGGAAAGGGGTGCAAAGAGTCAAGCTCACATTCTACCATGTCCAACGGGGCGGAGGTCCAATTCGTTGGGAGGCACAACAACATCATTTTGTGCTGTGTCAGCAGCATGCACCTGTGCAAGAACACCACTATGAAAATCCTTTACACAAGCCAAGCCAAAGTAAACACACACACACACACAGACACACATACAGAGATATCTATTTACATGTGGGCAGCTCTATATATACAGTATGTGAGTGTGTGTGTGGAAGCCAAAACAAATCGGGCAAGTTATCAGCACTAAAGCATCTCCCATTGACTTATGCACTGGAAAATGGTACAATGGATGCCCCACAGCAGCAATTCACACTCATAGTTGGAGCTGTCGCTACTTTCCAGTTGAAGCGCCAACCAAACGTTTGCGAGCAGCTGGAAAGCCGGAATATATAGGAATTTCTGTGGTAGTTTCTCATAAATATGCGAGCACACACCCATACACACACAGACGGAACATACAGTCCATGGTCAGCAGCAAACAGCAAGTGGGCGGAGCCGTCACAGCATAAGGTGCGTTTGTCTGTGTGAGTCGCTGTCGGTTTATGCTTGCCTAGCGTGTGTGTGTGTGTGTGTATGTGTGGCTGTGTTCGTGTGCCATTTTTTATGCGCTGCATGGCAATTCAAAAACGCCTACTTCAAGAACGACAAGAACAACAACCACCACCAAAAACGCAAAAACAACCGACCACGGGAACGACGACGACGCCAGCAATAACAACAACTGTTAGCATAACCGCAAACAAAACGAAGTCGACAAACATAGCCGAAGCTGTTGAGAGAGCAAAGTAAAGCTTTCGTGTATATGCGCTCGCGCTCATGAGTTCCTGCACAGTGGAACCAAATTTATGCAGCAACTTGTGATGTGGCAAATCTTTACTAAAACGATAAACTACACTGTAAACGAAAGTATTTTTAAATATAAATAGTAGGTACAGTATAAGAGCCATATAATAATAACATTTTCTATTGAATTATTGAGCTACATGGACATTTCTATACAAGTTCTTATGTTTGCGTACCACTGTGTCTAAGAAGAGAAGCTTTCTCATTTGCTGTGCACAGTGAGAGCGACAACAACAACGTGCACTGGTAAAGGGTGCCCATTGCTCTCAGCTCGTGCTTGTTGTTGTTGACGACTGTGTAAAAGAGCCAAGCTTTTGCCATTCCAGCAGGAGCTCAACAGCGAATGGCGTGCGAGCTGCTGTTGCTCTTTGCCAACACACAGCCACCCATACTCATATAAATAGGTAGTCTGTGTGAGTGCTCTACATATATGCATAGAACAGAGACGATGCGCGCGTCGCAGCCATACTGGGCCACCCTTCAGTCATCCATTCAGACCAGACCAGACTCAGACTCAGTCGCCACCGTTAACTCTTTGAAACTGGACGCAGTGAGCGGCAATAACGACGCGGCCGCGCCAAATTCAAAAAGAGATTTTATAACCAATCAATAGTTATTTTGAAAAATCTACAAATAAAAACCAAAATCCAGAAAATTTCATGAAATTTTCGAGCGAAAGTGTTGTGTGACCGTATTGGGTAAAAATAAAGTGAGAAACTGCAATCGAAAAATTTATAATATTCCATTGCTTAGTGTTAGTGTGCGCGCTGTCCGCCCTTTCCCCTTGATCCCCTGATCATTGATCACTGTGCCCCGACCCCCAACAGCCACTCGACACGATATTGAGTTGCATGTGAACCGGCGATCCAATGAAAATGGAAGATCCCACCATTGCCGACACATACGTGCAGGAATTCAACTTGGATCATTTGGGAGTTGGCGTCGCTGGCAACACTGTGACCACCCTGACACCGGTGACCGTTGCCGCAGCCATCGGGCATGTCAAGCGTGAGGATCACAGTCCACCACAGCCGGTCAAATGGACGACGGTGCATGGTGCTGATCCCTCAGCGGATGATGAGACGGAACCCATGCCCTTGCCGCATCCCATTGCTGTTGTGCCGGATGCAGTTCCAGCCGATGTCTCCCAGCTGGCATCGGTCTCCCACATAAAGCTACGCTCCTTTCCAGGCCATCAATGGCATATGGATGAGCGCCGACTGCAGCCGCTGAGCCCGCCGCCAGAGGGTTATGTGGGCGGTCCCATGGGCGGACAGGCCGTGCTTGTCAACACATCCTCATCATCGTCGGCGGCAGCAGCAGCCGTGGCAGCCGCTGCAGCGGCCGCTTCCGCTGTGCCGGGAGGAGTCCCCTCCACACCGCCAGAGACGCCGCCCGTCGTTGGATCGCCCACGGGCAGCAGCAGCTGTCCCAGTCAAGCCTATGCACATCACTACCATGCGGGGCGTGCCAACGCCACCGCCAATGTGGCTGCCGTGGGTCTCAGCCAGGAGATGATGTGGTTACCCAACTCGATGCGGGCCGAGCAGCAGCCATTGGATCTGCGTCCGCTGGCCTGTCCCGGTTCGCAGGAGGAGGCTGAGGAATGGGAGCGTCAGCGGGAATATGCGATGCATGCGGCAGCAGCCGCAGCTCATCATCATCATGGACATCCGCTGATGCAAAGTCATCATCATATGCAGGCCCGTCAGATGGCCCATCCCTCGCATCATCATCATTTCCACAGCCTGGAGCACACGCTGCCCATCAACATGCACTCCAATTCCGCCAATTCGTATGCCGGCAGCCCGGGACCCGTCTCCGCTCCGCCCGGATCCATGTGCGCAACGATGAGCAACTGCGGGCCCCAGCTGCCCTCGGCTGGCAGCAGCAGCGGTGCCAGCAGCGCCTCCAATTCGCGTGGCTGCGTCCGATCCATACTTCAACCGTGTCGCCCGCTCTCGGCCAGCTCCACGCGCAGCTCCAACAACTCGCCACGCACATGTTCCGGCGCCTACAGCAATGCCACGCTCGAGGACTGCATCAACGACGACATGCTGACCACTCTGACAGTGCGTGAGCTGAACAAACGCCTCCATGGCTGTCCACGCGAGGAGGTGGTGCGTCTCAAGCAGAAGCGTCGCACGCTCAAGAATCGCGGATATGCCCAGAACTGTCGCTCCAAGCGACTGCATCAACGCCACGAACTGGAGAAGGCCAATCGCCAGCTCAACCAGGATCTGCACAGACTCAAGGTGGAGTACTCCCGCGTCTGCCAGGAGCGGGACACCCTGATGCAGCGACTCCAGCAGCAACAGCAGCGTGCATCTGCTGCCGCCGGTGCGGATAGTCAAAGCTCTCCGGAGTTCTACCTATGACGCCAACTGGCGGCGGCCTCCACAGCTTCCACCTCAACAAACTCGCATCAGTTGCAGCAGCAGCAACTTCGTGCCTCGCATACACACACACAGACTCAATCCCACGCCCAAAGCCAATCTCAATCTCAAACCCAATCTCAATCTCAATCTCAATCCCAATCCCAATCCCAAGCTCATGCACACACACATGTGCACACGCACGGACATCCGCAGTGGCCCACACAGCAGGTGGTCAACTAAGTATACTGATTCCATGGCAAATCATAAACTTGACTGACATGGTTTTCCCAATAGTGAAAAGAGAGGGAGTAAAAATTTTCGAAATTTTTTTTTTAATTTTTGATTTCGTTTTTTTTTAACTTTTCCAATTTTTGCGTGTTATTTAAAAAATTATTTTTAACTATCTGAAGTGTAAGAAACATTGGGCTTAAATTTTTTTTTATTATTTTTTTTTACCAGAATTATAAATCTTAAAAATTACGAAAACTTTTAAAAAATAATTGGGATTTTTCGCACTTAACTTTTCTATATTCATAAATTAAGAAGATATGAATATAATTTGTAAAACGATTCTCAAACAACTTTTCGTTTTTAAAAATTTTTACCCAACTTTTACTACCCCCGACAGTCTCCTAGTTAAGTTATTCCGTTCTCGAGAAAGTTTGAGAAAAAACTTCCTAAAAAGGTATTTTCATGCATTTATAAATCATAGAGAAACGAAAACAAAAATTTCACTTTCGATTTGTGACAATAAATTTTGGAATTAATTTTGTAAGTTATGGTGAATGTCTAATTTGTTTGTTAAGTTATCGAATAGATGCGCATCGATCTTTGGCTGAATAATCTACTATATAATAATACCGCAATAATCATCATCGTAACCGTAATCGTAATCATCCTCAAACAACATCTTCGACTTTGCACATGCCCAAACACTTGGTGTGGAATATTGATTACAAATGTAGAATTGATTACAATGTAATGCGACTACACTAATGTTAAAATATTTTATATATATATACACATATATATTATATAGTAAATATTTCTTGATTTCAGCTATAGAGAGATGGGTCAGTCGATCGACCGAGCGGCAACATTGTATTACAATTTACGAGTTAGGAACACACGCTTATTTGTTGATTAGTTATAGCTTTAGTTTTGCCTAGTATTAAGACACAAATATCATTACAAAAAATTGATTATAATGCTAGATAACGGCAGTTCGTATACCCTATACACCCACTGAATATCTGCTAAACAGGGTATCCCTACACACACACACACACACACACACACTCACAAAACACTTGATTTCCATAAACTACAAACGAAGGTTGTATTATGTTTTAAACAAACACACACACACACATTCAAATTAACAGCAACTAATAAAATTAAATAAATGTCCTATTACAATAATATGAAGAAGAAGAAGATGAAGAAGGAGAAGCAAATTCAAGAAGCAACAAATTATTGTAAATATTTCAAAAATTGTATAAATTATAAACTAATCCATTTGCTGTCTGTCTCTACAATTAATGTTTAATGATTACGAAAAACAACAAAAGAAAAAAACAAAAAAAAAACGATGAAACAAATTGTGAATAGTTTATAAGTGTGCATAATTAACTTAGTAATAAATGCCAAAAAAATAAAATAAATAATATAAATGAATTACAACTCAAATCTTTGCTAGACAATTTACTATTCAATTTCAGCAATCAAAATGTTTAAATTCTAACTTGGACAGAGTTGCCAACATCACTTAACTTAACTTCCGTCTTGAAGCCCCTGAAAATAGACTATAAAAATTTGTAAATGAAGTCTCAGGGGTTTTTAATTAAGTTTCTTTGACATTTACTGAGTGGATATTTAAAGAGTGCACATTTAACGATATAGTTTGATTTGTATTACTAGATCTTGAAGGGGAGTATCCCCTTTCATATATAACTTCTTCTTCATTCTCATTCATCTCAGTTCGCGTTGGTTCAATTCCTAGGAACTGTATTTTGTGTGGTCTGTCGGCATTGATAAAGCCTTTGACCACCAGCAGCAGTAGCAACAGTTGCAAAACTTGATACATTCATAAACAAACAGAATGATTGAAACAACAACAGTCGTTTGGACCCCAAACCCATTCGGGTTCCCATCTGCATACTCAGACCGCGACCAAGTCCAACTGCCCAAGGGTCTCCAAAAGTTATGTCAACAAACAAAAACAATATTAAGGCAACGATTCAAAGATTTGTGCCACTTGCCAAGCCACTTGGCGGAGGCGCAAAGAAGTCGAAGATCTGTGAGGGAATCGAATTACAGTGAGCCACAAAAGTCTGTGAACAGTCGAAGGCACATTTTGTTTATAAACAGTGCTCTGCGATCGTTGGCGTAATTCGGTGAAGTTTATATAGTTAGGGACTTCAGGCTGGAATGGAGTTGACTTTCAGCCTCCTCCCCTTTCCTTATGTTTCATTTCATTAATCAAATCAAATACAATATTTTAGCCTATTATTTCTCTAGAATTCATCATTTATGGAAATTTCTATAAAAATTTCCATGCCATCCCGTCACTGTCGGCGCTTCTTTATGTAATGAAAACTTCAGATCCCTCATTGCTGCTGATATTGCGCAAGAATTCCCCCCCCATTATCAAAACATTTTTCTTTTGTCTAATTTTTGTTCGATTTTTATTTAGTCATATAAAGCTCTTGATTATGATGGGCCATCGAGTGGCCATTTTCATTTTATTTGCTTGGAATTCTTTTATTATTATTATTATTTATGGCCAGCAGGAAGTGTCAAATTTCAGACTATAATTTTATGTCTCTTTCTTTAAACATTCATATATATATATGGATGTGTTTTTTTTTTTTTGTTTCGTCATGAAAGCGGCGCATGCAACGCTCAACGATCTACAAAAGTCACTGCCGGCAACAACAATCAAATATTTATTATTAACATGGCTTGATAAAGGGCTAACATAAAGTTATAGATACAGCAATTTTGGGGATATTACGTCATGTGCTGAGGTTCTTTAAGTTCAGCTTACAAAGCAACTATCAACTATCTATAAATTTAAATTGACTGAAATAAAAACAAAAGGTTTGCCTAAAAATAAATTTGTTAAGATATATCAAGAATTGAAATCCCTTAAATATAATATAACTTATAATCCTTCAGATCTGCAGTTTAACCTCATATGCGTCATCGTCTCCCACCTAAAATATCTATAGCTTCCAGACAGAACTTGAGACCTGCGACACGCTCAATACTCTGCCTTGGGTTGGGTTCAAGTGCATATTAAACAATAATTATTGAATTCTAATGCAAATCTCTGGTCTCTCGTCTCTGTCAAGGCGATGAAGGCGATGCTGCCACAGAGTCGCTCAGTATTGGGAAAGTGCTTGAGGAGTGGATAAAGACTCGACTCAAGTGCCCTGCTCCGGGGGCTCGTCAAAAAAGAAGACGACACAAGACTGAGCGAAAAAAGGAAATTTATAGACACGACAAAAAAGGAAAAAAAGGAAAAAAAAAGAACGAAAGTGACAATGACAATTGGCATGAGTCAAGGGCAGGGGCAAAGGAAGTGGCGGCATAATCAGTGCCAACGGGCTTGTTGGGTGAGAGATGGGACGTTGACGTTGACCGTTCAAGTTGTCAACGTTTATTACACACACACACGCACACACAAACACACACATTGAGACCCACACCCACATACGCACACACGTAGCCTGATTATGCTGCGTACTGTTTTTATGCCTGCAGTGCGACGTGTTGACGCTGCCGTCGACTTTGATGAGGTTTCAATGGGTATTGGGGGTTGTTGCGAATTTTCTAGTTCTATACCCTGTACATCTAAAGAACTTGCAGACAAGGCATATGAGTAGTTGTAGCGAGGAGATACAGTTCTTATGCCAAAAAATGCAATTTTTCGATTCAATTGCGTCATATCATCGATCGCAACTATGACGTTTCTCATGGTTCTTAGAACTTGGAACAATTTATGCCAAAAATTCCAATTTTTTGATCGAATAGCGTCATATCACCGATCGCAACTATGACGATTCTCATGGTTCTTAGAACTTGGAAGAATTGATGCCAAACAATGCAATTTTTTGATCGAATAGCGTCTTATCATCGATCGAAACTACGACGTTTCACATCAGAAGTGGGTATCTCTTGGTTGAGTTTATTACACATTGTGTCTTTTTTATGCCTCAAGTGGCAGCGCTTAAGTGGCTGGCGTACTCCCCCACCCACCCATGTACGTACCCCCTGCCCCACTGCATACTTTCGCCCCCTTCAACTCTCATTGCGTTTTGTCTTAATTCAATCGATAGTTCACACATGTAATCACATGATTGGGGGCTTCCTGCTAACCAGAGTGTGTATCTATCTACGTATGTATGTGGCACAGTCTTTGCATGCCACACACGTAGCAGCAGCAGCGGAAGACTTTGTGACAGTGGCGAGTGGGTAGCCAGAGGGTAGTCTCAATGTATTAAATTTAAATCCTGAAGCATAAATCGTTTGTCATTCATTTGCCAAGTCATTCCTGAGATGCTCAGAGACTCATTAGGCTAATGTGTGGAAAGGATGGTCTTGGTTTTGGGCGGATGATGCCCGAAAAGCTCATTAGTTTCATTAGTTGTCGCCTTGGTAAGGGGTCGTCCGGCATAAAAGTTTTGTACAAAATATGCTCGTAAATCTCATTTTGGCAGCAGCCAGCACAAAAAGCCAGAAAATTTATCGCGTCGAAAGAGGACAAGTGCCAAAAACTTTTGCCAATGCTTATCAATCATTGACATTTCTGAAGCACATCTGTATAGACTGTATTGAAGGCGGAGTTCCTCAGTACGTACATATAAGTTGTAGCTTATATAACAGTTGCCTCAGCATTTCAAGCGCATGTAAACACATGTAGCACACTTGTATAACAGCTGTAATACTAATTATGCGACATAAGCTCGACTTCATCTGATACACACGTGCTTCTCTTCAGATTATGTTATAGTGCATTGTACGTGCGTGTATATCTGTTATAAATCTGGCATAAAGTCAGTATTTCCTTTGTGGAGGTATCTTCCCAACACTGTGTTGGAATCTATATCTCAATTTAAAAATCGAAGCGCAGAAACACTCGCATAATTATCTCGTCACTCCCCATTCGTAAAGTTAGTTATCGTAGACTGGCATCTCGTATGGGCAATCGATTCGAGCCATAAAACCATTCAAAACAACTCCCAAATCCTGCCCACTTGGTGAGCTTTTCTTGTCTCTTGCGTCTACTTCTTATGGTTGTTTCTGGGAACCCCTCAAAAAATTCAGTGTGTCATTGTCTTGCATTTTTATTGATGGGCCGCTATGCTGTTTTTTACGACTTCTTGGCCTTCGCCCCCCTAACAGCGGGCACCCAATGAACTGAACTGAGCCAAGGATGTGTGGAACTGCTGTTATGCTTTTAAGGCTGGCACATCCTTTGCTCACAATGCATTTGGCCGTTTTCTTGAGGCGATTTGGCGTACAGATCCACATCCGTTTGCCATGTATCTTTATCGCTTTATACCGCTTCCGTGCACGCACAGGAAAAAAACATAACAAAAAAAAAAAAAAGTCAGGGCAAAAAAGTACGGGTCAGTTCGGGATGCTCGCATAATTTCCGTAATGACCAATGATATAAATGGAACTCATTTGCCAGTCCCCCTTGCCCCAGAGACCGTACCGAGTACTATTGATGCGCTGACCGTAAATCGAACGAGTCCTCCGAGGAAGTGGGAGGAATTGAGACTGTGTCTCAGGGACTCCTTTTAACGTTTGTAATAATAAATTAAATCACATTTCGGCTTTTCTAACTGAGTTGAGGCATAGTCTACTTTTGGGGGACGCGAACGGTTCATTGGCTGTGCGTGTGGCATATGAAGCATGTAGCATATGAGGAGGACATACAACCCTCGCTCTCCTCTTCCGGAATTGCCATTACAAATTGCATGAATTTGATTTTGGCCCAAGAAAAATATAGAGAGAAAAGAATTGAGAAAAACAACGAGAGAAAAAAAGGTTTCACGCTCTGCTTTGGTTCACTTAAAGCCACCAAATTTTGGGTCAACCTTCTGTGGAAGGTTGTGGCGCGGCATCAGAACCGTACCCGAGCTCGACTCCAACAAACCAGGTAGTACCAGCTGCATCCAATCTACATATATTCACATTATATGTATATATTTTTATTTTTTTCTTTTTTTTGGTTTCAGTTTTCCGCCGATTCAACAGTTTTCTGCTCACTGTTTTGGGGTCTTATATAAAAAGCCAAATAAAAAACTTAACCACATAACAAAAAGTAGATGAGTAATGAGCACAATTATACATATGTATATAGAGTGTTACATATATATGCTATATAGGTAGGGATGGGTGGAAGATCTCCATTGCATGGTGTTCTAAGAACATGTTAGAGGAATGTGTTTGAAAATATTTTGAAATTTAAGCAGAGTCTTCTCGTGAACTGACTGATAAGATGCTCAAACAATTTCGAAATACCTCATAATTATCAAAAACAAGATCACATGGCAAATGAGGAGTTTTAATGATAGTATTTGTTACGAAATTCTTATGATAGAGTTGTCATAAGTTTTCGAAAAAATCCTTTCTATTTCAATATCGCGCCTGAGAAGATTCTCAAAAGTAACTTTTGTTTCCCATACACGACTATCGATTTGACACTTTCTCATAATATCTAGAATTTCTGTATACATTCGAGTCTTGTTATTTCAATACCCGTTAATGATCATACAGCCCAAAAATCACGTATGCATACGTACAATATTAATTTGCACTGAATATCAAGTTCCTCTTCTCGTTTTGCGGTTGCCATAAGCTCACTTTATCAGAAGAAATATGTATGTAGAACTAGCGTGGGAACATAAACAATTGCTGCTTATAAACAATTAGAATTCAACCGAAACCTACACATAAACACAACTATCTATGTTTATATGTATATATATATTTATATTTTTTGAGGTTCCTCCATGTTGAGGTCCCAGACGAACCTTACACATGTAAGAATGAATCTTGAGTTTTGCATCTGGTTAGACGACTGTCTGGTGGGGATTACTGTCAGGGGGAGACCTGTTGATTTCTGCTGATTAGATGAAAGACGCGATGCGATTGCAAAACCTCTTGGACAGCGAGAGGTTCGCGCGGGGCAGACCTCTAGCGAGTTGCGAACTACTCGTGTCAGCACTATGGGGTCGTCTCTGGTCGGTCAATGAACTATGGGCGGAAAATCAGAATATAAAATATATATACATATATGCATATAAATAAATAAAAAAAAACTGTTGGCGATTGCAATTTAGCACTCAGATATATATGTATATTTCTGTATTTTTGTTTTTACTTGAGTTTTTTTTTTAAGTTATGAATACTACGAGGAAATGCACGCGCCTCGTTGACGACGAATTATGCACTTAATGAGGTTACAATTAAATGTGAATTTTTTTATATACTTATATACAATATGTACTGGCATTTTGGAAATTGTTTATAATAAATTGCGTTTCGACAGCGAGCCTCAACAACAACAACAACAACAACAGAAAGTGCAAATTGCAATTGGAAAAAAAGGTTTGCGCAAATTGTTTTTAACGCTGAATTTGCAATTATTTCAAAAGGTAGGCACAGCAAAATGCAGTTGATGAATCAAATGCAAACATTATCAAATGAACGACTTCAATATGACGCCACTAAAAGGTAACTACATATATTTATAATATATTCTAGTTAGAACTAGAATATAAATAACCCGAGCAAAAGTTGTTGACCGTAGGTTAAACGATAACTTAAGTTTGGCTTGCGTTATCGATTGGCAATCGATAGTTGGAGAAAGAATAGTGGTATTCCGAAAAGTTAAATACTGGTTACTCCGTAACTTTTTATAAGCAAGAACTACCCTTTTAGGTTAATTGACTGCAGCTATCGAAAATCGATTGCCGAGATCAGCATTAAAGCGAGTGCAGCGTCTTTGTTGTCGCTTAATTTATGTATTTTGCTCGCATAAATGCAATTTGATGATTTAATTAATATTAAATTACACGGCAGAGGCCTTGCCTCTCTCCTGCCGTTTCCCCTGACCCCCAGACCCTGCCCACCCATGGCCATTACGTGCAATTATACAATCAACAACATTTCAATCAGCCTGTTTATCGAACTGCAGTGGCAACTGTACCTGCCGCACAATGTGAACTCTTTAATTTATTCCTGGCAAATATTTAGCATACAAACACACAAGTTGTCGAGCTTATTAATTAAGAGCATGTCCTGCTCATACTTCCCATTCACTGCCTCCCACTCTTTTCATCTCTTTCGCTTCGCCTCTTCGGCTGGCCAAAAATCGAGAAATCATAAAAGCGTAAAATCGAAATGCCGCCATTTCGTGGTGGCTGTGTTGGTTGCCAAACTTTCAGACTTCCTGTCTGCCCATGTCGAGACTCAACTGCCTATCCCCCCTCGTGCATCCACTGTGTGTATCCCTCTTCCAGCTGCTGGGCTTTATTAACACGCATATCAATTCATTTTGATTGTAATTTATGCCGTAACCAATGGCTGCATATCGCTCACATCATACTCCTCCTGCTTCTGCTTCTGCTTTTGCTCCTCCGCCTATGCCTCTACTTCTACTGAGGCAATAAAATTATTGTTTATAGATATGTTGCGGCTTGCAGTTAAGAGATGCAAAGATACCCAGCAAGGATACGGCCGGAATTCATGTGTCATATGTGTGACTGGATAATTGGTGCCGTATTCTCGGGATGCTGTTTAGTGGACCGTGATCCGGAAATGGTTTGTGGAGCAGGGTGCCTTAATATGGGATTCAATAAGTGAAACTGCATGATTTAATGCTTGCCTTGATAACTGTTATATAACTGTTATACGGAAAGCTATTCTTCAACTGTTTATAATGTTATACAGCTGTTATACTCAATTGCAATCGAACTTCGGCCAACAACTGATGTTTTACAGTCTGTTATACAACTGTTATACGGCAATGCTTTATGTTAGTTAAGTGTTATACATGCTTTGCCTATCTTGACACTGACCATGCTTCAATCAGCTTAATTGGGCTGACCGTTAGCCTTCCTTGTTTGAAATTCAGGCTAAAACTTAACAACTTGGTTAGTCGTCCAACTTCCACTCTTTCTCTATCCGCTAAAGGGCAAAAAGTCCAAGTCGAAGTGGAAATGGAAATGGATGTCAAAAGACAAACGCCGACAAATGACCCAGCAATGAGCTGGATAAATGAATCAATGAATGCGAATTGGAATAGGAATAGGAATACAAATACGTATACGAATGGGAATACGGGAGCAAAAGAATGGAAATGAATGTATTCGGTAACAATTCATTAAGCAAATAGAAATGTGCGCTAAACGCATTAAGAGATTAGCACACATAACAACAATAACAACAACAGCAGCAGCAAATTCTAGGGAGACCCACAATTCTCATCGATAAACTGTTGAACTGGGCAACTTAATGACCCTCATTTCATGTAAATGGCACTGGGGCTAGACACGGGCCGGATAGCAGGGGATTGGGCTGAGCCAAGAGTTGGCCAACAAATTTTAATTGCAGGGCAGGAGCATGTCTTTCACATGTGGTTAACTCATTTGACTCGGCATTCGTTGAATAGGTGAAATCATTTGCATTCCACAATTACAATCGCTTTATTAAGTCATCCATTGTTTTCATAGACCAGGCCAACAATGTGTCCAAATTCACTCACAATCTACGCACCGGAAATCAACTGAGCACTTGGAAACACTTAAGTGTAATTTTCAGCACACACGCATTGTGGCAACCCTACAAAGGACAACGATCTGGCAACGTGTGATTTCCCCGGATCACTTATTAGAGTTTCATTTAATTGGAAGGCATTTTTTTTTAACTTGAATTGAAAAATGTAAATCGAAGAATGAGGCTAAGAATACAATATGAAAATTAGAAAACGGTATATTTTCTTGAAACTTAAAATATGCTTAAAATATACTTTTTTTGTAATACTAAGTTTTCAATATTTTTTGTTATGTTTTAAAATATACTGATAGATATCACTTTCATTTTTTGGATATTGATATTCCCAACCTTACTTATAGTATCGGCAACTTGGGCCTTTTTTCTACAACTTTTCGTTTTTGAGACTTTTAACACTAATTCCCTTACAGATTTCCCTTTTCATGAGCAAAGAGACCAGTTTCTGACCCACAAAGAGGAACTGTATGGGGTATGTCACGTTCCTTTGGCTGTTATCCTGTTATCCTTTTCATCAATTGCAGTCTCTGCTCTACACGTATATCAGCATGTCCTTTGTGCTGCTTTCCATGTGATAAACGTTTATGATTATTTTTATGTAGTTCCCCGCCGGAGCAACGATTTCTGTCTGTCTGCCAATTTGACGCCGATATCTCTGGAACTTGATTTACTTTAAATAGCACAAAAGCAAATCAACTGCGCCGCGGAGAGATATAGAGAAGACGAGGGGATTCCCGGCAAACAAATGCAATTTATGTGCGGCAACAAAAAGAAAACTGAAATGAAATGAAAAGAAAAGAAATGGAATGAAAGCAAGAGAAAAAGAAGACTTAACACGTGACTGCAGCGACCATTGGTCAGAGACCTGTGAAGCAGCAAAGGATGGGGTTTCCTATTCCTCGTTCATGCCCCATTCCGCCCACATGTGTGAACAAATATTTTTTAGAGGGTGTCAAGCAGTTTATGCGGGTTTCAAACCGCCCAACAAGAAAAAAAAGGTGAAGATCCCTTACACCATATACCGTATAGTGGACTCCGGCTACGTGTCATTTGGTCTATCTGGGCGTACAAATCTCTCGGCAGTGTTGTTACCTCCCCCCCCCAACCAGAGTGCACACGTCTCTCCGACAATTTCCATAATCGCTGGTTAAACAAGGCCGCACACACACACACACACACACACGCTTGGCCAGGCTTGACCACCAGCAGCCAGAGGTGGAGAGAGAGAGAGAGCGAGAGAGAGAGGACCAGGGATACATTGAGTACCCCAAGGGCAGTTGAATCGCAACCCGTTTATGATGCGCACACATTCCATTTTATGGGTACGGAGTGGACTTGGCCATTGTGTGAATGTGTGGACCTTGTTTGAATTATGCTTTACATATTTTTATTCACTTAACACATTTCCACTTTGCCAAAGGCAGAGGAGAGGGTTGAGAAGGGGAGGGAGGGGGCAGGACTTAATCAAATTATGGCTTATCTTGACTTAGCGGAGGTCAAAACGCAAATAGCCATAAACATGTAGATTATACACGACACCAGAAAACCTCAACCGGCCCAAAACAAATTGCCTAGAAGCGGAGAGGGAAGGACATAGAATAGGAAAGAGGTACGTTCACAGATTTTCATATATGTACATATGTATGCCCTGTATCCTTTTGACCTTGTTTTAAGCTCTCCTGCCCCGCTCGGCATTTTTATTATCAAATCTTTAATGGACTTTTTCGACTGCATTGCAAAATGTAATTAATGCAACAATATTCCAAATTTTATGAGTTTACTCGACCAAAATCAAACAAAACTCAACAAAACTGTTCATGAAAATTCCAGATATAGTTTGCACTTTATCGAAATGACGTCAAAGCCATAAATTCAAGAGTTTGAATAATCTGTTGTCTCAAGTTTACAATATTTAGTTTGACAGATTATGCATATTGAGTTTATTTAACAATTTTATATTAAATTCATATTGATTTAAAAGTTTGCATTTCAATATTCTATAATGATAATTAGCGCATCTACTTGAACTAGTTGTGAATTATAAGCTTCAGCATAAAATGGTTACTTTCCTATGTGAATTATGAATACTTTTCAAATATCCCGATGATTAATATAGAATATCAAGAAGTAAAAAAGTTGACTTAACTAAAGACGTTCTCGACTCTCTACATTTTTTTCTATGTATTCCTTGGTTTCTTTATTTTCTCTGAATATTTACCTAATAATGTCCTCCGCTTCTTCTAAAATTCCTTAAACACATTCTCCCGTCACAACATGATTAACTCGATGGCATTCTAAGTAGTGGCAAACCACAAAAAGAAATACTCCCAAATTCCTTGGCCTAAAACTAGTTAAGCTACAGAAATCCATAAATACCGATGGAGAAAAGTTTGGCATGTCGAGGAAATCATGTCAGGGAGTCCGCATCAGGCATCATTTCATGCTCAATTCAAATGTTGTTCAATCCCGTTCCAACAATTTGTATTGTAGTTTTATTACCACAATAAAACGGATTAAGCTGCTCCCCATCGCAGAAAGGGATACAATGAACCCTGCCTAGTTGAAGTGGGCGTGCCACCAAACGGGGAGTCGCCCTCATCCTGCCACTAGTACCCATATACATATGTGTGCATCTCCCTTCCTCACTCAATCCATCTCTTTCGGTCGCATTGTGTGCGGGCAGCGCCTTTTAAATTGACTGAATTTCCGCACGAATTAAATTTTCATGTGATTCACAGCGGGAAATCGGAAAATCGGGAAATCGAAAGAAAATCCAAGCAGAAAGAATATTTCATGCATCAACTGGCAGACAAGACGCCGCTCCTCAATGGGCGTGTTGGCCATATTATAGAGTCCTTGAGGCCTATTGCCGGCATTTTTCACACTTTTCCTGATTCACTGCTGCCAGTTACCAGTTGTTGTTGTTGTTGTTGTTGCACAATCAACGACACGTGGCGAGTGCCATATAATTTATACCAAGCAACTGAGCAGTAAAAAATCAACGTCTGCGTGTCCTCTCCAATATTATTTTATATATATATTTTCTTATTTTTTTCAATTTTGATACCCTGTTAGAAACTAAAGCTGCGGGTCGCATGGAATCACACGGATGGTAGAAAAAGTGAAATATTTAAGAAATTCCAAGAATTTATCAAAAAAAATAGAATAGTGTTCAATACGAGATAATTCGAGCATTTTAGCGGTAAGGAAAGGAAAAATTAGACCATAAAATTCCCAGGAATATATGTAGATATCTCAACCATCCTACAGAGTATCTTCTAGTCGCATATTCGCGTTTGAAGTGGCTTTTTTCTGGTCTCGCCGAGTGTCAAATTGGATACACTCAATCTGCCTTTAAAATATGTCTAGAATTTTATTCAATTTCTGGCACTTTAAAGTCCAGGAATTTCATTTCCTTGACCAACTCTCAGAGCTCTTTTGCCATTCAGTTGGGAAATTTAATTTGGCTTAAGTTACATTACTTTCATTATGAAAAGAAATTAATTTGTTGCGAAGAAAATAATTCTTTACAATATCATAATTTTTCTCAAGAGTTTTTCCTATAGATTTGGAGCTTAAGCTGCTTTACACCAAACAAAGTTTCAAAGTTATCTTTACAAATATTATTTTTTCTATACAATTCGTTTTATCAATTTGTGAAGATTTTACGGTGCGGCTGTTCCTTTTACTGTCAAAGAAAGTTCTCTTCGGACATCTTGTCTGTGATCCCTATCAGAATCTATTACAATTCATATTCATATGCCACGCACACGTCGCAACCCCCCCACACCCCCATCTGCCCACCCACATATGACATGACTTTGCAAAAAGAAAAAAAGTAAAAGAGTGATGTCAAGTGTTAAAGAGTTTTTGAAGATTGGGGGGGGAGAAAAGAAAGTTGAAAATTTCTCTGTGAGAGCAACCCCGTTACAATGTCACAGATTTCTTGCTCCGCTCACTCTCCATCCCTGTTCACTCGTTGTGCAGCCCTTTTTACGAGTATTATTTCCGTTTGCTGCTTAGCCTAATATCGAAATAAACATACTTTATCCGTTATTGCCGTCAAATTTATGGTTTCTTAAATGCTGCAACCCCACACTCCATCCTCCCCAGCTCCAAGCTCAGCGAAATATGAGACGCACATGCTGGGCATTATGCAAGGCAAATTGAATGGATGGATTTTGAAAAGGGTCTCGAGGCGTATTGGTGGCCAATAGTTTCTTGGCCGTAAAATGGGATGTATGTATGTATATGTATATGTATATCGAGGCATATGTTGTTTGTTGTGACTGTTGTTGGTTTTGTTGTGATTTTGTAGCGCCACAAAATGCATTCACAATCGCAATTAAAACCAAGTTACAAGGTCACCATTTTTGCACAGACAAGGCAAAAATGATAAAAGTGACGACGACGTCGCCGCCACTAACAAAAATTGCAATTTTGCACATGAGAAACAAATGTAGAAAACATGTGTGTGTATGTGTGTGTGTTTGTGTGTGCTTCGACTTTCCATGGAATGCAATTGAAATCCGTGACAACATAATGCCAGTCAACGCTTACAGCTTGTCCACAGGCCGGTAGGAGTAGGAGGTGGGAGGAGACAGCAGACACCACCTACCCCAATGTGGCCAACAAACAGCATAAAGTGCTTTTCCAGTAAAGCGTCTTTGCGCATGCCCAACCCTGGAATATGAACTGCAGCAAGTAGGGGCAGGCAGACGAGACTACCGACACCAAAGCGTAATGGCGACAGAGCGAGACGCACTCTGCGAAAGGTGGCAAAAGGAACCAACGAATAATTCACAACTTATTTGCGACGTCCTCTGTGCGTTTGTATCTCAGCCTCTTTGTTGCAATTATATTTCCAGCTATACTTTATCAGATCTCTACAATATGTACAACACATAGTTATGCTCAAATGATGTCTGTAAATTCAATGCAAATTACTTGTGATTTGCTTGCACTCTACAACTATGCGCTTTTCCCACCATTTTGTCTCTGCGCCACCAACTGATCTAACGATGACATCATTAATATCGATAACGATAAACGTATCACCTGCACATCGCTATTAAATAGATAACAGCTAAAAATAAAAAAATCATTTGAAAATCGTGTAGCCCATTTGTCCAACTGTCGTCACCACCCACAATTTGTCATTATGTTGAACACGCAAGTCAATTGATGCAATTTGTTCGACAGCCAAGTACAAGCTGCCGTCAATTGGACCGCCAGCTAGCTGCTCCCTGTTCCTTGTGATGGTCCCCAGTGGCAATTTGACATGAGAGTTGAAAATACCGTAGCAGGTTGATCTCAGTGGGGGTGTTGATGAAGTGTGTGAGTGTGTGAGTGTGTGTGTTCATCAACAGTTTGCAGCTGCTTTGATGCTGATTTAAGGGTTGGCCCACAACTGCCCTTAAATGAATTGCGGCGATTTATTGCGGTAATACTCATTTAGTCACCCGAAAACATTGGGAGCTGTGGCCCATGTTCAAGTCGAGTGCAAACAATGCACACAATAAAAATAAATCTCAAACTGGTGTGTGTGTGTGTGTCTGTCTGTCCCGGGGAGTGGCTTTGGGTACGAAGGGCTCCTTCTTTTTAGCTCTTACACAAGTTACAAGTGTGTTTAGTTATACCCGTGGGAAGTCTTTGGTGGCGACGTTTTTAATGGCTGCCAACGATTGCCCGCCGAGTTGCCAATTACTTCGAACTTGTGATGTCCCATTGATTATTATGAACTGAAACTGAACCAACAGTTTTTGTATTCAAGTCACTTGCAGCACTGGCAACTGTCGCCCCCTCACCCGTCTGCCTTTCACTATAATCACAATAATTGGGGGCTTTGGTTTGGCCAAAAGCAGCAGCTACGTGATATGCATTATAGTCAATTCGACTGTGTACGGTGATATCCTTGCTGGCAATTAATATGACAATTCCTTTTACTCCGCAAATTTATCAGTGGACCACGTAAATCAGCATTATGTTGAAAACGGAAATGAAAATGAGCTCAAAATTCAATTATGCAGCCGTAGAGCAGGTGATTGGCGAAGGGGGATGGGCACATTAAGACGCCTTGTCTTTCCAAGCGATGGGGTGAGGGAAAGAGAATTTGTTCCGTACTCTACATGCATAAATCAAGAAACTGCCCCCACCTGTCCTGGGGCCAGAAATTATTTTGCCAAGCGAGGCGTGCGTCTTATTACAATTTAAGCGGCTTTAGAGAGCCGAGTGGCATCTCTAGATGGAGCACATAACTCATTGCTTTGCTTGGCTTGGCTGCACGACACGACGTTTGTCGCATATTTTAATTTATTTTGTAATTTATGAGCAGCTTTGCACCCACATCAGTTCGCCACAGAAGCTATTTATCAGGTGGCGTTGCCAACCAATTAGAATAGTGTTGTGTAATGTTAATGGCTTGATAATGAGTACTTCCTGTTAACATAATAGCATAATTAATCGATATTAAATGAACATAACCGAAAAGTACCCAAAATGGCAGAACAATAAGCCCCGGAAACCCCACAAAAGGTTAAATTAAACGAAGTAATTGTTACCGACACAGACAACAGTCAGGAGACAACCCCCTCCGGTCACACGCAGCCTTAAACTGCCAAGAGGAGGGTTGTGCCCGTCACAATGCATGACAAACAGTCGCCCAGACACGCACCAGGCACTTGTTGGGGGAGAGTGGAAGACTCATCGTTGAGTTTTTGATTTTTAAGCGCACTGTTGGGGGGACGGGAGAAGTTGCCTGGGATGAACAAGGCGGCAGATTGCTGGCAGTAAAGCGCACAAAGTCACACGGCAGGTGGTGGCATTGTTGGTTGGGAACGAAGCTGGGGAATGGGGGCAATGGACCGCAAAGTGATTTAAATGCATTCTTAATGGGATGAAATTATTTGCTCGGTCTGATTTGCGGTTACACGCTATATCATCCAACCAACTTGCCGTTGCCCTTGAGCTGTCATGCCCCCCACATCCTTCCAAAGATTCTCCTTATAAATATGCATAGATTCGCTCTTTTGATGTGTATGCAGAGGGAGCTTCAAGCTGAACTTATGATTTTTGCTCCTAAACTACATTTTATTTTATATTTTTTTGTATCATTTTTAATTAGGCACTTTGCTTTTAAAAAATCTAATTAAAGTTCAAGAATTTGATGGGCACCAAATCCGCTTAGAAACATTCCAAGCAACAATTTGTAGCGACTTTGGTTTATGGGTCACATTAAGTATCTTATCTATGCTAAGCAGCGGTCACAATTCCTCGCCAATGCCAATGACCTCCCCCTCAGGCTTAAGCTATCACAGGACTATGGTGGGATACATTTAAAAATAAGTCCCAAAATAAAATATAATTTAATTTTGTTAATTTTAATTTTGGATTAAATTTATCAACTTTCAAAGCTTGTGATTCGGTTGGAATGCACTATTTTGGATACCCAAATGTCCATTGGGCACCTCAATATTAAGATACACTTGCGTAATGAAGTGTCCGTCATATGCATAGCGATGCAGGCGCTTGGAGCGGGATGCAAATTCTTCGGCGGTACCTGGAAAACTAATGATGTCCTTGACTAAGTGCGGCTCTGGCACATAGCAATCATCACCTGGCAGCACGTTCACCATGGCGTCACTGCACATGTAACTAATTGGAAGATACAAGGTGGTGCCCAGCTTACTCCGCTTCATCGCAAAATCCAAGAGCCTCTGGAACTCCCTTATGCTGAGCAACCGAGATAGTTCGTAGATTTGTGGAGGCAAAAACCAAAGTTCTCCTTGTTCAAATAAGGTTAACAGCTCGCCAGGACTGCGCCACTATATTGTAAAGATTCATATCTTGAGTAAAAGGACAATTCTTATATAATATACGAATATACTGTGGCTTACCAGGCATTCCTTGACCTCAGTGGGCTCTATCAACAGACTGGGCTGTTCCTTGAGGAAGACCATGAAGAAGACTGTCTGGTGGCTACGGAAAATGTAAGATTATTGAACTCTCCACACTTGGTGAAGCTTACCCCTTTCTAACAATAGCAGGGCTAGCCCATGCAGACCATTCATTGAGCGCCCAAAGATCCGGCACTACTTTCAGCTCACGGCACAGTTCTAGGAAATCACTGGGATTGTCGTGCACCCGTCGTTGCCAGGTCTCGCGGTCAAAGGACTGCTCTGTTGCCCGACTAAGATCATCCAGCTGGTTCAGCTGGTCCCGGGTGCGGCACAAGAGTATGCCCACCTCCTCAAAGCATTCTCTTAGTGCAGTCAAACGTAGCGTTATCTCTCTAGGGTACGAGTAGTACGATTAGATATCATCCATATGCTGGATTAAGTGCACCTTGAACTGACCGTGCCCAAATTTTGGAGCGCTTGAAAAAGCGATCATAGCAACCCGTGCCCTGTGGCGCCAGCAATGCAGGTCTATGCTCACTGACCAGCACCAGACGACGCAGTGACTCCTCTGACACACCGAATTGCTCAAAGTACTCCAACCAGGCCACACTCTCATCACCGGCAGTGTCCAGCATGCCACCAGGAAAAACACTTTGATTCGGCATCATTGCTGTGCTGTCGCTACGCTTCAACATGAGCAGCTGTCCATAAGCAAAGAGAAAGGACTCAACAGGTGTCCTTTGAAACTATGCAAAGATGGCAGGTTACTTACATTATAATTTCCACCAGCCCTCGCAGATGGCGTCACTATAATCAAACTTGCTGAGCTGCGCCATTTGGTTTCAGTATTTGTCATATTTTGAAATAATTCGTTAGTTCCGTTTTATTTTGTTTACATTTATTACAACAGCTGATGCCAAAGTGCAACAGTACAATGTTTCGATTTCGAAAGTCAGCTATAACCAAACCGATAACTTATCGATTACGCTTACGATTAAACCATTCACCGATGACAAAGTGATAACAAGCTCAGCTATCAGGAATGCGAGAATAGGTGGATTTTTGTTTTGTATTTAAATAGCGCATTATCATTATTGCTCAACAACAACATGCAATTGTTACGCGCCTAAACGAAATAGGTGTATACATACATACATACATAAATATATTTAATCAAAAAATAATTGTACCATAGAAATGTACGTGTAGATGTATATAAAGGTGCCACCTACAGTTTTGATTACTTTTCATTTTATACCATCAAGATATTTGGTTTCTTTAAAAACATACATATAAATCTTATTGTATAGATAGTTTGCAATTAAATGCTAATTGTTTTTAACGGGTGACACTGTATCTTTGTTTATAGTGCTAGTATGTGTATGTGTGTGTGTGTGTGTGTGGGTGAGAGGAATGTAAGTCGATTGATTACTATATCTTGCTCGATATTCCACATAAACGTCGATTTCATATTCTCGGTGTTTTTGTGCTAGTCATCGTTACAACAGACCTTTTAGAGTGTCATGTTTAATCGCTCTTTTTGTCACCGGCAACAGATTTTTCATCAGCCACTTTTTTGTCGCCTTCGTTATCATAGTTGGTTGGCTGCTCACCATTACGCAGCAGCTTGCCAACATATTCGTACTTCTCCTTGAATTGCATTTCCCAATCACGTATCGAGTCCATTTCCATGGCGCCAAGATCGCTCAGATCATCGAATTCCTCGCTATCGTTGGGCACAACGCTAAATGTGGCCAGATTGCGTGAAGCATCGCGTCCGGCGAATGCTGCATATGGTCCGCCTGGCCCATAGAAACGTTTGCCCTTGGTGACGTCATAGACACTTCCATTTACGCCAACCAATACGCGACCATCTGGCTGATTGCCATCGTAAGGACGCAGTTCCTTAATGGTGAAGTCACGACGCAACTTTGGCAACTCTGGTTCCGCCTGAGGTGCCCCCGTGTTTTGGGCTCCGTTGCCTTCGGTGCGATCACGTACAATTTTATATATCAAGAAACAAATAATGGACACCAGTGCCAAGTTCATGGGACTGTAGAATATTTCACGGAATGCCGAAGCCAGAAATGACGATTCAGTAGCGCCCTCTGCTTCAGCTGTGTTATGGTTATCCATATTTTAGGAATTACTTGACTTTTTCTCTGCAAAACAAAAAAAAAACCAAATTGTTTTCTTCTTCTTCACCGGAATATGATAATTGAACTGTGCAACACGTTTTTGTCGCTTTCCGCTCGCACACTGCGTATGTGATTTGCGTTGTAAATTGTTAAAGAGTAATGCAAAACACAAGCACACAATCTTATATTTATTTATGCACAATATGCTAGATGTACTTTCTAGAACAAATGATAATCCACCCTGTGTACCTGAGTGCTCAAAAACAGCTGAATGAGTTGATTGTTGGCAGCTGACGGCAGACAGCCGACAATCGGTTATCGTTACGCCAGTCAACATTGTTATCGCCACTTGTAGTTGTTGCTCCTAAGTCTGAACGGGGACAACAAATGTTTAATGTGAGTTTATCAACACTGTCGCTTCAAATTCGTGCACAACGGTTAAACGACAAAGCGAAAACTGCGAATGTGTTGATTGCATGGCAGAAACTTGAAAATGAACCAAAAAATAAACATTTGGCACAGAAAGCAACCAAAGTTGCTGGTAGATACGTTCAGATCGCCAGAACCACGTGCTTCAGCAGCAACCGGAATGGTTAACGTATTTAAGAGCAATGTCACGGAAACCAAAACGCACATCCACTTACAGCTTCCACAGCAACGCACTTGCTAGCAGTTACCTAAAGCGGAATAAACATGAAAATTACATTGACCATCATCTGGCTGGGCACCATCTTTGCCAGCATTGGGGCAGCCGAGTTCTCACGGATCGAGCAACTCTTGTCCGAGAATACCCAGGATTTAAGCGACACCAAAATGATTATGAGTCACATTGATGCCACCAACAATCAGATTAAGGAAGGACTCGATCAGCAGCGTGTCTGGCTTGTCGCTATTAAGAATATGGATGAACTGTTGGCGAAACTGAACAAGTTCCTTGATGAGCAATCCACAGCTTTGCTGGCGGCATTGAATAGCATAGGTCTTAAGTCCGGCATTTATTCCGAGAAATTGTCCAAGGATTTGGCAGGTCTGGTGCGATTGCAGCAGTCCACTAAGCAGCAGATTCTTCAGCTGGAGCAGAAGATGGATGCCTACCAGCAGCATGTGATCAAGAGTTCCCGCGCCATCGACAAAAGCATCTTGGACCTCACCAAGCTGATCACACGCGCAGTTCTCCCTCAGCTCAATGGCCTTCAATGCTCCTTTGACAGTTTGGAAACCTCTCAAATCAATGTGGAAGTAGAGCTCAAGAGCTTGGGTCGCATCAAGGAGTTGAGCGAGGATACCAATCGCAAGTTGAATATAGTTAGTGAGCAGATGTGCACCTTGAACCGCACCCAGGACGCCGGTCTCTCACTGCTCACCTCCGCCGTTAAGCAACTGAAGCCACTGAACGCCTGGCACATTGAGAGTGCTCTCCGCGAACTGATCATTTCCCAGAAACGCATCGAGCTCGATCTCGAGACATGTGAGAAACGCGCACGTCATCAGTACCAGGAAGGAGTCGGTGCCTATGCCCAAGCCTCCGAATCTGCTCATCAGTCTCAGCAGATTTGGACTCAAGCTAAGCCTTCCCAACAGCAAAGTATGTTCTGACCAATCCCAAAACCTCCATACCTGCTCTATAATTTCCTTCATTATTCACAGGTGCCAATTCAGGATTTTATGCGAGCGCCTATGCCAGTGCTCCCCAGCCAAAACCCAAACCTGGCGCACCCTCTAATCCCAGCTACAATGTTTACGATGCCCAACCTGCCAGGCAGCAACATGGCGGACATGCTGTCTCCTGGCAAGAACCCTTGCCCTGGGAATCTGCCAGTCACTACCAATCCGCACCATCTGCATCACCCAAGCCCAACCGTCAGCCAACTCGCAAGCGTCCCACTCCAAATCCAAAGCCCTGCACTCAGCCACAGAAGCCACAGCCCTACTCATCTAATGTGAATCAGTACTCCGCTCCCGCTACCTATAGTGCTCCCTCGCCAGCCCCACAGTCCTACTCGCAGTCCCATCAGTACCAACAGCAAGGCGCTAAGCCCGGACATGCCATATCCTGGTATAGCGTTAACTGAAAGCTAACAACAACTTTTAAACGAATTACAAGTTATCCAATGTTTTCTGTTTAGTCAAATTTAAACCCTATAACAATTATATTACACAAAAAATATACTAATTAATTGTGAAAACTAGTTTCTTATTATTTCAAATTTGTGATTCACTATTTTCCTTTTCAATTAATTTTTTATACAAATTACACAACACATAACTCTGAGCTTAATTTTAAAATTATAATCTGTTGAAATTGATTATTTTTAGAAATTGTGACTTAAACCCTGAAGCTAGAAAGAAGCTGAGAAAAACTCAATTTTCTGAATGTGGGCAGGTTTTAGTGTTTTATTTTCACATTTTTGGCCAAATCTCACATTGTTAAAAGATAGGAGAATATTAAATAGAAATATGGGAATTCTTTTGAGGTTTTAGACTTTTTGTGAAAGAGTCAGTGGAGAAACTTATGGTTCCCTAAAAACTTTAAAAAGCCATAACTTCCTCAAAAATCATTCGATTTTCAAAATTGACCCACCAAAATTTTTGTGTTGAAATTTCTGATCGCTTGGTACCAAAATCTCATATTCGAAAATTTAACCCCTCAGAAGTTCAATTTTCAGCCAGAAATTACAGCTTATGGAACCGTCTAAACTTCAAAATGCCATAACTTCCTCAAAAATCATTCGATTTTCAAAATTGACCCACCAAAATCATGGTATTGAGATTTCTTATCGATTGGTACCAAAACCTCATATTCAAAAATTTAACCCCTCAGAAGTTCGATTTTCAGCCAGGAATTACAGCTTGTCGGACCTTCTAAACTTCAAAATGCCATAACTTTGTTAAAAATCATTCGATTTTCAAAATTGAGCCACCAAAATCATGGTTTTGAAATTTCTTATCGATTGGTACCAAAACCTCATATTCAAAAATTTAACCCCTCAGAAGTTCGATTTTCAGCCAGGAATTACAGCTTGTCGGACCTTCTAAACTTCAAAATGCCATAACTTTGTTAAAAATCATTCGATTTTCAAAATTGAGCCACCAAAATCATGGTTTTGAAATTTCTGATCGCTTGGTACCAAAATCTCATATTCGAAAATTTAACCCCTCAGAAGTTCAATTTTCAGCCAGAAATTACAGCTTATGGAACCGTCTAAACTTCAAAATGCCATAACTTCCTCAAAAATCATTCGATTTTCAAAATTGACCCACCAAAATCATGGTATTGAGATTTCTTATCGATTGGTACCAAAACCTCATATTCAAAAATTTAACCCCTCAGAAGTTCGATTTTCAGCCAGGAATTACAGCTTGTCGGACCTTCTAAACTTCAAAATGCCATAACTTTGTTAAAAATCATTCGATTTTCAAAATTGAGCCACCAAAATCATGGTTTTGAAATTTCTTATCGATTGGTACCAAAACCTCATATTCAAAAATTTAACCCCTCAGAAGTTCGATTTTCAGCCAGGAATTACAGCTTGTCGGACCTTCTAAACTTCAAAATGCCATAACTTTGTTAAAAATCATTCGATTTTCAAAATTGAGCCACCAAAATCATGGTTTTGAAATTTCTTATCGATTGGTACCAAAACCTCATATTCAAAAATTTAACACCTCAGAAGTTCGATTTTCAGCCAGGAATTACAGCTTGTCGGACCTTCTAAACTTCAAAATGCCATAACTTTGTTAAAAATCATTCGATTTTCAAAATTGAGCCACCAAAATCATGGTTTTGAAATTTCTGATCGATTGGTACCAAAACCTCATATTCAAAAATTTTACCCCACAGAAGTTGAATTTCAGCCAGGAATTACTGCTTGTCGGACCTTCTAAACTTCAAAATGTCATAACTTTGTCAAAAATCATTCGATTTTCAAAATTGAGCCACCAAAATCATGGTTTTGAAATTTCTGATCGATTGGTACCAAAACATTATATTCGAAAATTTTACCCCACAGAAGTTGAATTTTCAGCCAGGAATTACAGCTTATCGGACCTTCTAACCTTCAAAATGCCATAACTTTGTTAAAAATCATTCGATTTTCAAAATTGAGCCACCAAAATCATGGTTTTGAAATTTCTGATCGATTGGTACCAAAACCTCATATTCAAAAATTTAACCCCTCAGAAGTTGAATTTTCAGCCAGGAATTACAGCTTATCGGACCTTCTTAACTTCAAAATGCTATAACTTTGTCAAAAATCATTCGATTTTCAAAATTGACCCACCCAAATCATGGTTTTGAAATTTCTGATCGATTGGTACCAAAACCTCATATTCAAAAATTTAACCCCTCAGAAGTTCAATTTTCAGTCAGAAATTCCAGCTTGTCGGACCTTCTAAACTTCAAAATGCCATAACTTTGTCAAAAATCATTCGATTTTCAAAATTGACCCACCAAAATCATGGTATTGAGATTTCTGATCGATTGCTATCAAAATCTCAGATTCGAAAAATTTACCCCACATAAGTTGAATTTTCAGTCAGAAATTACAGCTTGTAGGCCCTTCCAAACTTTTAAATGCTATAACTTCCTTTAAAAATCATCCGAAATTTTTTATGAACATCAACCAATGCCAATGTCAATATTTTTGAAATTAAGATAATACACAATGCAGGTGTTGCATTTTTCAACATTAGGTGAGTTTCCAAAATTATTACTCACTGTAAATGATAGATTAATGTTTTTTGTTACATGCACTTCCGAAATTTACAACATTTGTCACGTCGGTTTTGACCCAATGGGTCCAGTAACCTATTTATAGTTTATCATTGAAGAATGTAGAGACGTGACTCAATAAATATAATACAGTTTTTGTTTCACTTTTTTAGATCGCGCTCCAAATGTCGTTGAACCAAATTCGCGCCCGATATGACATGGCGTCGACTAGAGATTCTCTGTCCACGTTGAAGATATGACCTCAAAAGATCGGTACTCGGTACTTCGAATTGGTGGCCCCTGGTGTTGCACATGTGATAATGTGGATATAAAAGTGGCTTAATTGGGCTTCTAATTATCATCAAATGGTTATATTTAGTACATGTTTGCTTGGGAATTGGGTGCTCGGTGACTGATTAACCTAACTGAAGACCTGTCACGTGCCATTTAGCAGAGGTTGCGAGTACTTAAGGTGTGACCCGAGCCAACGGAAGTCAGTTGTAGGTCAACATTCAAACAATGAGAAGTCAATTATTCATCGTATTCATTTGCCTTGGAGCTGTGATCGCCGCAGCCCAGGAGCAAGCCGAACAGGTGCGTCCTTTTCCGATTGAATAACATTTTTATATAGTGCTATGAGACCTTTTCAGAAGCAAGTGGCGTCAGCGAATAACAAGGGACTAAACGATGCTCAAATCCGCCGTATATTGGAGGACAACACCAAGACCCTGGATAGTTTGGACAAAAAGGCGCATAGCATCAGTAACTCCCAGAAGGGTATTGAAGGTAAACTCAAGAAAATTGGTCAGGAACTCGAGGGTATCAATAATGTGGAGAAGGAACTCAAAAAACTGGATAAAACCGCCAAGGATAATTTCAAATCCACCGAAAAAGGCATCAAGGATCTGACGAACATTATCAAGGCCGCCGAGAACAAGACAGATCGTGCTGTGCTTGGACTGAGCAAGACCCAGCAGGAGATCAAGCAGGTCCTCATCCAGGTGGATGCCAATCAAAACAAATACGAACGCAATCTTGATGAAGTGGCCAAGAGCGTTGTCACCAATATTGCTGGTCTGGATACACTGATCAAACAGGGTGTGCTTAAGGAGTTGGTCTCATTAGGTCAGTCGGCCAAGAAGTTGGAATACTCACAGAAGAATATTGAGGGTAAAATTGCTTACTTGGATGAGCTGGCCGCCTTAAGTACCATCACAGCCAGTAAAGTGAACCTACTGGAGCAGGGAATACGCTCACTGAACTCCTCCCAGCAATTGCAATTGGCTGGCATCAGCCAGACCATTCATCAGGTGGGCACCACTAGCTGGCAGATTGATAACAAGCTGGGCGTGCTCCTCAGCACACAGAAGAACATTGAGCGTGCCATGGAGGACTGCAAGAAGTGCCAACATCATGCACCCAAGCCACATCACTATAATGCACCAGCAGCAGAGCCCCATGTTCATTACGATTCACCCAAGCAGCCACAGCGTCACTATGGCTCAGCCAAGCAACCTCAGAGCCACTATGGCTCAGCCAAGCAGCCCGAGGAGATCTATGCTGAAGAGGGTTACATGACAGATTATGGGTAAGATTTTTGTTTTTAATTATGGATATACTTTAACTGATTCTTTAGTTCCAGTCACAAGGATACGCCCAAGTCTTCGTCCAACTCGCACTACGCCAGCGGATATACCAATGCCGAGGATACCTCCTACCTGTATCAGCAGTGGTACGGCAAGGATCAGAAGTAATCGATATTTTCAGGACACTTTTCACTTTGATTCAACACTTTTTTGATTGTAACTAATAAATGCATCTTTGCTATGAGCCTCAACAATAAATGAAAGTTATCTAATAAAAAACTATGGTCATATTTACAATTTAAAGGTTCGGGCATCTAGGGGATTCACTTGGCCATCGGCCGGATCAAAGTTAATGAGCAGCTGCGACTGATGCTGATTTTTGTGTTCGGAACGATGCAGCTTTGTCTTGGCAAGAGCACGAAAAGCCTCAGTGGACATGCCAGTTTCAATTTTATCGCTGGTGGCGTCCGGATTCTCTGGATACATGTCATCACCGGGTAACAGATGCACCAGTCCATCGGTGCATTTGTACATAACGGGATGGATGAGCACAGAACTCTTGCTACCACGCAGATGTGCAAATTGACGTAGTTGCTCCAAGGACTTAAAGTTTAAGAAACGTGACAACTCATAGTATTGTGGAGGAGGCAGCCAGATCTCCTTGTTCACAGCGCGTTGCAGGTACTCCAAAGGATTGCGCCACTAAAAAAAAACGCATATTAAGGACACTTCCCAAATATACAGTTCTCCATCACTTCACATACCGCACTGTTCTTAACCTCATTGGATTCGGCCAGCACCTCAGGATGTTCCTCCAGAGCCGCCAGAAAGAAGGCAGTCTGAAAGCGCGCTTTAAATGTGGAGGGTGTGCGCCATGCACTCCATTCATGCAGAGACCATACATCTGGCAGCACATCCAACTCCTCACATAGTGCCATAAACTTGGTAGCATCGTTGTGAACTAAATGCTGCCAGTGCTTGCGGTCAAACTGTTGATTGAACTGAGCATAACCTTTAGTGTTGGTCAACGTCTTGCGATCCCTGCATAGCAATATACCCATTTCCTCGAATGTTTCACGTAGCGCTATGATACGTAACGATAAAGCCCTGCAAGTTAACATAAGATTACGAACTAATTAAAGTTAATTAAGAGTTCGAAAATTACTCATTAAGTTCATCTTTGCTGTCCAATGGCGTAATTTGTTTCACCTGACACAACTCATGTAACTTGGCACTGCTAATATCGTAGCGTTGGAAATGCTTCAGCCAAGCTGGCGAACTGTCCGTCTTCTCACAAACTCCTCCTGGAAACACAGATGAGTCCGGCATGAAACTGGACTTCGATGGTCGTGTAAAGAGCAGCGCCTTTAATAAATAAAATAATTAAATAATTTCGCAATTCACTAATCAAAGAATATAATTTATACATTGTAATCGAAAGCTCTTGACGCTGCTTGTTTATCCTTGGCAAGCAGTATTAAACTGGCCGATTGGCGTAACTTCGTTGTAACCTGGTTTGCCATGTTTCAGAGCCTCAAACAATTCTATCATTTATCGAACCCGATCGGTCGGTCGCAGTCGGTGCTACTATCTATCGATATCTTTATCAACTTGCGATCTTTCCGATTTTTGCGACATCTTTTCGCTACTATCTTTTACCGATAGTCTTATCGAGCTCATGTTGTTCTCATTTAGTTTCAGATAACACAATAACTATGTGGGAGTGTTACGTTTAGTTATCGATACTGCATATCATGTTATCAGTACATTTTGTTAGCTACCGAACTCACGACTAATGTGCAAAGGTGACAACTGAAAGTTACTGCTAATAGAATATTTTGTGGTGTAAAAATAATTTATTTTAAGTTGTAAATAATATTACGATATTTTAAGAAAGCTTTATTTAACATGACAACTCGTAAACGGTACACGGGATACAGGCCTTCAGCCAGTTTGATTTTGGCGGGCAAGGACACTGCCTCTTCCTCTTCCCGAGCAAAATACGATTACAATGTAAGTCGAATACTAGGGTATAAAAATAACTTATTTAGTTGTTTATTATTCCTTACAGCTTCTGCTAATCAAAAGGACTGAGAACACTGCATATGCACTTAATCACTGTGTTTTCCCCGGCGGAGTCTTTGATCTAGAGGCAGATGAATCTGACGATTGGTTAACTTATTTCCAAAGTCACGGCATCACAGATCAGCAACTGGAGTTACTGAAATGTCGAGAGACTAAGGAGAGAAATTCGATACTGTGTACTACTTTGCTGCCCTGGAGTCAAGCAATGTGTCTCTGCTGCTGGAGCCTAGCGAGGTGGCAGCAGCATACTGGCTACATCCAGAGGATTGTTGGCTTCAGTCGCAAGAGGCCATCATCTGGCTGCCTTTCATGCTGCTCTATGAGATTGCACGTCTGATGAACGTACGCCATTGGGAACATCTTCTGCAGTTTGCACGACACCGCAGTCGGCGAGGCTCCACCATGTTCCAACCAATCTACTATCGCTGTGATGGTAGCCTCTGTGGTGTCTTGCCCGGCGATGAGCTCTACTTGGATGAGCCGGAGAAATACACGGACTCCATCATATTGCCGGACAGCATTGAGGATGTCAACAAGCGAGCGACTCGATATCATAGGTACATCATCTACGACTTTCACAGAGTGGACTTGGCAAGCAATGTGCCTCCACTAGACGGGCATTTGCCCCTCCAAACACAGGTCAATAAAAGGTTTTCTAAGCTGTAATAGATAGTCATATATTTCTAAGATTTGGGCAACATTAGACATCCACTTATCAACTCGGCTTGGATGTTTCGGCAGGCATGACAAAGATCGTCTGTGGCCGCCAAACGCCTCTTGGCGCACTGCTCCAACTCCTCGACATTATCCTTGCTGTGCAACGACTTGCCCATCTCAGAGACAGCGCGGGAATATTCGATGGCAAGTAAAGTGTCTGAGAGTCCTTCGTCCAGCAGGGATTTGCAGAGTCTGCAACAGGTTGCACTTCCATCGTTCGTCTGCTGCTGGCTGGCAATCTTATCACCTGTGCGAAATACCGTTGAAACGGTGGCAGCATAATTCAACTGGAGATTGGCCACAAAGGACTTCGTCAAGTTCTGAAGACTAGCATCGGAGGACACCTCGTCTTTTAGTTCATGGAAGGGTTTCAGCTGCTGGGCATGAATGTAAAATTGCACTTCTTGGTCGTTGAGATCCTTCAGGGGTCGCAGCAGTTTAATGCCATCCGGTAGACGATCATCAAGCAGCGCCACATCCTGAGCCACACTTCCGCCACGTCCCAACGCTATGGATGTAAGTAGCTGTGTGGCCAGATTTGTGCTGATGCTGGACTCAAATACATGTGAACATTGTAGCTGAGCGGCAACAGCTCCAATTAGACTTTTGCGCTCTTGCTGCACATAATCCTGTCGAGCCGTCAGGCTACGTAGTTTCTTCACATCAGCAGCAGTTGAGCCATGCTCTTTGTAATCCTCAAGCAGACGCAAGCTGGTTGATCCCTTGGCCAGATTTACGACATACAACTGAAATGGCTCGTAGCGCTTGTGTAGTTCTTGGAGAGCTGCCAGCGGATCACAGGTATCTTCATCAATGTAGAGCACACGTGCATTGCAGTGCAATCTCTTAAATGTATTTTGGGTTTGGGCAAAGTGAAGCATGTCCAGCAGCACGAGAGACTCTGCACTGCCATTGATAAGCAGCAGTACTTCCGCATGGCGTGGCAACGCCTTCGCTGCACCCAAAGCAGCACGGAATTTGTGACGGGCGTAGTTCAAAAAACAATCATGGCACTCGGCGGCACGAAAGTTTAGTTTATAGAGCTCATTTGTCATCACATTGCACTTATTGCAGCTACCCGAGCTGAAGCCAATGGCCGTTGTTGCTGAGGGGTCGGGCACCATTGCGTGTGTGGCACCATCGTCACCGAAATCATCTTCGCCAATGCTGCACATTATTAAATCGATTTCAGAATATAATGAAATATAATCAACACAAACATCAAACAATACACTGGGCGCGTGTTCGTAATAGGGATGGGCAAGAGGTTATAGTAAAAGTTGTAAGCAGGGTTGATGTGTATATCGATAATGGTGTGTTATCGGTTCAGTTTGCGATATGCAGCCAACTCGTCTAGCAAGCAACCTTGCGCCTAGTAATAAAGTGCAGTGAAAAATATAAAAATAACTATTTAAAACTGTAATTTCTTGTATAAAACTATTGCATAAGTTAAATATAGTGCATAAGGTATGTGTGGGAGTTAATGAAATTCAGAAACTAAGTAGATAAGTGATCGAAATTTAAGCGCAAAAGTTTATATGGTTGTTTTGTATGTGTGCGTGTACTATCAAGGTGTGAGCGTACGTGTATATATTGTCGCTGTACGTGTGTGTGTGTGCGTGCGTACGTTCGTTTTGCCCACACTCGTACGCAAGCAAAAGTATCGGGTAGCAAAATCGAGAAACTTTCTTATTGGAATATGTACTAACGAGTGCATGCAAAGCAAGCATCGATGTCTGCATATGTGTGTACTTGTGTGCGCGCTTGAGTGTATATGTTTGTCGATAGTCAACCGTCTGTCAAACAATTTATGACAATATTTGAATTAGACAATTGGATGAATAACACTTCTTTAATATATACTAAGTACAATTTCTTGTGCGCAGTTTGCTGCGAAAACTACTATTAGCTCTGGGTATTATAGCGTAATGGACGTGTGTGTGTATTTTGGTGATAAGCGTATTTAAACGAAAAAGCATCAGCACGTTTCTTGACTTTTTTCCATTATTATTTCATGTGTTTTTTTTTTGTTGGTTTTGTGTGTCTTTTGCAGCATTCTAGCTAATATTGTAAATATAGTATAATTTGCTAAACTCGAAAACAATCAGAGGCACTCGCACACCCCCCCGTGGTGGGCACACACAACAGAACGAAAGAAAGAAAGAGAAGAATATATCAAGCGGCAGAGGTCGTATTAAAAATAAGTATTTTTTGGCCCCCCTCAAAAACACAGCAGCAACAGCAACATCACCAAATTCGAAAAGGCATCAGCAGCAGTAGCACTATAGTTGGAGGACCAACGCAACCATAAGCAAGACAATATTTGGTTGGGATCATTCGACAAAATGATTTTGGAGAATTGGGAAAAACTGAAGGATTGGCTGAGCGTAGTGCTCGAGCCACTGTAAGTAAACGAAAGCATAGTTTTTATTAAAAATACTAATTGTAATCCTTTTAAATTGTATTTTAGGTGTGATGCGGACTCCTCGGCCTTGGCGCGTTATGTGATTGCGCTGCTGAAGAAAGACAAATCGGATAAGGATCTCAAGCGCATCATGATTGACCAACTGGATGTGTTCCTGTCGGAGGAGACGACACGCTTTGTTGATCGACTGTTTGATGCCATTGCCAGCGAAGAATATCTAACGATGCCTGCCCCCATGCCAGTGTCGGCGTCTTCTGTGCCCGAGCTGGAACTGGAGCATGATCTGGATGGTGTTGCCGATATTGAGGCTGTATTGGCTGCAGCTTCGTCGCCGCCGCCTCCACCCCCGCCAAAAGATACTGTGATAAGGCCCGAAGGCAATCAACAGCAGCAGCAGCATCATCATCACCACCAGCAGCAGCAGCAGCAAATCAACAACGATAGGAGTAGGGATCTCACATCCGATGCGCCAGCACAATCCTTGTTTCAATCTAATGCCGGCGTTAGCAGTGCCTCAATAACCACAGATGCCAACCAAACCATAGGGACACACAGCACCAAGCCAGCCTTAGACGTAAGTAGTCTCTATGGGATTAATACTTTCCACACTAAACATATTAACTGGATTCCCTCGATTGTCTTTGCAGAACAAAACCAAAGACTCTCACAGTGGCAGCGGCAGTTTTCACCAGCAGCAGCAGCTTTCGCATCACCATCATCACAGTAGTACCAGCGGTGGAGGAGGAGGAGGTGGTGGTGGCGTGCGTAGTGCCAGCCCGCCGTTGCGTAGCTCTGGCAGCGGTGTGGGAGCGGCTGGAGGTGCATATGCGGCCGATAAAGAGAATCAGCCCAGGGATAGTCGCCGGAGACGCGCTTCTCTGCGTTCTCGTTCCCGTTCCCGCTCTCGTTCCAATGAGCGTTCGTTTAGGCGGTCGCGTTCGCGTGATCGTCGCATCAATGAGCGCGAGAAGAGCCAGCGACAGTTTCGCAATAAGTCGCCGCCAGGTGGCGCCAGTGAGCAGCGACACAGACGCAACAATAACAATAACAACAACTTCGATAGACGTCGAATTGGAAATAACAGCAACACCAACAACAACATGGAACGCTTTAGTGGCAACAAGGCACGCCATTCACCCAGGAGTCGCTCCGTCTCACCCGAGAACCGGAGTTCGCGACGTAGCAACAACACTGATCCATCTGCCAGCTCCTCATCCGTTGTAGCTGTGGCGGCACCAGTACCCCCGCCGCCTATGCATCCCGTGGCAGCGATGGGTCGCCAGCGTTGCCGTGACTTTGATGAGAAGGGCTACTGTGTTCGGGGCGAGACATGTCCCTGGGATCATGGCATCAATCCGGTTGTTTTTGAGGGCATCAACAATTCAGCGCTGATGATGTCAATGCGCGAGTACAATCCAGATGCGCCAGAGATTTGGGCACGTGGTGGACCACCTGGGGTGCCCGGCACTGGGGGGCAGCAGGCATTGCCCGTGCCACCACAGCCAGGTCAGACCAGCATAAATCCGTTCAGTGGTAATGTGCGTGCCTGCGCACCTTTGGGAGTGCCCAATCCGGCGGACTATGCCCGAAATCCCGGACAGGGTGGGCCACCAGGACCAGTACCACCAAACCCAATGATGCCATTCCCCTTCAATCCCACAGCTGTGACAACGCCCTTGCAACGTCAACTGATACCCATTCCCGTGATGGACGGCGGTGCTGGTGCAGGGGGCGGCGTAATTGGCGGCGGTGGCATGGCTCCGGATATGGGAAAACGCCGCTTTGAATTGGAGGATAGTGTTGCCATAGCTGATGTGCCAAGCAAGATGCGGAAGGGGCCCATCAACAGCCGGCTGGGTCCGCGCGTCAATCCCAACATGCAACAGCACAACAGCTCCCTGGAGCTACGCAAAGTTCCTCGAGGTCTTAACACCATTGCCCATCTGAACAATCATTTCGCCAAGTTTGGCAAAATCGTCAATATCCAAGTGTCATACGAGGGTGATCCGGAGGCGGCCATTGTCACCTTCTCCACGCACGCCGAGGCGAATGTTGCCTATCGCAGCACCGAGGCTGTGCTCAACAATCGCTTCATCAAAGTCTTCTGGCACAATGACAACAACAGTGTCGGCAATAGTGGCATCGCCCCCAATACCAATCCCAACAACAATAACATGAGCAACGAGGCGGGCGGCAATCTCAACATTAATCGCAAGAGTCAATATCATTTGCATAATGTGCCGGCAGTGCCCACACCCAATGCGGACAGCGCCAAGATTAGCAATAATAATAACGCTGCTGCTGCCACACCCCTAGCAGAGGCTGGCACCGGTAACAACGTGCCTACATCCGATCAAGCGTTGGCCAACACAGCGTCGCCAGCATCGATGCGATTGAAACTAAATACGAATGCGGCGGCGGCAAATGCGACTGCTAATGGAACTGCACGAGGTTTGACGCCCGCTGCGAATGCGGCCAGTATACGAAAGAAGCAGGAGGAGCAGCAGAAGGCAATGCATCAGTTGGCCAATGGACTGCGCAAACGGAAGCAGGAGTTGCTCCAAAGCTATGTGAAACAAATGAAAACGGCGCTGGAGTTGGTAGAGCGCATGGATCAGCAGGATGCACAGCGTGCACCCACACTGGAAACGATCAAAGTACTGCAAGCAACCATCGATAAGCTGCGCAAGGATGTACATGCCGATCAGGATCAGCTGCAGGCCCAAATCCAACAACAGCAGCAACAACAACAACCCATGCCAGTCAAGAAAACCAAAGAGCAACAGAAAAAGGAGCTGCTCGATATGGAACTGGAGTTGATTGCCCAGCAGCAGGAGGGTAATGATACGTCTGCCCTGCAGAAACGACTTGAGGAGCTTCAGCGCACACTTTCCGGCTCTGGCGGTGTCGGTGGTGGCGGTATAATGCCTGGTCCCAAGGCAGCGGGCGGTGGCGCTGCACGTAAGCGTGCCACATTTCCCGAAGGACCCACCCGTGTCGACCGCAGACCAAAGGCCATTGTAGTGACAGGATTTGCTGCTGAGGAAGCCGACTTCGTGCTGGGCCACTTTAAGGTAAGCTTAGAATACACATCTCATTTTAATATTCTGCTTCTTAGGAAGTTTAAAGACTTAGCAACGAATTAACTTAACTGATAAAACCAGTTGAGAATTATAAGTGCCGTGTCTCTTTTGAAAATGTAGCAGCCTTTTCGGGGAAATATGTAGTGATCACCATTTTTTTTTCATTAGATTTTGCTTGGTAATATAAAATTTTAATATTTTTTAGCATTTCGGGGAGATATCGAAGCATGATATGGATCGCGAGATTCCACAATTGATACTCTCGTATGCCACCCGCATCAATGCGGAACAAGCAGTGCTACGTGGCAAAATGTACAAAGACAAGCGCCTGCAGGTGAGTTTCTCTTGTAGAGTCCCTATAGCTTAGATGTGTAATGCTGTTTGGTTAGATATCCTGGGCACCTGTGGTGACAACTCCTACGCCAGTATCAGCAGCACTTCCAATGGGAGCACCCGCTGATAAATTGTCGTCTTTGGATGTGGCCGATAAGTTGGACAACCCCAAGCAATTGATGCAGTCGGTGAGCGAGAGCGAGTCATTGTTGGGGAGCGACACACTGCCAGAGCTGCGCCTGGAGGATGAGGAGGAAGATGAGGAGTCTGAGGATCGTTCCTGGCGTCGTTGATGCAACGCCCCGCGCTCCTCCTAGTGTGGGCATTACTCGTATTTCTATTTGTTGTTATATAATATATATAGATATATGTATATCTAAATCTAAATCGGCGCACTTACATTGATGTGTATGCATGCAAAGGGAAAGATCGTTAATTGTAAACAAAAACAAATGCTAATATGTACAATATTTTAAACAAAACACACACACACACATAAATAGAGAAGTACTCAAATGATCAGATTGATAAATTATACACACAGGACATTTGAAACTGTTGGTAGCTCTAATGCGAATCCTAGAGAAGATAATTCTATAAAAAGGTCTTAAATTAAACACTCTTAATATTACTAATACTTACCCAATATATAAGTTATATATGTATATGTACATCGATTCGATATGCGGATGGATATCTAGGCTAAGCTGCCACAATATTTAGAGTCCAATATTTAATAACAAGAACATCGTCTATGGAACAGAAACAAAAAACAAAAGCAACAACACAACTATGCGTTACAAATGCAAAAAAATAACATGCATTGATTAAGCATATATTAGACACATATTAAGAACTTTGTATTTACATATTTTCCCCTGCTATCCCAAATGTTCAGTTAACAAACAACAAACAAACAAAAAAAATTGAAAAAAAAAAAAACAAGCAAAAAATTACTAAACAAAAAAATGGTAAAAACAAAACATAGCAACGTGAATACAAGAGCAAGTTCTAGAAAGAGTATAATAAATAAAGTAAATAGTTTCGTATTTGCTATATTAATTTCACATAAAAATGATTGTTTTATTCTGCCACTACAGGGAAGTGAATTTAAAATAAAATTTCAAGGCTTCGCGCCTTAACATTGCCACGCAGTCGCTATTTATCGATGTATCGGAAGTATAACGATTATCGATAGCTGCATTTTATAGTGGAATCGAATGGAAGTTCACTAATAAAGTATGATTGTGGCGGGAATGCAATGTTTTCGTCGTAAATTCATTTAATGTTTGGAATTTTGAAATGTTTACGCTATGTGAAATGTGCAAAATATACTTATTGTACTAAGCCTGCTAACGGGATGAAATTTCTGAATGTCGCCGAAAAAAATGATGCGGCCAAAACGATTGCAGGCCTCCTATCAAATGGATCTGCGCACAGGGTAATCACCAAGTTTCTTTAAATAAATTGATTTGATTAGATTTATATCTTGTCATATTTTTAACAGCGTGAGGGATACTCGGTGTACAATAAAATATATGAGTTCGAGGCGCCAGTTCGTGGCCGCAATACTAAAATGGTTATGACCTCCGTGTCGGGCCACCTAATGCAGCTAGGGTTCCTCGTCTCCTATCGCAACTGGCTGAATGTGGATCCGCGATCGTTATTTGACGCTCCCTTGCGAAAGAGTGTGGTCAAAGACTTTGAGCCAATTAAGCGTACCCTGGAGCGGGAGATACGCGGCTGTCAGGGTCTGATTATCTGGACGGATTGCGATCGGGAGGGCGAGAACATTGGCTACGAGATAATTGATGTGTGTCGTGCCATAAAGCCCAATCTGACCGTGTATCGAGCTACCTTCTCGGAGATCACCACAACAGCCATACGTCGTGCCCTCCAGCAACTTGGGGAGCCGGACAAGAGGCAAAGCGATGCAGTGGATGTGCGCACCGAACTGGATTTACGGACTGGAGCCGCCATAACCAGGTTTCAGACACTGCGGCTGCAGCGAATGTTTCCCGAGAAGATTGCGGATAAACTCATCTCATATGGTAGTTGTCAGATACCCACGCTGGGATTTGTGGCCGAGAGATATAAGGAAATCGAAGCATTCGTCTCCGAGGCATTCTGGAAGATAAGAGGTAGCTAACCCCGTCCCACTGAGGATTAGATTTTAATAATGTTGCTATTGTAGTTATGCATACGATTGAGGATCTCACCGTGGAGTTCAACTGGGCGAGGAATCGTCTCTTTGACAAGGAGGCGTGTGAGAACTATTTGCTAATTTGTCTGGCTGAGCCTGAGCCAAGGGCCACTGTGGAGAGTGTCACGGTCAAGCCGAAGCACAAGTGGCGACCCACGCCCATGGATACGGTGGAGATGGAGAAGCTGGGATCACGAAAACTGAAGCTATCTGCCAAGGAGACCATGACCATAGCTGAGAAGCTCTACACAAAGGGTCTGATAAGCTATCCACGTACTGAGACCAATCAATTTTCCAAGGAGTTCGCATTGGCGCCACTCGTGGAGCAGCACACGGGTCACGAGGCGTGGGGAGAGTTTGCTCGTCGTGTGTTGGAGTGGGGACCTAATCCGAGAAATGGCAATAAATCCGATCAGGCGCATCCTCCCATACATCCCACAAAGATGGTCACAGGTTTGTGATGTCTTCTCCTGAAAAACCTTCTCTAATCCAGAATTCATTGTAGGTCTCCAGGGCAACGAGGCACGCGTATATGAGCTGGTGGTGCGACACTTTCTGGCCTGCGTTAGCAAGGATGCCGTGGGATCTGAGACTATAGTCAACATAGATATTGCTGGTGAGAAGTTTAGTGCCAATGGTCTGGTCATCCACGAGCGCAACTATCTGGATGTCTATGTGTATGACAAGTGGAGCGCCAAACAGATCCATGCCTATGAGCAGGGCCAGCGTTTCGAGCCTACCGAGATTATGCTGCATGAAGGAGCCACAACGGCGCCGCCACTACTTACCGAGGCGGATCTGATAGCGCTGATGGAGAAGCATGGTATTGGCACCGATGCCACTCATGCGGAGCATATCAACACCATCAAGGAGAGAGGTTATATTGGTGTCGTGGACAAGGGTGCGCTGATACCCGGCGTAATTGGCATGGGCCTCTATGAGGGCTACGATGCCATGGAGCTGGCTCTGGCCAAACCGCTGCTACGTGCCGAATTCGAGGCGGATCTGAAGCGCATCTGCCTGGGCGAGAAGGATCCCAAGCTGGTGCTTCGCGAACAGATCGAGAAGTATAAACAAGCCTATCAGCAGATCGTGGATAAGATTACCGCTATGGATGCCAAGATATCCCAGCGACTCAATGAGACACCAATTGCTGCCGCCTCCACCAACGACCACTCCTCCAATAGTCTGATCAAGGAAATCTCCCCCTGTCCCAAATGTGGGATAGCTTCGCTGGCGTTAAAGCCTCGCAAGAATGGAGGAGGCTTCTTTATTAATTGCCTCAATTTCCCGGACTGCAAGAATGTCGTGTGGCTGCCGGAGGAGTGCAAAGAGATTAGTGTGCTGCCCGACTGTTGTCCCACTTGCGGCGAAGGACACCACATGCTCAAGTTCCGTCTGAGCACTCCGTATTATCGTGGCTTATTTAATACGCCCAGTGGGTGGTATAAGAACTGTCTGCGCTGTGATGAGCTGTTCCGGAGCACTTTCAACATCAATCTGGATCAGGTAAAGCGTGTGGGCGGCATTGTGGGGCAGGGCACGGGTTCGGGTAGTGGGCCAGGACCAGGTCCTGGAGGAGGAGGAGGAGGTGGCAATGGTGGAAGTGGTTCTGGCGGTGGCGGAGGACCACCAAGAGGTGGCGGACCAGGGGGCGGTGGAGGTGCTCGAGGTGGTGCAACGGCGGACAACTCTACTTGGGGCACTCAAAAGGTACCCAAACCAAAGGCAACCAAAGCCAAGACCACCAAGACCAATGGAGATGCTGCTGGCGCACAAAAAGCCACCAAAACGAAGCGCAATACTATGACCCAAAAGGCAGACACAGTGGGCACCGTGAGAAGCTACTTCACATCCACCAGCCAAGTTGAGGAAAATCTCGATAGCTTCTTCGACAGCAACGATGGCTTCGAGGAGCAGATGCTGGCAGCCGCAGCCATGGCAGAGACGAGAACACCAACTGATCCATCAGCTGAACTGGATGCGGACATTGCGGCTGCGTTTGAGGCCGACGATGATGCCGACTTTGAGGCCCTGGTGAGTGGAAGTGGTGCAGCGCCTCCTCCACCATCCCCGCCGGCTGACAAACTGGACAACAGTATGATGCAATGGATGCGAGAGGCCTACGAGGCTGAAGAGACGCCCATGTTGTGGGGCAGAGAAGCGCGTGCTGCCGCTGATGCACAGCCATCATCCAAGAGGATACGCCTCAGCGATGCAACTGCACCTTCAACACCAACTCGAGTGCTTTGCACGGGCTGTCATCAGCCAGCAGCTCAGCTCATAGCACGTGGTAATGGTCCCAATCAGGGCAGAGCCTACTACAGGTGTCCCAAGCCCAATCAGTGCAAGTTCTTTCAATGGGCGGAGGATGTGCCGCCAGCAGGAGCAGCTTCTTCAGCTAAGAGCGGGGAGGGCGAGGATTCTTGGGGCACAGCGGCAGTAGTGAGTAGGCAAAACTCCAAAGAAAATAATTCCTGGGGCAGTAGCAACAACAGGGGTACAGCTAGAGCAACTGCATCACAAGGACAAGGAAATGGATCGCAAGATAGGTCAGGAGGCACCTCCTCTTGGGGCACAGGTGGAGCCGCAAGTTGGGGCAGCGACGACAATAATTTCACTTGGGGCTCTCAAGGAGTGGCCAAGAAAAAGCCTAGCGAAACTCGGGATGCCGGTGCCTGGGGAAGTGGCAAAAACTCTTCCAGCTGGAGCAGGCAAAATACAATACGAACTGCGGATAATTCCTGGGGATCCTCCAGCGAGAAACCTTCCACTTCTAGTGGAACTTCCTGGGGCAGTAGCAGTAGCAACTCCTTGAAATCAACCACTTGGGGAAAGAGTACGACCAGCAACTCTGGACGCACTGCATCAGGGAGTGCGGGCACCTCTATGCGCTCCAATTCGAGTAGCACCGTGACCATAACCCAAAAGCCAAAACCTCAGAAGGGAAACGATGTCAAGTGCAACTGCGGAGAACCTGCGATAAGTCTGACTGTGCGCAACAATGGACCCAATCACGGAAGACCCTTCTTCAAGTGTGCGAACCGTGAAAAGGACTGCAAGTTCTTTCAGTGGGACGACACAGATGAGCATCAAGCAGGTAACTCAAGAGGGGGAAGTGGAGGAAATGGAGGTGGACAGCCACAGGGAGGAAGCACAACCGCAGCAGGCAGCCGGACGCGACGTTGTGGACTGTGCCGCGGGGAAGGACATACGCGCAACAAGTGTCCCAAAAAAGCAGATTTCGATTACTGAATAAAAATGCCAGATATGATTTCCATATAATTCAAATATATATATTTCTATATATACTGAAACATTTATTTGGATCGAGAGAGCAACAGACATCAATATATACATATATATATATATATATATATATATATATATAATACTCCAATCTGTAGACAGATTATTCTTATTAATTTTAGAATACCTGCGGGATAAGTAGGTGCAAATCTATATATATATATATATATTGTAAAAATCGGAATCAAATAATAAGAATACAAGCTCGATTCGGCAGATAATAGATATATCTATAAGGGATACATGTCTCTTGAACACAATGCAAAGAACTCGCAAAATAATAATTTTGTATAAAATTTGAAAAGATATACATTTATCTATAAGCCGCGCTTGACATATTCATGAAACTACCATATATGTATATACTTGCTTAACTATACATATATTTAATTGAGTTATTGTATATATTTTTGTTAGTATATATATATATATATATATATATTCCTATACCGAAGAATTCATCTCTTTCTTTATACATATACGTTTAGAATTTCTTGAATTTCTGCTAACATCTAGAGCTCTATTTTTAATCAGTTATATTTTTTTATTGAAGTATCATTTTTGTTAAAAAAATATGTCATGAAATTGGAATACAATAATTAAATAAATAGTTTAAGTATTATATTAAGCTTAAGCCTAGACTCGTACAATTCGTTAAATATGCGTATAAAATAAGCGAGCGAAAAAAATGCATTTTTCTGACAGTTTGGAAAATCATTTCGGAACACATTTGAAAAAGTTATTGTAATATGAGGAAAGTAAAGTCTTGTTAAGGAATGAAACTACACACTTACTGAATCTTTGAGATACTTTCGTTATAAATTACGATACATTGATTAAACACAGACTTGATATTACTTAAGATTACTGGACGAGCACTCAAAAAGGAGGACTACGCACATTTTTGAGATGCCTTTGGAGGAAAGCGGGAATGGGAATCAAATTTTGCAGTATCATTTGCCCAGCTTCAATCTAATCCTGACGCTTTTTAGTAAGAAATACCTTGGGGTTACGTTTAGTCTTTGATAGTTTTTTTTTTTTTTGAATTATAAAATAATAAATAAATACCCTTCCTTATGTGGTATATTAAATAGTTGATAAACTTAAAGCTATTATTAGTGTTTAAAGCTATGATTTTTAAACTTTGTCTTTGTCTTTCGATATGAGTCAGTGGGGAGAAATATAGTAGTATGTAGTAAATTAGTAATTACTTGAAGTTAATAATCAGAAGTAGCAAAGTTGCTTAAGTGTATAACACTTTCGTGATAAATGACAGTATAACAGTTTCGTATAACAGTTTCAACTCAGTTCTAGAAGTTGCTACGATGTTACTATCAATTTATCAAACGTAGCACACTTTTCGACATGTATAAAAGTGGATGACTTGTATAACAGTTAAGCTACGACTCTAGGCAAATGATACTGCACTATTGAGCTGCATTTGGAATGGTTTAGTATTAGATTTCGACTTCTGGCGTGAATTTGCGTCAGAAGTAAATCTCTTCCTCTTCGGGTTTGGCACGTGGCGCCTGTCCAGCATTTGGAGTTGTGGCGGCAGCAGAGGATGCGCTACGCATGGTCGGAGCTACACTCGACTGCAGCCGGGTGCTGGTTGGCGTCTGGTTAAGTCGCTGCTGCTGCTGCTGCTGTTGCGTCGTTGCATAATGTGATGTGTTGTAATCCGCACGAGAAACATTGGAACTACTAGTTGCAGTGGTTGCCTGTTGGATGATGGCGGGTGAGCTGCCGGTGCGCGAATGCTGTGGCGTTGGGGTAACCGTTTGACGTTGCTTGTCGGCCAGCTTGAGCGGGAAGAGCTGCTGGAGGCCACCACCACTGCCGGCTGTGGCCGGTGACGAGACATTGTTAGAGCTGTTGTTGAAGCTGGCGGACTTATCGACACGTGCCCCAGACGAGGACAAGGAGGAGAGTTTCATGGGCAGCTTCTGTTTCACCAGCGTGGCATTGGCCTTGGGCGCATTGTTGGCGCTCATCAGATGTACGGGAGGAGTCTTGCTGCTGGAGCTGCCACTAAGCCACTTCTCCTTGCGCCGATCAATGGTGGAGCTCGTGGAGTTGGTAGCTGTTATAGTGGAGATTATGCCGCTGCTGCCGTTCGGTGTGTCCAGCTCGTGTGCATCCTCGGGTACTGCGACAGGCGCCACAGCGGGCGAGAGCGTGGGAAGCGGAGTGCTCGGAGAAAGCAGCAACCCCTGACTGGAGAGCAGCTCCATCTTGCGATAGAGTTGCTCTCGCTGCTGGCGAACATCCTCCTGCTCGGCCTTGATCTGTTGCTGCAGCTGCAACTGTTGTGCCTTCATCTCGGCAAGCTCGTCCAGCTGCTGCTGCTTCTGTCGCAACCAGGCCGTCTTCTCCTCCTGCAACTTGTCCTGCAGATTACGCAACTCCTCCAGCTGATCCTTGTGCGTATAACCTGAGGCACCGCCACAGCCACCACTACCACTATTTCTGGGACTCTCCCGATACAGCGCCAACTGCAGCTGAAGACTCTGGATGCACGTCATCTGCTGGGATATGATGCACAGCAGAGTGTGCAGATGATGGGACACTTGGAGCACCGCATAGTTGTGCTCCTTGCTGCTGTTCGCCGGCAGTGTGCTAGCATGGAGTTGTGGCTGACTTGGAGCAGGTGCCTCCGCTGGCTGTGTTTTCAGTTCTCGCTTCTCCTCTAGCTCCTGCAAGCGTGGTGTAAGCACCTGCAGCGTATTCAACTTGGAGCAGGTAGCATCCCGGCCCAGCTTGCCGCGTTTCTCGTCGAATCCAGCAAAGGTCTCCGCTCGCTTGGGCAGCGTGGGCGACGCATAGAGTACACTCTGCTTCTCGCCGACGCTACTAACCGTGCGAGAGACGGGTAGTCCAGTCGATGCGGAGTAGATGCTGGCCGCCAGCTGGCTAATGTCCTGGACGGTGTTGAGCACGCGGCGCCACAGCTCCGCGGTGTCACAGTCGGTGTTGACCAGTTCCTTGTAGGAACCAAAGGCAGCCAGAAAGTTGGCAGCATTGCCATTGGTGTTGCTGGAGATGCTGACGTTGTCACCGTTGAAGGGTTGCTGCTGCTTGAGGAGATTGAACTGCAGCATGAGCTTCTCCTCGAGCAACAGTGCCTGTTCGATGTCCTTCTGTCGCATCTTCTCAATGGTCTCGCGCTTATTGACGCCAATGCGCAGCTTCTCCTCGGCGGTGAGGGCCTCCGCCTCGATGACATCGGTGGCGGGACAATCGAGGACCGCCTGACGTATAGTCTGTATCCAGGTCTGTTTATCCTTGGGCGTTTGTACCTTCAGCTCATACATCTCGGGGAAGTCAGGATTGGAACTGATAATGTAGATGCCCCGCGATTCTGTGCCGGCTTTTTCGCGGATCAGCAGTTTCTGGAGCGGCACGACGCCTGCCTTGTGTTCGGGCGTAAAGAAGGCGTATTTATTATGCCCCGAATTCTCGCTGAGGAAGCATAGGCAATCGGTGAGCACCACCACCAACACCAGCTGGGTCTTGGCACGTCCCTGCATTAGCGTGGCAAGACCATCGAATTTCAAGCGTCGACGCGACTCCACGCCCAGCTCCGTCTTCCGGAAGGGCTTGTTCTTGTAGATAGCAAAGGATTTGGCATCGACTCGGGCATAGATCTCCAGTTGACGCTCACGCAACTCCTTCTCGGCGACACACGCATCCACATCCACCAGCAGCGACTTGACCAGATTCAGAGCATGCTGCAGTTTGTCCGTCTCCAGTTTGTTATCTCGTGCGCTCTTTAGGAGCGGCTCAATTAACAGCGGATACTTGGTAAGCCTTTGGGTCACGAACAATATGCACTCGGGGATGCCCTTCTTCTTCAGCAGTGGATTCTGCAGGCAATGTTTGTACCACTCGGAGAAGCTGGGCTCCGCCAGGCACTGCTTGAACTGTTCCAAAGCGCTGCGATGATTCGCACAGAATTCCCCATAGGCGAGCCGCAAACATTGTGCCTGTTCCAGTGAGAAGAACTCGAGGAGAATATCCGCGATGCTGTCAACGACGAGATTCTCGCGTTGCTTGTGCCGCAGCTGGCGGAGGAAGCAGGTATGCAGCTCAGTGAGCTGTTGCAGGCGCGGAAACATGCTGTGTATGTTGAGTGCCGGAAAGTGCCGCTCCAGACTCTCCACGAACACCTTGCGCATCACGATCAGAGTCTGGCAATGATGCTTCTCCGTCATGATGAACTCATAGATGTGCTCCTGCCGCTTGATCTGCAACTCCTTCAATGTCTTTAGCTGCTCCTTGGGCACATTTGGTGTCCACGAATCCGGCTCCATTAGTATAATGCCCAGGGCAGGATCTGCGCCCAAATCCTGTGCCTCAATTGGTGGCTCATTGAGGAACTGCAACTCTGCAGCCCGTATCAGCGGCTGTTGCTCCTCCTGCTGGTTATGCAATTGCTGAAGTTGCTGCATGTGCAGCCCCTCCGACCCATCACAATAGTCCTGGCCAGCCAAGAGCTTCTTGCTGTGCAGCTTACTGTCCAAATGGGCATCCATATCGCTGGCATTCAACTGGACACCACCCACCAGAGACTTCGTCTTGGCCTTGGGTTTCTTTTTGCGGAAGAAGAGGGAACCGCGTTTGGGTCGCTTCTCTACGTGATCGTATACCTCGATTTTGGGTCGCAGCAAGCTCTGATTCTCATCCTCGCTATCCGTCAGATGCCGGGCAATCGCCTTTATGTCCTCCTTGGCGATAATCGACGAAGTCGAGATGCTCTTCTGCAATGGTATCCGACTGATTATCTCCGTTGCCAGACTCCGTTTTGCTGCGATTCTCTCAAAGTCCCGGGCCAGCTCCGCCTCATTCAGCGAATGTGTCGAAATACCTGCGAGCAACAAATGAAAGCCGCATTATTAGTTAACCCACAAAATATTTAATATTATCAACTTCGTGTTTAGTAGGTTTTAGTTGTTGTCCCCTTTGGACTTGTCAATGCCAGCGCAGAGAGCGAGCGCTGAAAATGATAACAATTTTATGGGGAAAAGTTGCCTATTGAGGTTGTTGGGGATCGCGCAAGGCAGGGCAGGGCAGGTGGTCGGGTTCTCTTGGAATGTCTTATCATAATCGAAACTAACTTCGACACTGACACCTTACAGTCGCTGGGTATATTGGTAGAGCTAGAAAACTTGAAAAATACAAGAATTTGCTGAAATTCAGTCTTAATTTGGACAATGTTTGAATGCAGTTTTGTTTTAAATGCCGAAACTTGGAAAAATTGCCATCAAACTTGAAAATCCGTTGAGATTTGACGAAATTATGGCCCATCGAAGTTTTAAAAGACCCGAAACACCGATTTTTCTTATAATTCTGGACTTGTGGAGGGGTCCAAAAATAATGGTCTTAATTTGGACAATCCTTGAATGCAGCTTTGTTTTAAATGCCGAAACTTGGAAAAATTGCCATCAAACTTGAAAATCCGTTGAGATTTGACGAAATTATGGCCCATCGAAGTTTTAAAAGACCCGAAACACCGATTTTCCTTATGATTCTGGACTTGTGGAGGGGTCCAAAAATGATTGTCTTAATTTACACAATCTTTGAATGCAGTTTAGTTTTAAATGCCGAAACTTGAAAAAATTGCCATAAAACTTGAAAATCCGTTGAGATTTGACGAAATTATGGCCCATCGAAGTTTTAAAAGAACCGAAACACCGATTTTCCTTAGAATTCTGGACATGTGGAGGGGTCCAAAAATGATGGTCTTAATTTGGACAATCTTTAAATGCAGTTTTGTTTTAAATGCCGAAACTTGGAAAAATTGCCATCAAACTTGAAAATCCGTTGAGATTTGACGAAATTATGGCCCATCGAAGTTTTAAAAGAACCGAAACACCGATTTTCCTTATAATTCTGGACTTGTGGAGGGGTCCAAAAATGGTGGTTTTAATTTGGACAATCTTTAAATGCAGTTTTGTTTTAAATGCCGAAACTTGGAAAAATTGCCATCAAACTTGAAAATCCGTTGAGATTTGACGAAATTATGGCCCATCGAAGTTTTAAAAGTCCCGAAACACCGATTTTCCTTATAATTCTGGACTTGTGGAGGGGTCCAAAAATGATGGTCTTAATTTGGACAATCTTTAAATGCAGTTTTCTTTTAAATGCCGCAACTTGGAAAAATTGTCATCAAACTTGAAAATCCGTTGAGATTTGACGAAATTATGGCCCATCGAAGTTTTAAAAGACCCGAAACACCGATTTTCCTTATAATTCTGGACTTGTGGAGCGGTCCAAAAATGATGGTCTTAATTTGGACAATCTTTGAATGCAGTTTTGTTTTAAATGTCGAAACTTGGAAAAATTGCCACCAAACTTGAAAATCCGTTGAGATTTGACGAAATTATGGACCATCGAAGTTTTAAAAGTCGCGAAACACCGATTTTCCTTAGAATTCTGGACTTGTGGAGGGGTCCAAAAATGATGGTCTTAATTTGGACAATCTTTGAATGCAGTTTTGTTTTAAATGCCGAAACTTGGAAAAATTGCCATCAAACTTGAAAATCCGTTGAGATTTGACGAAATTATGGCCCATCGAAGTTTTAAAAGTCCCGAAACACCGATTTTCCTTAGAATTCTGGACTTGTGGAGGGGTCCAAAAATGATGGTCTTAATTTGGACAATCTTTAAATGCAGTTTTGTTTTAAATGCCAAAAATTTGAAAAAATTGCCATCAAACTTTAAAATCCGTTGAGATTTGACGAAATTATGGACCATCGAAGTTTTCAAAGTCCCGAAACACCGATTTTCCTTAGAATTCTGGACTTGTGGAGGGGTCCAAAAATGATGGTCTTAATTTGGACAATCTTTGAATGCAGTTTTGATTTAAATGCCGAAACTTGGAAAAATTGCCATCAAACTTGAAAATCCGTTGAGATTTGACGAAATTATGGCCCATCGAAGTTTTAAAAGTCCCGAAACACCGATTTTCCTTAGAATTCTGGACTTGTGGAGGGGTCCAAAAATGATGGTCTTAATTTGGACAATCTTTGAATGCAGTTTTGTTTTAAATGCCGAAACTTGGAAAAATTGCCATCAAACTTGAAAATCCGTTGAGATTTGACGAAATTATGGCCCATCGAAGTTTTAAAAGAACCGAAACACCGATTTTCCTTATAATTCTGGACTTGTAGAGGGGTCCAAAAATGATGGTCTTAATTTGCACAATCTTGGAATGCAGTTTTGATTTAAATGCCGAAACTTGGAAAAATTGCCATCAAACTTGAAAATCCGTTGAGATTTGACGAAATTATGGCCCATCGAAGTTTTAAAAGTCCCGAAACACCGATTTTCCTTAGAATTCTGGTCTTGTGGAGGGGTCCAAAAATGATGGTCTTAGTTTGGACAATCTTTGAATGCAGTTTTCTTTTAAATGTCGAAACTTGGAAAAATTGTCATCAAACTTGAAAATCCGTTGAGATTTGACGAAATTATGGCCCATCGAAGTTTTAAAAGTCCCGAAACACCGATTTTTCTTATAATTCTGGACTTGTGGAGGGGTCCAAAAATGATGGTCTTAATTTGGACAATCTTTAAATGCAGTTTTGTTTTAAATGCCAAAAATTTGAAAAAATTGCCATCAAACTTTAAAATCCGTTGAGATTTGACGAAATTATGGACCATCGAAGTTTTCAAAGTCCCGAAACACCGATTTTCCTTAGAATTCTGGACTTGTGGAGGGGTCCAAAAATGATGGTCTTAATTTGGACAATCTTTGAATGCAGTTTTGATTTAAATGCCGAAACTTGGAAAAATTGCCATCAAACTTGAAAATCCGTTGAGATTTGACGAAATTATGGCCCATCGAAGTTTTAAAAGTCCCGAAACACCGATTTTCCTTAGAATTCTGGACTTGTGGAGGGGTCCAAAAATGATGGTCTTAATTTGGACAATCTTTGAATGCAGTTTTGTTTTAAATGCCGAAACTTGGAAAAATTGCCATCAAACTTGAAAATCCGTTGAGATTTGACGAAATTATGGCCCATCGAAGTTTTAAAAGAACCGAAACACCGATTTTCCTTATAATTCTGGACTTGTAGAGGGGTCCAAAAATGATGGTCTTAATTTGCACAATCTTGGAATGCAGTTTTGTTTTAAATGCCGAAACTTGGAAAAATTGCCATCAAACTTGAAAATCCGTTGAGATTTGACGAAATTATGGCCCATCGAAGTTTTAAAAGTCCCGAAACACCGATTTTCCTTAGAATTCTGGTCTTGTGGAGGGGTCCAAAAATGATGGTCTTAGTTTGGACAATCTTTGAATGCAGTTTTCTTTTAAATGTCGAAACTTGGAAAAATTGCCATCAAACTTTAAAATCCGTTGAGATTTGACGAAATTATGGCCCATCGAAGTTTTAAAAGTCCCGAAACACCGATTTTTCTTATAATTCTGGACTTGTGGAGGGGTACAAAAATGATGGTCTTAATTTGGACAATCTTTGAATGCAGTTTTGTTTTAAATGCCGAAACTTGGAAAAATTGCCATCAAACTTGAAAATCCGTTGAGATTTGACGAAATTATGGCCCATCGAAGTTTTAAAAGTCCCGAAACACCGATTTTCCTTAGAATTCTGGTCTTGTGGAGGGGTCCAAAAATGATGGTCTTAGTTTGGACAATCTTTGAATGCAGTTTTCTTTTAAATGTCGAAACTTGGAAAAATTGCCATCAAACTTTAAAATCCGTTGAGATTTGACGAAATTATGGCCCATCGAAGTTTTAAAAGTCCCGAAACACCGATTTTTCTTATAATTCTGGACTTGTGGAGGGGTCCAAAAATGATGGTCTTAATTTGGACAATGTTTGAATGCAGTTTCGTTTTAAATGCCGAAACTTGGAAAAATTGCCATCAAACTTGAAAATCCGTTGAGATTTGATTAAATTATGGCCCATCGAAGTTTTAAAAGAACCGAATCACCGATTTTCCTTATAATTCTGGACTTGTGGAGGGGTCCAAAAATGATGGTCTTAATTTGGACAATCTTTGAATGCAGTTTTGTTTTAAATGCCGAAACTTGGAAAAATTGCCATCAAACTTGAAAATCCGTTGAGATTTGACGAAATTATGGCCCATCGAAGTTTTAAAAGAACCGAAACACCGATTTTCCTTATAATTCTGGACTTGTAGAGGGGTCCAAAAATGATGGTCTTAATTTGCACAATCTTGGAATGCAGTTTTGTTTTAAATGCCGAAACTTGGAAAAATTGCCATCAAACTTGAAAATCCGTTGAGATTTGACGAAATTATGGCCCATCGAAGTTTTAAAAGTCCCGAAACACCGATTTTCCTTAGAATTCTGGTCTTGTGGAGGGGTCCAAAAATGATGGTCTTAGTTTGGACAATCTTTGAATGCAGTTTTCTTTTAAATGTCGAAACTTGGAAAAATTGCCATCAAACTTTAAAATCCGTTGAGATTTGACGAAATTATGGCCCATCGAAGTTTTAAAAGTCCCGAAACACCGATTTTTCTTATAATTCTGGACTTGTGGAGGGGTCCAAAAATGATGGTCTTAATTTGGACAATGTTTGAATGCAGTTTCGTTTTAAATGCCGAAACTTGGAAAAATTGCCATCAAACTTGAAAATCCGTTGAGATTTGATTAAATTATGGCCCATCGAAGTTTTAAAAGAACCGAATCACCGATTTTCCTTATAATTCTGGACTTGTGGAGGGGTCCAAAAATGATGGTCTTAATTTGGACAATCTTTGAATGCAGTTTTGTTTTAAATGCCGAAACTGGGAAAAATTGCCATCAAACTTGAAAATCCGTTGAGATTTAACGAAATTATGGTCCATCGAAGTTTTAAAAGACCCGAAACACCGATTTTCCTTATAATTCTGGTCTTGTGGAGGGGTCCAAAAATAATGGTCTTAATTTGGACAATCTTTGAATGCACTTTTGATTTAAATGCCGAAACTTGGAAAAATTGCCATCAAACCTGAAAATCCGTTGAGATTTGACGAAATTATGGCCCATCGAAGTTTTAAAAGAACCGAAACACCGATATTCCTTATAATTCTGGACTTGTGGAGGGGTCCACAAATGATGATCTTAATTTGGACAATCTTTGAATGCAGTTTTGTTTTAAATTCCGAAACTTGAAAAATTACCATTAAACTTGAAAATCGGTTAAGATTTGACAAAGTTATGGCCTACCTAAGTTTTGAAATCGCATAATCAACTACAAAAGAGCCAAGAGAACTTTTCTCTCAATTGTCTTTCGGTTATATGGGCATCATAAAACAGACCCAACCACATTCGCAAGAGCTGGGAGCAACCTCTCCCACCACAGCACCAACAATTATGGCAAATTTCAATATTTTAAGATATATATATGAATCTATGATATACTATAAGTTATTTACCTCCGGTGCTGTTGCGAGCTGAGCGACGTCGCTGTTCTGTGACGCGTATGGTTTCCTGTTCCTCGCTGTCGAGGCTGGAGAGGCTCACACTCTTGTTGGTGCAGTCGCCGGTGGCATTGGCATCGTCCACTGCTGTCCAGGACTTGCGACGATCCGTATGCAGCAGCAGGCACTGCTGTGGCGTCGCCGACCACATGACGCCCATGTTGCCGCTGCCATTGCCTCCCGCATTGCTGAGATCTGGCAACGAGGCGGAGAGTATCGCGGCACTGAGAAGTCCATAATTATTGCTGAGAGCATCCTGATGCTGCTGACTGCTGGAGGAGTTCTTCATCTGCTGCACGGTCTCCCGGATGTTCTGTAGCTGACTCAGTGTGTCCTCGAAGATGTTGTTGTACTTGGATGCTGATGCGGGACTATGCGGCGTCACATTGATGGTGGGTATCATGTTCATGTTGTTGTTGATGTTGTTGCTGTTGCTAATACTATTGGTGTTGTTGTGTATGCTGATGCTGTTGTTGTTGTTGTTGTTTTGGGTGGCCGTCGGAGGCGCATTTATGACGGGTATACAATAGTTCTGACTCTCCACAGTCATCCGTGGAGCAGAGCCCACAATTCGAGATCCATTGCCAACGCCATTGGTAACAGCGGCTGCTGCTGAAGCCGTGGAATTCTGTGCTGTTGGAGCCGTTGACACGTCGCCATTACTGTTGCAATTGGAATTCAGAAAATCGGTGACAACATCATTGTCACTGTCGTTATCGTCACCAGCAGCAGCAGCAGCAGCCGCAGCAACAGAGGCAGAGGAAGCGGTGGTAGCATCGACGGCGGTTACATTGTGCGCGTTGTCCATTTCTTAGGTTTTGGTATTTTTCTATTGTTGTTGTCTACGGTTATCTCGCTCTTTTTTGTTGGTATTTTTCGTTTTTTGTTTGTGGCTTCTGGTCACGGCTCTGTTGTCTTTTGTAGAAAAAGAAAGTTAAGTACGAGAAACACCTACACCCGCGCACACACATATACACCAGCAGTCACACGGATATACAATATTTACACGCACGCATAAATACAGACAAAGTACACGAGCACACACACTGACACACATAGACAAACACACCTGTATAATTTTATGCACACGTACAATAGACGCTGCTTTGTATGCAGTTTTTTGACTATTATTGATTTTCCCACATACACAAATATACTCATACACAGACACACGCACATACACAAAGCCAAAAGTGCTATTGGCTTACCAGCCTTGTTGCGCGTTCTAATTGTTGCGCCTTCGCCTTCGAGGACGAGGACAACGATAACGAGGACAACAATAGCGTCCCACTAACGTCCTTGCACAATTCTGAAAACAAGTGGAACGAACGAACGAACGAACGAGCGAACAGCAACAACAATAGCAATAACTGCGTACAAAACACAAATGACGTTTGTTAAATGAATTAATGGTACCCGAATTGTAGCGCGAACAATAAATTAGTGAATCTTTTGTGTTGCTTTCAATAATACAACTAAAATAAGCTAAAAATTAATGAGATTCGCAGTAATTAAACACTAGTTGAGACACATATTTTAACTTGTGTTGGATTCTTCGGAACTGTCCGCAACGAACTAGTTCACTAACCTGTCACTGTTTTCTGTTGGCTACATTGTTTGGTATGTGATATGTGAAACAGCTGTTGTTTAACATATTCGATTGTTAATTATCACCATGAATAAACCATTTTAGGGTTTCCATAGTATTCAAAATAAATGATCGAAAATATTATAAAGCACTAACTAAGTGTCATCATTGTTTTTTGTATAAATAAATATTTGTGAATCATCTTTTAAAAAATCATCGTTATCGTCTGCCTTGTTGGCGATAGTTTTAAAATGATACAAAAATATTACGTTGTGCAACACTGAGCGGCAGACGATTGCGAGCAGAAGCAAACGTGAACGAATATATTAGCTAGTTTGTAATTGGCAAATTTTTAGTTTATATATACATTTAGTGCATATCATTTAGGCTTTAAACCCGCATCCAACCATGCAGGTGAGTTTACCATAATATCCGCACAACACAATCACGACTTGCAGCACACACAGACAAAGTATGAAGTGCACCGCCGATAAGCGAAATTTGTGGAAAAGAGACACGCAATCAATTGAGAATCGTTTGTTGTTGTTCTAATTGTTTGTTTATGTTTTATTTGTAACGTTTTTCAGTGGGTGCCCAGGTTGCTGTTGCTGATGCTGGCGCTTTTTTGGTGCGGCCGCCTCGTCAATTGCTTCTACGTGCCCGGCGTGGCGCCCGTTGAGTTCGTTCGCGGACAAAAAATCGATGTGAAGGCAGTGAAAATGACCAGCAGCCGCACTCAACTGCCCTACCAGTATTATTCGTTGCGTTTCTGCTACCCCAAGAATGGAACGCTCATCTTTAAATCTGAGAATCTCGGCGAAGTGCTGCGTGGCGACCGCATCGTCAATACGCCATACGAAGTCCAAATGGCCCAGGACGTCAACTGCAAATTGCTGTGCAATCAAAAGGATGTGCCCATTACCTGGTCCAAAGATGACTCTGCCATGGTGGCAGAGCGCATACAGCACGAGTATTTTGTCCATTTGCTTGTTGATAACCTGCCTGTGGCCACTCGCATTGTCAACGTCAACAATCCGAATGATGTCACCTATGAGCATGGATATCGCCTGGGACAAGTGGATGGCGACAACATTTACATCAACAATCACTTGAAGTTCATACTGTCCTACCACATGTACACAAAGGATAAATACCGTGTGGTGGGCTTTGAGGTCATGACCGGCTCCGTCAATCAAAAGGAACTGAAATTCGAGGGAGACAGCTGTAATTTCCCGGACAATCCGCGTCCACAGCTTGTCAATCCGACTGGCGAAACGAAACTCTACTTCACCTACTCCGTGGTGTGGAAGGAGTCGAAGGTGAGCTGGGCATCTCGCTGGGACATTTACCTCGGCATGCGAGATGTGCAGATCCATTGGTTCAGCATTATCAACTCTCTGGTCGTTGTGTTCTTCCTGTCGGGCATCCTGACAATGATTATGATACGTACGCTGAGACGAGATATTGCCCGCTATAATACGGATGACAATATAGAGGACACGCTGGAGGAAACTGGCTGGAAGCTGGTGCACGGTGATGTCTTTCGTCCGCCAAAAAATACGCGTCTCTTCTCCGCCATCATTGGCAGCGGCATTCAGATCTTCTTTATGGCCATGATAACCATCTTCTTTGCCATGTTGGGCATGCTGTCGCCATCCTCTCGTGGTGCTCTAATGACCTCCGGCATCTTTATGTACGTGTTCATGGGCACCATCGCCGGCTATTATGCAGCGCGTCTCTACAAGACGATGAAGGGACGCGAATGGAAGCGTGCAGCTTTCCTAACAGCCACGCTGTATCCGGGCATTGTTTTTGGGTGAGTTCCATGGGCATTGTTCACAATTATTTATTAATTTATTTATTTGTTTTTTTAGCACCGGCTTCATATTGAACTTCTTCATCTGGGACAAATCCTCGAGTGGTGCTGTGCCCTTTACCACAATGATATCGTTGCTGCTCCTCTGGTTCGGCATATCTGTGCCGCTGGTCTATCTCGGTTTCTATCTGGGCTACCGCAAACAACCATATCAGCATCCAGTGCGCACCAACATGATACCTCGACAGGTGCCCACACAGCATTGGTACATGAATGCCGCATTGAGGTGAGTCCTTCTAGTTCTTTGATCTACGTGGTCATGAGTATTCATTCATCTTCTCCCTTTTTCAGCACTCTGATGGCTGGCATATTACCATTTGGAGCTGTGTTCATCGAGCTGTTCTTCGTGTTTACTGCCATTTGGCAGAATCAGTTCTATTATCTGTTTGGATTTTTGTTTTTAGTGTTTTGCATACTCGTTGTCAGCTGCGCGCAAATCTCAATAGTCATGACATATTTCCAACTCTGCGGCGAGGTACGATTGAATCTCTGGTTATCTGGTTAATTTATTGATAATATAAACTCTTTGGGATTTACAGGATTATCGGTGGTGGTGGCGCAGCTTCATTGTCTCTGGCGGCTCGGCTGTGTATGTGCTCTTCTATAGCATATTCTATTTCTTTACAAAGCTGGAGATTACAGAATTTATACCTACATTGCTTTACTTGGGCTATACAGGTAAGACTATTCCCATTAAAATATTCACTTTATTTTTATATTAACTTGTTGAATTGTGTTTAGGTCTAATGGTGCTTACTTTCTGGCTGTTGACCGGTTCCATTGGCTTCTTCGCTGCCTACGTTTTCATACTGAAAATCTATGGTGCGGTTAAGATTGATTAGAGTGAAACTTCTCATTAACTCACTCTCGCACCCACACCAACGCTGCACGCCAAACTATCCCCGCAATATATCATTTTATCATAATACTTACTTGTCCTATATTATAAATATTTATATATAAACATAATTCAATGTCTAGCATTACATTACCTCTAAATGCAATCAACTGTACCAATCCACGCCTAGCACAGCCCATTGCCATCTGTGAATTATTATGTTCGGACCGTAACGAAGCACTTGATTGTTTTGCCCAAGAAAAAACAAAAAAAAAATTAACCGCTGATAACAACGACAACAGCCAATTTAAAAACTCAATTAACTAAATGATTAATATGTTAATAGCATTTCTTTGGGGGTCGTCGCTCAATTTTCGAGTGCATTGCGTTTAGGATACATTCTAGAAATGCCTAATTTATATATTTATGTAAAAATCCTAATGTAAGCTAATAAACAGAGGAAGAACGATAAATACAACAAAATCTAAATCAAAAAGCTTAATATATGTATAAATAGGTCAACAAAATTCAAAATGTTTACATTGAAATTTGTTGATGCCAATCAATTTTGGATTTCAAAAATAGCATATATAACTTTACTTGAGGTGCTCCTAATGAATATTTCTCAAGATATGGCTAAAAATCTTTTTAGTTGCTTCGAACACGATTCCATTGTTTGGTGTTCGAAACTTGAGAGCGAACCTACTTGCGGTCTGCTTTCAAACTTATTTAAAGGTGTTGCTAACAGACGCTTAATAACAGTTGTCTGGTTACTTGCATAGAAGTTGGATATCACTTCGGATCTAATTTATTATATAATTGAAAGTTGTGGGTGTGTCCCAATATTAGTCTTTGTCAGGCTGCAGAATGTTTCGAGTTTGTGCATTGATCATGTTGCTATTGATGTTTGAATATTTGCAAATAGTTTCATCAGGTATTTGGAATCAACCTCCTAAGGTAACAGCAGTATGTAGTAGACCGTAGGATTTGTAATATACTTATTAAAATATTTTCAGCCAAGAGGACCTACAGATAAGCAGCAGGTGATGGGTAATGTAACCTTTGCCGTATTTGTTATAATGGATACCCTCTTCCCCTTTATAAATCCACGTGAAATACGAGAACAAAACTGAAAAATAATTCCATATTATCATATTATTCAAACTCGAAATACATAAATTATCGGTTATTTAATTTATTTTTGTCTTTTTTGTTTTACTTTTTAGTATTTTACATAGAGACATTTTAATATCTAAATAGATCAAAATCGTATACACATTGCCATATAATAACTAATTATTTACTTTAGTTAATGCACATTTTTTGTAGTATGTATTTTATTTAGTTTTTACTTCTTTTTTTTTTTTTTGATTAGCTTTTGGATACAACACGAACCCATTCAAGGTGAGCATTTGATTGAATATTGAGATTATAGCACTAGATTTGGGCATACAAAACCCAATAGAATTATTGGGCATACTATTGCTAGTAAGAATTGAGAGAGTTACTTATTATACAGATCTGTTTTTGGGGAATCTGTTGTCGCATCTTCCAACTGTTTAGTACGAATCGGTTTACCTCAAGGGGTGCCGATTCCTTAAACGCTAGCGATTCCTTTTGGTTTTACGACTCACATTGCCCTCGATGATAATCTATGCACAAATCAAACAAATTACATTAATATTTAAAAAAAAAACTTTCAATTTTTAAATAGATATTTCGAAACAAAAATAATTTTTCAATTGGTTTCCGTTTTCTGCCGCTGCAATTCAAAAGCAATACTCGAAAATGATGAATTCCGGCCATCGTTGCCTTTTTTGTTTTGTTTTTTTGGAGGAAGGCGTGGAAGTTTGATTTTCTTTTCAAAATTGATAATCGGGCTATGTGGACACTTGAATTGCTGTGATTGCTGTGATATATACCATACATCTTGATATATTCAATAATATATATACCTGTAGTATCTGACTGGCCTCGAAAGCTGTGCCCGGTAAAAGTATTATCGGCGAAGAAACATTGCCAGCCTCTACGCATAGCATATTGGGGAATTCATCGTCTCCAAAGTCACTCATTTCGCGGGATCTATCAATCCAGGGATTCCAAATCACTGCATATATATGCAGCAAAAATTTAAAATCATCAATTGCAAATATTTTAAATCATCAATTGAGTTGTATTACCCGTATCTGGAAAGTTATATTTATGCAGCCTCATTTTACGGCCGGATACCACATTGGTTATAACATGTTCCTGCGGCGTATGCTGATAGATGCGGTCTGTCCATTCGTTTACAGTAACTGCATCACGTCCCTCCTAAAATTTACAAAATTTTCAATTTCAATTCTAATAACAATTAAAATTTATCAAATATAATATTCTTTACTGAATGGTAAATCTCACCTGATATATTGCACCCTCTCTGGTCTTATCTATGAAATGACAACCCTGCAATCCCGTTATCTGGCAGCGACGGACATCAGGCACCTTTAGATACGTATGGAGCAGCATATTGAATGTAAAGCTAAGATCCTTGCTGGGATTATAGACGCCAATATGAAAATGTAACTCCTTCTCGCGTAAAATCAAACGATACGTTATGCGAAATCTGCAAGTATTCATTATCAGGATAAATATATTTGTATTTCGACTTAATCTTACTGATAGTTCCATATTGAGCGAGTGAAATCGTTATCCATGAGCGAGAATATAGCCTCCACATCGCCATTGTGGAGTCGTTCTGGAGCACGATCCAAATGCCAGCGTGTGATTCTCGCAAACCCATGCTGTGGACCAAACGACCAGGGACCAAATTGAGCTACGTTTTCGAAAATGCTATGAGTATTGATATAAAAATTCAAATATAAAAACAAGAAACTTACGAAAGACAAAGGGTATGCCACCACGTATCGCCTTCTTGCCATCAAACGATGCGAGTTTGCTGCAAAAATTTCAAAGGATACGATTAAACTTAACCCAAGAACTGTTTCCTTATATACTCCCCAACCCCACCAATCATTTGTCGAGAACTGGCAAAGTATTTTTCAAGCTTGGACTGTAAAAACCCTTGCAGACAGTCAGACATTTCAGTGAAGCTCAAGCAGAACTCCTTGCTGGCGAATCCAGCAAAAAAGTGTCTGGCAATTTGACCACTTTTTGTTCCATGATTCGTCAGTGCGGTCTTTAGTTTTAGTTATCATTTGTTGTTTTTGTATTTTTATATATGTATATATATTTTTTTCTTCGCTAATTTGCCGAAGCATCCATCAAGTTTCTCCCCCGACTGCCATCCCGGGCAATTGTGTCATTAATATTGTCAGGTTGCAACGTTGCAACGGATCAGTCTCGGCTCTGCAATTATTATTTTGAAATTTTTCTGCAATTTTTTTTATTTGGATTCGCGACAGTTTTCTGGAATCCAGTCAAGTGACAGCTCCTTGAAGTATGTATTAGCTATATTACAGTCCCGATTCTAATGCTGCTGGCCAGGTCTGTAGTTTGATTCACTTTAAACTTCCTTTGGTTCTACCAAAATGCACAAAAAGTATTCCAGATTTCTCTTTCCTCTACCCCCTCCCCATCAGCCCTTTTTGTTTTTAATGCCACAACACGCAGCGGTTTTTGTGTAGCATTTCAAAGTTCCATCTTTCGCTCTTGCCGGGTTTCTATACAGCTGGCAACTTGGCTAAAAACATACAACAAAAAACAGACGACGCAATGTGTAACGAACATTCGGACAAACAGTCGAAAAGTTGAGGAAAAACTGAGAGCAATGCGAAGAAAGGTTGGCCTGTAAAAAAAGGGTAGTGATAACCAAATGCTGCTCAACTTTCAGATACCCTATATATAACTTAAGTCTGCAAGTTTGGTACCCAAAGAACAAAAAAAAGTCTCAAGAGAGACCAACTACGGTGCTGTCAACTTGATTGGAAGTGTGCGGTAAAAAAATCATGTATACGCCACTGTTCGCATAACGTATACTCATCGTACATGGCACATCATGTAGTCGTAGTCGGGATTTATCGATCTAGATGCCGCGCCAAAAACTCCATTCATAAAAACCAGCACAATGTTGTTGTTCTTGTTGTTCTGTTTTTGTTGCTAGTGTTGTATAGGAGGACAACGTAGGCAGCGAAACAGTGCAAAAACAACCGCTCTCAATGGCAGCTGGGGAAGAAGCAGCGGCGGCAACATAAACAGCAGCCCAACACAGCAAGAACCCAAAGAGACCCACAGAGACCATTGCCTGGCCGCTATTGTGCATGTGCAATTGGCGCTCTCTCAGCAAACGGGCGCTTTCTGTCTCTCTCGCCTTTTTTCTGCGTCTCTTCGTTCGTTGGCTGCTGTTGTTGTCGGCAACGTCGCCGTCGTCAACGTCGTTCTCATTATTGTTGTTGCTAGTGTTACTGCTGATGCCGGTGTGTCGTGTGTGTGTGTGTGTGTGTGTGCTTTTTTTTATTGGGGCATCTCATACAAAAACATTTTGCCGCCAAACGGAATAGCAAACGGTAGTCCTATGCATGCCACCCCGCTGTCCCCCTCTCTCTCACACTCTCTATCTTCAACCTCTGCCTTTGCAGGGCATCCTTTGTGGCCAGCTAGTGTTCGGCTGCTGTTCGTCGGTGTGTTTTGAGTCCGTTGAAAAGTTTTAGCTAAACACTTTTTTGGTTGCGATGCCGTTAGTTACCGTGGACTTGCGTAAGTTGGTTGCTTCGCCTGCAGCCTCAAACGTATTCAGCTGCTGCGCTTCGAGCTTAAAGAGCGCGCCAAGGCGGGGTAAGCATTACCTTTTCAGTTGGATTTTAAAAATATTTTAAATTTGCTCAAAACTAATATTTGCTTACCTGACAAATAATTGCTCTTGATTATTCACACGCCACGACACAACTGTGGCTCCTGTAAAAAAAAAACAAATAAATGAAACGATAACATTTATAAATATTTTTTATAACTTATAAAAGCAATTTTTTGATTAGTTAAATTAAAACGTTACTTAATGTTCTTGCTAAACCCAAAATTCCGTAACAGCTAAAAAAAAAAATTTATTGCTTACGCATATTTTCTGTTGAATTAACTTTTTACTTGCTTCAAGTTTTATGCATGACTGCATGTTTAATTTAAATCAAGCGAAGGTCAAAAATGCAAAAAATTTTAAGCTTTTGTACCCTAATTGAGTTTTTTTTAAAAAGGTTTTGCGAAATGAATTTTGAAATGAGATTTAAAAATTGTTAACAGTGGGAGTCCTAGATAATCTAACATTAGCATTAACATTACATAACCCAACGCTGTTATTAATAACAGTATTGTTTTTTTGCAGATGCACCACACTAAGAATATTCAGTTGATATGCAAATCCCAAAAAAAAGAGCTTTGATTCAATGACGCACACTACTCACACACATACACTACTGCGCCTCTAACCCACATACATACATATGTACATACATATACATATACATATGTTATGTACTCGCGCAATAGTCTTTGACTGTAAGTAAAACTGGCTAGAAGACGGAAGATTGAGTCTGTGAGTGAAGTCTGTCTTAAGCAGCAGCAGCAGCTCCAGTGGCTATGGCCATTGACTATTGGGTGGGTGCAACGCAACTTTGATGTGGGCGTGTGACGGGGCCTGTTTGCGGCTCAAGCCTTATGACGTCTAAGCACAATTTCTAACAGTTTTTTTTTATACTTGGCAAAATTTTGTGTTTTTGAATATGAAGCAAATGCCGAAATGAGAGGAGGAAATCAAGATAGGTGGGTAAAGCTGCGCTAAGGCAAAAGCGCACTCAAAACTTGTCCACAGTCTCGGGAGACGTAGTCGTAGTCATATAGACATAGTAGAAGTCGAAGCCTCAAAGTCGGATTGGTTTGGACAGACTCGTACTTGACTCCGTCTGTCTCTTTGTCTCTCTGTCGTGGCAAATGTGTCTCTGGCTCTGTTGCTCAAACGTCGCGACGTCGAAACGTAACGTGGGCAGGTCGAACGAGTCGTAATTGTTGAAAGTGCGCTCTATATGAGTACATATGTATGTACATACATACATAAGCCATAAGTACGTATACATACATATGTACATGCATATTTATATAAATATATTTTCTATATATACAAATATATATATAACGCCTAATCGAAATTTGTCGCGAGTAGGAGCTCCACAGGCACGACGATCTCGAATGAATCGATTGGGCTAGTTGAGTATATCCCCAAAGATACCACAAGACAAACAGAAAGACAGATAGATAGAGAGAGAGAGAGAGAGAGAGAGATTGAAACAATACGTAAACTGATAAGATATCGTGGCCGTTACGTCTGTTACGTGATTGGGGCACTTGTGCTTTTGTAGATTCTGGTTTTGGCTGATTGGAATAGGTTCAAAACAAATAACATCTAGCATAGTATTAACAAGGTTAACCAGGTTGCGTGTAATTTTGTTGTTTCGAGTACTACAATGATAACCCCTCTAGAGGTCGCATCAAATTGTCGAGCGCGTCAGAACGAGTCGAGCTCAAAAGTTTGAAGCGTTATAAAACGAAAGTCCATAAAATGCTTGGCCAATTAAGTTTGCAAAAATAACAACAATAACAATAACTAATCATGCGCTATAAATAACGCCAACAACTTTTGTTTTTCATTTTCAAGAACTACAAAAGCAACGGCAAATTTAAGTTTCGTATACTTTAGTGCAAATTTATTATTGCTTTTCGTATTATGTTTTGGCTAATTATGATTAATTATTATATTTTGAAGTTACTCACACATTCACATAGATATAGATACACTTACCATGCAAGTTAATTGTGCATGTTGTATTGTTGCCACGATCCAATACCACAACACTGGTGGCTGCCACGGCTGCCGCTGTCGTGGCCATTTTGGTTTCAAAGCAACGGTTTTTCAAGTCTCGTTCTATCCGCAAATCCTCCTCGCTAATTTGATCGATCACTGAATCAGTAATCAGTTTATAAAACTTCGAATATTAACTTTTAAGTTTTAAGTTATTTAAGTTTAACACAAGAATCAATGTTAAAAGTTTCACAAATTAAATTATTTTCCGTGCTTTTTTTATATTTTGATTAATTAACTATTTTTATGTGTATATACCGAATATAAACATACATATATTTTTATATATTCTGCAAAAAATTATTCTGCACACAAATCAACCAAGTTATACACACTCATACAGTTGCACACTCTCACATACAGTGTAAACGCAAAGGCGGCCTCACAAACGCGCGCACTCACACACATACATATACGGAGCCCAGCTTGAGTTTTTGTCAATGAATAAATACGTAAAGAAAAAACTCGTGCAAAAAACGTTCAGACTTCAAACGACACAGACCGCCCTCACGATGTTACGTTTTCAAATGACGGATTGAAACTGAAAGCTCTGTACACTTCAGCTGATGCTGGCTAGCGTAAAGTTTCTCCATTCGAAGAAAAGCTCTCGCTTCAACAGCTGTTGCCTGTCGACCGCCATCGATATTAGTCTACTGAAGCTGATCGATATTTTAAATCGATTAACAGAACATCTCTTGTGCAAACAATGAGCAATCGATTAATTTTATTTACATCACTAAAAGAAGAAGCATTCCTCAGTGAAATATTTTGTATAAAAGAATATAATAATACAAAATACCAGGCTAATCGAGACAATCAATTAGAAGATGCCAAAGTTCTATAAGCTTGACATTAACCGTACGGAATGGGAGATTCCCGAGACATACCAAAACCTACAACCAGTGGGACAAGGTGCCTACGGCCAAGTGTGCAAAGCTCTAGTAAAGGGCACCAACACAAAGGTGGCGATTAAGAAGTTAGCCCGCCCCTTCCAGTCGGCGGTGCATGCGAAACGCACATACCGCGAGCTGCGCCTCTTGAAGCACATGGATCACGAGAATGTCATTGGGTTGCTGGATGTGTTTCATCCAGGCCAGCCGGCCGACTCCCTGGACCAGTTCCAGCAGGTCTACATGGTAACGCATCTGATGGACGCCGATCTGAATAACATAATACGGACGCAAAAGCTGTCCGATGAGCATGTCCAGTTCCTGGTCTATCAGATATTGCGCGGCCTCAAGTACATACACAGTGCTGGCGTCATTCATCGTGATCTGAAACCATCGAACTTGGCTGTGAACGAGGATTGCGAACTGCGTATCCTGGACTTTGGTTTGGCCCGTCCCGCTGAAAGTGAAATGACTGGCTATGTGGCTACGCGATGGTATCGTGCTCCCGAAATCATGCTCAATTGGATGCACTACAACCAGACAGTGGACATTTGGTCTGTTGGCTGCATTATGGCTGAGCTACTGACCGGCCGCACCCTCTTTCCGGGCACTGATCACATCCATCAGTTGAACCTAATCATGGAGGTGCTTGGCACTCCGAATGATGAGTTCATGAACAAGATATCGTCAGAAAGCGCCCGTACCTATATACGATCACTGCAGGTGATGCCTCGCCGCAGTTTCCGTGATGTCTTCCGCGGTGCCAATCCGCTGGCCATTGATTTGCTTGAAAAGATGCTGGAATTGGATGCGGAGAAGCGCATCACCGCCGAGCAAGCATTGGCTCATCCCTATATGGAGAAGTGGCATGATCCCAGCGACGAGGCAACATCAACCATCTACGATCAAAGCTTTGAGGAGAACGAGCTGCCCGTTGAGAAATGGAAGGAGCTGGTCTTCACCGAGGTGCGCGGTTTCAAACCACCCCAGGCATTTGCTGAGCTCCTGCCCCAGGCACAATAACACTGTGGTGACTATGATGATATGTAGAGGCGTCAACATACTTAGCAGATCGCGATAAAGTCCATGTGTGCGGTTTATAAATAATTGTTATTTCTCATCAAGCTCAATAACGGATGCGGGATGCACTGCTCCACATTTTGAGTTTGATTTGAAATGACAATTAATATAAATTCAACGCCAAAAACATTAAATATATAAAACAGAAGAAAAAAAAAAATATAGTCAACGAATGATGCTACAAACAATTAGCTATTAATTAGATGGCGAGTTCAATCGTATTCGTAATGTTTCTAAAACAAAGTCACAGCCTTACTATCCAGTTTAACTTTACATATTTTGGTGTTGGTGTTTAACTATAAAGAACAAAACTTTTGTGTATTTTTATTAATGTAATTGTAAATCTTTATGTACAAGTCTGCAAAGTGAAAAGTCAGCGCTTGAGCAACTACAATGCTGTAGCCATAACTATATATTGATAAGCACAAGCTGTATTTACAAGAGTTTTAATCCAAAACCAAACTGACTTCGTGTTTCACTTATCCTTATATTCACATCAACAAATCTTCCAAGTAGCTCTCGAATTCCTGTTCACGTGATGGTTGCTCTTTACTGAGATCCAACTGTTTGCTCCAAATGTTCTCAACTGCGGCCTCTTCGGCTTTCTCCGATTGTGAACTTGATGCGGTGTTTTGTTTTTCGGCTTCGTTCGGCTCTTTGGACTCGTCTCTCTCTTCGCTACTCTCTCTGCTCATAACATCGTTGCTCAGCTTGCGTTTCTTGTGCTTTCTCTCTGCTTTGTATTCATCCTTTTCTCTGCGACGTTGACGCTTGTATTCCCTTTTCTTCGTGCGATAATTTAACTGTTCCGTATGTATGGGACAGAGACGTAGCTGAAATTAATGATTTTTTAGAGACTGCATATAGAATACCCACTATGTCAATCTCACTTTAACTAATGCATTTTGTGGCTCGCCCTTTTCGATGTACTTGAAGTTCACCTCCCAACTGCGCAACTCATTACGTTCGCCGCAATGTCGACTGCCGCATTGAAATTGGCCGATTCCTGTGACCACCTCCTGTTCGGTGCGCCAACGAAGCGCCACTTTATTTTCCTTGAATCGAGAGAGATCTGCTATACAGTATTCCTTAAAGAGTTTGCGGTAATAGCGTAAGGCAAGACGTTGCTCCCAGCTTAAGGAGCTGATGTCTTCGTCTTCCTCGTCCCAAAGGAAGCGATGATTCTCGCGTATTACGTCAATGTCACGTTTGTGCTTCCGTGACTCACTTTCGGCTGCTGTTGGCAGCACATATTGGTTAAGAATATAATTGTGCCGTTCCTTAGCAGATAGTTTATCCAACTTAATGGGAAAAATGTTTGGAGCACGGCTCATTTCTATGTTTATTTATATTTTGCCAAAATTTCTAAATGTGACCAAACATTAATGTAAAATACTAGACTATCGATATATGGTATCGATAAGAATGTAATAATATTATTTACTATACTATATATGCGTAAATTTTCCCTTTTTTTCAGTTGACATATGCTAAAAATGATTTATTACGTCGGAAATATGAATTAAAAACAATTCAATAAGGAACCAATGGAAACAGTCTATTGCCGCCATCAGTGCTGACTGCTTGCAACAGATATTTTTTTACGATATACAAAAGTGGTTTTCGATAAGTTGAGTTTTGTAAAAGGGGAGCGAAAGTACACACCTAATCAGTTTCCGTTGTAAATCTTTGTAAAATGTATTTTCGCGACTGTATTTGTTAGTAGTTCATCTATATTTGATAGTTAACAATGGCATGTAGTTGCAGTCCATTGTTCTATGTATTTCTGCGGAAAAATTGGTTGCATATAAAATACAATTTATTATCGTTGGCCATAATAACACTGGGCTTCTTTGCGGTGCTATGGGGATATTCGCATTGGACAAACAAATCTGCCATTATTGCAATGGAGGAATTCGAGCCAAAAGACGATGTGAGTGCTTACCTACATATTGATTAGCTAGTATTAATTGTTATTGGTGGTAATACAGACAATACCGAATGCACTCACAAAGATATGTCATTCATTCAAGTAACACACATACTACCCAACGCTGCGCCCATGTATGTATGTATGTATGTGCATATATTCATACATGTATATATACATATATATATACATACATATGTATATGTTTATATAAATGCATGCAACAAACAATGCACCCACAACTGCAAGTAATATGAGATTTTTTTGTTACACTGTTAGATACTCAAAATTTGAGTTGTTTTTAAAGAAAAATGTTTTTGCAACTGGTCATACATACATATAGTATATGTATTTATTTATTAACGCGGTTTCGGTTGGCTGTCTGTACACAATAGTAGGAGGGGGAAATCGACTAACATACATACATATATGTATATGTATTTATATACGAATAATAAGCTGCTCTCTCTCCCTCTCTCTGTGTCATACTTTGTTATCGCCCCTCATTTGTTGTGGTTTTTTCTATATATATGTATGTACATACTGAATCTAAATAAATGCATGTTTATATTAGAGTACGTGGGAGAGACATGAGACTGTCAATTGCATTTTGATTGAATCCATATTGTTTGGTCTATTTGTAGGAATCACTGAAAAGAAACTTTCCCGCCAATGAGAACAATTTTATATATTATGCACCCATTACGGATAACTCGAGATCCTTTATGGATATGCTGGCAAATGAGTTGGAAATTCCAAATGACCGTAAGTCAAATAAATATAATTTATGAAAACAAGAACAAAAATAACAGCTTTATATATTTTTCAGGTTTTCGAGAGTATAATAACAGCGAGGAAATGCAAGAGGACATGGAGCAGCAGTGCAAGGACATTTGTTTTGGCATCATCTTTAAGAAGTTACCGGATCCATCGTCCAATGGAGCATTCGAATATGGCATAAGCTCGAATCAGATGCGTCTCTCGCCTAAAAAGCGCTTTGTCAATGATGACGAAGTTAATCATCAAAAGGGTATTGTTGTTATGGGTTCATTTACCTTGGACAGATTACTCACAAGAAGCGTCTCCTTTGTCTTTCAGGCTACGATGAATATATGCGCTCCGATTTGCTTACACTGCAGTTGTACATGGATCGAATCTATATGCGTTATCAGCATATCAATGACAACTACAAATTGTTGATTAATTCGATGCCCAATTTGGAGGTGGATTCGTCGGATAGCTATCATCTTTTCTATTTTGGCTTGCTATTTTCCTTGCTGAACAATGTGCTGCTGCTGAGCACCTTTGTGGTACCTCTGGTCGAGGAGAAGCAGAATGGTCTGAAGGAGTTCCTCAATATCGTAACGCCCATGAGCTTCTTGAATGGACTCACCTTTTCCATTATACGTTTTCTATGGTATGCGGGATTCCTCATTATAACAGTCACCATGGCCTGGACGTACAATGCCTTGGGACTCGGTGGATTCGTTTATATCTTTATCCTGTATATGTTGTACCTTGTATCGATAATGTCCTACGCCTATCTCTTGTCCGTCTGTTTTCATTCTGGTAGGTTGATTTATTTGTAGTCCTGCAGTTCGAAAAAAGAATTGTAATTTTCGAATTTGTTTTTTTCTTTCAGTGTTCTATGCCAAGATCGGTGGCTTGGTGCTCCTGATTATTCCTTATGTGTTTAGCTTTGTGAAGAATTGGCTCTCCCAGTTGGCGTATTCTTTCCTGTGTACGAATACCTTCCTAGAGGGACTGGATGTGCTCCAGACCTACACCAACAAGCGTAAGTCTGATTAAATATATATATGTATGATTCATTAGTTCATTATATGCGGCATATAGATCGTCAGTTTACCAGCTCCGATCTGTTTCACGTCATCAAGGACGATGCCAGTCGTCTTTTCACTGTTTACTTTGTGCTCGTCCTGCAGACCCTGCTCTATGCCCTGCTTTACAATTACTTGGTGTGTGTTTTTCCTGGTCCTGGTGGCTTAAAACGTTCAGTTCTATTCTTTCTAAAGGCAAGTTCATATTAAATCTGAGTAGATTTCTTTATTAATCGAACTTTATTACTATCTTAGCCGGAAACGTATAAAAAACGACAACGCAATGAGTATACAACATCTCCACGGGGCACCCATGCCATCATCGTTGAGGATCTCTGCAAGGAATTTAATACAAACCGACGGAAAGTAACAATTGCTGATCACCTGAGCATGAATATCAATAACAAAGAGATCACTGTCCTATTGGGTCACAATGGTGCTGGCAAAACCACCACAATGAATATGATTATGGGTAAACCCGGATATATTATATGGAAGCTTAATTCTCTTTAAAAATATCTGCTCTTCTTAGGTATTGTGCCGAAGGATTCTGGTAAAATTGTTGTTTGCAGTGAGCGGGATGTTGCCTCCTATCGCCATCTGATTGGCTTCTGTCCCCAGCACAGTGTTTTCATGAGCTACATGACCTGCAAACAACATCTGGAGTTCTTTGCGGAGTTGCGTGGCGAAAGTCGAAAGGATGCGGTTAGGTGGACAGCGGAGACGTTGGCCAAACTGAATCTCACAGAGAAGGCACAAGAGTTCGGCAAAAACTTATCAGGTGGCATGAAAAGGCGTCTATCATTGGGCATTGCTATCGCTGGAAATACCAAGTATAACTGCTTCATCTAATTCTTATCATTCCTTACTTAAACGTAATCTTTGTAGAATCGTTATACTTGATGAACCATCTTCCGGTCTTGATATTGATTCTCGCCGAGAACTCTGGGATATATTGTTGACGTTGCGTAAGGAGAAGGCCATATTGGTGACCACTCACTACATGGAAGAGGCGGAAGTGTTGGGAGATACCATCTGTATATTGGCTAATGGCAAGTTGCAAGCAAATGGTTCCACATTGGAATTGAAGCGAAAATTGGGCAGTGGCTACCGACTCAAGCTGGAGGTTAATGACTCAAAATACCAGGAGAAACAAACAATTGATATCATTAAGAACTACATGCCAACAGCCTATATCCAGGTGAGGTTTCTCAAGGAGTCTATTAAACGTTACACTTTCTAATCAATATTCTTAAATTTTTAGAGTATTGTCAAACCCACGATCAATGTGTGTTTGCCCTATGATTACCAACTACAGTTCCACGATATGCTACGCAGTCTGGAGGATAATATGGAGAATCTTGGCATTGATACGATTTCGATTACGGATACTTCTTTGGAAACTGTATTTCTGAAGTGAGTACAACTCTATAACCATATTTTTTTTAGCATTTAATGATTATAATTCATCTTCTCAGTTGCGCTGGTGAAGCAGATCAGGTGGATACACCTGATGCGCGTCCACGTAATGATGATCCCCTCTTGACTATGCCATATAAGCGTTTGGAAAATCATGCCCCTCATTGGTGGCAACTCTGGAATGCGATATTCTACAAGAAGTTTACATTTCTCTACGCCGAATGGAAATATGCCGCTTGCATGGTAAATAAGATTATAAATTGTAGATAAAGTGAGGGAAATCCTCCAGTATCAGCTGTCATGCTATCAGTGTCATTATATGACTACTTCATGATAATTTATTAATTCAGCAACTCTGTTGCCAAGACCTACGGCAACAAAAGAGATTGGCATAAATATTAAACAAACATTTATTGAATTTAGTTTGGATTGCCGCTTATCTGTGTACTGGGCGTTATCATGGTGATGCACAACAGTTCCTGGGTCACGAACGAAGAGTCCCTATTGCTGAACCTCAAGCAACAGGGTAAGGGCATCATCTACATCTACAATCCGACGGGTCATCATGCGGAGCTGGAGAACAAAATGAGACTATTTATTGAAAAAAGCGGACTGATAGTCCAGTCGCTGACCCTACGAGGCAACAACAATGTAAACGAAGGTGACTACGGAATGGGGTAGACTCCATAGTACTCCTTAGCTAAGTAAATATTATTTTACAGAACTAATACAGCTGCAGCGAGAGAGCTTGTCGGAGTTCCTGGATGTCACCATCGGCTTGATTGACATGTATTCGTCGGGCAGCGTCACCGCTGACACGCCCACATTGACAATTGACTATGCCAGCAATCGATACCATAGCAGCGTTATGCTCCTCAATATGGTGAGCAACTGCCTACTGCAATTGTCCCAACCTGACAAAACAATCGATGCCAGTTACGTGCCCATTAAACGCTATCTGAGCGACGTTAGTTCCGCTCGCCTGGAGTACTACGTGGTCTTCGTATCGACGTCGATGTTCTTCTGCGTGTTCTACTTCATCTCTTTGCCTTATCGGGAGAATGTCAGCGGTTTTCGTCAGCTGCAGCCCATGTCGCGATATACCTATTGGATGGCCACCATATCCTTTGACATATTCCTGCTAATTACCCTATGTCTGGCTATATTCGTGCTGCAGCATCTCATCATGACTGCTGAACTGTACAAGACTAGTGATCTGCAGTTAATTGTGGTCAGCATATTTTTCTACTGCTGCAGCTATCTACCCATATTGTATGCACTGGGCAACAGCTTCAAATCCATATCAACGATTTCTACATATCTGCTCTTAATGTTTATAATATCACGTAAGTTATTTGAGAATTTCCATTTATTTATTATTATATTTGTGTACTTGTTCATTGTAGTCTTTTGTTTAGCTAAGTTTTTTGAAAATTGATCAATTTTTAGATTCTGTGTGGCCATATTTTCGAAAATATTGCGCCAAATTCACTCCGCTAAAAATTTGTATGTCTATTTTGAAACTGGAAATCGATTGGCCACATAAACTCCAATTTGAAATATTGTTGCCTTTGACCCCGATCTGATATATTTCCTTGATTACCTTCAGAAATCGCGCCACTTATCACATCCGGCAACATCATGGCTATGAAGCAGCATTCCACGAAGATAGCATTTCTTTGTCTTTTACCCGATTTCAACCTGAATCATCAACTCCGAATTATAAATGAAAACTTCATATCGCGAAATCGGAAGTCAATGTCAACGTCGGGAACTTCAACTTTGGTTTTGGAATCAACTGGAGCATTCTTTGGCTATGCCATATTTGTGCTGATTGCCGTCATGGGCTTCTTTGTCATTGTGCTGGAGGAGAAATATTATCGCCAGAGATTACGTAAGATGTTTGAGGTTAAATCATGCAAGAAGAGCTGCAGTGCATCGTCCATTTGTCCGGGGTTGCCACTGGACTGCTTGGATGACTGCAAGCGGGAAGAGGAGCGCGCTGTGGAACTGCTAAAAGCGGGCAATCAAGATGCCCATGATTACTCCCTGATTGTTAGCAATCTACGGAAGTCCTATGCAGGAAAAGCGGCGGTGGACGGAATCAGCTTTGCCGCTCATCGTGGAGAATGCTTTGGTCTGCTAGGCGTGAATGGTGCCGGCAAGACCAGCACCTTCCAAATGATTGCCGCCAATTTGATCATCGATAGCGGCAGGGTGCAGATTGATGGCATCGATATACGACAGAATGAGGTGGGCTACAGACAGCACTTTGGATATTGTCCTCAGTACGATGCCCTCAACAAGTTCATGACCGCCGAGCAATGTCTACGCTACATGGCCCTGATACGTGGTCTGAACAGCGCCCACGTTGATAGTTCGAGTGGAGTGGAAGCCAACGTCAAGTTCTGGCTGGAGAAGATGCATCTGGAGAAGTATAAACATGTGCAGGTGCGCAATTATTCGGGTGGCACGAAGCGGAAACTGCTGGCCGCCATGGCCATGATAGGAGCACCTTCCCTAGTGCTACTGGACGAGCCGACCACTGGCGTTGATCCCATATCACGACGATTCCTCTGGCACTGCATCAAAGATTTTCAGAGCAAAGACCGCACCATTGTGCTGTCATCTCACAGGTAAGCTAGAAAGATTGTAAACAATGATCCCTTAATCCCTAAACTTAACCATTGACAGCATGGATGAGTGCGAGGAGTTGTGCAATCGATTGGCCATCATGGCCCACGGCAAGTTCAAGTGCTTAAACAATATCTGCGCCTTGAAGCGTTTAAGTGGCTTCACCATTAAGCTCAAGATGCGCATTGATACCGAGACTGATGAGAATATTATTATAATTACGAATACGCTAAAGGGACAGTTCCAGAATCTGGATCTGCGCGAGAGTCATGCGGGAACCTTGACCTACTTCATCAAATCTGAGGAGTATATACACTGGTCACATGTATTCAAGGTCACCGAGCTGTATCTGGCAGATCAACTGGGTTACCTAGTCGAATATTACTCCGTTAACGAGTGCACCTTGGAGGACATATTCCTTAAGTTCGAGAAAAGCAAATCGCCGCCGACCGGGACAGCTCCACTCATAGACGCAGCTTGACAAAGTTAAGCACGTGACTGTAGCTGTCCCGGTTTTATACTTACATACATACATATGTATGAAAAAGATCCAAAACGGGAACTTTGAATATTTACCCATTAAATTCATTCCTTATTTATAATATCGCTTCATTTTGATATCAAAGCAACAAATACTAAAATCAATGGGCGTAACTTAAAAGACGTACATATACATATGTAAGTGTAAGCAAGTTTATAATTAATATGTATATTTGGATAAAATGTAATAGTATGTGTGTGTGTTTAATATTTAACGACTAAGTCAAATAAATTTACTACTTTATGGACATTTAGTATATGCCACTTTATATCAGATTTATCGATAATTTATGTATTTTCGATAGTTACTGCATTCTGCTCACGAAACTAGTTCCATCGCTGCTGAACCGGCTCGGAATTTTTTCGATACAATTTGCAATTATTTAGAAATCGATGCCAAAAACAAAGTAGACGCATAAACAACGTTAATGGCGCGTAGCAAAATTTGGAAGTACTACGAGAAGATCAACCTACAGACAGCACAATGTTTGCTCTGCGAAAAGATTATCAAAACATGCGGCAACACATCCAACCTGATGAAGCACATAAAAACCCATCCCACAATGTAAGTCACGCAGGGGGCAAGGACGCAAATAGCACATATTTCCAAAATGCAATATAAAAAATGTGGAATATATTTTCTGTTTATAGCGATGTCAACGACAATGAGTCAATTGTGGTGAGGGGCATGCTGAAGCGGTCCCCGAATTCAATGAGACCGCGTGGCAGGAAACTGAAGTATGGATCGAACAAAATCAAGGCGGAGCTAAAGGTGGAAAATGATGATACTGTCGGGGACATGACCGGTGTGAATCTAATTGAGTTTGTGGAGGCTGCTGGCGTTGAGGATACCGCCGTTGAGGGGGGCGTCAATGGGGAAACCTACGCCAACTGGACAACGGCAGAAACGGAATCCGCAGCTGAAACCGCCAGTGCCGTGGACATTATTGAGTTTGAGCCAAAAGAGGCTCAATTTCATAATGAGGAATCATTGCAACAACTGGAGCTGCCCAGCAATAGCCAGAGTACGCTCCAGAGCACGGCCTACAGGGATAACCTTGCCTACTTCCTGTGTCGGGATAAACAGCCGCTGGAACTTATCGAAGGTGAAGGCTTTAAGAGATTCATGCAAGTGGTTTGTCCCGCCTTCAGTCTACCCAGCACCGACCAGCTCCTCGTCCAAATTGACCAAAAGACCCAGCTACAAATCTTAAGATTGCGTCAGATCTTTGCCAGCATTAACTCGTTTTCCTTGAGCTGTGCTATAAATACTGCAGTCGGTGAGAAGGCTCTCAGTTACCTGGAGGTGACTGCCCATTACCACGAAGGAACCCACAGGCGATCACGTTCCCTCTCCGTGCAGATGCTGCCCGTCCAGTACAATGAGAGCAGCATTGTGGAGCAGCTGGAAGGCATCTGTCAACGCTTTGACATCGACAAGTCGAAGGTTACTTGCATCGTGACCAGCTCCAGTAAATTGATGGAGAAAGCGGTTTCCATGCTTCTGGGTGCCCGGAGACATGTGCCCTGCGTGGCTCACCTATTGGGAAAAGTTTTTGATTCCGTGATGCTACATGGCGAACTGAGCTCCATGTGCGGGAAAGTGCATAGTCGGAAGTCTGAAGAGAGCCAATTGATAGCTGCCGATGTAAGCTCGTTTAGCAACTTTGAGATGCTGGAAACCTATGTTCTTCAGGTGGCCAACTTAAGTAAGGATGGAGTAGCTATCATGAGTCCGGAAGAGTTGGAGTTGGCCACAGAGTTGATAGCCATTGTCGCTCCTTTGGCCAGCGCCGTGCGTCAGTTGTGTGGATCGAGTGCATCAGTGTTTCCCAGTGCCAGTTGTGCTCTGCCCTTACTCTTCACCATACTCAATGAGATGAAGCAACCCGAGCTTGCGGATCAACAACAATCCGAAATCGCATACGAATTGCGGCTATTTATAGTCGATCAGTTGGAGAAGTGTTTCGAGAGCTTAGAGAATCAGCAATATCTGGCCTTTTCCAGCCTGCTTGATCCACGTTTTCGAAATATGCCTTTCCAGAACTCCAGTCTGGTGAATAAATACATGATTCATCTCTACGAGAACTATGATGAAAAGCAGGATGCTGGTGCGGCAGATTCTCTGAATGATACCAGCGGCTACGATATTTGGTCAGCATACAGAGCCTTCTCGTATGCCAAGCACAGGAGCAACACAATGAGTGACGAGACCGAGAATCAGGATGAGATATCGAGTTATTTTTGTGCAAGCATCAGTAGTCTGCAAATGGAGCCGCTGCTGCTGTGGAGGGATCTGTCGCAGTTCCATCCATTCCTGTACAGTATATCGAAAAAGTACCTGCACATTCCGGCCTCGTCGATTCCACCTGCGAGGCTATTCACTGCGGCCGGAGCAGAAGTGGTGGCCAAACAAACTAAATTGATGGACGCGCAGATGAGCAACATGCTCATATTATCGGATTGCAATTTGGATGAGTGGCAGTTATAGTATACTTTTACATTTTAGGTTAATTTTATTCAAATCAATATTTTTACATTTTGCTTTTTAACATTTTGTTTGAAAGTGATAATAAATACATACATACATATGTATTTATATTTCTAAAACATATTTTGGTATTATGTCGATTGTTAGAATGCATTCATCGATACGAATGTGGGAGCTTATCGATAACAAAGTAAACAGTCTGGCAATGTTGCGCAGCGTTGATGACGTTTTTTCACGCATTGTATTTTTGTTAAGCATATTTGATGTGGAAAAATTGAAACATTCGCAACATGCAAACGCATAAAACAAGAAAATAACACATTGCAGGCGCCGTGTGAAGTGGTCGAGCCAAAGAACGTTAACAACGTACACAAATCACACGCCCTGTTGTTGCGGTCGTTGTCAGTGACAGCAGCGCGAAAGTTACCATCATCCGTCTCGCTCTTCACCCTTCATCTACATATGCATGTACATATGTATGTTCATTCACACGCAAGAGAGGTATAATAATTAGTCAAATAGGAAGGAAACACCAATAACAACAACGATTGAACGACCTTGGAGTTGCATACAACAATATGCAAAGTAACTCCACGAAAACTAAGGAAATGTTTATTGTGCGTGCTCTAGAGAAAATCCTTGCCGATAAGGACATACGGCGTTCACATCACTCGCAGCTCAAAAAGTCCTGCGACACAGCTCTCGAGCAGATTAAAGCGGAGCTTATCAATGCTGGCCAAATCGCCGAGGGCAATGAACTGCCCTGCGCAGCTCTACCGCTGCCCAAAAATGACGCCGCCAGCATCATAAATGCAGAAACATATTTTCTGCCCTTTGAGCTGGCATGCAAGAGCCGCTCACCCAGGATAGTGGTCACTGCGCTGGACTGTCTACAGAAATTGATTGCCTATGGCCATTTGACAGGTGCCATACAGGATTCGGCGAATCCAGGTCATCTGCTGATCGATCGCATTGTTATAACCATTTATGGCTGTTTCAATGGACCCCAGACGGATGAGGGCGTGCAGCTGCAGATCATCAAGGCTTTGCTCACTGTCGTCACATCCCAGCATGTGGAGATTCATGAGTTTACCCTGCTGCAAGCGGTACGCACCTGCTATGACATCTATCTGTCCAGCCGAAATCTGGTCAATCAAACGACAGCGCGTGCCACACTTACCCAGATGCTGAATGTAATCTTTGCTCGTATGGAGAACCAAGTTTATGAGGTGCCACCAACGCCTCCACCATCAGTAGCTACACAAAATGGTAATCCCGAGTCAACTGGCGAGGAAAACTCTACATTGGCCACAGAGGGAGCGGACAGTGACGAAGTAATTGCCTCGGAACTGTTGGCTGAGATAATAACAGGTGAGTAATAGCTGTGCCCGCATACATACGTGTGGGGTAGTGTTGCCAACAGCTTCTAACTAAAAATGCCAGGTCGATCATTAAATTGCAGAATTTTTCGCAGAATATTTAACTCCTGGGAATTCTCATTCATTATTAATAAATTTATTTATTATTGACTGAATAATCATTTGAACAGATCACAAAATGATAATGAAATAGGAGGTATTTTATATCTCTCTGCAAAAAGGCTAACTTGGCAACACTATTGTGTACTTTGCATTATCAGCGCTAAATACCAACACAATCGATATATCGCTAGGCAACTAGCATCGTTATCACTAATTATCGATTTTGCTTTAGAATCGTTATAATTTGAATTTAAAATTCGTTTTCTTTCTGCAATATATATTTATCGTTATCAGTTTTTATCGATATTCATCACAATCGTTTTAATTTGATTTTACATTTCCACAGCTGCCTTCAATGAAGCTATGAAAGAGCAAAGTCAGGATCAGGATGCAAGTGAAGCAGATAATGGAACGGCCGTTAATGGAAATGGTTCGGCGGATTCCTCACACTCGGATCATGATAGCGTTGAGCTGCATAGTGAGAATGATGCAATAGTTACTGCTAAGTTTACACACATCCTGCAAAAAGATGCGTTTCTGGTGTTCCGAGCGCTGTGCAAACTATCAATGAAGCCACTGCCCGAAGGCCAACCGGATCCTAAGTCTCATGAACTGCGCTCTAAGGTGCTATCACTGCATCTGCTGCTGCTAATTTTGCAGAATGCTGGACCCGTCTTCCGCTCCAACGAGATGTTCATCATGGCCATCAAGCAATATCTGTGCGTGGCTTTGTCCAATAACGGCGTCAGTTTGGTCGCCGAAGTCTTTGAATTATCTCTCTCGATTTTTGTGGCGCTCCTATCTAACTTCAAGGTGCATTTGAAGCGTCAAATTGAGGTCTTCTTCAAGGAGATCTTTCTCAATATTCTGGAGGCCAACTCGAGCTCCTTCGAGCACAAGTGGATGGTCATACAGGCGCTCACACGCATCTGTGCGGATGCTCAGTCCGTTGTAGACATCTATGTGAACTACGATTGTGATTTCTCCGCCGCCAATTTGTTTGAGCGGCTCGTCAATGATCTGTCCAAAATTGCGCAAGGACGCCAGGCACTGGAGCTGGGCGCTAATCCTATGCAAGAGAAATCGATGCGTATACGTGGCTTGGAGTGCCTCGTATCCATACTGAAGTGCATGGTCGAGTGGAGTAAGGATCTCTACGTGAATCCCAATATGCCAGCGCCGGCTTTGCAGGTAAGATTCCACTCAGGATTATCACAGTTCTATAGGCATTTATATGAGTCTGTGTTTTAGGTGCAGTCCCTGCAGTCTCCGACACAGGACACCCAAGTGGTTGATAATGTCGATGCCATATCTGCGCACAATTCCAGTCTAAGGTCGACACACGGCGGCTCCAGTCATAGCCTCAATTCCTATGGCAGTGTAAAGAATCAGGAGTTGTTGGATTTGCCCGAGGCACTGGAGGAGCGCAAAATGCGGAAGGAGGTGATGGAGACGGGCATTGAACTGTTCAATCGGAAACCCCAGAAGGGTGTGCAGTTCCTGCAGGAGAAACAGCTGATAGGCAGCACCTGCCAGGACATTGCCCGTTGGCTGCACGAAGATGAGCGTCTGGATAAGACCGTCATTGGTAACTATCTGGGCGAGAACGATGATCACTCCAAGGAGGTGATGTGCGCCTACATCGATGCCTTTGACTTCCGGCAAATGGAAGTGGTGGCCGCGTTGCGCATACTCCTGGAGGAGTTTCGGTTGCCTGGCGAGGCACAAAAGATCGATCGGTTGATGGAGAAGTTTGCCAGCAGATACTGTGAGTGCAATCCACAGAATCAGCTATTCCAGAGCGCGGATACCGTATACGTGCTGGCCTTCAGCATCATCATGTTGACTACGGATCTGCACTCGCCCCAGGTCAAACACAAGATGACCAAGGAGCAGTATATCAAAATGAATCGTGGCATTAGCGACAGCAAGGACGATCTGCCCGAGGAGTACTTGTCATCCATATACGATGAGATTGCCGAGCACGAGATCAAGATGAAGAACAACACCACCATGTTAATGGCTCCCAAGCCTGCTGGAAAGCAGCCCTTCATCACGGAGAAACGACGCAAGCTGCTGTGGAACATGGAAATGGAGGTCATCTCCTTGACGGCCACCAATCTGATGCAGTCGGTGTCACATGTCAAATCGCCTTTCACCTCGGCTAAGCACTTGGAGCATGTCCGTCCCATGTTCAAGATGGCATGGACACCATTCCTGGCTGCGTTTTCGGTGGGCCTGCAGGTTTGCGATGATCCCGAGATAGCGACACTTTGCTTGGATGGGATACGTTGTGCCATTCGGATTGCCTGCATATTCCACATGTCCTTGGAGCGGGATGCCTATGTGCAGGCGCTGGCACGCTTCACACTGCTCAACGCCAACTCTCCCATCAACGAGATGAAGGCCAAGAATATCGATACCATCAAGACGCTCATCATGGTCGCTCACACCGATGGCAACTATCTGGGCAGCAGCTGGTTGGACATTGTCAAGTGCATCAGTCAGCTGGAGCTGGCACAGCTCATTGGCACTGGGGTGCGGCCACAGTTTCTTTCGGGCGCACAGACTACGCTCAAGGATGCACTGAATCCCAGCGTGAAGGAGCACATTGGCGAGACGAGCAGTCAGAGCGTTGTGGTGGCCGTGGATCGCATCTTTACCGGCTCCATGCGACTCGATGGCGATGCAATTGTGGACTTTGTGAAGGCTTTATGCCAAGTCTCCGTGGATGAGCTGCAGCAGACACAACCGCGCATGTTCTCCCTGCAGAAGATCGTCGAGATTAGCTACTACAACATGGAGCGTATCCGTTTGCAATGGTCACGCATCTGGCAGGTGCTGGGCGAGCACTTCAATACGGTGGGCTGCAACAGCAACGAGGAGATTGCGTTCTTTGCCTTGGATTCGCTGCGTCAGCTGTCGATGAAGTTCATGGAGAAGGGCGAGTTCAGTAATTTCCGTTTTCAGAAGGACTTTCTGCGTCCCTTCGAGCACATCATGAAGAAGAACAACTCTCCAGCCATACGGGACATGGTGGTGCGCTGCATCGCCCAAATGGTCAACTCACAGGCACATAACATACGCTCCGGCTGGAAAAATATCTTCTCCATTTTCCATTTGGCTGCGGGAGATCATGAGGAGCCCATTGTGGAGCTAGCTTTCCAGACCACAGGCAAGATCATTGGCGATCTCTATAGGCGGCAGTTTGCCGTCATGGTCGACTCCTTCCAGGATGCGGTAAAGTGTCTGTCAGAGTTTGCCTGCAATGCCCGTTTCCCGGACACCAGCATGGAGGCCATTCGTCTGGTGCGTAACTGTGCCCAGTGTGTGCATGATGCTCCACAGCTGTTTGCCGAGCATGCCGGTATGGAGAACGATGCTTCGGTGGCGGAGGAGGATCGGGTTTGGGTTCGTGGCTGGTTCCCCATGCTGTTCTCGCTGTCCTGCGTCGTGAATCGTTGCAAGCTGGATGTGCGCACGCGAGGATTAACTGTGCTGTTTGAGATTGTGAAGACGCATGGCGATAGCTTCAAGCCCAACTGGTGGAAGGATCTATTCAATGTGATATTCCGCATCTTTGACAACATGAAGTTGCCGGAGCACGTCACCGAGAAATCCGAATGGATGACCACCACCTGCAATCATGCGCTGTACGCCATCATTGATGTCTTCACGCAATACTTTGACATCCTCGGCCATCTGCTGCTCGAAGAGCTATTCGCCCAGCTGCATTGGTGTGTCCAGCAGAACAATGAGCAGCTGGCGAGATCTGGCACCAATTGCCTCGAGAATCTGGTCATTTCCAATGGCTTCAAGTTCAATGAGGTAACCTGGGACAAGACCTGTCAGTGCATACTGGACATCTTCAATGCCACGCTGCCCAAAGAGCTGCTCACCTGGCGACCAACCAAAGCTAACGAACAGCATCCCCAGCAACCACGTCGCGCCTCCATCAGCCCACATTCCAATAGCAATGTGCAGGAGGAGTCAGCTGTCATGGCTCCCTCTCACAATCACTTTGAGGCGCTGCACATCAAGTGCGTGGTGCAGTTGGAGCTCATCCAGACCATGGATAACATTGTCTTTTATCCGGCCACGTCGCGCAAGGAGGATGCCGAGACCTTGGCCCAGGCAGCGGCCGATATCAGTGGCAAACATGGTGGTGGTGGTTCCCTGCAATCCCAGCAGCTGCAGTTGGATTGTCAGCGGGAGGAGCAGGGCATGTATGGCTATCTACGCACCCATCAGCTGTGCACGCTAGCCGAGTGCCTCATGCAGTCGCATCGATTCGCCAAACGCTTCAATGCTGATCAGGATCAGCGGAATCTGTTGTGGCGTGCCGGCTTCAAGGGTTCGGTGAAGCCCAATCTGCTCAAGCAGGAGACCGCCTCGCTGGCCTGCGTGCTGCGGATCTACTTCAAGATGTATGGCGATGAGAATCGGCGCAGTGATTGGCCTGGCATCGAACAGGAGCTGGTGCAGGTCTGCAAGGAGGCACTGGGCTACTATCTCAGCCTGATGAACGAAGGACATCGCGAGGCCTGGACATCGCTACTGTTGCTCATACTGACGCGACTCCTCAAAATGTCCGATGATCGGGTATGTAGATTTTTCAAATTTATGATTGCTCAACTTAATGGTCTTTTTAAAGTATTCAAAAATATCAAAAAAAAATTCTTTAAAAAATATTTTTCTAAGCTTTGAAATACTATCAAAATTAGAAAAAAATATCACTTAAATATTTTGTTTCAGTTAAAACGCTTTTAATAATTTTATATATTAAAATAAAACGATATTAATAATTTTTTTTTATAAATTTTATTTATAAATTTTTGCTTGCAGTTCGCCACACATGTGTCCAGCTATTACAGTCTGCTCTGCGAGATGATGTGCTTTGACCTGAAGCCCGAACTGAGAAGTGTCCTTAGGCGTGTGTTTATGCGCATCGGTCCAGTATTCAATATTATGAACTTGAACGCGAATGTCAATGTTAAATAGTCAAGGCGCACCAACATTGCCTACCCAACGGCACGCCCCGTCTGATGAGCAATCGCCCATCCCCATACTCCAAACCCCATGCCCGGACTCCAGTTCCAGTTCCAGTTCCGAATCCAACTCCAAATTCCTCTCTCAGTGCGGTTTGCATATATTTCGCTTAGTTTCGTTATATACATACATATATGTACATACATATAAAAACTTTTCGCTTTGTTGTTATGTTGTTCATGATCCTCCTTCATCATCCCCTCATTGGCCACCCATATGCAGAGTTTATATTTTTTATTATTATATATATACATAAATATATATATATGCATATATATGTAAATGAAACGTTTATATAGGTTAAACAAAGTGTTGTTGTTTTGTATAAGAATTAAGCACGCACACACACACGCATACATTCGTGTCACTGTGTGTGTGTGTGCGTGCGCGTGTAAGGCTTTAATCTGTGTATGTGTGTGTCCATTTATATGTACATATATATACAATTGTTTATGTATATATAGGCATGTATGTATGTGTACTTGCGTACATATACGATGTATTTAGATTAATTTTCGATATTGTGTTTATGAATTTGGCAAAAAGTTAATAAAATCCTTGGTGTAACCATTTATTTAAATAAACAATAAACTATCTATTATTATTACAGCTATCACTACTATTACTACTATTATTGTGTAGCATAATAATAATGATAAACCTATGCTATGATTATTCAACTTTAGCCTGTATATTGCTAGTATTAATTTAAATCAAATTCTATATTTCAAATATAATATCGATTACTGCAACAATAACCAAATTAAATGATCTTTTTAATCAACTTCTGCAAATTTGCCAAGGAAACAAAATCAAAACCAATCTGCATTCTGATTGGTTGTGATCGAAAGAGAGTGAAATCGAATAGAAAGGCAGAGAGAGAGAGAGAGAACGCTTTAAAATACAGCACTGGCCATATTAACATATGGATGGGACATTTCATACAACGAAAACGACCACGAAATTTCTTAGCGATATACCCCAAGTTCGATGCGATATACCCCAAGTTCGATGCGACATACCCCAAACGGCTCACACGAACAGCTTCCGACAAGTTCGATCAAACAATGTGCGAACATATTCCGAGTTAAAATAGCGTTTGGTGCGTGTTCTAGGGCGGACGCTTCGTACAGATCTGACGTGCACTGACCATATAATATATAGATGGGTTATATGGTCAGTGTTTATACTTATATTGAAAATCTATCCATTTTTATGATTTAGAATTTTTAAGTTTTTTCTATTAATTACTAAAATGTAGTTAATTTAAGTTAATTTTACTTTGTTTCCTATGATTACCTCCAGATTTATAATTTACACTTTACATTTTTCTTTTAAGTACTACCATTTTCATTTAAATGAACTAAGCTTAATATTATTTTTAGTTGTTCTAATTTGTAAAAATATTCAATTTTTATTCTTTTTTTTTAGTTAAATATTTTTAGTTAAATATTTTTAGTTTTTGGAAGTCTTTATAGAGCTAGAAATATAATTTGGCACTCGAAAAGAAAATCCAAGTTAAATTAAGCATGCATGTAAACATGTGTGTACATACAAGAAGCTATGCTTTTATTTGTATATTCGGTCAGGCATTGAAATGCTGGGATCAGAATCAGTGAGATACAAGACAATAACAAAGTAAAAAAATACACTGAAAGAAATAAAAATATCAGCGGCAGCGGCATTACTGCCCACAAATTCTAAACTTTGCGCTTCGAAACACAGTTCTAAAATCCGTCTTGAGTGCATTTTTTTTTTTTTATGTTATGGTCACTTTTAACAGTCTATAACGTAGTGTATCTAATAGTCTGCTACATATTATGATCTCACCAAACATATCAGATGTTTTCAGGTATTTCAGCGTTTTTCTTTATTAGCTGATCTTTGGGTGCCGATTTATAGCATTTTTATGATGCTGGTGTTGTGTGCGTCGCATTTATTATAATAAAATAAATACATATACTTATGTAGTATATTTAATACGTCCGACCACTTAAGAGGGATATTCTTCTGCAATACCAAAACACGCGCATTTTTATATTGGTCAGAGGGGGTTGGGGGCACATTGGTTTCTTGCCAATTTTGAATGAATTTGATTAAAGCAGCACTGTGTCCAGTCGCGTATCAAAGAAGAATTTATTTTTATATAAGAAGAATAGACATAAAAAATGTCTGCTCATATGTATTCCGCATGATTTTCTATTTTATTGGCACAATTTGGAGCGTACGATTTGCTGCTAGGAATACTTTCTATACTGAACAATTTGCGTACCTTGAATTTTGTCTCCTCAAGTCTTCACATGACATTCATCAATGTGTCGTCTTCTTCTTCTTCTCTTAAACAATTTAATTAACATGCCCAGCTGACTCTTAACTATCCAAAAAGAAACTGCGGTGTATCGTATAATATATGTACATAGTATGAATGACATGTTGTGTTTTGCTGCTTGGTGGGAAAGTTATCGAGGGGTTGGTCACCAAGGGGTGTCCGCGATTTTTGTGTGAACTTCAAATTGTGAGCGTGGTGCTAATAATTCTTGTTAATATGTCAATTTCAATGGAAACTTAATCAGACTCTCTCAAGCTGTGACGCCTTTAAATTGGAATCATCAGATTTCGATATGTGCTAATTGTATTCCAATGCTTGCAATTCGGTTTTCATCAATTTAATAATATTCATAAATTTGTGCCAATTTGAACTGGTTTCGTAATGGAATAGAATTGCTTCGAAAATGATTAATTTGTCTCATTTTGTATCCTTACATTTTAACAGTCGCCTTTTAAATGTAACAGTTTTAGGACTCTGTTAAGGTTAACAGCATATCTGTAATAGAAAACGCTGAACAACAGAACAGACCAACAGCAATGCTAAGTATAACAGTACCTCTGTTAACAATAACATAAATCCTCGATAAGAGGCTGCTTCTGTCTGTTAAACAATATCTATTGTGGATTTAATAATTAAAAGCTATAAAAGATAATTGTACCATAATTTCAAAAGCCAAAACGGGTTGGAAGTTAAGCTACAAACTGAATCTGGGCACGCGTGTTTATCTAGAAAAAAAAAATAACACGAGACAAGTCAAATAACAACACATAAAGATCGGGTAGTGCGGTGTTTTCTTGGTTGTTGGGCTGTTGACTACACAAATAAAGACAGATGCTGTTTTATTTATTTTCTAGCGTTATCAACGCATATGATTAGTTAAGAAACAATGCGTCCATGACAGAGTTCATGCTCTGAACTTTTACTGAAAACAACAGAAACTATCTAAAAGTATTATAATACTCTGATAACAATCATGTTAAGCTTACGACCTTGAGTTTTTGGGTAGGGTTCAAGCAAATATTGGAATGTAATGGCAATGTTTCCCCAATTTTCCGGTTTCCCCGCCATTGTAATTACGGAAACGTGTTGCAGTTGTAACTACGTACGACCAGCATATGTACGTGGGGATCACGTGAGAAGGTAAGATAAAAACTGTGCAAAGTGCAAATAAAAAATGTCGCTATGCTTAATTGGAAAATAAGTCTATAGAATTGAGACTAAAACAAACAGTTTGCGAATTGTAATTTCGCACGCTGAAATTAATTGCGCATACGCAGCGTGGTACAAATATCATGGGGACTTGGGTACTACCGTATGGCGTAACTTACACAATCATTTTATGACAATCGCAGATTGTATTTATATAGAGATTTATCGTTTATTTGTGTGCAAAGCGGAGAAGAAACAAAGACTGTGAAAATCATACAAAATTTCAATTAGCAGCAAATTTGGTTTAACTCGCTAAACTGGACATGGCAACGGGGTCCATCCTCGGGTCTAATGCAATAAACAATTCTCAACAAAGCTATCAGCCCCTGCAGCTTCTCCTCATCAAACCCCCGGTCAAACATCCCCTAAGTGCCAATTGTATATCGTGCTGATTTGCTACAACAGTTGAGATTAACATGTCGAGCTGTTGGATATGTATTTGTGAGATCGTGATCACGCAATAATAACAAAAACAACGTAAAAACAAAGCACGAGAATTCAACGTCGTTTTTCAACAATTTATACCGTATGCACAATGTAGCTTAACAGGTAAACACCGCACATATTTACGCTATGCACCTCACTTACAGCAGCCACAAATGTTATTTCACAGCTAAAATTACTCGAGTGCTGTAAGTGTAGCTGCCAGGACATTTAACAGACAATGTTAAATAACAGCATGGAGTGAATCGGAGCGTGTAAATATTGCGTATACGCAGCGTCTGACGACATAGTGCGCAGAACAATTAACTCAGCTAGCTTAGAACAGGCGCAGCTGGAGGGGGGAGGGTGCTATTGAACTGTCAACAGTTTTATTTAACACTTCGAACCCCACTAACAGCTCAACCCACACCCCTAACCTCCCCTACTGTGTTGAATGTGTCTGGGGTTCAACTGTAGTTAAGTTCATTCTACTGCTGCTGCTGCTACTGCTGCTCATTCATTAGCGCGCTCTCTCGGTCTCGCTGCCTCTCTTGTGCGATGTGCTCTTTCTCGCAATCGTTCTCTCGCATTGCTCTCTGCCGTTCAGGTGCGTGTTGTCTTTTTTTTTTGTGTTGTGCGCTTTTTTGTTTTGCTTTGTACTTTTTAGTTTGCGCAGCGGCTTCGAACTCAGCGACGCTTCGCCGAGTCGAGCAGTCTACAGCCAGCGGACTAACTAAACGGACGCGCTACCATTCCCAAGTTCCCGAGTTCCCAGCCTACCGGGTCCCATATATAAAACCATCCGTAACATTCTATACGTAACTCAAAAGCGTGCCAGAAACCGCGAGTGCAACAACAAATTAAAAGTGTCTAGAAGTAGACTCGACTTGACTTTTGAAATCAAATAGCCAAAGATCAATTTCTAATATGAGCCACCACTGGGGATACACCGAAGAGAATGGTGAGTTGGGAGTTCTTAATTAAAATTAAAAAACAAAAATAAATTTCGCAAGGGTATACTAAATTAAATATTTTTTAATTTTATAAATTTTTTTGGTAACGTATTTCCGACACTGTCTGATCAGTTAGGGCATACAAGTTTCGAGTTTCCAGTTTTCGGCTTAAGGCGAGTTCAAGATTTTGTTTACAAACAAGACAAAACTGAAATTGAGTCACGCAGCCGCAGCATGCGTACGAGTTGAACGATTTTTTATGCGTTTTGGGAAAGTTTTTTTGTATAACAGAAAATGAAATTAAAAAAATATTGAGACAGGTTGGCGATGCAAGATCTACGTGCAGTTTGTGGCATACAACACAGAGATTGAGACTGAGTCTGTGACTGCATTCTGTAATGTTTGTTTAACGGTTGCTTCAATTTGGAGACTTGAGTCTTGATTGAAATAAAGCGTTATCTAACAGATAACAGATATTGTGTTGTTGTCATTGTTGCTTGATGAATCAAATACGTCATTTGTGACCACAGACAGCAAAGTCTTCTAATGAATTATAAACGATAAGATATACGTACTATGTATTATTACTCTCTCTCTCTTTATATTGCCGCATTCGTGAACTTTTTTTTTGGGAAATGTAATCGCTTCTAAGTCGGCCGAGTCATTATCTTCACAAATATGTACGTATTTAGTATATATAGTACTTAGTGAGAGGTAGAGTGAGTAACTTAATTTTAAATAATTGCCATTTCATTGATTACTCAGCTGTTGCCAATTTTCCATTCCCATAATTAATTTATTTGTTTCTGGATTGTGCTTCTGTTCTTAGTTTACTTGCTGTTGAGTTCACACTGGTTAACTTCAGATCTCGATGCTCGGCTCCACTTGCAGTTCCCCCCCCCCACTCTTCCCACTCTGCTGCTCTCTCTGTCTGCCACTCGCTCTCTCTGCCTGCTCTCAGCTGGCGTCACGTTTGTGTGTGTGTATGTGTCAATTGAATCAAGCTCAGTTTTGCCCGCGTTCAATTACATGCATCATCGAACTCTCCATACTCACACACGCACACTCATTTGCACAGACACTCTCCCATACTCTCAAAGTGTACAAGTGTAGAAACATAGCACGTTCGTCGGAGAGTTCATAAATATGCGACAGCCATAATTAAATCGTTGATCTATGTGTGTTGGGTTTGGCTTGGGCTTGGGCTTGAGCAAGCGGGGGGTGTAGAGAGTGCAGCTCCAACGATCGACGCTTAGCACGAGCTACGTCTCGTGATCTCTCCGGTAGTCGCCAGTCTGGGCTGTGCACATAGAGCGGGTGCTTCCCATAAAACCAGTCAGAGTGAGAGAGGCACCGAGCGGGAGAGACTCAACTCCGACTGAAACAAGTTCCGAGTTCTCTTGGCTTTGCCGGAATTACCCTTCCTTATGGCAATTACAAACTTGTTAATAAATATGGAAGCACAATTACAGTGTAGTTCGGCTAAATGAAACTTGAAACTATAATTATGAAACTATAGAAATGAAAATCACAGAAAAATACAAAACAGACTCGTAGCAATATCATCTAAACAAAGAAAAGCTCTTTTAATAAGTTTTCTTTTTAAAGTCTAAAGTAAATAGATAAATAAAATATTATATTGCAGCTTTTTGCAGAAATGTCCTGGAAATAAAGGAATTAAATAGGTATACATATAACAGACTTGCGTTCGCACTTTTTAAGTAAATAAAGAAATAATTCCTCGGTTTAGAATGATATTTGGTTAAAAAAAACTTAAATCCTCAACTTATACAAATATCAATGAATTATATACTTATACAATACCTATCTAAGTAAGGTGAAGCTTTCTAAAGCTCTCTTAATATACCCCTCTTTGGCTTCAAATAATGCAGTTCAAAGTATTCGCAATTCGTTAGGCTTTGTTTTAATATTTTCAGCATGTATTTTTGGCTTATTGTTGTTTACGTTTTCGTTTTCATTTTCGGCTGCTTCATATGTCTCTTTGTTTATTCTGTTGTGCTTTTTGCTTTGCTGTTGTGCTTTGAAGGCAGTTCGTTTACTTATGCCGTCCGCTGGTCAAGTGCATGTTCGGTTCTTAAGGACGCCATGAAGACCGGTTTCAAAGTCAGCGCTTTGTCATGGACTCAGGCACAGGCACAGGCAGCCTGTCAAACGTTCTGTTTGACTGAACAGTCTGCCTTTCAAAAGAAACTCACATGATATTCATGAAATACTATGCATATCACTTATTATACCATAAATTGATATCTGTTGAGGGCTCATAAAAAAATGTTTGCATCAACATTATTGTTTATAGTTTTTTTTTTTTTTTTTGGCAATTTGTTTTGATTTGTTTAAATTAATGTGATTGCGTTGATTGATTTGATTTGTCTGCGTTTGGAAATATTCCAATGCGTCTGCAGCGTCTTCCCCACAAGTTTCCTTATCAACAGAGGAATACTCCACAATTTTTATGACCCATACTCAAGTGCCAAGTGCTTTTTCCATTAAGCATAAGTAGAATTTGAAAATGTTGAGCAGCACTCAATTTATATGTATGTATGTATATAGACCTAGGCTATATCAAGATCTACAGTTGATGTGATGTGCTCTAATCAAGTATCATGTCTATTCACACACCTTTGGCCCTGTCAAAAAGCAGACACGCTTATAATAGAGAATCGCGAATTGAGATTAAAACTCGCGTGTTTATATTTTGTAAATCAATCAAATTCCAATCTAGACCTGATTCCTAGCACTGTTGATAAGACAACATTTCTCGTATACAATTACCAGCCATCAATTATGTATAGAATCCCTCTCGTTTCTTATCGAAAAACTGAAGAAACAATAAATTCTTCAAAAATTGCGTATACGTAATATGAATAGTACATATAGCATGTATATGTATCTCTCTGCAAGTTTCTTACAGATATATGCAGCTGATATACTTAACAAATGTATATCTTGGTATTATTGTGGATATTTTCCCAGCTGAAACTTTGCATAATTTATTTGCAGTCGGAATCATCTTCGAATTATTGTGCATTGACGTCTTTACGCCATATTTGTTATGGATACACATACTTTTCCATATTTATTGACAGATTTCCTTTACACATTACAATAGCGTAATTCCATATGGCAATCCCACATTATTATACCAACTATATATTGAGAGATAGATACATATATATAATTTCTATAGGGTTGAGATCTGATCAAAGTCTTTGTGGAGGTGTGAGCAAAATATGTATATTATGTTGATATTTTTATAATATTACGGGCAGGGCAGTGTGATAAATATATTGCTTATATACAGCCAAGCAATCCCAATCATAAATATACTCAAATACATATACATATATATTAAAATTATATGTGAAAGACGCCTGCAAATTAGAAAAACAATCAAATTTATTGCTTGGAAAATTTTCTCAAACGATTTGCATTTGCCTCGAACGTGACAATTTGGCCGAATTTACAACGAACTTAAATTTCACAAATGTTTATTAATTTTTTTCTCTTTTTTTTGCTTTACGATGCTTTTATGGATATTCAATAACATTCTATTCCTGTCTGCTGGGCCTATATAACTCATCCAAAACAACGCTCACATGCAAACAAATAATTAAGAAACTCAAATTGACCAATGGGTTCTAATCGACAAGGTTGACCGACGACGTAGTTGGTTCGATAAGTGCTTAAGTCTTTGCTGGGGCTTCCCTAGAATACCCACCGACATTATGTCAATAGTGGGGTTGTTGTCTACCCCCACCATCCTTCCTACCCCCTCTGTATTTCATTCTGTCACACGATTTAGAGAGTGTCCGGGGATTGTATTTGTATCCAGTTCATTGTACATCTGAAGGCCCAATTAGCATGCACTTCCTTAAGCTCGATCAACGCACACGCAACAATCTCATGACATCTCTATATAGCGATGGGCTTCTATACTATATCTATTAGTTATTATCATGCAAGGAACGCTCATCAAATCGTAAATTCGTAAATTCTAATGGAAATTTACAGTTCTAGTATATATATTTTTTTTGGTTCGTCGTAACTGCTCAGTTTCAGTTTTATGGCTAAAATTTATTTGTATTTTTTGTTTGTAAAGCAACGAAAAAAATGTTAATCGTTAACATACTATGAGCACAAAGTTACTATATGTATACCCTGTACTTTTGTGATTCACAAATCATAAAAAATTGTCCGGCCAACGAACTCGTTTTGATGAGTTGAGAGTTCTGGTTAGTTCCAGGAATTATTAAAAAATTAAATTTTATGCAATATTTTGTTCAGTTTGCTTACAGGGTATTTTCAAGTCAATGCAGACAATAATTTTAAAATCGAAACTAGATCTCATAGCTGCGGGAATGTTGCATAAATTCTAATGAAAGTTACATTTAAACGTTGCTTTACTTCCTTGTAGACGGAAAATGAAGTGCAAAAAAAAAACAAGTTTTCTGCTGAATAAAGTGTTTTGCAAAGTAGGAAATTATATTATATATGTTATATACTTTCTTATTATGGTATATCGTCATTCAATTGAAAATTAATTTGAAATTTTGTCACAAAACTGTCAACTAATTGAACTGCTAATAGCGTGCGGAGCAATTGTTTAAACTTTTGAGTTTGTGATCTTAGTAAATATATAATTGTTTGTTCAACTATTAGAGCTTGGCGCAGTTGTTAATTGTATTATCTTTCATTTATTTATTTATTTTATTTTTTTTTTTCAATTTATTATAATTACAAGTAGCAAACACGTGCACTTCCCTTTGCACAGCTGCCGCAGTTGACAATATAAATTATTTAAATATTCATACTCATTTTAATAGACTTAATGGAAAAACAAATCAAATAACAACGTTTTTATGACACTTTTATAGATATTTAATAAACTGACGCTGTTCATTTTTATCTATCTGAAAGTATCTGATTGTTAAGGGTATTTCCCTGCTCGGATTTTTTATCTTTGGAGAGAATTCATTATCTGTGTGAGAAACATTCTCTGTTGAAAAGTTGAGTTCCACTGTAGAAATCGGAGAAATCAGAAACAAATTTGTCAAAATATTTGCCAGTGACTGCAGGCAAAAAAAAAAGATGGCGAAAAAAGCGCAGTAAATAAATGTAGATAAAGATGACTAAATGAATTGCCAACAAAAAATATAAAAAAAAATAAATAAATAAATAAACGAAAGCAAAGGCAGCTGACTAAATGACAGCTTCATAAACTTCACAAATGTATATACTTATACATATATATTTTATCAGCAGTTTTAAGACGCCGGAAATTTGCACACACTCGCTAAATAATCAAAGGATCATTTCGGATGCTCGCACAATGCGGCGTATACGTGATATTCATACGTAAGACAGTTGCTTGTGTCTGTTGGTGTCTTTTGAATTCGAGAAATTATTTATTGACTCTTGTCACATGCGCAAATTGACTGCACAATATCAAAATAGCAATAATAATCCTCTTCGACTTTTGCCACTCCTTACACTCTTGATTATATAATTATTCTGGCATAGATAACGCAAATTGCAGTGCACCTGACTTCATAGGGTATTTGCAGAAGTGATTTATCAGTCCCACAGGCGACTTACAAAATCACAGCCAATTAATAACTTAAGACAACCTAAGACAGTAGCTTCGATTCCAAATGATTTATCATGTGTCGCACCAAGAACAATTACGATCATCAGATAAGGTATGTAGGTGCAACCCTAACACTAACACTATTGAGACTCCTTCACGCCCAACAACAAATAGCTCAGATTTTGTGGTTTTTTGGGTTTGTTTCGCTGCGGTTTGGTTTATCTAGAGGGTGCGTCAGATACTCGAGCCTATCACATGACTCTCGCATCTTGTGTGAATCTGTGTTTGTGGGTCCCGGCACGTGACGCCAATGCTCGTAGAGTAACAAAAAAAACAAAAAAATTATAAATATTTGTTATTATTGCTGACTGTTTAATGATTGTTGTTGTTGCAACCCCACACGACAATAATTAAATTCGCAAATGCAACAGCAAATAGTCGTAATAGTTGTTGTCACAGCCGTTCCTCTAGATAAATTTTGTTTTCGTATTGTCGCTTTTACCACTTGGAAGTAAAAGTTTTTTATGAATTGTTTGACAAAGCTTTTAACATTTCATTTTTTTGTAGTTTATAAAAGTTTAAGCCATCCAAAAAGATAACAATTTAGCTTCATATTCTCTATCTACATTGTGTGCAATTCAAATTATTTTGTTTACATTTAATTATGCACATGAACATAAAAATATTATTATGTTCTTAATTGCTTAAGCTTCACCTTAACAAACTTTTAATAGCTTTTTAGGTATTGTTCAGCAGAAGCTTCTATAAATTGTTGCAATACTTTTGCAGATCACTGTCTGTCTACCTCTCTTTTCCTCTCCCTTTATTGAGCTGCCGATCTCCCTTGCTTGATTACCAGATGTTCATTTGCATTGCAATAAGAGCTACTGCTCCAATTAACATGAACTAGTACTAGTTCATTTACTGGAGCATATAAATTATACAACACTATACAATGGCGTCCATCTTGAAAACCGTTAATTAGGCTCCATTATAAGTTGTTTACTGTTAATAGACTTGTCATCCCCAAAAATAGAAGAGCTTTATTTTCGAAGCGCTCTCCAAATTAATGAGAAATCGTGTTTGGCGTCAAAGTGATTTATAATTATAGATATAAGGTGCTCATTTAGTTACTGTTAAATCACTTTAGTAATCATCAACATGTTTGTTTTTAGGACCCGCTCACTGGGCCAAGGACTATCCACAGGCGTCTGGACATCGTCAATCGCCGGTGGATATTACCACCTCCAGCGCCAAGAAAGGCAGCGAGCTGAAGGTGTCACCACTTAAGTGGAAGTATGTGCCAGAGGATACCAAGAGTTTGGTTAATCCAGGTAGGTCGGAAGGATAACTTTCAAGGGAAACCACATATGCTAATATAAAATATCGATTTCCAGGATATTGCTGGCGTGTGGATGTGAATGGCGCCAATTCGGAGCTGACTGGAGGACCATTGGGTGACCAGATCTTCAAGCTGGAGCAATTCCACTGCCACTGGGGCTGCACTGACTCCAAGGGTTCGGAGCACACAGTTGATGGAGTCTCCTATGCCGGTGAATTGCATTTGGTGCACTGGAATACCACCAAGTACAAGTCATTCGGTGAAGCTGCCGCTGCTCCCGATGGCCTGGCCGTTCTGGGCGTTTTCCTGCAGCCAGGTGATCATCATGCCGAACTGGACAAGGTCAGCAGCCTGTTGCAGTTCGTTTTGCACAAGGGTGATCGTGTCACATTGCCCCAAGGCTGCGATCCCGGCAAGCTGTTGCCCGATGTCCACACCTATTGGACCTATGAGGGTTCTCTGACAACCCCGCCATGCTCCGAGTGCGTCATTTGGATCGTGTTCAAGACACCAATCCAGGTTTCAGACGATCAACTCAACGCCATGCGCAATCTCAATGCCTACGACGTCAAGGAAGAGTGTCCCTGCAATGAATTCAATGGCAAGGTCATCAACAACTTCCGCCCACCCCTACCACTAGGCAAGCGTGAACTCCGCGAAATCGGCGGACATTAAACTATCGCCTAGTTTGCTGAACATAATGCATGATCATTGGATTCGAGTCGTATGCTTAGGAATATATCATCACAGCCTGCACCGTAGTGGAGGATCTGACAGCTGCAGAAGCCGAAGATTCCATTGTTAAAGTCTCGTTTTATTTAAGTTTTTATTGCAATATATTATAGCAAACACATGTACCTCGTTAATAAGTGTATAAGTGGCATGTATGACTATACTATATTTGTGTATCTTGTATCTGTACCGTTTGTGCTGTCAAACATTTGCTAAATGACAATTAGATTTATGTGTATTACACGTTATGGTATTACAAAATATAATAAATTACGTTTAGATGTTGCATATTGAAAATCATGTGTTTACAAGCTGGGGGTATTCTAAAGAAGGCGAAATTTGCCAATTTTTCACATTTTTGGCCATAGTTTTTAAAATATTGCTCCAAATTCACTACGGTGAAAATTGTATGTCTATTTAGATTTCAGAAATCAATTGGGCGCAATAAATTCCGATTTAAAAATTTTCGATTTTTTTTTTTTACATATCTACAAGGTCGAATTATGCAAATATGGTCTGAAAAGGGATACCTTAGAGAAATGTCCAGTGTGAGAGATTTTTTATGAACACTTCGAATAATTTTTAATGAGTTTATAATATGAATTAGTAGATATGTATTTTCAATTGTTGCAATTACCAGACCAACATGGAAATGGTGCGAGGTGAGAAGAGTTGACAAATGAACTTAGCTTTTTCCAGGCACTGTGTTTTCTTCATCACAAAATCATCCTGATCATCATATTGCAATGCGACACAGTTTGCATTTGCATTCTCCTCGACTTCATTATCACCCTCGTACATCCATTTTTCATAGACAGCTTTCGAACCTGTTGCAATGGAGTAGAACTCAGTTTGGCCCAAGTTATTCATATCAATCCAGTAGTTTTGAGTCTTATCCAATTGCAGACCAACTAGCTGAAGTTCATTTAGGCTTATCAAGTTAACTAGATTTCCTCCAAACCGGCGACATTCGTGAGCAGCTCCATACCAATTGAGTTCATCATTTGCAATATAATAATACTTTCTGCCCATCAACTTGAAGGGATCCAGCTTAGGCCGCAGTTCTTCGGGGACATTATTGACCTCCTTGTACTCCAAACGAGTGCTAAACTCAGTACCTGTTAATAGACAGCTATATATGGATTCCGTATATTGATCTATAAGATCTTACACTCCACTGATGCACAAAGGATATGCAATATGCACACAGCAAAGGCAATATTTCCGCAAAAATACATATTACTACTGATCGAATCGAATGTTTAACTTGCAATGAAAGGGTGACGGATATATATAGGTACTATATAGAGCCTACAATTTGAATCATTCTCTGGTCAGCTTTAAATAATATTTGCAATTATGACGAAACCGCAAATCACAATCAAAATGTTATATTAATTAATTAAAAGATCAACTTGTGCACTGTATTTTCTGAATAATAATACAATTCTGAATAAATCATACAATTACTATTGCCCCCCCAAATTAATCCGAATCATAGTATTGCTTTATTTGTATGGTAAATTGGAGTAAATCCTTTGATTTGCTTGTCCACAGCTGGAAATAATCCGACTTTAATGATTGCCACGCCTCCTGATACCTCGTTGAAAGATTTTTAGCCCTTTCATATGTTAGATTGTCCAGATCAGAAAGTTGTATTTTCAGCTTATCCCGTATGCTCTGGCTGCACTGCAGCAATTCCAGGAAATTGTTAAAGAGATGGTACTTACTTATGCACATTGCGGATTGTGGAGAGTTTAAGTTTTTCTTAGTTACTCCCTGGCGTTTACCATTCACGGATATCTCATAGAATCTACAGAATTAATTCATAATATTTTAGATTTAATAGATCTTCGGAAAAGGAAATAAACTAACCTCAAGGAGTCAGGCATATATATCCACACTATGCCACTTGGAGAGGGCTGCCAATCGGGACGTTGTGCATATTTAAAGGATGAAGTTGAATCTATTCTAATGAGAGGCTGCTGTGGTTGGAAGCGTTGACTGCTGAAGTCTCTACTTGTCCAGCGTTTGAAGATCGCCCTCTCTAGGTTTGATAGACGTGCCTCTGGGCAGCTGAAGTTTAGACTCTTAAAGTAGATGGGCTTATCGATCAGTATGTCGAGCAAAGCGCCCTGAACTCCTAGCAGATTCCAGCGAGACATTTTATCACTGCAGGACATAGACAATGTACGCTCTCCTCGTCCTGGCTTTGTTCTTAAAGCGGATGGCGTTTGAATCATATGATCAGATTGAGTGCCATCAGGATCAATCAACTTGGCACCTGTATAAACGGCAGGACTTGATGCTAAGGGCAAACCCATGTCATGATCACTTTCGGCTTTGGTTTCCAATCGTTTTCTTTTGGGTGACGATGCGACGCATTCATATGGTTCATTTTCAATACAGGCATCTCCACATGGCGTTTGTGTACAATAGAAATGGAACTCCAATTGATCGTTAATCACAAAACAGTTTAGCTCTTCATTCCAACTAAAAATACACTTATCCTTTCCAGGAATACTTGCAGTAATTGCTACCAGTAGCTGATGATACAAATACCGCAGAAAACCACGCCGAGCTAAAACTTCGGCATGCGAGTCGTTCAAAATGAATCCCCGGGAACATAGCTTGCTTCGTCCAATACATTTGGTTCTGGGAATAGTATCATTCTAATCTAAAATTTACCCATTTATCTTTATTTCGTTGGTGCCACTTACCCAGTCCCAAGGGATACAACTTGGCTGCTCTTTGTTTCATTGTCAAATTGGACTATTGCGGCCAGTACAGTCCATTGGTTGGCTGTGGGCTTCCCAGTCTTTGGCAATTCCTCGAATTTCTGATGACATAGCTCTGCAATCACTCGCGCTGTTGGCGCTGTAAATTTGGGTTGGGAACACATTAAATGCATGTAGAGCTGCTAAATCATCGATTGCACTATCGATGATATCGATGATTTAAAAATTTTCCGACTATTCGATTGTTTTCGTTTATTATGGTTGGTGGAACATTCATCGGCTCGACTGCTGTCGACCCAGCCCTGAGTTTATCGATATCCCAACGAGAAAGCAACATCAGTTATAAAATTATTATAAAAATGAATTAAAAATGTTGTTACATATTGAATCGAAATAGTAAATAAGAAAATTTTACTAGAAGTAAAAAATGTTCGAATATAAGCTTTTAGTACCGATCGATCAATTTCAACACCATGATTTTGGTGGGTCAATTTTGAAAATCGAATTTTGTCAAGGTTCTGGCTTTTTGCAACTTGAGCCGAAATTCAACTTCTGTGGGCTGAAATTTTCGAATATGAGATTTTGGTACCAATCGATCAGAAATTTCAATACCATGATTTTGGTGGGCCACTTTTGAAAATCGGATGATTTTTGAGAGAGTTATGGCATTTTGAAGTTTAGTGGGGTGTACAAGCTGAAATTTCTGGCTGAAAATTCAACTTCTGTGGGGTGAAATTTTCGAATATGAGATTTTGGTACCAATCGATCAGAAATTTCAATACCATGATTTTGGTGGTAAAATTTTAAAAATTGGATGATTTTTGAGAGAGTTATGGCATTTTGAAGTTTAGTGGGGTGAACAAGCTGAAATTTCTGGCTGAAAATTCAACTTCTGTGGGGTGAAATTTTCGAATATGAGATTTTGATACCAATCGATCAGAAATTTCAATACCATGATTTTGGTGGGCCACTTTTGAAAATCGGATGATTTTTGAGAGAGTTATGGCATTTTGAAGTTTAGTGGGGTGAACAAGCTGAAATTTCTGGCTGAAAATTCAACTTCTGTGGGGTGAAATTTTCGAATATGAGATTTTGGTACCAATCGATCAGAAATTTCAATACCATGATTTTTGTGGAAAAATTTTGAAAATTGGATGATTTTTGAGAGAGTTATGGCATTTTGAAGTTTAGTGGGGTGTACAAGCTGAAATTTCTGGCTGAAAATTCAACTTCTGTGGGGTGAAATTTTCGAATATGAGATTTTGATACCAATCGATCAGAAATTTCAATATCATGATTTTGGTGGTAAAATTTTGAAAATTGGATGATTTTTGAGAGAGTTATGGCATTTTGAAGTTTAATGGGGTGAACAAGCTGAAATTTCTGGCTCAAAATTCAACTTCTGTGGGGTGAAATTTTCGAATATGAGATTTTGATACCAATCGATCAGAAATTTCAATACCATGATTTTGGTGGTAAAATTTTGAAAATTGGATGATTTTTGAGAGAGTTATGGCATTTTGAAGTTTAGTGGGGTGTACAAGCTGAAATTTCTGGCTGAAAATTCAACTTCTGTGGGGTGAAATTTTCGAATATGAGATTTTGGTACCAATCGATCAGAAATTTCAATACCATGATTTTGGTGGGCCACTTTTGAAAATCGGATGATTTTTGAGAGAGTTATGGCATTTTGAAGTTTAATGGGGTGAACAAGCTGAAATTTCTGGCTGAAAATTCAACTTCTGTGGGGTGAAATTTTCGAATATGAGATTTTGGTACCAATCGATCAGAAATTTCAATACCATGATTTTGGTGGTAAAATTTTGAAAATTGGATGATTTTTGAGAGAGTTATGGCATTTTGAAGTTTAGTGGGGTGTACAAGCTGAAATTTCTGGCTGAAAATTCAACTTCTGTGGGGTGAAATTTTCGAATATGAGATTTTGGTACCAATCGATCAGAAATTTCAATACCATGATTTTTGTGGTAAAATTTTGAAAATTGGATGATTTTTGAGAGAGTTATGGCATTTTGAAGTTTAGTGGGGTGTACAAGCTGAAATTTCTGGCTGAAAATTCAACTTCTGTGGGGTGAAATTTTCGAATATGAGATTTTGATACCAATCGATCAGAAATTTCAATACCATGATTTTGGTGGTAAATTTTTGAAAATTGGATGATTTTTGAGAGAGCTATGGCATTTTGAAGTTTAATGGGGTGAACAAGCTGAAATTTCTGGCTCAAAATTCAACTTCTGTGGGGTGAAATTTTCGAATATGAGATTTTGATACCAATCGATCAGAAATTTCAATACCATGATTTTGGTGGTAAAATTTTGAAAATTGGATGATTTTTGAGAGAGTTATGGCATTTTGAAGTTTAGTGGGGTGTACAAGCTGAAATTTCTGGCTGAAAATTCAACTTCTGTGGGGTGAAATTTTCGAATATGAGATTTTGGTACCAATCGATCAGAAATTTCAATACAATGATTTTGGTGGTAAATTTTTGAAAATTGGATGATTTTTGAGAGAGCTATGGCATTTTGAAGTTTAGTGGGGTGTACAAGCTGAAATTTCTGGCTGAAAATTCAACTTCTGTGGGGTGAAATTTTCGAATATGAGATTTTGGTACCAATCGATCAGAAATTTCAATACCATGATTTTGGTGGTAAAATTTTGAAAATTGGATGATTTTTGAGAGAGTTATGGCATTTTGAAGTTTAGTGGGGTGTACAAGCTGAAATTTCTGGCTGAAAATTCAACTTCTGTGGGGTGAAATTTTCGAATATGAGATTTTGATACCAATCGATCAGAAATTTCAATATCATGATTTTGGTGGTAAAATTTTGAAAATTGGATGATTTTTGAGAGAGTTATGGCATTTTGAAGTTTAGTGGGGTGTACAAGCTGAAATTTCTGGCTGAAAATTCAACTTCTGTGGGGTGAAATTTTCGAATATGAGATTTTGGTACCAATCGATCAGAAATTTCAATACCATGATTTTTGTGGTAAAATTTTGAAAATTGGATGATTTTTGAGAGAGTTATGGCATTTTGAAGTTTAGTGGGGTGTACAAGCTGAAATTTCTGGCTGAAAATTCAACTTCTGTGGGGTGAAATTTTCGAATATGAGATTTTGGTACCAATCGATCAGAAATTTCAATACCATGATTTTTGTGGTAAAATTTTGAAAATTGGATGATTTTTGAGAGAGTTATGGCATTTTGAAGTTTAGTGGGGTGTACAAGCTGAAATTTCTGGCTGAAAATTCAACTTCTGTGGGGTGAAATTTTCGAATATGAGATTTTGGTACCAATCGATCAGAAATTTCAATACCATGATTTTTGTGGTAAAATTTTGAAAATTGGATGATTTTTGAGAGAGTTATGGCATTTTGAAGTTTAGTGGGGTGTACAAGCTGAAATTTCTGGCTGAAAATTCAACTTCTGTGGGGTGAAATTTTCGAATATGAGATTTTGGTACCAATCGATCAGAAATTTCAATACCATGATTTTTGTGGTAAAATTTTGAAAATTGGATGATTTTTGAGAGAGTTATGGCATTTTGAAGTTTAGTGGGGTGTACAAGCTGAAATTTCTGGCTGAAAATTCAACTTCTGTGGGGTGAAATTTTCGAATATGAGATTTTGGTACCAATCGATCAGAAATTTCAATACCATGATTTTTGTGGTAAAATTTTGAAAATTGGATGATTTTTGAGAGAGTTATGGCATTTTGAAGTTTAGTGGGGTGTACAAGCTGAAATTTCTGGCTGAAAATTCAACTTCTGTGGGGTGAAATTTTCGAATATGAGATTTTGATACCAATCGATCAGAAATTTCAATATCATGATTTTGGTGGTAAAATTTTGAAAATTGGATGATTTTTGAGAGAGTTATGGCATTTTGAAGTTTAGTGGGGTGTACAAGCTGAAATTTCTGGCTGAAAATTCAACTTCTGTGGGGTGAAATTTTCGAATATGAGATTTTGGTACCAATCGATCAGAAATTTCAATACCATGATTTTTGTGGTAAAATTTTGAAAATTGGATGATTTTTGAGAGAGTTATGGCATTTTGAAGTTTAGTGGGGTGTACAAGCTGAAATTTCTGGCTCAAAATTCAACTTCTGTGGGGTAAAATTTTCGAATATGAGATTTTGATACCAATCGATCAGAAATTTCAATACCATGATTTTGGTGGTAAATTTTTGAAAATTGGATGATTTTTGAGAGAGTTATGGCATTTTGAAGTTTAGTGGGGTGTACAAGCTGAAATTTCTGGCTGAAAATTCAACTTCTGTGGGGTGAAATTTTCGAATATGAGATTTTGGTACCAATCGATCAGAAATTTCAATACCATGATTTTTGTGGTAAAATTTTGAAAATTGGATGATTTTTGAGAGAGTTATGGCATTTTGAAGTTTAGTGGGGTGTACAAGCTGAAATTTCTGGCTGAAAATTCAACTTCTGTGGGGTGAAATTTTCGAATATGAGATTTTGGTACCAATCGATCAGAAATTTCAATACCATGATTTTTGTGGTAAAATTTTGAAAATTGGATGATTTTTGAGAGAGTTATGGCATTTTGAAGTTTAGTGGGGTGTACAAGCTGAAATTTCTGGCTGAAAATTCAACTTCTGTGGGGTGAAATTTTCGAATATGAGATTTTGGTACCAATCGATCAGAAATTTCAATACCATGATTTTTGTGGTAAAATTTTGAAAATTGGATGATTTTTGAGAGAGTTATGGCATTTTGAAGTTTAGTGGGGTGTACAAGCTGAAATTTCTGGCTGAAAATTCAACTTCTGTGGGGTGAAATTTTCGAATATGAGATTTTGGTACCAATCGATCAGAAATTTCAATACCATGATTTTTGTGGTAAAATTTTGAAAATTGGATGATTTTTGAGAGAGTTATGGCATTTTGAAGTTTAGTGGGGTGTACAAGCTGAAATTTCTGGCTGAAAATTCAACTTCTGTGGGGTGAAATTTTCGAATATGAGATTTTGATACCAATCGATCAGAAATTTCAATATCATGATTTTGGTGGTAAAATTTTGAAAATTGGATGATTTTTGAGAGAGTTATGGCATTTTGAAGTTTAGTGGGGTGTACAAGCTGAAATTTCTGGCTGAAAATTCAACTTCTGTGGGGTGAAATTTTCGAATATGAGATTTTGGTACCAATCGATCAGAAATTTCAATACCATGATTTTTGTGGTAAAATTTTGAAAATTGGATGATTTTTGAGAGAGTTATGGCATTTTGAAGTTTAGTGGGGTGTACAAGCTGAAATTTCTGGCTCAAAATTCAACTTCTGTGGGGTAAAATTTTCGAATATGAGATTTTGATACCAATCGATCAGAAATTTCAATACCATGATTTTGGTGGTAAATTTTTGAAAATTGGATGATTTTTGAGAGAGTTATGGCATTTTGAAGTTTAGTGGGGTGTACAAGCTGAAATTTCTGGCTGAAAATTCAACTTCTGTGGGGTGAAATTTTCGAATATGAGATTTTGGTACCAATCGATCAGAAATTTCAATACCATGATTTTTGTGGGCCACTTTTGAAAATTGCATGATTTGAAGTAACTTGCTGAAGTCGGAAACATCCTCTCTGGTAAGTATAGTAAAAATAAACGCAACTTGTTTAATCTTTAATTCATTTTTATCGAATGCTTGTGGATTTTGTTTTTTAGATGTGTTTATTTAGTTGTGCCTGCTGTTGGATGTCATAATAAGGGGAACGGTGTATGAAATTACAATTTTTTTTCTTACTTAGAGAAAATTAAGATATTTTGCGTGACTTTGCAAAAATGGCGTAAAAAACTCAGGGGTATGATCAAAAATTCCTTAAGAAAACATAAGACGCTGTGTAATTATGATTTTCTGGGTGATGAAAGTCAGTGTTTTGAATATATAATATATTTGTATATTGATGTATAATTGGTGTATATTGTATAAATGGTTTGAAATACTTTACATACATAAGTGTACATACTTCTATATTTTCAGAGATATATATATTTTTTTGTTATTGTAAACTGTTTGTTATGTATTTTGTTGTCATGGAATATTTGTTTTTGTTAGCAAATTTATGTTAAGCGTGTTCTGATCGATTATCAAGCAATTTCAACTTTTGTATACATATATATATATTTTTTTATTATTTTAATAGATTTCTTTATAGAGTTTAATCATTTTTTTGGCTTTAGTCTTAGTTTCACTATGTTTATACGTATATATTTTGTCTGTCAATCAGCTATATATAAATCTATATATATATATGGTTACATATAGTATCCCTAAACATATTTATGTCTTCTAAAGAGACTGTTTAAAGTGCTTTTTAGTATAATAATAAAAATAATAATAATTGAGTGTTGAATTCTAAAACTGCCCTAAACTTGTTGTTTTGCAAACGACATTCAAATAAAAATTTTAAAAATCTATTAAATATAACCTGCACAAAGTTAAAACATAATAAAAATAGTAGTGATAATCATTAAATAATAAATTAATACATATAAAAAAAACCACTTGAGATTACAACAAAACTGTACAGATTATGCTTAATTATGGTAAATAAAACTAGATACTAAAAACTTTTATGAATTTCCATTCAACACTTTCCAAATCATTTGCACATATTTTCAATATACTCGTAAATAGAAGTATTAACTAATCGATCGACATGCGACATCCGATCGTCAAATTTATATATAAACATATAAACATTATCTATACACAGAATACATTTTTAATTTTAATTACAAACAACATATCAGAAGTTTGAAATAAATCTGAATTTTTTTTTTTTTTTTTTTTTTTTTTTTTAAATTCAACTAAGTCGTGTTTTAGATGACACCCGACACGGATTTCTCGTAGGGAGTGCCTAGCGTATCCCGTCGTCGTGGCAATGTGCCACTCGCTGTCAGCGGCGCCGATTCTGGACAACCCAATCCCACCAAGAGTTCCACCAGTGCCGTTGTATCCTCCACATTGTATTGGGGAGCGGGGATACCGCCATTTGCCGCTGCCGAGGGGGCTGGCGGGGCGGGAGCTGGCGTGCCCGCTGCTAGAGCTGCGGCTGCCTTCATTGACTTGGCCGTGGCCAGAGATTGTGCGGCACGTGCATAGGCCAGACAGGTGCGCCCCTCATGATCCGTGTGCTTGATGTTGGCTCCATTCTAAATTCGAACAAAAGAATCATATTTAATATTTGTTGATCGAAACTCCATAAGTTTATAGGACCTACCCAGATGAGCAGTTGGGCAATGGCCAAATTGCCAATGGCGCAGGCAAGCAGCAAAGGAGTGCGCACATCCCTGGCACTCACATTGGCATTGGTCACCTCCGACTGGCAATTGGCCAGTATGGAGACAATCGACTTGATCTCCGCCCGTATCACGGCTTCGATCAGTTGCTGTCCGGGGGAGGCGGCATTCACATGGTTGCCAGTGCCGAGTGGTGTCAGGAACTCCTTGGCCTCGTATTTGCTGCGTATCCAGCGCTCCTTCTCCTCGTGATTCGACAACGCTGTGGGCTTGACACGTTGCCGTGTATTCGCCTCCCACACTGAATTGGCCAAGCTGTTGCCAATGGCCAACATGACGCTGAGATGCGACGCTCTACAAAGGGAAACATGTGGATGAGATGCTGAGCATGAGCAGCTGGTGCACTTGTGGATACTTACGGCCAGTCATCCAGACCCAGAGAGCGCACTTTGGAGATGTGTGAGCCGAGATTGCGATGTATGCCAGAGCACTCAATGCACATGAGCACGCCCAGATTTAAGCTGGCCCACTCGGGATCTATAAAAGAGATGATGAGAGATGGATTTACGTTCGTGAGGAGGAGATTCCCGTGATACTCACTTGGTGCACCGCAGTCCACACAGTGTCCATTGCCGGGCACCCGCTGCCTGATTGCCACCATGGCGGCCAGCTCGGTGCTGGTGGCCGGTTTCGTTTTGCTAATCTCGATGCTCTGCAGGCTCTTGAAGATCTCCTGTTCGACGGCAGCCACCCACTCGTCGCGCTCCTCGGAATTGGCGGCCTCGAAGTGCCACTGCTTGGAGTCCAGCGACACAATGTAGAATTCGTAGCCGTCGTTATCATCCGCCTCGTTGGCCTTGACGCTGCTGCTCTTCATGCGGCGATGTCGCTTCTTCACGTTGGGTGTCTGCGCCTCCAGTTTGCTCATGGCTGGCGCCTCGCCAGCAATGAAGGTCTGCGAATTCGAGTTGGACATGGCAATGCCCTCGTCGCCGCTTGTCTGCTGTGAACTATTCGATTTCAGTGGCTCTGCGCCGGCGGTGGCGCCCAGCAGCGATAGCTTCTCGTTCAGCTTGCGTTGATTGTCCTTGGCCAGGGTGAGACAGCCGAATCCCTCGTTGAGGGCGCCCTGTGCCCGCTGGCCATTTGCCAAGAGGGAGCTGGTCAACGCACTGTTCGTGATGATGGACTTGGAGCCACGGGGTTTCTGGCCCGGCACCTTCACCGTCACACACTGCAACGGAATCTCCTTGCCATGCACATCATCCATGTAGTCATGCAGTGAGGGATGATAGGTGAGTCTGCCATCGTCGCACAGCGTCACATACTTCTTCTTCCACTCCTTGTTGAGGGACTTGCTTGACCGCTTATAGAGATAGCCCTGCTTGATGGGAATGGAGCGACCACTGCCCAGTTCGCTGCTCTTGGGCTCCTTGTCGTTCTTCTTGGACGAGGAGGGTATGAAGAGATTTGAGCGCCGACGACTCTTCCGGCTGGTCGTTGGTGTTGAAGTGGGCGTGGGCAATTCCTTGCCAGCTGGTGGTGCCAGATCCCTTGGATCCCTCAGTTGCACCTGGGCGCAATCTGCTCCAAGCGACAACTGCTGCTGCTGCTGATGCTGCTGTTGTTGTTGCTGTTGTGTGGTGACTGCACCCGGATTGTATTTGGTGATGTTATTGTTCTCATTGGTAGCCAAGGATGCCGACGACGAGGAGGATGCCTGCAAGGACCACAGCTTCTGCTCCGCCTGCGCAAAGTCAGCGCTCATCCGCAGTGGCAGCTGCTGCCCCTGTGCCCGCTGCTGTCCATTCGTCGACGCCTGATACGAGGACATGCCGAGACGGGAGCCCTGCGGTGTCGTTGGACGCGGTGGCTGCATGGCTGGCGGCAGCGGCAGACGCTGCGATAAGATCTTCTGACAGGCTACAGAGTGGAGGAAACATATAAGTTATGACCAAGTTGCCATCGACGAGATTACTGCTTACCATCCTGAAAGACGCGCTCCACATTCAGGCCATAGGTGGCACATGTCTCGTAGTACGAGCAACGCTTCAAATCGCTGGCCAATTTCCGGGCGCGTGTATCATCGATAACTCTGGGATTGCGCTCGCTGATGGCATCTATAAAATAGGAATACAAAAAATCGATTAGAGAAAATCTTTGAAGTGGGAAAATCAAAAAAAAAAATATTTTTATATATAAAATATATTGATTTTTGTAAACATTTTTACGAAAAAAATAAAAACAATATATAAAAATAAAAAATTTTAGAATATTTTTCGAAAATTAAAAAAATAAAACTTTGTTAAAAGGTTTATTTCAGAATTTAAAATATATAATTTAAAATTCAAAGATCAAGAAACTGGAGTTTTTTAAAATTTAAATTAAAATTTAAGTAAGAGAAAAAACAAAAAACCATTTCAAAATGTTTTTGAATTATAGCTTTTTTTAAACAATTATTTGAAAAATAATTCAAAATTCAACGATTAAGAAAGTTCAATTTCTTAAACATTTTCGTAATTTAAAATTTTTAAAATTTTCGTAATGAAATAAAACGAGAAACAAGTTAAAAAAATAAATTTTGATAAATGATGAATAAATATTTCTCATGGGTAAATAAATGTTTCTAAAGGATACAAATTTATGAAAATTTCTCAATAAAATTGATTTATAATTGTGTATGATTGTAGTATATAGTTTTCAGGATAATTATAGACCAAGCTTACCCTGTGTGCCGACCAATATCATTGGAATATCCTGTCCATTGCGAAAATGCGCCATTTTCGTATAGTAATTGTAGACGGTGTTGAAGCTGCCCTCGTTCTCCAGGCTGAACACAAAGATTACAGCATCCACCCAGCCAGCGAACTGAAAGGAAGGCGAAATTGCAGCCAAATCAGAAATGAGTTAAACACAAGGCACAGGATCCACAGGATCTTAGGCAGTTGAAAATACAATGCAAAAGGAGACTTTAAAATGCACACACACACACAAAAATATGAGAACATAAGAATTAAATTTTGAAAGAATGGACACAAAAAATTGAAAACGATGAAAAAATAAATAACACAAAACTTTTTGGCCGCGAGTCCTTGACTTTGTGAGTCGTTGTTGGCAAGGCAGCGGCAGGACATGCAGCGTCTGGCGGGGCACGACAAAAGGCGGAAGCGCGCCTTAACAATGCATGGCGACAGACTGAGAGAGAGAGGGAGAGGGGGTATGGGACGAGGACTCAACACTCGCACACATACTTGAGAAAGTCGCTAATGAAGCACTTGAATCCTTTGGCAGGACTTCTCGTTGCCGTTGCCGTTGCCGTTGCCACCGCCTTTGCCGTGTGCTAAACTTTTAATGATTTTTATATGCACTCTCATACACACACACACACATATTCGTAGGCAGTTGGCAGGATAATGAACTTTTAGATGGCAATGTAAACAGCGCCTTTTGTGTGTATTTGTTCAGTGCGCAGGATTCAGATGTCCTGGCAACAACAACATCAAGAACAACAACAACAGTAGTCAGTCAACTATCGATTGAATATGAATTGGATTCGATATCCATCAACTGGCGGCAATTATGCATTCGTATCCTTCAACCAATTTCGAACTCACATCATGAATTTTTCACCAGGATAATAGATAAATTCGATAAATAATGTATTTTGATAGGGATCCGTTGTCCTGTCGAGACACACACGCTGTAAATAAATGCCGCCCGCCAGCTTTGCCAGTCGCCAAACAACTGACGCTTTCTCGTCGTTATCCTGCCGTTGTCCTGCGCCGCTGCTCTGCCAGCAAGTGGGTGGTTGTTCGCCCGCTGCAGACTGGCGACACACCAGTGGGTGGTTTGGGTGGTGGGGTGGTTGCGACGCCGCCACTTTTTATGATTTGTTGTGAAAATGCGAGCAGAGGAAACAGGAAAGCAAAAAGGGAACAAGCAAAGCACAGACACAGACACAGACAGAGACAGAGACGAACCAAAAATTAAAGCAGAAACACAAAGAAAAAAATAAAAGGTAAAACAAAAAAGTTGCAGTAAATGCAGCGCCATCTGCTGGCGACACAGGAAACTCAAGCTGCGAGAGTGAAGGAGGTGGAGAGTGGAGAGGCAGAGGGAGGGCACATGCTTGACAACAATACAATTCAATAGCAGTTGACAGCGGCTGGCGGGGGGAGAGACAGAAAGAAAGAGGGGAGTAGTGACAACACAATGCTGTGCAATCGCATAGAAACAACAATGGAGGATGAAACTTCAAACTGGGTTAAGAAACATGCCAAGTGGCAACTCGGAAAGACATGAAAATCAATTTGAAAAGCTTTTCAAATAAATACACTAGGAAACTGTCAACCCAAAACTTATTGAATAAATGAAGAGATAGTGGAAAAGAATGGAATATTGAAAAGAAGTTTGGTTTGAAAGCAGTAAATAAATAAAGTTAAAAGTTGTACAAAGGCACTTTCAGAAACTATGTATACGAAAAATAATTACATTTGCTCAATTTGATAAATTTCCTTATATATTCAGAATTTTCATTATTATTATTTTTTTTTTGAAAAGAAGTATACTAAGTTTATTGATTGAAATGCATTCTACTATATTAATTGCCTGCCAGAATTTGCTAGAGTTTCTAATGCCTTGTCCAGCACTGTTTCCACATAACCCTCTTCACAAAATTAAAAAGCAAAACTTAAGCAACATTTGTAGCATCGACAACTGTCACAAGTCGCATGCAATATTGTCGTCTCCTTCATATATGGTAATGATATCCTGTCTCCGCCACAACAGCAAAAATACAAATAAAAACAAAAAAAAAAAAAAATTGTAGCAAAATAAAAACAAAAACAATGCCGACAGAATGGCGACGCATTGCCATTGAGTGATTTCATGCAGAAGTTGCCAAGTTGGCAGCAGCAGTAGCTCAACTACATAGATACCCTTTAAACTGAGAGAAAGTAGCATGCTAGAAATTTCAATCTCTACTTAAATAACTTAGGGTAACTGCAAGTCTTTATTAGTTGAGCAAGTATATGAGGGGGTAGCTGTCTGCTCCAGTGGGGTTGTTAGCTGACTGACGGAGGGTTACATTTCTTCTTCTTCGCTTTATGCAATGAAATATGGTATATTATGCTGCTTAAGGATGCCGAATGACAGAAGTTGGCCAAGAAATTGACATCAAATTAGTCAAGTCGCGAGAGAAGCGATAAATGAGAGGGAAATATCGCAAAAGAGAGAGTGAGTTCACGAATCATCGAGAAAAGCGAATGCAAAAAAAAAAATACCGTCCGCTATTAAAACTCGCTTTGACTGTTTGACAGTCACTGTTATGCAACGCTTATGCAATTTAGCGCAGACACAGTGCTTCTGAAACTGTGACAGACTCTCTCGCTGTAGCTCGCAAACTGTAAATTCTAATATTTAGGTCAATTACATGCTTGACTCGCAAAATATTAACAACGATAATTACAAACTATATAAGTTATTGAAATTTGAATGGAAATCGTTGTAGTGTTTGCTGGCATTAGTTGATCTGACAGATCCTTGATCCTTGGGTATTATGGGATTTAGTGAGGGTCGCGTCGCGTGTCAGGCACATTTTTTATAATATTTTTTTTTTTTGTATTATTGCAACCCCTACCGCAACCCCCTCGCGGGACAGTGTACTGTGCACACCCTAGCCTGTAGTAAGGCGAACCGCAAATAAAAATTCGAGAGTAGAGAATGTGTATGAAAAGCGAAAGCAGCTTAAAAATTATAATCCACACTTTCACCTTTTTTCACCCCTCTCATCCTGAGTTGTCAAATAAACAGGGTATATAGAAATGTGTGCAAATATTGCGCAGGGATTGCGAAAAATCGGAGAACAAAAAGCTTACAGCAATGGAAATATTTCCTCTTGTGATTCATAGAAATGCAAATCGCTGGAGGCACAAACTTTTCTTTAATTATGCATGTGCACAATGCAGTTGGGCACAATGGGGGTTCAGGGGGGGTTGGAAAGGGGATGGGATTGAAATTGAAAATCGAAATTGTATTTTGGCCAAGTCAAGTTTGTCGCATAACGTCAAAGGCAACTTTCGGCCAGACGAGAAACCCAAAGAAAAAGAAAAACGAATCTCAAGTGCTGCAGCCAAATATTTTGTTGGCCTGTGTCCAGCTGAAGTACCCCCCGTCATCCACTCCCTCTTGCTGGTGGCATCTCACGTTTGTTGCCCTGCCAAAGGTCAGAGTTCGATTGAGTGAGCCAGACACAGTGGCCTCCCTAGTCGAAAGAGACTTTCGAGTTGTGGCAAGTTGAAGAGTCTAGAAAAACTGCGAAGCACAGCAGAAAAGCGAAAAAACTTGATAATTGGCAAAAAAAAAAAACTGCGACAAATGAAAAGTTCTGCAGTGTGCGAGAGTTGCCACTGTCAGCACTAACCAACTAAGCTCATAGATAAAACTAGCGGCAGGTACTTAAGACATAAATCACTTAATATTTATAACAAGCCCAAAACCGAAACAAACCTCCCACGCAATAAACATATAACTATTTCTCTTTTCTGGCAGTGTATCGGCTGAGGGGAACAACCCTAGAAGTTTCTTTGGCATCCCCAAAAAAAGTAAGAAAAAAATGATTTTTTTTTTATTTTGGGTTGATCCCATGTTGACCTCAATTCAAATATTTACAAGATGATAAGGGGAAAATATGTTTGAATGCCGTACAAAACTTTTTCCCAGCACACAAAGTGCTACCTTGATACCATCGGATGTAAAGCCACCCCCTAAAGCGGCATAACGGTGCCGCTACCCCCCCAACTCCAATGTTAAACATAAGCAATACATCATTTTACCATTTCATGCATATTTGATGACTCCATAATGTGGGTAAGTGTGTGCGTAGCAGGGGGGGTGGAGGATTTGAGAACTTACCTGCATTTCTGGAGCACCGCCCTCGTCACGTATGAGCAGCAAATAGCTTTGACCGTCGATGAAGACCTCCTTCTTGAAGCGACCGCCCTCCGGCGACTCCTCTTGCATATAGGAACCGGTTAGATAGCGATGTACCAAGGCCGATTTACCCGAATTGAGGGAACCGACGATGCCCAAACGTAGATCGGGCACAGAACGCGAAATTGTCCATTCCTGACTGTTCACAAAGGAATCTGCAAAAGAAATTAAGGATACAAATCAAAACATCATTAACGAATAACGAAAAACAGTTTCATTTCAAACTAGTTCGATATATAATTAGCCCGATAGAGGGAAGACGATAAGTATCTCATATTTAAAACTAGTTATCCTTTTTGGAGTTTTTTTCAGGTTCCTTTGACCTACACGGGCAAAAGTTTTTTGTCGAGCAGGCAAAGCCATCATTAGTTATTCTTCTTATGCAAATTTCGACAAGAAGTACCTACTATGTGGAGAATATATGTACCTAGACATATATCATCCTTTGATTGACAGCTTTTTTTTTGAGTTCAGTTTTCGACAATTGTTTGGAGAGGGGCGTCCTCGTTTTTTAAATCGTTGTTGTCAGTTGCTCGAACACTTTTCTGATTTCAAAATTAGCTCAGCTCATTGTCGCGCCAGTTTCGGGCCTCAATCAAAAGCCCAAGAGGATCGGCATAGGAGTCAGCTGTCGACCGTCTGCCAGATTCCCTTTTTGCTCAAGGTCACATTGAATTAGCTGAGCAACAGTTGTGCGAATCTTAAGCGAAAGGAAACTGTCTCACAGATTGTAGATTGCTGCTGATAGTGAGCTTTTTGAAAGCTCTACAAACTGCAGCCGCTTGAAAGCTCTCTCTTGAACAAATTTATGTATGTAGGTATTCCCCTGTCGAAATTTCCCCGTTTGTGTAACTTAGTGTTAAACTCAAAAATATAAGCACGACAAATAAATCGTAAATCTCAAGTAAATCTCAAGTACCAGGAGTTTACTCATCTTCAAAATGAAGAAGCAGCAGCTATGGAAGATCAAGCCCAAGTTATTAGGAGTGGCACGATCAATTTCATTGAAGGACCTCATGCAGGGGCAGTTTGTTGTTAGTTTGCTCGCAGGGGAGGGCAGCCAGAAGGAGTGACAATAGAAAACTGACCAGTTGTCCTTATGATGATTTACTAGGCAGCAAGGACACGTGAAAATTGCTCTATTATGAGTTGTTAAGAGCCGGGCTGAGTAAACACTGAAAGGGATACGACGGAATACATCTCAGCAGCAAATGGAACAAGGGCTGAGGCACTGAGAACTTGTTCCAAGCTTGTTAATGGACTTCTCGAGCGACATACAACACGACATGGCCACAACATTGCGAGGTAGAGAGTGTGACAGTGAAGAGTCGTCGAAGAGACAGCGCCAAGGAGATGCATTTTATGGACAGTGAACACAGCCTAACGAGTTCAACTGGTTTACGTCTTGACCAGAGCGCAAAATTACAAATTAAAACGAAATAAATATGCCTTTTGTTATATAATGCAACCCAAAATAAAAATAAGAAAAAAAAAAAATGAGTTGAAAAAAGATGAGGGAATTCCTTGTGAAACTGATATGCCAGTGAAATAGCAAAAAAAAAATATAATAATAAAAATAAAAAAACAGCCATATCTCTCTCTCAGAGAGACAGGGATAAAATTAGCGCGGTTTTGCAATTTGCATGGCCATAAAACGAATTGAAATTAAATCAAAAATGGCGGGCAGTCCCACCCAACTGGTTTTTGAGATAGATCACACAGAGATAGATCCCTAAAATTGTAACAAATTCTTTTTCTTTCGGTTTCTATTCTAATTAATGATCGTCTGTCCAAGCAGTGGGCCTTGAGGCGCTTAAAGTTACAGAATATACATATATGTATTTCAGTTAACAAATGCGTCTTTAAGTTTGACTAATGATGTCAAATGTCTCGGGCCGATACAGATCGGCTTATGTGTAAAGTTCAAACCGCCAGCCGGAGGTGTAAGAGATAATGTTTCCCCCGCTCCACGATGTAACCCCTGTATTCTCGTCCCGTCTTGTTTCCCGTCTCAGAGATCTCTAAGCATGTTCGTAACGATCGTAACTCAAACTCATGTCAAATGTCGCCATCGTTGTCAAAATTCCCAAACTAATTACGTATGCAAACGAGCCTCGCCTCAGCCCAAGACAGTTTTCCCAAAATATGTTAAGGAAAAACCAAAGCAAGTATTTTCTTTTTGGGGTGTCAAAGAAAGTTCCTCCAAAAGGGTTGCTGTGTTGTTGGTAAAGTTTGTTTGTTTGTTTACTATTTACCATATACAGATATCCCATCCCATCCCATCCCATGCCATCCCATTCTGCTCTATTCTATTCTGGACTTGTATTTCAATTCTTGGCTGGGATTTGCCTCTTGATGTGGGTTAAGCATTTTAATTAGCGAACAATATGAACATTTTTATCTATTCTTCCTTTCTTGTTATTTCTTCCACTTCCACTTCTTATTATCCTTTTGCCTTACACTTTCATTCCTAACCATCATTGACCCGCTGACCCGGACAGTTATCAAGTAGCTGGCTTAGTTTTATGACCGACAGCTGAACTCTCTTTCTTTATTTTTATCACCATTTGAAGCGTGCCTTTTGAGGATCATTTAGATATTTCTTGTAAGTACAAGGATCTGGAAAATTGTCATAAATTTTATAAGCACTTTGTGGTCTACGGTAGCCCACAGTTAGATAAACATTTCAACAGTCCTATTACAATTAAGGTCCTGTCGGAAATTTACGGTCACCCGCTACAAATACAGCTTGTGCCTGGCGCTAAACTATGATAACCCAACTATAACTAAAGTAAATTCAGGATAAATTGAAATGTGCCAGCAGTAGCTGTAAAAGTAATGATATAGCCTGTCAGTCACTATCTAACTGTAATTAACAAGCTCAAGAAGGAAAATATTATGTAATATTAAAATATTTTTAAAGTGTTGGGATTACCTCATTGCTGACTATGCTCACATGACTGAAACTCTATTAATAACTCCGAAAATTATGTTTCAAAATTTCTTAGCTATTATATGTCATAAAACGTCAAATTTCTTATTAAAAATTTATGCCAGGCTCACCATAGCGAATGATCTAAAAATATTTCAGAAATATTCTCCCGCAAAAGCATTTGTAATATTCCATGCATGTTTTGATGCATTCTGGGCAAATAATGGTTATTTAATTAGCCATATCCATAAGCCATGGCGAATTTACTTTCAGCCTCGCATTACGAATCCCATATAAATCATGTGCATATACTTATTATAGGTATGATTGGATTGGATTGGATTGGATGTGTAGGTTATTTGCATGAGCCCACAAAGCGGACCTATGAAAATATTTAGGTAGGCTGTGCCGTGTCGACAACTCTGGACAGTTGACCAGTCCAGGAGAACAATAAATCAGAAGGTATCTCTCTCTCTCTCTCTCTTTCTCTCTTTGTCTCTCTGTTATTCTCCCTCTCCCAATCTCTGCATAGTCTTCCCATTTCTTTAGCATTTCCTTTTCATAACAGCTTGGTGTTGGCGTTGGATATATGTATGTAGGCTGATTGCTGCACATCTGCTGCAAAATCTGATTTACTTTCTTTGTGTGTGAGAGAGAGTGTGTGTTTTGAAGGGAGAGAGGTAAAAGAGATCAGATCGGAAGAAAGAATGAAAAAAAAGATCAACGAAACTGGTGGCAAAATGCTAGCGAAAAACGGTAGTTGAAAGCAGATTTTTCATTCCCAAAAACTAAACAGACAAAGGCAAAGAAAATTAGCCAAAGCCCAATAAAGAGGGAGCAAAGGGCGATCGCACAAACAAGATTAAGACGGGGCCCAAAACACACAACTAAATGAGAACGTCAAGAACGAGATGCCAATAGAGCGAGCGAGAAAGGCAGCAAGCATAACAGAAAATGTTAAATACTTAACAGCGGTAAGAGAAAATTTTGTTTGTTAGGAATTGCCTTCAAGACACGTGATCTTTGCTTGTGTTGACATTTTTGGTATTTTTTAAAAGATTTTTTAAATTTATTTTCGACATATTCTTTGCCTAATTTGTGAAATTTGTTCTCTTTATAATTGTCACTTCTGCTGAGTTCATTTCTCTGTTATACTAATTGCAACTCTCTGTTAACTTACACCACGATTCTAGAGCTCTAATAATACGCTTGCTTTATAATTCCATATGTTGACTTTGGAAAATGTTCTCATCAAATACAAATAACAATTTCTCTCTGTAGTATCTCATGCTGTTTACATTACTTGGGGCTCATCTAGTTAGAAAACAACCCAGTTACAGGCAAGTTTGTTGTAATTACAAACTAGATACAATAACTTCCACACTAAGTAGTAGGGAAAAGATGTAGGGAAATTGACAGGGGAAGAGTGTGGTGTCGAGGGTGTGGGCTGCTCATCCAACTGTTGGATATTGGAAAAGTTCTGCACGAATGGCTGTGACACCTTCAAGGTAGACGGTCACGCAACCTACTCAGCATGGTTGTAGATGTAGCTATGGTGGAATGTATCTGACAGATACAACGTCACATATGTCACGTGCAGGAATTTCATATGAATATTAAATATGCCACAAGACACAAAGAGACAAAGAGAGACAGAGAGAGCGAGAATTGGGGGAGTCTATCAAATACTTGGCATGACTTCATCCTCGATGAGCTTAAAACCCCAACGAGAACTACACAAAAATGAACGCATCATTAGCAAAAATCGTCTGAATAACATAAACAAACAAAACAGATGGAATGAATGAATGTACTGTGAGAGTGCGAGTGTGTGTGTGTTACACTGCGTGAATGAGTGTGTGAATATGCTACTTATTTAACATGTGTTGAATTTTGATAAATTAAATTGAATATGCTGCCATCTCTTTCGTCTCTTCCCTGCCTCCCATACACAATTGCCTTTAATTCGCTGTCCAAACACAGCTGAAGGTTGTGTCACACACACACACTCATACATACACCAATACATACACTTATGTATATATACATACATACATATGTGTTAAGTGGTTAAAAATCCTGAGATCAGCAAAGACCACGCCCCAGCTTGAACTGCACCTTCCTGGGTCAATTGGGAAAGGGTTAGTTCCTTAAGATGCGCCGCTGTCATTGGTTTAGCAAACCCATCAAGATTTACGAGTTCAGATTCAGGTAACTTCGCAGAGTATCTATCTATAGATAGATATAAGAAGAAGGGAAGCTGTGTATCTGTAGATAAATCGTATGCATAGAGCACAAAACCTGAAGGTCTTGCACTCCATTTTTGGCAAAACTGGAAATACTAAAGAAAAAAACAGCAACGACAAAAAACTAAATAAAATAATATATATACAAAAAAAAAAATTAAAAGTAATTTTTATAAAATGCGCAGTGGAAATTCGTGTTTTTTGTGCCATGTTTCGCTTTATCAGTCAAAACAGCGACGAGTTCAATTTGTGCATAGATGGTAACTCATTTATCATATATACATATATATATATATATACATATATATTCAAGTCAATATGTCTTTATGTGCGGAAACACAAACTTTGCTATCAGCACTTAAAGAGACACCTCACTTGCTGTGGGGGCGAGTTTTCTTATCAGAATTCCATTTACTATATATATAATACTCGGCCATAAGCAATAACAACTTTTACAAAAACTCTCTTTTTTGTTGATCAACTATCTCTCTTGTACGCAGTACTGCCATCTCTTTCAGTTTCATTTCAATTACGTGCAATTAGCAAATTGTTTCAGCACATGAAAAATGACACGCAAATGCGCCACAAAAATATCTTCAACTGCCGAACGACTCCAAGTCGAGGAATGCACTAAGTGAACTGGGCAATGACACAACTCAACTTGCAGATACTCCGTACACATAATAAACATATTCCCTTTGTTTTGTTAAATTGTAAGTTCTCTTCGATAAGTTTCCCATTTCACAATAATTTACAGGGTAGATAAACAATTTGAGCTTGCATTTGGAGTAGACTATAAATTTTCCATAATTGAAAATTGATGTGCTTTCGAAATGAAATACCTAAGCTCGATAAGCCAACATTCCTTTCATCAAACTACACTATACTATATTGTATTATAATCATTGTATATCTCACATGCATGATTCATTTGATTTAATCTAATCGAATCAAATTATGTGGACGTGTATCTAATCTATATATGCGTATAATTTCATACGATGCCAATGACCAGACCTTGCTCAATATCAAGGGAAAGTACTTTCCTACTTCCCAGTTCTTCCTCTTCTTCTTGCCTCTAACAACCTCTAACAATAACTAAGAAACTCGAAAACGATTAAATGTCAAATTTATGACACAGATCATTTTACAATGATCATCATCACGAGGAACAAAATTATACAATTTCAACCTTTTTTTTTATATTTCTCCAACTATTATTTTTTTTTTTTTGGTGACTTTCTCCCAAGGAGAAATGAGCTGATGAGGGAGAATGAGAAAAAAAGGACACCCGGGTTCGAGTCAATCAAAAAAAAAAAAAACAACAAAAATTTGACAATGCTCACCGAGCAAGTGAGCAGCACGAGATACATTCAGAGAAAGCATCAGTCAGACAGTCAGTCAGTCAGTTAGAAAGGGACAGCTATTCTCTAGAGAAGTCAAAGCAGGCGTTGTTCATACATAGTTGGTGGTTGATTCCCATCCCAGCCCAGTAGCATCTTGAAGTAGTAGCACCAACAGCAGAAGCAACTGGCTCTGAACTCTATTAAATATGACATATTTATGAAGTGCCAGCTGTGTTACAATGGAAAACTGCAATGGGAAATGCATAGCGAAAATTGTTCGGAAAAGTGCTGCGATTATTTTTCCATCTTTTTTCACTTTTTCCTTTTCCTCGCTCACTCTCTTCAGTTTCGAAACACAGAAACTGTGTGTGCGTTTTGATTTTTCTTGGGATTTTTATTGCACGCGTCCTTTTTGCAGCTGCAGCCCGTGCCCCCTACTACACCTTCCTCAGTGCGGTGGTCCCCTTACCTTATTTTAGGTGCTGGCCAAATGGCAAACGTATTTGTGTTTCATATTTATGTTTCATAATCATAATCAAAATCATGATGATGATCATCATCTTTTGATTGTCTGTGCCCGTGTGGTTATCCTAAGCCAATACCACAATTTTCATTTAGATTTTTGGGATTTGCTTTTGTGGGTTGTTCTAAGAGAACCCCCCAGTATTTTCAAAATATTCAATATTTTGTTAGACCAAAATTTAGCTCAGTTTCTCACAACGTGCCATAAATTTGATGCAATTAATCGATTTGCATGCTCAACTTCTAATTAAGGATACGACTTGTGGGTCTCTCACAGCAGCTGAATTTTCCTACTGGCCAGCTGACTTTCTCAGTGCGTTGAAGCGTCTCAAATCTCTAAATTGCTTACTTTTACTTTCGCCATCAGTCTCTTTCTTCTACGTTTTCTGCATCTCTTTCTTTTTCTGTACAAATCGCAGCATTTGGTCAGTTACCGCGCCTGACCTTTCTTTAGAAATCGTAGCACCTCTTCTCCTCTCCTCTCCACTGCTCTGCTCTCCTCTCCTCTGCTCTCCTCTCCTCTCCTATTCGTGTGCAAAATTATGATGGCCATTGTTCTTGGCCGGGCACTCGTTCATTACATTCTTATTTATGGGCATGTATCGAGGCAACTCTGATGCCCATAAATAGGTTCGATCTTTTGTGGCAGCAGCTTGTTAGTTGTTGAAAAATACACCAAATATAAAAATTAAGAAATACCACAAAATAAAAAGTGAATTCAATTAGCCAAAATTTTGGCAATATCCCCGGCCAAATACCCAGCTCTTAACTTGTCTGCGAGTTTGACTGACGTGTTGAAGAGTTGAATTTTGTTTTTGAGGCTGTAGTCTCTCAATCTCAATTTCAATCATTGGCCGTGTCTCTCCGTGTTGTGTTGCGGTTCAATGACTTCAGGCCCATTACAGCAAATCGGTGTGTGTGGATGTGTGTGTGTGTTGTTGTTGTTGTTGTGGCAGAGCTTACGTAGGCAACAGACAGTAAGTAACTGCTATCAGTCATACGCCAATGCATGTCTCTGCTGCCGGTCTATTGAATTACACTAAGCAACAAAAAAAAAAAAAAAGAGTTTATACTTGCTGCAACACACTCTAAGATGAATGTTTAGAAAATATCTTAGAGATACTTAAAGATTTGCTAATATATTCTCTGAAAAATCATTAAAATTCTATAAATGCTATAAAAAAATTTAAAACGATCTTTAATAGTTTCGGTATTTATCTTTTCACTACGTACCATTTTTTTAATTATAGCGAAACTAGAATATTTCTTTAGGACACCTCTGGTAATTTATAAAAAATACTAAAAATATTCCAGAAATTTCAAACAAATGAATCAACCTCTTCAGAAAATACTAGCATAAATTTGTAATTTTTCTATTCATTCTGTCACAACTTAAGTACCATTTTTATTGGTAAAACACAATCAAAATAGTTATGTATGTAATGAGCCCGCAGCATAGTGTAAATTTTCACATACGCATACGCACACACACTCAGTCATACACACAGTTATGAGTGTGCCCACCAAGGAACAGATCAACCGAAAATGCGAAACAAACAACCGCAACAAACCACTTGAACCGGTTATGTGTTGTAAGATTCATGTAAGTTCCCGAGAAGAGAATCACTTGAGTGTGACTGAACCTCAGCAAATACTACTACTACTACACATACAACAAGGCTATAATATTGCATATAATGAGGCTTAACTTAACGATCAACACTTTGCCTTTAGATTCGTTAGGTTTTCTCAAAACCTTGGTTAGAATTTTATTGGACCTACTCGCATTACGGGGCGTCCGATTGCAGGTATGACAATGGGACATTTAAGAGCATAGAACTTCCGCTATATGAATTACCATATATTACATAAATAAAGGGAGAGTTATACTATGGCTATGCTTTTGGGATTTTCTTTCAAAGGGTGTGCGCGCACACGACCCAAAGGGCCAAGCAACCAAATATGGCCAACAGGTGAGCATAGAGAACCTTTGGCCATTTACTCGATTCAGCATTCAAACTATTCAGCATTCAATGCAGCATAGACACCGCTGTGAGCTTCAATAGGCAATACAATAAAAGGCGACCTCAAGTCCGACTTATTTGGTAGGAAAAATCCCTCCCCTTCTTTCTTTCTCTTTGGCTTTAACCGAAACTGTTTAGGGTCTTTGACGGCAACTCAATAGTCGGGGGGGGAGTAGGGAGGAGGAGTGATCGTTCCACTATTGGTGGTGGTTGGTTTTGTTGTTTGTTGTTGCTGCTATTCAAACAAGTGTCCATCGAAAACAAAAAGTCTCTAAAGTTGGTAACGGAAGCGGCGCTTGAAACGTGTCGTTTGGTCAATTCACATTTGCATAAATTTTCTATTTTCTCTATTTTGTTTTTCTCCAATTTCCTAAGCGCTAGGAAAATGCATTTAAATTACATTTGCATGCGACAGGTATTTTTTTTTCCACATCTTTCATAGTCAAAAATGATTTAATTGAAAATACGCAAAGTGTTTCCAAAATACAATTTACAAATTGAAGATGGGGAACTCTGATGAGGTTTTTCATTTGATTGCTGGGAAAATATATCCAAAGGTTGGATTTCGTTACAGTTGACAGCACAGCTTAGCATATGGCCAGGGTTACTGAATAAGTGGGTGCCATCCAAAATTTTGACTAATTGTTTACGAATTCTTCAAGAAGTAGAAGGAAACTCACGAAGAGAAGTTGTATTTCTTATGCCTGACAGCCTGAGAACTCTGCTGGGAATTTGTAATTAAGGAAAATAGATCATATGCAAATTCAGCAGCTGAAAATTTAAGTAATCATAATTTTCTAAAATATATGATTAATATATTTTACTGATAGATAGATCAACCCCAATAACTATGACTTGCAGTTCAGATTAGACGCTCTCAATGATAAAGACTTGAAAATATTGGTCAAGTAGCAATTAATATTATCATAAGTTGCATTTATGAAAGATCATCGGAGGAACTTCATTAATTATAGGCCCAGAAACCTACAGAAAACGATCGAACATAATTACAGACCTCAAGAAAAAGGTGCATTTACTTTTAAGAGGCGGCGCGTGCGGCAACTTAGTAGAAAAAAAGAGAAAAAAAAGTAGAAAATAGAACAAAACAATAGAAAAAAAGTGTAGATATAGATATAGCTATAGTTATACCTGATATTTAACGCCATTTGGTAAGTGCTGTCGCAATCGTTGCACATATTGAGAACTCAAGAGACCATATAAAGAAGCGTCGTCTCGTCTGGTCTCGTTTGTCGTTATGTGTCTTGACCGTGAAGTTCTCTGATTAATGATCAAGAGTTGAACATACTTCAGAACATGTCGCCATGGATCAATACATCGATTGTGTTCTCACTGTAAGCGTGCCCAAATAGTAGCTAGACTTCAACATCAACATCAACATCAACTTCGACTACGATTTCGACTTCAACACTGAGTGTGATGCTGTTTGCTGCTGACTCAATGTTAGAGGCACAGTGAGCCATAAAAGGCAACTGCCACGCTATTGTTTGATTTTAGTAGGCGTCCACTTAATTGACGTGGGCTGATCATTAATTCAGTTTTAAGTCGATATGCTCAAAAAAAAAAAGAACTTAAATTCTGACAAATTTTAACCGAAATCTTGGCAAGTTTAATTAAGGGCACGCGTGAAGGAAGCGAGTTGTTGATTCCATGTGGAAGTGGAGGTCAGGTTGTAGGCGAAGTGAAATTTATGATACGACATAGTTCAGCTACTATGATTAAAGTAATTATAAGGCAGTTACAAACAACTATTATTTACACAGATTTCACTTTCTGCTTCTAAACACGAATTTCAATTTCAAAGATTTTCCCATCGTTTTATGGCTTGTTTTTTTTTTTTGGCTTTTTTGGGCAACTTCTACACGGAAATCCAAGTGAAACTTGGGCAAATCCGACCAGAGTACTACATGACCCGAGTTCAACATTTATTGCCATGATCTCACACACATGTATGTAGATGATGATGATCGCTCATCATGATGATGATGAGCAACACCAGCGACTCATTCAAATGATCCCATGATCTGTTGCTGCCACCAGCTTGTTGCAAATTCAAAATACAGACTATAGCTATATATCTATATAGATACTCGAGAGACTCGAGACTCGATTCGCTAGATTATAAATAAGCATAAACAATTGCGTTTTATTTTAATTATTTCAATTACATTTCCCCTTCTATCTCTCTCTATTCTCTATCATTATTTCATTTTGATTTGGCAACGTTCTACATATGTTTTAATGCTCAATTCTCTTATTTGTTTTCTGTTTTCTGTGTACGCGTTAAATGTGTTAAATAAATTCTGGTTTTATTTTTACATTTTGTTGTTCTCTGTCTTTTGTTGTTGTCTTTTTTAAGTGCACAAGTCACCAGAAAATAAATAAAATTTAAGCTTAAAACAACAACATGAGCAAACAAATATAAATATAAAAACATGCAAAAGACTCGAATAAAAAACAATTAAAACGGCAGCAAAAAATAAATTAAATAAATGAGAAATAGTAAATACCCTAACAAAGATAATGTTTTAATTATTTCTCAGCTTCTTAAGAGATTTTGTTAAAATTTTAAAAAATTTATCTAAATCCACTAAACTCTGCAACTTGACTACGAACATATATCTTTAGTGATTCAGTAGCACCTTCATGAAGTGTATTCAAAATATCTTTTAGCTGCCTTTCAGTCATATCATCACAGAGATCTGAGATCCGTTTCCCATGTTAGAACGTCAGCGAACCGTCAAGGTCTTTGAAAAGTCAACAAGCTGCAGGAAATTGGAGCACATTTCATATATCGAAATACCAGATATAGTATACGATTCTCTCCCTATATATATTTGTGGTATTTGTCTAGCTTTATAGACAGCTCGGCTACCTTATCGTAACGCACTCGGACAACTCTCCATGTTAATGCTTATCAATTTTTCCCCGTGCTTTCGTGTCGCTCGACTGAAAATGAATCTCGCCTTTTTATTTAATTAACTATTTGCGTGGCGCGCCATGTGAATGAACGCAAATAATATATTCGTATATAGATCATACAGAAGAGAGAAAGAGACACGATTGTATAGCAGAGCTTATCTTATCACAATGGAACGTCTTTTGGGCCAATGCAAATGGCACAAGCTTCGATCAAGTTAATAAGAATAATCGCCTGATATTTCTATAATGCGTCCATATACATATGTATATGTATATAAATAGAATCTCTAATGAGCTCGCAAATGTTGTGAAATTTGCAATTCGCGATTGTGTATAAAGATTAATGAAGGAGTCTCTGCGGAGGTCAAATTAAAAATAGATTCTGACAGAACAAAACGAATTAGTTGGGAAACTATGTATGTATATCGAGTTTAATCAAAAAGGTAGATTGAAATAGATTAAAATTAGAATAGAATTATAATATAGCTTAGATCTGAGAATATAATTTCCATTCACTACATAATCCCAACTTAGCAACAGTTGTTTGAATTGCAACACTTTCTGTGAGAATTTCGCAACACTTCCCATCTAATTCTCACCCCTTGCACTGACTGAGAGATAAGGGCGTGCCTCAGCATCCCACATGCCTCATCGCATAACCCAATCCCACATTATCTCTGCTAATTTTAGGCCTTTCTTGCTAATGTTTGACGTCATTAGTTGACATTGATTGCCGTTGCACTGTGTCAATGCCTCTTGCGTATTGCCAGTTACCTCAGTTCTCCAAGGTTTGACAGTTCTGGCCCGCATTATACCGAGTTGTTATACTATATATGTAGTATATGATATAATAGAAGGAATCCAATCGATAATTGCATGCTAAGTGCTTGTATCGCAAGACGACATAGCAAGTGAGTCAGTGTTATGGACTTATTTCGACTTGTGAAGGGTATTTGGGTACACATATAATGTGTAACAGTACTTTTAGAGTTCCTTTGTCACAACATGAGCGTAACTTTCGCTGGTGATGCCTTTCACTTGATTTGCAATTCGATTTTGGAGAGACAAAAGCATGCCAAATGTTTCATTATTCCATATTCCATTATTCTCAATAGGAATATCAAAAAGCCTTTTGTTTGTCTAGTGTTGTCACATCTCTGTTGTTTCTTGGCCAAAATTTGACATAACATCAGCACTTGCCAGAAAGTGAAATGAAACTATGCCAAAATTGCATTATAATAGGCATCATCATTATTGCTTTTTTTTCTCTTATTTGCTTTTTTGTTGGCAATCTTTGACAGATGACACGCAAAGTGCCATTTTTTTGATGAAGGTTTCGACTATATAATATCCAAATTTTCATACATATGTAATATCTTTGGGTTTTTGGGTAACTCTTGACGTTTGGTCATCAGGTTTTGCGCAAGGTCAATTTGGGTAGATTTTACAATTAAAAATTGCATAAATGAGCTTTAATTAAAATAAAGTTTAAGTTTTCATTTAAGTTTAAGTTAATGCTCAAACTATATTAAGTGGAAACTATGTTAATTGTCCAATTCAGGGCCTACAGCTACAGATGCTTACATTACTTTTCACACACTCAGCCAGAGTCAAAGGTGAGGCTTTCAGAAAACCGACCTTAAAGGCCCATTTCAATGGCTTAATACTACTCCAATTTATAGTTTTCAAGCTCTACTCAAAAGCTCTCTTCGGTCGCATTTACATCGACACTGTACCTCACCTGATTTGCGTTTCTCGCGATCCGGCACAACTAAGCTTTTGGCGCGCTTTACTCTCAGCGAACGCCTGCGTATGGAGCGCAGGAATGCTTCGGGCATCCGAGAGAAGCGCTGTGGAGTTTCGGGAGCTTTAGTGCGCTCCGGCAGAAAGAAGTTCTTAACAGCAAGCATAGTGATTGTGATCGGTTATGCAATTACTTCCAATTTCTTCTATTGATTGTTGGTATTTCTTTGTTTGTTGATGTTGGTGTTGCTGTTGTTGTTGTTGTTGTTGTTATTGTGGGTGTACCGTTGGCTGCGCGTGTTGGCAATGAAAAAAACTGTTTGGGGTCGCTTTGTTGCTATTTTTAGGTATGTTTTGTGTTCTATTTTGCGCGTGCTTTTCTTTCGTTGTTTTGTGTAATCCTTTTCGTTGTAGTTTGCTGCACTTTATTTATTTATTTATTTAGTTGCATGCTTGGCACTTGTTGGCTTCTTCAGCAACATTCTTTTAAGTTGTTTGGCTTGAGTTTGCATTTTATTATTTTTTATTTATGACTAATTTTGAACTTTTGTATATTTAACAATATTTTATTTCACTAGTTTAGTCACTCTTTGCATTTGAATATTGCGATTGGCACCGCCAAATATTTTATATGCACATATTGTATTTATACGGCTGACGACACTGCGGTATGTCGCTTTGGCAATAAATTGTTGCTGTCAATATGATTTGTTAAACAATCAAAGACTACGCGAAATTTACGCAAAAGAGACCCTACAACGAATATAGCGACGAAATACCGCCACAACCCTAACACGTCTGCACTGTGTGCTGGTCGAAACCGAACTGTTGGGAAATTTCAACAGCGAAGCGCACTGAGCGACGCCACTCAATTAACAGTGGTAGCAACAGCAGCAAACCGCAGCACTCTCTCGCTCTAACAGCAGGGCACCAGCATTCGTGAGCGTTAACAGTGGCACTGTAAACGAATTCGTAGCTGGCTCTTAACAGCAGACTGTAAGCTAGCGCTGTAAGTCGGCACCTTGGCTCTCAGGTAAGTGACAACAATAGCAACAGCACGAACAAGAGCAGCTGTGGTCCTCAGCACGTGCTGTTAACAGCTGCAATTGACCAGATGGACAAGACAGAGACAGGTAAAAGAAATGCCATATATTATGAAAATGCTTTTTTTTTAGCAGCTTTTGCTCCGACGCTTTATGAGTGTAATTCTATAGCAGAACTTCCGCTGCATCACGAACGGAAGCAGCAATGACATAAATACTGCTGCTATTTCTGTACACTTTTTCTGAGTATAAACTTTAGCCTGATTCATATGCAATATCAAAACAAATAACAAATATGAATATATATACATATATTTTTACGGTTTATCAATGAGTGGGCGGTGCAATTGGAGAATTTGATAAGCGCAACACAGTCCCAACTAGCAACTTAACAGGGCACTGTTAAAATTTCCCAACTCACTTGTGGCTCTCCAAGAGAGCGAGAGACCGAGAGACCGACGAAACGCGTGACAAAGTGAGAGTGAAGAGGCTGCGCTACGTCTGTAAATGTATACGGAAATCAAAATGCAATAATAAACAATTGCTGCGCTATTTGTTGTTGCTGTTGTTGTTTTTGTTGCTGTTGCTGTGCAGAGAGGTAATAATCAACTGGCTGCTGGCTGTGCTGCTGATGATAATAATGATAATGCCGTGTGGGGAACGGAACCCTCTGCTCTCTGACTGACTGACTGCAATTGCGGTTGGGGTTTCGGTTAGTGGGCCGCTTGGGAGCTGTCTATATACATATGTATGCTTTTGCCGCTGCTGCTGCTGTTGTTGGTGAGATTATTGTTGTTATTTGTGAAATGCAAAAATTTACTTCCTATACAGAGATGCTGAAATATGAACGGACACAGCCGCGAGTCGAACATGTGCCATTATATATTGCTTAGACTGTAATTTGTCGCTTCGCTGTTGATGTTGTTGTTGTTGTTGTTGTTATCATTGTTAACGAGATTTATGCAATGCTGATATAATTTAGGAAAGTCTTTCGGTAGAAAACTATACACCATATAGGATTGAAAAATAGCGGGAAATGTCGCTTTTGATTGAAAAATAAAACTATTGAACGAATCGGATTTACTTAGTTGAAATGAAAGTTATTGCTGGTAAATAAAAACAGAGTAATTGGGAGGTATCATAAAGATAATGATACACGTAAGATAATTATCTAATCTTTATAACACTCTTTCAGTTACGAAAAAGATATATTAAGTGAGGCAAGTCCACAGATAGTTTCCTGAAAATATGCTTCATAGTACTTTAACTCTATAAATAATACCTCTTAATCCAATTACAAATAAAACGACGATCACAATGCGGTTGTTCTATTGAGGGTTTCATAACAGAGGTATGTATGTATGCAAATCTACAAGTTGACAGTGAATTCCACATACAGATTACGAAATGCGATAAGTGCCGGCGGTATGTGTTCGACTTATGATAGAGAGCAATCGGATCGGTTGGACATACTGGTGACAGACACGTGAACTGCATTATATGCTCGATAATTTGATATGCTCACTATGTCACACTTATCGAGGCCACACGACTCGGCACAGGGACACACTTTGCGACTTAATTAGAGAGCACCATTGTCGGGGGGAGAGAGTGAGAAATAGCGAGAGAAACTAAAAGAAGTTACATGCGATTTGGCGGCAATGGAACTTGAAATTGTCGCTAGTTGTCGCGCCATAGTTTTTGAATGTTTTCCCTTAGGGGTGTTGAGGGTGTTTCACCCCCCGCTCTTCAGTCCTTCAGTTTCACATTAGTTGTAAGAAAGACGAAAGACGGGTGTGGCGACGCAGTAAGCTACCGTTCATTTCGTTTTTATGGAATTTTAATGGAATTTCTAATCAACCTGCGGCAAGTCGAGACGAAGAAACTTTAAGGGCGCGTCCTGGCACCCCGTCGTAGCACGTGAAGGACTTGCCCAGATTTTTGCCAGACAAATGTTGCACATTCGGTTATAAATGAGATGACTCTGGTTGCGAGGGTTGCAACTTGAGCGGGTGGTTGCTTCTGCCATGCGACACCACCACCACCACCCACATGCCGCAACACCCAAACCACGAGCCACGCACCACGCGACCCCTGATCCTGCCCAGCTTTCGGTGTCGTGTTACGTTATGTGCGACACTTTCCCTTTCATTCTCCCCCTCTGCGTGATTGTGCGTTTCAATTGAGCTACTAGAGAAATTACCCCAAAGAAAAAGGCAGAAAAACAAAAGTAATATTAATGTATGCTAGATAAAAAGTTAACTTTAAATGTCGTTAATAAAAATTACTCTGTAAGTGTGTGTATCTGTGCTTTTGTCAAGGGTTAAAAGCTCAAGTAGCGTTAGCAGCGCAATGAATCAGACCGCCCTCAACTCGACGGCTAATTACGTGAGCGCAACCTTGACTTGAGGAGGGTGCGCCTAGTACATCCCACACCCCTAAACAGCAGCACCTCCTCATGCCACCACAATTAGCAACTCCCTTAGCAATTTTAATTGCATGCTTGTATGTATGTGTGTCTGTTGATGTTAAACAAATTAGGTTTCCCTTAAGCTCTGGTCACTTAATACAACAAGGCGTGGGCTAACCACCAAATGCAACCACTCAACACCACCCAACAGCTACACCCCTCTCTAGGACATTTGATACAATGTTTTTGCCGAGCACCCCCTTCTCCCAGGGTTCTATGCTACCAATTTGTGCAAATATTTGTAAGCTTTATTAGTTCATCCCACTGACTTTAACACTCGTTGTCACATTCATCATAGTTTCATTTTCCAAACTGTTGACAACCCATTTTTTGTACCCCTTTCTGCCTGATTTGATTCCGTTTTCGGAGTATATTTTGGGACTTGTATACGGAAGTTGGAAAAATAGGTCTTTGTGGGGTTCCTTACTGGGCGGTGTGCGTCTGCAGGTGTAGAGGTGTCTGCCTCGTTTTGTTGAAACATCTAACAGACAGAGAAAGTTTTTATGGGCCGTCAATAGAATTTGTATTCAAATATTCAATGCGCATAGTATACTTGTTGTATCTTCTTGTCGTATGATTCACAAGCTGTTCCAAAATCGCATATGATGATTATTCATGGTATTTATAAAACAGTGAGCCAACTGTAAACAAACACTCAGACATTCATACGAATGAATACAATTTTCACTTGAATATATTCCGAGGCAAATTTAGGGCAAATGCAAAAAAAAAAATTTACAGATTTTGTGAACTACTGAAAAGATGACTTACTGTTTCTCTAGGATAGTATATAGATTATCTTAAAATCCTTTCTTATTCCGCATTATTCATTCTCAACTACTTTTTAAGTCTTGTAATATGTACTTATAATAATACTAATTTATGTTATTATTAGCAAAAATACATTACAAATTCAAAACCTTGTCTAAAATCTAATCGTATTAGATATTCATTTCTAAGCCGAAAATGACTTTAGCAACCCATTGGAACTCATGCGATTCGTTTCGTAAGTTTGTATAGCTAATTTCATATTCATAATTTTGTAATTTGCATGGCTTAAGGTCGCTGGCACTCCAACTTCGGCACACCAGCTCGGTTACCCCGTCGGGTACCTTCACCCCAAAAACCGACAATTACAGGCGCATTAGTTCTCACGCCCAAATGGGTTTACAAGGAGGACTCAACCCTTTGACTTGGTCCGGGGGTATTGCCATAATTAATAATTCATAATTCGCAAAAAGATCAAAATGAGAGAAAGAGAATTTGAAATTGCAACTTTAATTTTGAGTTTGGATGGGCCTAGGAAATTCGTAAAATATTACCAGAAAAGACATTGACAACGACATCTATTCGCCAATTTGTTATAATGGAGCGTAAAACGCTGCGAGAAAAATGAAATAACTTAAAAACCATGAAATTGCAAAGCGAAAACTCCAAGACGAAGAAGCATTTTGCGAAAAGTGACAACAATGCGAATTGACATAATTATTAGAGGTAGTTCAGGCGAAAGGGGTCGCAGGGCAAGAAATACCCTCTCGACTCGCTTGAACTTTAAGGAAAATGTTTCAAGGGACTTCGACTTCAAATAAATGATAATTTATGTGACTAATAAAATAAATTAGTAAAAATAATTTCCAAATAACTTTTATAATTTTCTTAATTTGAAATACTTTTAAATAAATTTATAGGGTGTCGTCTAGTCGACTCGTTCTCACATTGACAATGATTACGTATATTTTATGCAGTTTGCACTTTAAGCGCAAATTGAGTTGATTAATTGAAACGTGTAGATGCTGCTGGAGTCAACGAGGGAGAAAATGTGGAGCCCGAGGGGCGGAGGGAGCGATGGCGGATGAGCAGCCCCCCTGTTGTAGAAGGGCCAATTGCTTGGCCAAAGGGCAAAATTGCAGACGGCATAAAATCAATAATTTTAATGGGACCCCATGCTACCCCAAATGCTCCAACTCACCCAGACAGACACACTCATTTGTGTATGCATTTATGTACATGTATGTATATGTGTCTGTATGGGTGTGTGTGTGCGTGTGTGTGTGCGTGTGTGTGTGCGTGTGTATCTCTCTGCTTGTCAATGCAAATATGTTAAGTACACCAACTGCGACGAAACTCCCCGAAAATGTGGAGCACATCTCCAGCTATCTCGCTCTCAATCTATTTTCCCTTTCCCACTGCCACTGACAGCTTCAACTTTACATTTTCGGGAACTGAGTTGGGTCTGACGAGGGGCAAGTAGGAAGGGGGGGTAAATATTGCCGCCAGCAGCACGGCAGTCAAATTGGATTTAATTTTCAAAAGAGGCTACAGAAATCCAAAAAGAAAAAAATACAGATATAAAAAAAACTCCAACGAAGGAAAATGTTAAAATGAAGTTGTCTCGAGGGAATACGACTCTCCAATACCCTAACAGCATATCAAATGGAAATTCAATTTGCATTTATAACACCAATTTAGTTTACAGGAATTTTGTTTATTTTACATTTTGCAATAGGTGAATATTTTAGCAAAAATTTATGAAATTTTCAAATTGATATGGGAGAAATCTAAAGAAATGTGCATTTAAAGTAAACAAAAAAAAAGACTTTTATTACAGTCTCAAGTGATTTACAGCGACATGCCCAAAATTGCAGTTCAAATATGCTATAGAGTATAAATACTGTTGTTAAATATAATTTACTTTTAGCTGGATTTTTTATATCGGTTGTGGCTGGCGGCATTTCGCATCAGTGAAAAATTCGAAGGAAAACAAATAGGAGAGGGAAAACTCAAGACCTACTATATACATATGTATGTAGAAGAAGAAGGCAAATTATAATTATGATGACGTGTTGTGTTTTGCTTGAAACAATTAAATTATACTATCGCAATATACACTCCGCAATTATTCGGCTATGGATCTGGAGATCGACGTAGCGCCAAGAGCACAACTGACGCACATACAATCTATAAATTACGGACAGGGTCAGTTGGGATTGGACCCGCAAAGGGGTAAGAGGGTGAGATGGTGCGATGGGATGGTGAGGGAGGGTGGCCCTTGTATTCTAGCTGGATTCACTTGAAATTCTGTTTATTTGTTTCACTCAGTTTTTTTTCAGTTTTCTGCTCTTTTTCTGTTTTTAGTACTTACAAATAATATAGCACAATTGCTGCATTACAGCATCTTATAGAATTATTGCCTAGAGATTTGCAGTTAGGGGGGTGAATCTCTAAATTCCATTTTGTAGAAAATTGGAATTATGCAATGAGCGATCGATGACATATCAGATATTGGGGGCGGGTCGTCTCCGGCTATAATTAGCAACTATAATGCTTGGCGATAATTGAGTTAAGAGAATTTTCAATTGAAAACTGATCCACATTCGATCAATTTCTGTAGGCAATATCAACTAGGTCAACTGCAAGAATTCTTTCCATTTGAGAGTTTCACGATAATAAATATTTCAACATTATTATTTTTTACCCAATTTCTATTTAGGGATGTTGCATGGTCAGAGTTCAATTTGTACAGAAAATGCAACATTAAGAAAAGGCAATTTTTTACGATATTTCTGCTACAATTTCTCTAAGGGGTGGAACTGTGCAAATCCTTTGAAATCGATGCACAATTTCTTGGGATAACTTAAATGGCGTGCAAAATGTCCAATTTTGATCAAAAATGATTTTGACATTTCTTTCAATGTTTCTCTTTTTTTATATTTGTTGCTGGCAATTTTTTGTTACATTTTATGTGATGTTGTGCCTATCGTGTGACGGTTTTATGATCGCATTACCAAAAGATTATCGAAAACAACTCGACTCGTATTCTTAGAGTTATTAAAGTTATGGTTGTAACTTCTTGTTCCCAGGCCAAAGAATTTTGATGCGCCTGTCAAAAGCAAATAATTTTGCAGGAATTTATGTAAGTGCAACTTCTCAAAAACCCCAATCGTATTAAGTGAAAGAGACCATAAAGAGTTAAGTTTCATAGAGTAGAGGGAAAAGATTCTTAATTTTTTCAAATCAATGGGAAAATGAGATAAAGTACATGGCAGTTGATTGCGTTGATTAACTTAATCAAATTATACTATCACTCTTCACATCATTAATTTGAATACCTCAAAGTCATTCTCCACAAGAAAAAAGTGATTATAAATTAGAAAAAAACCCTCATAAATCTTTCTCATAATTCGCTTTCATAATATGTGATCAGACGATGCTTGAATCAGCATTTGGCAAATGATATCACAACAATATGACAATCGAACTAAGCATTATCCATAAATTAATTGTGCAAATAATATTACAATACATAGTATATATACTTAGTCATGTCGGTGATGGCAACTCTTGAATGCTGAGTAATTGTTGTTGATGTAACTCGATGTAGCTTACCTGTAAAAAAGTAAAGAGAAAGCAATATACAGGTTATAAATAATCGCATCATAGATCATCGATTTAATGGCGGCATTATAAATTGCCATCTATGTGATAAATTGCAATTGTAGATCTCGGTATTCTCGAAATTTATAATGAAAATCAAATAGATTATGCATCTACCCCAAATAGCAAGAAATTTGCCCATGTCTCGACCTAAATCAACAAACGAAAATTGCAAACAAATTGCCAAAAATGCTTAAGAAAAAATTCCCAGTGAAAGTCGAAAAATGAAAATGATATTCTCTTTCTCTTTCGCCTTGAGATCGTAACGCACCGAATCAATCAATTTGGCTAGATGTAGGGCAGCCAGGGGAACATGTAGAGGGGCGATCCTTCGGCATATTTCAATGTCAAGTTACGGTAGTCTTTTGACATTAATCTTGCGGCTACTGCTAAGGATTTTACGCAAGGATAACGCAATTGATTGCTGCCGATCGACGCACCAGTCTGATAAGGATATGACCATATTAAAATTATCTAAAATAATCTATAGAAAAATAACTCCTAAACTCACCCCCACCACAGCCGCAGGACATGTTACGCGTGTCCTGCTCACATTCTAATATAGTTTGTATGGCATTGTGGTTTTTGGCCCAAAAGACAAATCGCTGGAAATTAACTAATTATATTAGCAGCCGCTGCACTTCCCTCTCTCCCCCACACGCTGTAATTCAACCCGCAAGGCACAATTAAAATAATTGAAAAAGGACGATCACAAAAAAAAGGAGAACGACAAATGACAATTAAACAATCAAATTTATACGGCATTATTGAAAAAACAAAAAAAATTGCAGCAACACGAGTCAGAGGCACAACAACATTCAGGACTGTCAGCGCTAACCGAACAGGACAATAGAGTTTTGGGTTCCAGATAAGCCAGACAAACGGGTTCGCATTATGCTAAACACTATAACCCATTGTTGGACAACCCCCGCGCGTAAATACCTCGTGAAAATACACTACCTCGTGGAAAGGATATAAGCATATTCTTGATACAGAAGTGACAGCCAAAAAAAATTGTTTAAATTTTACAATCTAAGTAAGGATTCGGTTAAACCCACACCAATTAAAAACTTCTCTTCCACGGTTAGGGTATATATCTATTCGCCTAAGTAACTCATTATGTTAAATTTTGCTCTACTTGTGATTTGCTTGATGGACAGCACACACACACACACACACTAGCACACAATAGTAGTACATGTCCTGCAGCAGGACATGCCTGATGCGCAGCCATTCATTTCATTAGCGGTGCAAAAGCAAATAGTTTCTCGTAAATGTGCAACTGACTTGCAGCAGGATTGCTCAAGTGTGCTCATTAGTTGCCCAGCCAAGGCACAGTTAGATCACATACATACGACGAAGGGGAGTGGATGACGTTATAGTGCCAGTTTGACGAGTTAGATACACCAAAAAAAATGGAAAAGGAAAAGGGGTTGGCCCACTGGCTGTTTGTCCTTGCTTTATAGCGCCGGCATTACGAATGCAGCTCGCGTTTTCCAGCTTATCCCCGACCTCAGGCTGCTGCCCACCCATCTGATAATACAAAGCTCATATCTAGATGTTATGAAATTTTTTGATGAAAAGATGAAAGAGATAGAAATAGAGAGAAAGAGAGGCAAACATTTGGCGGTTGTACAGCCGAGACATGGAAAATTACAGCATCCCAATGTCCAGGTTCTGATGCTTGTTAAAAGGTCCGTTTTTTTTTTTTTCATTTTCCACACTTTGTTTGCATAAACAGCACCTACTTCAAAAGTGTTTTCCACATCCTCATTTCCTCACTTCCCCGTTTGTGGTGGATGCTTTTTTTTTTTTGGGTTTCCTCGGATTGGGCAGCTGCCGGATTAAAGCATCGCATCATTGTGATATGTGTGATATGATGTGTGATGTCTATGTCTGATATTTGTATGATGATGATGATGGTGATGTTGAACAACAACAACAAAACGGGAGAGTAGAAAAAACTTGTTAGATATTCCTATCATGGATAGCTCATGTTTTGGTTATTACAGCTGCCAGTTGACCAGAACCCTCCTGCCCTCCTAGCCCAGCCACGTGCTATTCCTACTCCTCTAGCCAAATGGACTGCAAACTAATTGCTTCTGTAGAGATGGTAGATGGTAAACGTTAAATGGGTCTGGTGTAGTTATAATAATAGTTATATTAATAGCTATAACCTCAAGTATGATAATGTATGTAAATGCTGAGCTCACTTTTATAGAGTTATAGTATGTGGCTGCACTTGAATAGCAGTTAGTTATACGGTTATGTCATAGCACATGATATATGTATATGATATATGGTCTGAGGTATGTCAAGTTTGTTAAGGTTGAACTTGACAGTGAAGCAAACCCCTGTTTTAAAAGTGGGGTTTCAGTAGGTTATATCCTTTTGTCAATCTTAAGAGATATTTTAAGAAATTCATAATATTATAATGATGGAAAAATAGATGAAAATATAATGCAACTCTACATTGAACTAGGCTATAGAACCACTCAAACTAAGCTCTAATGGAATAGTTCCTCTGAGTACCACTATTTGGGATTTGTCATGCCACAGATTCAGTTGGAAATCATGTCTATAATTGAGTGCAACTGTCAAATGGCGTATTGACAAATGACATTAGACTTGATGGCCATTAACTGCAGCCGCCGACACACTCAACGGTCAGTTGAGACATCAATCAAACTAGGGTTGCTAATAGTCCACATACTCATACCTATACCTATACCTACCTAACCCCCAATACCAATCCCGATCCCTCTCACAACCGCTAATGCAATTCGCGTTCAACGAGGGGTTAGGAACTCAAAAAAAAAAAAAAACTAAAAAAAATGAGGAAAACGAAAAGCTTAAAAAGTCGATGCAGCAGCAAACAACAACAGCAATAATAACGAGGAAGGATTTCAGCAGTTGACCGCTGGTCAAACGGTAGCAACACAAGGGCGAAATGATGACGAGAGGGGTGGGGGTAAACTTGCAACCCTTAAAAAAAATACGTGCACTTAGTTGAACGGGCATTTAAACTGTCTGCGCCTGCGCGTCGCTACCTTGCCAAATCCTGCCTGCCGCAGGACATGCGTTCAGGGCAGTGTTGCACTCCCAGTGTGGGGTGGGGTGTGGTGGGATGGGGTTGGTAGGAGTGTTGCGGGGGGTAGTTCATTAAAATGCGAGCATGCGCTGTAATAGGCAGAAATGCAGCGTAATGAAATTAAAGTGAACACGCGACATAAACAGACAGACAGACAGACAGACTGCCCGCTGCTTGACAACGTCCAGCCAAAAGTTCTTCCCCTACTCCATCCATGTCCTTTCCAGCATTCCCGTATAACTCACAAATACGCTAATGCAGCGTCAAGTGCCGCGTTATTTGGTTGCACCTTGACTTTTATTATTATTAATTTTTTTTTGCTGCACTCGCTTTCAGTTATTTTTTGCATAGCCCGCATAATTGGCAAATTTGCGCATTGAAGGAGCATTGCAGGACCAGGAGAAAGGACACAGAGTGCTCTGACAGGGAAATGTTCCAGTAAATGGAAGCGCATTCATTAGTTCGAGTTTGTTTAGCGAACACAAAGAGCGATTTCAACTATGCTAAAAATATATAATGAGATCATGAATGAAGCGTATGCGACAAAATGTTACTGCGGAACAGAGCAACACATGCTTTGTCTTCAAAATTTGACAAAATTCCTATTTTTTTTTAATTTGCTACTAAAATTTGAATTTTCGTATGTTGTTTCTATCCTAGACTATATGCTTTCCATCGTTTTTCATAACTTGCAGAATGCTTCTTCTTTGAGGGCTTTCCTTAAGTATTTCCACAGATATGGACAAAAACTTCTTTCAAAAGGTCTCAAAAAGTCGTTTTCCTAAAAATCACCTTCCTTGTAACTTTGAAAAGCTATAACTTGGTCAATTCTTATCCGATTTTGATGAAATTTGGTTTTCCGTAAATGGTTTTGATTCTAGATTAATCCTACATCAAAATACGCCAGTTTAATGTTTTCGTAACTTTTGACCAGTTTTGCCTGTCAAAATCGTCAAAACCCAAAAATTGTTGATCCCAATTTTTGACTCAAATTTATTCCAGGGCTCAAAACTAGCATAATGATTTTTGTTTGAGCTCTTTCTGATGAGTATTTCCAGAGATATGGCTGAAAATGCTATTTTTCTGAATATGACCTGCGCTAAAATGCAGTGAATACTCATTACATTTTCTTTTAAACAATATGTGTGTGATATGCAACAGAATGCTACGTGCCTGCTATCTAATGTGGTGGGCTTTATGTATGAATGCATAGATGGGTAGCATTGAAGAGCGTATCAAAATTATGACAAGCTTAGAACAATCAAAGTGTCAAATAAATATGTCAAGTTTATGATGCAAACGGAATCGCCACTAATCTGTCAACAAAGGTGAGTGCACTGAGGCTGCTGCTCCGACTGCTCTGTGTGGCATATCCTGTTTCCTGTTTCTGGTCATTACAACAAGGGGTTGTTCTTACAACCGAGTTGCGGCAGACAGGCTGACAGACTGGCCGACTGACTAGCTGACTTACTGGCTGACTGACCGTTCGTCGACACGATTATTGCCCCGGGCCGGCTGTCATAATTAAAATATGACGCGTGTCCGTGTCTCGTGCAAAAGGCCGAAACAATTGCGCTGCTGGTGGTGCTGTTGTTGCTGTTGCTGCTGCTGCATGCCACACGGTAGGCGGCAGCTACACATTCGACACGCAAACTTCGACCAGAACTCTTGGCCAGCTGAACTGCCAGGACATGTGCCGCAAAACTTAAAGGCCAACACAACCTAGAATTCCTTCAGCGTGCTAAATGCACATGCATATAGTAGATAATACTGTCCATAGGTCTGTCTATCAGACTGTACGGTCTGTCTATATGTCTATGCGATGAGGTTATTGTCCTGGCAAGCAACTGCATCTAATTGCTGGACATTGGTCAATTATACAGTAGCGTCAAGGAAATTGGCTTAAAATCAGAGAGAAAGGACAACTGGCATTAGCCTAATTTAGTTATTGAGGATGTAAAATAATTGGACCAATTATGGACCAAAAGATGGCAAAGAAAGGAATATGCGGGTTACAATAAGGTTAGGGGACTTGGAAGAAGATTTCATTGAGACAAGGGAATAATTGTAGGAAAAGAGGAAGTATTTAAGAAAAGTTTAGAATCTAAGTCATAATTTTGGCATGCCTTCTCACAAAAGGACCTCAGCAAAACTTTATCCCTAACTGCATCTCTTCTTTGTCTTCTTAAGGTTACAATTAGATACAGCCTATAAAAAGTTTAATTGCCGATTGTTACGGATCGTTTTTCTTATATCATTGTCGGGATCAATGCCAGAACGACTCCTTACAGCTGTTGATATAAAATGTTTAAGGATAATGCTCAGCAGCTCATAAATCGCAAGAAACACTAAAGAACAGAAACCCACTCATTTAAGCTAATTTGTCTGATGTCAGTGAGGAGTAAGGAGTAAGGATATGACAGCAGTTGAGGGAGGATTACAACAGTGCCAAGGAGCTGCAGGCAGAGCCTCCGTCTGTTTGCCATTGTCAGTTGCATTGAATGGAACGACAGCTTTGAGAAAACAAACCGCCGACCCACTTTTGTTGATACAATGCGAGAAGACAGGACATTCAGGACATGCAACACTGTAGGCGCATCAATGTAGAGCAAAACTCATTTAGAGTAGCTTCTTCAATGGCTGATGCTGCTCTGGCTCTGGCTGTGGCTGTAGCTGTTGTTGACTGTCTGTTGTCGCTGTTATCCTTTTAATGGGGCAAAGTACAGGACACACATACTTTTACATGAAATACATGAAATGAGGCGCAAGCAACAGCAACAAGCAGCAACAGCTTCTGCAATTTCTCATTTCATCTCACAGGACACAGGCACCATTTCATCAAAGTAGGTTGAACACAAAGTCCTGTTGTCCCGAATGTCCTGCATGATAGATTGCTGCAGGCATTCTCTGATGTGAAGGCGCGTACCATCACAACCTCTCTCTCTCTCTCTCTCTCTTTTATTCACTGTTTTTATCTTTTTCGCTCCTTGCTATAATATGCTACAATATCTCATCTCGTGTGTGTGCGCAGGTGTTGGCCTCATTGCCAAACAGAATCCTTTTAGCCGCATCTCAGCTCGAATCCTGGCACAAACCAAAAACGTTGACAGCCAACTAATTACTTGCGATTGCCAAAAATGCTGAAAGGGATTTCAGACGGCAAACAGCAAAAAAAAAATGAACAACATTTACTGGTATTTCCCCGCAACCGAACTGAATGAATTGACAGTTGACACGGCCATTCGATGAGGACCAACAGCAGGTAGAGGACAACCCAGCTATAAATCCTATACCATTGACATTCTGTCAATGTCAAAGAGTCGCAAAAAGAAAAACAAAAAAACAACTGCAAAAAAAGAAAACACTGTGAATGAAGCGCAAAAATATGGCCATCAGGTTAGAATTAAAGGCTCAGCTCAACCATAAAGGTTTCAAACAGATTGCATATATTTAGGATAGAGACGATAGTTGCGCGTGAACTATCGGCAAAAGTTTAGAAAGATCAGCCCTGAGATTATTCTAAAAAAATTTAATAATTTGAAATCATTTAAATGCACTCTATTTATTTCTCCTGTCAACCGCCCTCCATTCTAAATGAAATCATCTGCCATTTTATATTTGCCTCAATCCCTTCAGAAAAAACAATATTGCATAGAAAATTGCACTCTTTTGCAACTCGGCATCGAAGCCAAAATCCTATAATAACTGTTACAAACAAATGCACAAAACTCAAAGGCACGAAACAATCGCAAAACTAAACAGTATTCGAAATCCCTTAGGCCACAAGAAGACAAGAAAAATAATTTCGGAAATTCCAATATCCACGCCAAGATCTATGCTACTTTTGTAGAGTAGGGTAGAGTAGGGGTAAGGAAATAGCATAGTCGATTTAATCCTTTCGCTGCACAAAATTGCGAAAATAAAGGATGCCGCAGTGAGCTAAAGATTTTTGGCCGGAACAAGCCTGCGAATTTGTCAAAGAGTTGTGCAAACAACGCAGGATACAGGGGCGGGAAAAAAAGGGAAACAGGCTCAAAAAAAAAAATTGAGGCAAATGAAAATCGAGTAAGAGAAACTACGAGAACAACAACAGCAACAGGAGCAACAAATCGAATGCAATCAAAATTAAAGCGCTTTAGCTGTGACAACAACAGGGACATGGGTCCAGCAACAATCGGGAGCAGCTAGGGACAGGCAGCAAATCCTTTAAAGGATTTCAGCTATTTTTCTTTTATTTTAGCTCGCTCCTTTGTGCACGTCCCATGTCGCATGTCCTGCCGGCAATTTAAGCGAATTAAACGCAAAAGTTTACCCTGAGACGGCTATTGATTTAGGTTTTTGGCTGCTTCCAAGGTTCCGCAAGGATATACAGATATAGAGCAGCGCCTGCTGTGCCTCATACACACACACACACACACACATACACATGCAAACACACAAGATGCAAACAAAAACAAAAAATACAACACTCGAAGCGTTTAACTTTGGCTTAAGTGTTTGTCAGGACGTGCCCCGGGAGGTGTCTTGCCCCTAACCTCTTGCGCTGCTTCTCCACTTACCCGTTACCCCTTACCCCTTTCTGCGCCTTGTCTTACCTGACATGCAACAGCAACGTTGCACATAAACGAATATGTATATACTTGTGTGTCGCCGCAGTTTCCCAAAATCCCTCCAAGTGTCATCGACACTTGTGCCTCTGCGCTTAAGGGTTGCCCTTGCACCCAGCAACAGACGCTCGAGAGGATGTGGCAAGTATACATATACACGTATGTATTTGTACTTCGTATCTGCAACCGAATGTGTCGCCTAAGTGCTAATAATTGTACCCTCGCACAGTTGGCGGTCGACCGAAAGGTTGGACCCTCTCCCTCTGCTCCGCGTCCTCGGTCGTTCCTACCTTGGACTCGTTCTTGTTCCAGTTATGCCGTTTCCACGCTCGAAAGTTCAAAACCGGAGACCTGCCTGCGGGATATATGCATGTATGCAAAGAAGTTTGGCCAGCCCAATATGAGGCGACTCTCCTATGTACTGGAGGAGTGTCTTACATAGAGGGGCGTAGCTGAACTGATATGACCCGAAGGCGTTGAGGAAAGGCGTCTTGGAACTGCTTAATTTGAGGTTATATATTTACATAAACACACAAACAGATCGATTTATAAGTATATACAATCTATAAATCTCTTCACAGTTGTGCAAGGGTTTATCAAATTCTTGGGAGATGTGAGGAAAATGTATGCGAGAAAACTCATTGGGAATTCGTTTGGAAAATTATGATTTAATTCGGTTTATGTAAATAAATATATAGGGATGTTTACACAGATAGATGAAATTATAGCAATTTATAAATATTATTTTGAATATTAATAATAGAGTTGTGAAACGGCAGGAAATCTCAAGGTTGAGTAATTGAAAGACATCATCATTATCGCTTAAATTATATATTCTCATTAATCAGTTTACTTCCCAAACATTTTCAACATAGTTTCAATGAGATCCCTCAACTCAGATTAGAGATCTACGTTTATTTCTTGTGGTTAATTTCTAGTATAATCGGCTGACTGAACTTTAAACAGTTTTGTATATCTGAGATCCGCATGAGGGGTACATGCCAAGACAATCCCAAGGACAATGGCAACTGTATAGAGCGTAATCGATCTGTTTCTTGTCCTTTGTTTTCTTGGGGTTGGGGTAAGAGACAACAATTGTCCACGCACTTTACAGATAAATCATAGAGAACTCAAAATTTCGAGAAACATTTGAGAGAAACTAAAGATCATCGCCGCAGACAACACAAATTATGTGAAAGTAATTTTTTAGATGAGAGCACTTTGATAAAGAAACCAAGAATCGAAACCAAAAAAAAAAAAAATACGGAATCGGCAAAAACAAAAAAATGACATTTTGTGACGTCATCAAAATGCAATCAATTTGCGGTTTTTTGCAATCATTGTAAAAAAAGATGATTTATCTGTAACGGTTCGATGGCGGCACTTGAGTGTAACATGTCCTTGCCACCAAGGATACACGATAGATCATTAATCATGCCCCTAGCAAGCTGCCGGCTAATGATGATTTTGCCATTCTTCGCCAAACTAATGAATGGATTTTGAGCTCATTCCGGAACCGAATCAATGGAATCAATGAATGGATTAGTGGTTTAATGCCTGGTAATAATGGTCAATGGCTTGAACTTGCTACTGCAGAGTTCACACTTTGAGAGCCAACAAAATTTCATTAATCATGAAAAAAAAAAAAATTACAGCCCCATTGAAGTGAATTTTTGTTTCGAGGATACATAGAGAATTTTCGAAACTCTTAACGATATGCAAAAAATAAAATTCAATCAATGTAGGTATTCTATTTATGAACTCTTATATATATGCAAAAAAAAAAGAAATGTAATTAAATCAATATAGATCCTCTTTCGAAATCCATCAACTCATGTTCAATACATTGAGATAGACTGACAACTTCCATCAACTGTAAACATGTCATGCAAATCCCATCTGAAGATCGGCTTGACTCTGAAGTCTTACAACACGAAAGCTAAACTTTAATTAGAGTAATTATTCAAGCGTAAAGGATACATTTTTTTTTGTTAGAGGAACATCCTGCGGATTACTTGGGGATGTTCGCGCTGGCTCCGTCGGTGTTACAAATCCAGGATTAAACATATGTAGATCACACTGAGACGGAGGGAGACACAATTTTTTTCTCTTTCGAAAACTATTTTTTTTTTCTTGTTTCTTCTGCTGTTCGTCAGTCTCAGCAAACATCTAAGAATTTTTTTTGAGAGTTTGCAGCTTGAGGAACCGCAAGGACAATGCCTAGGCATAATGCAGCATCCTTATGAGATTAAAAATGCAAATCAGTTTTGTTGGCAGTCGCAGACGCAGCCGCAGCCACAGAAAAAGATGATGAGCCCAAGACGTGGAAAAAGGAAACATTCAATGACGTTGCACAAGGAAAATTGTAATTGTTGTCAGTCAGGACGAGACAGACTGCCTATTGCAACTGCATGTTGCATGTTCTCTTCCTCTCTGTTTGCCCACAACAACATGACAGCTTCATGCGGCACCGCAACAGCAGCTGCCACTGCCGCACTTCTTGGCGGTTTCCACAACAAAATGTTATGCACTTTTGCATTGATTTCATTAGCATTTTGACTGCAGCATTTTCTTCTCTCTTTTCGTGTTTTTCTTTTCTATTTTTTTTGTTGTTATTCTTTGGAATTATGAATTTCTTATTCAATTGTAGTTTTTTTTAAGTGTTACAGCCGCTTGCATGATTTGACATAATTTTGATGAATTATTTCAGTTGGATTCGACTTGGGTTGAGGTTGTTGCTGCCAACTCTTGACAGGCGTTAATAAGTTTATTCCGTTATGGTTTGGAACGGGGAAAACTTCAAATGAGGACTGTCTTATGATGGAAAATTAATCTGAGAGATTGTGTGACGATATGAAGGATCAGCGTGACATTTTCATTAAAAATCGATTGAGTTTTGTTGAAGTTATACGAAAAAATAGTAATTTTATCAACTTCTTCAACATTTTCAGAAAAACTTATCGGATACACCTCAAAAAAACAAGTGACTAAACTAGAATCGAAAACATTTATGGATCGATCTCTCAATGTGCGAATCTATACTGAGTTAATAGCGTTTTGTACGTCGTCTAAGTCGGACGCTTCGTATAGAGCCCGCATGTCACTCTTATGATAGAGAGTCCCTCACAACCAATGCTGTTCGCTGTTGAGAGCTTGCTTCTTGCCAGCCTCTCTATTTCTGTTACAAACTTTTTAGCAATGACAACAAAAAACAAATATACTCTCATCATCTTGTACGTACACATACTCATCATCTGCCGTTTGCTGCTGTCCGAGCTCAGCAAAGTTTTTTCGACTATCTGCGACGGGTCGGCCCATGCACTGTAAGACGGATCTTGTCATTGCTTTGCATACCGCTGATTCTGATGTGCCCATCAATGTTTTGAAAGACCCGAAACACCGATTTTCCTTATAATTCTGGACTTGTGGAGGGGTCCAAAAATGAAGGTCTTTATTTGCACATTCTTGGAATGCAGTTTTGTTTTAAATGCCGAATCTTGGAAAAAATGTCATCAAACTTGAAAATCCGTTGAGATTTGACGAAATTATGGCCCATCGAAGTTTTAAAAGTCCCGAAACACCGATTTTCCTTATAATTCTGGACTTGTAGAGGGGTCCAAAAATGAAGGTCTTTATTTTTTACATTCTTGGAATGCAGTTTTGTTTTAAATGCCGAATATTGGAAAAAATGCCATCAATCTTGAAAATCCGTTGAGATTTGACGAAATTATGGCCCATCGAAGTTTTAAAAGTCCCGAAACACCGATTTTCCTTATAATTCTGGACTTGTGGAGGGGTCCAAAAATGATGGTCTTAATTTGGACAATCTTTAAATGCAGTTTTGTTTTAAATGCCGAAACTAGGAAAAATTGCCATCAAACTTGAAAATCCGTTGAGATTTGACGAAATTATGGCCCATCGAAGTTTTAAAAGACCCGAAACACCGATTTTCCTTATAATTCTGGACTTGTGGAGGGGTCCAAAAATGATGGTCTTAATTTGGACAATCTTGGAATGCAGTTTTGTTTTAAATGCCGAAACTTGGAAAAATTGCCATCAAACTTGAAAATCCGTTGAGATTTGACGAAATTATGGCCCATCGAAGTTTTAAAAGACCCGAAACACCGATTTTCCTTATAATTCTGGACTTGTGGAGGGGTCCAAAAATGATGGTCTTAATTTGGACAATCTTTAAATGCAGTTTTGTTTTAAATGCCGAAACTAGGAAAAATTGCCATCAAACTTGAAAATCCGTTGAGATTTGACGAAATTATGGCCCATCGAAGTTTTAAAAGACCCGAAACACCGATTTTCCTTATAATTCTGGACTTGTGGAGGGGTCCAAAAATGATGGTCTTAATTTGGACAATCTTTAAATGCAGTTTTGTTTTAAATGCCGAAACTAGGAAAAATTGCCATCAAACTTGAAAATCCGTTGAGATTTGACGAAATTATGGCCCATCGAAGTTTTAAAAGACCCGAAACACCGATTTTCCTTATAATTCTGGACTTGTGGAGGGGTCCAAAAATGATGGTCTTTATTTGCACAATCTTGTAATGCCGTTTTGTTTTAAATGCCGAATCTTGGAAAAATTGCCATCAAACTTGAAAATCCGTCGAGATTTGACGAAATTATGGCCCATCGAAGTTTTAAAAGACCCGAAACACCGATTTTCCTTATAATTCTGGACTTGTGGAGGGGTCCAAAAATGATAGTCTTAATTTGGACAATCTTTAAATGCAGTTTTGTTTTAAATGCCGAAACTAGGAAAAATTGGCATCAAACTTGAAAATCCGTTGAGATTTGAAGAAATTATGGCCCATCGAAGTTTTAAAAGTCCCGAAACACCGATTTTCCTTATAATTCTGGACTTGTAGAGGGGTCCAAAAATGAAGGTCTTTATTTGCACATTCTTGGAATGCAGTTTTGTTTTAAATGCCGAATCTTGGAAAAAATGCCATCAATCTTGAAAATCCGTTGAGATTTGACGAAATTATGGCCCATCGAAGTTTTAAAAGTCCCGAAACACCGATTTTCCTTATAATTCTGGACTTGTAGAGGGGTCAAAAAATGAAGGTCTTTATTTTTTACATTCTTGGAATGCAGTTTTGTTTTAAATGCCGAATATTGAAAAAAAAGCCATCAAACTTGAAAATCCGTTGAGATTTGACGAAATTATGGCCCATCGAAGTTTTAAAAGACCCGAAACACCGATTTTCCTTATAATTCTGGACTTGTGGAGGGGTCCAAAAATGATGGTCTTAATTTGGACAATCTTTAAATGCAGTTTTGTTTTAAATGCCGAAACTAGGAAAAATTGCCATCAAACTTGAAAATCCGTTGAGATTTGACGAAATTATGGCCCATCGAAGTTTTAAAAGACCCGAAACACCGATTTTCCTTATAATTCTGGACTTGTGGAGGGGTCCAAAAATGATGGTCTTAATTTGGACAATCTTGGAATGCAGTTTTGTTTTAAATGCCGAAACTTGGAAAAATTGCCATCAAACTTGAAAATCCGTTGAGATTTGACGAAATTATGGCCCATCGAAGTTTTAAAAGACCCGAAACACCGATTTTCCTTATAATTCTGGACTTGTGGAGGGGTCCAAAAATGATGGTCTTAATTTGGACAATCTTTAAATGCAGTTTTGTTTTAAATGCCGAAACTAGGAAAAATTGCCATCAAACTTGAAAATCCGTTGAGATTTGACGAAATTATGGCCCATCGAAGTTTTAAAAGACCCGAAACACCGATTTTCCTTATAATTCTGGACTTGTGGAGGGGTCCAAAAATGATGGTCTTAATTTGGACAATCTTTAAATGCAGTTTTGTTTTAAATGCCGAAACTAGGAAAAATTGCCATCAAACTTGAAAATCCGTTGAGATTTGACGAAATTATGGCCCATCGAAGTTTTAAAAGACCCGAAACACCGATTTTCCTTATAATTCTGGACTTGTGGAGGGGTCCAAAAATGATGGTCTTTATTTGCACAATCTTGTAATGCCGTTTTGTTTTAAATGCCGAATCTTGGAAAAATTGCCATCAAACTTGAAAATCCGTCGAGATTTGACGAAATTATGGCCCATCGAAGTTTTAAAAGACCCGAAACACCGATTTTCCTTATAATTCTGGACTTGTGGAGGGGTCCAAAAATGATAGTCTTAATTTGGACAATCTTTAAATGCAGTTTTGTTTTAAATGCCGAAACTAGGAAAAATTGGCATCAAACTTGAAAATCCGTTGAGATTTGAAGAAATTATGGCCCATCGAAGTTTTAAAAGTCCCGAAACACCGATTTTCCTTATAATTCTGGACTTGTAGAGGGGTCCAAAAATGAAGGTCTTTATTTGCACATTCTTGGAATGCAGTTTTGTTTTAAATGCCGAATCTTGGAAAAATTGCCATCAAACTTGAAAATCCGTTGAGATTTGACGAAATTATGGCCCATCGAAGTTTTAAAAGACCCGAAACACCGATATTCCTTATAATTCTGGACTTGTGGAGGGGTCCAAAAATGATGGTCATAATTTGCACAATCTTGGAATGCAGTTTTGTTTTAAATGCCGAAACTTGGAAAAATTGCCATCAAACTTGAAAATCCGTTGAGATTTGACGAAATTATGGCCCATCGAAGTTTTAAAAGACCCGAAACACCGATTTTCCTTATAATTCTGGACTTGTGGAGGGGTCCAAAAATGATGGTCATAATTTGCACAATCTTGGAATGCAGTTTTGTTTTAAATGCCGAAACTTGGAAAAATTGCCATCAAACTTGAAAATCCGTTGAGATTTGACGAAATTATGGCCCATCGAAGTTTTAAAAGACCCGAAACACCGATTTTCCTTATAATTCTGGACTTGTGGAGGGGTCCAAAAATGATGGTCATAATTTGCACAATCTTGGAATGCAGTTTTGTTTTAAATGCCGAAACTTGGAAAAATTGCCATCAAACTTCAAAATCCGTTGAGATTTGACGAAATTATGGCCCATCGAAGTTTTAAAAGACCCGAAACACCGATTTTCCTTATAATTCTGGACTTGTGGAGGGGTCCAAAAATGATGGTCTTAATTTGGACAATCTTTAAATGCAGTTTTGTTTTAAATGCCGAAACTAGGAAAAATTGCCATCAAACTTGAAAATCCGTTGAGCTTTGACGAAATTATGGCCCATCGAAGTTTTAAAAGACCCGAAACACCGATTTTCCTTATAATTCTGGACTTGTGGAGGGGTCCAAAAATGATGGTCTTAATTTGCACAATCTTGGAATGCAGTTTTATTTTAAATGCCGAAACTTGGAAAAATTGCCATCTAACTTGAAAATCCGTTGAGATTTGACGAAATTATGGCCCATCGAAGTTTTAAAAGACCCGAAACACCGATTTTCCTTATAATTCTGGACTTGTGGAGGGGTCCAAAAATGATGGTCTTAATTTGGACAATCTTTAAATGCAGTTTTGTTTTAAATGCCGAAACTAGGAAAAATTGCCGTCAAACTTGAAAATCCGTTGAGATTTGACGAAATTGTGGCCCATCGAAGTTTTAAAGGACCCGAAACACCGATTTTCCTTATAATTCTGGACTTGTGGAGGGGTCCAAAAATGATGGTCTTAATTTGCACAATCTTGGAATGCAGTTTTGTTTAACATGCCGAAACTTGGAAAAATTGCCATCAAACTTGAAAATCCGTTGAGATTTGACGAAATTATGGCCCATCGAAGTTTCAAAAGTCCCGAAACACCGATTTTCCTTATAATTCTGGACTTGTGGAGGGGTCCAAAAATGATGGTCATAATTTGCACAATCTTGGAATGCAGTTTTGTTTTAAATGCCGAAACTTGGAAAAATTGCCATCAAATTTGAAAATCCGTTGAGATTTGACGAAATTATGGCCCATCGAAGTTTTAAAAGACCCGAAACACCGATTTTCCTTATAATTCTGGACTTGTGGAGGGGTCCAAAATTGATGGTCTTAATTTGGACAATCTTTGAATGCAGTTTTGATTTAAATGCCGAATCTTGGAAAAATTGCCATCAAACTTGAAAATCCGTTGAGATTCGACGAAATTATGGCCCATCGAAGTTTCAAAAGTCCCGAAACACCGATTTTCCTTATAATTCTGGACTTGTGGAGGGGTCCAAAATTGATGGTCTTAATTTGGACAATCTTTGAATGCAGTTTTGATTTAAATGCCGAATCTTGGAAAAATTGCCATCAAACTTGAAAATCCGTTGAGATTTGACGAAATTATGGCCCATCGAAGTTTTAAAAGTCCCGAAACACCGATTTTCCTTATAATTCTGGACTTGTGGAGGGGTTCAAAAATGATGCTCTTAATTTGAACAATCTTTGAATGCAGTTTTCTTTTAAATGCCGAAACTTGGAAAAATTGCCATCAAACTTGAAAATCCGTAGAGATTTGACGAAATTATGGCCCATCGAAGTTCTAAAAGACTCGAAACACCGATTTTCCTTATAATTCTGAACTTGTGGAGGGGTTCAAAAATGATGCTCTTAATTTGAACAATCTTTGAATGCAGTTTTGTTTTAAATTTACGGAAAACCAAATTTCATCAAAATCGGATAAGAATTGACCAAGTTATGACTTTTCAAAGTTACAAGCAGTTGACATTCAGGAAAATGGCATTTTGAGACCATTTGACACATATTTTTGGCTATATCTCTGGAAATTCTGATCCGAAAAAAAATAAAAAAGAATTTAAAAGAAAATAAGCTGAATCGATTAGGTTCAATAAATTTTTAAGGTCTAGAGTTAGTTTTCTCATTTGAAATCGGAGATCCCAGAGTTAAGCCCATAAAATCCAAACAAATGGCACTAATTAAACATGAAATTTGACAAAAACATTGGCAACAATTGCGACGACAATTGCAGACTGTGATTGTATATTATATTAGAGAGAATTTCCGTTGTTAACCCCTTTTGAACCCATCGCAGATGCCGGCTTAAACAATGGCGCCTAAAGGGTTAAAGGTGTAAACATTTGACAAAAGTGTCACATCAAATCGCAGTCAGACAGCGACATAGATTCTTAAGACATCTGTTCGCTGGGCTCAACTAAAACCTAACGGGGTGCTGCTGCTGTCCAAAAGGATAACGTACACAGGACATAGTACTCGTACACACACGGAAACTGACATTGTCATGCTAATGACAGTGGAGAGTAGAAATTCGTAGCAAAGTGTGTCAATATCTTTGGTTTGACATCTGTCATAAGTCCAATAAGTCATACGAATATGCATATAGAATTTGTTTGAGTTGAGCCTGCTGCATACCCGGCAAGGATTATCGTCAGGATTGAGGTGTAATTATAGAAATTGATTGATTGGCAGTTAGTCTAGACATTTTCACTCCAGCTGATGCTCAAATAATGTGGGCGCCCAGGCAATTAACCAAAAGCTTCAATGTCTTTTGCTTTACTCTTTCCCTTACTCTCCTCTCTGATTTGCTCTAAACAATTCTGTTAAAATTTTCAATTAAAACATTCAGCAGAGCATCAAATTGATTGATACCAAAATCGAAGGCAATCTAAATTCATTCAGCTGCTGTCCCTATTGAGGAAAATCTGGGAAGCCAGTGATGCTGAGACTCCCGACTTTGAGATGGGATAAGCCCAAGTTGCAAGGCAATTTCGTAAAATGCAAGTGGCAGGAGACGATGCGGCATGTCGCATGTGGCAACTCGAAAGTGTAACCCCCTCTAGCTCAACCCAAATGTAACAAAACAAAAAAAAAAGCAGAATTTCAAATGCGCAATTTTCAGCTTGACTTGTCGCATGAAACAAAATTTGAGTGAAAGGTGCAAGGAGCAAGGAGAAAGGGCTCGCCAGGACGAGCTAAGAAAATCGACATGTCAAACTTAATTGAAAAAAACACAGAGAACAGCATCCTTTTTATGCTCTGCTCCGATTGCTCATTTACAGCGATTGGGAAAATTGCGCGGCTCAATTACAAAACCGGAGCAAAAGCAAAGCAAGTATCCTGCCTACCCGAATGTTGCCACTGCCACTACGCTTCAAATTAGAACTCATTTAATGCGCAACAAGGATAATAACATTCCGAGACATCCTTAAATAAACAGCGAAAGAAAGGATGTGCCGCACAGACACAGAACTCAATTTCATCTTATCTCCGCATATGTTGCGAAACATTTTTTGATTTATTTGTGCGCCCCATTGTTATGGTATATCCTGTAAGGTCCTTAAATCCCTGCACTCCAAACGAAACTTAATTTACGCTGCTCTCATAAATTTCATATGACGCAATTCGCAAACAAGAAAAAGTACCCCTTTCAAAGAACTCTCTGTAAAGTAGCCTCCTTTAAAGGACATCAGCAGAAAGCTGATGGCAAATATTTACAGCAAAATGTAAATTTTTCAAAAGATTTTTAATTAAACTGTACCCATAAAGCACAACAAAATAATGTATGGGGGAAATAACCGCAGGCAAGGAAAGCACCTATTAAAAGAATTAATATCAAAAAAAAAAACCAAGAAATCGAAAGCTAAATATAAAGATAGAATATATTCAAAAATGGCAGAAAAATAAAAATATTGAAAGAAAAACATCCTAACAATCTCTCAGATAACTATCACAAGTTACTGCTTATCCCAACTCCCGCTGTGCTTATGGCCAGCCGCAGGACACCCTCCTTAGAAATAGTTGCTTCAGGCATATGTAAACGATGCCACAGAGGAGCTAAGCAATTTGCGGTCTATACAAAAATCGAGGCTAATCAAAGTAGGCCAACTTAACAGATCTGCACAAAGAGGGGACGGGTGGGGGGTAAAGTCGTAAAAGCGAAAGTATTGACCGAGTTCGTAATGATTTAGAGAGGCTTTTGAGAAAATTGCATCGTAAATGTCAACAGACATGGAAAATGCATGAAAACAAAAAGGAAATGGAGGAAAACTTTTTTTTTTTCCTTTTTTTAGTATAATGCACAAGGCCGGCCCCATGAGCACAAGGACCACAAGGACATTGCAAATCTCAAGATACATGCAACGAGTAAGAGAGGGATACAATGCCAAGAGTCTGTTCGTTAGATCGTAAAACTTCAGTGTGGACAATGGTTGCAGAGACTCTGCAGGATGCCAATTTCAATAGCCGAGCACGAGTACGAGCTCATTGAAAGGACATTTGTTTTGGAGAGTGTGTGTCCAGCCATTATGACAGCCTCAAGTCCATGCAAGGTGTGCCAACAAAAAGGACTCATAAATTGCAAATGAAATGAGCCAAAACGAATTCCAAAAAGCAATGAGAAGAATTAAGAAGAAGATATTCTCTAAAGAGCATGAGGATAATCGATAATCGAGAGCAAAAGGATCAAGACCTGAACTCGATTTGCACTAATTAACAACAAATAATGACACCATACTACACTATATAAAAAAGAAAGTGAATTATACTGCAAAGAGACAAAAAAAAAAACCAACGAGAGCTAGAAATAAAACATCTGCCTTCGTCCTTTTAGTTGGTTTTTAAACGGGTGTCGCAAATACTGAGGCTTGGAAGTGTTGAGCCAAAAAGGACCACCCGTTGCACTCCTGCTGTGCCAGGACTCGTGCATTGGTTTGAACCTCAGCCGCTATTTCCACATAGCCAAAACCAAACCAAACCAAACCAAACCAGACCAAACCAAACCGGCCAGGATATGAATTGAGATGTCCCGCTGGCGCTCTCGGCGTCACTTAAATCCGATTACGGTTATACTCTTATATGTATATATAGAGACGACAGTATTTCTTCTAAACTTCCCCTACACTCGGGGCTTTGCTTTCCGATTATGAGCATAATTTATGGTAAAAACGATTAGAACGTATCGAGACTTTGATAACCTTTCAGCATATTCGTATTAAACTATTTTTTTTTCTTGCCATTTTTTATTTCCGTTTACTTACTCGACTTGATTAGGACTGTTTCTATCTTATCGGACTTACCTGAAAAATAATGCAACAGAAATATATAAAGTATTTTGTTACGAAAGATGCTAGAAATAACTATTTAAAAATAAAATTATACAAGAAAATGCTAAGAAACCAAATTTCGTTTATAAACAGATCGGAAAAATTTCACAAAAATTCTTTAATTATTTGCATAGCTGTTTTTTCAACCGTTTTTATCGTAGGTTAGTCAGAAATAATTTAAAAAATAATTTTTGCATAAAAATATCCTAAAATAGAATGTAAAAGTATCATAATAATAGACAGGTTTACAAAAACTTTATTGAAAGTATTACATATTTTTGTAAAAATCTTCAACATTTAGCATAGGGGCTCTACGGGTATTATACCCTGAACCAGATGCATGATAATAGCTGTTATTTCGTACCAGGCGATATTTTCCAGCACGCCATTCACGGGAGGCACTATCAATTGTTCCATGAACTGGGAGATTTCTTGGGGATTGTCATTTATTAGTAAATTAATGAATTCCGCAAAAACCATATTGATCCACTTGGAAGTTAAGATACTTCCATTGATGCCCGTTGATTGTGAGATGGCCTTTCCCAATTCCCAGTTAACCTTCCATTTTTGGATGTGTGTGCCCTTCGTAAGGCTCGATGGGCGTATAACGAAGCTACCATATGCACGTAAATCGATCAGTTCCAGATCAAAGACACCATCACCCCACATGGACACATTTTCACCATATAGCTTGGTCAAGACGTCCATTTTGTAATTGGAGCTTTTGATCTTAATGCTGGGGAATTTTACATCGAACTTAATGTTGTGCAAAATATTGCTCCATTTCAATTGGAAGAACTCGAAACTATCCAGACCCACTATCGACAGGTCCGTAAAGTTTCCACGAAAACTGCAACAGCCAACTTGTATAAGGAATTTATCATTTCAACTCTCAAGTCTCTCACCTTCTACTATCGGTATGAACGTCGATGGATTTGTAGGCTATCTGAGCTGGAGCTAGCACTGGAATGCCCCGATCCGGGTAGCCACAGCGCATCTGAAGGCGCAGAAACTCTGTCAGCTCACGAAGATCATCATCGAAGAGCACAGCCGCGCCCAAGGAGCTGAATGCCGCGATAATAAGGATAACAACTGAAGTTCGCATGTTGACAATGCCAAAGAAACTAATCAACTCGTAAAGCTACAAAATTCATTTAGGGGAATCATATAAGCGATTAGGTGGTCAAGTACCAGCAGTATGATTAGATAGGATTAAGCACAGGTGTTGTGCATTGATAGCAACTATTCTAATTGAAGAACTAAAGTGCCCAAAAGTAGACACCACATCGCTCGAGTCTCAGTTTCTATTTGTAGCATAAATTTAAAAAACATATAATTTGTGGTTTTTAACGATATTGCAGCTAATTTCTAGACATATCTCAAGAAATAAGTAACGGAAACGCCTCAGAGATGGTGTTATATACAAGTTATAACACTAAAAATTTAATTCAAAGAAAAGTGATATTCATGAAACTGTCATATTGAGACCTTTTGACACACGTTTTAGGCCATATCTCTGAAAATACTCATCAGAAAGACCTCAAATAAATGAATTATGCTAGATTTGAGCACTAGAATCGATTTATGTCAAAAAATTGGGATCAAAAATTTTTTCGGTTTTGATGATTTTGTCAAGGGGTTGGTATGAATAACTGGTCAAAAATTTTGAAAATTTTAAAAAGGAGGATTGGGATAAATTTTTGATGCAGGATTAATCTGGGAACATAATTATTTACGGAAAACCAAATTTCATCAAAATCGGATAAGAATTGACCAAGTTATGGCTCTTCAAAGTTACAAGGAAGGTGACATTCAGGAAAATGGCATTTTGAGACCTTTTGACACATTTTTGGGCATATCTCTCAAAATACTCATCAGAAAGACCTCAAATAAAAAGCATTATGCTAGTTTTAAGCCCTATAATCAATTTATGTCAAAAAATTGGGATCAAAAATTTTTTCGGTTTTCATGATTTGGTCAAGGGGTTGGTATGAAAAACGAGTCAAAAATTTCGAAAATTTTAAAAAGGAGGATTAGGATAAATTTTTGATACAGGATTAATCTGGGAACATAATTATTTACGGAAAACCAAATTTCATCAAAATCGGATAAGAATTGACCAAGTTATGGCTCTTCAAAGTTACAAGGAAGGTGACATTCTGGAAAATGGCATTTTGAGACCTTTTGACAAACATTTTTGGCCATATCTCTCAAAATACTCATCAGAAAGACCTCAAATAAAAAGCATTATTCTAGTTTTAAGCCCTATAATCAATTTATGTCAAAAAATTGGAATCAAAAATTTTTTCGGTTTTGATGATTTTGTCAAGGGGTTAGTATGAAAAACTGGTCAAAAAATTTGAAAATTTTAAAAAGGAGGATTTGGAAAAATTTTGATGCAGGATTAATCTGGGAACATAATTATTTACGGAAAACCAAATTTCATCAAAATCGGATAAGAATTGACCAAGTTATGGCTCTTCAAAGTTACAAGGAAGGTGACATTCAGGAAAATGGCATTTTGAGACCTTTTGACAAACATTTTTGGCCATATCTCTCAAAATACTCATCAGAAAGACCTCAAATAAAAAGCATTATGCTAGTTTTAAGCCCTATAATCAATTTATGTCAAAAAATTGGAATCAAATATTTTTTCGGTTTTGATGATTTTGTCAAGGGGTTAGTATGAAAAACTGGTCAAAAATTTCGAAAATTTTAAAAAGGAGGATTTTAAAAAAATGTTGATGCAGGATTAATCTGGGAACATAATTATTTACGGAAAACCAAATTTCATCAAAATCGGATAAGAATTGACCAAGTTATGGCTCTTCAAAGTTACAAGGAAGGTGACATTCAGGAAAATGGCATTTTGAGACCCCTTGACACATTTTTGGGCATATCTCTGAAAATACTCATCAGAAAGACCTCAAATAAAAAGCATTATGCTAGTTTTAAGCCCTATAATCAATTTATGTCAAAAAATTGGGATCAAAAATTTTTTCGGTTTTCATGATTTGGTCAAGGGGTTGGTATGAAAAACGAGTCAAAAATTTCGAAAATTTTAAAAAGGAGGATTAGGATAAATTTTTGATACAGGATTAATCTGGGAACATAATTATTTACGGAAAACCAAATTTCATCAAAATCGGATAAGAATTGACCAAGTTATGGCTCTTCAAAGTTACAAGGAAGGTGACATTCTGGAAAATGGCATTTTGAGACCTTTTGACAAACATTTTTGGCCATATCTCTCAAAATACTCATCAGAAAGACCTCAAATAAAAAGCATTATTCTAGTTTTAAGCCCTATAATCAATTTATGTCAAAAAATTGGGATCAAAAAATTTTTTCGGTTTTCATGATTTTGTCAAGGGGTTGGTATGAAAAACTGGTCAAAAAATTTGAAAATTTTAAAAAGGAGGATTTGGAAAAAATTTTGATGCAGGATTAATCTGGGAACATAATTATTTACGGAAAACCAAATTTCATCAAAATCGGATAAGAATTGACCAAGTTATGGCTCTTCAAAGTTACAAGGAAGGTGACATTCAGGAAAATGGCATTTTGAGACCTTTTGACAAACATTTTTGGCCATATCTCTCAAAATACTCATCAGAAAGACCTCAAATAAAAAGCATTATGCTAGTTTTAAGCCCTATAATCAATTTATGTCAAAAAATTGGAATCAAATATTTTTTCGGTTTTGATGATTTTGTCAAGGGGTTAGTATGAAAAACTGGTCAAAAATTTCGAAAATTTTAAAAAGGAGGATTTTAAAAAAATGTTGATGCAGGATTAATCTGGGAACATAATTATTTACGGAAAACCAAATTTCATCAAAATCGGATAAGAATTGACCAAGCTATGGCTCTTCAAAGTTACAAGGAAGGTGACATTCAGGAAAATGGCATTTTGAGACCCCTTGACACATTTTTGGGCATATCTCTGAAAATACTCATCAGAAAGACCTCAAATAAAAAGCATTATGCTAGTTTTAAGCCCTATAATCAATTTATGTCAAAAAATTGGGATCAAAAATTTTTTCGGTTTTCATGATTTGGTCAAGGGGTTGGTATGAAAAACGAGTCAAAAATTTCGAAAATTTTAAAAAGGAGGATTAGGATAAATTTTTGATACAGGATTAATCTGGGAACATAATTATTTACGGAAAACCAAATTTCATCAAAATCGGATAAGAATTGACCAAGTTATGGCTCTTCAAAGTTACAAGGAAGGTGACATTCTGGAAAATGGCATTTTGAGACCTTTTGACAAACATTTTTGGCCATATCTCTCAAAATACTCATCAGAAAGACCTCAAATAAAAAGCATTATTCTAGTTTTAAGCCCCATAATCAATTTATGTCAAAAAATTGGGATCAAAAAATTTTTTCGGTTTTCATGATTTTGTCAAGGGGTTGGTATGAAAAACTGGTCAAAAATTTCGAAAATTTTAAAAAGGAGGATTAGGATAAATTTTTGATGCAGGATTAATCTGGGAACATAATTATTTACGGAAATCCAAATTTCATCAAAATCGGATAAGAATTGACCAAGTTATGGCTCTTCAAAGTTACAAGGAAGGTGACATTCTGGAAAATGGCATTTTGAGACCTTTTGACAAACATTTTTGGCCATATCTCTCAAAATACTCATCAGAAAGACCTCAAATAAAAAGCATTATGCTAGTTTTAAGCCCTATAATCAATTTATGTCAAAAAATTGGAATCAAATATTTTTTCGGTTTTGATGATTTTGTCAAGGGGTTAGTATGAAAAACTGGTCAAAAATTTCGAAAATTTTAAAAAGGAGGATTTTAAAAAAATGTTGATGCAGGATTAATCTGGGAACATAATTATTTACGGAAAACCAAATTTCATCAAAATCGGATAAGAATTGACCAAGTTATGGCTCTTCAAAGTTACAAGGAAGGTGACATTCAGGAAAATGGCATTTTGAGACCCCTTGACACATTTTTGGGCATATCTCTGAAAATACTCATCAGAAAGACCTCAAATAAAAAGCATTATGCTAGTTTTAAGCCCTATAATCAATTTATGTCAAAAAATTGGGATCAAAAATTTTTTCGGTTTTCATGATTTGGTCAAGGGGTTGGTATGAAAAACGAGTCAAAAATTTCGAAAATTTTAAAAAGGAGGATTAGGATAAATTTTTGATACAGGATTAATCTGGGAACATAATTATTTACGGAAAACCAAATTTCATCAAAATCGGATAAGAATTGACCAAGTTATGGCTCTTCAAAGTTACAAGGAAGGTGACATTCTGGAAAATGGCATTTTGAGACCTTTTGACAAACATTTTTGGCCATATCTCTCAAAATACTCATCAGAAAGACCTCAAATAAAAAGCATTATTCTAGTTTTAAGCCCCATAATCAATTTATGTCAAAAAATTGGGATCAAAAAATTTTTTCGGTTTTCATGATTTTGTCAAGGGGTTGGTATGAAAAACTGGTCAAAAATTTCGAAAATTTTAAAAAGGAGGATTAGGATAAATTTTTGATGCAGGATTAATCTGGGAACATAATTATTTACGGAAATCCAAATTTCATCAAAATCGGATAAGAATTGACCAAGTTATGGCTCTTCAAAGTTACAAGGAAGGTGACATTCTGGAAAATGGCATTTTGAGACCTTTTGACAAACATTTTTGGCCATATCTCTCAAAATACTCATCAGAAAGACCTCAAATAAAAAGCATTATGCTAGTTTTAAGCCCTATAATCAATTTATGTCAAAAAATTGGAATCAAATATTTTTTCGGTTTTGATGATTTTGTCAAGGGGTTAGTATGAAAAACTGGTCAAAAATTTCGAAAATTTTAAAAAGGAGGATTTTAAAAAAATGTTGATGCAGGATTAATCTGGGAACATAATTATTTACGGAAAACCAAATTTCATCAAAATCGGATAAGAATTGACCAAGTTATGGCTCTTCAAAGTTACAAGGAAGGTGACATTCAGGAAAATGGCATTTTGAGACCCCTTGACACATTTTTGGGCATATCTCTGAAAATACTCATCGGAAAATACTAGCGAATTTGGAAAATAATTTGATGCAGAATGCAACTAATATCAAACTCGTTTTTAAAAATGGAATGTTCATTAAAATCGATTGATTTTTTGCAAAGTTATGGCTGACCCAATAACCTAATATAAGACAATATGAATTTTGATAACTTAAAAGAAAAATTTTTGTTTTAAATACTTGTTAACATTTTATTTTGTCAACAATAGGTAAGGTTCTTTAGTAGATTAGATAAAGAAACATTTAAGTGAAGAAAACTTACTATACCTCCCCATATACCGTTGTTGATCTGTACTGCCCCATCATATCAAGAAAATATTTATCTATCGGAACAAAACTTAGTTTTTATTGCAAAAATCTTTTACACTTATGTTGTTTAAGCCCATGGATCGGCGGGTGGGATACACTTGGAAACGATAGGATCATCCTCATTCTCGCCATCACTGCTTGAGAGAATCAAGTCGACCAGAGTCCAGAAATCCTTGCCCTTCAGCATTTTGTTCACACGGGGCACAATAGTATCCTCAATGGTATCGGAGATGGTTTGCTGATTGTCGTTGATCAGTTTGACGACAATGTTCTCCAGCTGACGGTTGATAGCGCTGTTGATCTGTCCATTGCCCATGAAACCGCTAATGTCGGACTCGACGGCTCCCAAGCCGATGTTTGTCTTCAGAGACAAAATCTTAGCAGATCCCCACAAGACGGGCAATTTGTATTTCAAGGTGCCGCTGATGCTCAAGTTGATCAGATCGAAGAGCAGATGGCCAGAGCCCTCATATTGGACGGACAAGCCCAATTGAGCCAAAGCATCGATCAAGGTGTCGGTATCGTACTCCTGAGCGGTGGTATCAATGTTGGTGAATTGGAAATCAAAGGTGATCTTTGAGGTGATCACATTCAGGGTGAACTTGTTGATCTTGAAGTCATCCAGACCGGCAATCTTAAGGCGGAACACATGGTTGAGGGTCTCAAAGATACCTCGCTTCAGGTCCAAATTGGCCTCCTCAACACGCACTGGAGCCAATGGGGGAATTCCCAACTCTGGCCAGCCGCAAGGCATCTGCTTTTGGAGCTTACGAATCATACGACGTACCTGCCAGGATACGATGAACTGGGGAGCAACTGCGAAGCGATGTCCATATAGGAATGCGTTTGAAATGTAATTAAAGATAACGATTACTTACCCTCAATGCCATCAGTAGGTTCAGCGACAAATTGAATATCACCATTGGCATCGGCCAGCTGGAGCAGACGCTGCTCAATGGGATTGGATTGGGGCAATGTGCCAGCGGCGCAGATCGCCACCAAACTGGCCAAAACAATTAGAAAACGCATGTTGAATGCTTATGGTAAACCTCAACGAGCTACTGAATCGTCTATAGCCATCGCGGCACCTTTTATAGGCGAAGTGTCGAGTGTTGAGGCGACAATAGAACGATAAGACCGGGGGTCTAGATAATGCCCCCCGATAGATAGGAGCACAAAAGTTCTAATTAAAACTCAGATGGTTGAAATCGCTACACCTGCTTTATTTTGGGCTACTGGGAACTGGGCATACCTCACTGCACGGCCAGCCAAGGAGCTGGTGTAGGTGTGCACTTCCTGTTGGAGCTGGTCACCAGCTTCAATAGATACCAGACCTTGTGGCCCTTCAACCTTTCGTTGACCAATGGCACAAAGTAATTCTCAATCTTGGCGCTGATCAACGCTTGGTTTCCATTGATAGCCGCTGGCACCTCGTAGTCAATGATATCGTTGATCATCTCGTTAAAACGTCCATTGCCCAGAATGCCTCCAATGTGAGAGGTCACGCCTCCCAGACCCACGGTACACTCGAAATTGTAGATCTTAATGGAGCCAAAGATGAAGGGCATCTTGTATTTGAATTGTCCCTGAATCGAAAGGTTCTCCAGAGCGAAGGAGAGCGGTCCTGTGCCCTCATAGCGCACAGACAGTCCCAACTCCTTCAGCATATCGATTAAGGTATCCGTGTTGAGGACATGGGCGCTGGCCTTCAGCTCCTTGAAGTTGAGATGGAACTTGACCTTCTTGCTGAAGGTATAGCTAACCTTCATCTTCTTGATCTCCATGGTCTCCAAGCCATCGAAACGGAAACGCAAAAACTGCAGCAAAGAGCTAAACCCAGGCAACATTAAGGGGGGAAATTATCATCTAATCTGTGGAAGACTTACTCCACAACCGATTGGGCCATGTGAACGGTGACATCGGCATTAGTGTATGGTGCTAGTGGTGGTATGCCGAGGTCAGGGAAACCGCATGGCAGCTGAGCCATAAAATTCTCCAGACCCTTCTTCGCCTGCGAGTTCAAAATCAAACCATACTGATCCGGCTTAACAGCTGCATGGACAGCCATGGATTAGTTTTATCAATCTTATATATTGTAATATTTGGACTAATCAACTTACGATTACGCTCGACAAGGCGATTCCATTCCTCCTCGCTGAGGAAGTCCACCTCGTAGGCGGCAACACATGCCAAGAAGGCAACAAAAATATATACAATTGGTTTCATGATTTCGCTTCGAAAGCTGCCCTAAACCCTGGATGCGAATGGCTTTTATAGCAATGAATTAGAGGGCATTAACGAGTTATTATCAGCATAACTATAACTCAATCATAATTTATATCATGCTCTTCAAAATGATTGAACGGGAGGAGTGCAAAACACTTGGATTACACAAGTGGCCCATCAAGAGGTTTCGCCCTAATCTTGACTACCAATTGGCCAATTCAAGCAATCGACATGCGACATGATATGATTTATTTTCGAACCAAGTCTAATGTAGTTTAGTACCAACAAATTCCATCATAGTCAAATTTAAATCAACCATCAGAGTATACTATGTTTACTACGTCAAAGAAAATGCAGGTGTTCCTCAGATGCCATACACAGGGCGGTCCTCTGCGGTCACTTTGGTAACCCCAGTCACGAGGTCCATAAAAGACTAGACACATTGAGACTACACATACGAGATTTATAGTTAGTTGAAGTATTAGTTTTGGTTTACAATTATTTACAATGCACTTGGGGAAAGTAAATATTGACTAAAGCTGAGAATTTCCTGAACTTTCCTAAGAGTTCCATGGGTTCACCAGAATAGTTTGTTGGCACAACTCTTAGGAAAACAGAAATTACTTAAATTAAACAAATTCTTCTTGCGATTTTTATTTTGCCACAATAACATAAAATTGTTATGCTTTAAGAGAAATGTTTGGCTAAAAGAATTTCATGGTTTCTTTAAATTCAAATTACATTCAAAACACTTGCAGCGCATTTTGAAGTCGTTGCAGCAGATAATCAAATTGAATACAACAAAAGAATTCTATAAATAAATTGATTTATAAGTGGTGCAAAATATGATTGTAAATTAATAACAAGAATTCGAGCTAATCCATCATAAATGCGATTAATAAAGCATATTTCTGGCTGAATCAAGATACCATAAATCAAAAGAGTCTGATAACTCTTCTCAAGGGTTTTCAAATCAGAAACCTTACAACTTGAGGGGATCCCTTTCAGTTTACGTGAGAAAGGTCTTGAATTTATCACCAAGCTATATATAATTTTTTGTAAATCCGCAACCATGTTTGTCCCCTTTTTTTTTTGTTGTATACTATATACATTTATCATATGATTTCTTCCTTTCTCAGGTGTTATTGCGATCAAAACTTGAATCTAGACAAGGTCTTAATTAAAAACTGATTTGGCAAATGGCCGCAGTCAGAGTGACTATCCTGATAAGACAATGTCCATCGCTTGTTGGGGTCCCACATACACACATATACAGTTAACCGTATTATCAGGCATACTTTTGAGGGAAGTTCTTATCGCATGGTCTATAAAAGCCTGGTAGCTGTGCAGCTGGACGATTAGTATAAATACCGGTGGCACTCAGTTCAGTATTGTACGACTCTTCCAAGAAAATTGGTAGTCAACAACACGAAAAGAAGAGAAACAACATGAAACGCTTTGTCGCACTTTTGGCGATCGTTGCCATCGCAAATGCTGCTACTGTGGGTCAACCCATTGGTAAGTGAATCCACCTGAGCAGCAAGACCATATTATCTTATAATTGCCTGGTGATCTCTTAGATTCGCACTCGATCTCGAGTACGATTGTGGATATGATTGACGACTTGAAGGAGCAGATGCCATGTGGTTTCCCCGGTTTGGGAATTCCACCAATTGCTCCACTTAGAATCGACCACAAGAACCTGAATATCAACACCGATGCCTTGAAGATGAAGGGCACCATCGACCATTTCCGTCTAAATGGTCTCAATGATTTCGATGTCGATGAAATGAAAGTTAACCCCATCACCAGCAAGGTGACCTACAAGTTCAGCTTCCGCAACGTTAATGTGGACACCACCTACGACCTGGATGTGCTGCTCAAGAAGTTCGGTTTCACCATCAATCTTATTGGTGCCGGAAACGCCAAGTTCGCCATCAAAGATATGGTCATCTGGGGTGCTTTGAAATACTCCCTGGGTGTTGTGTCTGGCAATCTGAAGCTCAAGTCTCTGGAGGTGCGCACCCATCTGGGTGAGGTTGACTCTGAGATTGAGGGTATTCTGGGTGATGGCAACATCAATGAGAAGATGAACGAGTATCTCGCCGAAATCGTGGAGACGACCATCAATGAGAACGAAGATCTGATCGCTGATACCATCGAGAGCATTGCCCTGCCCGCTGTCAACAGTGTGTTGGAGGATGTCAGCATTGCCGAAGTTATTGCTGGCGCTGGCGGTGAGGGTGGTGAGAAGGAGGTCTGCATTCCCCCAGAGTTGGAGTGGTAAACAGACAATGTTGCAACATTTTGATTAAAGTCTATTTAAACGAAAATTAAACATCGCCTTTTAATTGAAATCTTTACAATATCTAGAAATGTCAATTTTTCTCCTGCCTGCAAAGTATGCAGCAAAAACTTACGTTGCAGCTCTGAATGAAATTAAGACGCTGCCTTAAAGTATACTATGAAATTTCAGAATTTTAGCATTTCCTTAAAGAAAATAGATTAGATTAAAAATCATTTTCTTAATATTTTACCTTCTTGAAGGATTACGAATATAGATCATATTTTAGCGAAATTATTTCACATATGTTCATCAAATTTTTATAGTAACTTGATCCCTATTTGAAAGTCCCCTTTCAGCGGGGGGTACCCACCCCAGGGGTATATTGCTGATTTTTGCTAATCTGCCAATATTTAAGCTTATCAACTGATTACTTCACTTAATCATTCTATATGTACTTCATATCGGAAGCTCACAAGTGGCAATATAAGAGCCAGCTATTCGGCATACGTTGGCGCAGTATTACCTGGTACTTGGTAGTAATATATCTTCAAGTTGAACAATGAAAATCATCACGCTACTGGCACTTTTCGTCGCCTCCCTGGCCTGCTGCCAAGGCAACGTTGTGAATGGTAAGGAAACCCTATATATGCTACAATTTTAATTGGAAACAAATAAAATATTTGGGATTTTCAGTTCAAGGTCGGTCAATTTCGGATATCCTTTACAATGTGATTGAGGAATTGAAAGTGCAAATGCCAAACGGTTTTCCCCAATACGGCATTCCCCCATTGGCACCATTTAAACACGCCCATATAGACATTGGATCTGACGAATCGGTCGTTAAGGCAACTCTGGATGACCTCGAGGTGAATGGCCTGAATGAGTTCGATATTGTTATCCTGCAAACGAATGTGCTGTTGAGTCGCATCAATTATGAGTTCAACTTCGCCAACCTGAATCTGTCCACAACGTATAAGGCTGCGATTAATTCTGGTGTTCAATTGGAACGTGAAGGTGGTGCCTTCATGGCCTTGAAGGATCTTAAAGTTGCGGGTGCGATCAAGTATTCAACTGGAATTGTTGGCAGCAATAATAATCTGCGCATCAAGGAAATTAATGTCAATATCTCTGTGGGCAAAGTTGAATCCAATATTGAAAATCTATCAAAGTATGGCATAATGAATCGTAAACTCAATGAAATCGTCGAGGAATTCATCAACATAACCATCAATGAGAATACCGAGCTGGTCGCCGAATGGATCGATGGCACCTTGACGCCCATGTGCAATGACCTCATCGGGGATCGCACTGTCCAGGATATACTGGATTTGATCACTGGCGGTGGCAGCAACTAGATGTTCTGCAACATGCAACTGATTGCATATTTTAAGATACATAGTGTATGCAATTATTTATTGTCAAAATTGTCGCAATTAGTTTATGCCATAAAACAATCATTCCGGTTTTGTTCGAAAGTCTGCGCACAAAATAAAATCGTAAAAATGACTTAATCTAATCATTTCGATTAGCTTGGGGCCCAAGAGGATCCTAATCGTGCCAAACTAATAACAAGCAAAGACCTAACTAATCGCAAAGTAATCGCATGTGCTAAACTCAAAATTATTTATACTTTGAATGAAATGAAATTACAGTGGCTTTACTAAATTTTCATTCAATTTGTGTCCCATATGCTGCCACATAATATTCTATGTATATTGCAATACTCAAAGAAAAATCAACCCTTTTTGTTCCTTTTCGAAGAGGCCTGAAGTTATGCCGCAAATTTAGCACACACAATAAAATTATTAAATTAACACGCATCCTGAAAGCATGCAGCGAATATTTCTATTTTAGTACCAATATTCGCCGAACAATCTTCCAGTTGGAATAGTCATGCTCATGAAAGTATGCAACATATTCATGAAATGTTACGCAGAAATTTTAAATTCGTTTAAAATATATTATAGAGGAGAAAGGACATTCATATTAAATGTGAATAAAAAATAATGTGACGTGATAATGATAAACACAACAATTAAATAGCTTGACATCATTTTATTCATATCCAAAATAAGGAGAGAATTGAGAGCATTATGTCTATATTGCCCGCAGTTTCTTATCAGATACATTATCAAATCGAATCATTTAACCTGAGAAATGACAACAGATGACCTTGAAACATTTCATGGCGTCGGAGGGGTGTTGAGCATTAGAAACGTGTCAAAGAAAACTTGATGATATGTATTTTAGTTAATAATTACCGGCTGCGACGCAATACGAGAATAGACAATTTCTTATCACATATTGTGTGTTAAATGTGTGTTTTTTTCTAATTATTTATAAATTGTTATTAACAGCTACCCTGTACATTTGTGTGCATTAATAAGCCATACTAATAAGGTATGTCACAGTCTGGTAGTCCTGATAGTTTCTCATATTTTGAGATTATTTTCATAGACATCAATGAGGAGATGTTCTGTTCCCGCTGCCCCATGGCGAGCTGATAACACCGCATTCACAATTTTATGATCATCAGACAAATTCGCCACAATAATTCCTAATTCAGTAGAAGATTAACGACGTATTGAAACAGACGCTAATAAAAATAATGCTACTAAAATATTTTTCATTGACTCTGCTGTTGGCGCAGGTAAATCCTAAAAATAAATTATTTAATCGTTACAGAATCTAAATTGAAAATCTGTTTTCAGTGTCTGTTGGCGGCGCCGACACCAGATGGCGCCACTTCGCCTAATTCCAGTGATGCGACACAAAAGCAACTGGAAAAAGATGCTCAAGCCGAGACTGTCACTCTGCTGAACTCCTTGTTCCGATCCCAGATCGCCTATTTGAATGGTGTCAAAGAAAAACTGGCGCCGACTACACAGCGTGCCCGTGACTTGGATGTCGTCATAAGCCGCCTCAATGAGGCCATTGCAACCCAAGGACTTGACCAAAAGAATACCATGTGGCACAGCATATTCGAGCAGGTAAATCAGTGAAGATCTCCGTCTCCAACAGTGTATAAAATCTATTTTTTATATGACAAACAGTTCCGAAAATCTAAATTGCTGATCAACAATGAAGCGGAGACGGGCCTAACTGATCAGGAGTATACTCCTATCCTGACGGATCAAAAGCTGCAGGAAATTACTAAGAGCTTTGTGAACGATGTCTCCAGATATTTATGGAAAATAGCGCAGCTTAGTGGTAAAGTTGTTCAATTTAGTATTGAAGATTATTTCGGACAGATTAACAGCAGCAGCAGCAGCAGAAGGCAATAATAAAGTTATCGATCAACTCAAAAACTATAATCTAAGTGTTATCGATGTCCTTGGGAATCCAGATAGTTAAGTTACAAGTCGATAACTATCGACAAGCGTTTTTAATTAGACATACTCAAAAGAGAATGTATCGATAGATAGTAAGCACCACTTAAACATATTCAAACGATAAATTATCGCTAGATATCAGCAATCATCATCCAATTGAAATCTCACTGACTGATCGATAACAGTTAACAAAATATTTTACGCTAGCTGACAATAATCGCTAATGATCATCTCGAAAGTAATAGCAATAGACTTTTATATTGATTATCTTGCAAAAATCACACAAATCACTTGAAAACTCATTCATAAAGTCATACTCAACTATCAATTATCTCATTTATACGATTCGAATTTTCGATTAACACCTCAAACTGCACGAATTGTAGATGGATGGATGCTCTGATCATATCATTAGCGGATTGTCAAGCGTAATATATCCATATAGAAATGTGGAGGGCGGAAGCAACGCTCTTTGGGCGGTCACTTGCCCACATGATAATCACAGTTTCCCCATATGGAAAACAGTTGAGGGAGAGCGTAAAAAACAACAACAAAAAACATACAAATAACAATGAGAAATGTATGTATGATAAATTTCTATAGCCCCGTCACGAAATGTTGATGTGATGTGAATCATCATCAGAGCAGTTTTTGGATACATTTTGCTGAGCAAATCAAATTCTTCATTTATATTTAATTGTTCTTCTTTTTTTTGGGCTTTAATTAAACAATTTAATGTCGTTGCTGCTGCTTTAATGCAAATGAAATTGTGCAATTTCTATGTAAATAGCAGAGCTAAGCAAAGTGCAAGGTATTTTTAATGCAATTTGTGTTAAAAATAAAATAGTTTACCCAGGGGGTGAGCGGTGCGGGAAGGACGGGCAAGGAGGCATAGGGCAGACGACGGACACGCATGCCTAAACCGCTGCCAGCGTCGCTGCTGCTGATGTTGCACACATGTGTCGCCTCGATATTTGAAATCAAGGCATTGCCGGTAGATACCCCCTGCCATTATGCTGCTGTGGCTGTGCCTGTTGCTGCCCCGGCCATGTGGCATGTTGCGCATTCGAGCGTGTCGCATTACAACAATTGCCACTTCCGAATGCTGCCATACAACAACAACAACAACAACAGTAACAGTAACAAAAAGAGGCGACATCGACAAAACGTTTGGCATCCGCATTAATTTGTTTAAAATCCATTTTATCAATATTATTGTGCAATTAAAAAAAGGCAATAAACGACGCCAGACAAACATAAAGACAGCAAACAACAGATAAGCTTCCAACTGAGATTATAAAATGTGAAAATAAAATGCAAAAAAAAGCGAGAAAGACATTTTTAGTTATAATATACATATAAGAATTATACTATATTTATTAAATTTTTTTTTAAATTTGAATTTAAATTTATTTTGTGTTATTATATTTTTCTATTGAGCAAAATACTTTACAACTTTTATTAATTTAATTTTAATAGCATGCTAAACAGCTCATGATATTGGTTATGCCCTCTTACATATAGGGTAGAGTGCAAACAAAAGCCGATGGCGGCTAATTGCCAAAGTACTTAGGTATTTTTGATTGGGGGAGCCACTGTACCGAGATAACAGAAAGAGCAACAGAAAGGGACAACAATATACAGAAAGAGAAAAGACAGAGAGACAGAGAGAGAAGTGGGGGATGCAGAGAAACGGAAAGAGTAGCAAACAAATTTATAGCTGGCCAACGCCTTGGGCCAATGTTTTTATTTTGTAGCGTATTTATATAGCCATTTGGCGGATTCCTCCGAGCTACACAATTTTGTATACAAACAATTTACAAATGAATAGTTGCGTCTTTCGCTCAGGTGCGAGTTGAGTTCATTCATCCAGGCATTTCATTTGGTATGAGGGAATAATGATGCTCTATTCATATGCTGATATCAACTGACATAATCGTGAAACGATAGCTATTGTCGTATTATTTCCCGATGGAATTCTGAAGGTCATGGAATCGAACCTCTAACATTGTCTCTATAAAAGGTGTTTAAGTATAATTTTATGGCTTACACGAGACAATAAATGATCTAATGTAGACAAACATAAAAAATATTATACAAATTTAAGCGAATCTCATAAAATATCGAATTGTTATCGTTCCATTTTCATGTCATTCCCCATTAACCTCACAGCTATTGCTTCATCATATTGTCTTTTCATGCTATACAAATATTCATTCGATATTCTGCTTTGGCGTAATGTGCACAGTTATTTGACCCCATTGACCAAACCGTTATATGCCAAAAAGCGAGAAAAAAAATATTGTTTTTTTTTTATTTTATTAAATGGCAATTGGAACGCGAGAATTGGGCCCATCCATCAAACGCTTCATTCGTTTCTGTTCAATGCGTTTCAATGCCAATAGGAAAGTCGCGCGCAAAAAAATATATATTATTATTCATATTTGAAAATGAATATAATATTCATTGGCTGTTGTTGTTGCTTTGGGCTAAGCATTTGGTATCTGGTTTGCCGATAAGTCCACAAAAATCATGTCGAACAACGCGAGCAGCAACAACAGCAACTACAACAACAACAACACGACGAAAAGGCCGTCTGACAATTTTGTTTACATTTTGGAGTTGTTGTTGTCGACAGATTTTCTAATAAACCATTTAGAACCGGTTTTCCTTTTTTCTTTTCATTTAATTTTTTTTCTCTGCTTTTTTTGTGAACGGTTTCGGCTTTTGGTTTTGCTTCTGCCTCGCTACGCCACGAAGAAGAGGAAGCAGCGATGAATCCGAGAGCATCAAATTTCATGCTGCACAGACACACACATACACTCGCTAAGAGGCACATATACAGGCATAAAGCTTGTTTTGAACAAAAGAGGAAATCAGAAAAATAGAAGCTTTTTCTTTTTTTAGGGACAACCAACAACCCAATGGAGGTAACACTTTCAATAGCCTCTGCTCCGCAAGGGTTAGATTTTTGGTCATAGATTAGCATAAAGCACAAACACAGAGACAGAGAGAGAGAGAGAGAGAGAGAGAGAGAGAGAGAGAGAGAGAGAGAGAGAGAGAGTTAGCGAGTGAGAATGAAGACAATTACCCACACTCATACATGGGCACATAAACACACCAGGTAACAAAAGCAAACCACACTGCACAATAACAATAACAATGCACGCACAATACACGAAAACAAAACACACACACACACACACACTAGTTCTCTCTCTTTCGCCTGTCTTTTATTCTGACACTTATTCGCTCAATTGCTCATTCTCTCTCTCCCGCGCTCCCCCCCCCCCTGTTTCACACTCACTCTTTAATTTACTATACTCACTACTCACCTTCAATGCAAACGACGTGATCGCGTATCTGTTGAGAAATCTGTGCGTCCGGCATGGGCAGCAAATCGATTAAATCGTAAATAGCATAAATCGATGGGTGGACGCTCTCGAAGCGTTGTATCTCTTGGCGTATAGCCAGCGAATTGCTTATCAGTGGCTGTGGCGGTTGTGCTACTAAAATCGATGTAGTCCCTGCAGTCGACGCAGCAGCCGACGTCGCTGTCGCTGTCGACGTCAACTGATTTTGGGTGGTTGTGGGCGTATGATTGTGACGCTGTTGTTGCTGCTGCTGGGCTGCCGTCGCAGTCGACGCAGTTGACAACTGTAAATGTGGCGGTACATGATGATGATGTTGTTGCTGCTGTTGATGCTGCTGGTGATGATGATAATTTTGTAACTGGAGCTGCTGATGTTGGTGCTGCAATTGCTGAAGATGCGACGCGTGCGGATGATAATTACTCATTGTAAATGCGTTGGCGTTGACCACTTGAAATTTAGCTAACTTTGTTAATTAACTTAAATTGCTTGATTGCCTTTTCTTTTTCTATTATTTATCTCTTCTCTTTTGTTTGTCTTGCGTTGCCTCCGCTTTAACTTGGGATGCCGATAGACCCCAAAAACACACACCAAAAAAATACGTAAACTAAACACGCACACACATACACACACGACTACACTCACGGTGGGCAATGGCACAATTTTCAATCAAATCGCTGACACTACGCAACAACATATTTGCCGCTCAACAATGCACTGAATTTTTGTAAATTTTACACCTGTTTCACACATATAAATAACGATTTTTAAAATCGCACTCAGCCACCGTGCTCTCTCAGCTCTTGGCTGTGCGTTCTCATCTGAGTGACCAGACTAGCTTACCACAAAAAGGCAGCAAGTGAAATACCAAAAAAAATACTTAAATCGTTTAACTACTCAAGCATCGAGTACTTGGCTACGGTCTCTATGCGGCTCTAGCGCATGTCGTAATAATTTACAAATATTTATTAATTAAAATAGCAATAATATGGCACAAAGTAGACTCGAAAAGATTGGCACCATCTTCACCAGGTACGTGGCATGAATTTACATTCACATAAACAGTGCTAACATATTATGGGCAGAATACAAGGACTGTTGCGCGGCGGTGCCATCAAAACGGAGGACAAACCTATTTGGTATGACGTCTATGCCGCCTTCCCACCCAAACTGGAGCCTCGTTTTAATAGGGAGGCACCCAATGTACCCATCCGCACAATTTTCTATGCCGAGGATGTAGTGAGAGCGTAAGTTACCAACGCCCTCTTTCAAGAATTCATCAAACGAACTGAAACTGAACTGTGTTCCCCACAGCAAACTCCATAAGCAAAATAAACCTGTGGAGACGATATCCTTGTTTGACAACAGGCGGGCAACTCAATCCCAGCAGTTTGTGCAGATCTACGAGAACCTACGGTCGCAAGGTGCCCTAGACGATCAAAGGATATATGAGACAGCTCTTGATTTGTTGGCGGAGCAACGACAACAGGCGAGATCCGACTTTCCAGAGGAATCCATCGAGGCTGAGGCCATCAGTGGTCAGTTGGAGGCCAGCAAAAGCACCTTGCTGAGCGACTTCCAGAATGCTGACGAGCAGCAGAAACAAGGAACATCATCTGCTGAAGCTAATAAAACGAAAAAGGATACCAGTCCCGGCATTAACATAGACAGTCTGTTCAAGGATTAGGCATGGATTTAATATTATTAACTAAATATACATTCATAATTGTTGTTGAAACCATTTAAACGGCGAGTGCATCGTTCTGTGACTCGTGGCTGAGCTGCGTCTGCAGATTGGACAGTTTATTCTTGAGCACCTGCACCCCCATTATGACAATATTCTCGGGCTTCAGGGCCCCTGAGGATTCCACATTGAAGAAGAACTTGTTGGGTTTGGCCTCCCAACTGTACGGCGCCTCAAACTGATCGTCATCGATCTCGGTGTGTTCGCTCTTTGGCCACTCGTCGGGCTTGGGATACAGCGTGTGTCGCATGGAGTTATCGGGATCATATTCGAAGCAAACACCTGCTGTGGGATTCCATTTGGCGTGCTCCTTGCCGAATCCCTTTTTGGCATATGCTCTCAGTTTCAGTTCTTGTCCTTTGCGCAGTTTAATTATCAATATCTCGTCGTTACTCTCGCCATATTCGTTCTCCTCTTCGCCCTGGTTTCGGGAAGTCACAGGCAACACCTTGGGATTGCTGGACTTCAAATCGGCGGTGGTTACATGACGTGTCTGTTCCTCGTTACACTTTACGTCGAGCGTGAATTCCACACTGCATTCGGGACAGAAGTCCAGACAGATGCAATCTCTTGTATACTGTAGTCTTTCCACCACATCGTCGGATATCAGCGGAATAAGTCCAATGCGATGCGCCAAGAACTCATCGGACAAGACCGTGGAGTTCGCCTCCAACTGTACCCAGTCTATGGCCAGTGTTGGCGTCTCGGCGATGAAAACTCGACGCAGGCTGTTTGCAACACTCAATTCAGTATCCTCCAGTACAAACTTGACATTGTCGTCCGTAAGTTCAGTAATTTGCACAGACGGTTGATTTGCGTAAGGCATTGTAACCGATTTTTAATAACAAAGCAAGACAACACAAAACAGCGCTAATTTTTTGCAGACCGGCCAATGTTGCTTAAAAAATTGTATCGATACCATCGTATTATCGATTAATTGTAATCCCAGCACAGCTTTTTCGAATAACTTTACAACACTGCACATTAATATAGTTCGCGGCGCGACAATGTTGCGGATTTCTGCACGATTTTATTGCAAAATTGCAACAGAAAATATAATCAAAATTAATACCCCATCAAATACCCGCGATAAATTATACTTCACCAAATTAACTCACCCCACAAAAGTGCCACAGACGCCGGTGCCATCGGTATTTCCAGACACCAGTAAAAACGAAATTGAAATCGACTCGAAGACGATACAGTTGCTGGAGCGCTTGTCTCTGGTGGATCTGGACAGTGGCCAGGCACTAGCCACTCTGAAGAGTAGCATACAATTCGCCGATAAAATAGCCCACATTGATACCCAGAACGTACGTCCCCTCTACACGGTACTGGAGACGCAACAACTGCAGTTACGCAACGACCGGGTGACGGAGGGTGACAGTCGGGAGGAGCTATTGGCGTTAGCCAAGGTGACGGACGAGGATTATTACGTGTCACCGCCAGGCAATATACCCCTGGAACAGCACGACAGAGACTAACACTATGAGTAGTCGCCTCAGCCGCTGCATCAAATCCTTGGAATCCGCCGGCTTCCTCCGCAGCGTAGATCATGGCAACAGACTGGAACTGGAGCTACTGCCACATGGCGCTGCATATGCTAAGCAACTAAAATATCAGTGGCTCAACATGCGTCAATTGGCTGTTAACCTGGGCAACGTATCAACTAGGGAAACTGAATCCTCTCCACAACGCTTCTCCTTTGTGCATTCCAAGCAGTTTCGACAAAGATTCCAGGAACTGCGAGAAACTCATCCCAGCAAAGCCAAATGTCCCACCCTAGTGAAACAACAATGTAGCTCCACTGCCAGCACAGCCAGCAACGCCTTATTCCAATTTGGACCTGCTGTAACCCAATTGATAACGGATTTCTATGTGGAGCCTCATAGAGGTTTGGAGCATTTCTATAATTTACAACGCGAGAGCAAGATCTGGTGGATGCGATATTCCTCGAATCCCAGTCGTTATGCTATTGTGCCATATGAGAGTGATGAGGAAAGGGAAGATCTACAAAAGAACTCCAATTCTCAGGCCATCGATATCAAGGCTGCTTTTGGAGACTCTGGGGCCATGACTGTGGAACAGCTTAGCCTGGTCACACTGCCCGATGACAAACACTTTTTACTGTCCGATGGTCGCACTGGCAAACTGCTGCTGCCAGCTGTCATACGCTCAGTTATCGAACTTGAAACTGCCAGCTGCGGTATTTATCGATATCTTCGCTCTTTAAAAATATGTTATATTATTAAGAAATCCCCTTTTAGCTATGCTCTTGGATGGCTGTGATCATAGCAGGGAGGCGCGTTCCCTGCTGCTGAACCGCGTGCTGGCGCCGTATCAATGTGGCATAGCAGGCATACAGCAGGGGACGTCGCCTTCATCTGACCTGAGAGATCTCTGCGCGCACATGGTGGATGTGCTGCAGCGCGCCAAATTACGACTGCAGCTCTTTGGGAATGAAAGTTACACACTGTCCCAATCCAAGGATCAGCTGGCAGAGCAGTTGCAGCAATCCGACTGCCTTGGAGTGCCCTACATGTTACTGCTGGACGAGCAACAATCACTGAGCCATGGGCTGATGCAGTTGCGCAGCCGCGACACGCAGCTGGCCGAGATCATACACATTAGCGACGTACCCGACTATTTGTTAAACATATTTCGAAATTTTTAAAATATAGAAACTTTTATTATCTACATGAAATCGCATAGATACTGGCGCACATTGAATCCCACCACCTTGCCAATGTAGAGCACAAACTCTAATCCCACCGTGCACTGTAATCTTGCCGAGCCATCCATGATGTTCGCCTCGCCAGAGACGAAACTCAAGAGCTTCAGGTGCACCAAGGTTGAGATCTGGGAGAGTAGATTGCAAGTGAGACCCACTTTCTCGTCGAGAATGGCATAGAAAATGGCCAGCAAGCGATCGATGCTAAAGGATTTGGGTCCCAGCGTGGTGGACATCTTATCCGCATTCTATTTCATGAAATCTCATTTTAATCTAGGATTGCAAATGTACCTGGTTAAATGGGTTGTTACCTTGGCTCTGGCATTGACAGTCTGCATCCGTTTGCGTTGTTTCCCATGATGCTTGACGAAGAGACGCTTGTCCTGCTTGGCGGAATTGTGGCTGGCCAGGAAAGCGGCAATCAGCAGATACTTGCCATAGTAGGGCAACTCCAGGGATTGCGCCAGCTTGCGCACAGTCTGATCCTCAATGGCCCCACCTCCAAGGGGCGTCTCTACCCGCATATAGATCTGGGTGAGAGCGGCTCTTAGGGGACCCGTAATATGTCTCCACAGACGGGAAACGTCGGTGCTCTCAACGCTGCCATCCAGCACGGGCTCCATGTAGATGGTGAAGCATTTGCGTGCCGTCAACTGCAGTTCAGGGACATCCCGGCAAGCCTTGTAGAAGACGCTCAGAAAGAGATTTAGGTAGTTGCTGTAAAAATCTGGAGTCAGTGCAGCTTCCAGAAGGGCCTGACTCTGCCGATCTCCTGTAAGACGTTGTTGCTCCAACAGCTGCTGCTGCACTTGCTCGAAATCCTTGCTGAGTATGCGCAGCGTTTCGGCCTTGTTGTATTGTGGAAGGTGTATAGTTATGACCTCACTTAATCCTGTCTTGGTGTAGTACTTCTCGAAGGGCAGCTGGGAGAGTAAGAGCACGCAGAGATTCAGGCTAGTCAACTGCTGGAGTCGTAGTAGCACGGGCAGCACATTGGCGTCCATGTCCCGCAGTCGCTCAGCATTATCGATGGCGATAAGGAAACCACGCGTCTTACTGCCATGCCAACGACGCAGTTGCTCAACAAATTCAAGCATATTGTCGGCACGTATCTCTTCCTGCTGCTGCTGAGGCGCCAGCGCATCCAGTACATTTTCCAAGAGTATTTTTGTGGTGTAGCATTCGATGGCGTTCAACTGGGCAACGCGAACTTTCTGCTGCTCCTGGCATTGCTGGAGGAACGCCTTGGTTAGGGAGGTCTTGCCTGTGCCGCTATGGCCAAACAGATAAATGGCCGATGGATATGACTCGTCGCAGTTGCCAATTAGTTCTCCGAGTGTGGCTATGGCTGCCTCTCGGCAGGGAAACTGTGACTCCAACGCCTTGCAGATCTTCTCCATTTGATTAAATCAAATGAACTGTCGCAACAACAGCTGCCAACAGAGCGCGCCAAAAACTAGGGCTGCATAATATATAATATAACATTTATTATCGAGTTGACAACTGACAACACTGGTGACCTAAAGACGCGGTTTGATGTTGCACAACACTTGCTATCTTCGCCTAAGGTGATTAATTTCTTGGATTTTACACATTTGTGAACGCTTGAAAAATTTGTGCGTTTTTCTCTGAATTGGAACAGGAAACCAACGTTTTACTTCGCTACAACGCTAGCTTAATCGTGTAGACGGCCCAGAGTCCGCGATTAAAACTAGAAACACGTCCCAAACAGGCTCGCCGACACGTTCATAAACAACGCCCAATTGCAGGCCGAAAGAAAATACAGTAAAAATTCTTCGTGTGTGGCTGAACATTCGATATATACATATAAGCTGAAAATGGCAGAGAAATATACATTTGGTACATCGCTAGCATCCATAACATGCCACGCCTGGAACAAGGATCGTACGCGTAAGTAGCACTTGGTAAACAACACAATGGAATTGAATTGAATGTTAATCTGTGACTCATATTCGATTGACTCAGAAATTGCTTTATCGCCGAACAACCATGAGATTCATATCTATAGTCGGGAGGGGAACAGCTGGAAACTGGCGGATGTACTCAACCAGCATGATTTACGTGTGATGGGCATCGATTGGGGCAAGAATACCAATCGCATTGTGAGCTGTGCGGCGGATAGAAATGCCTACGTTTGGACGCAGGGCGATGATGGCAAATGGAAGCCAACTTTGGTTCTGCTGAGGATCAATCGGGCGGCAACTTGTGTGAAATGGTCACCGGCTGAGAATAAGTTTGCTGTCGGATCGGGAGCTCGTCTGATATCGGTGTGTTACTTCGAGTCGGAGAATGATTGGTGGGTGTCGAAGCATATCAAGAAACCCATACGTTCCACGGTCACGTCCCTGGACTGGCATCCGAATAATGTGCTTCTAGTGGCTGGCTCCACAGATTACAAGGTGCGCGTCTTCTCCGCCTTCATTAAGGATATCGAGGAGCCGCCATCTCCGACGCCCTGGGGCAATCGCAAGCCTCTTGGACAGTTGATGGCCGAGTTCAGGAACTCACAGACCTCCGGCGGCGGCTGGATCAACAACGTGAGCTTCTCCAGCGACGGCAACAAAGTCTGCTGGGTAGGCCATGACAGTTGTGTGAGCATTGCCGATGCCACCAACGGTAACACGGTCATCCGTTGCCGCACCGGCTACTTACCCTTCCTCTCCTGCGAGTGGGTCTCGCCCACATCCATCGTGGTTGCCGGGTACAGCTGTGTGCCGCTGTTGTACAGCCTGACGGCGGACAATAAGCTGGTGCTGAGCGGCAAACTGGACAAGTCACAGAAGCGTGAGGCCAGCGGCATCACTGCCATGAGTATCTTCCAATCGATGGATCGCAATATGCGAACCGAGAACACGGACACTGTTGTCGACTCCATTCACCAGAATGCTATCACTAGCATGCGACTGTACACTGGTGACAAGAATGGGGCCACCAAGGTGTCCACATCTGGAGTGGATGGTCAGCTGGTCATCTGGAATGTTGAGCAGGGCGGCATCAATGGCGGCATGCGCAATATGCAAATCTAATCCATCTTCCACCTTCCACAATTCCTTCCCTTCTGTATGTTTTATTGTGTGTATGTCGCTCGTTTGATCGTCGTTACCTGCAATTGTTACAATTATTGTTAAAAACAAAAAGTAAATTGCAGGCATAGTAGGTGCACAGTATTTGCCAAAATGTTTTCGAAAATCGCTTTTCCAATTTGTGTATCGTATATGAAAGCTTTTTATATATATTAATTTTTAATGCAGATAACTAAAGAGATTATGTTCTTTCTTCCATTTCATCACAACAACAACAAAAAAAAAAAGAAACATATGTTCGCAAAAAGAAAATCCATGTATTTTAACCTAATTTTTCTAAAATTGTTTAATTTAATAAGACATCTAGTTTTTTGCTTTGGCAAAATGCAGTCCACATGCATTTGAATATCTGTTGTTACTCGCTTATCGATACAACGGCGCGTATCGATACTTTGGCCAAATAAAGAAAATACCAATTAATACCACAACTTGTTATCGATTGCACTTTTAACCGCACTTGTTACTTCAACTATTTTCTTGACTTCTGTTGTTGCGCGCAGAGAGTTGTGATTTAAATTAAAGTAATAATGTTAACTGAATAATGCGCCTGTTACGTTGTTATGCTACTAAAGCTAGCCGGGAACATTATGCCAGCAGCAGCATTAAAATATACCGCAAGCTTCCCAGTAAATCCAAACCGAAAACAAAACATGTTCCAGAGGCGATTTCATCAGCGGCACCGGCAAATGAAGAATATGCTGAGAATCTGGTCAAGGTGCAGATGATATCGCAGAATCTGCATAAACAAATATTTCCGGAAGCCACACGTCAATATTCCGAACCCAAACTCGCTGCTGCCAAGTTATACAATGCCGAATTAAAGCGGCATGGAATCGATGTCTCGAGCACATCGCGCATCCCGGATGTGGAACTGAAGCTGCCTAAGCTGCGCGGCAGGAACATCGAGGAGCACTTCCATGCCATTGCCAAGGAGCAGGTGCAACCATATGAGAACCTACTGCTACCGCTTGTTGAGTGCCAAGAGCTGCCAGAGAAGCCCAAGCGATGGGCATTCTATGCCGGCTGGACAGCCTATGATCCAGTTGATGGATCCGTCACACCAGTTGATCAACCCCTTGAGAAAGGACTGGTTTTCGATGTGGAAGTGTGTGTACGGGAGGGCAGCGCTCCAGTACTGGCCACGGCGGTCAGCACCAAGCGCTGGTACTGCTGGGTCAGTCCCAAGCTAACGAAGCACCGCTTGAGTGTGCCCCCAGTGGATCCCATTGATGTGGATCACAACGAACGTCCACATCACACTCTGGACGAGCTTATACCACTGGGACGAGGCGCACCCGGCCTTGTGGTGGGTCACAATGTCTCCTACGATAGAGCACGACTGCGGGAACAATATCTGATCGAGGATACGGGCACTCGCTTCGTGGACACCATGTCCCTGCACATGTGTGTCAGTGGCGTCACCAGCTACCAGCGTGCTATGCTCAAATCCAAAAAGGAACCGGCGATCGAGGATCTGGATTGGCTGGAGCAGAGTTCCCTGAATAATCTAGTTGATGTCCATCGTCTGTATTGTGGAGGAAAGGAGTTATCTAAGGAGCCGCGAAATATCTTTATTGAGGGCACTCTGGACCAAGTGCGTCAGCATTTCCAATCCCTTGTCAATTACTGTGCCGACGACGTGGAAGCCACACATCGTGTACTGCGGGTGCTCTATCCCATGTACGCGGCTCGCTTTCCGCATCCTGCCACTCTGGCTGGCATGCTGGAGATGGGTTCCGCCTATTTGCCCGTTAACTCCAACTGGGAACGCTATATACGGGATGCTCAGCTCACATATGAGGATCTCAGCATCGAGGCCAAGTATCATTTGGGAAGAAGGGCCGAGGAAGCGTGTGCTCTGCTCCATGACGAACAGTATCGCCAGCATCTCTGGCTGTGGGACGAGGATTGGAGCTTACAGCAGTTGAAGCTCAAGCAGCAACCCAAGCGCAAGGAGCTTCCAACTGTTCCACTGCCGCGACGTAATCTTAACAAGGAACAGCTTCGTTTGCAGGATAAGTTTCAGCATCTCTACGATCAGCGTGCTCTGTTGCCGGCACGTCGTCCACTGCTGCCTGGCTATCCACAGTGGTATCGCAAGCTGTGCCTCAAGCCACCCGCCAGCTTCAGCGAGGATCAGCAGCTGGCAGAGGATGAAGAGCCATGGACACCGGGTGCCACTGAAATTGGCACCGGCATGCAGATTGCAGCGAAGCTTTTATCCCTCTGCTGGGAGGGTTATCCCCTGCACTACAAGCGTGAACATGGCTGGGGATTCTTGGTGCCCTTCCGCAGTGACTTGAGTTCCGTGCAGACCAATCTGCCCATGGAACAGCTACTGGCTCGCTGTCCCATTCCAGAGTTCGCCAGGCAATATGCAACGGCAACTGAGGAAGGTGAACTGGCCATGGACATGCTGCCGGGTCAATTGGATGAGCATCTGGGGAAGCGGCAGTTCCACAAGAAGATCTCAAAGCGACAGCAGCGTCTGGAGGAGCAGTACAAAGGTAGGAGATGAACTAAATTACTCCGACTATATAGAATTTCAATATTTGTAAAAATTTCTTGGCAGGATCTGGCGTCTGGTGCAATCAGCTGCTGGACGACTGTTGTTTCCTGCTGAAGCTGCCGCACAAGAATGGTCCCTCTTTTCGTGTGGGTAATCCCCTATCCAAGGACTTCCTCAACAAGTTCTCGGAGCATGCATTGAGCAGTGGCGATCCCTGCTGCCAATCGGCTGCCCGTGTCATCGAGATTGCCCGCATGATGTCCTACTGGCGCAACAATCGAGATCGCATCCTCAACCAAATGGTGGTCTGGCTGCAGTCGGATGAGCTGCCCACTGACTTGGCAGAGCAGACACAGCGCACTTCCTTTGGCGCCATTTGCCCACAGGTGGTGGTGGCAGGCACTTTGACCCGTCGTGCCATGGAGTCGACTTGGATGACAGCTTCAAATTCCAAAAGCAATCGCATTGGCTCGGAGCTGCGTGCGATGGTGCAGGCTCCACCCGGTTATAAGCTGGTGGGTGCCGATGTGGACTCCCAGGAGCTGTGGATAGCCTCGGTGCTGGGAGATGCTTATGCGCATGGCGAGCACGGCGCCACGCCGCTTGGCTGGATGACCCTCAGTGGCAGTAAAACCAATGGCAGCGACATGCACTCCACAACAGCCAAGGTGGTGGGCATCTCTCGTGACCACGCCAAGGTCATCAACTATGCCCGCATCTATGGAGCCGGTCAGCAGTTCGCGGAGACGCTGCTCCAACAGTTCAATCCCACATTGAGCGCCAGCGAAGCCAAGGCCAAGGCCATGAAGATGTTTGCGGCCACCAAAGGAAAGCGAGTCTATACGCTGCGAGATGAGTTCCACGATGAACTGGACGACAGACCGTAAGTATTGATGTATGCCCTGAGAATCCTTTCTATAATTCTTGGTCCACGACCCATAGCTACTCTGGATATGAGGCCAAGCGTCTGGCTGTGCAGCGCCAGCGTGCTATAGACGAGGTCTTTCATCGTCCTCACTGGCAGGGGGGCACCGAGAGCGCCATGTTCAATCGGCTGGAAGAGATTGCCACTCGGGCACAGCCAGAGACGCCGTTCCTAGGCTGCCGCTTAAGTCGCGCCCTGGAGACCTCACAGCAGGAGCAACGCTTTCTGCCCACCCGAGTCAACTGGGTGGTGCAGAGTGGTGCCGTTGACTTCTTGCATCTGATGTTGGTCAGCATGCGTTGGCTGCTGGGTCCGCATGCCCGCTTCTGCCTGAGTTTTCACGATGAGCTGCGCTACCTGGTCAAGGATGAGCTGGCTCCTAAGGCGGCGCTGGCCATGCATGTGACCAATTTGTTGACACGTGCCTTTTGTGCGTCGCGCATTGGTCTCAAGGATCTGCCCATGTCGGTGGCTTTCTTCTCATCCGTCGAGGTGGACTCGGTGCTGCGCAAGGAGTGCTCCATGGATTGCCAGACGCCATCGAATCCACATGGTCTGAAGATTGGCTACGGCATTGCCGCAGGACAAAGTCTAAGCATTGAGCAGGCAATTGAAAAGGCTGGAGGATCAGATATCTCCGAATGGGAGTGGCTAAAGGAGAAGCCAACATTACCGAAGATGTAGAAGATGAAAGAGAAAAATGTTGTGTAACTTTTATTTTTTAGTTTTATTTGTGATTGTTACAATTACTTCTGATAACAATATGATGTGATAAATGTGAAAAAATAATAATATATATCATTATCTATATATATATATAAAATATATATAAAAAAGTTCATAATATTTAACTAAAAATTTGGGTCCTAAAATGGGTAAACTTATCAAATAAGTACAATTCATTAAATTAACAGAAAAGAATATTAATCAAATATTTATAAAAATTAGATTAACTAAAAATAAAAATAAATTAAGTTCATTTAATTGAAAATTGTAGTATTTAAAAGAATAAATTTTAAAGTGGGGAGATTATAAATCTGGAGGTAATCATCAAAGGGGTTAAAATAATCAATCAATTAGTGACTTGCATAGCAATAACAAAGTAAAAAAAATACACTGAAAGAAATAAAAATATCAAAAAAGCAATATTTTGTTGGCGATTTCCGCAGTTCTAAGATCCGTCTTGCAGTGCATGAACGAATGAACTGGGGTATCTCGCTAAGAAATTTGGTGTCCATTTTCGTTGTATGAAATGTCCCATCTATATGTTATATTGTCAGTGGTTTTACATATGTATGTATATAGATAGATATGTATATATTTTGTATTATTGTATTACAAATCAACAAAGCCTAAATTAGTTCAGCTAAAAAGTAACACGACATTCATTGACTGTAAAGCGGTACGAAGTTCGCCGGGTCAGCTAGTATATATATATATATATATATGTATATGTATAGATGTATGTGTATATGTACATCATATGTCTAAGGAGAATGTTTGGTTGTTGATGGAAGAGATTAGCTTAATGCTCTAAAGGTTTTGTCCCAACGTTTCGATTTCGTTGATGAAGTACTCCATGTCGGTCTCCTCGAGGCACGAGTTCTGCAGCACCAGGCGGAGGAAGTTGGGCAACTGTCGCAGCGGCTGATATGTGATCATCATGGAGCCCTTCTTGATCATGGCCTCCTTAATCTTGGGAGCCACCTTATGCAGTTTATCGAAGAACTCCTGATTGCGTTCCATGTGCCTCAGACTGGGCGGGACATACCAGAACGAGATGTTGGTGCATTCGGGTTGATCCAACACCAACTCAAAGCCTGGACGCTCCCGCAGCATGGAGGTGAAGAACTCGGCCATGCTGAACACCTGATCCACATGTGCCTCGAATCCCTTGCTGCCCTTTGCCTTCCACATGAACCAGAACTTGAAGACATCCGCACGACGACCGCATTGAATGTGCTTGTCTCCGGTGTCGAAGGATGTGTCGTAGAACTTGTCCTTCTGGAACAGGTAGGTGGCATTCGTGGAATGACATTGGCCCAGAATCTGTGAGTGACGAGTCAAGAAGGTGGAGCACTGCTGGGATGCCGACAGCAGCTTGTGTGGATTCCAAGTCACCGAATCGGCACTAAAATTAAAAAAAAAAATAAACTCGGATTCAAAAGGGAAGCACAATCCTGGACTTACCACTCAATGCCGTTGAGCAGGTGACGATACTTCTTGGACATGAGTGCACCACCGCCCCAGGCAGCATCCACATGCATCCACATGTTGTGCTTGCGGCAGAGTTTCGAGATGCCCACCAGATCATCAAAGGCACCCAGCACTGTTGTACCAGCGGTAGCCGAGACCATCAATGGCTGCCAGTTGTTGTCCAGGCACAGCTGTATCTGCTTCTCCAAGTCGCTGATACTCATCTTGCCCAGCTTATTGGTGGCAATCTTGCGCACATGCTCACTACCAAAGCCCATAAACATGGCCAGCTTCTCCACAGAGTAATGTGCATCTTCCGAGGTGAATATGATCAATGGCTTGGCATTGAAGAGTCCTTTTTGCTGGAATTTGGAGATAGATTCGTAAATATGCAGATAAAGAGGCGGCGATTTCCAATACTATTTAGCTGTGTCTAATTTTCATGACGCAACTGTACCCATGAATTTCAATACTAAATATTGCGTATACGTAATATGTTGAGTATAGTAATAATGTAAAAGAATGTAAATAATATTCTAATAAAATAAGATAACCATTACATAGTATAAAAACGTCGTTAAAATTACGTATATGAAATGTTGTTCTCATAAACTCTAAGAATTACTTTGAAAAGGCATATAATTTGAGAATTGAGCTCAACTATGACTAATAACCTGTACACCACTGTCCGTTCAGCAGTTAAATTTAATAATATCCGAGTTGGTCTCTAGGTCGCTTGTATATCGCTTCCGCTATGTTTGACTTCAAACAAAATTAACAACTCACACACTAACACACACCTGTATCTATCTCTTTCTCACATACACACACACCTGCTCTTATTATTACAAGTTAAAATCAAAGCGTTTTCTGGGCCATTTGAATTTAACTATGTTATGTATGCTTACCTTGGACTCGGGCGCGTATTGGTAACGCGCACAGCTGATGGCATAGCCATTGGCAATGGAGCCGCCTGGACAGAAGATGCCATCACCATGACCATTGTCGGGGAAGCCCACAAAGCGACGCATCTCACGCAACACTTGCTCCTCCATCAAGGTAAACACTGGCGCCACCTCATACGTATAGACACTGGGATTGAGGGCATCGGTTAGCCATTGTCCGATGAGGGCATATGGATCCAGGCCCGAGTACAATTGATTGATGAAATAGGGATGTCCCGTCTTGACCGAGAACCGTATGGTTTCCCGCAACAGATGACGCAGCTTATCCTGCGATTCGCCCTTCTCGCGCACCTCAAAATCAAACAATTTCTGCAGCTCGGCCGGCTCATGCCATTCGACGACCTTCGAGGAACGATTTGTGCCCTGGAACACGGCCAGCTGTATAATCTCATCGACGCAGGCGCGGATGAAACCCTCGAATTCAGCTGCCGGATGACTGGCCACAAAACTCGACAAACCCTTGATGGTATTGTTACCATTATTATTGTTGCTGTTGGAGGTGGTTTTGTTGATCGTATTGTTATTTAGGATCTTATTTGGTGTTTCGACAACAACTGCATCACTTAGGGCCAATGTCTTGGTAACACTTGCCAAATCCTCAACGTTTGCCGTGGTGCTGCCATTGTATGGCGTATATATAGATTTCTTGAAGTGATGGGTGGGAAAATTCTCACTGGCCAGCATTTTGTTGGCACCACTTGGTATGGATCTCTGCTCTTTGCTTAAGATATATTTTGGTATTGCTTCAATTCACTGCCTTCACTGTTGTTCCCCAGTTGTTTGATTCTTGATCTCGCTGATCCTGGGCTAATATCGCACTTGACACTGATTCTGAAGTTCACAGAACTGAACTGAACGTTCTGTTGTCGTTCTTGCTGCTTTTATAAAAGCTCATTCTAACCGAGACACACACACATATAGATACAAGTACACTTGTATTTAACGATTGCCACTTACATAAAGACAATGCCGACAACGTTCTCCCACGACGAGCGCACGAAGAGATCGTCAACCCGAACGAGCGCTTGATGCTTGTTCGGCTCTCAGCGCGCAGTTGGGAAAGTTCAAAACAAAACGACGAAACGAAAAGAAACGAAACGAAACATAAAAAGTAAAGACACCTGACAAACCCCAAGCTGCAGCTCAATCCCGATTCCAATCGTCGCACTCATAATTAGCCGTTGGTGAGAGGCTCGTTGCCCGTCCAATGATTTATGCTAATGTTCCTGCCACCTTCTGTTGTACAGTTTACAGCTAAAGATAACTTTCAGTGGGTGTGTGCTTCCCAGCATCCCTCTCCTGAGTTTCCAACGAATCTCATGCACTTTCAACTAATTACTTACAAGTAATTTTTGTAATTGCGATAACTTTGTTAGAAAAAAACCCGTAGAATTTTAAGAAAGTTTTATTCTCAATTGTATCACCTGGCATACGCATGATTATTAATGGAATTACTTACTAAGAATATTAACTGAGTTCATGTTAATTACAAAATTTTCAATATTAAATCCATTCGATTCCTTACAGAGCATTTTCTAGTCAACCTCAAACTGTAGAGATCCGATTATTCTTTGATTTTGTTTTGCTAACAAGTTCAACAATCTTATTTTGTTATTTTGTATGTGGGGGAATTTTCAATGAATAATCAACAAAAATTCAGAGAATTTGGCATGGAAGAGAATGCGAATATATAGTAAGTATAATGGTTAAGGTTATGAAAAGCTGAGGGACATTTTCGCAAATTGATTTCATTATGTAAAAGAATTATGCAGTCAGTTGTTGAACAATTTAATTATGCTAATTATGGGAGATGCTGTTTTGTATCGGCATATTACCTTGGAAGAGGTCGCCCTCTCGGTCCTCTCGGTTTCTCTCTCATTAGCTGCAATCAAGCAGACTGCAAATTAAATGCAAATTCATTGAATAATTTCAACAATTGCTGTGGGTGTTTCTTTCAATTGTTACTCTCCTCACCACCGATCACCTCTCTTCTCTTTTTCTTTATAATCAAATTGCACAACTGAAACGTGAAGCATGATGATAATGGCAAAATTCAAAAATATGTTTTTGCTTAATACTATGTGCAAATTTGTTGGGGTAGGTTCGTCGCAATTTCATTTTCATTTTCATTTGTGATTTCAATTACCCCAGACATATGTACATATGTATGAAGTTGGTCAAGACTAGAATTTAATTGGTAATTGGTGAGTATTTAACCTTGATGACAGATCGATCATACGCATATAGTGAATATATCTACATATGTACCATATATCTGATGCACATGCCTAATTGAACAACTTTCGCTGACTCTGTCAAATAAATCAAATGCGGAAGCATCAACAGAGTAAGATATAGATACGACATCTATATAGTATATACTTTTATCGTAGCTGCAGTTCATTCATTAACCGCATGTTAAGGAACTGATCTTGGCCAATGGCCTTGACGGTCTATCGGACATTGCCAATATTATTTCCTTTCTTTTCTTTGCTTTATTTCTCTTCTTTTTTTTTTGGGAAATTTCGCTTAATTAATTGAGTTTATTTAGCGACTTCTTCATGGATTGAATTGTGTATATTATATTGAGAAATTCTTGTTTGTTTTAATTTGGCTGTGATGATGCATTTTTTTGGAGGGGTTCTTATTACGCAGTTGCAACCAATATTGGGCCACGGTTATTCAACCGACAGTACAAACCCTTTTTTCTGTTTTTGGACTCGACAACAGGTGCTTAACCAGCTACGCATATAACCTAAGTAAGAGATGCCTAACCGACTACTGTATACACTCTCTTTATGAATATATAAATATTATTAAACATATTGATATCGTTACCATATAAGAGAACAAAAGCGGCCCCTTGTTGCAAAAATAAATAATTAAAATCTGAGAATGCACGAAAAACCAGTTCAAGTTAAAAGCTAAACCCAAATTCAGGAAGCGTTTGAGCGACGTCATCGATGGCCAAGCGTCAGTTCTCCAAGCTGAAAAGCGAAAGGAAATGAACCGATTTCTTGTTATTGTTGTAAATCTAATTGCAGTGCACACAACAGCGACAATAATAATAACAATAATAATGATTATTATTATCATTATTAATATTAACAACAATCATGGCAACTGCTAATGAGAGGCCTCTTTAGTTATGGTTTCCAACTGCAACAGCCTCTTTCCTTGCCGAAGACTACGAACCTAAGCTAATTAACCATAACGCTTTTCATGTGGAACAATATGTATATCTGGGTAGACTTTTCATATTCAGGTATTCTTGGCCTAAGAAACAACTATCAACAGCCAACAGCTGTTCCGGCCAAACATTAATGGCATAGTTTATTTTGACTTCGAATTTTTGGTTTGATGGCCTCACAAGGTTAGTGGCCACAAGAATGTTGCATACAAATCTTATTATATAACCGATAAAAACCAAAACTAGTTTATAAAGACGTATTACTTGCGTTGAGGAGAGGGGAACTGGTATATACATATTTTTTTTATAACATTATATATTTTTTGAGAATGTATCTCAAGAATATTTCGCGTGAAGTTGTCATATCAATCGAACAAAAACTGATAAAGAATTAAAAAATTGAGGTCAATTTTTTTTTCGATATTTTTTAACATATTTCTGGAAATACTCATTCGAATCATCTCAAATAAATTGCAGTTTGCTAGTTTTGAGTCCCAGTATCGATTACAGTTCAAAAATTTGACATATTTCTGGAAATACTCATCCGAATCATCTCAAATAAATTGCAGTTTGCTAGTTTTGAGTCCCAGTATCGATTACAGTTCAAAAATAAAAACTGAAAAATTTTCCATTTTTGAATTCATCTGAAATCCCGTTAATGATGGATGTACATGTCTAACAATAGTGTTATACTTTATTGTTTTTGTTTCTTTTTTTTCTCTTTTGTTTACGGTCTACGATCAATACAATGTTCTCGATATTTACAATTGTTTATAATATAATTAATATAATAACATAGATTTGCAGTTTGCAATTTTTTTTTAATGCTCCTCCTTTTGCTGTATCCGATCGTTTGTTGTTGCTGTAGAGTTGCGTTATGAATGATAAAAATCGTTCAGATTTATATAACTCGGTCCATATCTCAATTAATTACACACACATACACAAACATATACAATTCTTATTCCTGTTCTCATAATATTCTAGGCTTTAGTTTGCTGCCACGTTTTAATATTGTTTTATAACTATTATTTTGAATTTTTGTTTATTTGTTTGTTTGTCCTATCACACATCGCCAGGCAATAAATATTAATCTTGGTTTGTACTTGGGTAAAGAAACATCGTACCTTTATCTGTGTAAGAAGGAAAAAGGATTAAATAATTATAATACCTAATAATTGGGATTATCATGATTTACCTGGATTGTTGTATAAGTTTGCGCTTAGACTAGGTTTTGGTGGAAGTTTGGGTGTACCTTCGTGGCTAGTGGCAATCGGAGAGAAGTCCTTTGGGGACAAGCGTCTATTTGGGTGCTGTGATGGATGATGCTGCGCTTGATGATGTGTAGTGTGCTGATGTGGATGTGGATGATGATGATGATGGTGGTGTTGGTGGTGGTGCTGGTGCTGTGCATATAAAACTGATTGATGTGGTTGTTGTTGTTGTTGCTGCCTTAGTCGCTGTTGCTGCTGAGAATGCGGGTAACTGCTCGTTGAGCTGCTGTCTAGTGTGCTGGGAATGTTTGGAGACATGGGCGTCATGGGTGTCATGGGAGACGTGGTCGTTGACGAGCTTAACGCCGGCGAGATCGATGGCGGTGGCTGCTGCTGCTGTTGCTGCTGATCATCGCCACATCCCAACGAAGCAGCAGCAGGTTGTGCTAAAGTTGGTGTTATTGCTGTCCCTGTCCCCGTGGTTGCGGCGGCCGCATTGGTTGCACTACCTGCCAGCGATGGCTGCTTTGCCGAATTACGACGTATCATAATACTGCTCGTATTGGGCAACAACAGACTGCTGCTGCTCCTGCCCATGAACTCCTTCTGTTGTTGGCTATGCCGTGCATAGCCCGCTGCCGTGGAATGTTGATTGAGTCGGGGCGGTATTGGAGGCGGACTCAGTTCCCCATCGCGTGGCGGTAGCTGCATGTAACAAAATCAACATTATTATCATCAATGTCGTTAACCTAGTTGATCTCCAATAAGTACTTACCGTGGGTGCATCGGGCGCCTGATGTTTCTGTGCCATATCCGCACAGCTCTCGGTGCGTTCTTTGCGACGTGGCGGCAATGGCGGCGGCACTGCTCGATACTCCATTGTGGCCGTTGGCACATTCACATGAGGCGATATGGGCACCGCACCAAGCTGGGCCTGGCCATGCTCACTGTTGAAATAGAAACCAACGCCCAGCTGTGGACTAATCTCACCCAATGCTGTGTCACTAATCAGGGTCATGGCGCTAACAATGCTGTGTGTGGGACTATACTGCAGCTGGGCAGTGCGTCCATGGAATGGTGAACGATTGCCGGTTGGCGGTGCCGCTTCATGACGCGGACTAATCATCAATTTGGGCAATGGCGATGGCGGTAATACATCTGCCGTCTCCGACGTCACATAGAAATCATTCATGTTGTTCCAGCCGCTGCCAGTTCCAGCTACTGCTCCTCCTCCTCCAACTGCACTGATTGCCGTTGATAACTGCTGATCCGCCAACGCGGGACTGAATGTGTCCCCCGTCGTGTTGTTGTTATGTGACCAAACATGCGCCGCTGGTTTTCTGGGTAAATGTGGTGCCGGCACCACTTCGCCATTGTCCGTCGGTCGATGATGCTGGGACATGCCACTCCATGTGCTACCACCATTGCGTTCTGGTAGAATGACCGGCGCAAATACGGAATAAGCATTCGGATTATGTTGCGGACTTTGATCACCAATGCAACCGGCATTTGTTGTGCCTCCCGCTGTTGTTATCGTCGTCGTTGACGTGGTGGCTGCTGGCGGTGGCTCCACATTGGTCGGAGCATTATTGGGCAGCTTATTGATGCTGTTCTGATTCTGTCGACGCGGCTTTACGCCCGGCGATTTCAACGGAATGTTCGGCCATTTGCGGGGCTAAGAGAAAAAAACATATCCAATTATGTACACATATTAACTTCAACTAAAACCTATTGCGAATTATAAGCATCTAATTGCCGTTCAATAGATAAACTATGAAGAGAATTTAATGATAAACACTTACAAATTTGGGCACCGTTTTACAGGCGCGGGGCTCTATGCGGAGGCTCTCATTGTAGAGATAGTCGGACATCTCCTTGTCGGAGCGACCGTTGAAGGGATCGAGATGTTCGAAGAAATGTCGTATCGTTGGCTCCTCCGAAAGGCAGTAAGGCTGATTCTGATACTGTTGGATTTCGCCAATGATTTCGGAGACACGACGTCGCTTGGAGAAATTTATAAGCTCCGTATTGGGCAAGAGATCCGGATTGCCTTCCTCCAGATGCAGTATGTGGGTGAGGTAACGACCAAAGAATGGCACACAGGGCGGATTAATGGAGCGCAAACGCTCCTGGTATTTCTTGAGATGATCATCGCTGAGCAGTCGGCATTCCTGCAGAAATTTACGATGACGCTCCGACAGCCCATTGAATGTGGCATGCAATCGATATACAGCTGCCGTGCCCATGGCAGCAACAATTGAAAGGATGCCATTGAAATTATTTAACTCCAGCATCACCATCATCACCTCAATGGCACGCTGCATAATGGCCAGACGTTCGTCATAGTTCTCCGCCTCCATAATGGACTTTTCGATCCAGCGGGTGACATTCGTCGTATGCTTCATGATCTTCAACAGGTTGGGACTCTTCAGCTCCTTATCCTTTTTGGTCCACGGCGAGCCGACCAGCTCCGATGGCTTCACATTCTTATACATCTCGAACTCCAACAGCGTCAACTGTCTCGCCACCTCAATTGGATGCAATGTCAAGAGTGTTATCTCATCCTCTGGTATATTCAACAGATGAGTCTCAATTGGGGGCGGATCATGGCCATACGCATAAACGATTTTCTTATTGCTTTGTTTATTCTGCAAGTAAATCGATAATATAGATACATATATAATATTTGGATATTTTATAGATTACCTTCCGATCGACAATCTTGCGCACGGAGTCCACCCATTTGCGCATGGATTTGCTGTTCACATCGTTGAGAAAGTGCAACAGTCTGTCCAGCAGTGTCGGATCCTTCTCAAAATCATAGAAATGATGATCCACCCAATGGCGCAGCACGTTTAAGACTCGAAACTGCACCGGCTGCACAAACTCCTTGCGATATCGTTTCCAATCCTCGCGCTGCGAGTTCTTTAACATTTTATCGCTATCTGTTGTTGCCGTCGGCGCAATTCCTCCCGCATCCTTTGCATCCATGCCGGCATTACCTCCGCCGCCTCCCATGCTATTCGTCTGCTGCTCCTGATACACGAGACTAGGCTCCGGTATCTCAAATCGTTCGATCAGTAGCGTCAGCAATTGCTGTGGTGAGCAGAAGTACCGATATGTGGTCAGAAATGTTCGCACAAACGTGGGATCCGCATAGATGTGATAGGTGAGTCGTTCAATCAGTTTGCAGAGCGTTGCCCCCTTGATCATGGGCACCACGCCGCTATCCCGATCCTCCAGAACGATATTCTCGGCACTGTCGGGCACCGCGAACTTGTATATCTCGGGACTGGGCATGCGTAACGGATGTTTCCGTTCAATGTCCTGCAGTATGCTATCCAAGATGCGATCCAGCATGGATTTGGTGTTCACCATAATCAGATCGGCCATCCAATCGTTCTTGTTCTGCGCACTTTCCGCGGACAGCACAATGGCTGGATGCATGCGGGTGATAAGCTCAAAACTATGCTTGATCTCATCGGTGTCCGCTCGATCACAGATCTCGACGCGACGCATGAAGAACTTCTCCTTCAGCCGATAGTCATAGGCCGTGGCACCAGCCGATGGAGTTTGCTTCTTTGTATTCGCCTTGCATAGCACCATGAGACCGTCGAACAGGAATACTTTGCGCTCGCTCCAAATCCGTTTGCCCGATCCCAGCTTACTCAATGAATCCTCTGAAGAATGCAAGTTGGTTATAATCCGATAAATGGAATCATCACCGATCTATACTTACCACGTATAAACTCATTGCAGTTGAGTCCAACATCTTTGTCGTCCCAATGCTCCACTTTGAGTTGAAGCTCTCGGGTACGTTCAATGGCCATCTGGCGTCGAACACGGCCACTGACTGGCACCAGACGATCCTTGGATATATTGGCTATCACCTTTTCGAGATCACAGTGCAGCGGATGTAGCAGCCCCTGCACTTGGGCAAAACTCTCGATGTCGTCCTGTGATGTACTGAGATCCATGAGATGCTTAATGTAGTCGAAGTAGACAAAGGCATGGCATATGGGCACCAGCAGCAACTTGGGCAGGTAATACTTGACCGCTTCGCGGAACCCATGACCCGCCGACATCAATGATGGCGCCTGCAACGATTTCAAATTACAGTTACATTATTCATATTTCAGGATTCAGGATTAATAATTATATTTTATTTACAGTGGGATTGGCCAGGAGATTATTTAGAGCATCGCGCGCTGCTTGAGAGGTGACATCATAGGCATACTTTTTGTACACGTCGAACTCCTCTGCCTCGGCAAGCTCCTCAAAGCAACTGGCCACACAGGGAGCATTCTGCTCCTGCGACATTTCGATGACATCCTCGAGAGAGCCGAGCAGCGTTACGGTCACCTCATAAATGTCGATTATATTGGAAAATATCGGCTCCAATTCCTTGGGATCGCGCGCAATCTTGACCAATTCCTCCCGGAACACACGTATGATCATGTGCAAATCCCTCTGATATTGCTTTTCATCGTTGATCAGCTCCTTGACAGTCTCCTCGTAAGTGGCGCTCGCTCTTTGTGGCGGCAGCGACAATGGACTGGGCAGCATATTGCACTTATGTTGTTCACTGCTCTGATCCAGCATATCAAGTAAGTCGAGCACACGTTCAGCATTCATGACCACCTCGAGATCCTCCTTAGCTATCTCACAGTGCGAGATACGGCACACATATTCGGCAGCCATTTTGAGTATATCGGCGGAGACGCACTCAAGCACGGCCACCAGATAGGCCGATACGGAGTTATCAATTTTATACTGTAATACATCCTTTTGAAGTAGCGAATGGACACGCTCCGTCGGCAATAGGGATTTCCGTTTCTTGGAGTTAATCACTTCATTGGCCTCCTTTAGGGCCCATTGCACAATGGGAACGGGAAATGATTTGTTGACCTTCTCTTCCACATCCTGCACGGAATGTGGTAAAGGTTTCGCGCATAACTTGGCCAATAAACGCACACAGAGATTCTCCACATAGTAGAGGGCATCCTCTTTGGCTGTTACGCATGAATTCACCTGCTCCAAGACCTTGCGCAGCGATGGTATAAATAATCCTCGCCAACGTGCCGCATTCTCGCTTTTTGTAAAATCGTAGCCATCGGAGCCCTGCACAGTGGAAGCAACGCCAACGCTAATCCCATGGCTGCCACTGTTGGAAAACATTTCTGCTCTCCACACTCACTCACAAATAAACACACACATGCACACACACACACGCACGCACACTCTTTTATTAGTCAACAAAAACTGTATAGTCGGATAGCAACATCTTTAACATTGTGTATGTTGTTTCGTTTTATTTGTATTTTGCAAGCCTGTATCACACACTTTGCGCTATTTATTTGCAATCCGAACGAACAAAAAAACTTTGTTTTCACATGCTATACACACAATTTTTTTTTCTATATTTTCTCTGCAAATTCTGCTTACAACGAAGTTAAGTTAGCTGCACAAATAATTGACAGTGTTGAATAGTGACAAAATTACTCGATTATTGATAACAAAATTATTTACATATATATTTGATATTTGAATCTCTACAAATAATATTCAGTTATAATTTCCATAATTCTTAATAAACACTTATTAATTTATTATGGCTTTGTTGAATTTGCCGGCCAAACGTAATTTTCTATCCAGCTCAGAAAAAATGAAATTCGCATATATAGATTAACCGATCCGGAAGACTCACAAGCGTTTCCCATAGAAACAATGCCATATAAAATAAATCGACAATTGTCTTGTGGATGTTGAATAAACAGTGGACCACCAGAATCGCCCTTGCAGGCATCACCAGATATCGATGTATTTTTTGGTTCTGCACATAATTGTCTACTTATATTAACTGGCAAATTACTGAGCGCAGCACAATTTTCAATTTCTTTTGGTACAACTGTCGTTTTTGTTAGAATATTGTTGCTTTCTGTACCATTTCGACCAAAACCGGCAAACGTAAAACTTGTAAGCTCAATTTCATTACTACAAACTGGCTTTAATTTATTCTCCACTATTACCTCTCTCAACGCTAAGGTATTATCTGCTAAGCAAGCTGGCCTAATTCTGTCCGAGAACTTTACATTTTCTAGCTTCAATAAGGCAACATCACTTAGAAGTTCCATATCTGAATAGTCCTCACGCAATATTATTGTCGCGTTATACGCTACACCTGAATTGTTTACATTGTGTGCTCCCAATAGTACTGTTCTATATAAATACATGAAAAAATACAAAAATACATTTCAATACGTCAATATAAATATTATACAAACTTACACAGTTAAACCGGAAAACCTATCAAAACAGTGCGCAGCCGTTATAACAAAATTTTCACTTATTAACGTTCCGCTGCAAATTAGTTTCTTGTCAATTATGATAGCAGCGATGAAAGGGAATTCACCAGGTTCTATCTTTAAACCATCTTTAACTAGATCTCCCTTTGCACAGTATTTTTGATTATCTTTGAATTTCTCGCAAGCTAGAGTAATAATATTCGATAGTTTAACCGTCAGTTATCGATTATACAGAGCATTTCAAAATCAGTTCGTTAGTTCATTTTCAATAAATGAACTCGTTTGTTCATTTTCAATAAATGAACTCGTTTGTTCATTTGCAATAAATAAACTCGTTTGTTCATTTGCAATAAATGAACTAATTGGATAGTTACTTTACTCAATTTAAAATAATAGCTTGAACTTATTATGAATTTGTGTAATTTACCTTTAGCGGCCGGTGACATTTCATTATCATCCGGCACCTCCACATCACAGCATACATTTTCGTTAATTGGACTATCACAGTATTCAACTCCAGTATCGAGGCCGTCGTTTGCACTCAAAAAATAATCTATTTCAGTACAATTTTTACTGGGCGTACAAAGACGAATATTTCTCGAATAAATCGGAGAAACTTTCATGAATAACAATAAAATAATCAATTGGCGACAGTCCATTTTATTTTAAATTTTTATTAACTTTCGACTTCAATCTTGATGAACGGCTCAACAGAAACTGAGTGAAAATGGCCTTTTATTAATATGATGCTATTGATGGGCGTATTTTCAAGTTATCTCTCCAATAGGGTACCACGATGTCTCTTTACTGGCGGTGGCATTTCGTTACCCTGTAATTTTGCTCCCACATCGCTAAGCTTGCCTCCTTTTCTCTGTAGTTGCTTTTCAATGATCCGTGCATTGCTGGCATAACTGTCCGCAATTTCGCGCTGCAAATTTTTAATTAAATAATATATTAATCAATATCATACATTAATCTTCACAAGTAAGCGACTTACTGCTTCAATTTCATCCTCTTCCTCATCGATTGTGGACACCGTAACGGAGCTAAATTTGCCCATATTTTTGGTATGGCGCGTAACCATAACTTTCTCACCACTGCCATCCCCAGCACCAGACTCCTCACCAGTTGCATTGGCAGCAGCCGCCTTAATCGTTGCAGGTCCAGCGCCAGATGAGACCGCATTGCTTTTCGTTTCCATTGCCAGCAGTTGAGCTAGTGGTTGCTCTCCCTTGTTGCTCACCAGGGCGTTATTCATAACGAAGGTGACATGAGAGTCATTGCTGTGCCTGTAAAACAATGGAAGATTGCAGTTTCGGCACTACAACTGCCAATTAGTTAAAATTACAATAAATATAATGCTCAATATGCTTACCTTATAGCGATATTGTTTCTCAATGCCCTTGCCCTTCCGTCGAATGTAGATCATTGTTGGAGCCGGGTTGAAGGTTAATTTGTTGGCATGATCATTGCTATCAATGACTCTTGCATTGTCCACTTCTCGCAGTGGTAACTGATCCATTGAGCAATCTGTTAAATAAAATACGATATTGTAGCAAACGTTTACACTTCATGAACTCTGTTGTACCTAAAATTAGTGACATTTTGCTGCACAGGCAATAGTAAATATTAAGCGGCTTCTCTTCATTATATTCCTCTTGATCTTTTGTATCTGGACAAACGATGCTACGCGATACAACTTTGGGCATTATTAAAATTGTTTAAATCCAAATATTGTTTATTCCAAAAACATTAAATGCACTCAAAGAATGTTTTGTTTCTGCAGTGTTGAGTAATTTTATTTTATCAACAGCTGTTTTGAACACTTTCCTGTGTGTGGTATCGATAAGCGATTGTTGATGTGAACAGTGCAATGTTTATATTATCCTTACTTATAGTAGAGCAAATTATAGGATATTGTAAAAATATTGCTTGTAAAACTATTAAAACTTCAAAATGCCATAACTACCTCAAAAATCATCCGATTTTAAAAATTTTTGCACCAAATTAATCGTTTTGAAATTTCTAATCGATCGGTACCAAAATCTCATATTCGAAAATTTGAGCCCATAAAAGTTGGTTTATGGATCAAGATTTTAAGCTTGTAAAACCATCGAAACTTCAAAATGTCATAACTACCTCAAAAATCATCCGATTTTAAAAATTTTTGCACCAAATTAATCGTATTGAAATTTCTGATCGATCGGTACCAAAATCTCATATTCGAAAATTTGAGCCCACACAAGTTGGTTTTTGGCTCAAGAAATCCAGCTTGAAAAACTATTAAAACTTCAAAATGCCATAACTACCTCAAAAATCATCCGATTTTAAAAATTTTTGCACCAAATTAATCGTATTGAAATTTCTGATCGATCGGTACCAAAATCTCATATTCGAAAATTTGAGCCCACACAAGTTGGTTTTTGGATCAAGATTTCCCAGCTTGTAAAACCATCAAAACTTCAAAATGCCATAACTACCTCAAAAATCATCCGATTTTAAAAATTTTTGCACCAAATTAATCGTATTGAAATTTCTGATCGATCGGTACCAAAATCTCATATTCGAAAATTTGAGCCCACACAAGTTGGTTTTTGGCTCAAGAAATCCAGCTTGTAAAACCATCAAAACTTCAAAATGCCATAACTACCTCAAAAATCATCCGATTTTAAAAATTTTTGCACCAAATTAATCGTATTGAAATTTCTGATCGATCGGTACCAAAATCTCATATTCGAAAATTTGAGCCCACACAAGTTGGTTTTTGGCTCAAGAAATCCAGCTTGTAAAACTATTAAAACTTCAAAATGCCATAACTACCTCAAAAATCATCCGATTTTAAAAATTTTTGCACCAAATTAATCGTATTGAAATTTCTGATCGATCGGTACCAAAATCTCATATTCGAAAATTTGAGCCCACACAAGTTGGTTTTTGGCTCAAGATTTCCAGCTTGTAAAACCATCAAAACTTCAAAATGCCATAACTACCTCAAAAATCATCCGATTTTAAAAATTTTTGCACCAAATTAATCGTATTGAAATTTCTGATCGATCGGTACCAAAATCTCATATTCGAAAATTTGAGCCCACACAAGTTGGTTTTTGGCTCAAGAAATCCAGCTTGTAAAACTATTAAAACTTCAAAATGCCATAACTACCTCAAAAATCTTCCGATTTTAAAAAATTTTGCACCAAATTAATCGTATTGAAATTTCTGATCGATCGGTACCAAAATCTCATATTCGAAAATTTGAGCCCACACAAGTGGGTTTTTGGCTCAAGATTTCAAGCTTGTAAAACCATCAAAACTTCAAAATGACATAACTACCTCAAAAATTATCCGATTTTAAAAATTTTTGCACCAAATTAATCGTATTGAAATTTCTGATCGATCGGTGCCAAAATCTCATATTCGAAAATTTGAGCCCATACAAGTTGGTTTTTGGATCAAGATTTCCAGCTGTAAATCCATCAAAACTTCAAAATGCCATAACTACCTCAAAAATCATCCGATTTTAAAAATTTTTGCACCAAATTAATCGTATTGAAATTTCTGATCGATCGGTACCAAAATCTCATATTCAAAAATTTGAGCCCATAAAAGTTGGTTTTTGGATCAAGATCTCCAGCTTGTAAAACCATCAAAACTTCAAAATGCCATAACTACCTCAAAAATCATCCGATTTTAAAAATTTTTGCACCAAATTAATCGTATTGAAATTTCTGATCGATCGGTACCAAAATCTCATATTCGAAAATTTGAGCCCATACAAGTTGGTTTTTGGATCAAGATTTCCAGCTTGTAAATCCATCAAAACTTCAAAATGTCATAACTACCTCAAAAATCATCCGATTTTAAAAATTTTTGCACCAAATTAATCGTATTGAAATTTCTGATCGATCGGTACCAAAATCTCATATTCGAAAATTTGAGCCCACACAAGTGGGTTTTTGGCTCAAGATTTCCAGCTTGTAAAACCATCAAAACTTCAAAATGCCATAACTACCTCAAAAATCATCCGATTTTAAAAATTTTTGCACCAAATTAATCGTATTGAAATTTCTGATCGATCGGTACCAAAATCTCATATTCGAAAATTTGAGCCCATAAAAGTTGGTTTTTGGATCAAGATTTCCAGCTTGTAAAACCATCAAAACTTCAAAATGACATAACTACCTCAAAAATCATCCGATTTTAAAAATTTTTGCACCAAATTAATCGTATTGAAATTTCTGATCGATCGGTACCAAAATCTCATATTCGAAAATTTGAGCCCATACAAGTTGGTTTTTGGATCAAGATTTCCAGCTTGTAAATCCATCAAAACTTCAAAATGCCATAACTACCTCAAAAATCATCCGATTTTAAAAACTTGTGCACCAAATTAATCGTATTGAAATTTCTGATCGATCGGTACCAAAATCTCATATTCGAAAATTTGAGCCCACACAAGTTGGTTTTTGGCTCAAGAAATCCAGCTTGTAAAACTATTAAAACTTCAAAATGCCATAACTACCTCAAAAATCATCCGATTTTAAAATTTTTGGACCAAATTAATCGTATTGAAATTTCTGATCGATCGGTACCAAAATCTCATATTCGAAAATTTGAGCCCACACAAGTTGGTTTTTGGCTCAAGAAATCCAGCTTGTAAAACTATTAAAACTTCAAAATGCCATAACTACCTCAAAAATCATCCGATTTTAAAAACTTGTGCACCAAATTAATCGTATTGAAATTTCTGATCGATCGGTACCAAAATCTCATATTCGAAAATTTGAGCCCACACAAGTTGGTTTTTGGCTCAAGAAATCCAGCTTGTAAAACTATTAAAACTTCAAAATGCCATAACTACCTCAAAAATCATCCGATTTTAAAATTTTTGGACCAAATTAATCGTATTGAAATTTCTGATCGATCGGTACCAAAATCTCATATTCGAAAATTTGAGCCCACACAAGTTGGTTTTTGGCTCAAGAAATCCAGCTTGTAAAACTATTAAAACTTCAAAATGCCATAACTACCTCAAAAATCATCCGATTTTAAAAATTTTTGCACCAAATTAATCGTATTGAAATTTCTGATCGATCGGTACCAAAATCTCATATTCGAAAATTTGAGCCCACACAAGTTGGTTTTTGGCTCAAGAAATCCAGCTTGTAAAACTATTAAAACTTCAAAATGCCATAACTACCTCAAAAATCATCCGATTTTAAAAATTTTTGCACCAAATTAATCGTATTGAAATTTCTGATCGATCGGTACCAAAATCTCATATTCGAAAATTTGAGCCCACACAAGTGGGTTTTTGGCTCAAGATTTCCAGCTTGTAAATCCATCAAAACTTCAAAATGCCATAACTTTCTCAAAAATTATTCGATTTTAAAAATTTTTGCACCAAATTAATCGTATTTAAATTTCTGATCGATCGGTACCAAAATCTCATATTCGAAAACTTGAGCCCATACAAGTTGGTTTTTGGCTCAAGATTTCAAGCTTGTAAAACCATCAAAACTTCAAAATGACATAGCTACCTCAAAAATTATCCGATTTTAAAAATTTTTGCACCAAATTAATCGTATTGAAATTTCTGATCGATCGGTACCAAAATCTCATATTCGAAAATTTGAGCCCATACAAGTTGGTTTTTGGATCAAGATTTCCAGCTTGTAAATCCATCAAAACTTCAAAATGCCATAACTACCTCAAAAATCATCCGATTTTAAAAATTTTTGCACCAAATTAATCGTATTGAAATTTCTGATCGATCGGTACCAAAATCTCATATTCGAAAATTTGAGCCCATAAAAGTTGGTTTTTGGATCAAGATTTCCAGCTTGTAAAACCATCAAAACTTCAAAATGCCATAACTACCTCAAAAATCATCCGATTTTAAAAATTTTTGCACCAAATTAATCGTATTGAAATTTCTGATCGATCGGTACCAAAATCTCATATTCGAAAATTTGAGCCCATACAAGTTGGTTTTTGGATCAAGATTTCCAGCTTGTAAATCCATCAAAACTTCAAAATGTCATAACTACCTCAAAAATCATCCGATTTTAAAAATTTTTGCACCAAATTAATCGTATTGAAATTTCTGATCGATCGGTACCAAAATCTCATATTCGAAAATTTGAGCCCACACAAGTGGGTTTTTGGCTCAAGATTTCCAGCTTGTAAATCCATCAAAACTTCAAAATGCCATAACTACCTCAAAAATCATCCGATTTTAAAAATTTTTGCACCAAATTAATCGTATTGAAATTTCTGATCGATCGGTACCAAAATCTCATATTCGAAAATTTGAGCCCATAAAAGTTGGTTTTTGGATCAAGATTTCCCAGCTTGTAAAACCATCAAAACTTCAAAATGACATAACTACCTCAAAAATCATCCGATTTTAAAAATTTTTGCACCAAATTAATCGTATTGAAATTTCTGATCGATCGGTACCAAAATCTCATATTCGAAAATTTGAGCCCATACAAGTTGGTTTTTGGATCAAGATTTCCAGCTTGTAAATCCATCAAAACTTCAAAATGCCATAACTACCTCAAAAATCATCCGATTTTAAAAACTTGTGCACCAAATTAATCGTATTGAAATTTCTGATCGATCGGTACCAAAATCTCATATTCGAAAATTTGAGCCCACACAAGTTGGTTTTTGGCTCAAGATTTCCAGCTTGTAAAACTATTAAAACTTCAAAATGCCATAACTACCTCAAAAATCATCCGATTTTAAAAACTTGTGCACCAAATTAATCGTATTGAAATTTCTGATCGATCGGTACCAAAATCTCATATTCGAAAATTTGAGCCCACACAAGTTGGTTTTTGGCTCAAGATTTCCAGCTTGTAAAACCAAAATCTATCGGTACTTAAATATTCGAAAATGCGGACCTTCCAGCTTGCGGACCTGTAAAATTGACCAAAAAGACGAAAGATTCAAAGGAACTCGATTTATTAAAACTAAAGATCTAGAATATCGGAAAAAGTTAGGAAAGTCAGTAATCCAATAATAAGACCATTTAATTGCAGGTTGCATTTTTATTTTTAATAATACAGTTTTGTAGTTTGCTGAAATGGTTTGAATGTGAAATACTTAAAACATGTGATGGAACATTATAATTGGTTCGGCCAAGAATTTAAAGTGATTATATGTAATTTGTAAGTATAATTTGTTGTTATTGTGTTATACACTATGGTATTTGGGTAGAGGCTTGTGAGTGGCGAATTAACGGATGTTAAATGTTGAATGATTGAAAATAATTATTTTATGGAAATGGGGAGGAAGAGTAGTATTACTCTACATCCCAAAATGTGATGCAGAAATTTGGGAATGAAGGGAGCGCATACTCTATAGTCTCCGTGAATGATCGAATTATGCATGTAATATGGTTCGAATGCAATTTTAAAATTTCTTTTCCCGTAGTTTTTTTTTGTTTTTTTTTTTTATTAAATATTTATTTTTCCTTGGATTGAGGTTGTTTTTGCCGTTTGTCCTTTGTACGTTAAGCTTAGGGTCATCAACATTTTGCCATAAGAGTTGAAAGTGAACGAATTTTTGGATTCCATTGTTTTTGTTTTTGTATGTTTTTGTTTTCAGTTTTTGTCTAACACAAACACCACCAACACAAGCAAGATCCATGGAATACTGCTGCCCCAGAATGCAGGTCGTTATCGCTATCGTTACTGTTGGTGTTGAGACTGTGGGTGTTCCTTCGCGACGATGTTGTTTTGTAGTTGGATTTGTGTGTTCGGGGAAATAGAACAATCCACCTGCTCTAGAACTATAACAATAACACAACACACTGTAGCAAACAATGAATGAACCCAGTTGTTTGTTTGGTATGTTGTTGATGCAGCAGCAGCAGCATTAGTTGCAGCAAAAGTAGCAGCAGCAGCTATCGCTGGTTGATTGATAATTTGATGCCGTAGCCGTCGTTGCCCGCTTCGTTAACTTGGAACTCCATGTCGTTATTTGTGGTTGTAAAGAGAACACACGCATCTGCAGTTGCCTGGCCACGTTTGCCACCTAGCGCCTGCGCTCCCCCAGCCGATTCACTTCTTGTTCGCCTTGAACTTGGCATAGAAACTCTGGATTTGGCCATATCGTACGGGTATCGAGTCAAGTATTCCGGTATAACTAAAGTTCTGCTGCTGTCGGTTCTTCTCGTGCAGATTATCTCCCGACAAATATGTCACGACATTCTTCTGCAGCTCACTGACATGGGGATCGGCGTGATTGGCCACCAAATGATTGCAGAACTGTGCTATCTGCAGGAACACCGATGCATCCCGATCTGAAAAAATTACAGCTATCAATAATAACATTCTCTACAGCTAATCTTGTCAAGAATTTACCCATTTTACGCGATATCTTCAATAGCGAAAGCGGCTGGCTCTCATTGTCCCGCTGGGCGCGCAAATGGCGATTGCCCTGCTTGAACTCCTGCTCCAGCCAGCGGATCACATGGCGCACATTCTCGCTGCGCTTCTTCAGTTCATCCAGCTCGTTAAGCACTATAAACAGAAACTTTATTATCTCAATCCGGCTGCTATCAATTTGTATACTCACCGGCATTGGGTATAAGCACGATGCACTTCTTGGTCCTCACCAGGGACTTGACAATACCATTGTATTCGGTGAGGGCCTTCGAGTCAACAACAACGAACGGCGACATAACCACATGGGCAGGACTATCGCGGAGCTCCTCCTCCAGAGCCTCCACTTCATTCTGCAGCCAGAGTTTGCCCATAATTTCGCATTTCTTGGACAATGCCTCAGAACGTTCCTCATCCGCACCGCTGCTCGACTGCAGATTCAACTTCTCGATGACGCTATTGGTGGTGGTCGAGGCAGAAGCCGAAGTACCTCCGGCCACAGAGGTGCCCGTGGCACTGGCAATGACAGCCGCCGCCTTCTCAGCATTCCGGTTACGCAGATACCCCTTGCGTGGCACCTTGCGGCACTCCTCGACCGTGTCCTTCTCCTCGTTGCTGGTGTAGCTCTTGCGCACGATGCCGTTCTTGCGATCCGAGTAGCGACGAGTGCGTCCCTCATTGCGCTTGCGTGTCGTTTTCGGAGCGGTGCGACGCTCGCGGCGCCGTGAGCCACCTCCTTTCTTCTCCTCTCGCTTTTTCTTCTGGTTTTCGGTGAAGCGACGGGTCTTCACACAGAACCGATAGTTGAACTTCTTCTGCTTGCAGATAAAGAAACCGAAGTCAACCATCTTGAAGATGCGTAGTATAGACTCTTCTTGCGGAGTGACACGCTCCCGTATGATCGTCTCCCAGTCCAGCGTGATTTGGGTACTTTGGAAGATGTCAAAGTTCTTGAAGGCAAAGTCCTCCGTCAGCGGCACATTGGCGCGCACATCGAAGAGCTCCACTAGAGAGTCGCGCACATTGGATGTGGTGAGCAAATCTCGCTCGAAGTACACCTTCCTGGTGAATACATCAATGTTGCAGTAGTTCAGCAGTTTCATCGTCTTGTGGACGAACTCCGGGTTCGAGTGGTAGCAACCGATCAGTATTTCCGGATTGATGCGTAGCCAATCAAAGAGCATCTTCAATGCCCGTATGGTTGGCTCATTGTGGAGGCAATCGATGATTATATTCGGGTTTATCTTGGTGTACTTATTGCGGTATACTAGTTTTTTTGGGGGCTCCGAGATGTTGGCGACGGGCACAGCGGGATCCTCCTTCTTGACTTCAGGCATAGTTGCACCACAAGTATTGGACAGAGTTGCCATGGGATCTTCGGCGCTCTTGAAATTTAACTGGAGCACCTCAAAGCTGTGAAGAAGATCCTCGGAATCGACCTCTTGAGAATTAGGCCGGCGTTCCAATTCATCGGGATAAACGATGCGCTCCTCCTCAATAACTATATCCTCTCCATCGGAGTAAGCATTGGCGTCCGCTTGTTGTCTCACGGCCCGCTCTTTCTTAGGATAATCTAAGATGGGATTATGGTTAGAGAAGGCAGAATAGTGTAAGGATTTTGGGATAACTCACCTGCCGGGCGTTCATCGTGCTCGGCTGCATCAATGTCACTGAAATCCGTATCGAAGTTAGAGCTGAGATCAGTGTAATCCTCCTCATCGCTATAGAAATCCGTATCCATATCACTCTCGCTGTCATAGCAGGAGCTGTCGTCGGATTGGGCGATCTTGCGACGGCGACGACGTAGACGCATGCCACGGCGCTTGCTCTTGCAGGAGAGCGGAGTCTTCAGATCGCTCTCCTTGGCTTCATCGCTGGAGCGTGTGGAGATTGGTTCACCACCGCCCAGCTTATCAATATCGATGCCTGCCTCCTGTGTCTTGCAAGCTCCGTCCTCGGGCGTGTTTTGACTCTCGCGCGAATCCGAGCTGAAATCCTTCAGAGAATGAGGCCTGGCCATCATCTTTTTATCCTTGCGTTCACATTCTCCCACAGCAGCCAGCCAGTTTTTATACTCATTGCGAGACTTCCTCACGGAGGTGTCAAACTCCTGGAAACGCTGCTCATACTCGGCCTGGAAGTGTTCGTTGTCCGAAGCGCGAGCTAGGATCGTCTGCTCGATGTTGACAATACAGGCGTCCATTAGATCGGAGCAAGCGGCCACTAGGAAAGCGTGCAGAGAATACACCTTGGGTGAGTTGATCATCTTGAGCTTGGACAAGCAGAAGAACAGTATGGAGATGATCTTGAAGATACTTGGCTCTGAAACGCGTAATTGTTGGGCGCACAGAATCTTGCGCAGATCGATGAGCACACAGTGGCACAAGGAGTTAAAGTCGGGCACTTCCTTGTCGAAAAAGAATATATCCACAATCAGATAGAAGCGAGCATAGAAGTCCTCAATATTGAACTCCAACTTATTGGGATCCATGTGCTGCAGATAGTCGGTATGCTTGGCAAACAGTTTGTTCAAATTGTTCTCGCTCAGCTCGAAGGGGATGATGCATACCAGGGAGTACAGATAGTGATAGGTCGAGTCCAGGTCATAGTTCTGGCCATAGTAGAGAGTGCCCAGCTGGTTCTGTGCCATGCCAATGGCCGGATTCAGTTTGAATGCCTCCAGATAGTACTTGGCCACCTGCTCCTTGCTGATGCTCGAGCTCAGCTGGCTATCGATGCGAAAGTCCAAGAAGTAGCGATGCAAATCGCCCAAGCTAAGCAGCGAGGAGTGTATGGTGTCCAGGGCAAAGGATACCGCCTCCAGGCTCTTATCGACGGCCGCCTGCGATTGCTCCATGTCCTTATTGTCCACAGCTGCTTCGTTCATAAAGTCGCTGATATAGCCCTCACTAATGATGGAGAAATCGATGAGGTACTTCAAATCCAAATCGTAAATCTCCTCCATGCGGGTCGAAAGTCGCTTGTAGTTGAAGATGCCTGCGCACAGGAAACGTTCCAACTTCTGCATCTGATCCGCATCCATGCCCTGCTTATGCGAATGCTTCTTCACGAAGGCAATGAACTCATAGTAACCGCGACGCCACATCACCTCGCGCACCTTCTTGCCCACCGAATGATAGTCCTAAATCAGAGATAAAGTTATAGATAGTTTGGAGAAATTTAGTAAGATCTAGTATCTTTTTAAATTGTGCAGGTTGTCCAGGCAATTTCTGTGGAAACTGAGATACTGATATGACGTTATTGTCATGCTGATAACACTTCTCTGACCTTAATTGGGTCGTAAATGAGTCATCATATTTATGAATATGTAAAAACTGGTAGAAATATAAATATGTATAGTTGAGTATCACTAAAAATTATTATTACTATTAAACTTTCTACTTCATCTAATTAATTGAATTTTATAGATTTTTTCATTTGATAATTTTTCCGTCTAAATACGATTAGATTTTTACAGTGTAATCCAAATACTTTTCTGGGAATTCCAATGTATCATTTATCGTAGTATCTCGGACGTATCAAATTACCTTGAATATTATCTGCTTGCACAGCTGCACCAGATTGGCGCGTTTCTCCTCGATCTCGTTTTGGAACAGTTGTCCAATGTTTTGCACATTGCGCTTGGCATCCTCCAGCTGCTTGCAGACCGTATATAAGGTGCTGGAAAATGCGAGAGAGAGACTTGATTAAGATTGGCGGGAAACAGTTAGAACAGTAAGTTAGTTACCGATAGAGATCCTTAACGTCCTGGGCAAGGGTGGCTGTGCCGTTGCCATTGTTCGCTGGCATGCCATTGTTGTTGTAGAGAGTCGGTTCTACGTTCCGACAGCGACTCTTGAAGCAGATGGCGCCATTGTCGCTGCCACTGCCGCCGCCGCCGCCGCCCTGATCGACAGCGCATTCGCTGGAAGCATTTGAGCCGCCGGAACTCAATGTTGACATTTTTAAAGTGTGAGACACTGCAAGTTATGCGAATATATGAAATAGAGCAATCTGAATAGAAATATGACTATGCCGAGTAATAAATAAATTTCTCTACTATGTGTCTGTAGAAAACTTCAGCTGATCCTCGAATGATTTTATTTTTTTGGGTTTTTTTTTTTTTTTGACAGCGTTAATTTTATGGTTGTTTTTGTTTTTCTTGTATAGTATATGCTGACGAATTTTATTTGTACAGAAATTTGCAGCTTTGTTATTGTTGATGGTCGTTTTGTTGTTATTGTCGAAATACAGACAACAAGCGTTTATATACATTTATATACGCACGCACTCACACACATGCGCTTGATTATTGAATACACACACACACACACGCGCACACAGATATATATGTATTGCGTATTGAATAATCAATTAAACAGGCTGTGACCGACGACGATGCTGCTGCTGTTGCTACTGCTACTGCGCTGCTCTGGTATTTTCTATGCAGACTTCACAATACACATGCATGCAAATTCCCAATTCGCATATCAATTGCACTGCAATTCGATTTTGTCGCTTACACAAACTTGATAAACACAATTTTAGATAATTGCATTAAAATGCATGATTTAGCATTACCTTTATCAGTTTATATTTGTTTTTAGATTCGCACAATTCACGTTTTGCGTTGGTTTTCCTTTCTTTGTTAACAACAAGTGACGAGTGAATGTACAATGGTACGAGTCTCGTTCGATATCCAGTGGTGAGCGAACTAGTTCGCACAGCTGACTACAACGAGTAGTGGTGGTAAAAATGTTCGCGGTATTTTCAAATGTAACGATGGTAAACGGCCATTGATTTGAATAAACTAAAAAGCATTCTGGCTTATGATAGACTAAAATGTCTACATAATATATAATTTTCTTTTTATTCGTATGTTAATCATAGCAAATACGTACGTACTTTATTTGTATACTTTGCGATCTTAAATATATCGATATTATTTATATATATACTAATATTGAGCGCGTGTTTGTCGAATTTTAAATTTAAAAAACTCGTTGATGTTTTTTTCACTGTTGTTTAAAAATGTGTACTAGAAAGAAGGATTTGATATTTCGATGCTTTAGTTGAGTTTCTATGCCTGGTGTACTGATATAAAAAAATGTAGTGTATTTACATGATTCGACTCAAACAAAATTTTGAAATTTCTATAATCGTGTAGCAGCCAGCATTATCACCTTTCATTTGATTTCGATTAATAAATTTGGCGTTGAATTGTGTCACGTATAGTAATGAGTATAAACCCGGCTTAGGACTGTCCCAGGTATATCTCGCCTCTCTGGTAGGCGTAGGTGGTAGCAGCCCTCTTCTCCCAATGTCTTTATTTAATTTTGATGCTCGGCTCACAATTCTCGACTGTTAAAAAGAAACAGCTATACCACCTATTGCTGTCTCGCTTTTAGCGGACTTACTGTCTGTTTCAGTGGACGGCGGTGGGTCACGTCGCGATCGTTTTCAGTGCCGATTGCCGATTGCCGATTGCCCATATCGTTTGACCGAGAACAAGTCGAACCTCTATAAAACTCACGCATCAACAATTTAACAATTTCAGTTTCGATTCGTGTGCGGTTCGTTCAAGATCGTCGCATAACAAAATATATAGGTAAGTAATATATATATATTTATTTGAAATTGTTGTTGCTTACATACGTTCGAAGAAACAACATGTCGTTGCACTCGCTAAATAATTAATTAATTAGTTTGACTCGTAATTGCTTGCCGTGAGTTTTATTTAGTTCTTGCTTAAATTCATTAATTAATGTTTCATTTTCTGGGTTATTTGGTGCAATAAACATCATTGAACTGACACCACAATCGCTTTCTATATTTGAAAATAATAATAATACTATATATTATATATGATTGGCTTATATTATAAGTATATATTTATATGTCATTTTTCGGTTCTCATTAAATTCACTTTCAGGAATATAAGTAATCCGATTCGATTCGAATCTTATCGTATAGTTCAACAAGTATAGTTAATCTCTGTTATGGTTGTTAGTCGGGCTTATCAGGTTATTTTCTCTGTTATTTATGATCCTGATATGTGATTCCATGTAGATATAATCCCCCCATTTTACCACTCAAGTGTTAAACTAACATCACGGTTCTCAAGACTCGAAACTAAGTAAATATTTGCCGGCTCATAGAACTGTAAGTCGTAAAACTTTCCATTCCCATGAGGAAAAGTAGATAAATCTTGGTAAATATATGTATATATAATGATTGATCGATTTTGGGGCAGTCTAGGAAAGTAAGAAGTTCATCACGTGCAGCTATAAATCTATTCAGATTACTGAACTTTATGAATATTGAAGTCTGTTTCAAATAATTATAATTATGAACATATGTCTGAAAGTTTCTTAACTATAGTTTTTTCTTCAAAAACCTTTTAATTCGTAAAGTGTGAATTGTATAATATGATTGGCAATAACTTATGCCAGATTAGCGTTCTTACTTCTTATGGCCTAAAGTTATTAGCTGAAATTCCCGTATATACTATATGGTTATATATGTAGGTATAGTTATAGCTATATGTAACTGAACTAATTCTTATCGCCAGAAGTCTTTCACTATGTCTAATTGCTTCGAGTATCGACTTCTTATCGGCTACTTGATATTTTGATGATTACCGGGAAATATGCACATCATTTGATTATGTAATCCAAAGCGGATCAATGTTTCTTAAGAAGTGATTTTTCCAATAATTCGAATCACATTTCATTAATTTTCTATTTCGGCACCTTTAGATTATAAAGAGTATGTCATACATCTTTGATCATAATCTATTCAAGTTGATAACTAAATTTAAATACATATTTGTGTACTTTCAGTGGAGAGCTTCAAAAAAACAATGAAGTTTCTATTGGTAGCCCTTCTGGCTACATTGGCGGTAGGTTCTCACAACCCTGGCAACCCTGAAAACATATACAACCCTAATCCATTTTCAGCTATCGCATGCGCTGGTCAAGGAGGAGATTGAGGCCAAGGAGTATTTACAGAACTTGAACAAGGAATTGGCCAAGCGTACGAATGTCGAAACTGAGGGTTCCTGGGCCTATGCATCCAACATCAATGATGAGAATGAGAAGCGGAAGAACGAGATCTCAGCTGAAGTGGCCAAGTTCATGAAGGAAGTCTCCGCTGACATAAAGAAGTTCAACTGGCGCAGCTATCAATCGGATGACCTTAAACGCCAATTCAAATCCCTCTCCAAATTGGGTTATGCCGCTTTGTCCGAATCTGACTATGCCGAATTCCTGGATACTGTTTCGGCTATGGAGAGTAACTTCGCCAAGGTCAAGGTGTGCGATTACAAAGACAAGACCAAATGCGATCTCGCACTTGAGCCTGAAATCGAGGAGGTTATTACCACAAGCCGCGATCCAGAGGAACTCAAACATTACTGGGTCCAGTTCTACGATAAGGCGGGTACTACGGTTCGTCCCCAGTTCGAGCGTTACGTGGAACTCAACACAAAGGCCGCTAAACTGAACAGTAAGTCAACCTATGGAATTTAGGAATATAATTGAATTTCTTTAATATTGGATAATCTCCAGACTTCACTTCTGGTGCTGAACTCTGGTTGGATGAGTATGAGGATGATACATTTGAAAAGCAATTGGAGGAAATCTTTGCCGAGATTCGTCCACTGTACGAGCAAGTGCATGGCTATGTGCGTTACCGTCTGAGGAAGCACTATGGTGATGAAGTTGTCTCTGAGAAGGGTCCCATTCCCATGCATCTGTTGGGCAACATGTGGGCCCAGCAATGGTCCGATATTGCCAACCTTGTATCCCCCTTCCCGGATAAGCCCTTGGTTGATGTGTCCAGTGAGATGGTCAAGCAGGGTTACACTCCCCTGAAGATGTTCCAAATGGGCGACGACTTCTTTACCTCCATGAATCTGACCAAACTGCCACAGTACGTACGGTTATGCCCCATATTTGGAAAGGGAGTCTAATGTCATCTTTAATCCTTCAGAGAGTTCTGGGACAAGTCCATCATCGAGAAGCCAACCGATGGTCGCGATTTGATTTGTCATGCGAGTGCTTGGGACTTCTACCTGAAGGATGATGTTAGGATTAAGCAGTGCACCCAGGTTACCCAGAGCCAGCTCTTCACCGTCCACCATGAATTGGGACACATCCAATACTTCCTGCAGTATCAGCATCTGCCCTTCGTTTATCGCACTGGTGCCAATCCCGGTTTCCATGAAGCTGTCGGCGATGTGCTCTCCCTGTCTGTGTCCACACCCAAGCATCTGGAGAAGATTGGTCTGCTGAAGAACTTCCAGCTGGATGAGGAGGCTCGCTTGAATCAACTCTTCTTGACTGCTCTGGACAAGATTGTGTTCCTGCCATTCGCTTTTACCTTGGATAAGTATCGTTGGGCCCTGTTCCGCGGCGAGGTTGACAAGTCCAAGTGGAACTGCGCCTTCTGGAAGCTGCGCGAGGAGTACTCCGGTATTGAGCCCCCAGTTGTGCGTTCCGAGAAGGACTTTGATGCTCCCGCCAAATATCACGTCTCTGCCGATGTGGAGTACCTCAGGTTAGTAGACGAATCTTACAAATAATTGACAGATATTTAAATGTTGTACAATCCCTGCAGATATCTGGTGTCCTTCATCATTCAATTCCAATTCTACAAGTCCGCCTGCATCAAGGCTGGACAGTATGAAGCCAACAATCCTGCACTGCCACTGGACAACTGTGACATCTATGGCAGCGCTGCAGCAGGAGCAGCTTTCCAGTAAGCATAATAGAATCATGAATCTAGTTCAGGATTAATTTCAAAATTTTCCTTTAGAAAAATGCTTTCCTTGGGCGCTTCCAAGCCCTGGCCGGATGCACTGGAGGCCTTCAACGGAGAGCGCACCATGACCGGCAAGGCCATTTCAGAGTTCTTTGAACCTCTTCGTGTTTGGCTGGAGGCCGAGAATAAGAAGAACAATGTACACATTGGCTGGACTGCATCCGATAGTAAGTATTGCTATAATATTATTCCTGAAGTTTTAAAAGTGGAAATCATTTTTTTTCGAACTTTACAGAATGCGTTTCCTCGTAGTGGGCAAACTAAATATTTACAATGTTCTTTTGCTTAATAAAGTTTTCTTTCTTTTATATCGATCATTTTATCCAGTATTAAAAAAGTCTATTAAAACCCCAAACCCGTTGCTCTTTCTTAAGTGGAGCACATTATAATTACAAATTCTCTAGGTAAAGTCAAATCACTTCAAGGTCCAAACTGACCCTAACCGAAGATCAGTTGCTTGCGGGAGTCGAGCTTGAGTGGTCGCAAATTTTTAAATCTTTTTTCAAATACGTGTTGCGAATCTAAAAAAGTCGGATATATACTGTATAAGAAAGTTTCTGGCAATTGTAGAAAGTTCCAAAAATATGCTTAGAGTTCTAGGGATCATTGTAAGTATGTGCCACACTTTCGGAGGTAGATCATATTAAGAGAAGTGGCTTTTTAGGTCATAGGTTAAAATTATTGTTCCCAAACCGTCTTTCAACCTTTGTATATCCCCAAGATACCTCTGGCTCTATCGTTCGTCAATAGCTTGGGAGATCTCAGCTTGGGCACATTTCTGAGCGATGTGAATCAGGAACTTGGCATTCTCTATGATGAGGAGATGTTGGCACTTATGCACCATGAACTGCAGGGTTCCGACGACTTCAGGTTGCAGGCTGAGCTTGCCCAGGAGAAGCTACTGGCCTACATTAGGCATCAGAGCACACGAGTGGCCAAGTATAAGCGTCTGCATGCGGGGGATGCAAAGCAGCGCCGGCAACTTGAACGTGTGCCCAGAGTGGGTTATGACGCACTTGGTCCAGTGGATGTGGATCAGTTGTATGCGCTGGCAGCAAACATGAGCAACGGTTATCAGAGATTGCAGCTATGCTCTTACAGGCAACCACTGAATTGTAGCCTCCGGTTAATACCGGATGTTCAGGGTTTGGTGCAGGAGACCAGAGATCTCGAGGAGATTGAGTACTATTGGCTGGAGTGGAGACGCATTGCGGGACTCTCCGTTCGTCCACAGTTTGTGACCTTCATGGAACTCTACAAGAAGACAGCCAAACTCAATGGGTTTGACCTCGCCGAGGACTATTGGTTCCGTGATATGGAGCTGAGTGGACACCAGGCCATGTCACTATTGAATGAATTGATGCGAGCACTGCGTCCGTTATTCCTTCAATTCCATGCGCACGTGAGAGGATCCTTGCGGAAGATGTATGGAGAAGGAATTGTACCACGTGGTAGACCATATCCACAGCATCTATCAGAAGTATTCTTGGGTAAAGCCTATCGACGTGTTCAGGCTGAGTGGTTCCCAGATCTGCCGTCTCACGAGGCAGGATTGGTAAACATAACGGAGGCACTGCATCGACGTGGCCTGAGCACCACACAACGCGTATTCTGGAATGTTGCGGAGTATTACCGAGGACTGGGATTACCACATATAGAGAGGTGAGTGATGAGGTCATGGTGTTCATTCCAACTAAGATTCACATTTGCAGCTCCATCTGGAGATATGCACAACCGGTAGCCACTCAAAATGAGGATGCCTGTTGGCACAAGTTCTGGAGGTTTCATACGTTTTCCACAGGCAACTTTACTTACTGCCCCCTGAACGATGAGGAACGTTTTTTCAACATGTTCGAAGCTCAATTCAATCTCCATTACTACAGAGCTGTTGAGGTTCAGCCGACTTTGCTTCAGGAGGAACCTTTTCCGAACTTTGCCGATGCCCTGGGAAAATGTTTTTCTTTGGCTGCGAGTTCACCTCGGTACCTGCGCAAGCTTGGACTCATCCGGGATAACTCTTGGTGGGGTCTACCTCAGCGACTAAATCGCTTGTATATTCAGGGGCTGAGGGTTATATTCCTGTTGCCCGTTTTCTATGTGTTGGAGCGTTACCGCGTGGAGGTGCTCAGTGGTCACATCGAGGCAGATGACAACGAAGCTTTCTGGAAGCTGACGGAGACCTACACGGGAGCTGCAGCTCCACACCGCCGTAACAATGATCAGTTTGATGTGCCCTCCAAGCTGCTAATGGAGGTTGATGATCAATACACCAGGTAGATATATCAAAAATTGGTCATCGCTAAACTCTAAGTGATATTCTTCTTTGCCCTAGTCAACTACTGAGCATTGTGCTCCAGTTTCAAATTTACAAGCACCTTTGTAGGAATGCAGGCCAGTACGTGCCAGATACCATGGATAGGCCATTGGATTTGTGTGATCTGTCTGACCAGCGTGAGATTGGACAAAATCTGTTCGAGGCCATGTCATTGGGATCCTCAAAACACTATAAGGATATCCTACAGCAGCTGTTAAGTACCAGGGAGCTGAGCTTAGACGGTATTCTCACTTACTTTAAGCCACTTTATGATTGGCTCTCAGATCAAAATCATAAAAACGGCTTTGAAGTTGGCTGGCAATAATTTCTTAGGTCTGCCTAAAAGTGTGCAATATTTTCTCATTGAGTATTAAAAAGTATGTTTGATTTTTTAGCTACTCAGCTAATTTTTAATGAAAATAAATTTTATAAGTTTCTTAATTAATAAAAAAATAAAAATAAATAAGTCTCTTATTGCACACACTGTCAATTGAAGGTAAAGCGAGTGTTTTAAGTTAACAGAACATGGCTAAAAAATCGGCAAAATCTCATATTTTGACCCAAATTTTTGATTAAAGGCGAAGTAGTATTGATATTGATGTCATTGTTCATTAAAGTTGATGCAGGATTAATCTGGGATCAAAACCATTTTCGAAAAACTAAACATTAAAATCGGTTAAGAATTGGCAAAGTTAAAAGCACTTAAAAGCTTTAGGGAAGGTGATATTCAGGGAAATTGTATTTTGATACCCTTTGAAATACATTTTTTGGCCATATCTCGGGAAATACTCATCGGAAAGACTTCAACTAAAGACCATTATGCAAGTTTTGAGTCTTAGAACCGATTGCCATTAAAATATCGGCGTAAACAATTTTTCGGGATTCTAATACATTTGAATTATTTTTGTTAGAATGTTTGAATACATCAATGTTTTTCGGCATTAAATAATAAAGTGATTTATTCATTTGATTAATTTGACCTTCGCCGTACAATGTCAGGATCATATTAGGTCATCTTTTCTTAGTGTTTTTTTCAATTAAAGTTCATAATAAATCACCAAAAATAAATCCAATTAAACTGTGCATAAAGCACAGAAAATGTTTTGTTTATAAAAAAAATAAAAAAACAGAACAAAAACATCCGGAAAGAATGTGAAACAAATCTAAGAAGATTTTCGTATAATGGAGATACTGTAATTAAAATGCAATTCATTATGATGACTGTCTCTAAGGCGCCTTATTGGAGAGTCAACTAATTGTTAGAACAAAGTAAATAGTTGAAGTAAATTATAGTTGAGAGCAACTACTGCGTCGAATATATACGAGTTAGGGGCGTATCGGGTTAAACAAATTATTCATTCAATCACATACTCGTAGTACAGTTAGTTATATGAACCCTAATGGAAATTGATAAGATTTTCCCACGCTGGATGCAAAGATATAGTTACTGTCAATACAGTATACATAATATTTAAGGCTCTTCAGGTTCTATGTACTTAACCTTGACTTTCAGTACTATGCTAAGTAATATAATATAATAAAAATTGTAGAAATGCTGCAGCTATAAATATAATTATATTACCTTAACCACAATACACAGCAGAATTGCGCTTATTTATGAGCTCATTTCCGAAACAGAACCCGAAACAGAAACCCTATCTCAGTCCCGAACTAATTACAAGCTGAATCACAACATCTATCTACTATATGTGTTGAATACTCTATATTCATCGAAGCTGAACAACTGTTGGACTATAGAAGGCTAATAGACTTCTATAGTCTTGCCTAATTATAGAGTATCTGCAAGTCGAGCTGACTGCATCATAGATCACATTTGCATGCTTGATGCGGCAATCAAGCTATCAATCAGTATGTCATGTGGCAAGCCGTCTCTCGGACGAGTCATGACTCCTCCAGTTAACACCTTACAGTTTAGTTCCTTCTCTCTCCGACTCTCTCTTCATTACGCTCTCACTCTCACTCTCTGTCTGCTTATCTGGCAATTGATCTTACCTGCATCCACATTAATTATCTCCCTCCCCAAAGCTCTAGTCATCAAGTTAAGCATGAGTCAAAACATTTTTCACAGGCGGCTAGGTCAAGAGTGGCAACATTTAACAACAAAACATTCCACAGACCCCCAACACAACACACACAAGACAGTTGAGGGTAAGTGCTGCGGGTGCTGCTGCTGCTGTTGCTGTTGCCACTTTGCATCGTCGCGTAGCGCATACGCCGCATACGCCGCATACGCCTGACGCCTGACGCTGACTGCGACGTCAGCAGCGCAAGTTCGAAGCGACAGAGCTGAACATGCGTTGAGTATTTTGCGGCGCATTAGGAAAATTCGTTTCGCCAACTCATTGAAGCATTATACGATGTTGCACGACATTAAGTATAATCGGCGACACTTAAATTATGAAGGCAATGCATTAATTCTATAAGATATATTCATTGATTTCCTATGCAGATATATTTTATATTAATTGTAAATAGGAATACATTTCTAGATAATAAATAATTATAATATGTGTAAATTATATATTCAATAAATTAAATAATTATATTATATAATAATGTTATAAAACTCATTCGACTCATTCATTCACTCTGTTTTCGGTATTCATGAGCTATTCACTTGAATATTATCTATTTATATTTATATTAATTGTAAATAGGAATACATTTCTAAATAATAAATAATTATAATGTGTATAAATTATAAATTCAATAAATTAAATAATTATATTATATAATAATGTTATAAAACTCATTCGACTCATTCATTCACTCTGTTTTCGGTATTCATGAGCTATTCACTTGAATATTATCTATTTATATTTATATTAATTGTAAATAGGAATACATTTCTAAATAATAAATAATTATAATATGTGTAAATTATATATTCAATAAATTAAATAATTATATTATATAATAATGTTATAAAACTCATTTGACTCATTCATTCACTCTGTTTTGGGTATTCATGAGTTATTCACTGAATATTATCTATTTATATTTATATAAATTGTAAATAGGAATTCATTTCTAAATAATAAATAATTATAATGTGTATAAATTATAAATTCAATAAATTAAATAATTATATTATATAATAATGTTATAAAACTCATTCGACTCATTCATTCACTCTGTTTTCGGTATTCATGAGCTATTCACTTGAATATTATCTATTTATATTTATATTAATTGTAAATAGGAATACATTTCTAAATAATAAATAATTATAATGTGTATAAATTATAAATTCAATAAATTAAATAATTATATTATATAATAATGTTATAAAACTCATTCGACTCATTCATTCACTCTGTTTTCGGTATTCATGAGCTATTCACTTGAATATTATCTATTTATATTTATATTAATTGTAAATAGGAATACATTTCTAAATAATAAATAATTATAATGTGTATAAATTATAAATTCAATAAATTAAATAATTATATTATATAATAATGTTATAGAACTCATTCGACTCATTCATTCACTCTGTTTTGGCTATTCATGAGTTATTCACTTGAATATTCACTCGACTTGGAGCAGTTCACAGTGACTTTCTCACAGTAACTATTATTATGCGGTTTCTACTGATTAGTACTACTCAAATGGCGGTGAGTACTTTTACATATACACATGCATATACATATTCGTTTGGCACCCTCACCCTCCCTTATAATTGCAAACATGCAAAACATTTACACACACACACACACATGCATACCATTGTTGTTCCCAAGCTTTTGTCGCCAACGTCGGCTGAGGCAGAGGCAGAGGCAGCGCAGCGAGTGCTAATTGCGATTATCTCATACATAACATATGTAGAAGCGGCAGGCGATGCGTTGACGCTGACTGCGACTGCGACTGAGAAGCTGACGGCGACTGAGAGAGTATCGTCCACTGCAACTGAAATTTCAATTCACAAAAACAAAAAAAGTCACAAAGTAATTTCGAAAATACAAAAATTCTTACACTCTCTTACAACTCAGTAGAGTTTTAGACGCGTTACGTGACGATACGTGGGTGTAGATGGGCTACAATAAGTCCTAAAGAACTAATAAAATATTGGTAGTGACAGTGTTACAAAATGCTAACAAATTGAAGAACTTTCTGCGGTATCTTCTAAATGAACATAATTATCAAAAGATAGTTGCAACTAATCCATCCCAAATTAAAGTTGAACTTCTATTGACTTAAGCTTATTAAAAAGTTAAGAAGATTATTCAGCATTTCATTTTGTGAACAGTGTTGTAAAGTGCTTATAGAAAAATTGTGTTAATTTAAGTGCTGACACAGATTCTAACGATAAGTAGAGATACATGAACTTGTAATAATATCTGCATCTATTCCCATGAATATTCAGTTCATGAATCCCAAGTAAAGTTTTCCCTTGATTACTCTGCAGTATCGTCATTATATAATCGTGTTTTAGATAGTAGCATAAAACTGTAATTAACATTGTTAATTGCTTGTGAAAGATATAATAAGCGGTGCAAAGTAACCTTGACAGTGTTAAACGGGCGTACGAGTATCTGGATCTCATTGTTGCAACAATCTAAATCTAAAAAAGCATGTGGCACAGTCTCATTATCATTATCATTACCATATGCCTCGCGATATGTGGTCTAGGCAGGGCCGATCCTCAGCTTAACTTGCCCACGCCACAGCCAGAGATCTACTACAATGGATACACGCCCAATGTGGCAACCACGCCCGCTCAGCAAAGGGCTGACCGTGACCGCAGTCAGCGCTACGGTCCGCCCTATGCGGATGATGGAGGCGGTGGTAGCAGCAGCAGTGCCTCAGATGACGGATTAGACGACTTTAGGGTGTGTTCTCAATTCGATGATTCGATATTCCTATCACAGATATTCCAAGACCTCCATCTCTCATTTGCAGTACGGTCAGACCTATGACGAACGCATGCGATTGGGTTACGCCTATCCGACGCCCAGACTCAACTTTAGTGATCGGGCCGATGATTCACCATTTAGCAGAGGGGATGACAATCGGTATGGTGGTCGTGGCCAAGACAATCGATATGCGAATCACAACTATGGATCGCAATCCTCCACAACCGATCGCAGCTTTGACAGATATAGCGATCCCTACAGCAGACCCAATGATCAGTATAAGAACAATAATAATCAGAATGTGGAATTTGTGGACATCAATAATAACCGCAATCGAAACCGGTTCGAGAATCCCTATCTCAATCCCAACAATCAGGAACGCTTCAATCTCAATCAGAACTACTACGAACAGCGTCAACGCTACCAACAGGATCGTCGCTATCAACAGGAGCTCGAGAAGCTGCGCAATCTGCTCGTCGAAACGGACCAAAAGGGTTCCCAGGAGTGCACGGCCAACGTGGCTGCACAGTGGAACTTCGAGACGAATGTTAACGATTTCACGCAAACGGAAGCGGTAAGTGGGGTTGGTTCGGGCTGCCAGATACCCTTTCAAATTTAGTTGTAATTGGAATTGGAATCAAGCTAAAGTGGCACGCGATCTCTTTAAATAGGTGTGTGTGTGTGAGTGTGTCTTGATGTGTGTGACTTGTGGGCAACTTGGCAAATATACTTGACGGTTTAACTACAGACACAACATCTGAATTAAACTCAAACTTGTGTGTGGCGAAGGTCGTTTGTCAGACTGACAGTTCCCAGGCAGACATGTGCCAATGTCAACGTATTGTATAGTCAACTCTTCGGCTGAGTAATAATTGTAGTTGTCAAATACTATAAGTATTCACAGAACATATAGAGACTTGAATAAAAGGAATCAGCTGCAAAATCTTGGTAAAAATATTATATAGATAGATATATTATATACAAATATCTTGTAATTTGATTTTAAAGATTTCAATATTTGAAAGATCCTCTGTTTCTTATATGATTATAGCTCAATGCCCAGCAACGTTATGTGGAGTTCCAGCGGCTGACGGCGGAGCAAGCGAAGAATATCAACAAGGACCTCATATTCGATAGGCGCCTCTATCGACAACTGATGCTGCAGTCCGAGGTGGGACCCAATGCACTGCCCCTAGATGTGCTGGATAGAGTAAGTTTAGCCCTCGGTACCCATCAGTTAATACTGATATAACCTCCCTTTATCATTCCTAGTACAATCGTCTATTGAATGAGATGCTCTTCCTTTATAACGATGCCAGCATCTGCGCCTATCAGCAGCCTTTCCAGTGTGACCTTCATTATATACCGCATCTGAAGGATATTATGGCCAAGAGCCGGGATTGGGATGAGCTACAGCATACCTGGGTGGAGTATCATCGCAAGGCGGGGCGTGGCATGCGAGATGATTATGAGCAGCTGGTGGACGTCATGCAGGAGGTGGCCTATGTCAACAGTGAGTCTGATCACTATATAGGGTTAAGATCCGATAATGAATCTGGCACGATTTGCAGATGTCACCAATGGTGGAGAGTACTGGTACTTGGCCTATGAGTCAGGCAACTTTAGACAGGATATGGACATCGTTTGGGAACAGATTCGGCCGTTGTACGAGAGTCTGCATTCCTATGTCCGCCGCAAGCTGAGGGATTACTATGGCCCCGATCGCATCAATCGAATCGCACCCATTCCCTCTCACATATTGGGCAACATGTATGGCCAGTCGTGGTCCAATGTGCTGGATATAATCATACCCTATCCGGGTCGCAAGCTCATCGATGTGACGCCCCGCATGGTGGAGCAAGGATATACGCCGCTGCTCATGTTCCAGCTGGCCGAGGAGTTCTTCACCTCCATTAATATGTCCGCTGTGGGTCCGGATTTCTATAGGAATTCCGTGTTCGAGCAGCCGCTGGACAGGCGCGTGCTCTGTGAACCATCTGCCTGGGACTTTTGCAACCGGCACGATTTCCGTGTCAAGATCTGCACAGATATCAATCAACGTAGTCTGATCAGTGTGCATCACGAGATGACCCACATACAGTACTTCCTGCAGTACCGTCATCTGCCCAAGATCTTCCGCAATGGCGCCAATCCCGCCTTCCATCAGGCAGTGGGGGATGCCATCGGGTTATCGGTTTCCACGCCAAAGCATCTGCAGACCTTGGGGTTGCTCCAGCGATCCCTGGATGAGTCCAGCTATGACATCAACTACTTGTTTACCATGGCTATCGATAAGGTGAAGACTCCGAATAGTATTGAATCAATATACTCATGAATTCATATTTAGGTGGCATTTCTTCCGTTTGCCTTGTCTTTGGACAACTGGCGTTATGATATCTTCAGTGGAAATGTCAACAAGAGAATCATGAATTGCCACTATTGGAATTTGAGGTAAAATTAAAAATCTGAAGAGAGATTTTAGTATTTTTAAAGAGCATTTTCTTTTTAGGGAGAGATATGCGGGCATTAAGCCTCCTGTACTGCGATCTGAGCAGGACTTTGATTTGGGAGCCAAGTATCACATACCAGCTAATATACCCTATGTCAAGTAAGTGAACTAATTTTCTAATAACTATCATTTTAATTGCACAAAATTAATGGGATTCCCGATTTTCCATTAATGCACAGACTTGTTCTATTTTTTCATAATTATGGAATATTTTTTAAATTTGTTTAAGCTAATTTTAAATATTTTCCCACTGTATTTCTTGTATTTCAAATATTTAGCATTACTTTTGAATAAAAGTAAAATTTTAATTTTATTAACGTTGATTGCATTATAAAGTTTGATTTGTATTGATTATAGGCTGACTTTGCATTACTGCAACAAAATGTTGCACTCTTATCTAATTTGCCACATAACGCAAATACTGCAATTAAAAAGCGAACAAACAGAGGCTTGTTATTAACTTTTTTTCAATTTCGATTTCACATATGTTCGGTATATTTTCCATCAAATTGGCGTCGATTACGCGTTGCCAACTGAAGAAAAAGTAGAGATAGTGTGTGAGAGAGAGTGAGAGAGGGGGGCAACTAAAGAGAAAGAGACTTTAAGCCAAAAACGTGGCAACAAGTTGGCCCACTGACTGCACATAATGACCAATCCGACAGATCAACAGACAGACAGACGGACAGACGGACAGACACTCCCCACACATGTCTGACTGGAAATGAAAAGAAAATGAAATTGAAAACTCGCATGTGGTATGAAGATATTTCCCGCATTCACTTTCCACATGGCTGGACTGGACTGGACGGGGGGGTTGGTAGTGGAGTACCCACTGGTCTGGTTCGGCGTGGCTCTGACATCATTTAAATAAGCCAAAATAGAAACTGTTACGACAGCCCAGATTGTCGCCTTATGCAGGCCTACAAAATGTTGGCCAAAATGACCCATTAAGCGCTAGGAAAGAGGTCTTTAGCTGGGCATGCACGACTAACGAATTACCCTGTAGTAGTTAAAAGTAGCTTTTAGCTCTCCAATTCACATACCCTGTTGTTCAGGTCTGTTGGGTATGACACAGCGAGACATGTATGCAAATTGATGTCAACCAAGAGAGTGGAGCTGGAACCGAACTGAACTTAACTGAATGGTTGCTGACGGTGTCAATGACTTGACTTGGCCATTATAACTGACCAATGCCGGCAACAGTTGTGGAACAATGTTTTCTATACTATTATTATTGTTATTATTTTCCCCATTTTTTTTTATTTTTTATTTTTTTTTTGCTGCTTTTGTTTTCGCTTTTTTGTTGGCTTTTCATTCGTTGCCTGCAATTTTACCACCTTTTTGTGGCTCATATTGTTTGGGCCAAATGAAAACGACGTATTTAAAAATGTAAGACAGGCTTTTGAGTATTATGACAATCGCAGTGGGCCAAGTTGCATAAGTCGTCGACTCCCTCTCCCCCTTCGTCAGCTATTTGTCCAACAATTTAGCCGCAATTTTTGGCAGCTGTTTGGCTTTGGGGTTCTTTCAAGGTGTAGTGCAAATTCAATTGGGCCAATTGGGAAACTCACAAATAATCTTTAAATCAATTATGTTTTTAGGCAACGAATAATGGTATTTATTACGGCCATTTCGAATAACTGTTATTCGCTTTTAATTCCAGTAACTGTTGCAGCCATTAGCCAGATTTTTATGGGTAGCCATTCTTTTGTGGAATGGGAATTGCAACACACATACTCTCTCTCTCCCTCTTTCTTTGTCTCTTTCTCTGTCGGTTTGTGTGTTGATTATTTATTGCATAATCCATAAACTGCAAATGCTACAGTTACATAAACAAAAGCGAACTGAAATCAACAGAAACAGAAACTAACCACCAAGAGAGTTAGCCTAGATATGGTAATAAAATCCATGCCACACAGACAGATAGACAGACAGAGAAAGAGACAGTGAGACAGTGTGAGAGAGATAGAGATAAAGCTAAGCCAAGCCAAGAGTCCAAGTTGTCCACACCATGTGCTCTCTGCACACTTTTCATTTCATTTCACAACACGTTTTCTGCATGTGCCTCGACGATCTCCACAAATATCGGTTAGCGGCACATGTCCTACAAACCAACAAACCGACAGACCGGCAGACCGACAAACCGACTCAGCTAGCGACTCAGCTAAGGAAAAACGTGATAAATCTATGGCCCACTTAGTAGACCAAAATTGCAGCACCGCTTCAATGGAGCCGAAATGCAAATTGAAACCTAATCTTTAAACTCCCCAAACCGAACACGTTGAGCCACAGTCAGTTCCAATGATAGCAACAATAATTGCCAGACTAACAAATACCCTCGAAAATTACAAAAAAAAAAAAAAAAAAAAAAAATTGAATACATTAATTATAGTTTTTTGATTCGAATGTTAAGTTTTTTTTGTGAATAATTATTTATGTATACAAATTTTTAAGTATATATTATATACAAATTGAAAATCAATTTTATTCGATTGTGTATAAATTTTCAGGATTTCTAGAATATTTCTTAATCATTTTATTTACTTATTTAAAGTCAACTATTTTCAGTTGACTAAGAATCATACTTAGGTTAAAAATAAAATTAACTTAATGTTAGTTAAAAATTGTAATATTTGAAAGAAAAGTTTTAAAATTAAAATTAGTTTTGAACTAGAAATATCTCACAAGCACATCTGCTTATTCCATAAATTTCAAAAACAATTTTTTTTTTTAGAGTAAATAATATTTTTTCTTATGTTCACTATACCCCATTTCGAGTTGCTGTTTGTCTACGTGGTATCATAATTGACATCCATACGAAAGCACACACAAATCGTCGGTGCTAATAAAAAGTAATACCAGACCGCAAAATGAACGCTAGGAAATGGACGCCAGTTGCCGACAGCGGCTTGATATTGTTGATATTGTTGTTGTTTTTACAGCTCCTATCTGTTGCAGTAGTAGTTACTGTTGTTTGTTGTTGTTGCTGTTGTTGAAGGGGGAGTTGTTGTTGTTGTATCATGAAAGAGGCGAAATGAAATGATAAAAGCATAGTGTGGCAAATGTAATAAACATGTTGCCTGCTCTCTGCCTGTTTGCCTGTTAGCCTCTCACACACAGTGGGCGCGAAACACTTTGAAGGTGCAATTATGAATGTGAGGCACTGTTTACCTCATTTGAAAATTAGATAAGTCGTTTATGGGTAATGCAAAATGACTTGATTTCGGTTGCCGTGACGTTGCACTTTTTTCGCAACTAACCGATTACAAATTTGGCAAGTTTCTTAAACTTAAACAGCATGTTGCTGTGGTAAATTTCTCGCAATATGAAATTAAATAAATAAAAAAAATATATAAAGAATTTTCTGAAATAAAAATTAAGTAATTGTTCATCATATGTAGCAGATATTTGAAAATTAAATTTTTAATAAGGCAGAAAATGAATTTAAAATTCTTTAAAACTGCAGAGATTCGAACATAATGAATTCTTTTATTATACATTTTTTTAAATTAAATATTTATTAATTTAAAAATAATAATTTTTTACTTATAATTTTTTGACTATCAAAAAGTAAAACTTGTTAGCTTTAGTTTTTCGATCACTTCGATTTTTGTTTATTTTTCTTGTTTTCATTGTTAACATTTATCAGCTTCATTTTTCGTTTAGGATTTTGTGTGGGTGTTTTTGTTGTGTTTTTGTTTTGTTTTTTGTTTTTTACAGAGACAAAATATATATATTTGGTAAATTAAGTACTTTTTATATAAATCCGTTTCAACTGCTCGTTTACAATAAGCAAAATGTTACTAAATGTTATGGTTGAGTTACAAACTAGATAGCAAAAAATATTACAAATAATACAATACGTTCGTTTACAAACTGACTTAATTAGGCTAAAGGATATACTATATAGCCTGTTCGATTCTTAACGAAGATTAACACTTAAATACTAACAGAAGTCTTTTATCACACGCATAGAGTGTCGTCATATCGTAGATCTGTTCAGCGAGATCTATAACAGTAATGTTATATCACACTATATATATTGAACTGGACTGAACTGAACCGGGTGCACAGATCGGTGGACCAGAGCAGAAGGAGGAGGAGCCGCCGCTGGAGGACAATACAGCAGCAGCAACCACGTCACAAATTGTACCCGGGAGTCAAGGAGCCATTCAAACAGCACAACATCCAAAACTTTGATCCTTTTTTCAGAGGCTTCTTCCATTTGTGTATGTGTGTGTCTATTGGCAATGTATTGATTGTTGTTGTTGTTGTTGTTAGGTCGGGTAGTTCAATGATGTTGTTGTTGTTGATGTTGTTGTGGGGTGGCTAATGCTTAACCCAAATGTGTTGTATCTAGTATTTGTTTCGTAAAGTCTAGTTAATCGTCTTCAAAATGTATCTCACAGATTCTTTCAATTTCCGTCAACGTTTTATCATGTTCTCAATTGGTTATTATGGCTTAAACTAGGTTAAGAGAGTTCGTTTTGTGTGTGTGTGTGTGTTGGTGTTGGTGTGTGGCCAGAATCTGCACCACATTGAGTCGTTATTAAAAATTTTGATATCTGAATCTCTATCACGTTATCACGTTCTTCAATAGCAATTGTGATTTTGGAAGGGGTAGGCATATGGAGTTATGATATGGAATATGATATCGAGTTATATATGGTGTTTGTTATGAGTTCTCAGTTTTCTAATGGATTTCTTTTGGCAAATTTTTTGTTTGTGTTTATGGGTTTTGAGGATTCTGAGTTTTTTGAGAATTGGGTTAGGTATTCACATCCAATCATAACCGTTACGCTTACGCTTTTCAATGCTGTAAAGAGAGATGAAGAAAGAGAGAGAGAGAGAGAGAGAAAGAGAATGCGATTCACCAATTTAGTAACCATGATCGAAATGATAGTCATGATAGTTAAACTCATGCTCCACCTCATGCTCATGTTCGTGATGATGCTCCTCAATGGGTGCCGAATATGAATGCTCATGATGATGGATGGGTTCGTGGTGATGATGATGATGCTCCTCCTCGATGTGCTTGTGCACAAACTCGGGCTCCTTGTAGGTGATGTGCTTCTCGTGAATCTCTGGCACGTGCTTCTCAATGTGAACATGGACGGGCTTCTCCACCGGGATCTTCACGGGGTACGGAACGTGTTTCTCAACCTTGACTGGCACTTCCTTGATCACGGGATAAGGAGCGGGCACATGCACTTTCACTTCATAGGGCACTGGCTTCTCGACATGCACGGGCACGGGACGATCATAGGGCACATGGACTGGCACTGGCACCTTCTTGATCACTGGCACCGGCACTGGCTTGTCAACATAGTGTGGCACTGGCTTGTCAACATAGTGTGGCACTGGCTTCTCAACGGGCACCTTGACGGGATAGTGGACGACCTTCTCGACGGGGTATGGCTTGTCAACATGCACGTGCTTCTCAACCTTGTAGTGGACAACCTTCTCAACTGGATAAGGAGCTGGCACATGGACCTTAACGGGCACATGGACCTTCTTCTCAACTGGATAAGGTGCAGGCACATGAACCTAAGAGAGTTGTGAAAAACGTAATAGATCAGTTAGTATGAGGTCCTTGCCATTCCTTCTTATAAGTGGTAAGGTACCTTGACGGGCACTGGACGATCATAGGGCACATGAACTGGCACGGGGATCTTCTTCTCGACTGGATATGGCGCAGGAACTTCATAGGGCACCTTCACGATCTCCTTAACCTCATAGGGCACATGCTTGACAACTGGATAGGGCTTGGGCACCTTGACTTTCACGGGCACATGGATATGTTTCTCGACAGGCACATGCACGATCTTCTCAATGGGCACGGGCACTGGCACCTTCTTGATGACGGTCAGTGTCTTCTCCTCATGCACTGGGAAGTGTGGCACATGATGATGATGGTAATCCTCATAGTGATGCAGTCCACGTTTCGATTTTGTCGTATCATCGCTGACAGCCTCCTCGGCCTTCTTCTCAGCCGGCTCAGCTGCTGCCTTCTCCACACCAGCTGCCTTCTCCTCCTCGGCCTGTGCATAGCTGGTGGCCAGCAGAAGCACCACAGCCAGCGTTGTCGCTGTGCGCTGTAACAACAAGAAGGGATTCTTATAGATTTCTTATAAAATCGCATATTGCGTTTGAAATTCGAAATAGTTTTGGAAATTGTAATAGAACAACGATTTCTAAACTTATCGAGGATGTTTTTTAAATTGACAATAATATTTTTTAAAAAAGTTTTGGAATAAGAGCATATTTGTTAACTTTCAAAGAATAGCTTGATTCTTCAATATTGATTATTTTTGTATTAGACTCTCACTTTTTGATATCAAATTTATCAATTTAAATATTTTCGAAATTTAATTTTTTTTTCAATACTTTTTTTTTTTTTTTGATTTTTCACTTCACTGAGGATCTTTTCAATACATACCATCAACTTCATGTTGTTGGCGTTTATATCCTTGTGTTGGATTTGGTTTTGTATGGGGGAATCCGTCAAACTGTGTCCCGTTAGCCGTATGTATTAGATGTGATTGCTTGAGATGGCTTTTTGGAAAGGGAATGTATCGATTTGAACTCTCTTGAACACGTTCCGTACCACTCTACACTGTTCGATGGTTAACGGTTTAATGATGCCAACTGCATCGCCTGCTCGAACTTTTATACTCTGTTTAGGTCCATTCCACAGACGATTGCTGAGCCGAACACTGAAGCCAACAACAGCAACAACAACAACAACAACCACCACTAAGACAACAACAATAGTTAAAGCTATAGTATTATAATAATCGCAATCGTAGTAGCTGCAAAACACATGAGGCGAATGGTGAATGGTTCGTGGCCAGTTGCTGTCGTCATTCGCGTCGTCGCGTTGCGTCGCCTCGCGGTCGGTTTTTCGCTGCTGCTGCCGTCGCTGCCGCTACCTCTGCCACTGCCTCTGCCTCTCCCTCTGTCTCTACCTCTGCCACTGCTTTGCTTGGATCGTTTTGGGGCATTGCTATGAAAATTTTTGGAGGCGCGAACTCGAGGCAGCCAAGTGGCAAGCGACGCAGCAGCAAATGCAGCAATTGCAACAACTCAACAGCACAACAGACAGAGACAGATAGCGAAAAGAGTGAGAGAGTGGGGCAGAGAAAGAGAAAGAGAGAGTAAGAGAGCTGTATTACTTTATCGCGCGATGGATGCGTGCCATTTTGCTGTTTAATTCGACTACCGTCAGTTTACAGTTTGTGTTGCACACACACTTACATTCACATATAGAGACATACATGCACACATATGTATGTATGTATGTAGTTGGTAGTTTCTTAAGCCTTTTACGAGCATTGACTTGTGTAGCCACAACAATCCCCAATAGCAATTAACCACATTTTCTTTGTGCATAATTGAATAAGACTCGCAGGCAAATCAAAAGCGCCAAAAGTAACGCTCTCGGCATTTTTTTTTAGCACTTTATGTTATGACACACTTTAAATTAATACTGATATTTACATTTCTATAAATAATTCAAATTATATGGCCTCTCAATGCATCCAATTTAATATGCTTGAAAAGGTTTAAAATCTAAGCAAAATATTAAATTATATAAATAAAATTATATAATCATAGTAAAAATATGAATATTCATATATATTGAAAACATTTCTAAGTATTCTTAATATATCTCAGCACAAATATTTAAAAAAAATTTATAAATGGAAATACCGCTCAAGTCAAAGTTCGCTTGCTGTTTTTCTCTCTCATAAGTGATACTTTTCTATAATATTCTTTGGGGCTTTGATATGTTTAGCTGCTGTACAAATATTATTTTCTATAGTATTATTACTTTACGTGCTGCATAATAGACTACAAGTTGCATCGGCAACCCAAGCACGTTTCAGTTGACGCTAAACCCCAACTCATATTTCTGTTTTTAGGAACTCTCAGTTCGTGCTGCACGATTTCAAGTTTTCCTGTCCATCTGTCTGTCTCTCTGTCTGTCTGTCTGTGTGTCTCTCTGTCTGTCTGTCTGTGTGTCTTCTTGCCTCTGTCAACTGTCAACTGCAAGGAGCAGACAGTAAGGAAGCAGCAACTGTGCAGGGGAACATAATTCGAATTGCAATCCTTTTACTTTTGCATTCACAAGCACATTCACTTGACCAGGCTAAGTTCGAGCTGAGAGGAGAGAGAGCAGCGAGGAGTGGTGCCCAGCCCCGTCAAGGTGCAGTTCCGCTTACCCGAGTAGTACTGCAGGTGGACACCCAAAAAAAGAAACGAAACGAAAAGGGGAGGAAAATGTTTGTCAGCTGGGAGAGTGTGTCACTCGGTCAGTTTCGATTGTGTCATGCAGGAGACTGTGTGTGTGTGTGTGTGTGTGTGTGTAAGTGTATGTATGTGGGTTTTTGTTGTGCGGTCAGCAACCATAACCTAAGACACTGGCAACAAGTTTGGGGCAGCGACAACTCGTTTCAATTTCATATTGTTGTGGGTCGATGTAATTGACGCCCCAGTTGTTGTCAACGTTGATGACAGAGACGAACTCCAAGGGGCAGAGGCAGTTCCACAAGAAGAAGAAGAAGGCGAAGACGAAGCGGTTGCAGAGTTTGGTTACCTTCCTCGTTATTATGTCAATGGGTCTGCTGGTCTCCAACACTCACACACACACACACACACACACACACATACATACGGAGTGGTATCATAGCACACACATATACTCTCGCATGCGAGAAACACGAGAGTCTGTCTGTTACGAGCTGTTGCTCTCCGCTTGGTGTTGTTGCATGCAACTTTCGATTTAGTTTCATTCGCATTGGTTACATGTCTTGACCACATTGTGTTCAATATATACATACATACATTTATGTGTGAGTGTGAAAGAGATAGTGATAGATAGTGGTATTGGAGGCTGGCGTTAGACGTTCCAGCTGATTATGTCATAAGTTTGCATTGGGGGCGCCACAGCAACGTGCAACGTACAACGTACAGCATACAGCATGCCGACTGTTTGTTTTGATAGACGACGGCTTCGAGTGCTTATAAGCGCCATTGTCTCAAATTCAATCCAATCCAATTCAACATAACATAACAATTACAATTACAATTACAATTACACGCACACTTCCTTGAATTATTTATAAGCATACGATTACATTGTGCAGACATATCATGATGTCTGCGAGAGCATAAAGATATTATTATTTTTTTTGAAGTATTCGTATTTGAAAGCATCTGGGGGGCTGACCTTGTCTTATTTGTGGCATAGTTAAACGTGGCTTTACATAAATTGTATAATATTTCTCATGCAGATGCAGATCCACAGATGACGATCATTTGGTCGCTTGTATGTCAACAAAAGTGTCATGAGATAAACAGCTGTCGATTAATCATCATTGGAGGCGTCTTCATATCAAATTTGCATATCCATTTTTATTTAACTTTTGCCGCTTTTTATACAAATATATAAATACAACTATTATTTCGGAAATTTGTGTAACAATTTATTGTGCAGGGATTGATGCTGATTTTGATCTGCGCATTCCATTCCATTTCATTCCACATCGTTCCATTTCGTTCCTCCCATTCATGTCAGATGATCTCTCAAATGGGTCTGTCGAGGCTTCCATAAACTGACAATTATGACACTTTATGTGCCATCCACAAAAGGCCTCTCTTTTGGCTCAGACTGTAACTGTGTAACTGTTAAAGTGCCGGTAGTTTCTTTGTTATGCTTATTTTTTATAGTCAGAGTGAAAGAGAGAGAAACAGTGCGAGAGAGGGAGAGGGGAGATAGGCACGGCAGGGTTCATTGCATTTCTGGTCAAGGTCGTCAACGATTTTGTTGCGGTTGTTAACATGGCTAAGTGACTGCAAACGTGGCCAAAGCAATTGCCTCCCTATCTGCTTATATTTAGTCAGCTGCTGCATTTCCGAGGGTTTCACTTTTATGCAAAATTAACAAACTTAATAGTTTACCCAAAACTTGCATAGGCGGTAAATCAACATAGTACCTTTAGATTGCCCGAGTTAACAGTATACTATAAAGAACAATCTGTCCATCTAATTCGTATACATGTTTTATTTTATGTTGCGAAATGTTATATGATTGTTTGGGGCTTAATTACTGGCTAATGGAAATGCGGTTGAAGCAATTGGTCTGACTTGAAATTTGTTATAAAGTGCAATCGTAATCGTAATCGTAATCATAATCGTAGACGGAGTTGAAACCCTTTCAATCAACTGCCTTTTCATGACATTGAAATGGCATGTAAATGCCGCTGATTTGATTTGTTTCGATTTGAAAGTGATAATCATGGCAATTGAATGGGCAGACAGATGGACAAAGTGTTTTTTGATGGACTCACTTCAACACTTCAATACTTCTCAGTTCAGAGCTCTAACTGAGATCTCTTTCAGTTGGCCAGTTAAGCAAAAGAGGTCAATGGCAAAAGCATTTGAACTCTTGTGGTGCGTCTTGTGGTTTTGTGACCCACTCTCAGCCACGCTCAGGCCATTGAGGTCTGATGACGATTGTTGGTGTTAACTTGGCCAAATTGTCACGCGCCGTTGAATGTGTGGTTGTTGCTGCTGCTGCCGCGCCCAATTGAACTGATCATCTAGGTGGAGACTAAACGTCCAGTTGAGTTTTTGCTGAGCATGAAGTCCACTTAATCAGGTTGTGGTTGTTGAGTCGGCCTGCGGATAGATCTCTTTAACAAACGCCCGTTTTGATAAATAAGGAAGTCAAGCGTTGGCCTAATCCCACCGCCAATTTCAGACTCAGGTCCAACCGCAGTGCAAATCTATGCAAATTTTTGCGGCTCAAGCCAGAAAAACCAGTCAAAAAACAATTTATTATCATAATACCACTCGTAATTCCGCCTCTGGAGTTGCAGCTGTGGTCAAGTCTTTAGGCGGAGTTGTAACTCCATTGCAGCTCCAACGCTTTCCGGGTGGCAGAGGGGCGGGCTTGACCCATTGACTTACACATTACGGTATCATATGGATTGCAATTTAGATTCAATTTGTTGTGTTGTCATTCGATTCATTTGCTGTCACATTATGTTGGAGCAACGTTTCTAAAGGGTTTTCTTCAATTGCTTCTTTTTCTTGCACTTTAATTACAACAATATGAAGCGGGTTGGCAATCAAATGCCTACAAATGTGTTTGTTGTTGTTCAGATTCGTGTAAATTGCGTAAATTGTGTATAAACATACATTATACTATGAAGGCGACTCTTGCTGTGCATTTTGTAAATCTATTCGCCAGCCTTTGTTTTGGGTATTGTTTCTCTTTCATTTTTTATTTATTTTTTTTTTCGGTGGGGTTTTTTTGGCTGCCGCTTTTAACCGCACTGAGGCGTAGAAGCCAAAAGCTGCGAGGGCTGTAAGTGAAGTTCGTGTAACTCTAGCATATGGCCATGTCGATTCATATACTCCTTGAACGCCCCTTGCTGAGTACCTGAATATAGAGCGTACTGTAATTAGGCAGCTTTGAAAAATGTTTGTAAATTACCAAAAGCACAAAATAAAGCATCAAATAATTAAGTTATTGCCCAATCTGAAAACTGAACTCGCTGGAAAATGTTTCGAGTGGAAAATTTTGCACACTATTTATTTTTGAACAAAACAAAAAAAAAAAAAACATGTACGGCTGATAAAATATTACAAAATGCAATTGCAGAATATGTGTGTTAATTATCCATCCCGCCGATGTCAATAAAAATATTCAGGCAATAACTGTCGATTAAATTTACGGATTTCTACATAAAACGAGTACAAATCGAGCGAAAACTTCCTCTTAAAATATATAAAAATAATAACAAATGCAAAAGAGACTGCCAAAGAAAAGGCAAAATATGTGTGTGTGTAGACAAAATAAAAGTGAAACATTAAAAATGCATTTAAATTGGCATCGAGTTGGGAATTGCGAGAGGGGGGAAACAGGCCAACGAGGCAAATTGAAGAGAAATATTACTAATGAGCGACGATAATTAAAATCAATGAAGTGGCCAAAGCCCCCAAAGCAACAATGTTTGAAAAGGTGTGGCCAAGACGGAAGGGGGGGAGGGAATTGTAAAATTAGTATAAATATTTAGCGGCAAGTGATTTGACTTTCCTAAAGATATTTACTTTGAATACGAAACGGAATTCAATTCATTCTCATTTTCAGTTCAATTTCTCGCACATAATATGCAATTATATCCGTTGCACAGGATGGTTACTTTAGGAGCTGTTCGGCATGATAAATGCTGATAAATTAGCCACTTGCTGTGTGAAGTCTGGTTTTGTCGAATTGGCAACTGTTGCAACATATTTGGCAAATTTCTTTGCAACCGAAAAGTTGCTGCAAAAGAAATTGCAAGTCAATTACCGCTAGACGGTCTGCTTGGCGCCATGACGCAATCGCCACATGTGGCAGCGGCAGCACCAATCCGACTTCGGCTTCGACTTCGACTTCGGCTTCGACTTCGGGTTTATCTTCGGCATCAGCTTCTACGTCGACGTCATCGCATAGCGCTAATTGATTGCGTCTGCGCAACGCAGTTGTTGCATTCACTTGCCCGTTGCTGTTGCTTTTATTTCATACTTAAGTTTCTTTTTTTTGGGTCGTGCCATTCTCCATTGCCGCATGCCACACAGAAACCATACCCTTCTCTCTCTCTGAGACCACTAACACACACATATTGGCTGCAAGTTTAGGACAAGATCAATGTTGTGCGTTTCGTTGGTCAACTCAACTGGTTCTGGCAGCAAGCCAGAAACGAAAGACTTAGGCAACGAACTTGAACAATATTTCACTTGATGATCGATTTTGGCTGCGATTGTTGCTACTTTGTAATAATCTTTTTTGATTTCATTTGTCATTGCAATTAATGATGCTGCATTTGGCTGTTGATCCCATTGATTTGCCATTTACTTTACTTTCAATGCTCTTTTGCTTACATTAAATCTTGCATAATCCATATTTCCATTTGCGAGTTAAACTGCGAAAGGCTTCAAGTGAAGTGCATTTGTAAATTAATTAAATATTTATTATTTGTATTAATTATGTTTACGATTTACAATTTGATTGCTCTTGATATTTATTTGCTGAAGATTATTTAATGATATTTAATATAGTTATGTTGAAATTTATCATTTTATGCATGATATTAGTTTGCTAATCCAGATCGAAGTTCAACGCCGTTTTCTTGAAGAATATCATCAAAATTAAATTCTGTAGAAGTACTTAGCCCTTCATCTAGTTCACTTTCCTTAGTGCACTTGGACACTATATCATCATTGATGATTATTCCCGTCAACTTGAATCCAGCCTGACATTCACATTTATTGGGCGCCACACAAGAGGAAAACTCAATGCAGTTAAGCTGGCAATGAGGCTCACAGACGAACTCATCGTCCTCATATCCTGGCAACTTGATATACCCCAAATTGCACTCCCATTCATTTGGCCGACTGCAGTGGCTATTGTCAGGCAAAATGTCCAGGCAAATTGGTTCACAGCTGAGGGTGGTATTAAAGTAACCCTCCTTGCATTCACAGTAGTCTGGCTTGAGGCAGATACTGTGAGCTGGACATGCTTGGCTACAGATCGGCTCACAGAATCCACTTTTGCCCAAGGTATAGCCTGTCTCGCATTCACAATTAGTGTGGGGTTTGCAAATGTTATCCTCCGGTTGGGAAGTAGTTGATGCTGCAATTGGATGACAGAGGCCACCCTTGACCGTCTGTTCGTAGCCAGGACAGCAGCTCTGTTTGTTCGGCTGTAGCAGACATAGATTTATAGGGAAGTTGTTATAAAATAAGAAACAAATTCATCTCACCATATTGAATGATGATCTAAACATGAGTAATGGCTCATCATTCTGGCAGACATGAGGATCATCAGGTTGGAAATCACTTATGGTTGTCACGCATTCTCTATCTGCTCCCATCACATAGTTTGTCTGGCATTTGCAGACATTTGGTTCGATGCATTCACTGTTAGCTCCACACGGTTTATCGCAGATGGGCTGGCAATCCTTATCGTCGGGTCCTTTCCTGTAGCCAGGGCAACATACCCTTTTGTACTGCTTCTTGGGGACTGCAGCTCTCAAGATATCTTCACTTTGCACCTCCACATCAACTTCCTCCACACATATTGACAGCATTTCCTCAAAGTCCATGCAGACGCCATCAATCATTTGGAAGCCTTCCTCACACTCACAAATATTGTTGCCCACGCAAACGCTGTTCTTTTCACATCGTCGATCGCAAATCGCTTGACAGGATCCATCTAGAGCCATGATGTATCCCTTGCGGCAAGAGCACACATTTGGCTGGGAGCAGAATCCATGTTCTCCGCAATGCCGAGAGCATTTGGGCAGACAAGGACTCTCTTCCGATTGCCTTTCGTAGCCCTCACAGCATACGTGATCAATCTTCTCTCTGTATCTCGGCAGTTGCTAAGTAATTTACAGAGATTTGTCAATAATTATATATAGTGTGATATATAATACTGGAAACATACCGGATATGGCGTGGGAAGGGTAAGATTAAGCGATTCAAAAGCCTCTTCAAGCTTACTCCATCCAGAATTATCTGTCGAATCTTCCACCTCCACTCTGATCCTCTTGAGGCACAGATTGGGATCTACTTTCGGTGTGCAGGGAGCAGCTGCATTTACTCTCTCATAGCCATCACAGCATACCTCACGAAGTTCCATTTCGAATTTTTTCTAAATTTATTTTCAAATCACAATTTGTATTCCATTTGAAATAAAAATGCACTTGCCTTGTACAGTGTGTCCAATGGTATGTTCAATATTTTAAAATCATCAATCAATTGCTTGGGATATAAGTCTAGGGAACTGCGATCCATATGCTCCACTTCAACATACTGCAAGCACACAAACTTATCCTGCTGGAGCACACAGTCTCCGTTCTCATCCTGTTTGTAGTGGGGCAGGCATTCGCAGAGTTCTGGACTCGCACAGAAACTATTCTTGCCACAGCCGGAACTGCACACAGGCTGGCAATCATGTACAGGTCCACTGTATCCGGGGCAGCATTCGTCCTCGTGCTGACAATTCAAATTGAAGTTCCCATTAACATGCTGGAAATTTTTAATTAACAGTTACCTCCTCGTTTCTGCATAAAGTGGACATAGTTGTGGAGGGATCCGTCGCAGCGGCAAATGTCAATGCCACCAGCAGTAGCTCACAGATAGTTTCTATTCCTCTCTGCCGCATGATCCGATGAGACGTAGTGTGATTCTTCAACTAAAAGCAGTTCTCTCAGCGCAGAGTTAATGGCAGTTTATTAATCCCCACTATGCCACATGAAATGCCTGATAAGCAGCATATATAGAGTGAATGCATATGGAGAATAACTTATGTACATTAAGTTATCTGTTCTGGTATGCCAAGTTGTATTCCTTAAAATTCTGAGAGCTATGATAGTCATAATATCAGAAATTGTTATTTTATTCGACTTAAACTGGGAAATTCCCTCTCTGCATCCGCAACTTTTTGATAAGACTATGTAAACCAATTCAGTATATACGAATATGTTGAGCAGATTATAATATATTTATAGAATATTTATAAGAAGTTTACAACAAAAATAACGGCGAGTAAATTCAATTTCAAGTTCAGCTTTGAACCAGCTGACGTTAGTGGACTCTTCTCAATTGCTGGGGGCACGGGTTGGCAACCTTCTCCCTCTAAGTTTGACAGCTCATATCCATCACAGCAAACCTCACGTAACTCCATTCTGGTTTTAGTCTGTGAAAATATTTGAAATTACTTATATCAGAAAATGAAGTATTTAATTTAAATTTTTTTTTATAACTAACCACTTGGCGAATTTCACCAGAAACGCCAAGACCTCTAAAAATGGCCTCGAAGTCTTCATAATTTTTTAGAGGAACTTGCTCTGTCACTTGATAAGAGATTTCAACTTCCTTCATGCAGAGATGTGCATCATTGGCCTGAATTACATTAACACTTATTAGAACTAAGAATAACAGTTTCCACATTTTCAACGCAAGATATTTATATTAAAACCCAAACTCGACTGAATTTTGCACTGATCGTATTCACACAACTGAGCTCTCATAAATTATGTGAGATATATTTAAAGTATGGAAGTGACTAAGAACTGTTATTTGCCATATCAGAAAAGTGACGTCGTAGTTATGTATTTGATTATACTTATTTATATAAATATTTAATGCTGCTGAGATCGCTTAGAGTACGTTATGTTGTGGTGGTCATATAGGCTATAATCTAATTCCTCTCAGCTCTCTCTGCCATATCTTATGAGTAATAAGTACTTAAAGAAAAAAATATAATATATGTATTCTATATGAATTTTAACTGAAAAATTTAATTTAAAAATTTTGTATTATTATTATATTATTGAAAACTTGATATTATGATCTTATTTTATATTACAATGATATTAACTTTGCGATATTAAAAATCACACAATCCAGATTTGGTATTTTAAATTCAATTTCTGTACTCCGCTTATCAAACAAATTTTAAGTATATACATTTTCAAGCTCGCTTCGATTGCATAGTCTTAGGCAATTTTTAATCAAAGTATATTTCTTTTAATTTATTTTCTTAAGTTTTAAAATATTGCATACTTTTGTGCTACTCGAAAATGATCGACATTGTCCGTAAAAAGCTTCACTGATTATAGCGAAGTTGCAGTTTATTCGACAGCTTTATAATTAGTTGAAAAGCTTTAAATATTTTATAACATAATCTATTCAGGTACTCAAAACTGACACATTAAACATTATTTGTGTTGTTTCTGATCAATAATTTCCAAGATATGACAAAAATATTTCCAAAATCGTATTGTAACAAATTGTGAAAATCCCTTATAGCCCATTTCTCAACTGACTCTTAACTTTAAGAGGACATAACTTTGTCAAATCTCTTTCAAAATTATTGATAATTTGTAAAGCTATATATTTACATCTGAATTAAATATTAAGATAAAATTTTATAAAATTTCTTAAATTTTTATAGTTTTTAAGTTTTTCTAAAACAAAACATTGTTCTGTCGTTGATGTTCCTATTTTTTGATTCTGATCGTTTAGGGGTATCAAAAGCACCATACCAAATATTCCTTAAGATATTTCTGCTTCCAGTTCATCATCAGAGGCGAAAATAATTCAAATAGTGAGATTATATATTTGTTTTCAGTTTTATTTACATTATTAAATATGTACAAAAATTTCATAGAATAGAAATTAACATGAAAAGTTAAAGGAGCAACTAATTTGTTTGGTTTTCCGTCTAGAAAGAACTGTACATAAGGAGGATCGTAAGCAGAACAAACAAATGCGGCGTTTGTTGTTGTTGTTGTTGTTGTTGGGGAGAATGTTGGCAAGTTTCTAAAAAGAGTTCCGTTCGGGGAATTCGTTTTTCGGAATGCCGCATTAGATCAGATGTTGCTCGATTCGTTGCTTTCTCCTAGAATTTCGGTTGGTATCACAAACTAAAACTAAATTGTAAGTCGTATATTGAGGGTACGGATTCGGGTTTGGGATTTGGGTTCCATTTTTTGGGTTTTTGCTTCTCAATTTTTACTGCAATTTGGATTTTCTCAAGATGTTGCGCTCGCCTTCACCCGATTTCAACAGTAATGGCCCTCGATAGCGTTAAATTGATCTACTTTTTGTGGAGGTAACCGCCATGGCCGGAGACTCCATATGAGGAGATACCGTGTCCAGAGCTGCCGTATGAGATGCCAGGTCCAGAGATGCCATGGCCAGAGCTGCCGTAGGCGATGCCATGGCCAGAGCTGCCGTAGGCGATGCCATGACCAGAGATGCCATGACCAGAGATGCCATGACCAGAGATACCATGACCGGAGATGCCGTGGCTGATGACAGCTGGGGCAGTGGCAACGGTATGAGTGATGGCAACTGAGGGCTTCACGTGGCTCTCAACGTGCACGGGAACGGGCACTTTCACCTCATAGGGGACTGGGCGGTCCACATGGATGGGCACCTTCTGGATGACACGCTTCTCAACAGTGTAGGGCACTGGCTTCTCAACGGGCACTGGGTATGGCTTGGGCACATGGACGGTGTATGGGCGATCGACTGGGATCTTGACTGGCACCTTGATGACCTTCTCAACGGGGTAGGGCTGTGGCACTTCAACGGGCACCTTGACAATCTCCTTCACTGGGTAGTGGACGATCTTCTCGACGGGGTAGGGCTGTGGCACGGGCACCTTAACTGGGTAGGTGACGGTCTTCTCAACTGGGTAGGGCACATGACGCTCCACCTGGTAGGGCACCTGAACGGTCTTGATCACGGTGTTGGTGTGCACCTGTGTGGGCAGATGGGCGACAGCGGGAGCTGCAACATGAACGGGAGCAGCAACAGCAACTGGGGCAGCGATGGCAGCGTGTCCAGTGCTCAGGATGGCACCACCACCAATCGATGATGGACCATAGCCGTAGCCCAAATGGCCAAGGCCGCGCTTCTCCTGCTTCTTCTCGGCGGTGCTTTCAACGGCGGCGGCACCCTCAACCTTCTTGGCTGCCTCCTCGCTGGCACTCACTGCCAACACGCACAGAGCCACTAGGCCAAAAACGAGCTGCAATTCCAAATGCAAAGCAAACAAAAGACATGAATTGGGTTAGCCTACTGGTATTATACAACAACAACAGCTATGGAAACTTGAGTTTGCTGCACATAATAATAGCAACGCCCAATACTTCCGTCTGCCAACCCCATAATTACAAATATGACAATTATGCAATATTGAAAGTGAACTGGCAACAGCCGTGCAAGTCGTCGGGCAACCAGCCAAGTTCAAAATTGGTGGCCAACAGACATATGTATGTGTGTGCAACGGGGCGCATACGTAATGTACAAGAACTTCAGCCTCACTACAAGTTACGTAGACGTAATTTGGGAATATGTCAATTAAATTGGAAAGTGGGAAATTTGAAATTGAAAAAAATGTATTATATTGAAAGTGGAATTTTGGAAAGTTCTATTCTTGACTTTAAATTAATTTCCGAAACCAGATAAATAATTTTTAGTATTGATTCTAGTAGACTGCCACATTTTGAACTCTCTTGCTTAACTTTCATTTCAGTTTGTAGATTTTATGCACAAAATTAATTTCCATTGCATTTTGATGAGAAATTTATGATAAAATTCTGCACACTTTTAAGAACTTTGAGCAGCTTCGTCAGATTGTTTAGGTAGATTATTCTATGTATAGTACGCTTAGACACAACATACCATGTATTTCATTTTTGCACTTCTTTTTTAAACTGTTAGACAGGCGCACACAACTTTTATCGCCGGGGTTTGTATGTCTCAACCAACCCGCAACTGTTAACTGAATAATTTCGCACAGACATTGCGAGCTTTTATATGCCGATGCCGTATGGCTTTGATGCTGCCTTCTGTGATTTCTGCAATGGCCGACGAAGTTGACGGCGACGACGACGACGACGGCGGCGACAGCAGATGTCGTTGCCGAGATCATTCACGCAGCCGCAGTTGTTGTAGTAGCCCCTAGAGCTGAGCAAAAGCTCGCTCTACCTCGCTTAGCATCTACTTCTCTCGCTCCCTCAACCACACACACAGGCTTCCTCTCTCTCGCTCTGTCGGCCTCTCTCTCTCAGCGTTACGCTCTCTGCGCCAAAGGAAATGCTGTCGGTGTGAACAGAAAAAGCTTTCAGCGATCACATACAACTTACACGGACACTGTCTGTGTGTACGTTCAATACGTGTGAACTGTAAGCTGCTTGTGGCTGTATGAGTGCGTGTCTGTGTGGCGCATTCGTAGCATAGCGGTTGGTAAGCCTGCAACCAACTGTTGTACGAAGTACTTAGTAGTCAACTGGGGGCACAAGATACCAAAAAAATGCAACTGATCGACTCCAAGTGTAAACATTGCCATAAATTAAAGGGGGAAAATTATTTCAAATATTTTACTGGAAATTTATTTGTTAGTATTTCGATTCTATACACAAAATATTTCATATTTGAATATCTGTGCATTTCAAATATAATAAAAGTTAATTTTGTGAAATTCAAAATAGGGGAAAATTATTGGGCATCATTTATTGGAAATTTAATGGCAAAATTTTTAAATTTTTGATTTAGAGAAAAAATATTTCAAATTTAAATATACATATGTGCACTTGAAAAATAATTAAATGTAACTCTGTGAAAATCAATATTTTCCAAGAACTAAAAAGTGTGAAATATATTTTTAGCAGTTTTAATGCATGTCGTAAAATTTTGTGAATTTGATTAATTTATTAAACAAAGAAACGAATATTAAACAGATATCAAAAAATAAATTTATTCAAAATCTGCAAATTAAATTAGAGTTTCTATAAAAAGTTGATCTGCAAAGTGTATTAAAAACAATTAAAACAAATGCATTTGAGAGCATTCATTAGATTCACAATTTCAACAAAAATTAAATAATATAAGAATATTATATAAAGAATAATCACAAATGAAGCAACATGAAAATTATATAGTGTGAATCTGAAAAAAATAAACATGTATCGTTGTTATTATTGTGGCATTGGGGGGCAAGTGAATACAGTTGCATTTCAAATATGCAATGCAAATTGTTGTTTCTTCTGTATTTTCTGTTTTGTTTTGTGTATTTCTGGGTTTTCAGAAAATAACATGCGCCTCTAAGTCTGTGAGTTCTGTGCAGAGTTCGCCTGGGTTCGGTTTGGTTTCGTGACTGAACTTTTGATCTCAGATTTTCGTAGAGCGAAGCAAATTTTCGAATTGTAGGTGCAATGATTGAATGCTTTGCAGTGTCTCAATCGATCTCTGTGTATGGGTATGTGTGTTTACTTGTGTGTATGTGTGTATTTGAATGTTTGACATTTCAATGTGCATAGGAAATACATAAGTTTCGGTTGAGTCTGATAGACCAATGGCCAAGTAAATGGAACGTGTGAACAAAGGGTAACCACAGAGAAAGAATGAGATGGAGAGAATAAAGCAAATCAGAAAACATACGGATATATATCCGTATATACAAGTGTTTTTTGTTTTTGAAATTTTCAAAATCTTAGATGCCATTAGAGCGTTGTGCATTGTAATGTGCAGTTGAAGGCGAAGGTCGATCATCATCATTATCATCACCATTATCATTAATGACATCATTATCATTATTATGAGTCGAACTACATTATCAAACAGATCACAAACTCTATAGACCTTTTGTCTTGTTATGGGCATTGTGACCGTTGAGGCCTCTTTTGTGGTAACATAAAGAACGATGCAGCTCAAACAGATGACCCTAAAAAAGCTTTAAAGCAACTATCAAAACAAGAAGCAACAACTGAAAACAACAAAGTTGGCTAACAAGAAGAAGAAGATGAAAACCTGTGCAGGGGCATCATAAATATGCAAAGTGAAGGGAATGTAGCGGTTAAGGCCCAACATTAAATTCAAGTTCAAGTTTAAGCGCCTCTTCTCGATCTCTGTCTCTCTCTCCCTCTGCGGGGGATTTATTTTATTTTGTTTATGCTTTTTTTTTTTTTTTTTAAATTTGATTATTAAACTTTCATTTCGCACACGCGCCACATTAGTGGGAAACAACAAAGTTATCAGAGTTCTAGTTATTGATATAATTTTCAACTCGAAAACATCGAAAAACTTATGCAAATTGAAATTGGTTTATTATGCCAAAAACTCAGATCGATAATAGAACAAGTTGTGCATTTTTATATTAATTTTCAATATTAATTCCAGACTAAAAAATGCATTTATTATGAAAAATGAAATTGACCTCAGTTTTATATAGTATCAGCTGAAGAAGACATTAAACTAGTTTATGAAGATTGAATTAGAATTCTATATCATTCAACTGTCCATTTATAGATAGCTTTTCTACACTTATTTTTATTTTAAACTTTTTTTGTTTTCAAAATTTTTAATTTGGTAAATTTATATATATTCTGGCAGCATCGGATAATGATTATGCGAACGTCTAATTATGTAGTCAGAGACTGTCTAAATGCAGAGCAAGTCATTTGCATAAGATATCAAGGGGCCATTTGTTAATCTAAGTATGATTCGATTGGAATATTCAGACAACCTATAAGAGATCTGAGAAGTTGTCGGGGGGATCTATATAATTAATGCCCGATGCCCGCTGGCGTTAAGGTGAACCAGTTCTAAACACGATTCAAATCGATTTTTGCTAAACATAACAAATTATTTTCTTATTGTCTTTTTTATAAGATTTTTTTGCGTCACAATCGAATTTCTTTATTTAGAAATTTCTGTTGTCTATATTATATAACAAACTCTTCGGAATTGGAAATACGATGAGTTTATGGAAAATCACACAACTAAGCCAAAAAATGTTAGAAAAAAATATAAACAAACCACAAAGTCATTCTGATATTCATTATAATAAAAAAATTAGACGACTAAATTATAATAATATAATATCAATATTGTCATTCGTTAAAATATTTTAAATACAATATATTAAAAAAAAAACGAATTCAAGGCGAATCTTTTTAGAAGGTGGACTTATCAGAACATGAAAAGATGTTGAACCAGATTAGATACTATAAAAACGCATTTAATTAACCTTCAATATATATTGCATAAATATTGCTAAAGGGTATTAACAAATGATTCTGTTTAAAATAAAAACACTTTACGTGTTTTACGTGTCATGAGATCATAAATTATTGCCAGAAAAAATTATTCATTCAATATTGCTTCCCATTGTTTATTGGAGATCAATAAAGAGGGAGCTTAAGAGACTACTGGACACTCTTTAAATTTCACAAAAATGTAGCTTTTAAATTTTTCAGCTTTGCTTATTAATTTGTCCAGTTTGACTTAATATCAAACTGTGAACATTCTCCAACCGCATTTGCTCTACTTTTCTCTTAATAACATATTATATATAGGTATAATTTGGACTCAATTGTTGAATTTTTGTCAAATGTTTTGAGCAATACAATCGATATTCGATTCGGTGATTGTTTGATACAAAAATGCCGAACATGTTTCTACGAGTATGCACAATCGTGGAGCTATGTTAAAAAAGTGATTAAATTTACTTTTTAGCTGAACGACTTTTTACTGACTTGCCAATTAATTGCACTTTAATGGCAATACATCTCGATTTTTGACTATAGAATGCAATTTGATACCCTGTAGCTGCTACGCTAACGGGGTATACAGCGCTGCATACCAAATTAATTTATTGCAAATTACTTTAAATACGAAAACTGTTGCCCTAATGCGTCTCTTAGTAAAAGAAACAGTTGGAATTACCAACAAATTGTCAGTAATTGGGTTAGTACTATGAGCTGTTGGCTAGTTGCCAGATTACCTGGTTATCTATTTACCTGGTTGGCTAGTTACTTGTGCCAGGGTCAGGCGGCTAATCACTGGAAAGAAATCAGTAAAAATTTATAAAAATTAAAAGTCTGGCGACACAATTCGTTGGCCCAAATGTTGGACAGTCCAAAGATTTCTTCTGTTGGCTGAATTCGTGTCTTGGACGAGGTTAGCTGTATTGGTATAGTAGGTACCGAGTACGGATAGTCAGCATTATAGTGGGTATATTTGTCAATTGAAACTCCGGGCCGTGGCGGGCCTCAAGCTCGAGACAATCGTGCAAAACCTTCGACATTTAATTTGGCCACATTTTGAACTGTGCACGTTTAGTTGGTTACTTTTATTTTTAAGAAAACAGCCAGAGAGAAAAAAGTTGTTTACATTAAGCCAACTACAACTACAACTACATCTGCAGCAACAACATTAACAATTTTTCAACATTATTTTTTTCCTATTACCACCACTGCCTGTATATGTATTTATATATGTATATATATATTTTTGATAATTGCGCGAAAAGGTCAGGCAAGTAAAATTTTAGATTTGATTTCTTTTGTGTGGAGTCTGCCTTTTCAGGCCGCACTTAATCCAATTCGTTGTTATTACAACTATTATTATTACAGTAGTTGATGGTTGTGCTGTGACCTCTAGAAGCGTTAGATGACCTTTGTTTACACTGCCCCGACAATGTTATTCGCACTACAAGCGTTTTACTTTAATGATTTTGGGAAAAACTTGAAAATGAAGCACTTGATAATGCCAAAGACAATAGGTAAACATACAGCACCCAGTCTTAAATCGGTAATCAGCTAAGTGAAGAAGCAGAAAAATTACACTTTATTGTCCATTTGACATTTTCCATGGCATGCAATTGGCAAAGGGGCACGGCTGGGGGACCTTGAAAAATCCAAGCTGCCACAACACAGACAATATCATACAATGCCGGGCTTCGGATTTGGCTGCCACTTCAACAACAACAGACACCTACTGCATGAGGTGGATGCGGAAAGAGAGACTTGAGGATGATGGCTGAGATAGAGAATAATAATATAAGGGGCTGGCCTGTCTGGTGGTGTCGGCAACTGGCCAAAAGAACTGGCTAACACGCCCACTCCAAACACACGCCCACATCTACACTTGAAGCGACTCAATTGCCCGCCATGTACAGCAAGTTTTCGATATGAAGAAACAAAAGTAAATAAATTAAGATTAGGTTAGGGGCAGGTTTCGCAGCTGCCGAACAAACTTGACATTAAATTCAGTTTTGAGTCTGAAGCTTATGCATTTGAATATTTATTAAGTTCTTAATAAATCTGTTGAATATTGTTGTCATAAATACAATTTAAACATTTTTAGCGCTAAACATTGTCAGTTGACTATTTATCTAAGCATAAATCTTTTCGAGTATTAATTGTGAATATTTTATTGTAATTTAAATAAATTTGACCATTTTCATAATATGAAATTATAATACTTTCAACGAATTAGGTATTTCCCCCAATTAAGAACTTTTGCTGCTATCTTTTATTTTTTGGAATTTTTTTTTTGTTTGCAGTTCATGTTTGGCAATATAAAGTAATGCATTAATCATTTGGCATTGTTGTTGTTGTCATTTCGCGAGTCGAGAAAACCGCTCAGCAATTAGCGCAAAAAAAGCAACAAAAAAAAACTGAAACAATAAGATCACGAAAAAATATATACCAAATTGGAGATAGAGAGACAAAAGTAGAAACAAAACAAAATGCAAACAAAAACCTTTGGCATGGGAATTATGTCGTTTTAACATTTTCATTTTGGGCTTGTTGTTGTTGTTATGTTGTTGTGCACATACTACTTATATGAGGTGTGTGTGAACCACATCTGTTGCTATTATTAGCACCCAACTCGGCGGCAGTAATTTAAATTCAAATTTATGTCTTTATGGTGCAATCCACGGCAAATGTGGAGGCGATTGCATAAATCAACAAGAAAAGTTGGCTAAACATTGAAAGAAAACTATATACAAATATTTCTGGCTAGTTATTTTAATTATTTTTGAATTCATCGAGCTCATCATAAGATATTTCAAGGGCTCAAAAATATATTCATTCACTTTCTTAAGTGATTAAAAATAATTGCAAAGCACAGAATTGCTTAGGAAGTTAATTGTGGCTTCAGAATTGTCTGTTTGAAGTCGAAAATCTATAATCGCATCATAATTAAGTTTCAAGTTCATACTATAGATTTTTTGATATCTTTATTCTCAATCTATGCGAATTTAGTTTATATGTGGTTATGTGGCCAATTAGCAAATTGTTTTGGTGTTTAGATATTGGATAAATTCTTCGGCAGTTTATGTTGATTTTTATAGTTCATTATTAAATTTATTATGCCACGATTCTAAAATCATTATTTTAATTAGTAATTAACGAAACCGAAAGCAAAAGTTTTGTTTTATGCTCACAAGTAGCTTATTTCTTCTTAGACTTTGTTGAGTTGGCAGATTAAGTTTAATACGAATTTCCAAACAATATTTAAGTTTCTTGAATCGACGTTTTGAAAATCAATTTGGGGCTCGTTTACGTTGCCACGCCCATCAACAAGTTTTCGTCAAATCAAATATACTAAGTTATCGAAAGCATTCGATTTGAATCGAGTTAAATTAAGTATAGTTGATTTGATTTGATTTGCACAACAATAACAACAACAATCAACAGTTACAACAATAACGGACTTTATGTCAATATGGAATATCAAATTACTAATAACCAAAATTTTCAGCCAAACAAAAGCCTAAAACAACAATAATAAAAGAAACAGCCACCACAACAACAACAACGACAACAACAACTGTTGCCTGGCCTAACTCAAATGCCACAGTGACACACTAACTGGGTGACTTCCAAAGCAGCAACAACAAAAGTAGCAACAACAACAACAACACATGCAACTGTGCCACGACGAAGTCAAAGGAAACAGAAATTATGCAACATTGGCGACGTCGCCAACGCGGACAGCTGCTGGCGGCAGCAGCAAGTTGGCGACTCGGCGGGTTGGTGGCAAGCTGCAGCATTTAACGGTTAACAGTCAAATGCCTGCCGCTTTTGGGAAGCTGCAACCATTTGCTGCATGGTTATTTGGTTTGTGTTGCATTGGCCAGAGATGCCTTGCCGATATGTCGCTTTCAATTACTCCACAATTGTAGCTGTAGTAGTAGTAGTAGTAGTTGTTGTTGTTGCTGCTGCTGATGCTGATGCTAGCCATGCCCTAAAAAGGCGTGACGTCAGAAATGACAATTATTTAAGTACTGAGATAAAGAACTTTCAAGGAGTGCGCCCCGTATCGAGAGACACTTTCAATACGGAAATCAAATCCGAATCGAGTTCGTTGCCTAAGTCTTTTGTTTTGCGGAGCAGGTGAAAGGATCACACAGTCTATGCCAATTCATCATCTGTATCTGTATTTGTATCTGTGTCTGCATGTGTATGTGTGTGGTTAAGTTACAGTTTGGATTTTGGGCAAAACACACCCCATCCAGTGATCGGCCATGGCGAGTTCGTTGCGATTTCAGCGGCATAATTCATATTGCATGGCGGGATATGAAATGTGAAAAACTTCGGATTAGCTGCAAATATTTGTGAAGTTTTTTTTTTCTTTGCTGTTTTTGGCGAAAAATGCCATGCCAAATGGTCAAATTGGCCACAATTGCATAATAATCCAACCTGTGCGTAGAGATGCGATGCGGTAGCAGTTATGGCTTAACTTAATTGTTGCAATTTGAATTTGCGAGCGATGAGAAATATTTCTATTTTTTTTAATGGTATTATGTTCATTCGACACGCTTGATAGCCGATATGCGAGAGAGGTCAGGCATTAAAATGCAGTAAACGTCATGTAAACTACGACTCAATTAACTGCTAAGATATGAATCATAAAATATGAATACTGTGTGCTCCGATCAGATTGAATTATAAAAGGATAATTGCACGTGGATGGCTCGTATATCAATAAGCAGATTAATGCATTAATCAAGTGTGGTTTATATGGCTGCAAGCGTAATTCCAAAATGATACCGATAACTCTGAAAAATATTAAAATAATTTTGATATTAAATGGAGATTTAGGAACTTCATCTGTTGTCTCTGCCACACATTTACGCAATAAGTGGCAGCGCTGCCAAGACAAGCAACAAATTGCGGCAGCTGCGAGGGAAATTAAAACAATATTTCGGATGCAAAGAAGGAGGGCAGCTTGGGGGTGTACGTATAGTTGTTGAAGTTAATTAATTGCCACAAAATGACTGAGGTGCAGAAAGAGAGAGAGAGAGAGGGAGACAAAGAGAGAGTGAGAGATAGAGGGAGACAGAGAAAAAAGACAGCGACAAGGCAAATGGATATACTCAAAATGTAATTTTTCGCAATTTTAGTTTTATTTTTGTTTTTCGTTTTCAGTTTCGTTTCGGTTTTGGTCTGTTTTATCATTTTGATTTTGTTTTAGTTTTGTTTTTGGCATTTGTCGCTGTTGTTGTCTGAGAAAAAGCCCAGCAAGACGTTGCACATTTTGCTCTAATGAGCAACAATACCAGCTACATATTGTATGTATGTATGTATATAGTAAGCTGTGATCTAGACAGCAACTTTTGGAGGTCATCGCCATCGACGTTGCCATCATCGTTGTTGTCGTTGTCGTCGCCAACTTGTCCATCCAATTGAAGCAAAAATTGTTGTTGTTGTTGTTGTTATTGTTGCCCGAATCAATTGCGAAATGAGTTTGGCTTCGTTTTTGGCCAAAAAATGCATCGAATTCACGTCAGTTGCCAGCTAAAAAAAAAAGCAAAAAAAAATTAAAAAAAAAAATAAATAAATAAATAAAGCTACAAGTTGCACCAGTTTCCATTCAACTAACACACATATGAGTGCAACTCGATAGAGAAACCAAAAAGCTTAACCAAAATGTTATAGAAATCAGCCTCCGAAAACATTTGCTTTGCCATGATTCGTCGCCAGCGTCCATGTCAAGTGAAGCAGCAAGCGATTGTGGCAGCAACATGCTGTGGCAATCTGGAAATCCCTGTTCGACCCCGCACCCCCTACAGCCCTAACTCTGCCACAGTTATGAGCAGTTTCTCCCCCTCCTACTCTCCACTATAACAATATCGGTACATATACCTTACATATGTGTATCGTCGTTGGGATTCTTTGACTGCCCTCCATTTGAGTTTATGCTTCACTTGGCCAGGCTAAGGCAACTGCCAGAGTTGTGCTCCAAACTGCTTTTTATGTTGCATCTTGTTGCATTTGATTTTTATGTATGTTTTTTAATTTTTATGGAGCAATTGAAGCCATTGACTTGATTAAATGCCAGCAAAATTGAACTCTGTGCAGTTTTTGAAAAATCCATAAAATGTGTGTTGTGGAAGAGTCACAACAGCTGGGTATTCAATATAAAATTTATAGCGCAGTTAACAGTTTTGGGATATGAAAAATTTAATTGAAATGTTGCAAAGATTTCAAAAAACTCAAAAAAAAAACAGAAAAATTGATTAAGGAATTTTCTTAGCCAAGCTATTTTTAGTTATTCTTGGTTTTATATAACTCATAATTTAATATATTCATTACGATAAACAACTAGTTACTAATATTAAAGTTATACGATTATTTTTTTTAATAATATTGTTTAGGCAACATTTAATTACTTGCCGCATGCAGCATTCTTGTGCTCAACCTAATTTGTCATAATTGAACCCTAGAGATTGACTTTACAACAATTAAGTTGAGTTGAGCAGAGTTGAGTTGCATTGAATTCAGAGAGATCCGCTTGGTAATTGCCCAGCAAGTTGCACAAGTTGCAAGACACATTCGAGTGGCAGACACCTACACGAGTGACACTTGGAGACTCGAGTCGAGTCAAGAATAGTACATTGCAAAATAATTTAATAATTTGTAGCAAATGATGGTAAATAACAAAATGAAATTCATAAATTATAACTATAAATGGTCTGCAACATATGTCTAATCCAAGTCAAGTCGAGTCGAGTCGAGTTGAGTTGAGTCGAGTTTCTGTGTGAGCCACGCCTACTTGTTATGGCGGCATGTAAAGCCGATGACCTTCAGCAGATACAGCTACAAATACGAATACGAATACAGATACAGATACGAGTATAAAGTACGATTACGAGCATACTTATACTACATCTATGTGGTGCATATACTTACTATATGATATAAATTAATTCTTTAGCCTGGTAACTGGTTCTACGTCTGTTGGCAGTATGTCTTGGTTAGTTTGCCCAGTTTTGCAGAAATGAAACGAGAACCAGAACAGATTATGGGACACAGAATATGGAAAAGAAAATTAAATCAGAGACCAGCGACGACTTTTTTATTAGAAAGTTGTTTTAGTTCCGTCACCGGTGTCCTTGAACATTGTTGAAAGGTGACTGCGGGGGCTTTGGCCGACAGATGAGATGCGCCACCTAAACAGATGCCATCCACCTGAAACAAATCAACCCATAGTAGATGTCGATGATATATGGCCAACGAGATTACAAAATCATTTCTGTTTCTAAACTCTTAATGTTGTTGCTTTTGGTTTATATGCCGCCCATTAAAACGGTCCAAATCAACCAGTTTATGGTGGTTTTATTTTATTTATAATATCGTTTTGTTTTTGCTCTTAATGTTCCATCTTCTAATTGCTGCTGGAAAAACCCGATGCCCGAAATCCGAAATACGAGTGGAAAATGCAAAATAGTCCTAAAACTTTAAATGATTCAATTCATCAAAATCAAACAAACAAAAGTATTTTTTATTTTTATTTTTTTATATACATATATTTTGTTTTTAAGCTTTTATGGGCAATTAACAGCGATGTTTGCCTTTCGCTCTTAGAACCCGGCTGCAGTTTGTTTGTTTATATTTTTTTCTTTTTGGTTTTTTGAAAGTTGAAATTTTGGCATTTTCAAGTTTTCAAGAAAGAAAAAACCCAAGATGCCTTAAATGACATATCAAAAGTCCGTTTCTGCTCTGATATTGCTCTTCACTTATTTCTTGATTGTTATTATAATTTACGAGCGTTTAGACAACTCATCTAAAGCCGCTGTCATCTGACCTTTGTGAAGAACCCCCCTCTCTAGGGGACAGTGGCTACCGGTTGACATGTGCCGAGTTGACAGACAGGTCGCGATCTGTTTGCGTCGTGGCCTTGTAAGTGCAGAAGATATCTGTCAGGTAAATCAGAGCTTATATCAAGATATCATAGCTGCTGTTGCCCTGTGCTACACTTACAGACCGACGGACACTCTCCGCAGTGTAATGAGTTATGGATCCCCCAATGCCAATGACATGCAGTTCCTGCAGTGCATCTTGAGACCGAAACTGGGTCAGACCAAAAGTCACTGTAGATTGTCCGGCGAAGCGTGTTCGCTGCTGATCCGATGGTGAGAGGGTTTTTGTTTTTACTACCACATTCGAAAATAAACCACATAAAGTACAATTTATGATCTATAAATTAAGACTCATTAAATTTTAATCGCTTCAAATGTCAGCGAAACCATTAAAATTATGTCTGTGGATAATGTTTTCGAAATATATCTTATCAACAGTGAATTCTAAGCTTTACAAAGATGATTACTACGTTCCAACAACTATAATTACAATATTTCTTAATCCCTAAGAAAATATATTATTGTGTAATTTTATCACCCATAAATTTTTTATTGCAAAAAAAAAAACAACATAAAATTAAATTTAAATTCAGAATATTTATAATTAATAAACAGTTTGTTTATTATCTGTTATATAATTGAGCTACTTCTCATTATTTCTGCTGTAGCAATTCTTTTATTAATATTTAATTAATTAATTAATTGTGATGAAATAATTAATAGGATGTCATCTGCAGCGAATTCTGTTATGAAATTTTTATAGTTTTCTTCCTCACTTTGAAAACGATCGCATGAATGAAATACAGAAAAAATAAATATATTTTTTTATACAATTTTATTATTTAATAAGATTTTTTACATTTGTTGTGTTTTATACATTTCATTTGATTGCATGATGAAACGCTTTTACTGATAAACAGCCGCAGCTAAAATGTTTATAAAAATTGAGATTCTTTTATAAGCATTTAGCTGGAAATTTATCCTAAAGTGTGTTTGTCGTTTCAAACATAACAATGCTCCATTTGATGGTTTGCTTGGAAATAATTTACAAAAGGCTTTTGTCGTTCTTCCTTTGGGGGGATATTCTTAAGATCTAACAGAGTGGCAGGGTGGAAGTTCTACTCGAACCTCTTGGAAATTATATAGGGGAGCGCAGAGACCGTGTGAGAAGTTTGATTTCGCTTAATATTTGTTTTCTTATTGGGTTTTGTTTTTTTTTTTTTGGATAGAATTAAAAAAAATGTTGCTAAATTTGATTCGGCTCATTTCTTTCGTTGGCTCCAATTGATCACGATTTCAATTTACTTCTTGTGGTAGCCGCTGTGGTCGGCGTAGACGCTGGCGTCATGACCGATGCTGCTGATGGGGTAGTGGCTGACGGCAACGGCGGGGGCGTGCTTCACAACGGAGTGCGAGACAACGGGGACCTTGACGTAGACGGGGTATGGGCGGTCGACTGGGATGTGCACGGGCACCTTCTGGACCTTCTCCACGTAGACGGGGTAGGGCTTCTCAACTGGGACGGGGTATGGCTTGGGCACCTCAACGGGCACTGGGCGGTCGACGGGCACATGGATTGGCACCTTCTCGTGACGGATGACTTCGTAGGGCTGTGGCACTGGCACGGGCACCTTGACGTACTCCTTGACGGGGACGGCGACCTTCTTGATGACTTCGTAGGGCTGTGGCACGGGCACCTTAACCTCAACGGGCACACGCTTCTCATGCACAACTGGGTATGGGCGGTCAACATGGACGGGCACTGGGATACCCTTGGTGATGGTGATGGTCTTGTGCACATCAGCCTGTTTGCTGATCACATAGGGAGCGGGCACGGCATGAGCGGCAACAGCAACGGCGGGGGCAGCATGTCCGATGGCAATACCAGGACCGCTGTGTCCGAGGGAAATACCATGACCGCTGTGTCCAATGGCGATGGCAGCGGGGGCAGAGTGACCGTAGCCAGTCAGACCATGTCCATCAAGACCACCATGGCCATAGCCATAGCCCAGTTCGTGCAGACCACGCTTGTCCACCTTCTTGTCATCCTGGACCTTCTCCTCCTCGGGTTTGCCGGCGTAGGCAGAGGCCACCAGCAGAGCGGCTAAGCACACCTAATGGGGGTATTAAGAAGAATTCGCTTATAATTCGCAACTAGTTCAAGCAGGAAAATGATTTATGCTTGTAATTGGCAGCGTGTTCTAGTACAACGGCCTACAAGTTATATAATTGATTGATTTTGGATTAGGTAATCGCATTAGAAAGTTATTCAGCGATATGACGCCCATTTGGCCAATTTCGCTGTTGTGGGTTGACGGTTTATTTCGCTTTCAAATGGTCAAGTGAAATTCGTATGTGGCCTGCATGCCTAATGGGTGTCGTCTGCCTCAATCCGCGATCGACGTCACGCATGCGCAATGCCAACGTTCCCCTTTGGAGACATGCCCCTCAACTTCGATGTATGAATGCATTCACCGTTAGCGTCTTTATCATATTTGTGTTGTGGCCATTTTAATTGATCACTAAGTTGGCTTAGTTTGATTGCCATTCAACGTGACTTTCAATGAAATTATGATGGCGCATGGAGAGCGGATGAATGATTGGCCATTGACCATGTTCAAGTTGAAGTTTGTCATTTGCGCTGTTTATTTTGGCTAAGAGATTATGTAATTTGCGGCACAGGAAGTCTTTTTGGCCAGGTCAAGCACCGAGGAGCATGCAACTATGTTAACTATGGGAAGGTCTTATCGAATGGATTTATTTCAATTAATCTATGTGAGAATGGCCTTCATTTGTTTACAATTCTACGATTCTCAGAATCTCTATGATTTACACATAATTGAGCGATAAATAAATGTTATTGATGTTAATATTAATATTGTTTACTTACGAATACTTTCATTGTGGATTGTGTTGGAACTTGCCAAGGCTGTAAATATAAATAATATGAAAAAAATATTTATTGTTTGCAATTTAATTAATTTGTGTTAATTATAACTAAACTTTGCACACATTTCTATTTTTTTTTTTACAACTTTTTATGGAACTTGATGTTTGTGTTTAAAATTTTGAAATTTAAGACAATAAAAACGAATTCACTTTGAAAACTACGTGTACACTGAACAGTTTGGATATAGTATTTGTTCCTTTTGAGACTTTTGGGCAACACTTACGAGCAACTGAGAAATAAAATTGAAATCAACTGTTTAAGGATTGTAGAATCACACACGATTCCAAACCTTTGACTGGATGCTGTCTGTGGTCAGTGGCGCACTTTTATACCCCCAAAGAGTTTTTGTGCCAAAACGAAACTGAAAACGCCGCCAAGCACAGCGGGCCAAGTTAGTGGAGCGCCAAGCGATAAAAGCTTTCAAACCGCAGTGCGCAACCGCAAAGCGCTGAGAGTTACGCTCTCGCTCTCGCTCTCGCTCTCTGCCATTCGCTCTCGCGAGTTCGCGATCTCTCTGCGAAAGCTCGCTCGAGGTTCGCTGGTATTGGTGAGGTTTGATGGTATGCGGTTAGCTCGGAAAGTTTTCAGCGGAAGCATCTACCACTACTGATGCATCGCACTAATACCAGGGCAGGTTGGGTTGAGGTTTGAGTGTGTGGGTAAGCAGAGGAGCAGAATTTCGAGATTTTCGAAATTGATCAACTTAAGAGGCATTAAAAAAGTTTTGCATTAACAATAAATTACTTTTTGAGGTAAGTGAAACAATGCAATCTGGGGAATTCCAATAAAAAATAACTTATTTATTAGTTTATTATATATTTCTTTGTATCTCTGATTCTTGCTGAAAGAATACTCGTATCCCGTGAAATGTCATAAGATTATTTTGAACAGTTTTTAATGGCTTACTTGCCGGGTTTTGGGGTTGGGTCTGATATTAGAGGGGAACCTGATTTCAATAGCTGTCGACTAAGTTGGGCAATTCCCAAAAAATCTTCCATAAAAATCATATTATCTTATGTTTGGAGTGCTGATCGTCTGGCCAGATTTATTGCTCCCGACTTGTTTGATAATCAAAATAAAATATAAATTATACTTAATTAGAATTCACCAAATTATTCAAATGAAAATATCAATTAGTGATTTCCATTTCGCTTTTCCCACATATCTCATCTTGTTTGTGATATATGAAACTGAGATTGCATAATCTCTGATTGTTTGGTGGTTAACCACAAAGAGTTAAGAGCTGTGGAAAGGCTTTCAATGTCTCATATTCGAGTTCATTATGACTTCATCAATAAAGCGACAAATACACTGGAATTTTCTATTAACACATAAAAAAAAATAAAATGAAAATTCGATTAAATTGCAAATATAATTATTTATTATCATATGGCTAATAAAATATGTAAATTCATAATTATTGTTTAAATTTAATTATTAATAACTTCTTAGAATTTTTTTCTAGTGTAGATGGCTCGACTTTCCTTCTTCCGTTTGGCAAAGTGGAAGCGGAAGTTGTGATATGTGTCGGCATTGGGCTTGTAATATGGATAGTACGCACTTTGAGTTCGATATTGCAACAGCATCAGTAGCGGCAGCAGTTGCAGTTGCAGCATGCCACATTAAAAGTGGCAACAGATCGTGTTTCTAATTTGAATTACAATGTTGTAACAAATCTGGAAATCAAAATAGGCGCTCGTCGTAAGTAGCTCTGCAGCTACTGGAGTTGTGCCAACGAAGAAAACCTCCCCGAAAAGAGTAGGGGGAGTTTCGGTGCCGCGATGATGAAAGGGGGGGGGGGTGTATGTTGGAGGCACATATCTATCAGTAGGGGGATTGCAATGCGTGAGAGTTGCAGTTGCCGCAAAAGTGAAAGGCCTTTATGGGTCGACACAGTCAGATTATATATCAGATGTATTGCGCCGAGATTTGGCAATTGCCAACATACGACACATAATGATTTCTGATTTCAGATTTCTGATCTCTTTGACGTGACATCAAGTGAAACCTGTTGGGAATCATATCATCACATATGATTTGGACTTTGCATTACCCGCTCTTATTTCGCATTTTTAAATCTAAACATTGATTTGCATTTTCTATTGTCTACCTTCAAGTGATTCTATAAAACAGACTCCCAACTGGAAAACACAATAATAATGTAAATATTGTTTTGTTTTTCGACGACCTCGGCCATTAAACAACTTTCCAAAATCAAATGTTATAGTTTTTAATGGAAGATGTTAAGCGTCGGAATATCGAATGAATTCAATCAATTTGTAGTTCTGATTTGTTTCGATCCGATTTACAATTAATGTAAACAACTCTGAAGCAAGTTATTTAACTAGGCCTGTCTTCAATAAAGTATTCATTTTATGCCCACCATATTGTTTCTGTTCATTTCCTTGTAAATTATTTTTGAAACTAGTTCGAATTTTTCAAAATAGCTTCTACGTTTTAATTTTTTAGCAGCTTCTTAATTAATTGATTTTTATGACAAGCCGAAATCTTTAATTTGAGAGGTTTGTCAAGTTGTCTTACCATTTGAGAACAATTCTAAGCTAATCAATATTGAAGTCAGCTTCCACTTTTAATTAATTTTAAAAATTTAAGCAGTGTTTGAGAATTTCTGGGCTGCTTTAAATGGAATTGATTTGGGCGTTTAGTTTATGGCTTTGGCTCGTAAAGTTCTGTTTGTATTTTATATATACCATTTGCTGTAAATGGTTATCAATTTGTTGCATGTTGCAAGCATCGTGCTGCTCGTGGTAGCATCCACTTAAAGGCGCAACTGGACAAAGTGGTCAACTTTTACTTTCGCAAAATGTGTCGTTTTCTATGTTCGACCAGATGGAACCAAGTCAAGTCGACTCATGTCGAGCAACCCATGCAGCTGCCCACAGCACCAACACCAACAGCAGCCGCAACACCAACAACAACACCAACAGCAACACCAACAACAATCAAGACAGCGACAATCGTTACGATTCTGTTAGACAACGAACCCAAAACAGATGCGAGTTACAATTGAGAGATGCCGGCAGTTGGAGGCGGTGGTGCTGTGGTGATGGGGTGTATGTATGTAGGTGATTGGATGGTGATGTGGTACTGGTGCCGGTGGTGGTGGCATGCGACTTGGGCGCTTTGTTGCATGCGCTCTGAATTGCAACATAAAAGCCAGGCGACTGCCACTCCCCTTAACCTCACTCTCGCTCTCTCACTCTCACTCTCGAAGACTCCATCTCACTCTGGCTTTGCTTGAGCATACCCTGCCCCCTCTCTGCCCCAGTTCTCAGTTGGAGACTCATGTGGCTGCTGCAGTTGCAGTTGCCGTTGCAGTTGCAGTTGCAGTTTTTGTGCTTCGCATTTTGGATTCTCATGTTTGCCATCGCCATAAATTGTGGTCAACCGATGCGACGTAATTCATTGATTATAACGACAACAATAACTGCAATGCAATGAACTACTCCCCCCCCTTCCCCTCCCTCTCAGCAAGCCCCCCTTTCTGTATACTAATGTGCATTTGTTACCTGTTGATTTATGGCCAATTGTCGTTTTGTGACTATGTGCAGTATTTGTATTTGTGGGTCTTTTGGTTGGCCCAAACCACTTGATCAGACCGATTGGTTATGCTTGTAATCCAATATGCGAAAAGTTGGCCCAAAATTAGCTAATATAATTATGGGTTATTACAGCCACAAGAGAGACGGACATAGAGACTGACTGCCAGACAGACTGGCAGCTGACATGGGCCCCCAAGTTTCTATTATTATTACATTTTTTCTTCTTTTTTTTTTTGTATTGTCTTTTGCTGCCATGCGATTATTCACACAATTGTTACGATTTTTATGGTATATGGTTCGTTTGTGGATTGCATGGCAGATCTTGTATATGGTGTATATGGATATGGATTGCAATCTCGACTTGCCACATACGCTGAGAATGTGACACACCGACAGACACACAGACAGAGAGCCAACAAATCGGTTGAAAAGACTTATAGATAGGAATCTTTTGATTGCCATTCTCCACAAGTTGAACAGGAAATCCTTTAAGTGAACGTATCCATCCATCAGTTAATCCCTTTTGTTAAGGATTTCGAATTTGCCATGGTTTAATTAATATTCAGCTTTTCGATTTATTTTAATTTTCCTTTTTTTTTATTTTTGAATATTTTAATTTTATTTTATTTTAATATATGCGCATGCACAGAGTAAAAAAACTGGTCTCTTGTCGGAAATCGGTAGAGTTTTTCACTTGATATGTCAAAATGCCAAAAAAAAGCGACCATTGCAGCCAGCCAACCAGCCAGCCAGCCAAATGATCGGCCAGACAGTCAATCTATATGTTGGTATTAAGTATACGCCCTGTTGGCCATTCGTATGCATTTTCGTGGCCAGCCGCAAATCATTTAAGCGCCATAGGCGTGCAAAGCTATAAAAACAAACCCGTCAAAAAACAATAACAACAACTGACTGCAACAGCAAAAAAAAAAAGACAGTAAAACAACAACAATTGCAACAACAACAGTGGTGGCATGAAAAATGGAGCGCAGCTTCCTTTAGACATCGCTTTTGTAGTTAAGTATTTGGTTTGATAGCTTGATAGCAGTTTTTTGTTGCATTTAGTTTGGCCGCCGTTTTCGGCCAAAAAGTTTAGAAACATTGCGGATGCAGTCGCCGACAAGAAGTTGGGGCCGGTTTTTGTCTCTTGGCCATAAATGGAGGCAAGCATTGTTGCTACTCGATGCGGTGCGTTGCACAATTGAAACAGCTTGAATGCACTTTCAGTTTCATTTTGATTTTCAGTTTCAGTTTCAGTTTCAAATTCATTTTCATTTTCAGTCTCAGTTTCGTTTTGAGTCTAGATATGCTTTCGCATACGAATTTGAAATCGATTTTATAGTCGATATGGTTTCATTTTGATCTTTGTTGGGTGATATAATATGTGTTCTGTCGCTTAAGTTAATTATGTGATTAGTTATTGTTGTCACTTGTGCCAGATCCGTATTACCAATTCGCTAATTAGCATTTAATTTGAGCTCATAATGCCATAACGTCAGCATTTGACCCGTTCACAATTTATTTCGAGATCCGTGCCAAGATCCGTGCGCATAAATCAATAAATAAGTATCTCAACTCTCAGACTCCGACTTGAACTCAGACTCAGTCTTAGTTTAAGCCAAACAAACGACTTGAATTCATGAGATACAATGCGCTGAAGGCAGTCAAGATATGCGCTGAACACTTTTGCAGGTTTGTTGCAAAAAATAAAAAAAAAAAATATATATAGTAAAAAAGATCAGCAACAACAAAAAAAGCATACGAACTTGATCCAATTCTTTTAAAGTGCAATACTAGTTGCTACATTTAATTATGGCTTAGTTTATATCGAGAAATACTCTTATAAAAGCCAACAACTTTATAATAGGAATTGTTGATGCAAATTATAATTTATTATCAATCGCATTGATCAGTTAATGTGTGTGGAGAAAATGGAAAAATATTTCTGCTTGGATATTCCAACTTCCAGTTGACCCAACTCTCTAAATATACATATGTTGTTATATCTACACACATGTATCATAATAAACCTATTCCATTTAATAGTTTTATGTGTTTTATGCTTCAATCTGATCTTGTCTGTTGGCTGTGTGAATGTCACGTTAATGTGAACACGTTAAGGTCAGCTCGAGACACAAATGTGGTTCAATGTCCAATGCAGGCAGCCAACCAACCACCAACCACCGTCCACCAACCACCGTCCACCAACCACCGTCCATTGACCACTCCACGAATGCATTCGAAATGTTTCGCTAGACGCGTCTGACAAAATTCAAAATGTTCAAAATGTTCAAAATGTTGACCCAAACAACATGTCAAGAGTCCATTCATTTGTTTTTCTTTTTTCTTGTGACATGTAATTTCTGTCAACAACAAGATACTGTATCTTTTTTGGGTGTGTTATTGTTGTGTTTTCCCATTGTTGCGCTTCACAAAGCCGCAATTTTAATTTGCCTACAACTTGACCTTGACATTTGTCAATTTGGTAATATTTTCCTCGCTTCAAGAAAAGTTGTAGTTTTTAATGACATGACAGTATTTACAATAATATTGAAACTGTTTCGATTTACAACTCAATTGAGCTGTGACACATTTCTGTTTGTGTGTTGCACACATTCCGAAGCGAATGTTGCAAGCCAAAAACAAAAATCATATTAATGCATACTTTTCACAATGTTCGATCACGTCGAGCAGCAACAACAACATTATCATGCCACAGAGCCATTAAGTGCATCGCCAACAAGAATAACAACAACGACAACATTAACGCCATCAGCAGCAGCAACATCAGCCACAGTAGTTGCAGTGGCTGCAACGTTGTGTGGCATGTTATGTTTTTGGCACTTGGCGGCAATTGCCACATCGTCGCCACATTTTCCCAGAGAGTCTCCTCGACTCCAAGACAGAGTCTCAGACATGACCCAATAACAGGGATTAGGTGGCACGGCAGCTGTTGCTGCTCTGTGGCATGAACTATGTGTATCTGTCTGCATTGGAGTTGCTGTTGCAGTTGCAGTTGGAGTCTTGAGTCTGCTGCCACTGCCACTCAATCACTCAATTCGAAAACGAGCAGCCAAAAACATACTGGGCGACGGGGTTACCCGTCTACGTACAGTCAATCACTCAGTCAACGAAACATTGGCCGGCAATTAGTCCAATTTTTTTTTGCTCAAGTTTTGTGCTAAAATTAAATGTTGCGAAAATTCTTTCAATGTGGACAAGAAACATGTGTTTCTCCTCGCTCAGCTTCACTGCTATGAAAAATATTTGAAAAATCTTTAATTCTCCTCCAGCCATTCACAAAGTGGCTTCAATTATTCAGCGGTTGCTGCTGCAGTTGCTGTTGCTGTGGTACTGCGGGGCGTATGAGCAATGTCGTTAAACTGAATGCTGCTAATGAATGGTTTGTTCGTCGAGAGATCGCCGAGGTTCAACTTGAGATCTGTACCGTTTCAGTTTAATGACATTCATTTGGTTAGTTGGTAAATGAGAGATTTTTATTTTTTTTTGGTAGTGATTTCTTATAGCTATTTGCACGTACGCAGAAATTGAATCTTAAACAAAAATCAAAAGACTTTGGCCGCAAACTTGTTGCCTAATCATAGCCACGAAAATATGTATAATTATTAAAATAGTGTGTGTTCGTGTTATTTTTTTTTGCAACATAAATCTAATTAGTGGGGATTCTTTGGAAACATGAAAATCCCCAAAATACATTTTCAAAATTTGTTTTTATCAATACCCTTTTTATTATCAATCATAACTTAGATATGTTCTTCCATTGTTATGTTTACTAAATTAACTGGTTAATGCGGTGATTCCCCCTCAAACAACATTCGAATAAGCCAAGTTGTGTTTTTAGCTCTTTTGTTTGCCGATAACTGGCTGGCTTTAATATAGTCAAAATATAGTAAAAATTCTAGCAAAAGAACAAAAACAAGCAAATCATTAAAAGATCTATCAGCTGATTGAATATGAAAGCAATAAAATTAAAAAATAAATATATAGTCAAGGCATTAGTTGAACTTGTTCTGGAACAGTCAAAAAATGAACTTGTTTTTGGCTACCCATCAGCCAAACATTGTATAGATATAATGTTCAAAAAAGTTAATTTAGAAATGACTTGACACAATAATGTTTATTTTTAAATAGAAAATAACAAACATCAAACGTGTCTGCAAAATGCCAGCATCTAGCTCTAAGACTCGACCCTGAAATTTGATTAAAAAACTAAAAATAAATATCTCAAAAACAATAATTTCCTTATTGAAATCATTTTTTAATACCCCCAATCGTTTTTCTTGTGAATTTGAATTCTGCAAGAAATTTATTTTGATTTTCAATATGCATTTCTTGGATTCAGACTTGAGCTGTTGGTGTAATTAGATACTCGACAAGCTAATAAATATGATTAAATGGGAGACCTGTGGCAATTACCGGATTGTCTATTGAAGTAACTTGGTTGCGAAATGAATGCAATTTGCGGTGGTTTAGTTGTAATTGTGGTTCGACCTTGGACCACAATGTGAGCTCCAACTCTCACCCAGAACTGAACTCAACTGAACTGAACAGAACAGAATATAACAAATGACAATTTGTTTAGTACCTTTAGCCATTGAGCGTGACCAATGCCATTCTAAAACTCATGTTATTGTTTTCAATTGTATCTTGCAGATACTTTTTCTCGACGGTGCTGCAGTTCCAACTGTATCGCGGCATGTGCCGTGCCGCCGGTCAATATGTGCCCAACGATCCAAGGAAACCGCTGCACAAATGCGACATCTATCGGCAGCCAGCTGCAGGCAATATGCTCAAGTAAATCCCAAATCAAAATCAGACTTCATGCTCTCGTAAATAATGAAATTCTCTTCGTAGAAATCTAATGGCTAAGGGCGCCTCACAGCCCTGGCAGGAGGTGCTGGAGGAGACGTTGGGCGAGGGGCGTCTGGACGGCACCGCTCTCAGGGAATACTTTGCCCCTCTGGAGGAATGGCTGCGTCTGGAGTCCCTACGCACCAATGAGTACGTCGGCTGGAACTATGATGGGGATTACTGCAAGCGGAGCATCGAGACGGCGGGATTGCAAATCTTTGGTGGTTATTACAATGCAGTTTCTCCACTGGAAGTGAACTTCCTCATGGTCCTACTGGCACTGCTGGCCATGCACATAAACTAAACAAAATGTACTTTTTTATTGTTGTAATTCAAATGTTCATTAATTTCCGATCTAACCCCGAGTTGAACTTGAATCAATGCCAAAAACAATTCTAAATAAAAATACAAAATACTTAACAAACACAAATTGGCGGCACCCTAAAAAAACAATGTTGTGAAGCAAACTGGTTTCTCGTAATGTCACATAGATAGATTGTGGGGGATTGTGGGGGATGGAGGTGCGCTGGCATGGTAAGGAGAGGGGAGGGAGTGTCTGGTGGCGGGAGCTGCTGCACTGGGCAGCTGTGTCTGATGCGGGTCATTGGAACGCAAGCGTCGCACGCATAAACCAGTGCCCCTCCTCACCCCCCTAGTCTTTGTTGTTGCTTCATAATTTAATCAAAGCTGAAAAATAATAAAACAAAAACAGCTTCAACTGCATTTTGTTGTTGCTTTAATCCCAACTGGTTTCTTTTTAATATATACATATTTTTTTGCGTAAATATGATTTAATAAATTGCACAGCGACAGCTGCTAATGCAACAGCAACTGCAACTTCAACTGCAACTTCAGTGTAAACAACATAATCAAGAAACAGTAATCGTTGTGTCATGTGGGGCGTGGCATGCCACACACTGGTGTCGCTGTTCATCTTGGTTTATCTAAGAAATCAGATACTCTGCTTAAGTGAGTGCGTCTGTCTGTCGGAGATACTTTGTTTATAATACTGCTCTGTTTATAAAGAACCTATTATATCATTATCCACAACTTAGCTCAACTTGCAAAACAAACTGTGGACAGAGCGGAGATTCGATTTGAATTGATAAGATTTTGCTTTTTTTAATTAAAGATGACACTGTTTCTTTTTTATATTAATTTATTTTTAATTTTATTTATTTTATTAAAAATATGGTATTAATTCATAAATTAAACCCTTTTCTTAATGGAAATTATGATGTTAATTTGTTCAATATTTTTTTTATAGTTCTTTATTGTTCAAATTCTCGTCAGTTTCACTTTCTTCACTTGCAGCTAAATGATTGAGATAAGCTTAATTTATGAACTCTCCCACGTTTTGTCAGTGTCGCCCATTGTCACTGCTGTTGAACTCTGTCGCAATGCAAAAGCGCAACAAAAAATATAAAAAAAATATATACAAAAAAATAAAATAGAATAAAATAAAAAACAAAGCGCGTTTACCTCGCGGTGGCAGCAAACTGTTAAGGACATTATAAACATTTCAATTAGATGCAATCATCGTCGTCAGAGAGAAAAGTTGCTGAGTTGGGGGAACTCGTCTCGATCATTTCGGGGAGTTGAATGCAAGTAACTGTATATGTGAATGTATGTGCGTATGTCTGTGTGCATCACATTTCACTTTCATTGTAGAATTCAACTGTGCATTGCGTACTTCCGCCCTGTCGCCTGCCTCAGTCTCGGCTTCAGATCGAGCTCGGCCTTTATGCCTCGAAAACTCGAATGAAAAGTGTCGTCGTCGTCGTCGACAATTTGCAATGACAACATTTATTTTTTTATTATTATTATTATTTTTATTATATTGTGTGAGCGTGTGTGTGTACTTGCTGTATGCTTGTTTGTATTTTTTTTTTATTTGGGGAAGGAACACACACAGTTCTGAGCAGCGGGAATTGACAGTCTCAACGAGAATCGCGTTCCAAACGCACACGCAACGGCAACTCGAGCGAAAAGAATCTCAACTATCACTGAGCCGAAGAAAGTGCTCTACAAATGTAACTGAAATTTAAATTAATGGAGACTAAAAAAATGTTAATTATCTCTTCAAAGAAAATAAAATAAAATTAAATTAATAAATACCAAAATTACCAAATTATACAATAAATATTAAAAATTTATTTATATCATCGACAACATATAATTAAATTAAAACAATATAAAATTCTTATGATAAATTTCGTCATAATTATGAGTTGACTTGAAAGAACAACAAGTGTTTAAGCAAATTGCAGACTAAGTGCCAAATTAAACTCTAAACACATCAATTAAGATCGCAAAGCGAAAAATGAAACTGTCAACACTTGGCTGCCACATGTTGCAGCTGCCACGGCTGCCCACTCTTGTGCTGCTGCTGATTCAACTGAGCTGCAGCCACGGCCAGAACAGCAGCCTCAGGGTGAACACAAATCTGAAAGAGGTGGATGCCACTGCCATGGCCTTGCCTTCCATACAATCGGCGGGCAACATATGCACCCGCGAGGAGCCCTATGAGGAGGTGGTGCTGGTGCCGGAGGTGCAGCCAGTGCGTGTGCGCACATCCAGCTGGTGCCTGGACATCCCGCCACGCTGCTCCTCATTCAAGACGGAAATGCGCGAAGTGTTGAGGGAACAGGTGAGTCGACTGTAAATAGTGAGTGCGTCTCATGTTCAGTTGGTGTGCAGGTGTTCCACTGCCGGCTCTGCCTTAGCGGGTTGCCGTTGCGTCATTCCAGTCCCAATCTCAGTCTCTGTCTCAGCCACTGGCAACACCTTCGCAATGGCCATTTATCCAGCCTGTCTGCCTGTCTTGGCCACATGCCCCACAAACCTGATTTCATTTTTGTTTAGTCAACTCGCCCCATATCGACCAGGAAGCCACTCTCTGACTGTCCGAGCTGAGTTGTTTTTTGTATAAAATTGGCAATATTCGATGACCGCCTCTGATTAGGTTTTCCACATATATTTAGAGTATTTTATGGGTTCTGTCAAATCACTAAATAACACAGCACAAATGTTGCGCAAGAGGAACCCTGTTGTACCGCAGAACGGAAGTCGCAGCTGTATCTGAAAAATCTCTGGGCCAAAAAAAAAAAATGTGACTATTTGGAACTGGTTTCAGCCCATGAAAACTGAAGCTCAAATGTTGTCCTTGGCTGTCAAAAGTTTTATGAACTTTTGGGCAGACATTGCGTATACGTAATATGCAGTTTTCAAAGTGAATGCTAACTGTGAATACACTCACATTTAACGGCAGAAATATCTAAATTATATGAATCAAACATTCGATTACTATGTATTAAAATAAAATTCATGGCTATAGTTATTAAGGAAATTGCAATATTACTGCATGTGTCCCAATTTAAAGCTATGGATATTGTTGAAATACCCGCTAAATAGACTACATATGTAGGTATCAATATATTTTCATGCGCGCGCGAAAAATCGAGAAAAACAAGTGAACAGTTCGAATATGGCCAGAATCCGGTTAAATGTTTTCAGCGCCTAATCAGGTATGTCTGGTTTTGCTAAGTTTCAATTTTATTTATTTAATTTGTTCGGTGCGATGGGGTGGGAATGGCGAAAAAAAACAAAAACAAAAAATTATAATTATGTCATGGTGTCAGTGACGGAAAGTGCAAATGAAAAGCGGAAAATCCAGCATCTATGCGCACTCAGGCCAACATGACGATTACAGTAGGTGCTCCACTATCGAGCAGTTTTTCGGGGCAATTAAAGTCCGAGTCGCAGCCGTTGATGTTGACGTCGTCGCACTCAAAGCTGTTGACACACTTTCGATTGCATCACCTGCCACATGCAGCAGCCACAGCAGCAGCAGTAGCAGTAGCAGCAACAACATCACACAAAGTGGCCATAAGATGCATGCAGCCAGTTTTGGTTTAGTTTACAATTGTGGCTCTAATTATTTGTGCTAGTGTTGGTGCTGCTGTGGTGTCTCCTCTCTGCTCCGCTACAAATTAATTTCATAATTTAACTATTTAAGATTTCATCACAAGAGCTGGCGAGCAGAACACATTTTGTCTCCGCAATTAATCCCATTTATTTAGCTATTGAGTGAGCTCCAAATATGACGAGAAATACGTGTTTCTGTGTTAGATTTTTGCAAGAAATACTATGCTGCGAATGCCGTTGCTAATTGCCAATTCCACTTAATTAATTAACATGAAAGCAGCCCAAAAAGAAAAATCAACTGCCTAAAAGCCATTTTCGCGTTGTCAGCTCAGTTCAAACAAGTTTCAATCTTGGCTAAATATGCCGAAAGATTTTCCAAAAAAAGATCTTCAAATAATGCAAATTATATAAAGCAAAAAGTTGCAGTCTCGTGGTGTCAGATATCCACAACATTTGATTGATGGACTGACAAATGACTGGACGAGGGGGCAGTTAAGAGACACACAGAGAAAATGGCAGGGAGAGAAGGAAGCAAAGTGAATTAGTTGTGGCCGTAATATAAGACTCACATGTAAATCATTGCCCAACTCATGAGTATATTCAATTACATTCAGAGTACTGAGCAACATTCGACAAAGGCTATCCATAATTATGCCTGCACTGTATGAAAAAAACTCGAATCGAATATCTCTGTTTATATTAAAATTTCCGCCTTATTAATTCATGTTGCCCCCATCAAACACTCATTCGGGGAATGCAGTACTTACAGATACAAATCCATCAGTGCTGAACAATCGGGAATCTGCTCAATGAATAACTCTGGATTTTCTACTTTGGGTTGAACAGAAGACTCCCCTGCAAATGATTGTGAGAAGCTGTTTACGCATTCTGTTATTCAATTAAATTGGCAACTCAAAGGGTGTGTGACTGTCACTCTGACTGCGACTGTAATTGCGGCTGAGGTTTATTGTGGGCGGGCCCTGCGGGTCTTTGAGATTTATCATAATCAGCAAAGTGCTGGACTTTGTAACTCTTAAGAGCTGGGCAGCATTACAAAGTTCAGTGTTGATACAGTGAATTGACATTGAGTTGCTTAAGGGGTTAAAAAGAAATGAGCTTACAAGTTATACATGCTTATGATTTTATTGGAGTATTCCTAGGATTTGAAGCAATATTTTAGAAAATATGACCAAAAATGTGAAAAACACTGATTTTTCTATGAAATGGGTAATTACTTAACTTTGAGCTGGTATAACTTCGCCAAAAGTCAACCAATTTTTACCCATTTTAGCTTATTAATTTTTGACACCCTAAGAAATATAAAACTTTTTACAGAAGTAAATTTGAAGCATTCTTTTAGAAAATATGGCCAAAAAACCGAAACGAAATCGCCTCAAAATAGGCACATCCATAGAACATGCACCTTCCAAACTTTGAACAGTCATAACTAGACCAAAAATCAACCGATTTTCATAATTTTTACAGTTTTGTCAATGGTTTTGAATATAGTTTCAATCTGCATCAAAAGTTCGTTCATGGAGGCAGTTTTAAATTTTGACCAATTTTTGGCGATTTTTTCATACAAACCCCTTGCAAAAATGTCAAAAAAGCTAAATCTTTCAAATTGACATTTTTTGTGCCCATTCGATTTCTGGTATCAAAATAGACATAAAACTTTTTACCGAAGTGAATTTGAAGCAATATTTTAGAAAATATGGCCAAAAATGTGAAAAAATCGAATTTTTCTATGAAATGGGTAATTACTTAACTTTGAGCTGGTATAACTTCGCCAAAAGTCAACCAATTTGTACCCATTTTAGCTTATTAATTTTTGACACCCTAAGAAATATAAAACTTTTTGCAGAAGTAAATTTGAAGCATTCTTTTAGAAAATATGGCCAAAAAACCGAAACTAAATCGCCCTCAAATAGGCACTTCCATAGAACATGCACCTTCCAAACTTTGAACAGTCATAACTAGACCAAAAATCAACCGATTTTCATAACTTTTACAGTTTTGTCAATGGTTTTGAATATAGTTTCAATCTGCATCAAAAGTTCGTTCATGGAGGCAGTTTTAAATTTTGACCAATTTTTGGCGATTTTTTCATACAAACCCCTTCCAAAAATGTTAAAAAAGAGAAAACTTTCAAATTGAAATTTTTTGTGCCCATTCGATTTCTGGTATCAAAATAGACATAAAACTTTTTACCGAAGTGAATTTGAAGCATTATTTTAGAAAATATGGCCAAAAATGTGAAAAACACTGATTTTTCTATGAAAGTTGTTGCTAGGTAACTTTGAGCTGGTATAACTTCGCCAAAAGTCAACCAATTTGTACCCATTTTAGCTTATTAATTTTTGACACACTAAGAAATATAAAACTTTTTGCAGAAGTGAACTTGAAGCATTCTTTTCCAAAATATGGCCAAAAAACCGAAACGAAATCGCCTCAAAATAGGCACATACATAGAACATGCACCTTCCAAACTTTGAACAGTCATAACTAGACCAAAAATCAACCGATTTTCATAATTTTTACAGTTTTGTCAATGGTTTTGAATATAGTTTCAATCTGCATCAAAAGTTCGTTCATGGAGGCAGTTTTAAATTTTGACCAATTTTTGGCGATTTTTTCATACAAACCCCTTGCAAAAATGTCAAAAAAGCTAAATCTTTCAAATTGACATTTTTTGTGCCCATTCGATTTCTGGCATCAAAATAGACATAAAATTTTTTACCGAAGTGAATTTGAAGCAATATTTTAGAAAATATGGCCAAAAATGTGAAAAACACTGATTTTTCTATGAAAGTTGTTGCTAGGTAACTTTGAGCTGGTATAACTTCGCCAAAAGTCAACCAATTTGTACCCATTTTAGCTTATTAATTTTTGACACCCTAAGAAATATAAAACTTTTTGCAGAAGTGAACTTGAAGCATTCTTTTACAAAATATGGCCAAAAAACCGAAACGAAATCGCCTGAAAATAGGCACTTCCATAGAACATGCACCTTCCAAACTTTGAACAGTCATAACTAGATTGAAAATCAACCGATAGACATAAAACTTTTTACCGAAGTGAATTTGAAGCAATATTTTAGAAAATATGGCCAAAAATGTGAAAAAATCGAATTTTTCTATGAAATGGGTAATTACTTAACTTTGAGCTGGTATAACTTCGCCAAAAGTCAACCAATTTGTACCCATTTTAGCTTATTAATTTTTGACACCCTAAGAAATATAAAACTTTTTGCAGAAGTAAATTTGAAGCATTCTTTTAGAAAATATGGCCAAAAAACCGAAACTAAATCGCCCTCAAATAGGCACTTCCATAGAACATGCACCTTCCAAACTTTGAACAGTCATAACTAGACCAAAAATCAACCGATTTTCATTATTTTTACAGTTTTGTCAATGGTTTTGAATATAGTTTCAATCTGCATCAAAAGTTCGTTCATGGAGGCAGTTTTAAATTTTGACCAATTTTTGGCGATTTTTTCATACAAACCCCTTGCAAAAATGTTAAAAAAGCGAAAACTTTCAAATTGAAATTTTTTGTGCCCATTCGATTTCTGGTATCAAAATAGACATAAAACTTTTTACCGAAGTGAATTTGAAGCATTATTTTAGAAAATATGGCCAAAAATGTGAAAAACACTGATTTTTCTATGAAAGTTGTTGCTAGGTAACTTTGAGCTGGTATAACTTCGCCAAAAGTCAACCAATTTGTACCCATTTTAGCTTATTAATTTTTGACACCCTAAGAAATATAAAACTTTTTGCAGAAGTGAACTTGAAGCATTCTTTTACAAAATATGGCCAAAAAACCGAAACGAAATCGCCTAAAAATAGGCACTTCCATAGAACATGCACCTTCCAAACTTTGAACAGTCATAACTAGATTGAAAATCAACCGATTTTCATAATTTTTACAGTTTTGTCAATGGTTTTGAATATAGTTTCAATCTGCATCAAAAGTTCGTTCATGGAGGCAGTTTTAAATTTTGACCAATTTTTGGCGATTTTTTCATACAAACCCCTTGCAAAAATGTCAAAAAAGCTAAAACTTTCAAATTGAAATTTTTTGTGCCCATTCGATTTCTGGCATCAAAATAGACATAAAATTTTTTACCGAAGTGAATTTGAAGCAATATTTTAGAAAATATGGCCAAAAATGTGAAAAACACTGATTTTTCTATGAAAGTTGTTGCTAGGTAACTTTGAGCTGGTATAACTTCGCCAAAAGTCAACCAATTTGTACCCATTTTAGCTTATTAATTTTTGACACACTAAGAAATATAAAACTTTTTACAGAAGTAAATTTGGAGCATTCTTTTACAAAATATGGTCAAAAAGGGGAACGAAATCGCCTCAAAATAGGCAGTTTTCATAAAACGTGCACCTTCCAAACTTTGAACAGTCATAACTTGACCAAAAATCAACCGATTTTCATTATTTTTACAGTTTTGTCAATGGTTTTGAATATAGTTTCAATCTGCATCAAAAGTTCGTTCATGGAGGCAGTTTTAAATTTTGACCAATTTTTGGCGATTTTTTCATACAAACCCCTTGCAAAAATGTCAAAAAAGCTAAAACTTTCAAATTGAAATTTTTTGTGCCCATTCGATTTCTGGCATCAAAATAGACATAAAATTTTTTACCGAAGTGAATTTGAAGCATTATTTTAGAAAATATGGCCAAAAATGTGAAAAACACTGATTTTTCTATGAAAGTTGTTGCTAGGTAACTTTGAGCTGGTATAACTTCGCCAAAAGTCAACCAATTTGTACCCATTTTAGCTTATTAATTTTTGACACCCTAAGAAATATAAAACTTTTTGCAGAAGTGAACTTGAAGCATTCTTTTACAAAATATGGCCAAAAAACCGAAACGAAATCGCCTAAAAATAGGCACTTCCATAGAACATGCACCTTCCAAACTTTGAACAGTCATAACTAGATTGAAAATCAACCGATTTTCATAATTTTTACAGTTTTGTCAATGGTTTTGAATATAGTTTCAATCTGCATCAAAAGTTCGTTCATGGAGGCAGTTTTAAATTTTGACCAATTTTTGGCGATTTTTTCATACAAACCCCTTGCAAAAATGTCAAAAAAGCTAAATCTTTCAAATTGACATTTTTTGTGCCCATTCGATTTCTGGTATCAAAATAGACATAAAACTTTTTACCGAAGTGAATTTGAAGCAATATTTTAGAAAATATGGCCAAAAATGTGAAAAAATCGAATTTTTCTATGAAATGGGTAATTACTTAACTTTGAGCTGGTATAACTTCGCCAAAAGTCAACCAATTTGTACCCATTTTAGCTTATTAATTTTTGACACCCTAAGAAATATAAAACTTTTTGCAGAAGTAAATTTGAAGCATTCTTTTAGAAAATATGGCCAAAAAACCGAAACTAAATCGCCCTCAAATAGGCACTTCCATAGAACATGCACCTTCCAAACTTTGAACAGTCATAACTAGACCAAAAATCAACCGATTTTCATAACTTTTACAGTTTTGTCAATGGTTTTGAATATAGTTTCAATCTGCATCAAAAGTTCGTTCATGGAGGCAGTTTTAAATTTTGACCAATTTTTGGCGATTTTTTCATACAAACCCCTTGCAAAAATGTCAAAAAAGCTAAAACTTTCAAATTGAAATTTTTTGTGCCCATTCGATTTCTGGCATCAAAATAGACATAAAATTTTTTACCGAAGTGAATTTGAAGCAATATTTTAGAAAATATGGCCAAAAATGTGAAAAACACTGATTTTTCTATGAAAGTTGTTGCTAGGTAACTTTGAGCTGGTATAACTTCGCCAAAAGTCAACCAATTTGTACCCATTTTAGCTTATTAATTTTTGACACACTAAGAAATATAAAACTTTTTACAGAAGTAAATTTGTAGCATTCTTTTACAAAATATGGTCAAAAAGGGGAACGAAATCGCCTCAAAATAGGCAGTTTTCATAAAACGTGCACCTTCCAAACTTTGAACAGTCATAACTTGACCAAAAATCAACCGATTTTCATTATTTTTACAGTTTTGTCAATGGTTTTGAATATAGTTTCAATCTGCATCAAAAGTTCGTTCATGGAGGCAGTTTTAAATTTTGACCAATTTTTGGCGATTTTTTCATACAAACCCCTTGCAAAAATGTCAAAAAAGCTAAAACTTTCAAATTGAAATTTTTTGTGCCCATTCGATTTCTGGCATCAAAATAGACATAAAATTTTTTACCGAAGTGAATTTGAAGCAATATTTTAGAAAATATGGCCAAAAATGTGAAAAACACTGATTTTTCTATGAAAGTTGTTGCTAGGTAACTTTGAGCTGGTATAACTTCGCCAAAAGTCAACCAATTTGTACCCATTTTAGCTTATTAATTTTTGACACACTAAGAAATATAAAACTTTTTACAGAAGTAAATTTGGAGCATTCTTTTACAAAATATGGTCAAAAAGCGGAACGAAATCGCCTCAAAATAGGCAGTTTTCATAAAACGTGCACCTTCCAAACTTTGAACAGTCATAACTTGACCAAAAATCAACCGATTTTCATTATTTTTACAGTTTTGTCAATGGTTTTGAATATAGTTTCAATCTGCATCAAAAGTTCGTTCATGGAGGCAGTTTTAAATTTTGACCAATTTTTGGCGATTTTTTCATACAAACCCCTTGCAAAAATGTTAAAAAAGCGAAAACTTTCAAATTGAAATTTTTTGTGCCCATTCGATTTCTGGTATCAAAATAGACATAAAACTTTTTACCGAAGTGAATTTGAAGCATTATTTTAGAAAATATGGCCAAAAATGTGAAAAACACTGATTTTTCTATGAAAGTTGTTGCTAGGTAACTTTGAGCTGGTATAACTTCGCCAAAAGTCAACCAATTTGTACCCATTTTAGCTTATTAATTTTTGACACCCTAAGAAATATAAAACTTTTTGCAGAAGTGAACTTGAAGCATTCTTTTACAAAATATGGCCAAAAAACCGAAACGAAATCGCCTAAAAATAGGCACTTCCATAGAACATGCACCTTCCAAACTTTGAACAGTCATAACTAGATTGAAAATCAACCGATTTTCATAATTTTTACAGTTTTGTCAATGGTTTTGAATATAGTTTCAATCTGCATCAAAAGTTCGTTCATGGAGGCAGTTTTAAATTTTGACCAATTTTTGGCGATTTTTTCATACAAACCCCTTGCAAAAATGTCAAAAAAAGCTAAATCTTTCAAATTGACATTTTTTGTGCCCATTCGATTTCTGGTATCAAAATAGACATAAAACTTTTTACCGAAGTGAATTTAAAGCAATATTTTAGAAAATATGGCCAAAAATGTGAAAAAATCGAATTTTTCTATGAAATAGGTAATTACTTAACTTTGAGCTGGTATAACTTCGCCAAAAGTCAACCAATTTGTACCCATTTTAGCTTATTAATTTTTGACACCCTAAGAAATATAAAACTTTTTGCAGAAGTAAATTTGAAGCATTCTTTTAGAAAATATGGCCAAAAAACCGAAACTAAATCGCCCTCAAAAAGGCACTTCCATAGAACATGCACCTTCCAAACTTTGAACAGTCATAACTAGACCAAAAATCAACCGATTTTCATAACTTTTACAGTTTTGTCAGTGGTTTTGAATATAGTTTCAATCTGCATCAAAAGTTCGTTCATGGAGGCAGTTTTAAATTTTGACCAATTTTTGGCGATTTTTTCATACAAACCCCTTGCAAAAATGTCAAAAAAGCTAAAACTTTCAAATTGAAATTTTTTGTGCCCATTCGATTTCTGGCATCAAAATAGACATAAAATTTTTTACCGAAGTGAATTTGAAGCAATATTTTAGAAAATATGGCCAAAAATGTGAAAAACACTGATTTTTCTATGAAAGTTGTTGCTAGGTAACTTTGAGCTGGTATAACTTCGCCAAAAGTCAACCAATTTGTACCCATTTTAGCTTATTAATTTTTGACACACTAAGAAATATAAAACTTTTTACAGAAGTAAATTTGGAGCATTCTTTTACAAAATATGGTCAAAAAGCGGAACGAAATCGCCTCAAAATAGGCAGTTTTCATAAAACGTGCACCTTCCAAACTTTGAACAGTCATAACTTGACCAAAAATCAACCGATTTTCATTATTTTTACAGTTTTGTCAATGGTTTTGAATATAGTTTCAATCTGCATCAAAAGTTCGTTCATGGAGGCAGTTTTAAATTTTGACCAATTTTTGGCGATTTTTTCATACAAACCCCTTGCAAAAATGTTAAAAAAGCGAAAACTTTCAAATTGAAATTTATTGTGCCCATTCGATTTCTGGCATCAAAATAGACATAAAACTTTTTACCGAAGTGAATTTGAAGCATTATTTTAGAAAATATGGCCAAAAATGTGAAAAACACTGATTTTTCTATGAAAGTTGTTGCTAGGTAACTTTGAGCTGGTATAACTTCGCCAAAAGTCAACCAATTTGTACCCATTTTAGCTTATTAATTTTTGACACCCTAAGAAATATAAAACTTTTTACAGAAGTAAATTTGGAGCATTCTTTTACAAAATATGGCCAAAAAACCGAAACGAAATCGCCTCAAAATAGGCACATACATAGAACATGCACCTTCCAAACTTTGAACAGTCATAACTAGACCAAAAATCAACCGATTTTCATAATTTTTACAGTTTTGTCAATGGTTTTGAATATAGTTTCAATCTGCATCAAAAGTTCGTTCATGGAGGCAGTTTTAAATTTTGACCAATTTTTGGCGATTTTTTCATACAAACCCCTTGCAAAAATGTCAAAAAAGCTAAATCTTTCAAATTGACATTTTTTGTGCCCATTCGATTTCTGGTATCAAAATAGACATAAAACTTTTTACCGAAGTGAATTTAAAGCAATATTTTAGAAAATATGGCCAAAAATGTGAAAAAATCGAATTTTTCTATGAAATGGGTAATTACTTAACTTTGAGCTGGTATAACTTCGCCAAAAGTCAACCAATTTGTACCCATTTTAGCTTATTAATTTTTGACACCCTAAGAAATATAAAACTTTTTGCAGAAGTAAATTTGAAGCATTCTTTTAGAAAATATGGCCAAAAAACCGAAACTAAATCGCCCTCAAATAGGCACTTCCATAGAACATGCACCTTCCAAACTTTGAACAGTCATAACTAGACCAAAAATCAACCGATTTTCATAACTTTTACAGTTTTGTCAATGGTTTTGAATATAGTTTCAATCTGCATCAAAAGTTCGTTCATGGAGGCAGTTTTAAATTTTGACCAATTTTTGGCGATTTTTTCATACAAACCCCTTGCAAAAATGTCAAAAAAGCTAAAACTTTCAAATTGAAATTTTTTGTGCCCATTCGATTTCTGGCATCAAAATAGACATTAAATTTTTTACCGAAGTGAATTTGAAGCAATATTTTAGAAAATATGGCCAAAAATGTGAAAAAATCGGATTTTTCTATGAAATGGGTAATTACTTAACTTTGAGCTGGTATAACTTCGCCAAAAGTCAACCAATTTGTACCCGTTTTAGCTTATTAATTTTTGACACCCTAAGAAATATAAAACTTTTTACAGAAGTAAATTTGAAGAATTCTTTTACAAAATATGGTCAAAAAGCGGAACGGAATCGCCTCAAAATAGGCAGTTTTCATAAAACGTGCACCTTCCAAACTTTGAACAGTCATAACTTGACCAAAAATCAACCGATTTTCATAATTTTTACAGTTTTGTCAATGGTTTTGAATATAGCTTCAATCTGCATCAAAAGTTCGTTCATGGAGGCAGTTTTAAATTTTGACCAATTTTTGGCGATTTTTTCATACATACCCCTTGCAAAAATGTCAAAAAAGCTAAAACTTTCAAATTGAAATTTATTGTGCCCATTCGATTTCTGGCATCAAAATAGACATAAAATTTTTTACCGAAGTGAATTTGAAGCAATATTTTAGAAAATATGGCCAAAAATGTGAAAAACACTGATTTTTCTATGAAAGTTGTTGCTAGGTAACTTTGAGCTGGTATAACTTCGCCAAAAGTCAACCAATTTGTACCCATTTTAGCTTATTAATTTTTGACACCCTAAGAAATATAAAACTTTTTACAGAAGTAAATTTGGAGCATTCTTTTACAAAATATGGTCAAAAAGCGGAACGAAATCGCCTCAAAATAGGCAGTTTTCATAAAACGTGCACCTTCCAAACTTTGAACAGTCATAACTAGACCAAAAATCAACCGATTTTCATAATTTTTACAGTTTTGTCAATGGTTTTGAATATAGTTTCAATCTGCATCAAAAGTTCGTTCATGGAGGCAGTTTTAAATTTTGACCAATTTTTGGCGATTTTTTCATACATACCCCTTGCAAAAATGTCAAAAAAGCTAAAACTTTCAAATTGAAATTTATTGTGCCCATTCGATTTCTGGCATCAAAATAGACATAAAATTTTTTACCGAAGTGAATTTGAAGCAATATTTTAGAAAATATGGCCAAAAATGTGAAAAACACTGATTTTTCTATGAAAGTTGTTGCTAGGTAACTTTGAGCTGGTATAACTTCGCCAAAAGTCAACCAATTTGTACCCATTTTAGCTTATTAATTTTTGACACCCTAAGAAATATAAAACTTTTTACAGAAGTAAATTTGGAGCATTCTTTTACAAAATATGGTCAAAAAGCGGAACGAAATCGCCTCAAAATAGGCAGTTTTCATAAAACGTGCACCTTCCAAACTTTGAACAGTCATAACTAGACCAAAAATCAACCGATTTTCATAATTTTTACAGTTTTGTCAATGGTTTTGAATATAGTTTCAATCTGCATCAAAAGTTCGTTCATGGAGGCAGTTTTAAATTTTGACCAATTTTTGGCGATTTTTTCATACAAACCCCTTGCAAAAATGTCAAAAAAGCTAAAACTTTCAAATTGAAATTTTTTGTGCCCAATCGATTTCTGGCATCAAAATAGACGTAACATTTTTACTTAATTAGAAGTAAAATTATTGCTTGCCTAAATTTGGAGCAATCTTTTAGCAAATTAGATAAAAAATACACATCTTAAAATGTCGATAATTTTGTTAAGTTGCGTATGTCCGTAAAATGTATGTATTAATTTAAATAGATCGAGATTCTAGTGTTTTTCAACTATTTTTGACATAAGCCTATTTCGGCGCATATAAGGAATTCTTTTATATCGTCCAATGCCATAAAATCATTTGATTAAAAAAAGTGTTGCATACTCTTCAGCAAGTTTATGAAATAATTATTTAAGAGATTTATTTTAGGCTGAGTAAGTATTTATAACTTTTATTAATTAATTGAAAATTTGTGAAAACAGAATTATTAAGAAATTGGGAAGCATTATGAATTAACTCTTAAGATAATTTCACGGAATAACATTTGTTTGTGGTAACGCAACTAATCTTAATAATGAAGAGTGTATGTTTTGTGACTCTTGAGTTTGTGATATAAGTAAATGCACAGTACTATATGGGCTATGGCACAGACTATAATTAAAATGACCTTCCAATCTTCCAGCGATTCCTCCAAGGCTTCTAAATCATTGTGATGATGCTTGGGTGGGACAGATGCTGTTGTTGTTGGTATTGGTGGCCCAGATATAGTAGTGTCATCTCTTGATGTAGATGTATCGGTAGTTTCTGTAGACACCACTTCAATGGGCAGGTTCAAGATTCCTTCTTCCTGAGTTGCCCAAAATTGCGCTTCAGCAGTAGCCCACAAAAACAAAAAGACGAAGGAGATGGCTAAGTGATGTTTTGAAAATGAAAACAGCTTGCGATCCATTTTGCGTGACGTCCAAATTGAAATAATTTTTGCACAGAACTGATCACAATTTAGCATCAGCTCAACAATTTTCGAGTAGCAGGAAGTTGAATTTGATAAAAATTCAAAGAGCGTTTCTCAACCATATGTTCAAGTTTGTACATATATGGTATATACTAACATCCATGTATTCATAAAATGAGCTTATGGATAAAACTATGTGTCACGTTCCTAATTTGTTTTATCTTTTAGAAACATAACAAAACGCGCACAGTTCGCTTTTGCTGTCAAGGCTATGAGGGCAATCTCTCCATTGCCAGCTGCAAGCCCATTTGTCGAGGCGGCTGTGGGCGTGGCACCTGCCTATTGCCAGACATCTGCAGCTGCGAGGAAGGCTATACCGGCAAACACTGCACGCAGCGTAAGTAGAGATCTCCTCTCTTGAAATTATGAACCCTGATTGACATCCTCGTGATTTGTAGGTTGCGATCACGATCGCTGGGGGTTGGACTGCAAGAATGAGTGCCAGTGTAGAAATGACGCCGTCTGTGACAACAAGACTGGAGTCTGTCACTGCATTGCCGGCTGGGCAGGTCAATTGTAAGTGATATTTCTCAATACAGAAGCAGCTTTCATCAACACAGATGCATTTCAGCTGCGAACAGCCGTGTCCCCCAGGCACTCACGGGGTCATGTGTCGCAAAGCCTGCGAATGCAGAGATAAATTATGTCATCCACAAACTGGAGAGTGCATTCGACAGGATCACGTTGGTGCCCTGAATGTCAGCCATGTGGTGCTGGAGACAATCAATTCAACTATGGCCAATCTGACGCACAACATCAACAACATTGCCAAGCGCATCGGTAGCATATCTGAGAGTAGTCTTGATCCAGCTACGCCCAGTCCCGTACCCGAGGTCATACTCATCAAACAGGCAGTACAGGAAACGGCCCATACTCCTAAAATCATTCTACACGAGTCCAGTAATGCTCTGCTTGAGAACCTACATACAGCAGCCGCAGCTGGTGTACCCACTCCAGAGGTCATCCATGTGATAACGAATGCCGCCACTGGGCAGCAGGAACATCCGCCTCAACTGAATCTAGCGGGATATGCTGCGGGTGATGCCGATCCCAGTCGGAGTGCCCATGATCATGACACTAGCCTGCTTAGCACATTGATCGTGATGCTGCTGATACTGATAACCATAATCACACTTGGCTTTCTCTATGTCTATCGGCGCCAACATCTCCAGAAGGAGGCAGTTATATATAATGCCAATGGAGTTATAGCACCCCAGCCGCATATCAATCCTGATCTGGTGATTACTGACTCGGCTATGGGCAAGATCTTCCATGGACCACTGCCGAGATTACCGCCAGAAACTGCTGCTAACCAAACCCAAACAAACGAGGGTATGTAAGTGTCGCCGGCCTGATGCGAGGGCGGTTCGATGAGTAACTTGACATACGATTGGAATAAAATTTGACATAAACTATCAAAATTCTGAAGAAACTAACAGCATCAAGTTATTCTTCGCATTGGCCACGTCCACTGTCAGTTGGTCTAATCTTTTGGGTGATTCTTGCAGTTTCTCCACCGGAGCTGTACGACACGCCCAGCAATAATTCATCAATTAGAACTCCGCCGTATGCCTATGCCAGGAAGGAATCCCTCTATTCTGTTGTATCACCAAAATCGCGAAAGGGCAGCCTCGACTCTCATCTCTATGACGAGATACGCTATCACCAGCAACAGCAACAGCAACAGCTGCAGCAGCAACAACAGCAACATCTTCATCATCATCACCATTCTCAACAGCAGCAACAGCATCATCATCACCAACAATCACATCAACCATCAACCTCGCAGCTTGTTCACTATCAGCACTCCACTACAGCAGCTGCCTATATGCCACCGACTCCTCCAGCCCCCCTCTTGCCCCGCCAATCCGGCTCCCATGTCTCCCATCTAATAATACCGCCGCAGAATTCCAAATTTTTACAGGTCCCCAACCAGATCACAACGCATAGAATCGCTCATTTGTAAATGCATTTTCTCTCGCCTCAATGTTCAAAATATCAAATCCAACAGATACAATCCTCCATTAAGTGAAATTATTTATCTTTATTTGTTAATAAAGTAAATTAAATATATATTTAAATTCATATTTATATCACTTATTATAACAAATTTTTTTTATAATAATTTTATAAATCAGTTGCAAAGCGATGAAGGAAATTGGATTGCTTGGAATGAAATTGTTTTGTTAGAGGAGATGATACACTGGGGGATCCTGATGCCATATTTCTGGATATCATTTTTGATATTAAGATAGAGAGTGATCTAGTGGTCGATGAAGAAACACTGTCCGATGACGAAGTCATTGAAATTTTGGTGGTGAGATGTGTAGATGAAGTAGAGAAAGGCTGTGTTATTGAAGTGGTTGATGTAGAGTCTGTAGAACTAACCGTAGTTGAATTTGGCGATATGGATGTTGAGGTCGAAGAGGTCAATACAGAGGCAGTTGAGGAATTCGTTGTTGAATTTGTGGTTGAAGTTGGCGTAGACAACGAAGTAGTTGTTGAATTTGTAGTCGATGTAGATGATGGGGAAGTTGTGGAATTAGTACTCGATGTGGATATGGACGATGAGGGCGTTGTTGAATTTGTCGTCAATGTGGATGATGAGGGCGTTGTTGAATTTGTCGTCGATGTGGATGATGAAGGAGTTGTTGAATTGGTCGTCGATGTGGATGATGAAGGAGTTGTTGAATTTGTCGTCGATGTGGATGTAGTTGTGGAAGTAGTCAGTGTGCTGGTTGTTGCATTAGTAGTTGATGTTGAGGACATAGGAGTTGATGATGTAGTTGGAGTTGTGGTAGAAGTAGTAATTGTTGTAGTTGTAGGGTCTGGAGTAGGAGAGTACGTTGTGGGTTCAGGAGTTGGTGGATAAGTTGTAGGCGCTGGAGTTGGTGGATATGTTGTGGGATACGGGGGTGTTGGTCCAGGTGTAGGTGGAAATGTGGTGGGTTCTGGGGGTATTGGGCCAGGAGTAGGTGGAAATGTTGTAGGCCCTGGGGGTATTGGGCCAGGAGTTGGTGGAAATGTCGTGGGTTCTGGGGGTATTGGGCCAGGAGTAGGTGGAAATGTCGTGGGTTCTGGGGGTATTGGGCCAGGAGTAGGTGGAAATGTCGTGGGTTCTGGGGGTATTGGACCAGGAGTTGGTGGAAATGTCGTGGGTTCTGGGGGTATTGGGCCAGGAGTAGGTGGAAATGTTGTGGGCTCAGGAGGAATAGGATGTGGTGTGGGTGGAACGTTCGTGGGACGTGTTGGACACGTTGTATTGTTAGTAGTTTTTGTGGGAAATTTAGTATGCCTAGTGGGCTTTGTTTTCTTAGTATGACGAGTTGATTTAGTGGGTTTCTTAGTGTGATGCGTTGTTTTAGTGGACTTTTTAGTAATTTTGGTGGGTTTCTTAGTATGTTTAGTTATGTTGGTGGGTTTCTTAGTGTGTCGTGTAATTTTGGTGGGCTTAGTGTGGTGTGTAGACTTAGTTGGCTTTTTAGTGTGAGGAGTAGTTTTGGTGGATTTCTTAGTAGGTGTAATAGTATGATGAGTAGATTTAGTTGGATTCTTAGTACGCCTAGTTATAATAGTTGACTTGGTTGTTATCCAGGTTGGTTTTGGTTTCCTAGTAGTGTGGTAAGTTGGCTTATGTGTGGGCCTTATGGTTTGCTTTTTGGTTGTTTTTCTAGTTGGCCTTTTGGTGGGTCTTCTGGTGGGTCTTCTGGTGGGTCTTCTGGTGGGTCTTCTGGTGGGTCTTCTGGTGGGTCTTCTGGTGGGTCTTTTGGTGGGTCTTCTGGTGGGTCTCCTTGTGGGTCTCCTAGTGGATCTTCTAGTGGGTCTTCTAGTGGGTCTTCTAGTGGGTCTTCTGGTGGGTCTTCTGGTGGGTCTTCTAGTAGGTCTTCTGGTAGGTCTTCTGGTAGGTCTTCTGGTGGGTCTCCTTGTGGGTCTCTTAGTGGGTCTTCTAGTGGGTCTTCTAGTGGGTCTTCTAGTGGGTCTTCTAGTGGGTCTTCTGGTGGGTCTTCTAGTAGGTCTTCTAGTTGGTCTTCTAGTGGGTCTTCTGGTTGGTCTTCTCGTGGGCCTTCTGGTGGGTCTTCTAGTGGGTCTTCTAGTGGGTCTTCTAGTGGGTCTTCTAGTGGGTCTTCTAGTGGGTCTTCTAGTGGGTCTTCTGGTGTGCCTTCTCGTGGGCCATCTCGTTGGCCTCCGAGTTGGCCACCTAGTTGACCTACTGATCAGTATTGCCTGAGGGTTTATAGGACCCGCGGTCTTATGAAATGTAGTTGATATCCTGAATGCAAAGGAGCTCTGTTCTGGAGACATTACACCAGAATTATTTTGAAAGTCTACATAGTTCATGCCATGTTCAATATTTCCCTCCAGGCAGATGCAGTCTTCATTAATAAATTGAAAGTGTTTTCCAATGCAAAAATTCCTGCACCTTTTTAAAATAAAATGATCCTGTCCATCAATAGATACAATAAATAATATCCCAATAGTACAAAACAGTACACTTGATATGATATTACTCATTTTTTTTCCACTTTCACTTTTTAATTTACTTTGAAGTCTGTGAAGCTCTGCAATCAACTGCTAGAAAATATTTTATGTAATATTATTTTATAATTGAAATTTTCAAGACGTTAAGGACCAAATCTGCGGGTATGACTATAATTCATTCTCTATATAAGAAGTCAACTGGATTTAAATAGGGGCGAAAGTCATGTCTGTATATATATATGTAGACATCTGATAAATTAGAACCAATTGAATTCATATAAGATAAACAATAGGATAAAAATACAAATTTTAAAATGCAAGATAAAAATTAAAAATAAAAGTTTATTAAGCATTTTAAAAATAAAAACATATAATATGCTCATTGTAAGATTGTTTGTTTAATTGGTGTAGTTTGAGTGGTCTTTTTTGTTGTTGAAGATATTGTTGTTGAATTAGTCGTTGATATTGTAGTTGATGTTGTAGTTTTAATTGTTGTAGACCGAGTTGTTGGTGATAAGGTTGTAGGTTCTGGAGTTGTGGGCTCTGGAGGCTCTGTGGGATTAGTTGTAGGTTTCGGCTCCGGTGTTGGTGGATACGTTGTGGGTTCTGGCGGTATAGGGTCCGGGGTTGGATCTGGAGGTATTGGGTCTGGTGTTGGATCTGGAGGTATAGGGTCTGGGGTTGGATCTGGAGGTATTGGGTCTGGAGTAGGATCTGGTGGTACTGGATCAGGTGTGGGTGGATTATCTGTGGGTTTGGTTGGAATTGGTTTTATTGTCGGTTTCTTAGTGTGATCAGTAGATTTCGTGTGGTGTGTTGATTTTGTGTGGTGAGTTGGCTTAGTATGCTTTGTATGGTGAGTTGGTTTTGTATGCTTCGTATGCTTCGTATGACGAGTTGGTTTTGTATGCTTTGTGTGCTTCGTATGGTGAGTTGGTTTTGTTTTCCTTGTGTGTTTAGTGTGGTGTGTTGGCCTCGTGTGTTTAGTGGGGTGTGTTGGCCTCGTGTGGTGAGTGGGTTTTGGATGCTTTGTATGACGAGTAGGTTTAGGTTTCCTAGTAGGCTTTGGTCTCCTTGTAGGATGCGTCGGCCGTGGTCTCTTGGTTGGTTTCGGTCTTCTAGTTGGCCTAGGTCTTGGTCTCTTAGTTGGCCTAGGTCTTGGCCTTCTAGTTGGTCTAGGTCTTGGCCTTCTAGTCGGCCTAGGTCTTGGCCTTCTAGTTGGCCTAGGTCTTGGCCTTCTAGTCGGCCTAGGTCTTGGCCTTCTAGTTGGTCTAGGTCTTGGCCTTCTAGTTGGCCTAGGTCTTGGTCTTGGCCTCCGTGTTGGTCTTGGCCTTGGTCTTGGTCTTGGCCTCCGTGTTGGTCTCGGCCTTGGTCTTGGTCGCGGTCTCCTGGTTGGTCTCGGCCTTGGTCTTGGTCGCGGTCGCGGTCTCCTGGTTGGTCTCGGCCTTGGCCTTGGCCTGGGTCTTCTAGTATAGCGAGTGGGCCACAATTGTCTACTTTTTGGATGATTAGACATCGATAAAACACAATCTGAGTTATATAAGATTTGCTTGCAATCAACATCATCAGCTTGAGCTTTACAGTATCCTTCCAGACAAATGCATTCCCCGTTTATGCATTGGGTGTTAGTTCCAAGACAAGACTTCTCGCAGCCATCATATGTTAGAAGTTCCTGTCCAGCAATAGAAACAATGAGGAATAACCCAGCGAGGCAGGAAACCTGCCATAATGGGCTAAATCTCATGTTAAAAGCACTCTCACTTTTCTGAAATCGTTTGAAGCACTTGAAGTTCAGTTAACGACTGATAAAATAGTATAATAAAATATTGTTTTATTACATGAATATATTATAATAATTAAATAAACACTGCGGGTATTTTAAAAATGAACATCGTACCATTATAAATTGGTAAATAGGGGTACAGGCATAATTACAGGTCTATAATTAGAGAATTTAGTTAATATCGATCAACATCGTTAAAAAAATAAAATTATTACTATAATTTGAATTTTTTATAATTTTAATTAACAATAAAAGTAAGAAAGGTGGAAATGGTTATTTAGGATTTTCTTACTAAATTTCAAATATATCATCTGTAGGCGCAGCTGTGCGATAATCAAATCGCTGTCTTCTTTTATAGAGCAGAAATAGTACTCCCAGGACACAAATTCCTGCTATCAAAAATATTATTTCTCCAACTGCCCAGCCGGTCAAATTGTTGACAATGACATCTTGATGCTCTATCTTTTCAGTAGTAGTAGTAGTTGTTGTTGATGGAAAGGTTGTTGAAATTGGTGTTGTTGCTTTTGTAGAAGTTGTTGTTGATATATTCGACATATTCTGTACAAAAGTCACAGCTTTTAAAAATGGCGCTTCATCTGTTTTGTTATATTTTTCTTTCTCACAATTGAGCAATTTATGCTCTTTAGCATCACCGTTACATTTTCGAATATTATTCTCAAGAGAGAACACGCTCTGCCCAAGGAGAGAGAGTAAAAAGAAAATACAAAGTCCTTTAATGCGACTTGCCATGGCTTGAACTTTAACGACTATGGAGTTTTTATTGGAATAATCCAAATTTAAATATACATTAAATATATATCGATTTCCTGCGGGTATTGGGAATATATACGAAAAATCGTATAGGGGTAGTACTAATATTTATTTATCATTCAGTGAATTATCACGTTCTCTAATAATAGTTTCTTAATAAGTGTATTCATTTGAGTCTTTATTTTCAAAAACTTTATCTAAAGTTTCTAAATTTTAGATACTTCTGGTTGAGGCTGTCCTATAAGAACCTCTGTGTTTATTCCTATAGAGTGCATATGCACAGAATCCTAGCAAACTGGCCACCAACATAATTATGCCCGTTATTGTCCACTTATTCATCCCGGATTTCTTTGGTTTGGGTTTTGGTTTGGGTTTTGGTGTCGTTGTCATCGTCGTTGTTGGAGCTGCTGTTGAACTTGTTGTTGAAGGTGTCGAAGTAGTTGTTGTAGTTGTTGTAGAAGTTATAGAACTTGTAGATGGTGTTGTTGTAGAATTTGTAGAAGGTGTTGTTGTAGATGTTGTAGAAGGTGTTGTTGCTGTTGGAGTTGCAGTTGTAGTTGTTATTGTTGTTTCAGTTCCGTTTGTTGCTTCTGTTATATTCATGTTGTCGCTTGTTTCATTGAATTGAATTCCATTAGAGGCCAAAATTCCCTTCAATTCACAATCAATAACTCCAGTTAGACCAACATTTTGATAGCCCTCTTCACAGGCACATTGCAAGCTGACACATATTTGATTTGCGCCACAACCAGGATCGCAGACACTTTTTACACAGTGATCGTCCTCTGGGTCCTCTGTTTCGTATCCTGGCTTACACACACACTCCTCGTTAAGACAGGTCTGATTGTCACCACATGTTTCTCGGCAACCATTTGATTGGGCCATGACGACAGACATCACCGGAAGCAATAATAATCCGACATTGAGGAACTTCATATTTTTAACGAGTGTTTTTTATATTTGTATCAACAACTGGTTATATTCATAAGTATCGAGCTCGCTGCAGAAACTGAATTATAATTACAATATATTTCTCTATTTATACGAATATTTTTAAGTGAATGGGGGCTACAGTTAGTCATAATGATATCCAATAATTATTTCGTTTTATTTATATTTCTCGAAAAAAACCTTATTCATCGGGTGAAGATTCTTGTTAGTGATAAATATTTAATATTGAAAGCTATATATGCTCATCTTAGAATTTCACTAATATTCCCTTCTGTTTCTACTACTATTCCGTTCTGTTTCTACTACTTTCTTCCATATAAATTTGATCTTAAAAAAGTTATTTAAAAAATATTTTTAAGTTCATATTCATGTTCGTATATATTACAATCCTAAATCTTCTCAAATAATTTTTAAATAATTGAGAGCGAAAATAGCAGAGAGAGAGAGAGAGAGAGGAGAGAGAGAGAGACCTGATAAGAATGCATTTGAAGTACTCGACAAACTCTTTACTCGCTCATTCGCCGAATGTAAGTGGATGGAGAAACATCTTACGTAGAATGCATTTCATTTGGAGAGTTTTGCTGGTGACGTCGGCAGCGCTGCTGACGTTGACGCTGGCAGCAGAGACACAGCTCTATGGAGACATACAGACTGTGGGCGACTTCGAGTCCCTCAGTCAGACACGAGAGCAGCTCCAACATCAGCATCTGTGCCAACGAGAGCAGCCGTAAGCAGTCGACAGCTCCAAATATAACTCTGCTAATCTCTTCTTGTCTACAGCGTAATCTTCTTTCAGACGCTGAAGAACTCTCCTATACGTGGCAACGGATCCACGATCTATTATCATCGTATTGATGTATGCTGTCCGGGCTATGCACGTCACGTCCATATGGGGCACTGTGTGCCGGATTGCTCGTACGGTTCGCCGGACAATTGCCGGAATGGCTTCTGTCGTGCGCCAGGACACTGCGAGTGCTTTGCGGAGTTTGTCCGCAACGACCAAGGGGCATGCGTCCACACTTGCCCCATCGCCTGCCAGCATGGCCGCTGCTATCTAAATGGCACCTGTGTCTGCCATCCCGGCTATGCGTTGGATGAGGAGACGCGCCTCTACTGCCGTGCCCAGTGCCCCAAGGCATGTGGCACCCATGAGGAGTGTGTGGCGCCCGCACGTTGCGAGTGCTTGGCTGGCTATCGTCGCACCACGGACTTTGGCTGCCAGCCCATCTGTGCACCCGACTGTGGCTATGGCAAGTGTGTGGCCCCCAATCAGTGTGAATGCTTCCCAGGTTTTATCAAGCGGGCGCAACGGAATGTCTGTGAGGCAGAATGTTACCTGTAAGTATATCACTAGATATATGTGGATGATGTATGAATCCACTGTTATCCACAGCACATGCGAGAATGGCTTCTGTGAGTCACGCTACAAGTGCCAGTGCCGCGAAGGATATAGCTATGATGACTATACCACCAGCTGCCTGCCCATCTGCCCGGATGACTGTCATAGCAACGGTGTGTGCATAGCCCCCGGCGTATGTCGCTGCTTCGAGGGCTACGAGCTAAGCGGGCCCAGCTGTGTGCCCAAATGTGAGAAGTAAGTGGATCTACGAAAGAATAAATATGTATTTCGACAGATATTTTCCCCATTATTTTTTAGTTCCTGTGGCAAATATGGCACGTGTTTGTCGCCCAATGTCTGCGGCTGTGGTCTCCATGGGCAGCACTGCTTGGGAGGTCTCTGTGATGGCAACGGACATTGCCAGTGCTCCGCTGGACAGACGCACTTCATCGACAGATGCCTGCAGTATTCACAGATTGAGCGGCATTTGAGCAATCGGGAACGAAGATTGACCTGGAACCAGGAGCTCAAATACGAGTTCAATGCTTTGATTGGACAATTCTTTAATTTGACTCGGGATTAACACAGATTAGGCTAAGTATATTGACCTCCAATAAACAGCAGGCCTACAGCGGCTGGCAGCTCTGACGACCCTTGATGCCGCTCTTGATGTAGCCCGGCTTGCAGATGCAGAAGTTGGGAGCACTGCAGAAGCCATTGGGGCAACCCTGTGGGCAATGGGGCTGGCAGATGTTGCGCTGATATTCGTCCAGTATATAGCCGGGTTTGCACTCACATTGATTCTGGCCTATGCACACTCCGTTCAGGCAGGGCACATCACAGTGGGGCACACACTGACCCGTCTTGCGGTCCCAATCGTTGCCCCGCGTGCACTCACAGGTGTCCGGCGCAATGCAGCGTCCATTCTTGCAGGGTCTGCACAAGAAGAATTATCCCTGTACATATATCTATAGATCAACCAAGTGCTTAATTTTACTTACTGCTGGCAAAAGGGTTCACAGCGTCCCTCCACCTTCAGGTAACCCGAGTGGCACTTGCACTGACCCGGAGCCGTGCAGTCGCCATTCTCGCACTGATCACAAACCGGCTGACAACTGCCATCGACGCCACGACGATATCCCGACAGACACTCACACTTGTTGGGCGCCACACATCGTCCATTGCCACATCCTGGCCTGCACTCCGGTAGACAGTATTTGCGGCTCACCGGATCCAATGTATATCCCTCATGGCAGCGGCATTCATTGTGCTCATCGCAGACTCCGTTGCCGCAGCCAAGGGGACAGGTGGAGATACACTTGCCTTCCATGCTACGCACATGTCCCGGAATGCAGACACAGGTATTGGGCGCTGTACAAATCCCATTGTGACACATGTCCACGCAGATGGGATCACAGCGACGATAGACGTGGGCATTGCGTTCGTAACCCTCACAGCAAACCTGAATTTTGCTCATGTCCGGCGTGGTTCCATTGCCAATGAACTTATCCCGAGATCCATGCAGCAATGAAACGGTACTAGAGGTAGAGAAAGTAAAAACAAAATTTGGAGAAAATATTCAATATTCTTTTGAAATATGGGAAGACGAATACCCTTTTTAATAATAATAATTTTGAGGTAAGCTTGAGATACATTGAGGAAGAAGAAAAAAGTTTTAAATAATTAAAATACAAAATCAAAGAAAATAAAATTTAAGAATACTTTAAGAAATTTAAAAACTCAAATATCGGGGGAAATATATAGCATATGAACAGATAAACCGAATGACCCACTTAGTTCCCACGCGGTTCGATAAGAATTTCAATCTCTATGTTTACCAACAACTAGGTCTCTAGTTCTTTATGCCTGAGGTCAAGTCTGTTTACACTATCTTATTCATATTACAAACACATACACTATATTCTTGACTATACTCGATAGTCCAAGCTCTATGTAATATAGATTATAGAATTTCAAGACGCATTTCATTATCAAGTCAGTGAGGATGTCGAGGTCAGGGGTTCAATGTGTCGTTGTTTTGCTTTCGGTTCTAATCCAAGCCAATGCGATAATAGTCCAAGGTTTGACCCATGATCTCTGGTCCCCTATCTTTCTCTCGTTCTTTTGCTCTCTCTCTCTCTCTCTTTCTTCTTGTCTCTTACTTACGGTACTTCTTTATAGCAGATGCCACTGGCCATGCCTGAACGTGTCTTGTTGATGAAGAGCGCAATCTCATCCTGCACTTCAGGCTGCTCCGTTGGCCTGTTCAACGGCTGCACATAGTGTCCAGTATACTGATTGCTGTTACCCTGTCCCTGATAGGTCTCGGCAGGCACAAAACTGGAGTACGAGTTGAAGCTATTCCCGTACTGAACCTGCTCGGTAGCATTGCTGGAGTACTGCAGATTCCCTGAAGCCGGAGGTGGCTGACGGGTCTTAATGCCAGCAGTCTTGAACTGGGCTTGGCTGGCGCCACATACTGCCAGCAATACGATGAGGAGCTGCCACGATGAGCTCATCTCTGTGATGTCACTTTTCCCGGTATAGAGTCGAGAGTATAAAGTAGATTAGGAATGGAAGTACGTCTAGCTCGGGCAGCTGCTGCAGTATAACTAATTTCAAAGGCAAACTTGAATTGATTATTTCAACAAATCGCAAATCTCAGTGAACTGCAGCCTCCAGTCTCCCGCTGAACTCCTAATCAGCACCTCGAGTTGTGCCTATCAAGAATAAACCGAAGGTTCTTCTCTCCCAATCACTCTCAGTTAACAGATGTTAATTTTTATAGTTATGGTCGACGGAGGGCATAACCTGTGGTTGTGTTCTCAGTTGATTTGCAAGATTTGAGTCAACAAGGAATGAGTCAGAGAGAGAGAGGGAGAGAGATCGAGCGAGAGTTAGACAGACAGAAATAGAGAGGGAGAGAGGTAGAGAGAGAGATAGATTAAAAACATGCTTTCAAGTACCTATCAGTCAATACCTTGAGTAATATGCGAAATTTTGAAAATTCTGAGAAATGGGAATTTAATTAAATTACGTAGAAAAGAAATAAACACTTATGAGAAATGTTATTTTCGAATTTTTGATATTTTTATGAAGAAAAATGAAAACATTTATTTTTCAATTTTTTCTAATAAACAAATAACTATTTTTAAACTATTTAATTTTGTCTGCCAAGTCAGGCATACTCATTCCTTGATGCGTTTTAAGAATGCTGAGAATTGCAAAAATTCGAAAAAAATAAATATTTTCGAAAGAATTTAAATTGTACTTAAATGAATAAAAACAATACTTTTTTAATTTTCTTTTTCTATATTAAGATTGAGTTCAAATCATTTCCATTTGTATTAATTTTTTTATATATGTACAAATATCAGTGTATAAGTTAAACATTCTCTTATTAGTTTTTCTGACAATGTGCACCCCGTCTATAGTATCCTGGTGCACACTCACACCTGTTGGGAACTACGCAGATGCCATTCTCACAATCCTCGAGACAGATGGGCTCACAGCGAAGATTGTTGGCAGTGCCAAGATTCTTATAGCCATGACAGCAGTAGGAGATCTCCCGCTGTTGAAGGTCGGGATTCGACGTTTGCAATCTGTCAATAAGAGAATTGTAAGAGATTGAATATCTCTAGAACTACTTTCCGTAACATTTACATTTGGGTCTTGTAACAGATGCCAGAGGGGCGAGAAGCAATCGTTTCTCGCTCCCAATTTTGTTCAGCATTCAGCCCTATCCTCCAGAATTGGGCCTGTGTTTTTTGAGGTAGATTGAATATAATGCTGATAATCAGCAGACTTATTAGTTTCCACGCTGAGAGCAACATTGTCTATCACTTTCACTGGTCTCTCTCTCTCACACACACACACACACACACACTGATAAGGCTCTCTTCTCCGGCGTGGAGCGGTCGCGTTCGTGGAGCAGACTAAGCTGCAATTGCTAAAGACATTGAATTTTATAGTGAAGAACATATTTTTCAATACTTCAACAGTGGCGTTGTCACAGAGTGAGAAAACCCCCCTTTAGTTAAGACCCTGTTCAGCTGATCCCGGAAAAAAGACAATCTCAAGTTATTTTCATCATGCATGAGAATAATTGTTTTTTTTTTTAAGAAATAATAATTTTATTGTCTTATGAATGTGACTTCTATCATGGAATACGCTCCCATAGGGGATCACCGAGTCTGAAGTGTTTACCCAGCAGCAGATCGAACTCATGCATCAGGGAGGCATTTACCCTGTGCGGATTAATAGATGCATAGGTCGTGACCGCATCTGGCGACATACACTTGTCAATGAACCGCGACTTGCCCAGGATACAACGACAATGACCCTCCCCGTTACAGAAGCCATTCTCGCACCTCTGATAGCTATGATCCGGACCCGGCACCACCGCACAACCGCACACATTGGGCGCAATGCATTTGCCATAGAAGCCACAGCCAAGATCACAGACCGCGTCACACCGTTGACGATTCCTCACATAGCCATTGAAGCAGCGACAGTTTCCGGGTGAGATGCAGATGCCATTGTCGCAGTCATCACCACAGTCCGGCAGGCAGCTGGTGGTATTCTTATCATAGCGATAACCATTCTGGCAGATGCAGCTGGTCATATTCGCGCAGAACCCGTTCTCACAACGTCTAAGGAAGACGGACGAAGTATTGAATCAATGTGCAGATTACTCTTAGAAAGAGGAGGATACTCACAAGTAACAATATTTCTCACAGGATGAACGATTATTGCGTTTGAAATAGTCTGGGAAGCACTCACATTGATTGGGCGCCACACAGTGTCCATAACCACACTCGGGAATGCACAGGGGCTGGCAGCCCAGGGCACCGGATTCACGTAATCCTCGGGCATAACCCTCGGCACAGGCACACTTGCCCGGCTCGACGCAGATCTCGTTGTGTCCGCAGGTCGTGTTACATTGCGGCTGGCAGAAGCGCTGGGAACCGTCCAGCTCGAAACCCTTATCACAGCGGCAGGTGCCATTGAGATAGCACTGGCCATGTGGGCAGCCCAGAGGGCAGGTGGGTACACAATTGTTGCGATAGTTCAACACAAAGTCGGTGAAGCAGCGACAGATTCCTCCAGGCAGACAGAAGCCATTTTTCTGGCACCGATCCCCACAGTCCGGGACACAACGGCTCCAGTCGTACTCGTAGCGGCGATAACCTTCACAACAGACCTCGATGACATTGTAGGCCGGATTGACGGTACTGTTGCCCATCGATGGCACCTCTTTCTCATACTGAAAGAACACCGCACTAAGCACACCACAGCAATGTCAGTTCTCCGCTTCGCTAACACTTTGGCACACTTCTCGCGGCCATCTTATCGCTACTTACGGCACTTCCCGGAAACATTTGGATGGAGGTTTGCCGCGCTGAGGCAACGACAGACCCTGGGGTATGACATAGGGTTTCCGCGTCGATGTTGTCGATGAGTAGCGTCGCTGCTGCAACTGTTGCTCACGTTGCAGTTGCAGCAGCTTCTGCTGCTGATGTAACCTGAGCTGCTCGTCCAGATGTTGTTGCTGCAACTGCTGTTCGTGCAACTGCAGCTCTGTGCCGTGCAGCACGCACAGCAACATGAGCAGCAAACTGCCCTGAATCGCCACCGTACGGAGCAGCTCGGACATGATGAATGATGAGAACTTCTCGAAGGGATCTCTACAGCTTCAATGGGATGCTATGCATGCAGTGCCTTAACGGAGGAGCACATACTATACGTTCAACTAGCTGTTGTTTACTGTTGCCACAGACGGGATATGCATAGTTGGAGAAACAAAACGGGTCAGCGTCTGTCTAATCGCAGCGCAGAAGGGAATCAGCGATAAGTGGGGCGAGCTTTTAATTAAAATATTAGCCAGAGAGACTCTGTGGAATTAAGAGTACTTCAGCCAGCAGCCACTGAGAAAAAGAGGGACAGCTTGTGTGACAAAGACGGTGAAATGTAGAGGGAGATGAAGAGAGCGAATGCTAGGCCTGAGGCAAGCCTGTGGCAAGTTGAATGAGGCATATATGAATTGCGCATGAGGCAGCTAAGCAGATAAAAAAGAATTTGGAAGCAAGCCTATGAAATTCGAAGCTACTTTTAAAAATTTTATAAACATATTTTTATCTTAATTAAATAAGCGATATTTCTTAAAAAAAATACGAAAGTATTTTTAGGCATCTTTTCAAAATTTTCCAAAAATCTTCCTATATGAGTGTATTAATTAACCTAACACTTATCAAATTCCAAAATTCCGTAAGGTTACAATTATAAACATTTTCGCATAAATTTGTAATGCTCTTCAAAAATTCTCTCAATATGAAAACAAATCAAATGTAAGCGAGAACTTGAGCTACAAAATATAAAAATATAGAAACAACTGATAAGGCGCCACTTGGATTTATTGAGGCAACTGGAACATAAGCGAATCTTGAGAAATTTAGTTGGAATTTAGCAAGTGATTGAACATGTATTTAAAAACTACGCACTGGCCATATTTCAGAGTACTCCTCTGGCTGTGCCTGGCCAGCGTTGAGTGCTACTCGGAGTACGATGCACCGACACACTATGATCCCAGACGGACACTGGATTCAGCTCAATCGAGACGCTATTCGCCAAATGTCATAAGACAGCAGCAACCGCCACAGATGCCCTATCATCGACCTGGTTTCGATGGTAGTGAAGCAGCTGAGCAGGTGCCACCCAGCCGAGAGTACCTACTGCGATCGCATGAGGATGTGGCAGATCGGGATCGGCACAAGTGCCGCATATGGGTACCGTAAGTTGTGCACCTCCATAGGATGGATATTCCTCTATATGAACTACCTCTTTGCGCAGCCCAGAGACTCAGTCCAAGTTCGAGATGGCCGTCTTCATACAGAAGGACGAGAGCAGCAAACTGATCTCCATTGAGGTATGTTGCACGGGCTACACGCCCACTCGCCTCAGAGGCATCACCCTGTGTCGCCCCAAATGCAGCTGCCTCAACGGTAGCTGCCGCGTGCCCGGCGAATGCGATTGCTACGAGGGATTTGTGAAGAACGACAACGGAGATTGTGTCTTTGAGTGTCCACTGGGCTGCCAGAATGGACGCTGCTTCCTCGACGGCAGCTGCCAGTGCGATGTGGGCTATACGCTGGACGAAACTCGCAGCTTCTGTCGGCCCATCTGCAGCAGCGGCTGTGACAATAATGGTCGCCACAACTGCACCGCACCGGAGGTCTGTGGTTGTGCCAATGGCTACCAGTTGACCAATGATGGCTGCCAGCCGATCTGTGACCCCGACTGTGGCATCGGCGGCATCTGCAAGGAGAATAATCAATGCGACTGCGGCCCAGGATATACGCTCAAGGATGGCGTCTGCCAGACAGATTGCTACCAGTGAGTATCCACTTAATAAAGATAAATATAATCTACATTTTCATGTCCTGCAGGAAATGCCACAATGGCGTCTGTGTGAGTCGCAATCGTTGCATCTGTGACCCAGGATTCACCTACCACGAGCACTCCACCATTTGTGTGCCCGTTTAAGGATCAATAAACTCTACTTTCTTAATAACTTGATTAGATATTTATTGAAGGCACAGTTCACAACCTAAAGCTCCTGATCGTAGCTGATGATACTGAGGCTGTCTACGGCTGCAGCTGCTCTCTGGGATTGCCTACGCCTCAGATAGTAATAAGAAACTCCTGCCACACATAGCAGAATGATGCAGCTGGCCACGATCCAGACGAGAATTGAGGGCCATTGGGCAGCTTCTTTCGTGGAGTTGAGAGCTGCTTCTTCTTTTTGTCGAAGCTGCGGCTTAGTTGCCTTCACCTGACAATAGTAGATCCTCTCATCACTGCAAGTCATCTCGTTAGAGGACTCTTTACAGTGGCAGAACTCAACATTCAAGCAGGGATCATCCTGTTCATCTAAACAAATGTGCGCACACTTGAGCTCAACTTGCGACTGAGATTCACTCCAGCATTTGCACTCCCGACTGCAGTTACTCCTTTCCAGCTGCAGTGCATCCAGGGGCAGGGACGAGCTGCTGGTACTGAACGTGGTTGACACAGTAGCAATATCACAGCCCAAAGCAGTCATCTCGAATCCCTCGTAGCACTGGCAAGAATCTGGCGCTGTACAGTCACCATTCCGGCAGCCCTGGGTGCAGTTAGGACGACAGATCGCCGTATTGTTGTCCACGGCAGGCACAAATCCAGGAAGGCATCCACACTGATCGGGAGAGAGGCAAGTTCCATTCAAACAGCTCACCAGACAGGTTGGTGAGCAGACGTTGCCAGAGGATGGCTCATAGCCGACATGGCAGATGCAGGTCTGTGGCGCCACGCAGTCTCCATGCTGGCACTGGGGATCACAGATGGGTTCGCAGATCTGCTTTGAGTTGTGGACGAAGCGATAGTCAACATGGCATTCACAGATGCCTGGACTGGTGCAGTTGGCGTGGATACAGCGAGGGTTGCACTGGGGTTCGCAGATCTCGTTGGGACCCATCAGGTAGCCCCGGTTGCAGGCACACCGCCCCGGCGAGTAACAGTAGCCATTCTCACAGTCCTGACTGCACTTGGGCTGGCACTTGTGATCCTCCATGGTCATTTCATAGTCAGGATAACAATCACACTTGTTGGGCGCCACACAGCGAGCATAGGCGGGGCAGCCTGAGGGGCAAATGGGTTCACAGCGACCGTTGTCCTTCTTGGAATATCCTTCGTCGCATTCACAATGGTTGGGAGAGGTACAATGGCTGTGCTCTGGACATTTCTCATCACAGATGGGCTGACACTGCTGGTTGGACTCGGTCTCCTCTAGCTTATAGCTGGATTCACAAGCACATTGATTGGGCATCTGACAGTAGCTATTGTTGTTACATTTGGGCTCACAAAGAGGCTCACAAGTGGAATTAGGAGACACTCTATGATAGCCCTCATCACACTCACAGATATTAGGAGCAGAGCAATAGCTGTGATTGCCACAGGATTCGTTGCATTGCGGCACACAGTCGCCTCCAATGTTGATTTGACCGTAGCCCTCGTTGCAACCACAGACATTGGGTGCCAGGCAGAAGCTATTCTTGCCACAGAATTCACAGTTCGGAGTGCAATTCTCTCCCGCGTATCCACTGTTGCAACTACACTGATTTGGCTCAGAGCAGTGGCTATTCTCCGCACATCCTTCCAAACAGACGGGTTTGCAGTCATAAATGTTGCCCTCGTAGCCATCACAACAAAAATATTGTGTTTCGAATTTGTATCTGGTCTGTGGAGCAGAAGTCTGTGGAAGTCTTTCAAAAACATAAAAATAACGGAAATTCATACCTCGGGCCGCCAGTGGTATTCCATTCGGTAGTCTGTTCGAAAACCTCCATACCAATTTCTTCTTTGATGCGGTACCACCTGGGATATCCGAACTTGGTCCGTGTATGTGACGAGATGTCTTCGATTGCACAATCCCTTGTTTGATTCTATAATAGCATCTGCGTGGTAGAAAAAAACTATCAAAACGATCCAAAAGTATTTCGTATGCATGATTTAACAGAAGAATAGAAAATATTAAAATGATATTTGAATAATGCAGTCAGAACTAGAGCGCGTTTAAAACTCAACTGAGACTGAAACTGATCTCAGCTCCATAAACATTCCCCATTGATAAAAACAAAACAAAAAAACACAATAATAAGAATTTGGAGAGCTTAGCTTAATATTAGATAAGGACCATATATGTGGGATCAAAATACAAATTCTTTATTTTAAACTGACTAATTTGAAGACGAAGAAGAAGAGTGTGACTCAATTATTAATATAAAAAAAATTATGAAATATAAATTAAAGCAATTTATTTATTACAAAAATATTTTCATTAATTACGAAAAGATCAAATTGACAATTAATTAATAATTTTTAATATAATAACTATAAAACTATTACTTCAAAAATCTCTGATATTTAAAGAGTATGTTATGAAGCAATGTGAGTAGTCGACTAGAACATACCTACACTTCTGGTCCGCGGCGAGAACAGTTTTTTTTTATTTTATCCATATAAGCATAAAATTCTTGATTTTAATACTAAGCACTTTAATCTACATAAGCTTCTGAAAGAAATATAGTATAAACTGAAATCAGAGCAATTTTTTAAAGGAAAGCATTACTCAGCAGACCTTGGAATTAGAAAAAAAAAACATTTATCACAAATTGTTACAGCAAATGTACTGAATAAGATATCTTGTATTATTTACCATACAAATTAAATTCATTCATAGGAAAGATAATGAAATACATATTTAAATTTTAAATCAATTGTGAAATATAATTATTATATCATACAAATGCATTATCTTTTAAGAAGTCTGTGTAGTTATTAAAGTTGAAACATAAATTACGAAATTAATTATTTATAAATATTTTTTAAAAATATTTTTGCATAGTTAATTTGAAACTAGCCTATTTGTATACATATATGCAATCTTATAGATGAAAAAAATAGTGCCAATATATAGTTTATAAATATTGAGTAATGTTTTCGCTCTAGAAACTTCTCATGTGTTTATGATATTTATTAAAGCTTTATATATGATATTATTCACACTAAATGTTTATGTTTCATAACATTTTGAGGTTTCGTTTATTTTTAGCATACGTGAATAACTTTATGTTGAAATCGTGATTCGCAATACTTATTCTTAATCAGAAGTTATTTTTTAATATATATACATTTAGATATAATAGAGAATACCTCTCAGAGTTCCATGGATGCACTTATATGAATCCTTCATTATTTATACCCCCCACCGCCGTGTTGCATTCGCTGAGATCGACATTATGCATATCCGTAGTTTCGTTGTGTTGAGACACATAACTTGGCTCCTTGGTACGTCTCGAGCAGAGGAAGGCGGTGCAGGAGGCAAGGGCCAGGATAGCTACCACGCCAGCTCCAGCAATTAATATCAAGATCCAAACAGAATGCATACTGGAACAGTTGCGGTTGTGGACATCGTCTGGCGTAAAGCCGGAGATACATTCACACTTGTCGGGCTTGGAGCAGTAGCTATTATCCCCACATGCCGGGGAGCACTTGGGTTCACAATGATTTCCCTCGCCCTTGAATCCCTCTCGGCAGCTGCAGATGCCAGGACTTATGCAGAAGCTATGCAGCTCGCATTCCGGGGCGCAGATGGGTACACATGCACTCGTTGAGTTCATCTTATAGCCGAGATCACAGGCACACTCCGTAGGTTTGATGCAACTCGCATGGGGACCACAACCCTTTGGACAAGTAGGTTGGCAGTCAGCGCTATTGGCGCTAGTGGACCTATGGTAACCTGTTAGGCACTGACATTGTCCAGGTGAAAGGCATTGGGTATGAGCACCACACTGATAACAGATAGGCTCACAGGCTCCATTCTTGGTCATCGTATAGCCACCTTGGCATTCACACTCTTCTGGTCTGACACACACACTGTGGGCAGGGCAAGTGGGTTTCTTGCAAATTGCTTCACATGTGCCCGTCGTGGAATTCCTTGCGTATCCTTTAAGGCAGCCACATTTCTCAGGCGATTTACACTCCTCGTTCTCCCCACACTCGTTGGAGCAAACAGGGCGACATACTCCAGTGTTGGCCTCAATGTATCCAGCCTTGCAAAGACACACTTCTGGCTTGGCACAGTATTTGTTGAGGGCACATCCCAGGGGACATTGGGGTTGGCACTTGCCACCTACTCGAGTATATCCAGTGATGCACTCGCAGGACTCGGGCTCAATGCATTTCTCAAAGTCTCCGCATCGGTGTTGTTCACACAGGGGATGACACAGTCCATCAGCATGCATCTTGTAGCCATCTTTACAGCCACATTGATTGGGACTCACGCATTCCTGGAAAGGACCACAGGACATCTCACAGATGGGATCGCAGTTCAAGTCATCCTTTAAGGATCTTCGGTAGCCATGTTTACAAATGCAGGGTCCAGGCTGTTTACACATCGTATTCAGTCCACAATGAGCTTTGCAAATGGGATCACATCGTATTCCGAAGGGCGGCAAGTGCTTAGCCTGGTATCCATCCAGGCATATGCATTTGTTCCTCACACCTCGCATCCTTTGGCAATATGCATGTGCCCCGCAGCGCGGAATGCATTTCGGTCTGCAAGTCAATGGAAAATATTCCTCAATCTAGGAGCAAATATTTCCCGTTATATTAGTCAACTAATATTTGTTATCAACGGAAGCTTGCCTTGGTTTTGTTGAAATCTTCGAAAACCTGGGAAGGAACTGCATTCCCGGATGACTTGATGCGATAGTGTATGACTTTCTCCTGAGTTAGCTCTGGTACTGTCCTCAGCTCGGGATAACATGACTCGGTCAGATCCTCACTTCGACAGAATCTCACGGTTACAATCAGAAGGGGCCACAGAAATGCCCACTTATATCCAAGTAGCGCCATTACGTCTAGAATTCTTCCCCAGTTGACATAAGGAATTGTGAAACTCAACTGATTTTATATTTAATAATACAGCGGACTTTAAAGAGCTCAATAAAAACTGCGGATTTACCGCAAAACCTCAACTTACGGCTTTCATCATATAATATTATATATACTACATAAAAAATAATTCAATAGCGAATATTCATCCGCCACCGTTACAAATATTATATTTAAACAATTTATACTAAACTATATATCAGCAAAATTTTCTCAATATTTTGCAGTAAAGTCCAAAATTTTTCTTTTTAAATGTCTCACACTAAGTGCAGCTTGGAATATTTAAAATATTTGAAGGTATTTCTGATAAATCAGAGTTTTGGTCACATTGTTTGCATTCTTTTTTGAATTTCTTTTGAAAATATTTTCAAAATTCATTTAATAAATGCAAACATCTTCATAAGCTCTGTATGAAATAAAAAAAAAAATAAAGTTTAAGTTCATTTACATAATGTACAAAGAACACAAATTTACATAACCGTGGAATATTTGACGACGAAATTTATATATTTTTAAAAATGAAATAAAGGTTTTTCGAGGCATCGATAAGAAACACCAAATAGATTATATATACAAAAAGCTTTTTAATCAGTTCTTGATCAGCTGTGAGGCGTCATATTAGACATATGTTATGTTTCATTAAGAAGTTCGTAAAATTTTCCCACGCTTTTTATTTGTAAAATTTTACATAATTTGGGTAATTAGGATATCTTTTAAAATATCGTTTTATAAAAAAATTTATTATTTTCGCTAATCTGGAAATAATCATATAGGTATGTCAATAGAAACTCATTGATTTTTATATAATTAATAAATTGATAACAAAAATCTGAATACATAATGTGAAGGACCTCAACTCAACATCATCATCATCATCATCAAGAGCATCACAGTCAAGAGTCGACTAAAGAAGCACAGATACAGATGAGTCTGTTGACTCGATCACATTGAGTTCAAACACCACCATCCATACATACACATGTACATATGTACATCATAAGTATGTAAATGTATGTAGTGCCTGCATGTATCTATCACATTGCATTTCATATATGGTGCATTGATAAGCGGAGTCAAGTCAAGTCCGGGCTGTGGCTGTCAGTGCGTTGTATTTCAATATCAATTTCAATTTCAATTGTAATCTCACTTCTCAGTTCATTTGTAAATGGTGTCTTCAAGCTAAATGTGCTGTTCTTGTGCTGTGTTGTCTGCTCTCAAAACTTCAATTTCCAACTCGATTTTCAAGATCAATCTGAGACAACCATGTGGCGACTAATTGCATTGTTTGTGGCAAGCAGTGCTCTTCTCTGGATACGAACAGATAGCTGTATCGAGAGACAGCCGTGAGTACTACTATAGACATATATCTTAAACTGATCTTTACAATAATATATATTCAATTTTAAAAGTGTGGTGAAATCAAGACTGCGACCGGTGATGATTCGCAATTATAACGATAGGAACTGCACTGGAACTGGCTGTGGAGAAGTGGTGTTGAAAACGATCAGAGAGGTGAGTGCAATATTTGAAATTTTATTAATTTATAATTTATTATAAAAATATTGCATATTTTTTAGAATTTCTCATATTGTATTTTTTTTTATTTTTCCAGACTTACATGTCTGTGGAATTAATGTGCTGTAAGGGCTACATTCAACTTGAGAAGTAAGTACGTCTGTTATTCTGTGCAGGCACCGACTAATGAATACCCTGTAGTGGCACTTGTCAGGCGACTTGCGCTGATTGTGGCACCACTGGCAGATGCATTGCCCCAGACACGTGTCTCTGTGGCCTTGGATACACGAATCCACCCTCAAATTGGAGTCTCTGTGTGCCCTTCTGTCTGGATCGTTGTGAAAATGGCAGCTGCATCTCCCCGGATGTGTGTGAGTGCCAGAAAGGATACAGATTCCGCAAGGATAGCCAGTCTGTCTGTGAGCCGATCTGCAACGTGGAGTGCTCAAATGGACACTGTGCCGAGAACAATACGTGCGCCTGCAATCCTGGTTATCAGCGAGACAAGAAACTGGACAGATGCGTGCCCGTCTGTGAGAACGAATGCATCAATGGGGACTGTGTGGCGCCCAATGAGTGCAGCTGTCACTTTGGCTATGAGTCCAAATATTCCGATAATCCTCAAAGATGTCAGCCGATTTGCAGAAGCGACTGTCGGCATGGCTTCTGCATCGAACCGGGTAAATGTGCCTGCAATCGAGGTTATAGACATATTAAGAACCTCACCTCGAATGGGTGTGAACCCGTCTGCGATCCGCCTTGTGTGAACGGCACCTGTACGGCGCCCAACATATGCACCTGCCATCGTGGACACGTGCATCGCGAAGGCTCCACAAATGTGTGTGAGTCCACTTGCAGGAATGGCTGCGAAAATGGCATCTGCATGGAGCAAGGGAAATGTGAATGTCACAAGGGTTATGTTCAGCTAACCCCACATCGCTGTACCCCCATTTGCAATCCCTCGTGTGGACACAGCGCCCGCTGCACTGCACCCAATCTCTGTGAATGCGATACGGGATATACCATGATCAATGGCAGCATCACGGACTGTGAGCCCTTCTGCAGCCGGGGCTGCTATCATGGCATCTGCAGTTACCCTGAGGTCTGCAGTTGCCTGGCGGGTTACGAGGCCCAGACCTCGTTCTACTGTGCACCCAAGTGTAGCCAGCAGTGCATCCATGGCACCTGCATCGAACCCAACAAGTGTCGCTGCTTCAGTGGCTATCGGCCCAATGCCGACAATCCCCATATTTGTGAGCCCATCTGTCAGGATAGTTGTGAATTCGGAAGATGCATAGCGCCGGGTCTATGCGACTGCAATCCTGGCTACAAACAGCGCTGGATCGGATACAGCTGTGAGCCCTACTGTCAGCAGAAGTGCATCAATAGCCACTGTGTGGGTGGCTCTGCAGGCTGTCGTTGCTACGAGGGATATGCACTGCGTCCCGGCTCCACTGCCATCTGTGATCCTGTCTGCTCTCCCGGCTGTCAGAATGCCACCTGCATTGATCCAAACCGATGCGATTGCTTGCCAGGCTACGACGAGACCAGAGATCAGCACATCTGTGTTCCCAGCTGTCGTCCCCAATGCGACAACGCAGACTGTGTGGCCCCAGGCAAATGTGTCTGTCGCCCCGGCTACATGCCATCCGATCCCAAAAAGCCCAACTTGTGCCTCCCCAAATGCGATCAGCTCTGCATCAATGCCGAGTGTGTGCGACCCAATGAATGCGCCTGCCTGCCCGGCTACAAGTCCATCAACGGCTCCGACGAGTGCTTCCCCATCTGCCACAAGGATTGCGGCAATGGATACTGTGCAGCACCCGATTCCTGTGTCAGCCAGGCCGTACGTTCGGGCATGCCCCAATGGGCCCAACTTGGACTGTCGGCACTTCTCTGTCTGGCACTTTTAATGTTACCACTGCTGCTCATCCGATACGTGCAACATCGTCGACGCCAGATGGGCCACAAGCAGCTCGCCAATCTGATTGAGAATCCCAGCTACAATGTACGTCAGGCAGCCGAAGAAGAGCAATCGCATCAGGATGAGATCAGCTTTGAGGATTAGCCATAATTTCAAGTGATTTTGCATTAATTTAATTAATTAAAGTTCATGGTTGCAAGTTGAATAAAAGTTATTACTAGTAGAATTTTTCATGGAAGTCGATAAACATTTAGCAAAGTAATGGCACTTGGAATAAAGAGAGGTAATCTCTCTTGGAAATATTCCCTTAATTCATTTCAGTGGAACTTCCCTTTGCAAATATTAAAATCGGTTGATTTCTGGCAAAGTTATGTTACTTTAAAGTTAAGAGGAAAATTCAAATCCGAAAATTTTGGAAATTTGTAAATCTTTGCACCAAATTTTTAACAGAGAAAAAATATTCATCAAACACACCTCAAATAAAAAGCAAGGAGGGGAAAACTTTGAATCAAAAAGAATACAAAATAAAAAATCACCTAAAAATTGTTATCAATTTTGATGACTGTAAATAGATAAGCTTTAATATAATTTATGGCTTCTCCTTTCCATTATGCTACCCTTCAGCTAACCATTTTTCCAATCATTGCATTCAATTTCGAAAAATGCTTAGCACTTTCGTAATTTATCGAAATATACATAGACATATAAACTATATACTATTGTATTTGTATACTAGACAATAGGCTATATGTGGGATAAATTAACCTACGTACATATAGGGTAGCTAACCTAAGGCCCCTTAACTAACAATAAGTTATATTTAATATTTATGTAAATTTCTTAATGTATGAAGTACGTAATACTCTTTTCGAAAAGAATTTGTTGAACTTTTTCTTGGACTATTGCAATATTCGAATGGCGTTTCCTTCTCCTTCTCATTCGACAAATTGACTACTTAAAAATAATTCTATATCGATTCTAAGTATTATATTGGCCTGTCCTATAACATATCATATTACACTATGCCCCATGTGGATAGGGAACTAGTTCCCCGAATCCATAAATATACTCTATGAACACAGTCAGCTGTCTGTTCCCCTCCCTCAATACCCCCCTAAATATTTTCACTTATAGAAAAGTTTCCCTTCTGGATTTTCGCTTCCAGCTGCCCCAAAATTCTACTGCTTTGCTTGGTCATGGCGGTGCATCAGTTGGTGACGGTGGTGGCTTCTCTGGCTGCATTTGTAATGATGGCGTCACCAGAAATCCACTGGAGACACCTGGCAACGGCATGCCCAGGAAGGCGGCACCGCCAGCCGCAGTATTCGCCGAGTCGCCATCCTCCATGATAACCGAACTGTCGGCAGCCGAAGGAATCGTGGGCAGAAAGCGCACCCCAAGCCGTGGGGGCGAAGAGTCCTCCTCCTCCTGTACCGCCTCCTGACGTACCAGACGCGGCTTGGTCAGTGCCTCATGCTGTTGCTTGCCATTGTGCGCTGCGGTTACAAGAGATTCCATTTATACACAGAACTGTTCCTCGTTCAAGTCGGGCTTACCTATGATGGGTGGCAGGGGGGTACTGCTCCCGGCACTGGAACGCGACAAACGGAATGTGGACGTGCTGGCAGTGGTTGCCGAAGCGGACGAATCGTTCCGTGAACTGGACAGATTCGAGTCCTGTGAAGTCTTGCGGGTGATCAGCCAAGCCGAGTGCCGTCTCCGGCCATGTGTATGTCCCTGGCTGGGATCCATCAGCTTCATGGGCATGCTGCAGTTCGTCTGCGGCGCTGGAGTGGACGAGTTGCCAGCATGTCGCCAGCTGGAGCTGCGTGAGCTGCAGAAGTTCTCGCTGGAGATGCTGCTGGCCCGATTCTTACGCTGCTGTCGCAGCTCCGCGAACTGATACTGATAAGGATTGGCTGCGGCCGCGGTGTAGGCGCGCTGACGTCGCTGCTGCGGCTGACGGCGCTGCTTGCGTCTACGCTGGCCGCAGCAGAAGCGCTTCAAACGCTGCCACAGCGTTGGTTGCTGCTCCATCTTGTGCCAGTTGGGCATCTCGCTGGGCAGCATGCGGAGGCAGCGACAACCTGGCGGGTGGGCGACAGCCGCGGGCAGCAGAGGAGGCGGCAGCTCCCCACCACGCTTGCCACGTGCGGCACGGGCGGCGTTGGTGCCGCCCACACGAGTCTCCTCGAAGTGCTTGCAAAGGGTCACACAATCCTTTTTGAACTGTTTGGTCATTATGGCGTAGAGGAAGGGATTGCAGCAGCTGTTCAGTGGCAGCACGAACACCGTGAAGATCTTGGCCTGCTCCAGCGAGATGAGCTGCAGCCCAAAGATGGCGGTGATGGAGAAGAAGGCAATGGGCGACCAGCAGAGGAAGTCGGTGAACACCAGCAGGGCCATGCGCTTGGCAATCCTCGAATCATTCGTATTCCAGGCCTGGCTGCCCCGGATGGCCCAATACATCTTGAGGTAGCAGCCCATGAGGGTGAGAAAGGCGCAGCCATTGATGAACATCAGACTGATCACATAGGTCAGACTGGCCACGCCCGTCGTCGTCTCGAAGGGCAGGCAGACGGCGAACTTGCGGTAATCCGAGACTCCCAGCAGTGGCAGCAACGCCATCATCAGCGCAAAGATCCATCCCACGCTCATGATGTAGCCCGCCTGGCGCAGCGAGAGACGCTTGTTGAGATGAATGGCATGGGTGATGGCATAGTTACGCTCCAGGGTGATCACCGCCAGCGTATAGACAGACAGCTCGGAGCTGAGCACGGCCAGGAATCCCGCCAGCTGGCAGAGCAGCGACATCTGCCAGGGTATGGCAAACATGCGAAACTCACCCAATGTGGCAGCATCCACGATGGCCAGTATGCCCAGATAAATGCCCATGAAGAAGTCGGCGGCAGCTAAGTTGCACACCAGAAATCTGGGCACATCCATCTTGGATCTGGAGCAGACGAGCACGAAGACGACGGTGCCATTGCCGAGCAGTGCCAGCAGGAAGACCACCCAGACTCCGCAACGCAGTGTCCACCAGTCGAAGAGATCTGCACAGGGCAGGAATGGACCTGGCATGGGCAAGCACTGCACTGATCCTGGCTGCAGATCATCCGCCGATATGCCGCTGAAGAGACCCGTGCCAAACCCATAGCCCGTGACGCCGGGTGCACTCATATCGTGCTCCTCGAAATATTCCTCCATGTAGCTGCTGGGCGATTGGCTCCCCGTGGGCAGCTGCTGCAGTTCCTCATTGAGGTTATAGTTGGTCATGTAGTTGGGCGAATCCCACAGATCGTTCATGTTGGCTCCCAGCTGTTTGCTTAGATTATCTGCAATGCAAGTGTGGGAGGATGTTAGTAAAAACGTTTATTGATCCCCCCAATTCTTTTCCCGTGTGATACTCACGCATCTGTGGCCAAATGTTCATCATGCTGTTGTTCCACAGCGTCATGTCGAACTCCGCGTCGGATGGAAACAGCACTGCCTCCTGAACCTGGGAGGTTTTGCGCTGAGACGACATGGCAACCAGCGGCAGAAAGGCACAACAATGATACGCGTAGGAGAGTATCAGTGTCTGGATGCGTGGAAAGGTATCGGGCGGGGGGAAATCTCGCAGTTTCGGATTATTGAAGGTCTTCAGATGGAGTAGGGCTCCCAGGCCCGCCGCGGGCAAATTGGGAAAGATGTTGTTGCCCAAGTTGAGATCCTCCAGAGCGGTGAAGGATGCAAAAGCGTCCTTGTGTATAAAAGCAATCTCATTGCCCTCCAGATCACTAAATATAAGACGTAAAGAAACAATGTTGGAAAATGCCTTTAGATAATAATTAAAGGAACTTACAGTAGCTGCAATTTGGGTATGCCTTGGAAGGAATCCTGCGGCAAGGACTTGATACGATTGTAGGAGAGCAACAGATCATGCAGCTGTTTCAATCCATGAAACGGCCGTCCTTGCAGCGCTTCAATTTGATTACTCGATAAATCTCTATAAATAAATTGCATATGTTCAGGCATGTTTTTAATTCAAAATCCGAACGAAAAGTGCGGTTTTTTCAATGGTATAAAAAACATCCCATATTTTTTGAGATGATAAAAGAATTATTGCACTTACAACAGCCTTAAGTCTCTGCAGCTACTTAAATTTGGGATACTTTTCAGGGAATTGGTTTTAAGTTCTCTGAAATACAAATAATTAGAATATTATATTATTATTTTAAAAAACATTTTTCAGTACATACAAACTCTTCAGTCTTGGCGTTTGACGACATAGATTCGCAGGCACCTCTTGAATGCCGGCACGGTCCAGTTTGAGTATCTCCAGCGCATGGCAGGCATCCAGCTCGGGGAAACTTCTCAAGGATCGGACATCAGATAGTATGCTAAATATACAATTCTCACAGAAGAAAACTTTAAAATAAATTTGAAGTTTTCTTACAGTTTTCGCAACTTGGTCATGCCCCGAAAGGCGCCAGCTGTGATCGTGGACAACGGATTGGCCCTGAAGTCCAGTATCTGCATGCTCCTTGGCAGCTCCGTATCATTGATCCACCTCAATCGATTGCTGGTCATGGAACTGCAAATAGAAGAAACTTGCTTTCATATCTCTGACACATAAATATGTGTTCTATGTGAACTGAACTCTGCTCTCAAGTGCCACTCGAAGGAGACACAAGAGGTGGCAACAACCAAACCAGTGGCAGCTGCAGTTGAGAGTCTCAAGTTGGTTGCTGGCCAAGTCAGCCAAGTCAGGATATACTGAATAACACTGTTCTACTGTCTCGCATAAAATCAGTTTATATATTCCATTTTAAGGCCAACATTTTTGCTATCATCTGTGGTGTTTTTCTTGGCCAGCATGCGGTTACGTTACTTTTGTGGGTCACTGTTGAAGGTAAGGAATGCACATGCGAATGAAATTCACTTTCCTAATTCCACATAATTAAATTAAGTTTGGAAAATAAAATGCTGTTCCCTTTACAAAATCTCAGTGTTTATCGGTTTAATTTGTTGCATCTACTCGATGAACTTTTCCCTTTTTGTGGTTTCCTCATGGAGATAGCGACAAGTGAACTGCGCGCATTACAAACTGTTTTTAATCCTTTTAAATTTGTTTTGCTGCCAAAAGCCACATCACATGAAGGAACAAAAAAAAAAAATATAAAAAAAATCTACAAGATCTTACCAGGGAGCAAATTTATTTACTTGCTTAATTCCCCAATCATGGGATAGCAATGGAATGCGAGATGGTTGCTTGGTTGCAAGTGCAACGCAGCATGGCTTTTATCGCAACATTTAACATGCTCATAATTATCCTGTTTACCAGAAATTGAATTTCCTTGGGGACACATTTGAAAAACGTTGCAAAGCCACACTCACACACACACATACATATCTAAGAAAGACATGAAAATGGAAAAGAAAACTGGAAAATGCTTGCAACGATGTCAACGATTCCCAATGACAGTCGACAGTTGTTGGCTGCAGTTTGCGACTCGCAGGAAGTGCGTGGCAAAAACAAAATGCAACTGCGGCTGCTTAGATTAAATATGGGATTTATGAAACACCGAATGGCAAATACTCTCACAGAAAATCTATTATCCCTATCAAACATTTCACTTAACTTGATTTGCATGTTAATTTAAAAATTATATTAAATTTTTTTGTTGTAAATAAATAACAATACACTTTAAAAGTTACATTTTATGCACCGTCACTTCTTGCAACATGTTGCACGATAAAGTCAACATTGCTGCATACAAAATTAAAAGAGTTGCAACTTCAATGGCTGCAGGATGTGGTACAAGTCAGCGGCAACTGCAATCTCGCCGGATGGTGGACAGCACAAGGGAAGTCGCAACACTACCCGGGGGGGAATGGGGGAATATTGTGTCGTAAATTCGCAAAGTAATGATGCGTTATGATTTTTGGTTTCCGCTTGTTTGCCGCCTGACAAAGTAGCAACCAACTTGCAACACAGCTCACGCAGTTGCCACAACTCGGAATATCCTCAGCTGCTAATCTTCGGACAACACCTGTGCCTCACTTGGACACTCAGACAAATACATATATATATATAGAGAGAGAATACTTACAGCTCTTGCAACTGCGTCAATTTGCCGAGTCCCTCCGGCAAGCTGCTTATCAAATTATCATTCAGTTCTCTGAAAAATATCAAGGGTGGCATTCAAAAAAAATATGAAAAATATACAACAATATAATAAGTATGTATTATTGAAACACATTTCAAAATTCGTTTATAAATATATTGCGGTTAGTGATATTTTTTCGCTCTGTGTGCGTTGCATAAGAAACTCTGAGATGGAGACAACATTTGCATATGGTATTGGTGTTTGCCGAGGGTCACTCTGTACGTGTCCGCACGTAGTTCGGGGGGTATTCTGATTGGATGCTTCTTCTCAATGGAAAGGGGAATGGTGAATTGGGGGTGGAGGGGACGGGGGAGCGACAGCAACTGTGTGCAAAATTTATGCATGAAAATAAAGTTTAGTTCCCCAAACAAAAGTGCATTGATTTCAATTATACGTGAGGGTGTTCAATGAGAACAAATACGGGGGGGAATATATTGATACTTTGACTGTCCGACATGTGTTTCCTTTTGCTAATATATCAGACGTCAATAAATTCCGAAAGAAATTTTTGCTATTCTCTTTTTATACGATTTCAATTAGTTCTTAAAAATAAGCAAAAATGTATATGATTATTTATATTATTATTTTTAATTTTTAATAATCCCTCATAAAAATATACGCTCATCTTTTACTCATCCCAAATCCCACTCATTTGCCTTCCACATAGTGCGTGCCTGGCATTTAAGTCAAACTTCTGCAACTTTCACTGGCAGAAGACGTTGCAGACACGCAATATGCAGAAGTTGCAGGAATGGTTGGAGGGGTTTCGCTGAAAGCTCATAAATCCACAGCGAATACATAAGGTAAATTTCTTTATACTTTTCAACACAGATTTACGCGTTGCTCGACGAAAGTTTTTCACTTTCACTTGATGCACACACTTGCATTCCTCTTGGTTGCATGTGGCCATTTTCTGGTCTCCGGGTAACCAACTACCTCAGGTTTGGATGTTTAGTTCAGTTAGCATGTCAGTCAGTCAGCACCGAACATAAATTTGCATACTCGTATTTGTCACCGTTTCCAGCTCTTGAAAGGGGGCATTTTAAGCGAGCGCTCGAAAGTATGCAACACGAAAAGTCAAAAAATATGCGGTAAGCAGTAACAGCGACGTCGACGTCCACGGCGCAGTCAACAGCGACGTCACCACGACGACGACGACAGTTTAAGCTGTCGCAAAGTCAAAAGAAGCCGAAGTTCCAAAAAAAAAAATTAAATAAAATGAAACGAAAAAACAAGTTTTCCACGCTTTGTTGCAAAATTGAAATTTATTCGAGCCATGGCCCGAAAGAAAAGAAACGGATAAACACCATTTCCACTTGCACTTCAACTTGCCACTGTGTTTACTCCCTGGTGCAAAATTCGAGTATTAAAACTTTTCAAAAGAAGTTTGCGGTGCAATGACAAATCCAAAATAGTTCTTTCTCTCCCGTATAGAGGATCCCATATGAAACGATGAGCAAAGTGAAGGTAAATGTTATTGAAGGTAAACATGAGTGTATGTACTTAGAAAAATATTTTAAAATTAATTTAAAATATTTAAAACTTAATACATATTTTTATTTTCAAAAAAGAAAAAAACTTTAAAAATTTTTAATCAAGTTCTGTCCATGTCCAGATGCTTATCAAAAAATTATCTAATTTTTTGACTTTATTATTTTTATATATTTTATATAAAGTTTTCAAATGCCAAAGTGTATTTTATTATTCACTCAGAATATCCCCAATTCGTTGTTAAATTGTTACAATAATTTCCCTTTGATATCAATTGCATTTTGTAGGTCGCGCTGTGGGTTGTCTGTCCCGTCCAATTCTATACTATGCCATCCTGTCATGTACTTACAGCTCATGTGTGAGCTTATTCATATATGTATTAGTTGGTGTGTGTGTGTGTGAGTGGAGTTCTTAAAGTATTTGTTATTGCATGAGTTACTTACAAAACTTTTAAAGCCGTTAAATTCTTGAGAGCGCCCGCAGAGATTTTCATGATTTGATTTCGCTTCAGTAAGCTGTAAAAACAATAAGTAAAATGGAGAAACAGAGAAAGGGAACCAGAATTGAAGAGAGGAAGATAGAGAAGAAATGTTGATATAATTTTAGTTTAATAGATATAAAGAGAAAGCAAGTCAACTTTTGGTTACATCACTTACAGCACGATCAAGTTTGGCATCCTTGGGAAGTCCTCATCGTTTATTATTGTCAACAAATTGCTGCCCAAATTGCTGTTTGGTTTTAACGAATTGGTTAATAAGAGAATAACAAATTATGAGTAATCTCAGAAATTTTTATGGCCAAAACCAACGGTTTAGTTGTAACATTAGATGAGTAATTGGAAATACGTAAAATATGGTTATAAATTGTAAATGAGATTATCGTAAAAACAAGAGTTCAAAGTACGCTAAAATTATGTGCACGAGTTAGTTGATATTAAGGAAGGAGTAGGTATATAAAGTACATTAAAGAATTTATATATTACATTTTATAGTTAAGTTGAGATTTTGTTAAGTTTCATTTTTAAAATTATTTAAAATAATTTTTACCAAATATTTATATTATTTAAATTTAAACAATGCTTTAATTTATTGTTAATCCATATTAGACATAATTAATGGCTTATATAGGTGTTCTTTACAATAGCCATAAATCATATTCTCTGCCCTCGGCAGAAGGTAGAGCACATATTAATTTATGTGCAATTGAGCAGAAAATGAAATGCAAATCAATTTTCATTTTCATTTTCGGCTATTGTCAGCTAAAAAAAAAACATTTCTCATGCGCAAATTTTGCAGACACCAACCGCACATAAAATATATCAGAATATAAATTGTAGATGTGAAATTATGCTAATTACAATTGAAAATTCTAAAATTTTTCTTATTAAACCCAAAACACATTAGGCCATAATTAGCAAACAATAAATTTTAATAATGTAATTAATTCACAGTTAAGCATGTGCCAATTTGTTCTGTGGGATTATTTGATTAGGTTGAGTTTTTTGTTTTTTTTTTTTGGTTGAGCATGCATAGAGCAAGGACATGTAATCGAAAGGATAATGGCGCAAAAAGTAAAAGCTCTCACAGTGCTTCGAGTGTTCGGAGTCCGGCCAAAGCGTTTGTCGGAATGCGATAGAAGAGATTGCCCTCGAGTCGCAAGGAGCGCAGTTTCTGTAGATTGCCCAAACAGTTGCCATCCAAACTGACCAGGGCGTTGCCATTCAATTGACTGGTGATACATTACAGGGTATATCAAGAGTGCACAGTGGAATATATATGTGTGTATATGTGTATATGTATTGTAGGTGGTACAGTGTGATTGGTTTTGTTGTGCAATTGGGAGATGTGTAAAGAAAAGAAAGAGAAAAGCGTAAAATATGTACATAAATATAGCATGTAATTGCTGGCAGCACTACTAAGAGTGTGTGCTGTGTGTGTGTGTGTGTGTGCTGTGTATGTGTGTGTGATTGTGATTATGTTTGTGTGAAAGGCAGCAAAACTAAATGGCAGCAAAGCGTACTCTAATTGATCCTGGTGGCGTCTGTATCGACTTCGAGACACATCCTTCTTGGCTGTACGTACGCTTAAAAGCAAACATTAAAACACACAAAGCCACACACACACACACACACACACAAACAGACACTCACACCCACATACACAGTCACTCAACCGCGAGCAGCATTGACTTGTATTGCATACTTACAGGCTGACGAGCTGGCCGAGTCCTTGAAATGAATGCGGCGGCAACGATTTAAGGCCGCAGTTTTGCAAATTTAAACGCTTCAATTTGGCCAAACCGTAAAACGTATAGGGATCCATATAAATGATGCTATTGTCGGACAAAGTTCTGCAAATAATGAAAACCTTCCCTTGGTCAACAAAATTAGAAAGTGCAGGAAATTGCAAGGACAACACTGCCGCATGGCGTAATTAATCCTGCAAACTCGCTGAAATATACAACGTAATCAAGTCATTTATATTGCCCAAGCTTCCACTCCCACTCTTCTATCTCAACATGAGTACTCGCTATCAGCCACAGCTGAATGACTACTGTGATTTTCCATTTTTTTTTCCATTTCTTTTTATTTTTATTTTTATTTTTTTTCATTTTTTTAAGAGGGGTTGCTGTGAAATTGAATAATGAGTCGCAACGCTCATGACAGGCAACAATGAAACTTTTTTTCAATATTTTTTTTTTGGCATGTTGTTGTCGCTTTTGTTTTCAGTTCTTTTTTTTATCTCACTATCCCTCCACCTACTCTCCCTATGTCACTTCTTTTCAACAAACATTTGATGCTTAGTATACATATTAAAAATGGTGTAGGGCAGAGATGATGCTTTGTGGCTTGTTGAAACCAAAACAGGGGATTTGCCTAGTATGAATAATGCTGAGGTAACGTTGGCAGTGCTATAAATAGAATACTTAGTATAATAGTCCTACTCATTTATAATCGGGCTTAAAGAGATTGCTATTTATACATATTTCACATAACCAAGATTTAATCTAGAGTTTATACTTACAGCTCCTCTAATTGCGGCACCATAAAAAATGAATTGGCCTCCAGTTTTGTTAAATTGTTGTTACCCAAATCTCTGAAACAAGTTACGCAAAACAATCAGGAAATTATTAAGTATATCAACTTATGCCATCCATCAATTTCTATAAGCTACTTACAGGCCCCAAAATAAAAGATACCCACCAAATCATGAATAGAAAACGGAACCTGAATGCTAAAATCACTTTTCCCAGCCATCAATCAAAATGTTAAAAAAGCATATTGGCCAAAAGGGGCACCGAAATGGCATAAAAATGAAGATGAACTGTGGCAACTGAGCCAATTCGAAATGCAGATGGAACTGCAAAACTTTGCATCATTTGACAGCTTTTCGCAGCATTTCCCTCTGCAATCGATTCATAATTAAAGTTTGATTTAATGGCCAACGACTTGTCCATCTCTATGTGCTCTGCTACGTTAATTAATAAATAATTTATTTATTTATGTATTTATGGCCAGTTCGCTTTGGCCATTCATCGATTGATCCGCTTTGGTGCTTGACCAGCCAACCGACCCAAAATTGGGGAGACTAACTCCTTTGAGAGGTCTGTCCCCGGCAAGAAAACGTGACTTACATATCGTTGAAGAAAATCTCCAATGGCTCAAAGTGACGGCAAATGACAACGACTTTGATTGTGAAACGTCGCGCAACGTGGCGTATGTGTAATTAAATTAAACAACATACCAAGACACAACCAAAATAGATTCAAAGAGACAAATACAAACGGATACAAAATTCTGTGAAATTAATAACTAATTGGACGTATGCGGCAACTGAAAAGTGCAATTCAACAAAAAATACTCAATTCCAACTGCTGATAATCGCTTAATAACTAACATTTCGGGGATATTTTCGAAACATAGCCTTAAATTCATTAAGCTTAAAATATGAAAATTTTATGTCTATTTTGATGCCAGAAATCAATTGAACACAGCTTGTAAAACCCACAAATCTTCAAAATGCCATAACTTTCTCAAATATCATCCGATATTCAAAATTAATGCACCAAAATCATCGTATTGAAATTTCTGATCGATCGGTACCAAAATCTCATATTCGAAAATTTGAACCCACGCAAGTCGTTTTTCAGGCCAAGATTTCCAGCTTGTAAAACCCACAAAACTTCAAAATGCCATAGCTTCCTCAAAAATCATTCGATTTTCAAAATTTATGCACCAAAATCATCGTATTGAAATTTTATGATCGATCGGTACCAAAATCTCATATTCGAAAATTTGAACCCACGCAAGTCGTTTTTCAGGCCAATATTTCCAGCTTGTAAAACCCACAAATCTTCAAAATGCCATAACTTTCTCAAATATCATCCGATTTTCAAAATTAATGCACCAAAATCATCGTATTGAAATTTCTGATCGATCGGTACCAAAATCTCATATTCGAAAATTTGAACCCACGCAAGTCGTTTTTCAGGCCAAGATTTCCAGCTTGTAAACCCCACAAAACTTCAAAATGCCATAGCTTCCTCAAAAATCATTCGATTTTCAAAATTTATGCACCAAAATCATCGTATTGAAATTTCCGATCGATCGGTACCAAAATCTCATATTCGCAATTTTTACCCCAGACAAGTTGGTTTTTGGCCCAAGATTTCCAGCTTGTAAAACCCACAAAACTTAAAAATGGCATAACTTCCTCAAATATCATCCGCAGTTTCTGTAGATTGCCCAAACAGTTGCCATCCAAACTGACCAGGGCGTTGCCATTCAATTGACTGGTGATACATTACAGGGTATATCAAGAGTGCACAGTGGAATATATATGTGTGTATATGTGTATATGTATTGTAGGTGGTACAGTGTGATTGGTTTTGTTGTGCAATTGGGAGATGTGTAAAGAAAAGAAAGAGAAAAGCGTAAAATATGTACATAAATATAGCATGTAATTGCTGGCAGCACTACTAAGAGTGTGTGCTGTGTGTGTGTGTGTGTGTGCTGTGTATGTGTGTGTGATTGTGATTATGTTTGTGTGAAAGGCAGCAAAACTAAATGGCAGCAAAGCGTACTCTAATTGATCCTGGTGGCGTCTGTATCGACTTCGAGACACATCCTTCTTGGCTGTACGTACGCTTAAAAGCAAACATTAAAACACACAAAGCCACACACACACACACACACACACACAAACAGACACTCACACCCACATACACAGTCACTCAACCGCGAGCAGCATTGACTTGTATTGCATACTTACAGGCTGACGAGCTGGCCGAGTCCTTGAAATGAATGCGGCGGCAACGATTTAAGGCCGCAGTTTTGCAAATTTAAACGCTTCAATTTGGCCAAACCGTAAAACGTATAGGGATCCATATAAATGATGCTATTGTCGGACAAAGTTCTGCAAATAATGAAAACCTTCCCTTGGTCAACAAAATTAGAAAGTGCAGGAAATTGCAAGGACAACACTGCCGCATGGCGTAATTAATCCTGCAAACTCGCTGAAATATACAACGTAATCAAGTCATTTATATTGCCCAAGCTTCCACTCCCACTCTTCTATCTCAACATGAGTACTCGCTATCAGCCACAGCTGAATGACTACTGTGATTTTCCATTTTTTTTTCCATTTCTTTTTATTTTTATTTTTATTTTTTTCATTTTTTTAAGAGGGGTTGCTGTGAAATTGAATAATGAGTCGCAACGCTCATGACAGGCAACAATGAAACTTTTTTTCAATATTTTTTTTTGGCATGTTGTTGTCGCTTTTGTTTTCAGTTCTTTTTTTTATCTCACTATCCCTCCACCTACTCTCCCTATGTCACTTCTTTTCAACAAACATTTGATGCTTAGTATACATATTAAAAATGGTGTAGGGCAGAGATGATGCTTTGTGGCTTGTTGAAACCAAAACAGGGGATTTGCCTAGTGTGAATAATGCTGAGGTAACGTTGGCAGTGCTATAAATAGAATACTTAGTATAATAGTCCTACTCATTTATAATCGGGCTTAAAGAGATTGCTATTTATACATATTTCACATAACCAAGATTTAATCTAGAGTTTATACTTACAGCTCCTCTAATTGCGGCACCATAAAAAATGAATTGGCCTCCAGTTTTGTTAAATTGTTGTTACCCAAATCTCTGAAACAAGTTACGCAAAACAATCAGGAAATTATTAAGTATATCAACTTATGCCATCCATCAATTTCTATAAGCTACTTACAGGCCCCAAAATAAAAGATACCCACCAAATCATGAATAGAAAACGGAACCTGAATGCTAAAATCACTTTTCCCAGCCATCAATCAAAATGTTAAAAAAGCATATTGGCCAAAAGGGGCACCGAAATGGCATAAAAATGAAGATGAACTGTGGCAACTGAGCCAATTCGAAATGCAGATGGAACTGCAAAACTTTGCATCATTTGACAGCTTTTCGCAGCATTTCCCTCTGCAATCGATTCATAATTAAAGTTTGATTTAATGGCCAACGACTTGTCCATCTCTATGTGCTCTGCTACGTTAATTAATAAATAATTTATTTATTTATGTATTTATGGCCAGTTCGCTTTGGCCATTCATCGATTGATCCGCTTTGGTGCTTGACCAGCCAACCGACCCAAAATTGGGGAGACTAACTCCTTTGAGAGGTCTGTCCCCGGCAAGAAAACGTGACTTACATATCGTTGAAGAAAATCTCCAATGGCTCAAAGTGACGGCAAATGACAACGACTTTGATTGTGAAACGTCGCGCAACGTGGCGTATGTGTAATTAAATTAAACAACATACCAAGACACAACCAAAATAGATTCAAAGAGACAAATACAAACGGATACAAAATTCTGTGAAATTAATAACTAATTGGACGTATGCGGCAACTGAAAAGTGCAATTCAACAAAAAATACTCAATTCCAACTGCTGATAATCGCTTAATAACTAACATTTCGGGGATATTTTCGAAACATAGCCTTAAATTCATTAAGCTTAAAATATGAAAATTTTATGTCTATTTTGATGCCAGAAATCAATTGAACACAGCTTGTAAAACCCACAAATCTTCAAAATGCCATAACTTTCTCAAATATCATCCGATATTCAAAATTAATGCACCAAAATCATCGTATTGAAATTTCTGATCGATCGGTACCAAAATCTCATATTCGAAAATTTGAACCCACGCAAGTCGTTTTTCAGGCCAAGATTTCCAGCTTGTAAAACCCACAAAACTTCAAAATGCCATAGCTTCCTCAAAAATCATTCGATTTTCAAAATTTATGCACCAAAATCATCGTATTGAAATTTTATGATCGATCGGTACCAAAATCTCATATTCGAAAATTTGAACCCACGCAAGTCGTTTTTCAGGCCAATATTTCCAGCTTGTAAAACCCACAAATCTTCAAAATGCCATAACTTTCTCAAATATCATCCGATTTTCAAAATTAATGCACCAAAATCATCGTATTGAAATTTCTGATCGATCGGTACCAAAATCTCATATTCGAAAATTTGAACCCACGCAAGTCGTTTTTCAGGCCAAGATTTCCAGCTTGTAAACCCCACAAAACTTCAAAATGCCATAGCTTCCTCAAAAATCATTCGATTTTCAAAATTTATGCACCAAAATCATCGTATTGAAATTTCCGATCGATCGGTACCAAAATCTCATATTCGCAATTTTTACCCCAGACAAGTTGGTTTTTGGCCCAAGATTTCCAGCTTGTAAAACCCACAAAACTTAAAAATGGCATAACTTCCTCAAATATCATCCGATTTTCAAAATTTATGCACCAAAATCATCGTATTGAAATTTCTGATCGATCGGTACTAAAATCTCATATTCGAAAATTTGAACCCACGCAAGTCGTTTTCAGGCCAATATTTCCAGCTTGTAAAACCCACAAAACTTCAAAATGCCATAGCTTCCTCAAAAATCATTTGATTTTCAAAATTTATGCACCAAAATCATCGTATTGAAATTTCTGATCGATCGGTACCAAAATCTCATATTCGAAAATTTGAACCCACGCAAGTCGTTTTTCAGGCCAATATTTCCAGCTTGTAAAACCCACAAAACTTCAAAATGCCATAGCTTCCTCAAAAATCATTCGATTTTCAAAATTTATGCACCAAAATCATCGTATTGAAATTTCCGATCGATCGGTACCAAAATCTCATATTCGCAATTTTTACCCCAGACAAGTTGGTTTTTGGCCCAAGATTTCCAGCTTGTAAAACCCACAAAACTTCAAAATGCCATAGCTTCCTCAAAAATCATTCGATTTTCAAAATTTATGCACCAAAATCATCGTATTGAAATTTCTGATCGATCGGTACTAAAATCTCATATTCGAAAATTTGAACCCACGCAAGTCGTTTTTCAGGCCAATATTTCCAGCTTGTAAAACCCACAAAACTTCAAAATGCCATAGCTTCCTCAAAAATCATTCGATTTTCAAAATTTATGCACCAAAATCATCGTATTGAAATTTCTGATCGATCGGTACCAAAATCTCATATTCGAAAATTTGAACCCACGCAAGTCGTTTTTCAGGCCAATATTTCCAGCTTGTAAAACCCACAAAACTTCAAAATGCCATAGCTTCCTCAAAAATCATTCGATTTTCAAAATTTATGCACCAAAATCATCGTATTGAAATTTCCGATCGATCGGTACCAAAATCTCATATTCGCAATTTTTACCCCAGACAAGTTGGTTTTTGGCCCAAGATTTCCAGCTTGTAAAACCCACAAAACTTCAAAATGTCATAACTTTCTCAAAAATCATCTGATTTTCAAAATTTATGCACCAAAATCATCGTATTGAAATTTCCGATCGATCGGTACCAAAATCTCATATTCGCAATTTTTACCCCAGACAAGTTGGTTTTTGGCCCAAGATTTCCAGCTTGTAAAACCCACAAAACTTCAAAATGTCATAACTTTCTCAAAAATCATCTGATTTTCAAAATTTATGCACCAAAATCATCGTATTGAAATTTCTGATCGATCGGTACCAAAATCTCATATTCGCAATTTTTACCCCAGACAAGTTGGTTTTTGGCCCAAGATTTCCAGCTTGTAAAACCCACAAAACTTCAAAATGTCATAACTTTCTAAAAAATCATCTGATTTTCAAAATTTATGCACCAAAATCATCGTATTGAAATTTCTGATCGATCGGTACCAAAATCTCATATTAGCAATTTTTACCCCAGACAAGTTGGTTTTTGGCCCAAGATTTCCAGCTTGTAAAACCCACAAAACTTCAAAATGCCATAGCTTCCTCAAAAATCATTCGATTTTCAAAATTTATGCACCAAAATCATCGTATTGAAATTTCTGATCGATCGGTACCAAAATCTCATATTCGAAAATCTGAGCCCACGCAAGTCGTTTTTCAGGCCAAGATTTCCAGCTTGTAAAACCCACAAAACTTCAAAATGCCATAGCTTCCTCAAAAATCATTCGATTTTCAAAATTTATGCACCAAAATCATCGTATTGAAATTTCTGATCGATCGGTACCAAAATCTCATATTCGAAAATTTGAACCCACGCAAGTCGTTTTTCAGGCCAAGATTTCCAGCTTGTAAAACCCACAAAACTTCAAAATGCCATAGCTTCCTCAAAAATCATTCGATTTTCAAAATTTATGCACCAAAATCATCGTATTGAAAATTCTGATCGATCGGTACCAAAATCTCATATTCGGAAATTTGAACCCACACAAGTCGTTTTTCAGGCCAAGATTTCCAGCTTGTAAAACCCACAAATCTTCAAAATACCATAACTTTCTCAAAAATCATTCGATTTTCAAAAATTATGCACCAAAATTATCGCATTGAAATTTCTGATCGATCGGTACCAAAATCTCATATTCGAAAATCTGAGCCCACACAAGTGGAGTATACTTACAGCTGTAGGACCTCACTGGGCAGGTTAACGGGAACTGCGAGTATGCCAATGCTGCGGCAACTTAATTTCAGATTTTCCAGGCTGCCAGTGCAGTGGCAATGCTTCTGCTGCCACACTTCACAGACGTTGTGCAGGGAACGCTGCGAGGAACCCTTGCCGATGCTATCCTGGCCGTGGGTGCTGTGAGTGTCGGCGTCGTGGCTGGCGGAATCAGCTGCTCGTTGGGCTCCGTGATATTCCTGCAGAGATTTCTCATAGAGTATTTGGGCTTCGCGCTCCGGATCCGATGAGGGCAACATGACGTTCTCTCTGATACCCATGGGCGTGGCTGTGGGCGTGCTTGTCACATTATTGACAGTAATTCCGCTAAGTTGTTTAAGCATCGTGCGATTTTCTTTGGTTTCCAATATACTCGAAGTTGCATTCGTCTGCGATGCTAACGTCGGCGTCGCGGTCAACGTCGACATCGCTGCTGCCAGCACAGAAAACGATGCTAACAGCATTGGCAGCAGTAGCAGTAACTGTAAACTGATTGATACAGTTGTTGATGTTGTTGTTGATGTTGTTTTAGCTGTTGTGGTTGTTATTGTTGTTCTTGTTGTTGTTACTGTTACTGCTCTGCCGGCGTCGCTGTGCTGTCTGCGGCGGCGCCGGCAATGCTGTGCCATTGTCGTCTCTGCCTGCGTCGCTGTCTCCGTCGCTGCGTCTGTCCCTGTCTCAGTCGCTGTTTCGTTCGCTGCTGCAGCGTTTGCTGATTGATGCTGTCAAGCATTTGTCATTTGATGACAGTTTTGTACGCAATTCGTTTTTCGCTCATGATTTTCTGCTCTGTTTCTTGTTGTTGTAGTTGTTGTCGTTGTCGTTGTAGTTGCAGCTGTCGTTGTTGTTGTTGTTGTTGTTGTTGTTGTTGCTGCTGCTAAACGTAGCGTTTTATGGCCGTTATTTCGCTCACTTTTTTATTGTAGTGTATTTTATTTAGTTTGATTTTATTTTATTTGATTTACATTCACTTTCTGCTTCAGTTGCATTTCATTGTCTTTTTGGCATTTGTTGTGGCTTTTTGTTCGCACAGTTTTAACTTCAATTTACTTTGGTGTTGCACAAAGTTTGTTGCACAAAAGTTCTCTCTTGTCTTTTAGCTCTGATTGATGCTGTCTATCTGTCTGTTAGTTGGTTGCCGCTGCAATGATTGAAATATATGTTTGCGCTGTTAGTCGGCGACGTATACGTAATGTGACAGCTATTTATTGGGCGCTTATGAAATATTACGTATACGCAGTGTGTTTACTTCTTGCATGAGATTATTAAAGAAAAATGTTTCAGAAACATGATTTGGAGCCAAATATGCAGATTAATTATTTCTATTTGTTAATTTGTACCCTTCACTTTGTGTATTGATGGCAGTGCTATTTCTCAACATCATTGATCATTTACATAAGCTCGCAGTAAACCAGTCAATCATTATTCTTTACGCGAAAATTGTAATGTTCATTAGTGCTGCTGATTAAGGATTAACCTTGTTCTTGCATTCGCTACGATATTATACAAGAACTTAATTTAAACTAAATTAATTTTCAACTATTGAGTATAGTCTCGAAACTTTTCAACTGTCTGGCTAAACTATTTTAGAGCTCATCATTGATAACTGCTGTCATTTCATTTGGTCGTTTTACAGCTCATTTCGCATAGCATTTGCATGCCAAACAAACCCAAAATTGTCAGCTCAAATTGTTGTGCTTCATTTCGTTTTTTGGCTCAACCATCAGAGGCAATCATAAAGCGGATCTGCTGACCAACAGACAACAGACAACAGACAACAGAGAAGAGACAAGAGACAACAGAAGAGACAAGAGACAACAGAAGAGACAAGAGACAAGTCGACTCATCAAGACTTTTGTCGGCTGCTATTCATGTTGATGTTGGATGATGTTGGATGATGTTGGCTGTCAGAAACAAAAGGGCAACCCCGAGCGAGGACAACGTGAAAGCGCTGAGCTGATGAATGACAAATTTGACAGCTCCAGCCACGCCCACACACCATTATCCTCAACACTTGCTGCATATAATTAATGAAGCTGTTGACAGTTTTTGAATGCCTGCAATGCGTCTTAAATTGAGCTAAAAAACGAGAGTGGAGTGTGAGATGCGATGCCAGAAACTAGCTAGAAATATTTTACAAATGTCATGATATTAAATGTGACCCGGAAATAGGAGATGTCCTCAGCCAGGAGGAAAGTCCTTTTATTGCTTAGCTTTAATCCAAAGCACGCGCCTCCATTTAACTCGCACATTTCACCGATGATTTATGACATGTTTATGTGACGCTGACCTGGCAAACCACAAACAACAAAAACAATAACAAAGAGAGAGAGAGAGAGAAAAGAATAAATATTCTTTGATATGATAGTATTTGTGGTTGTTATGGTTATTGTTGTTCGAATGAATCCAAGTGAATAATGTCGATTTGCCAGCTAATCGAATAGGATGCGTATCAAAGCCAGAAGCAGCATGAATAAGTATCTGAATCTGTTTAGTATTTATGAGTATTCATTCATAAATAATCACAGCAAGAGAGAGTAGTTTTACTTTTTTGTTTGTGGCCAAATGTAAACATAGCATATTTATTAGCTACGATTATCGATTATAAACACAGAGCACACAACAAACATTTGTGTTTATATTTTGTTTAATGAGAATTTGAAAGAGTTTACACAGATTGGCGACAAGCTGCTGAAAATCTTGCAAGCATTTTCCACCATTTTCCAACCGACCTGGCAACAAAACACCAATTCAAATATTTACACTCAACTCTCAGTTGAATAAGTGTGAAAAAAGCACCACAAAATATGTTGGAAGGAAGAAACCAGAAAAACTCACGCAGATATTTTTCATATGCGCACACACGTGTCTGGATTTTGTTCTCATTCTTTTTGGCGGGTTCTTGTGGCAACTGTTTGCTGTTTAGCTAAAAGTGCTAATAATAACTGAAAGGATTGTGTTTGTCTTTTGATAAAGTCTAAACAAAACACTTGCTTATAGACTGCGAAAGTTGTTGCTTCTTCACACTGTATGACTTTATTAGTTTGACAGAACATTGAAATGAAAATTGTTAAAATAAATTAAAAAAATTAAAAAAAAATATTCATTAATATTTTTCAGAGTCTTAGAATAAGTTTGAAGTATATATTTCAATATTAACTATTTTTAAGACAATTTACTTTCTATTCATAAATGACAATTGACACAATTGCGTCGGTTAGTTTATCGCCTTATTTGGCCTGACATTGAGTGTAATCGTCTTGAATAAATCTCTTAATCAGGCAGCTTAACAATCAACTATTCGAGCTACTAACTATCTGAACTAATTGAATGCAAAGCTCTTTAACTAAGCCGCTCTCATGGCATATGCAAAATTAAATACAAAAAAAAAGAAAAAAAATTGCTTTACAACTGAACGCATGCCATTTTTTAATTGTCACACGATTTGTTGTGACGTTGACTGTAATTGATATATGACCATTCGATGTCGTATGCTATATGTGTGTGTTTCTGTTTTGGCAAATTTATAGACACACGTGTTTCAACGTTATTTTCAACGCACTTCCAATGCAAACGCTTCACAATTTTGAGAGCAACCCACACATAACTCAGTCAGCAAAACTCACGGCATCAAATTTTCATGAAAATCTCATAAATTGCAACGCGCACAGCGATTAATTACAAGCACCACTTCAACGGATCCAAATCCCAGACACTGCCACGCCCTAAAAACTGTGCGTTACTTGGCCCAAAAAATATTATTATTAAAAACTTTTATTTGAGCTCGTTTTGGAAAATGGCAAACCAAATTAATGTTGACATGACTGAATTGTTGCTCAACTACAGTGAACTCTGCTTACATATTATTCTTCAAGAATTGACAACAACAACAACATTTGGAAGTGCGTAGATCGATTGGAAAATTGGCATAGGTGTCGAGATGTGGCCTATTGGGGGATTGGCATATTGATGATAATCAATTTTGCGTTTAATTTGCCAACAAAAAAGACAAAGCCGCCAATTTTGATCGATAGTCAATATTTTCAATTGGAATATATCACATTTTAATACCTCTTACATATTTTACTTATAAAAATGTAAGTAATTTTCGAAATAAGTAAATATTTGAATTTCTAGAAAATCTGTTTAAGTTAAAATTATTAATTAATATTCAGAATTATGCATTAATGTATAGCGTATCTGTTGGTTCATTAAACTCTTCAGTTGATTGATTTTCAACTTGATTTTTCTTTGGGCTTTTATTTTTCAAGTGCAGCTCACCAAATATAAAACTGGAATTTCAACAAAAAAAATGCAACTTTAAATTGTCAGTGTTGTTGTTGTTGTTGTTGTTGTTGATGCTATTGTTGTTGTTATTTTTGTTGCATTTATGCTGCTTTATGTTTTGACCTTCATACATTGTGGGATTTTTGTTTTTGCGCTCGACTTTATTAATGACAGTAGTTGCATAATTTATTTAATTTTCATTTTTTCCAATTTAATATTTTTTTGTCTTTTTGGAGCGTTCAACAAAACTTTTTGGAGTTAAATAATTAAATGCGATTTTGGACTTTGGGGCGACAATTTTACGGCTACTAATTAGCAATGTAAAGGAAAACTGATTAATGCAGCTGCAAACATGCATAATATTGATCAAGTATTAATTACAAAACAAATCGTTGGTGAAAATTTAATTTATAAACCGGAAAACATTTGCATAACTCAAAATTCCAATAAGGAATTCATTTACATTGCCATAAATTGTATTTTGATTGATATAAATTTTTGTTTTGAAATTCGTTTGCGAAGATTGAATGTAATGATATTGTTGCCTACTCATCATTGTATTCCCATTCGATTCAAGTGGCAAAAATAGCACATCAAAGTTTACACCTTGAGACGCTTTGATCTTTGATCTTATTACAGAACGATTCCTATATAGAGTATATGCTCTTCTCTCCTATTCTCTGCTTTCTTATAATAAATCTTTGTAGTTTCAGCTAACAATTATGATTCAAGCGAATCGATTTCGTGTTCCGCCCGAGGCATATTTGCATTATTACTGATTATTCAACTGTTTATTTTATAGCTTTCTCATTACACACATATATGTATGTACATATATAAATATATGAAAGTGCGATTGAATGTGTGAAGAACGTATACATATATAGAATTGGCAACGTCATGGAACTCATCATAATCGGGCTATTAGCAGAGCCTTCTTATTTACATTTCATGCTACTCAATTTTTATTGGCAGTTTGGGTCAATTGTCTGTTCAATTCGAAATCTGTCTGAATGGGTTTTGAGTTCTTTCAACGTTTCAAGTGAGCAAATCAAAAGTGCGTACAAAGGTATCTAGGAAATTTACAAATATTTTTACAATATTTTTTATAGTTTAAGGACACTTTTTTCAACTTATTCGCTCTGCAATAAGAGTCCTTTTAGCAGTTCAGCAGAAACGAGAAAAAATCATAAAGATAAATATTTTATTTTCTGAAAATGTCAATCTAACGTTTGAACTACAATTTGCAATTTTTTTGTATTTTTTTTGTTTTTTTTTTTTTTGTTGCAGTTGCTCATAAATTTGGCGATTTTACAAGAATTTTGTGCTGTCTGTCGATAAACAAGCAAATGGATCCAGAATCTAACTGAAATGTGTTTATTTGTTGAATACTTAGTTTGGCAGCAGACAAAATTGAACTCAAATTGAACCCAAATTTTTGTTATTTCTTTTTTTCTACATGAATTCGCAGTACTCTTCTCTCCAGTTTTGAATGCAACTTTGAGTGGCGTCAGTTGGGGAATCGATAGAAAAGCGAAAGGAATGCAGAACACAAAAGGTTGCCAACTGACCTGAAAATGTGCGCAAAACTCGATTAAGAGAAATTGTAATTGTGACAAAAGCGAAATCAACCAAAAAAGCAAAAAAAATATATATTGAAATACAGACTATATAGTATGTATAAAAAAATATACAAAGAGTTGGAAATTTGTGAAGCGCAGAAGCCAAAAATAATAGGCTACAGTTGGAGGTTGGCACCTCATGTTGAACTGAGCTGAGGTCAAGCAGCTGCAACAATTGATTACGTATACGACACGCAAGCCAGGACATGATTTGACTACACATCTCCCACCACTTGGTGAGTCTCGGTCTCTCTATGAGTCTCCATGCAGATAACAATAGTAATTTGGTCAGAGAACTAAACGAGATGAACGTTTTGAACATTTCATTTGTTGTTTTCTTTCTGGTTGTGCAGACATTTTTATGAGCCTGGCCAATTGTGTAGGAGAGAGAGGGTAGTACCCACTCCACTATGTATAACTCCCCCAACTCAGCATATATCTTGTGTTTGTAATTGTGGTTATTGTTGTTGTTGGCAGATTTTTGTGGTCTCTGCTGTTTGTCTCTGCTCTGTCTATGGCCTCTGTCTCTGTGTGTGTGTCTGTGTGTGTGTGTGTGTTTTGTTGGTGTGTAAATTCAGTAGAGTCTCATTTTGGGTGTGACATTTATTGCTGCCAGGATATTCGCCGACAACTCCAAAATGGGAATGCCATTGAATAGCGTTTGAGCCTGGCTGCTTGACTACCTTTCATGTTCATGCTCAGTGGCATCTATTCATTTTTCCAATCAATCTGACACTCTCTCTATTACACTTGAATTCTGTGTTTTTTCTATACAAAGAGAGCGCACACTTTGCACCTATCAGCACTAAAGGATACACGCAACAGGAGGTGGGGGAGGTGTCTTTGCCCCATCGAAGCGAAGCAGAAAATTTTCCATTTGCGGCAACTGTCGCAAATTGCATTAACGCCAAAGTTTTGCTTTCAACTTAGGCGATTTTCCTCCGTTACCCCCATTCCCTTTCGTCGTTTTCCTCTTGCCCCATTTGCCTAATTATGTCAAAGTGGCAACATCATTAAAAACACACAACTTGCAACAACAGCTTCGCAGCTTTGATTAAAACCAAGGCAACACAAAAAGATATATCTGTATATATTTACTATATATATAGATATCTTCAGTCTGTACATGTTTAATTATTCTTGCATTTCATTTGGAAAATCATGTCAATTGCGTTGCATTTTTCCAAAATGATTTCCGCAGACGCTTCCAACGCCTACGACTTTTCAGCGTACCCCCAAATATCAGCGTTCCATATACGATATCAAAGAAATTGTCGCCAGCCATTCAATAAATATAAAATTTTAATGAAAATGTTTATATTTGAGCTACCAAAAAAAAATTCCCCTGCCACTCAACCACATCCGACCCACAGAAGACATCACTTGATTTTAATGCGCTTAAGATGAGTTGGAATTGTTTAAGAGCTAAACGGATGACTATTATCTGATCGGATATTATATGGTATTATAGCCAAGATTACAAGACTTTGAGGAATTATAAAAATTTAATAAAAATAAAATTCGTAAATTACTTAAGATGACATCTAATTGACATGCGACTAAAGTTGAGTTCAATTTTTCTTTTATTACTAATAGATGAAAATATATATTGTTCAAATTGAAAATTCTTTTAGTAAGAGTATCTGGAAGTCGAGTTTCATTAGGCCTAAGGCTTGATAGTTGCCAGTTGATATTTGTTATGAAAATTAGTTGACAGTGCGTAATATTTATAAACTGTCGTCATCATGATTGTGTCCCCCCGTCTCTGAGTCGCTCTCTCCGCAACTACTCCAACAACTACCGCTAAACACGCCTCCTCCAAAGCTCGTTAACAAATTCATATATCGTTGTTGTTGTTGTTGTTGTTGTTGTTGTTGTCACTCGATTCTCCGGATCGCCTTGGGAATGCACTTAGGCATTAATTTTTCGTTCTATGTAATACTCTTAATACAATTGGCTGCAATTTTTAAACTGACCGCAAACAGCAGCTGCTTCGCATAGTATTATATATATATATATTTTTATGTTGATTTCAGAAATAAAATTGATGACGCTTCGTTGGGAGAAACCCGAAATGGCGAAAAAGGTTTCTTTGATGGATTACAAATGAAGAGGTAATTGATATACTGCAGTCGAAAAGTCGAGTTAAAGTCTGCCTTCTTCTGTCAGGGTCTGATTAAATATGCAAGAAATGTGCCTTGTCTCTACCCCCTCTCTCTTTCACTATCTGTTCCTCTTGTCCTCTCTTTCCTACTGCTTTTTTTTTGGGCCCAAATCAAAATCCAAACACGCGTCACTTAGTCAACACTTTTTTGTTTTTTTTTTGGTTTTTGGTTGGTCAGTCTGTGGGTGGCTGAACTTGAGGTTTCGATTCGATTCTTTTTGGGGTCTGTGGGAATGTCTGAACACTTGTCGTCAGATCAAGCTATTTATCTATCTCTCTTGTTCGCACTACTCTTTGTGTTGGTCTCTTTCTGTGTTGTTTTTTTACCATTTTTACCATTAAAGTGTTATGTACATTTGTCTACCACATTCGCATACATAATTAGTTGACGGTTGAAGAAGCAAATGCAATCAGGGCGTGCTTCTCACTAGATGTTCACTTTGATATTTAGTTTCTTTTCATTTTATTTCTCTTCATTTTTTTGGGGATACGAGTGCATTGACATTTTAATTAATTTTCAATGGTATTTTATTTGGATATTTAAGTAAATAAATTTACATTAATATAATTTCACTTTTTGCTCATTTTTTAATTATTATACATTTCATATATTTTTTATAAATTTTTTATACGTATATTCACATTATTTTTCATTAGATTTTAATAAATTGACAATATCACGTCATTCATATTTTAAGTAAACTGCGAAGGCAAAGTTCTTTAAAATACAATAATTTCATTATAATTAATTGTTTTGAAAAATTATTCATTAATTTGTTGTTTTTCTTTTTAGTTTCAACTATTTTCATGTATAATAACAAAACTTTTAGCTTGACATATGCGAGAGCTCATAAAGTGCAAACTTTATTTAACTATTTGCAACTTGAAACGCCATCAAATCCAATGCACACAACATAAATTTTAAATGAAAATCTGATGACTATATCATTGCAAATGTGCCTCAATAAAAGCATTAAAAATAAATGCGATAAAAATGGAGAGTAATAAATGAAACTGCACAGCATAAAGTTAAATAAATATGTTCGCAATTGTTTCTAGTCAAAGTCAAGTTTTGGTTTCGATATCAGTTGAAATCGCTTTATTATTTGTCCAGCACTTGCGAAATTAATTGCAAACAAACTGAATGCATTTAATTTGATTTTATTGTATTTTTGAGTTTGATAATTTGATTTAATTTTTGTGCATTTTTAGCTTCGCTTTGGCGTTTATATTTCTATGAATTTGGTGATTGTTGAAGCTCGTGCCTATATATGATTTCGATCATATATTGCTATATGGCATATATAATCAGTTTATAGGCCAATGGCTATCTATTGGCATCACGATTCTGGCCAAATCGTCACGAGCAAATGCAAACAAATCGACGTCATCGATCAGCAGTCGAGTTCGCGCGAATTGTTGAAAATTGAAAGTGTTTTTATTTACGTATTTTTTCTTTTTTTTTTACATGAAATACACACACACACACACACACACACATATATCTAGACACACAACACAGATGTGAATATGTGACAGAGGCAGATGAAAATCCAAACAACAACAACAAAAGTTGTTGATGCCGCCAAAAAGTAAACGACCTTTAACGCCAATAAAAAAAAAAATAATTCGCAACTGCAACAACAATTCGTGCAACGCGAAACAAGAGGAAAGCAGCGGCAACAATGCTCGCCAATTCCTTGCCACAAATTGCACGCAGTTGTTGTTGCATTGATCTGTGGCATATACGAGAAATCATATATGTATAAAAAAATTAAGCAAAACAAAAAAAAAAACTCGGTCAAAATATGTAATTTATGCGTAACGAGTCTCACGCGCCTACAAAACTTGCGGCACCTTTAAGCACAAACTAGACACTCGCAACTTAACAACACTTGGGAGCCAAGTTGTTATCCGTTTTGGCCACGTTTCAATTGGCCCAGTTTATCCGTTAAATGAACCGAACGCGTCGAACGCACTAAGCGTACTGAACTCGCAAATGTTTTGGTTTTTTGGAGGAGCCTCTCACAAAACGGCAACAGCAACCACAACAACAGCAACAGCAACAACAGCAACAACAACATGAGAGGCGTCAGCAACATCTGTGCATGTTGCCAGCAACATGTCGTGTTGACACATTACTTTGTTGCCAATTGCGTGTTCCCTTCGGTGACTTTTTGATTTGATTTATTTCTGACATCAATAAATTCGATATGAATTATGAACATTTCAAATCAAATTCAATATGAGTAGCGTTATATTTATATCTGCATCGAATATTCCCCATACAAACAGCCAAATTTGTTTAAATTTAAAAATAGGCGATTATTTTATTCAAAAGAACTTCAAATATTTTGTTTAACTTTTTTTTAGAATTTTTCATATTTTTATGTTTTTTTAGATTTTTTTTTTACATTTTTTTAGTTTAGTTTTTCATTCAGCAGAGCTGTGTTGTGCCACATGTTGCAGCGAGTGCGCATAAGTCTCGGCGTTTTTATGCTGCCGCCAAGTGGCAGCTCGTAAATGTTTCCATGTCCTTTAACGAAGCATGCTTAATGCAAGATTTACGCCTCCATTCATTGAATGGCTGTAAACACCTGTTGAAACTGCCCCGCAATGCTGCCACCGCTGTTGCAACTACGCTTGTGCCTCCACGTCGCCCTCTCAAACCGAACAGCTGTTGTTGTAGCAACAATAAGAACTTTTTATGACCCCCAGCAAAAAGTTTTCCTTTGCTCTAGTTTCATTTTTTGCCGACTTTTAATAGCAGCTTAAAAAATCTGAAAATAATATGATATTTTTTATTTATTTTAGGCCTATTCATTGAGAATTAGCAAAAAGAATTTTAAATGCTATTTAGAAAAGAAACAACAACTAAAAAGAGAGCTAAATTATGGGAGTCTGTCATTTATTCAAGTGAAAAGTGTCGTCTGAATGACAGCTGATAATTGAAAATACATTATAATATATTTTGGGCATGGAAATTGTTGCTATGTGAAAAAAAAATAATAATAAAAAAATCAATGAAAACTAAATAAATAAATGTACGCATGGAAATTATGTCAACATAATGGAACAAATTTAAATTATTTAAAGTGATGCTGACATTGACTGTAATTAGTTGCTCATTAATTATATTAATTATATGTATAGAATGACGTTTTTTTTAAGCTTTTAATGTTTCTAAAAGAATAATTTTTTTTTTTTTTTGTAGTTACAATATATTGCTGCGACTCTCAGTGATGGAGGGCATATTTCTACTGGACAAATGGCGGGCAAATGTGTTGGCATCATTATGCATAAATTTGCCTTAATTAAAAGCGCCGGCAAATTACAAAAGATAGTCGCGATGGTGCGAAACTGTGAACTGAATCCTGAACTCTATGGGAGAGGGCAAAAGGCATCCGATATAAAATATGCGTGTCGGTAATTTGAGGAATGCTGCATGTGGCATAATCGTAAATTTTCACAGAAGCCTGCTATGCTGAGTAGTTTTCTGTAGTTACAATCACACACACATACACACACATTCGTACATGCAGCAAAATGCAGCGCCGGAAACGGAAGTTGCTGCAAATGGCGCGCAGTGGCTACCACATTAGACAGAGAGAGAGGTGATGGAGAGCTATAAAGAGGGAGGTCGTGCAGAGGGAGTATTATGGGAAGTGGGAGTCGCCTTCACATAGTTTGAGAGTTCTTGCTGAGCGGTCCTCGTAACATGAGTTCTGACCAGGCAGCACAAAAGGACAGCGAGGTCCTTGCATGTTAAGGGTCCGCACAAGCATTTGTGCCTTCCATGGAGTGCAAAATATTTACACATACTAAATCAGTTAACAGAGTGCATGTGTGTGTGTGTGTGTGTTAACTATAATTCTGTTAGGACTGCATCGTGTAGTTACAGGTACAATAAGCACTGAAGTACCTGACCGGAGTGGACCTACATAAGCTCATTAAATGTTCACTTGAATTTCGCTCTTAAGTTTAATCAAGATTGAAGTAAAGTTGCTTAAATATATCGTTGAATAAATTCAAATTTTCAGAATGAATTTTCATTTCATTGACATAAGGTTAAGTTTTTATTTTCATAGAAAAATCCGATATTTTTTAAAATATTGCTACAAATTCACTTCGGTAAAAGATTTTATGTCTATTTTGATGCCAGAAATCGATTGGGCACAAAAAATTTCCATTTGAAAGTTTTAGCTTTTTTGACATTTTTGCAAGGGGTATGCATGCAAAAATGGCCAAAAATTGGTCAAAATTAAAAACTGCCACCATGAACGAATTTTTGATGCAGATTGAAACTATATTCAAAACCATTGACAAAACTGTAAAAATTAGGAAAATCGGTTGATTTTTGGTCTAGTTATGACTGTTCAAAGTTTGGAAGGTGCATGCTCTATGGAAGTGCCTATTTGGGGGCGATTTCGTTTCAGTTTTTTGGCCATATTTTCTAAAAGAATGCTTCAATTTTACTTCTGTAAAAAGTCTTATATTTCTTAGGGTGTCAAAAATTAATAAGCTAAAATGGGTAAAAATTGGTTGACTTTTGGCGAAGTTATAACAGCTCAAAGTTAAAATATTATCCATTTCATAGAAAAATCCGATTTTTACACCTTTTTGGCCATATTTTCTAAAATATTGCTTCAAATTCACTTCGGTAAAAAATTTTATGTCTATTTTGATGCCAGAAATCGATTGGGCGCAAAAAATTTCAATTTCAAAATTTTAGATTTTTTGACATTTTTGCAAGGGGTATGCATGCAAAAATGGCCAAAAATTGGTCAAAATTAAAAACTGCCACCATGAACGAATTTTTGATGCAGATTGAAACTATATTCAAAACCATTGACAAAACTGTAAAAATTATGAAAATCGGTTGATTTTTGGTCTAGTTATGACTGTTCAAAGTTTGGAAGGTGCATGTTTTATGAAAACTGCCTATTTGGGGGCGATTTCGTTTCGGTTTTTTGGCCATATTTTCTAAAAGAATGCTTCAATTTTACTTCTGTAAAAAGTCTTATATTTCTTAGGGTGTCAAAAATTAATAAGCTAAAATGGGTAAAAATTGGTTTACTTTTGGCGAAGTTATACCAGCTCAAAGTTACCTAGCAACAACTTTCATAGAAAAATCAGTGTTTTTCACATTTTTGGCCATATTTTCTAAAATAGTGCTTCAAATTCACTTCGGTAAAAAGTTTTATGTCTATTTTGATACTAGAAATCAATTGGGCACAAAAAATTTCAATTTCAAAATTTTAGATTTTTTTACATTTTTGCAAGGGGTATGCATGCAAAAATGACCAAAAATTGATCAAAATTAAAAACTGCCACCATGAACGAATTTTTGATGCAGATTGAAACTATATTCAAAACCATTGACAAAACTGTAAAAATTATGAAAATCGGTTGATTTTTGGTCTAGTTATGACTGTTCAAAGTTTGGAAGGTGCATGTTTTATGAAAACTGCCTATTTGGGGGCGATTTCGTTTCGGTTTTTTGGCCATATTTTCTAAAAGAATGCTTCAATTTTACTTCTGTAAAAAGTCGTTTATTTCTTAGGGTGCCAAAAATTAATAAGCTAAAATGGGTAAAAATTGGTTGACTTTTGGCGAAGTTATACCAGGTCAAAGTTAAGTAATTACCCATTTCATAGAAAAATCAGTGTTTTTCACATTTTTGGCCATATTTTCTAAAATATTGCTTCAAATTCACTTCGGTAAAAAGTTTTATGTCTATTTTGATACCAGAAATCAATTGGGCACAAAAAATTTCAATTTCAAAATTTTAGATTTTTTTACATTTTTGCAAGGGGTATGCATGCAAAAATGACCAAAAATTGATCAAAATTAAAAACTGCCACCATGAACGAATTTTTGATGCAGATTGAAACTATATTCAAAACCAATGACAAAACTGTAAAAATTATGAAAATCGGTTGATTTTTGGTCTAGTTATGACTGTTCAAAGTTTGGAAGGTGCATGTTTTATGAAAACTGCCTATTTGGGGGCGATTTCGTTTCGGTTTTTTGGCCATATTTTCTAAAAGAATGCTTCAATTTTACTTCTGTAAAAAGTCTTATATTTCTTAGGGTGCCAAAAATTAATAAGCTAAAATGGGTAAAAATTGGTTGACTTTTGGCGAAGTTATACCAGGTCAAAGTTAAGTAATTACCCATTTCATAGAAAAATCAGATTTTTTCACATTTTTGGCCATATTTTCTAAAATATTGCTTCAAATTCACTTCGGTAAAAAGTTTTATGTCTATTTTGATGCCAGAAATCGATTGGGCACAAAAATTTCAATTTGAAAGTTTTAGATTTTTTGACATTTTTGCAAGGGGTATGCATGCAAAAATGACCAAAAATTGATCAAAATTAAAAACTGAAACCATGAACGAATTTTTGATGCAGATTGAAACTATATTCAAAACCATTGACAAAACTGTAAAAATTATGAAAATCGGTTGATTTTTGGTCTAGTTATGACTGTTCAAAGTTTGGAAGGTGCATGTTTTATGAAAACTGCCTATTTGGGGGCGATTTCGTTTCGGTTTTTTGGCCATATTTTCTAAAAGAATGCTACAAATTTACTTCTGTAAAATGTTAATTATTTTTTAGGGTGTCAAAAATATAATAAACTGAAAGGATTACTTTTGGTTTACTTTTGGCGAAGTTATGCCAGGTTAAAGTTAGATAGTAACCCCTTTTATAGAAATATGGGATTTTTCACTTTTTTGGGCATATATTTTACAATATTGCTCCAATTTCACTTCGGTAAAAATAATTTATGTCTAATTTGATGCCAGTACTCTAAATTCTTGAAAATATATTTAATTTCGAGATATCAGTCACTATTTTTCGTTTGATTAGTTATGTGAAAAGACAGGACACACTTTTATTTGTATAGAAATATATTTTAATTCATCAACAATAAGAAACATGTAATTATTAAATAGGCATATACAATGGTATTTTACGAAATCACAGAAATAATATTTATTATTTGTCTAGATTTTTGGCATATATTCTTTGGCATATATTCTCTATGCTGCTCAAATAAATATTCTTCCTTTAAATAACTTGCTGCGAATTTTTTCAATAAGATAAAATGCTATGCGCAGGAAGAGCGATTTTCATCTTAAAGAGAGAGTCCTGGGTGACATCATCAAATGAAATGTAAAAATTTCGTAATAATCTAAATTGACGGAAACTGGATAAATGCAGCTCGATTACTTTTAGCACATTAAAGCGAGTAACAAATATATTTTTATATATAATATATTTAACTGAATTCCAATAAAGTTAAAGTTTTCCGCAACATAAATCCGTACACTTTCTTAGCACACAGAGGAGAATTATCCCTAAAATAGCAAGAGATACGAGTCCCCAGAAAATTTTAGTTGCCCACGACCTTCGACGCCGACAAACTCCAGTAATCCCGACACGTTCGTATCCTGGCATGCAGACACATTCATGGCCACTTAATGCATCATTAACACGTTCAACCAACCAAGGTCCCACGCATAAGGATCTCTTATCAATCAAATGCTCACAATCTCCCAGTTGATTCCGTTTATAATTCTCCTTACACAGACAGCCGGCATATCCATTGGATTCCTCATGCTCCCCACATGGCACACATAGATCGCTCTCACTCCGATGGAAGTTCTTTTGGCAAATGCACTTCTCTTGAGCCGAACACCATCTCTCATTCCCGCTGGGGCAGTGCACGCACTCGTTACTCGTTCCATTTCTAGAGAATCCTTCGCTGCAGGCCGAACATCTGCCGAATTCGTCCTTGGCATAGGCAATGCCACAGTGACAATCTTCCTCAATCTTAACTGTAGATGCTACAAAACACTGTGGCTTCTCTAGATAATCTCTGGGTAACTCCACATCTTCATTATCTCCACAGACCTGCAGAGTAGCGGCTTCTATTGTTTCCAGTAAAGTCAACATGAAACAGGCACTAAATATTAAAGACTTATCCATGTTCGTATCCTACAACCAAGTCGAGCAGCGAGCGGATTTCAACTAAGGCCAAGAGCAGCAGTTACAAAGTAACGAATGTTGGTAAGAGCGCATACCTATTTGGACAACTGTGTGAGTTCTCTTCAACATTATATTAAATTTCTCTTTAGTTCCCAAGAGCGAGTAAAAAATGAGTATAAAATGTGCACTTTGTGCTCTCACGCACGTATTGTTTACAAGCGGTCTACAATCTGAGAAAAAAAAATACAATACATACAAAATATAAACATAAAAAGTTTTCTATATACAAAACACGCTCTCTGATAAGCAAAAAAAAAAACAACATTTTCATGACGTAAGGTTTGGGCTCTCGGCAACTCTCTCTGAACTCCAAAAATAAAAACATGTGCTTTCGATGGAAACCTCGACCTATGTTATGTGGATTTTGTACGCAAAATAAACAATACATATAAAATACTTACATATATAGTTCAACTATATAATTTATTTATATAAATTTTACATATTAACACAATTTGGTTTATTGATATATACTTTGTTCATATTGATATGTTGAACATCATATTTATTTTCCTAGCAACAATATTAGTCTGAATATTGCCGTATCACATAGCCCGAAGTAAGTCCTAAAAATCCTACAGCGATAAGTCCCCATATTATCGAGATGGAGCTATACTTTCTGGGGATATGGACGCATTCGCCATCTGCATTCTCTCGATGACCTCTTTTACACTGTATCTCGTAATCATCTATAGTTTTATTGTATATTCTCACATGCAAATATCCAATGTATTCGCAATTACCTTTTGAATTTCGACCATAAGCTTTGTCACATTTACATTGTTTGGAAATCGGATGACGATATTCTTGAAATTCGCATTTCTCACAGATACCATTAATATTACGCGTATAGAATTCCATGCAATCACATGGATGTTTTCCATTTGAAACCTCATTTCGGCCACAGGGAATGCATTCCTCCCAGTCAAAATTTCGATAAGAATTCTGATTGCATACGCATTCCTCAACCCATGGACACCACTTTGTATTCCTAATGGGACAGCGAACGCAATGATCATGTTGGTTTTTGGAGTAGCCAGGGGCACATTCATCGCAGTTACCATAGAATTTTTCCACATAGCCCTCTCCGCATTCACATGGTTTTGAATGCCAGCCACAGTCTAGAGTACTGCGAGGTGGTTTTTTCAAATAAAATTCAGTTTTGCAAAAGTGCAGAAAATCGCTAAACTCTCCACTAGTGAGACTCCATCTAAGTAGAAGTAGCACCAATAGGAGACAATCTTTCAGCCAATATTTTTCCATGATTTATTTACTATGTATGCAAAATTATGTGGATATGTGTAGCGGGAACTGTCGACAACCCCAATTTATCAAACAACAACACACCACCAACTGAATCGCCTGCCAAATTCGAACTGAGAGTCACAGCATCATTCTCGAGATACATAAGGAGTTGCGGAAAAACAGACACGCGCATCCTGTTGTGTAAAAGAGAAATTCCTCTCATTGTGGCATAAAATATCTGTTCCTTCCTCTCTTTTAGTTGATGCTCCCACTTGAACTGGGATTCACAGATGATTTGCTAAAATCGGAACAAGATCTCTTCATGTGGCTGAAACCAAACCAATATTGTTTCCCTTAGTAGCAAACAGATAGCTAGCTCTGTAGTTTATATGATGATATATTATTGGCAACAATTAATAAAAAAAAAATATTATAAAAAATAAAAAAAAAATAAAAATATGTCACTATGCTTTTCTATTATATTTTATTTTCCGATTTTAACAAAAAAATAGCTAATAAATTAATTAATTAACATTGATTCTATTACATTATTTGGCAACTACTTTAAAAACAAAACTTTTAATTAAAAGTTAAATATTTCTTAATTGGAATTCTTTTTATATATAACAAATCCACACGTAAATACTATGAAAAAGACTGCAATAATAGCAAATGTTATTGTTAATCGGCTATAATTTGTAGGAATAGACAGGCAATCGTCTCCTTCAACTGGTTGATACTCTTTCTTACACCGTATTACATGATCCCGTATATCACTGTCATACACCCGCTGATGCCTATAGGTTATGGGAACGCATTCCCCATCTTTATTACGACCATAGCCATCCAGGCATTTACACAAATGGTACTGCTCCTCAAGATATCCGAATTTGCAACGCACACAGTTACCATGACGATCACGAAGGTTGTGCCCCTTACACTCACATGGCGTTGATCCATTGGATACCTCATTTACTAAGCACGGAGAGCATGCTTCCCATTCGTAGTCCCGATGATGGTTCAGCTCGCACACGCATTCGTTAATCGAGGGACACCACATCGTCAGCTCCTCAGGGCAGCGGACACAATGGTTCTTTTGATTTCTATGGTAGCCAGCGGCGCACTCGTCACAGAATCCAAGGGCATGTGGTTCATAGCCCTCTCCACAGTCACATGTGTCGTGAAATCCGCAGTCGGAGGATTTTCTATCCGGGTGTGATAAATACCATTGCCTTTGACAAGATTCCAGGTGACAGGAACTCTCTCCACTCCACACCACCACTAATAGTGTCAAGTTCAGTATTTTCAGCCATGACATTTGTAACATTTTATGTTCTAATTTATGCGTATATATGTAAGTGTTTTGGGGTCTAAAAATAATAATAGATCAACTTCCCACCTCCAACACAATCAGCCACCAAATTCGAACTGAGTGTCCAAATTATTTTTTCGACAATTGAGCATTCGTCGCTACTCTTCATTATATACCTTGTGCTCTTAAACATTAAGTTGTCTATCTCTCTAGAGAACAAACTTTTGTTAAACATAACAAATACTGGATGACGTAATGCCCGCCCTCTGTAACATGTGCGGATTTTTAAACAGACTGTAAATTAAATATGCAATTATCCAAAAACGAAAATATATATATACAATAAATATAAATGTATGATTTTATTTCAAAAGTTATATACTATAAATTAATAGCACTTGTTTTTTAAAAGGAAGGATTACTTAAGAATTTATTAGTCAACAAGATATCTCTTATTGTCACTAAACACAGTACACATTAATTAGCACTTAAGTTCCTGATATTTTGATTCAATCTTTGCACTTTTTTCTTATCAATTAGTTCTCTCAGAATATCTGTGTATCACATATCCGCATGCAAACCCCAGAAATGCAACGGAAATAATTCCAAAAACAATTGACATTGTGCCAAACTTTCTAGGAATAAAGACACAATCGCCTTCGGCATTCTCTCGATAGCCTTTTTTACACTGGTTCTCATAGTCATCGATGTTACTGTTATATATCCTCTCATGCTGAAACCCCACGAATACGCATTCGCCTTTGGAGTCGCGACCATAATCCTCGCCACATTTGCATTTCTTGGAAACTGGATCCCGATATTCCTCAAATTCGCATTTCCTACAGACACCATTTATATCACGAGTATAGTAGTCTCGGCATTTACAAGGCTCTTTACCGTTGGATTCTTCATGAGTATCACACGGTCTGCATTCTTCGGAATCCGAGTTCCGATAATAGTTACGATTGCATCTGCATTCGTTATCCGAGTGACACCATCTTGTGTTCTCTTGGGGGCAACGGACGCAATGATTCATCTTGTTCTTGCCAAACCCATAGGCGCACTCATTGCACGGTTCATTTTTATCCGCATAACCCTCTCCGCATCCACATCCTTCTCCATACCAGCTGCAGTCGGATCCTCTCAGAGATGGTTTTGACATATACCATTGGGAATCGCAAAATTCTGGAAATGACCAACTGCCATCGCTCGGTTGACTCCATACCACAAGGAATAGTGCTAAGAGAAGACCTCTTTTCAGCCACGTGATTCTCATTATTCTTTCGTTAGGCAAATTCCAATGTTAATATATATGTATTATTTGTGGGTGTGGATGTTCGAAATCCAATTGAACCTCTTTTCAGCTCCAGCACAAATTGCCTACCAAATTTATACGCTCGCTCTCTTCTTGTTTCCCAAAATATGTATATATATCTCTCAGTCTCTCAATTTATCAGTTAATGCTCCCATATATATTACACATATACTAAATATATTTGGCGCGCAGTTCACAGCTGATTTCGAATGGCAGCCATTCCGCAAAAAGATCTTCTGGATTTGGCAGCTATCTCTCATTCTCTTATTGCATTACACTTCGTATATATACGATATATGTACATATTCAGCAACCGATACCGCAACCATCCAACGCAGGCAGAAACCGAATTGATACTGAACGGCAACAAGTTTCTAAGTAACCCCAAATGCTATAAGAGCATACTAAACTTTCTGACTGAGCAAAGAGAGAGAGAGAGAGAGAGAGAGGGAGAGAGAAACGCACACACACACAGTTACAAAGAGAGAAAATAAACAAACAAAAAATAGGGCGCTCTCACAGTTGACCGGCGAATAGTTGAGAAAAAAATCTCAATGTCAACATTTGAGTAAAGTTATGAACCTGAATATATTTTTACATATTTATTATTTAAGAATTCAAATAATATATTATTTTTATTTCATAATACCATTTTATTGGCTAAGTAAATTGTATGATCACAGATTTATTTTATTTTTGACATAATATAGTAAAAAATACTCTAGTCTTAAGTTTCATCAATAATTTTTTAAAATTCACAAAATTTGTATTCTATTCATATTCACATATGTATATATAATAATTAAAAAATTCCTGGAGGCACCAATCTATGCGTCATCATTCAGCTTCTAAGGGTAGGTTTTTTGCTCATGACGTCATCCTTTCAAACTACAAGTAATGTGGGCACTTTTCAAAAAACATGTCAATTTCGACCTGATTATGTGACGTATACCTAATGGGGTTTCTCCAACCAACTGGTATTACAAGCGAGTGCAACTAATCAAATGCAAATCTATGCATTGGAAAGCAATGGATTCAATTACGCCGACAACATTTACAACCGTACTCTCGTATCAAATAACCAAGTGCTAGTCCAAGTAGTCCAAATGATATAATTCCCGATACAATCGCTTTTGTGCCAAACCCACTTGATAAACGCCTACAGATGCTGGTATCTCCCACTCGTTTATAGCCTTTGATGCAGACACATTCAAAGGTATTCAAGGTCTTATTGAAGCTTTCTACCAGCCAAGGCCCAGGACATTCTCCAGCAACACTCTTCACACAATCTCCTCTCTTAATCCTTTTGTAATTCTTCTTGCACTGACAGCCGGCATATCCATTGGATTCCTCATGCTCCCCACATGGCACACATAGATCGCTCTCACTCCGATGGAAGTTCTTTTGGCAAATGCACTTCTCTTGAGCCGAACACCATCTCTCATTCCCGCTGGGGCAGTGCACGCACTCGTTACTCGTTCCATTTCTAGAGAATCCTTCACTGCAATCCGAACATCTGCCGAATTCGTCCTTGGCATAGGCAATGCCACAGTGACAATCTTCCTCAATCTTAACTGTAGATGCTTCAAAGCACTGTGGCTTCTCTAGGTAATCGCGGGGTAACTCCACATCTTCATTATCTCCACAGACCTGCAGAGTAGCGGCTTCTATTGTTCCCAGTAAAGTCAACACGATACAGGCACTGAATATTATTAGATTGTAGTTCATTGTAGTATTTAACGAGCAACTCGAACCGCGAACAGATGCAAACTGAAGGCGATTGCAATAATTGCTTACTTTTAAGACTCATTGCAGTGCATTTTAACAGAGGCGAGACTGTAAACATATCATAAAGAGAGCGTCATGTTAAAGAGAATGTTAACTAGTTGTTGAATGAAAATGAATAAGTTAATAACAGCATTTGTTTATTTAACTAACTTCATAACATCATCCTTCTTAGGCACTAATTTTTAAATAACATTTTTTCTTCAGTTCCATCTTATATTAAAATATGAAATTATATTTTTCCAAATATTGTTGAATTACATAGCCGGCAGAGAATCCCAAAAATCCCGCTGCAATAACACCCATTGTAATTGCCACCGGCCCATATTGTTTAGTGACAGTTATACATTGTCCTTCAGCATTCTCCTGCTGGCCTTCTTCACACAAGTTCTCATAGTCGTCCAGTGTGGCATTGTATATCCTGCGATGCCTGAATCCCACGAATACACAATCACCTGTTGAATTCCGACCGAATTCCTCGCTACATTTACACTTTTTAGTTTGGGGATCCCGATATTCTGTAAGTTCGCATCGTTCACAGACGCCATTTTTATCTCGTGTGTAATATTCCTTGCATTTGCAGTTCTCCCCATTGTTCTGTTCATTCTTACCACACGCAATGCATTTATCCTTTTCGTCCTCTCGATAGTGATGTTCGTCGCACTCGCATTTGTTTAAATAGGGACACCACACCTCCCCCTCAGTGGGACAGCGGACACAGTGGTTTCTTTCATTTCTAATGTAGCCATGGGCACATTTTGTGCACTTTCCCTCCATGTTGTGGATATATCCCTCCAGGCATTTACAGAAATGCCGAAACAAGGCACAGTGGCTGTCCTGGGTCTTTGTTTTCGTGCTATTCCATTGGACGTGGCACAAGGACTGTTTCGGACCAGAACCTTCAATCCCTTGACTCCATATTGCGAATAGAAGAAATACTTTGAGCCACGAAATTTTTGACATATTTTTTCAATGCGAATTGATACAATTATATGGCTAGGAAACACATTCACCCCTACAAGAGGAATGTCTGCCGAATTTATACTGAGTGGTGACAAAAAGTAATAGCGTGAAGAGAACGAAAACGTTGTCATGAGAGCAACCGAGGATTCTCTCATCTCTTCAGAATAGTAGAGGGCGCATGAGCAGCTCTTGTTTTGTGCTCTCTATGAATTTTGTTTTATGGTTGGAGCGCTAGGTTACTTAGAAACGCAATATAAAATATAAAAAAATTTTGAAAATATTAAAAAAGGTAACCCCATTATTATTATTTATCTTATTATTTTATCTTTAGATAGATGACTATAAATTATAAATTAAAAAAAATTATTATTTTTAATATTTATAAAACCAAATCTTTATATACATATTGGTATTCCCTGAGTTAACAATACAATTCTTGGAATTTTCCCAACATACCCTACTTTTTTTCAACATATTTATGGACTACATAGCCGGTGGCAAATCCCAAAAAACCCGCAGCAATAACCCCAAAAGTAATCGTCAATGGACCGAATGGCGTGCTTTGGAAAACACAGTCGCCTTTATCATTTTTCTGATAGCCCCGTTTACACACAGACATAAAATCGAACACGGTAGAGTTATAGATCCTCTCCTTGTGGAGCCCCACAAATTCGCATACACCAGTTGCGTTCCGACCGTAGTCGTCTTGACATACACATGACTTAGAATAGGGATCACGATGTTCCATATAGCCACAACTCTCACACTCATCGTACTTATTTCGCGAGTAACCTGAAATGCATTTACAGCCGTATTGTCCATCGGATTCCGAATTTTTGGGGCACCGAGTGCATTTTAGGGATCTTGGTCTATAATATGACGCGGCACACAGACACTGATTGTTCGCTGGACACCACAGTTCACCTTCATTTGGGCAGCGGACACAATGATTCCTGCGATTTCTGCCGAAGCCAGGAGCACATTCCTCACACTTGTGCCATGAGTCGCGAACATATCCCTCGCCACAGATGCAGTCATCATAGTTGCCACAGTTAAAGTCACTCTGATACGGCTTTACAGTATTCCATTGTGACTGACAGTCGTCGAGGTCAATCTCAGCTTGAGATTGATGGGAAATCATTGCCAAGAGCAGCCATAAAATCGATTTCATTTTGAACAATCAATTGGATATGAACGTATCCAACGTTGACTCTCGTTCCACTTCAAACATCTGTTGAAATTATACTGAATTGTGCGGACTAAGGAATCTCAATTATATAAGTATCTAAATTCTTATGCTCGTAGAGGTAAATGTGACGTCAGACTCTCTCTCTTAATGCAGATACACTCTCTTTTCATCATATTGAAGACAGATTTACTCATATATTCTTCAATATAATAAGTAGGTCTTATTTGGCAAATTTTAATACTAGTACTTCTTGGGCTGTAAAGTAAAAGCAGTATCTTTCGATGCTGACCTACAGTTAAGTCGAATTTGAACTGACTCATAAGTCCAAGTTTTTTTCAAATTTATCCCAATATAGCCAGAGCACAACTGAGCACAAAGAGTAACATAAAAAAGACTCAAAAATACGCGTTCTCAATTTTTTTCTTTCTTTATTCGCAAATTCAAACAACTTTTTCGTGAGAGAGCTTAAAATTTCAAAACCGAAAAATTAGTTCCCCCGCTCAATCTATACATACGTACATTCTTCTCTCTTAAAACTCTTTTATTTTAAAAATATATTTATAAGTGTTGTAATATACATAAATAATATTAGATAATATAACAACTATAAAATTATTTTATTTTAATTGTATATCTTATAGTGTCTTTCATCAACGGCTTTATTAAACTTCTCGAAAAACACTATAGATTTATACTCTCTCTCTCCCTCTCTCTGTATCTCTTAAGCTGATCATAAAAGCTTCTTCAGCTTCAATATTTTTCGCTGCCGATGTCGGGAATCTCCCACAAAGCTCTGATAACATTTGACTTCAATTCAATAACAATTATCACGTGTCTCTATTGCGCAGGCGCAGAAAGAGAGTGAGAGAAGAAGCTCTTTGAAGAGAGTGGCTTAATAAAGATATACATACATATATATAGATATACATATTTGTATATAAAAACAGGTTGGAAATATAAGAGAGACGCTTTTCCACTCAGCAATGTTGCAAAAATATAAGTAAGTATTAGAAAGTAAGTGCGTAGGCCTCTATTACGACAAGTTTTTATGTTGTTTCATCATGGGGGAAAACCCACAATAGTTGCCAACATGTTTGCGAATTTCCATGTAAAAATTTATATACGTACAATCATAAATAACATTAATTAATAGAAATCACTTCAATTTGGCTTAATTATAACATGGGAGATTTTTTATTATCTATTAGTGATGATACAGTGAGAATTTCTGGCATATTTGCCTTTTGGTTCATAGTTCTTGTAAAATTTCTTGATAGTTTGCGATGCACAACAACTAAGAATATAATTATCATAACAGTTACAATGCCTCTTTTCAGTATATTGAGGGCTAATAGAAACTTATCATAATTCTCTGGCAGATTGTTCATGAACTTGAGATAACTAAAAACAATGTAATCCAATATATTGAGTTCAGCTGAATTCAGCGAATTGGAGGTGCCTCCAGTATCGGGTGTGGTGCCACCAATATAATCACATGTTAAAACCACTTTACTTAGTTCGAATTTCCATCGTTTGCCATCCTCAGTACAGCCGTTCTCTGGCACACAGAAGTATTCAAAACTGCTGTAGTCTGGGCACTCTCCGGTTTCATGTACGCACAGGAATTCGGTTAAGTAGTCCCCAGGGCAATCGCAGTCGTTGCCCCGATAACAGGATCGATTATCACCGCACTCGATGGGTTCGCTGCAGACCTCGGATGCCGCGGAATAACCGTACAGTGCAAATACGGTTACCACTAGCAGTAACATTGCGAATTGAGGTTCGACGCACATCCACTTTGCAATAATTTCAAAATCAGACTGATGAAAAATCCACGTTTCTATAGTCATCGCATTGGCATTTTTCTTGCAACTCTATATTTCTTCTCTCTCACTCTCTATATATGATTCTCAATGCAATTGCTCTCTGTTTATGTCTGCTCAACATTTGATTCGATATGCATAGCAATGCATCTCTCTCTCTCTCTTTAAGACGAACTCTCTTAACAGAGAGTCAGAGAAGAGTATCATTTATCGCTTCGCTGTTGGTTTCGCACATCAGCGATTTTCGCAGAAATCTCTATATAATACTTATGTATATAGAAATATCGCTTGAAATAATTAAGTTTGAAAAGTATTTCATAATTAATTTATTTGAAATTGTTTGCAGTACACCATTGATGTAGTTTATAGCATTTGATAAGCAATATTAATAATAAGAAAATTATTCCTCCAATTACATAAAATAAACGACGAATTCTTAGATTTATGCAATTTCCACTGCCGTCAAGTGTGAAGCTCTCTCTACACGCACAACGTATTCTATAGGTATTATTGTAGAATATTTCCAATCGCTCCTCACGCTCTCCCGTACAATAGTCCGGCGGAAAACAAACGAAGTGATTTTCGGATGCTTGGGAACATTCTTGGGTACAACTGATGCGACGTTTACACATCGGCAGCATATAGAAGTCATCAGGACAATGACAGGTGGAATCCAAGTCACATGTCATGAGCTCTGAGCAGTTACCATCCAGCGAACATATCTCATGGTTTTCGGCTATCCCAGAGTATACCATAAGAAATAAAAGCAAGAGAAGATGAATTCCCGGCATCATTTCCAGTCGACAGCTAACCGCAATCTATTCCAGCTGGAAACCTTACAGAGACTGATCCATTGGATACTTCCAGCAACTATCATATTGAAGCTCTTTCTTAACGAAGACAATTTAATGCTTACTCTGCATTTGGTATTATTTATGATATGAGAAACTTGAAAATATTATTTACTTTATTAATTTAAACGGTCTCTCTTTTGTGTTGTTTTTCGTAAAAAATACATATTTTACAGAACCAACAGAATATTGAAAATGCCAAGGCGCCAAAGAAGTATAGTAATCGTCGAAGCTTCATATTCACACACTCTCCATCGTCATTCACCCTGCCATCGATGCAGGAGCAGCTGACAGTGAGGGTATCGACACAGAATAACTTGGAACGTTCCTCGTATTCGCCCGAGCAGAAATCAGATGGAATACAGATGGATAGTGTATCAAAGATTGGTGGACACCGACCATGGCAACTGATGCGAGGATCACAGATGGAGATCACATCATAACCGGCTGGGCAATTGCAGTCATCCTTGATATAGCAACTCTGATCGGTATCCTTAATGCAGGCTTGACGATCCGTACAGATCCTATTCGAAGCAGTAGTAAATCCAATAGATATCAGTGCAATCAGTATTGGGGTTATCATTTTTAACTCAATGAGCAAAAATAAACTCTGCACAGTTCCAGTTTATAAACGACACTGAACAGACAGAGTAATGAACAGATTCTCATTGCATAGATAAGGACTTATACTGAACAAAAACAAACATATAAAAATAGCATGGGTATAAGAGTGCATCAAAGATACTTTGCTTCCACTGCAGTATTCACAGAGTATTCAACTCTTAAATGCCAATTTCATATTTTTCTCTATTACCCGGAATTTGTGTTATTTACAAGGAAATGTGGTTTGAGGTTTCTGTGGAGAATCAAAGCGAATTTCTTATTCATTTTAACAAACTTATCCCACTATATAGGCATTGTAGGAAATTGTATATATGATTAATATAATATTGAAAGACTGATTTAATTCAGATTCGAAATTGAGAACAGCCTTGAGCCTAGACAGACACAAAATTTTAATACAAATATCACAAGAGAGAGATAAAGAGAGAGAGAGCGAGAGAGATAGAGAATGAAAAATAGAGATATAGAGTGGGAGAATACTGAACACTGTCACTGTAACTAAAGACGATCCACACGCAACTTCGCCGCACACAAAATTGCATGTCGAGAGCTGCATAAAACTCAAATTACAACTAAATTCATGGTTATATGTACATACATGTATGTGTGGCAAGAACTCAATGTAACTGAAAGTGTACATGGGGTGATAGGGAAGGGGTCACATTTAGGAGGGGTGTAAGGGGAAGGGTTGTGTATGCAAGCAAATGCATTACGCTTTTATTTGGCAAATATTTTAGAAATGCTGACAGAAGTCGACCAACCAAAATTTCCAAAGTCAACTAAATGAAGAAGCCCATAAACTTGAAATGCTTTAAGATATTGCAGAAATGGAGGGATAGAGACAGAAATAGAGAGAGAACGAAAGAGATAGAGAATGAAAGAGAGAGATGGAGACAGAAACTAAAACAGCAACAGAAACAAAACTAAGAGTGTTGAGCAACAAAAATTTTGAATATATTGAATTATTATAAATTTGGGAGCTGTATTAAAATTATTTGGAAATTTATAAGAACAAAATAGTCTCAAAAGATTAGTCTGAAAAGCTATTTATTTCATTATTCAAATAGAATTAAATAAAATTCTCTGTTAATCAAATAACCACAAATAAAAATAATCATTTATAGCTTACTTATCCAAAATATAAGGATAATAAACTTTTAGCCTTTTGGACTTAATTATAAATTATTTTGATATCTGCTGTATTTTTATATTATTTTATTTTTCTTTTATATTTTCCTCCCATTTGATATGTTTGCTGGGAAGCACTTGACACATGAATTAAGTGCCCCGCACACAGACATAAACAGCCACAATGTCCATCAGTCACATACTGTTGACCTCTGAACTTTTCAAGCAACACAATTCGACTATAGTTAACTATCTCTATCTCTCTCTCTCTGTCTTCCTCTCTCTATCTCACTCGTGCACACAACAATTTTTGGTAAGTGAGAGAGATAAACAAGCTGCGCTGTCAACCGCAATTAAAAACCGTAAAGCGATACGATTCGCAACGTGCTGTTTGTGTCCTCGTGACTGCAGTTCGTCCTCGTGACTGCAGTTCGTCCTCGTGCTGCTGTCACTGTCTGTTTGGGTGTTTATAATACATTTTTGACATTTTAATTGCCCGAGCACAATAAGGATACTTTTGGCCAAGCAAGGACATCATCAAGTGTGACACACATTACACATTTGCTGCGCTGCTCGCTTTCAATTCTTGGGTTGCCTTTAATTGCATTTCATCCATTGTCTTCTTCTTCATCATCTTCCTCTCTATTCTTCTTCTTCTTTCTTAACTTAATTTAAGCAATTACAGGGGGTGGGCAGTTAGAACCGCCATTGCAATTGGCGAGTGAGTTGCTGTTTGCAGTTGCATTCGCAGACGCCATAAAATGCAAATTCCTGTTGATCCTGTTTGCCAATGCGAATGCATGTGCCGGCCCAAGCTGTGCCTGTCCTGCCATTTAGTAGACGGGTTAGCATAACCCACGCCCCCACATCCCCTGCCAGTCCCTGTTGCTTTACTATCTTCTCATGTCTGTTGTGTGCCAATTTCTTGTACCACGTAACCGACGCGATTCAGCACAAACCAATCTAAGGATATTGTCGCTACAATCCCCACAGCACAGCACCATCTCCCCAACCCCCCACTTTCGCCGCGTCATGGCCACACAAACAATTGGTGCCACTGCCGCGACCACAGCCCACTGAGGCGTTGCACAAATATTTGATTTCAACTTTTCTTGTTTATTACACAGCGAGAAATTATATAAAGTTGGCAAGGCATTTAAATCAAAACAATTTTAAAATTACTTTTAGAATTTTATCAGAATTAATTAATAAACAAATTAAACTTTATTTGAGAAAGAATAACCTATAAATAAATAAATAAATAAGACAAAAAATACAAAATTTGCAATCAATAATCAGATAAAAATGAAGATATTTTCAAAATTTAGATAATTTAGATAATAAATAAGTCAAGAATAAGAAATTAATTTTATTTTATATCATATATTTTTTAGTAATTAAATATAAATTTAATTTATATTTATTTTTAAAGTAGAGACTCTACCCCTGTTTCGCTCAGTGTGGTCGTGTGTTAAGTGCTTTCGGCATAATCCACGAGTATTTTCACGCTGGCAATGAATGCACCTTTGACCCCATAGATACTTTTTCCATTCGCTGACACAGTTGATAGAATTCCCCCCCGATGCACCACCTCTCATCCCTAAATGCACTGTCGGGTAACTCATCAAACTGCCATTACTTTGCCCTTAGTAAATCCGACAAGGACTGTTACGTTGTCAGCAGCTGTTGCTGTTGTTGTTGTTGCCACCATTATTGTTGTTGTTGTTGCTGTTGTTGTTGTTGCTGCCTGTGCAAGTTAACGCTTCTTAGATAAATATGCAAATAAAGTGCAAGTCACTAACCATTGGCAGTATGGCGAGAATGGCGTTAAGTATACGACATGTTATTTACAGACAACTTGCGATTAGCTTCAAGTTTAAATTAAACTTAAACATATATTTGGAATTGACCCGAAACACGCTCAATTCATAAATCATTGACAATTTCCATGCTCTGGTTTTGGGGCTCATTAATATAGTTCATTGACCGCACAACTTGGCCAACTCCCACACATATACATTTTGAACGCCCCCAAAAGTTTTTCTATAGTTTTAGTCGACCACATGCCAAACCCTTTTCGAAGCCCAAATACAAAATACACATACTACAACAATTTTTATCAGACAACACGCATGTCACCCCATACCATATTTACATACAATCTCTCTTTCCATTTCAATCTATGATTTCTACATTTTTTTTCAACTATTTTTTTTTTTTTTTTTTTAATTTACTTTGCTTGCGGCAATTTCGTTTTTTGGGCTCATAATTCAAATAAATAGAAAATGCTGTAAAGGAAAACTCTGATAACTTTTAGAAATGCCACAAAAATGCTTTACATATAAATTGCTTGCGCCTGCAAAAACCAAATAAAATACAACAACAAAAATAAAAAAAAGTAAATATATTTTCAAAGCCTACCTAAGATTTATATATTTAATACAACATGTGCTTTATGATCTAGGTAGTATTTGTGGTTAAGCATGAGAGTGAAGCTAACAGTAAAAGTTATTATATTGCCGAATGCCAAACTCCTATCTAAATATCTGTGATTTAGCACTTTTCTTAGCACAAACAGTTGATAAATGTCCCTCAGGCCTAAAGGACTTCTATTCAGAAATTTGTAAAGGGAAGTGTGACTAATTATATAATACATAAAATATTTTATCTTGTATTCTTTGTAATTTAATAGAAAAAAATATTTAAAAAAAATTATATTTCAATAATTTAAAAAATATGTATCCTTTAAAGCATTCACTTTTAATGTTCAATTCCTTGGCTATATTTTCAATTGCCAGATTTAAGGACATTGCCCTTGCCACTCAATGCCAATCAGCACATTTGGCTTCTAAGCAGTTTTCCCCGCTGACTTTTCTTTGGTATCCTTTTTGGGCCAACAGCAGTTGAGGCATGAAAATTCTGTTAATTCATAGACCATTTCAAGTTAAATGTCTGCTTTGAAAGTGAAAGTGAAAGTGAAAGTGACACTGTCACTCTAATCCCCCACTTCCATGGCACAAACTTGGCTATTCAGCAATGTGTTTTTGGGCCATGCTGGGAATCCAATGGTTAATGTGCTTCCTGTTGACGATGCCGCAAGGAAACGTGTCCTGTGTTTGTCCAGTCGGCGTCGAATGACATGTCAAACACGCAACGACTTCAATGGATTCCTCACCCACCCCCTCTCACTTCCATTGTCACCATCTCATGATACACTTTTCGTGCCTCTCGCTAATGCCAGAGTGTCCTTTTAGCCTGGCCAGGACGAATATTGATTATTGTTATTGTGGGCAGAGAGCTTTCCGCGGCTTTGCAGCAGCTTAGTTGCGCTTTCACAACATTTTGTTTTCGGCCAAATATGCTTTGGGCCATTGACCTTGCCCCTTGACAGTTATTATGACATTGTTCAATATTAGATACATCACAAGCGAACCACAAAAAAAGTCATTCTCTTCAGGCGTTAATATTTCGATAAATTTGTTTTAGCTTAAAAGTTCCTCAAAGAGAATAGGAAAAATCTTTAAATGCGTTGCAGATGTGCCCAATTTTATCGTTTCTCCCTTTTTGTGTGGGTTTTCAATGGGCAATTTGACCTTATTCTGACATTAAATTTGTCACCCTGATTATCTCGAATCTCTCGAGTTAATTAATTTCATTTGCGGCCGGAGCCAAGTGGTGACATCTTTAGTACTTGATGGAATGATATCGATAGTCTCAATTTGATTACAAATGACGAAATAAAATTAGAAGCGTATATTGAAATGGGATAAGGAAATATAAGTCGTTCTTTAAGTTAAGGGAAACTTTTTTGGAATATTTAAAATTATATCAATTGCTTCAGTGTCGTATATAATTGTCTACTATAGAAAACAAGTTCAACTCGATCATCCTTTCAATTAAATGGGGTAGTCCACTTAATCACATCTTCCTGGCCAAAAATGTTCATGGAGACACAGTGGCAATCAAAATTCGTTGTCCGCCAAACAATTTGCATAAAAAATCGCACAAATATTTATTCATATGCATTCACTTACATGCACTCAAAGTGCCAACAGACTCACATTCAGTTTTTTATTGGCACACTGAAAGAGCCAAAAACAAAATTACAACACAAAAAAAATATGTATGCATTTTTTTGTCTTCCTTTTTTATGGTTGTTGATATTGACTTTGTTAAGGGAACTTTTTGGGGATTGTTTGGATTCGCTTCATAAAGAAAATCTGCACGATTTATCAATTCGAAATGAGAATTGAAAAAGAGCAAAATGGAAAATGAAACTTTCAACTCTGCAACAGTTCAGATGTAGGGCGATGTTTTTATAATATGTATTTAAAGAGAAATATACTAAAAATCATTCTTCTCGGAATTGTTGAAAATTATACTAGATGTTTTCAAAAACTATTTAAACTAAATTAAATGTATATTTAGTTTATGAAATATTGGAAATGAGAAGAGATTTTTATATAAATTTAAGAAGTATGTCTCCTTTTAAAGGGAATACAACCTCTTTCCCCGTAATACTCGTTTAATAAAATGGGTTCCAATTTCCACTCCCAATAACTTGCCCAATGCGAAGCTGAGACCCTTGTGATTAAATTTAATAACCCATATGATGTTTTGAGCTATTCGAGCTTTAATGCTGATGGCCAAAACCGCGAATTTCTTTGCGGTTCTTTTTATTGTGTGGGTTGCGTTGTAGGGTTGCCATTACAATTTACCTCGATGTCACCTCTGTGGGGTAAGCGAGCTGTAAAAAGTTGAACAAGTTTCTGTTCTACGTTGAGTATGAGTTCGTGTTTTATAGGAGGAATCAACGAGGCGCATTAAATAAACGCCACGAGACGAATCTCATTTAATTTAACGTTTAACAATTTCTACAGAATCTCAACACAGCATACAGAATAGTAAACCCTGGCAAGAATGGAAAATTCTCAGTAAATGTGACGACTGCTGAAATGCTCTTTACGAAATTTAAAATCTCAATTTCAGAAGGAAATTAAAAAACTATTTTTATTTTTTAGAAAAATTACTTATTAATGTAATAGTTTTTAATCTCAAAAAAAAACGAATGCAACTTTTATTTGTCTTTCTTAACCAGAAAAACAAATATATCTCTAATACTTCAAAGCTGTTGGCAACCCTGTTGGCGAAGCAGTCATGCCCTCACATTTGGTGGGATCAGTCTTGGCCAAGGGTTAGCCAAGAAATGTGTTACCAAAATGCTGCGAGTGTCTCTTTGTTGCTCGTCGTCTGGCTTATCGCTGACAGCTTCTGTCTGGACAAATTCGTGTGCTAAATTATTGAAATTTGACAAGTGAACTGAGCAGTAAAGCGAGACAACCATTGAGATTTGCGATACGTTGACGGCAGCTGTGGTCTCTTGGCTAACTTGGCCAACTTGGCCAGCCAGCTGCAGTTACAGAATTTCAGTTTCAGTTTCTAGCAAATCCAATTAATTAGCGTTGACATTGCGACACTTGAGGCATGAAATTAAAGTCAAGCGTTATCGTATCGCCATCTATCTAACTATCTGCTAGTATCTCTATCTATATCACTGGCTAGTAAGTGTTGCTTAATTTGTCAATTATCGATTATTGATTATGTTGCCCCCTTCGAAATGGCGTCACAGTTGTAACTATAATTAGGCTACTCAGACGCCTCTTGATTCCTTGAGTTCAAAGTTCAACGCAAATGAATCAGCATAGTCAAAAGATACTTTATATGCATTCAGATACTTGAGGGTAACTGAGAATCATTTAAGGCGAAAAACAAATATAATTTGTAGCTTAAATAGTTAAGTTAAAATGGGAGAAATTTTTACAGTGAAATTTGAATGCATCTCATAGTTACCAGCTGTATCTTTAAGCTGAAGCTAGGCAAATCTTGAGAAAAGCATACAAATTTTTAGCTCAGTTTTTGTCTTAGTAATTGTTTTATGCAAAATGTATCTCACAGATAGCCACGTACAACTGTAGATACATCCTACTCTTAAGGATCATTGGCAAGCAATCAGCTTAGCTGCAAAGTATTAAAACCTGTTGCATTTCAAATCACGGAGCTCAGTGTCAGCTTCATAGATACATGTATATGCAGCGCATTTTACTGCAAGTATCTTACAGATACATTTGGTAAGCTAATACGGCTTTGTGCCAAATTAATCAAAACAATGTTGTGGCAAATGCCAAATGAAATTACACACAGATTGCAGCTACTTTATGGCACCTCCCCATCGCTATCTCTTTTCCTAAATGTATCTCCATCTCTTACTCTTGCTGTTGGCAATTCCACTTTCCCTGTCTGTATCTAGTTTGGCCATTCGTTCTACCCGTTTTTATGGCCAATGCCATTTTATTAGAGCAGTCAGCCAAACTATAGTATTTGCCGTAGTTAAACTTAAAGCCAAATCACAAAACAAAACAATACATGCAAATGCAACAAGCTCTGTATCTGTATCTGTGTGTGAGTGCAATTGAATGTATCTGGAATGCGGCAAGGATAACGAAAGGAAGCGAACCGAAAGTCGTTGTGCCAGCTGCCTTCAATTTATGTTGCCAACTAATTGTTTTGGCCAACTGTGAAAATAGTTTAAAAATAATGACATCAACTCCTTCCTTGAACAAAATAAATATTTTATGAAATATTATAATAAAATAAATTTAAAAAATTCTAATAACCGAATTATTAATTAGGTTCTACCGAGATTTGAACTCGGATCGCTGGATTCAGAGTCCAAAGTGCTAACCATTACACCATAGAACCGCTTATCTCTCCGGCATCCACCAATGTATCTTAAGGTTATTCGGGGTTGGTATTTGAAGAAAATTATAAAATAATTTCAATAAATACCGATGAGGAATATCTTTAGAATAGAGTTTATTTTTTAGGTGCAACAATAATAAAATATTTAAATAGTTAATTAAAATAAGTGAAGTTATTTAAAAAAAAAAATAATAAAAATAATTTGGCTTAAAAATAACATTATTAGTGTTTTCTTATTTTTATTTTAAAGAATATAAATATTTTTAGTTTTCTAAAAATATATTTTGAGCTTTATTTCATTTATTTTTTTTCTTTTTTTCTTTTTTGAGTTAATTTTTATATACATATAATAATCTCTTGTCTCATCAAGTTCTTCGCCATAAACATTTTATTTTTATGCACACTTATAAACAGTTCCACTCTTACCTTCCTCTAGCCTTTGTGCTGTGTGTGCTGTGGGCGTGGCAGGTCAATTATATGCAGTGCAGTCCATTCCCAACTGTAAGTGAAAGAGGGAGAGAGAGAGAGAGAGAGAGAGAGAGAGAGGGGGGTCGTCATTGTCTGGCTTTGTCTGCGGCACTTTATTCAACTCGGCTAATTAGCTCCAACACTTGTTATTCCAGCATAGTCTCCACACGCCCCTCTGGACCACTTTTGATTCTCATCTCCACTGCGAAAGTGCCATGAACTTGTTAAAAATTCCTGAACACGTTCATTGCTTTACCTACATACCTGTATTTAAACGCTTTTGCAGTTTATATTTAACCCCGAACCCCAACACCCAACGCCAACCCCTAGTGACTTGCCCCCTTTCGCTAACTACCCTCTCGATACGCCCACATTATTATCACATCATTTGCATCCGTTTAGTGCTGTGTGTGGGCGCGTGGGCGTGGCAACTTTGTACCAGTAATTTGATTCCCTTGACATACACAATCTCATTAACATGAGATGACAACATCAACATCAACATCACAAATCAGAAAACTTCAACGACATCGATATCCTCACATAGTTGGAATCGAATTCATTGCACTTGGTATTGTCATTGTCCTGATGTGACAGTTGTAAGGGCACAAAACAGATAAATGCACGGCTGTCAATTCTTGGTTATATGCACTTTTATAACCAAGTTACTCATGAAGCCAACATTCTCCATCTTACTTCTCACTCTGCATAATCATCCATCAGTTGGCGATAAAACACAAGTATTGCACATTGCGTATTGATATGACAATAGTAAATAACAAACATTTCAGACAGACTGTAACTCACACACACACATACTCTCTGGTTGTATAAGTGTGATAAGCATTGTTTTAGTTGAATTCGCCACAAAGTTTTTTTGCGGCGAATTCACCAATCGCTTTTAGAGAAAAAGAGCCGAAAGCTTTTGTTGGTTTCTGTCTATGCTTATTCGCCAAGCTTTTAGAGCTTTAACACTGCAGTCTAAAAGTTAGCATACACTAGCTAAAAATTTATAAAATTATAATAATATTTTTGCGATATTTAATTCCTTGTATTTCATGTAAATAATATGAAATTTTCATAAAAGTTTCATCAAATTATTAAAATTTTAAATTATAAGCAATTTATTAAATAGTTTGTTAAAACAGAGTTTTCTAAAAATATGTAAAATATTTTATTACTCAGTTATTTTTTTACTGACATCACGATGAGAACTCAAACTTAACTTCGTTTTGAGCATCATCATCAGATTCCCTTAAGTACCTCAACAAGCTGTAGAGAATCTCCAAAAAGTTAAATATATGCTCAATTTTAAAATTTATCATTAAAATTGAAGTATATATTTACAATGAGCACTTCAACATATTTAATTATAAATTAAAACGTATATCATTAGAAAATCCCCCTGTCATTATTAACAATACATTTCGAATGTGCTATAAATTATTTCCAATTTTTTCTTAAAGTGTTAATCATCGTTATTTGAAGTAATTCTCATAGTTTTGAACGTATCATGATGACAACTTCAACAACTTTATCTGTAAGAAACTTATTCAGCATAGTTCCTTCAAACTTTTTTCACTCATCTTTCCCCTGTGAGAACTAATACCTATAGTATGTCAAACGATACCTAGTATAGACAAAAATCGCATCTAATCTGTTTCGGCATAAAACACGCGTGCTTTTCTGCACTGATTACTGTTATCTTCTAACACAATTTAAATACTAAGCGTGCATGTTGAAAATATATGTATACCCACATAGTATTTTTAGGAAAATGATATGGCGCCAATATTATTTATGACCAAACAAATTATTGCATATTATGAGTTCCAGATTAGCAATCACAAATGTTGCAATACAACTGGGAAAATAAAGCAAAGTAAATTTGACAAACCTAAAAGCGCTCTTCGACTGTGGGAAAACAGATAATAAATAATCGAACAGGAAAATACTGAATTAATACGTGGAAAATTCCCTAAAACTTGACCTTTGTATAGGACGTGTGCCGTTCAAACTTAAACTAGCTATAACTTGGGCAAAAGTTAACCGATTTTCAAAATTTTTGCAGTTTTGTCAATGGTTTTGAATATAGTTTGAATCTGCACCAAAAATTCGTTCATGGTGGCAGTTTTAAATTTTGACAAATTTTTGGCCATTTTTGGATACAAACCCCTTGCAAAATTGTCAAAAAAGCAAATATTTTGAAATTGAAATTTTTTGTGCACAATCGATTTCTGGCATCAAAATAGACATAAAATTGTTTACCGAAGCAATATTTTAGAAAATATGGCCAAAAATGTGAAAAACACTGATTTTTCTATGAAAGTTGTTGCTAGGTAACTTTGAGCTGGTATAACTTCGCCAAAAGTAAACCAATTTGTACCCATTTTAGCTTATTAATTTTTGACAACCTAAGAAATATAAGACTTTTTACAGAAGTAAAATTGAAGCATTCTTTTAGAAAATATGGCCAAAAAACCGAAACGAAATCGCCCCCAAATAGGCACTTCCATAGAACATGCACCTTCCAAACTTTGAACAGTCATAACTAGACCAAAAATCAACCGATTTTCATAATTTTTACAGTTTTGTCAATGGTTTTGAATATAGTTTAAATCTGCTTCAAAAATTCGTTCATGGTGGCAGTTTTTAATTTTGACCAATTTTTGGCCATTTTTGCATGCATACCCCTTGCAAAAATGTCAAAAAATCTAAAACTTTCAAATTGAAAATTTTTGTGCCCAATCGATTTCTGGCATCAAAATAGACATAAAACTTTTTACCGAAGTGAATTTGAAGCAATATTTTAGAAAATATGGCCAAAAAGGTGAAAAAATCGGATTTTTCTATGAAATGGGTAATTACTTAACTTTGAGCTGGTATAACTTCGCCAAAAGTCAACCAATTTTTACCCATTTTAGCTTATTAATTTTTGACACCCTAAGAAATATAAGACTTTTTACAGAAGTAAAATTGAAGCATTCTTATAGAAAATATGGCTAAAAAACCGAAACGAAATCGCCCCCAAATAGGCACATCCATAAAACATGCACCTTCCAAACTTTGAACAGTCATAACTAGACCAAAAATCAACCGATTTTCATAATTTTTACAGTTTTGTCAATGGTTTTGAATATAGTTTCAATCTGCTTCAAAAATTCGTTCATGGTGGCAGTTTTTAATTTTGACCAATTTTTGGCCATTTTTGCATGCATACCCCTTGCAAAATTGTCAAAAAAGCAAATATTTTGAAATTGAAATTTTTTGTGCACAATCGATTTCTGGCATCAAAATAGACATAAAATTGTTTACCGAAGTCAATGAGATGCAATATTTTGGAAAATATGGCCAAAAAGAGGAAAAAAATTTGCAAAAATAGAGATTTTTCATAAAAGAGGTGTTGCCCAAACCTTGATCGGCATTTCACTGTTTCCCTTATTCTGAATTGGTGGTCGGAGAATCTCATTAGATCCCATATATGCACATATGATATTTTTCTCAAAAATATAATATCAATATCAGTCAAATCAGAATCTATCAAAATGTATTCCGCATTCAGTAAATTGTGATTTGCGATTTAAGTACATTGTGCGGCTTTGCGAAGATAATCAGGAAAAATACGAAAAAAAATCCACCATAAAGATGCTATAATTTTGATTTATATACGGTTATTGGGTATACTACAACAGCATTACCTTTAGTAGTATCTTATCAATTGCTGAGGGAACTATAGTATACGATTTGGGCAGCTGCATTCGAATGTGATGTGTTTTATGTATGTGTGTGTGTGTGTGAGTGTGTGTGGAGCACGTCATGGTGTTCGGGGTGGTCTGTTGAACCGCAGAGGGAACCTTTGGCCCGGGCAAGTTGCTGTCCAAGATTACGGCACGACGGAAGTGTGACCAAGCTGGACATAAATTTCCAAAAAGAAACTGCCGACTTTCGGTATGTAGAAGTGGGATATATATTGACATACATATATACCTGCAGTTTATGGGCTCAAGTTATATGTAGTTACATTTGTATGTGTGTTTTATCAAATCATAAAAATTGTATAATTTGATAACACGACACACAACAATTGGCAACAGCCAAAAAAACAAAAGTTTTGTGTTATGAATCGGTCAGTTGATAGGAAAACTAAATGTATCAAGAGACATATAAACAAACATATACCCACAGATATGTATATATGTATGTATGTATATAGTAGAACAAATTCAATTGATCAAAAATTATAGCACGCAATACAATAAAGAACGATAAGAAATGTAAATTTCAAGAGTTTATTTTTCAATATCGGACGATTATCTATTGAGACTGTTGAGTAATACTATTATTGCTAAGACAACAGGTGCTTCAACTTGACAGTTCATCAACGGGGTTCATCTAGGAGTTTCGCAAAGGGGAAGCCATAAATCGGAATTTGTTTTATCAATAGCATTTATTTTAATTTATTTTAAAATACATGACTCATATTACTGGCAAAATAATTAATCACATTTTAAATTAAAAGTATATGTATTTATTAAACTATAGTCACTTGTAAGTATTTCCCCATATTTTGAAAAATTATGAGCCAAGGCAATCAAAGTGAAGTTCAAGGAATGTCTCAAGGCTCAGATAGTACAAGATTAATATGGTATAGATTAATGTACTCATAGACATATGTATATCATTTCTTAGGTATTCCTCTGATATGCCAATTTCTAGTTAATCTAAACTGATTAAACTTAAGAGTAACATTTACCTATATTTTAGTTTAATATAGATAGGCAAAGAACAAAGTTTATAAAATAATGACATTTAATTTAACGAATTCCTCATCTCTATTTAATACTGATTTAGTATAGTTTACATTTTTATAGTAATGTGAGAGTATACTATTTAAAATATATGGCACGAAACTATAGTCAAATTAAGTTCAAGTGCAATATCATCATACTATATGACATGTTTTGCTGATAAGCTATTCAAACTAAGAAAAATATCTCCCCACTACTATACATACATAATACGAATATAAAATATAGTAACATCGAATAAGTAGCCATATAATTGGATATCAATATGTCACACAGGATATCTGCTGTTTTAACAATAATCAGCTGACAGCCCGCACTATATACCCCTTACCAGATAAGCACAAACAACATTAAGAATTTTTAGTTGGGGCATTAAAACTTGTATGGAAACAGCAGCTGATAGACTTATATACACTACTATACTGCTGCTGCTGCTTCCTCTTCTTTAGTTTTGAGTACTGCTGCTGATCGGAAGATTTGGTCGAACAACGTATTAAAACATAACGACTTCGATTTCTAATCAAGTGCATGGCGGCACTCACTAAGTGCGAGTGAGTTCGCAAATAGCTGCTGATAAGAGAAGTGCGCTTAGCAGGTAAATAGCGATCGGCAGCAGCAGCAGCAGCGGCAGCAGCGGCAGCAGCGACGCCGGCAGCACACGCTGATAGCAACCGCTGACAGCGCGCGTCGCGCGATCGACGCGGTTTTGTATAGCGTCCGATCCTGTTCTGCTTTCAGTTTACGCTTTGGCTTCGCTGCGTGCGGTCGTTAGTCGTCTAAACGGAAGAACTGGGACCCCAGAAGAGAATTAGTTTTTAAATTAAGAAGAGTAAAATAAATAGACTGCTAAAAAATAAAACAAGTGTTGTGCTGAATAACGAAAACAATACATATACAACAAAAAAATTTAAAATATATATATAAATTATGTAAGTTTTGTTTGGCCGTCAATAATAATCCGTATTATCATAATAACATTAATGAAGTGCGTGACAAAAATTGTATAAGAATTTGTGTACAATGAGAGAAAAAAACTACATACATATGGGCATAAAAAACACGTGTGCGTTTTCAAATTTTCTCACAATTTAATTTTACCGGCTGTGTTTTGAAGTCTTCTTCTTTCCGTTTTATCTTTTACATTTCAACTTGGACTTTTTTTTCTGCTGTTTCTTTAGATCTCCTTTAGTGGGTCACTGCACTGCTCTTGGGTTCATTGTCACCCTAAAGACGTCATTATCTAAATTTCGCTTCATTTTGCTTTTCTCTCTCTCTCTACTTCTGTTTCTGCTTCGACTTCTTACATTTTTGCTTTGATCGCGTTTCTTACACTCTTACCAAAAACTGAAATAATGCAAAAGCAACAAAAGCTCTCTTCGGCGCAGCCACTTTCGAAAAAATATCAGAAAACATAAAAGCAACAGCAGAAGAGTTTTTGTGGAAAGCGGGGCAGAGAGTGCCGAAAGGGGGGAGAGGCAGTTGAAATATCATAAAGTTCTGCGTGACAATCCATTCTCTTTTGATACGCTGTCCGCCTCATCGCCTACGACACGGACACGATGATCATCATCAGTTTGTCCCCCCCAAAAATAAAACGCATGGCAAATATTTTTAGAACAGCTCTCCCCCCCCCATTATCGGTTTTTGTTTTCATACGCAACTTCTTCAGTTCCCCCAATATATTACATTTTATGGCACACATTGTATATATATATATATGTATATATGTATATACTGTATATGGGAGGGGAATATACGACTTCAAGTTGCGTAGTGGTTACAGAATCATGCCACCAGCAAAATGTGTCTAGCCTCATGTTCTTATCAAAAATTGTATATATATTATATATAATATACAATTTGTATGTATGTATAAAAGCCGGTTTATTTCTCCACGCTTAGTTTCTACATTCTCGTCATTGCTAATAAAAACCACTACCGACATAAATTTATACTATATACAGATAGATCTACACAAAACTATTCTACAAGCTTGGAAAACATTTGTTTTTGTTTTGTGTTCAAAAGCGGTGCGGGTTTCAATTTAACCCGGCAAAAAAAAAAAAAAACTGGATTTGCTTACTCTTAATTAGCTGGAATTTATAATAATATATCATTATTAAGAAATTACAATTATTTTCAACTTAAAACAATCTTTAGAAAATGCTTAATATCTTCTTGATTTCAACACTTGATTTTGAACTCGGTGTATAATAAGTTGAAATATTTTCGATATTTGTCTGGAATTTACTTCCTATATACATTTTCTCTAATTAAGAACTTCTTGCCAATTTCGGATAATACTCAAAACTAGTTTTTTGTAGCAAAAATTTGCTTCACATTGACTTTCGTTTTCAGGTTATTGAGTATAAATTCTGAACAAATTGTAGAAAATTGTTAAGTCAATTTGATTAATGATTATTTTTATACTTAATTTTGCCAAGTTTTTTTTTATCATTCTCTTCAACTGTTTCAGTTCAAAAATTGTTCAATAAACAAATTCCTAAATATATATTTGTTCAACTTTCGCTTGAAAAAAAACATTCAAAATATCGCAAACTCATCCAAAGTTAGTTGGGAATATCTCAGTTAATAGATAGTTATGATGGAGATATGCGTGCATTAACTTGACTGTCAATCAACCGATTTGCTGTAGACCTTCGGGCCATCAATCAGTCCTAATCAGAGGCGTTTAGACGTTACCTTTGTCATGCAACTGGGAATATTTTTCGAATTTCACGTATTATTTCCCCAACTAAAAGTGAAAAATCAACTGTCTACATAAAACTCGTCTATAAACTTTGGACTCATTTTCTATATACTTATACATATGTACATATATCTTTTTTCATTCTTAACTAAGAAATTGGTTTTCGGTTGTTTGTTTTGAGGTATTTAGAGCTTATCACTGGAAACATTTGGAAACGGTTTGTTCGCTTTTATTTTTATTGATTAATAAAAAATTATGTACCTATTGATAGATATCGAACTGAATGTACATATGTCTAATGGAGTGTAGCCCTTTGTACCCAAAAATTCGTGATTCGTATGTTAACTATAATAAGCCAAGACTTCTGTAGGCTATGGTATTATCATAAATAACAATTTGATAAGACTAAATAAAAACTACAAACTGCTTACACAACTAATGACTTGTCACGTATGGAAACGAACGGAAGGAATCTAAAATTCCCTAGACGATAAATGAGTTAGATACTAACTGTTATTTACGGGAACTTTTTCGTTGATAAAAATATTTCAAAGAAATTCGATAATGTGAATAAGTGACTTTCAAATAGAGTATGTGAATTTTGAAGATCATCCTTTTTAGAAATTTTATAGATCTCCAAAGAAAGTTACTATCGTTCAAATTATAACTCAGATTTCCATAAATGTACATAATAGCATGCTATAATTTTTCCATTACTTTTCGAAAAAATTTTCATAAACTTTGTACTGCTAAATTTTTTTTAATTTTATAATTAGATTTTCTATTTTGCAAAAAAAAAAAAACATTATTTATAACAAACTTGTGCATAAGCTGCCTTAACCCTTGTCGAGTATCAGTATTTATAGCAAAAAAAAAAAAAAAAGTGCCATAAATTTAGCCATACATGTAGTTGTATGTACTATAATTATTTACAGCCATACGTGTGCTATGCCGACTCTAATCAGGTGTTAAGTCATAATTTTAGACATCCCACGATAAGGAATCGTATATGGCATGTGAGCTTAAAATAACCTTAACACTGTTGGAAAACCCTTTCCCATCAACCCTTGACTTCAATCACAGGTCAGAGTACGATTACGGTTACTTAATCGATCCTGTTCCTCCTGTACATCCCATATATACATATATACGATTCTTCGTTGAATGAATTTTACTGTAATGGGACTTAATTTGATTTTGATTTTGATTTTGATTCGATTTCAGTTGACTGACAGACTATAAAAATGGCCACATCTCCAAGTGAAGCGTTGTACTCCCGTCCAGGTCCGAACCGCCTGAGGCAAGCGGATGCTTACCGGACCACGAATCCCGAGGAGGCCGTCAAGATTCGCATGCATAAGGAGGGCCTGGGTGCCGAGGAGCCAATCTCGATACCCGGTCTGCTCAAGCGTAGCGTCAACAATTATCCCGAATATCCGGCTCTGCGCACCAAGACCGGCAAGAGTGGCTACAACACAGTCACCTACAAGTGAGTCCAACCCCATCCGTTAACTCAATTAGCCAAGTCGTTAAGACTCCCTTCACTTTCTGTTGCAATTCGCTAGGCAATATGAGCAGAAGGTACATCAGACGGCAAAGGCCTTCATTAAACTGGGCCTGAAGGAGCATCATTCTGTGGGCGTGTTAGCCTTCAATTGTGCCGAATGGTTCTACTCGGCCATGGGTGCCATCCACTCGCGCGGCATCATCGCTGGCATCTATACGACCAACTCGGCAGATGCTGTCCTCCATGTGCTGCAGGACTCCCGAGCACAGATCGTTGTGGTGGATGATGCCAAGCAAATGGACAAGATCAAGAGTATTCGGGATCAGTTGCCCGACCTCAAGGCAGCTGTGCAGATCCAGGAACCCTATCCGCCATATCTGAAGAAGGAGGATGGCTACTACAGGGTATGAATCCAGCACAAACAACCTCATTTGCAATAGAAACTAAATAACTTCCTCCATTTGCAGTGGTCAGAGATTGAGGCGATGAATGTGAGCGATGTGGAGGATGAATATAAAAAGCGATTGGAGAATATTGCCATCAATGAGTGCTGTTGTCTGGTCTACACATCCGGCACTGTGGGTATGCCCAAGGGCGTCATGCTCTCCCATGACAACATTGCCTTCGATGTCCGTGGCATTGCCAAGGGTCTCGAGAAGGTTGTGATGGGTGCAGAGGCAATGGTCTCCTATCTGCCATTGTCCCATGTTGCCGCCCAGACTGTGGATATCTATACGATTGCATCGATGGCCGGTTGCATTTGGTTTGCCGATAAGGATGCGCTCAAGGGTACGCTGGTCAAGACACTGCAGGATGCGCATCCCACCCGGTTCATGGGCGTGCCGCGTGTCTTTGAGAAATTCCAGGAACGGATGGTGGCCGTTGCCAGCTCCAGTGGCAGCTTCAGCAAAATGATTGCCAGCTGGGCCAAGGGCATCACGTTGAAGCACTACATGGAGAATCAAGGGTAAGTTGCCATCAACTCCTATGCCGACAACTCTCCCGCTTCCCACTGGCGGGAGTAACATGCTTCAACTTTAACTTTTTTGTTTGCGCATAAATTATGCAAAATGGATGCACAGTTAAAGTGCCCAACTGCACCGACTTAACTCCATCCCAAATCCTCTCAGACCACCCACCCATCCCTCCATTCGGCTAGCTGAAAGCAATCCCTGCCAGGCAACGCCGCGTTCCGCACGTTAAATTATGCAAGGGAGGCGGACAAAGGCAGCCAGAGGCGTGCCCTGCTTCCAGCCAAAATCACAGCCAACAACATTACTCATACGTCAGGTTGTACACGAAATACCGAGTATAGGTATAGGACATACATATACCAGCATCAGGCGGCATATGGGCACGTCCTTGTGAGTGTATCATGCCAGGCAACAGAGACAGTTGTTGTTTAGCTACTCCATTTTCTAGCCAGATTCTTTCTGCATAAAATGCAGCCTCTGATTAGCGCAATTTAAGCTCCACTTTAAAGTTGACTTTTCACATTTCCTTAGAATTTATATTTTAAAATCTATAGTTGGAATTATTATTAAATTTCCTAAACTACAGACTCTTTCTTAGCACAGTCCCTACTAGAACTAGTGTACTCCTTGATTATAGGTTGATAGGTTGCCTCTTAGTTTTTAGTTTTAGTCTGTCAACTCTTTGGCAAGTAACAAGTCTTTATACTCCGGTGACTTGCAAATGATCCCCGTCGCAAGAGGACCTGCCTTTTGAAGTGTTGGATGTCAAGTCCATTATCCTTGGCCCAGGCAATTAGCCAAGTTGCAGCGCACGAAACTAATTAACAATTCCAATTTAAAGTTTATTTTGTGTTTTGCAACTTGCAGCAAGAGCGGAGGCTTCCGCTACAAGATTGCCAAATCCCTCATCATGTCCAAGGTGAAGGCAGCCCTGGGCTTCGATCGCACAATCAGTTTGGTCAGCGCCGCAGCTCCCATGTCCCCCGAGACGAAGAAGTATTTCCTCAGTCTCGATTTGAAGATTTTGGATGCCTTCGGCATGTCCGAGACTTCGGGTTGTCATACGCTCTGCCAACCGGACTCCACTCTGCTAAACTCCATTGGCAAATCGTTGCCTGGCTGTGAGTCCAAGATTATCAACCAGGACGAGAACGGACATGGTGAACTATGCATTCGGGGACGACATGTGTTCATGGGCTACATTTCGAACAAGGAGAAGACGGAGGAGTCGCTGGACGATGACTGCTGGCTGCATTCGGGAGATTTGGGCTATATCGATGACAAGGGATATGTTTGCCTGACGGGTCGCTCCAAGGAACTCATCATCACGGCTGGTGGTGAGAATATTCCCCCCGTGCATATCGAGAATATCATCAAAAAGGAACTGGATGGCATCTCCAATGCCTTCCTAGTCGGTGAGCAGCGCAAGTATCTGACGGTTCTGGTTTCCATCAAGGTAGGTTCAAAAGAAATCCTTTTACTTTTTGAGACCCTCGCTGAATTGGATTCCTTTGCAGACCGAGGTCGATAGGGACACGGGCGCCCCACTGGATGAGCTGACCCACGAGTCAACAGTTTGGATGAAATCGTTGGGTGTGGAACATAAGACACTGTCCGAAATCTTGAATGCCGGACCCTGTCCCAAGGTCTGGAAATCCATCGAGGATGGCATTAAGCGCGCCAACAAACAATCCATCTCGAATGCCCAGAAGGTTCAGAAATTCGCCATTTTGCCGCACGATTTCTCCATTGTGACGGGTGAGCTGGGACCCACCCTAAAGGTCAAGCGTAATGTGGTCAACAAGATGTACGCCGATGTCATTGAGAAGTTATATGCCTAAATTACGCATATCAAAAACGATTCAATAACTATGCAAAATTCAACTGAAATGATAGGAGAACTAAAAGGAACTTGAGCTTTAAAATGAAATGAATTTAACGGACTTTTGAGAAGCCTTTGAGTGCCACCATTACCTTATAAAATACCTATATATATATACGACCTATATATGTATATATATATATAACTAGTGAATTATCCACTCAATTAGTATGAGTGCCCAAAATGATGATGATGAGGATGTTGTTTGATTTTAGGTTGAAAAAGTCGAAACATTTTATGGGTTATCCTTTTTATGCCGCCAAATTAACAACACATACAAGTTATAAATATTTAGTTAATAAGGTTTACATTTTATGTTAACTTGTTTTATTTACGAAAAACGCAATGAGAAATTTCACATTAAACAAATTGTTTGAATTATATATACTTTCAAATAAATTTTTCAAGCAAATTCGATCACTTCAAATATGGTTTGCAAATTAACCCCGATTATCTTTGAATCCCCAAATTGATTGTAATTTATTGAAGCTTAGGAAAATTTTGAAGTGTTTAAAAAATCTTGATATATGTTGGAATGTAGACATTTTCAAATAGATTTGAGATAATTGGAAATATGAGTATAGGGATTTATGGTTTTCTAAAGAAAATATCAATTTTTAGGGGATTTTCAGATCGAAATTAGCAATATAAAATTTACTTACAATTTCTCAGACCAATTTTTGATTTTTGCTGTAGATTTTTTTTTTAAATAAAGTGCGAATTGTGGCTGTTAGAAATTTCAAATATTTCTGATAAACCTGAAGTAAAGCCGGATGCATATCAGTGTTGGAATTTGAAAGTCAAATTGCTTAATTAACTTAAAAATTTTGTTAAAGACTTGTCGATTTAACTGTTGTTTATTTCGTTTATCCCAAATTTTTGGCATACATTAAAGATTTGAAATATTATGTTAACGGTAAAAGTATATACTCGTAATTGAAAAAGATTAAGTCGTTCTTATGTTTACAAACAATATCAATATCAACCCCTCAAAAGATTTGTTGATATACTTCACTTTCATTTATATATAAATATATATATATAGCTATTCCAGTTCATCGTCTTGTGGCTGCTCGGTGTTGCCCTCCAATCCCTTGGCCAGACGCTGTGCCACACGCTGCATGAGCTCCTCCATGCTCATCTCGATCTTGATGCAGGCACGCCGATGAATATCGTAACGCTGATCGGGACCGCATTGGATGCGCTGGCAGCTGAGACTGGTGCTGAACCAATTGCTGATATCCTTGTAGCCAGGACGACACTCGCACTCGTTGTGGGCAATGCAATGGCTGTGCTCCGGACAGCCACCCTGGCAGATGGGTCGACAGATCAGTTGATGCTCCTTATTGGGGTGATGGGAATGCTCGTAGCCTCGCAGGCAGTGGCATTTGTTTGGCTCCAGGCAGTAACTGTGCGGGGGGCAAGGCTCCTCACAGATAGGCTCACAGAAGCCAAAGATTATGGTGCGATAGCCAGAGCAGCACACCTGCACCGTATCCCATCGGATACGCTCTTCATATACGATATACTGCTCCGATTCCTGATCGATGCTATTGATGTTGGATTCACTGGCGTTGGAAGTGATCCGGGTCTTGGTCACAGGCACCTGGTACTTGACACTGATGTTCTTCTGGCAGTGGCCATTGGTGATTGACAGCGATGATGACTGTTCTGGCATTGATAGGAATCCTAGGCAAATCAACAATAGAGAGAACATTTTTAGCTGCGGTATATCCATGGAAAACCGGGAGACTCTTTGCGGTTTCGATGCGTCGATTCAAGTGAAAGCAGAAATCTTTTGTTTCAACTCTTCTCGGGGTCGTCTGACAGTCGCACGATAACTCCCTGATTTGCACTCCCTTATCGCTATATACATATATATATACATATAAGACCCGTCACAACATTGGAAATCTACCCAGAGTCATCCACTGAGAAACAGGCACAGACTTCTCAAAGAGACTCGGAACTGACGACTGAGAATCATTGAAGGCCTCGCAGCTCTTTAAGCGGACTCGAATGTAGTCCCGACTTGAAATCAGCTCAATGTAATATAGATAGAGGAAAATCTGAAGACGATAGCTGCGGCAGATACAAGTGAAAGAGATACTCACATTCCGAAGAGAAGAGTGTGTTTAAAAAATTTAAAAGAGGAGTATCCAAAGAGAAAAGTAGTATGGTTAAAGAAATTCAGAGATCAGAAGAGAAAAATTGTAAACTCTATTGGAAATGTAGAATTAAAGAGATATTTAGAAAACGGTTTTCAAATAATACAATACAAATTATATATTTTTGAAAATATTGCAGTTCAACCTTGACCTATGTTTCATATTTTTTATAATCAGTACGATACCAGCATACGATCCAGAATTAAATATAAACTAATATATATATATTTATATGATTATATTACATGTGTTATATAAATATATATATATATGTCTAACCGAGTTATGTCGGAGGTTCATAAAAGCGGGCATAGCCTCAGTATAGACTTTCAGTATAAGCGCGTATTTAGAAGGAATAACCTCAAGCATTACGAGTATGAATTGGATATATGGAACTGTATGCCTGTTGGGCTTGCTATCCTTAAGTAAAGCTGCTGTAAGGATCTACAGAGAGTTTAAAACATATTCAGAAATTAATAAGATTTCTCCTTCTACAAATAGATACACATATGTCCCGAAGGAACTATTTTTGATATGAAAAGCTTAAAGTGCAAAGCGATCTGTGATCCTCCATGTGGAAAAAACGCCATCTGCGTAGATGTGAATCTCTGCATATGCGAAGAGAACTACATCGAAATCCAAGATAAATGCGTTCCCTTTTGTGAGGACGACTGTGGAGAGCATGGAACTTGTAAACCGCCCGGCAAGTGTGTCTGTGACAAGCAATACAAATGGCAGGATACCATCAAGGTTTGTGAGGCCCACTGTACAGAGAAATGCGAGAAGAATGCGTACTGCAGCGAACCTGATATTTGCACCTGTAAAAGCGGTTATCGCAATCTGAACGGAAGTTGTCAACCCTATTGTGGCGATGAGTGTGTGCCGCCAATCGGACGTTGCCTGAAACCAGGTGGCAAATGCCAGTGCAACCTTGGCTACGAGTGGGATCGGAAGAGTGAGAAGTGTGTGCCCAAGTGTGACCCTCGGTGCGGCATGCACAGCTACTGTAGTGCCCCAAATCATTGCAAGTGCGAAAAGGGTTATAAACCCGACGATATGGCAAGTCTCAGCTGTTCGGTGCCCCTGCAATGGTGGATCTATTTGATCATCGGTTTGGTCACTTTGGTCATACTTTGCGGTGTGGCCGTACTAATATTCTACTACGTTTCCAACAATCGCGATACGAGCTATTATCCAAATTCGACGTTTTCCGATAATACTCAGATTATTTCATAAACATTCTCCGGCTTACTTTAAATATTTTTCTGAAAATATCATAAGAATAAAATAAAGCTGACTCACCTCTTGATTATTATTGCGGTTTTCTATCGAAGTTAAAAAATTTTCAGCCAGGATGAATAATGAAATTATATAAGGGTTCTTTCTTTTTAGATTCCATAAAAGAAAATATTTTGCTTCAATTGTCACTAGCAATATACATAAATACAATTAAAAGTCTAGGTACCCCTAAAAACCGGAAATTCCATACAGATCTGGGCTTGTGAAGGGGTCGGAAAATGAAGGTCGTAAATTGGACGATCTTTGAATGCAGTTTTTTAGTATTGGTCAAAACTAAGAAATTGCGGTATCAAACTTAAAAATCGGTTGACAGTTAAGAAAGTTATGGCAGATTGAAATCAAGGTACCCCTAAAAACCGGAAATTCCATACAGATCTGGGCTTGTGAAGGGGTCGGAAAATGAAGGTCGTAAATTGGACGATCTTTGAATGCAGTTTTTTAGTGTTGGTCAAAACTAAGAAATTGCGGTATCAAACTTAAAAATCGGTTGACAGTTAAGAAAGTTATGGCAGATTGAAGTCTAGGTACCCCTAAAACCCGGAAATTCCATACAGATCTGGGCTTGTGAAGGGGTCGGAAAATGAAGGTCGTAAATTGGACGATCTTTGAATGCAGTTTTTTAGTGTTGGTCAAAACTAAGAAATTGCGGTATCAAACTTAAAAATCGGTTGACAGTTAAGAAAGTTATGGCAAATTGAAATCTAGGTACCCCTAAAAGCCGGAAATTCCATACAGATCTGGGCTTGTGAAGGGGTCGGAAAATGAAGGTCGTAAATTGGACGATCTTTGAATGCAGTTTTTTAGTGTTGGTCAAAACTAAGAATTTCCGGTATCAAACTTAAAAATCGGTTGACAGTTAAGAAAGTTATGGCAGATTGAAATCAAGGTACCCCTAAAAGACGGAAATTCCATACAGATCTGGGCTTGTGAAGGGGTCGGAAAATGAAGGTCGTAAATTGGACGATCTTTGAATGCAGTTTTTTAGTGTTGGTCAAAACTTAGAAATTGCGGTATCAAACTTAAAAATCGGTTGACAGTTAAGAAAGTTATGGCAGATTGAAGTCTAGGTACCCCTAAAACCCGGAAATTCCATACAGATCTGGGCTTGTGAAGGGGTCGGAAAAGGAAGGTCGTAAATTGGACAATCTTTGAATGCAGTTTTTTAGTGTTGGTCAAAACTAAGAAATTGCGGTATCAAACTTAAAAATCGGTTGACAGTTAAGAAAGTTATGGCAGATTGAAGTCTAGGCACCCCCAAAAGCCCAATATTTAACCATGGATCCGGGCTTGTGAAGGGGTCGGAAATTGAAGGTCGTAAATTGGACGATCTTTGAATGCAGTTTTTTAGTGTTGGTCAAAACTAAGAAATTGCGGTATCAAACTTAAAAATCGGTTGACAGTTAAGAAAGTTATGGCAGATTGAAGTCTAGGCACCCCCAAAAGCCCAATATTTAACCATGGATCCGGGCTTGTGAAGGGGTCGGAAAATGAGGGTCGTAAATTGGACGATCTTTGAATGCAGTTTTTTAGTGTTGGTCAAAACTAAGAAATTGCGGTATCAAACTTAAAAATCGGTTGACAGTTAAGAAAGTTATGGCAGATTGAAGTCTAGGTACCCCTAAAACTCGGAAATTCCATACAGATCTGGGCTTGTGAAGGGGTCGGAAAAGGAAGGTCGTAAATTGGACAATCTTTGAATGCAGTTTTTTAGTGTTGGTCAAAACTAAGAAATTGCGGTATCAAACTTAAAAATCGGTTGACAGTTAAGAAAGTTTTGGCAGATTGAAGTCTAGGTACCCCTAAAAACCGGAAATTCCATACAGATCTGGGCTTGTGAAGGGGTCGGAAAATGAAGGTCGTAAATTGGACGATCTTTGAATGCAGTTTTTTAGTGTTGGTCAAAACTAAGAAATTGCGGTATCAAACTTAAAAATCGGTTGACAGTTAAGAAAGTTATGGCAGATTGAAGTCTAGGTACCCCTAAAAACCGGAAATTCCATACAGATCTGGGCTTGTGAAGGGGTCGGAAAATAAAGGTCGTAAATTGGACGATCTTTGAATGCAGTTTTTTAGTGTTGGTCAGAACTAAGAAATTGCGGTATCAAACTTAAAAATCGGTTCACAGTTAAGAAAGTTATGGCAGATTGAAGTCTAGGTACCCCTAAAAACCGGAAATTCCATACAGATCTGGGCTTGTGAAGGGGTCGGAAAATGTAGGTCGTAAATTGGACAATCTTTGAATGCAGTTTTTTAGTGTTGGTCAGAACTAAGAAATTGCGGTATCAAACTTAAAAATCGGTTGACAGTTAAGAAAGTTATGGCAGATTGAAATCTAGGTACCCCTAAAAACCGGAAATTCCATACAGATCTGGGCTTGTGACGGGGTCGGAAAATGAAGGTCGTAAATTGGACGATCTTTGAATGCAGTTTTTTAGTGTTGGTCAAAACTAAGAAATTGCGGTATCAAACTTAAAAATCGGTTGACAGTTAAGAAAGTTATGGCAGATTGAAGTCTAGGTACCCCTAAGACCCGGAAATTCCATACAAATCTGGGCTTGTGAAGGGGTCGGAAAATGAAGGTCGTAAATTGGACGATCTTTGAATGCAGTTTTTTAGTGTTGGTCAAAACTAAGAAATTGCGGTATCAAACTTAAAAATCGGTTGACAGTTAAGAAAGTTATGGCAGATTGAAATCTAGGTACCCCTAAAAGACGGAAATTCCATACAGATCTGGGCTTGTGAAGGGGTCGGAAAATGAAGGTGGTAAATTAGACAATCTTTGAATGCAGTTTTAAGTGTTGGTCAAAACTAAGAAATTGCGGTATCAAACTTAAAAATCGGTTCACAGTTAAGAAAGTTATGGCAGATTGAAGTCTAGGTACCCCTAAAAACCGGAAATTCCATACAGATCTGGGCTTGTGAAGGGGTCGGAAAATGTAGGTCGTAAATTGGACAATCTTTGAATGCAGTTTTTTAGTGTTGGTCAGAACTAAGAAATTGCGGTATCAAACTTAAAAATCGGTTGACAGTTAAGAAAGTTATGGCAGATTGAAATCTAGGTACCCCTAAAACTCGGAAATTCCATACAGATCTGGGCTTGTGAAGGGGTCGGAAAAGGAAGGTCGTAAATTGGACGATCTTTGAATGCAGTTTTTAGTGTTGGTCAAAACTAAGAAATTGCGGTATCAAACTTAAAAATCGGTTGACAGTTAAGAAAGTTATGGCAGATTGAAGTCTAGGTACCCCTAAGACCCGGAAATTCCATACAGATCTGGGCTTGTGAAGGGGTCGGAAAATGAAGGTCGTAAATTGGACGATCTTTGAATGCAGTTTTTTAGTGTTGGTCAAAACTAAGAAATTGCGGTATCAAACTTAAAAATCGGTTGACAGTTAAGAAAGTTATGGCAGATTGAAGTCTAGGTACCCCTAAAAACCGGAAATTCCATACAGATCTGGGCTTGTGAAGGGGTCGGAAAATGAAGGTCGTAAATTGGACGATCTTTGAATGCAGTTTTTAGTGTTGGTCAGAACTAAGAAATTGCGGTATCAAACTTAAAAATCGGTTCACAGTTAAGAAAGTTATGGCAGATTGAAGTCTAGGTACCCCTAAAAACCGGAAATTCCATACAGATCTGGGCTTGTGAAGGGGTCGGAAAATGTAGGTCGTAAATTGGACAATCTTTGAATGCAGTTTTTTAGTGTTGGTCAGAACTAAGAAATTGCGGTATCAAACTTAAAAATCGGTTGACAGTTAAGAAAGTTATGGCAGATTGAAATCTAGGTACCCCTAAAAACCGGAAATTCCATACAGATCTGGGCTTGTGACGGGGTCGGAAAATGAAGGTCGTAAATTGGACGATCTTTGAATGCAGTTTTTTAGTGTTGGTCAAAACTAAGAAATTGCGGTATCAAACTTAAAAATCGGTTGACAGTTAAGAAAGTTATGGCAGATTGAAGTCTAGGTACCCCTAAGACCCGGAAATTCCATACAGATCTGGGCTTGTGAAGGGGTCGGAAAATGAAGGTCGTAAATTGGACGATCTTTGAATGCAGTTTTTTAGTGTTGGTCAAAACTAAGAAATTGCGGTATCAAACTTAAAAATCGGTTGACAGTTAAGAAAGTTATGGCAGATTGAAATCTAGGTACCCCTAAAAGACGGAAATTCCATACAGATCTGGGCTTGTGAAGGGATCGGAAAATGAAGGTCGTAAATTGGACGATCTTTGAATGCAGTTTTTTTGTGTTGGTCAAAACTAAGAAATTGCGGTATCAAACTTAAAAATCGGTTGACAGTTAAGAAAGTTATGGCAGATTGAAATCTAGGTACCCCTAAAAGCCGGAAATTCCATACAGGTCTTGGGCTTGTGAAGGGGTCGGAAAATGAAGGTCGTAAATTGGACGATCTTTGAATGCAGTTTTTTAGTGTTGGTCAAAACTAAGAAATTGCGGTATCAAACTTAATAATCGGTTGACAGTTAAGAAAGTTATGGCAGATTGAAATCTAGGTACCCCTAAAAACCGGAAATTCCATACAGATCTGGGCTTGTGAAGGGGTCGGAAAATGAAGGTCGTAAATTGGACGATCTTTGAATGCAGTTTTTTTAGTGTTGGTCAAAACTTAGAAATTGCGGTATCAAACTTAAAAATCGGTTGACAGTTAAGAAAGGTATGGCAGATTGAAGTCTAGGTACCCCTAAAACCCGGAAATTCCATACAGATCTGGGCTTGTGAAGGGGTCGGAAAATGAAGGTCGTAAATTGGACGATCTTTGAATGCAGTTTTTTAGTGTTGGTCAAAACTAAGAAATTGCGGTATCAAACTTAAAAATCGGTTGACAGTTAAGAAAGTTATGGCAGATTGAAGTCTAGGTACCCCTAAAAACCGGAAATCCCCTACAGATCTGGGCTTGCGAAGGGGTCAGAAAATTAAGGTCTTAAATTGAACAAAGAAATTGCTGTATTAATTCTAAAATTAGGTTGACAATAAAGATTTTCAAATTTTTTCATCAAAATTATTGTATTGAAAGTTCCTGGAATGCCAATATTTCCCTATAGATCATATTCTTGCTAATGTTTGACAGCGCTGTTATATTTAACATCTGTTGCACGAAATACTGTTGTGTTTAACAGGGAATGTAAGTGTTATGGTTGCTAACAGCAGGCCGGCTTAACAGAGGTAACTGTTAATGAAGTTTCTCCTTAACAATAAGCTGTATATGTTTGTATGTTACATATGAAATATTCTCTCAAATACATACTTACATCATAACAATATACTTGTGTATGGAAGTTTGTTCATCAGTCATTAATATTATTAATGAAAAACCTAGAAATTAACTTTCATGCAGAGTCAGAAACTAGCTAAACAGGTGTCTGCACACAGCCATACATACATATGTATGTACATGCATATGTATCTACAAACATGTGTACACTCATAGAAACACGATAAATCTACATATGTAGGCATGTACATACCTATGTAGGTATGTAAATAAGTAGTATGTGACTATGTGTATAAAGGAAATATGGTATCTCAACAAGCTATCTACATGCATACATACATACATATGTATGTACATCCATACTACACACGTTGATACATACTATTATGACTAAAGAAGTACAATCGTATGAACGTATGCATGTGCATACATATGTAAGATATGTGTGTATATGATTAATCATGTGTGTAGAAATGTGTGCTGTTAATTTTGTATGTTGTGTTGTGTTGGCGTTATATTGTTGTTGTATGTACATTTTGCATATGAGTGTTGTGCGTTTGTGTGTTGTTCGATATATACAAATAAACATGAGCAGATAGCAGGCGCCCAGAAATCATTAGCAGGCGGTACGTAACCATGTAGGCAATATGTATGCATGCCTGTACATAAATATGTACACATGTATGTATGTATGCACATTTGTATGTTATTTTGTAGTACTACGAGAGTGGAAGTAGCTTTCGTTTGCGCTGCCAACGCAACAACAGCTAAAACGGTAACGGCGACGTCGACATTCTCAAATTGTGTTTATGTTTGCATGAATGTACATACATATGTACATAACATCCATATGTAGACAGTATGTTAATCTATACACTTGTGTAATGAGCGAGAGAGAAGCGCCAATGCCAAAACCAGAAATGCTATGAAAATGAAATGCAAAGTGTAACCAACAACAGCGCTAAACATATGCTTACATATGTACATATGTGTGTATGTATGTATGTAAGTAAATTCATATGTAAGCTGGCATACGTTTGGTCAGGCTGAAGCCAACTCTTCTGCGCCGGCATCTCAGCGTCCCCGTCAACGTCATTCTCACAGTCCCCTGTTAATGTAGCAGAGCAGAGAGCTTCAGCATTAACAGCCAACAACTTAATTTGTATGGTTATCGGCGTTTTGCAGCGACCACAAATTGTATTACAGTGGCGGTCGAACATATTGGCCATGCTGTTCATCAACAATACCGGCATGATAATTTAGTACTGCGATTGAATGGCCTGCATGATCATTCCTAGGTCAAGTAATCAGTCCACGCTTTCCTTCAGATTTTTCCACTATAGAAAGTCCAACGTCATCGAAAATAAACACAGTATCTCTGCGTCTATTCAATCGATGCGTGGCAGAAACCTGATAAGATGCGTGCAATTGACGGTTACATGCGTAATGTTCCGATTACGCATACATATGCAAATATGTGTGTAAATACTTGTCACTGTCATCATGACGACTTGCATTGCAATTTTATCAGTGCCATGCCCAAGCTTAAGATATTAATGTTCATTTTGTAACTCCGTTTATTCGCACTGTACACCCGACAAATATTACAAAATGAGTTTTGTAAATTTAATTAATATGATTTGTACTTGTTTTATTGAGTGCAAGGGAAAAATAAATGGTTCAGTAACAAAATAATTAAAATTAAATTATAAATCAAATTGCTTTTAAAATTTTTGTGTGGTGCACCCGTTTTAGTTTAAGTGTGCCTATAATGATGGAACTAAAAACTGTTTTTAATACTGGTTGTTAGTTGTAATTGCTATTTATGTGTGTTTGTGTGACTGACTTGTCAGAGTTAGAGAGCGAGAGCGAGATGGGTATAGCTATAGTTTGCGAGTATATCGTGAGTAGAGGCAAGAGAGCAGCGATAGCTAGATGTAAGCGAACACCTACCTACCTACTCACATACATATGTATGTATGCATGTACATTCATACGTATGTTATTGGTTAATTTGTTTTCCTCCTCTCCTTCGCCCACTCCGAAGACTAGTCACATAACGACGACTCCGCTTCGGCTACTGTCGCCCTCTCTGCTTATATGCTATGGCTACGTTTTGGCATCGACGCTGACGTCGCAGTCCCCATCATATGTATAGAAATGAGTTTGAATAGCTTTCGTAGGGGAGCGAGTCGCGGGCAGTGTGCAATGCATGTACACAGACGTTCACATACTTACGTGTATTTTTGTGCATACATATGTTCACTTGTTTGTCAATATGTACACATGTTATTTGATTTTCTGTTTTTTTTTTCTCTCTCTTGTTTCCTTCATTTATGTTTGTGTGCTCTTAAGTGTATGTGTGCCACACTTCTTGCGTTTTGTTGTTATTGTTGTTGGTATTCTTGTTACTGGCGGGTACATGAATATAAATGTTGTTTATCTGTCGTCGTCGACGCCGCCGTCCCAGTCACGGGTATATGTGTGGGTATGTCGGGTTTGTCTCTGCCTCTTTTTAGTAGTTTTGTGTGTGTATCGTTTTGTGTGGCGATGTTGTTGTTGCTGCTGGTGCTGAGGCTATGCACGAATGTGTGTTTCTTTATTGTTGTGTGTACTTGTTGCTGTTGTTGTTATTGTTGCTCGGCTGCTCACATGAACTTTTTGCGTTGACTTTGCCTGTGCTCTTTTCAGCCACATACTAATCAATGCTGTGCGCCTGGTTATTTTGCTATATCTATATGTACACAAACAAATCTACAAAAGTCACAGACATGCATATGCATGCCCCCTCCCATACCCGCACCGACACATCACAACGAATCGACGAATCGTGCGTGTAAATAGCATGTACAACACATGTTAAGTGCTCACAGGCATACATACTATGTGATTTTGTTGATGATTATTATAAAGAGTATACGGCAGTAGTGTATGTATGCTGACCAGCATATATTGGGTACCGCTATAGTATTGACGAATGACTTTGATTTTTAGAGACTGTGAATGTGTATGAATATGGATGTGGCACATACTTATGCATATACATATAGTCGTATATGAATAGTTATATACTATGTGTGTCCGGCAGCTAGCCAATTGTAGAAACGGAAAGACATTCAATGGCACTGTGTATGGGTTTTAGTTCCGCTCAACAGTACTTTGGGGTGGACCTTAACACGGGTATACCGAGGTGCTGAACATAAAATAATTTTATGGGAATATCAGTGATAAGCATAGAAATGATTAATTTTAGATATCATCAGGAAAATGGTATGTTTTACCTCAACTGTTAAGGTCCACCCTAATTGCAATGCCAGTTTGATGGGTATATCGCTTATGTGCTTGAACGTACCAAAAGTAGAGTTTGCCTAAATGCATGTTAAAACATGTGAATGAATGCATAGATTACGTGAGATAGCAATCGTATGTGGCCCACTGTAATTGCAACTGGCATACCTCTCTCTATAAATTTCATTTAGTGTGGGTATGTGTACCGTTAGCCATAGCTCACATTCATTTCTATGTACACATGTTGTTCGCGCGCTCAGCACAAATACAATGAAGCAGAACGCAATATGCAACTATTTGTATATCGTAGCTTAAACCCCACCCCGGACAGTGAGAGGCACACAATCAAACCGTTGTACTACTTTTATTATTATTATTGTATATTTTTCTCTTCTCTTCTTTTTCTTTTTCTGTTTATGTATTGTTTTGTTTTGTTTTGTGTAAGGAAACGACATGTTTACACTTGTTTGGCATTCATGAGCTGCTGTTCATTGGTAAATAATTTCATAATAATGTTGTTGTTGCGGCATGACAAATGATAAGCCGCAGTTACAAATTGCAACAATTACAATTGGGTTAATAATACATCATAATCGCTGCTCTTCATGTTGTTGCTGCTGTTGTTGTGACAACATACATATGTATGTACATACAAACATACAGCTGTACATGCTTACAGTACATACAGTGTGTGACTATGTGTGTGTATGGCATGCCACGACTGTTTGACATTTTGCAATAAAATAAATTAAACAATAAATTATAAATTTGTACAAAAAATGACTGTTGCTCGAACAGGCGCCCATAAATGCAAAGTCAGCGTATGCTGCTTCTCTTTTTGTCGACGTCGACGGCAACGTTTCTGTTTATTTATTTCTGCCCCTACTGTTGCTGCTGCTGCTTCTTCTTCTACTACACAACAGCCGTTGTTGTTATTGTCGTTGCCAGCCAGCTGGGACGAGCCCACTGTATGCCAGTTTTTCTGCTTCTATTTCATTGCTATACATACCCATGTATGTACATATGTACATACATACTCTCTACTACACACGTGCATATGTACATATCAGTCTATGCTTGTCAGTGTGCGTGTGCGTATCATGTTTGGACACCAAGCGCCGCTACCTGTGTTTGGCATACTCTGAGAGCCAGCAGTGACCAAAGCGAGAGGTGGACAGGGCAAAGCAAAACCAACAACAACTTTTCCACACTCTCATTTTATGTACAATTCAAGTCTCTCAACGGGAGCTAAACTTGCGTTCGCTTTACGTTTACGTTCGTTTTTGCCTCTCCTCTCTCCGACTGGCATTCGTTCGTTTCACGACTGTCCTGTCGGCTCTTGCAGTTAGCCGAAGGCAGCAGCTTTTGATATGTGCGATCGTCAGCGGCAGATGCGTGCCGCAGGTCAGTTACACGGTTAAACCGTGTGGATATTCCAAGGGACTATAGCTGCGGATGATGAATTTCCAGACAGATGGACTCAAGTTGTGCAGTGATGGACATGACTATTGGACAACGAGACTTATTTGTGCGTATAATAGCCTGAAATTATGGCTAATATATTTATATTTATATATTTATTTGAAAAATACAGAAGAGATTTATGTGTGTATAATACATTCACCTAAAAGGTCACAGATTGTGAGACGTGGTGGAATCACACCATTTCTTTATACGGAAATCTGTTGCAGAGATAAATACAATTTTCCAATTTGATCTTTATCACACAGTTTATCATCAAATTGAATTTAATAAAAACTAGCAAAAGATCTAAAAATTTCATAAACTATACTTGCATCGACAGGTTATTGGAATTTGTACTCAAAAGAACATTGCAAGTCATTAGAGTAAAGAAATTCATTGGACTATCTTGTAAACAATGAGAAGTCAGTTTTTGAGTAAGTGCCTGAATGGGTTTACAGATATTTGTAGTATGTAAAGGAAAGCGTAAGTCACTGATAAGGTCTTAACGAAATCCGAAACTCCGGGTCTCTTGAAAATTTCGAATCTTTATCATGCCTAGGCCATAGCGACCATGCCGAATTCTGTATAATAAAGCGGATCCAGCAGAGCACAAGCCTGGTTCTATCGGAGTTCCATGGTGATAAGATGTCTAAAGGTCAGATCATGGCACACTTAATACGAGACATGAGTTTCCTAAGAGATTATGAAAACCGCTTAATGAGCGGGTCGCGTCTTTTTTGTGGCTTGCCAACTTGACCGACAAGGCGCTCCGTCTGTCATAGTGTTGGCTAATAAAAAGGCTAAAAGTGGCAAAAAAGGCTAAAGTGTTTGCTCATATAAAATAAACGGAAGAAAATCTGGACAAATGTGTGTTATCTTGCTAAAACTATAAATACACATTTACTTAGCTTTATATCGTTAGCGCCTCTAACTTGCCCTGATAAAAGATTATATTAGTCATATAAACAGTCGAGACTTTTTAAGGGCGGTGGGCACGACATCAAAAGTCAGTAAAAAAAATTTGATTTTCAAAAGAATCTCCAGCCATCTTATCAACTAGTATCGATAATTCTTATTATGTTTATAACACAATGCGGACCATAAAATTCTTTAATTTTATCTTTAATCTTTATGAAATTTGCGATAATTTGGGAAAAGTCGAAATGAGATAATAACGGCTAAAACTCAGATCTGGCCGTAAAATGGCTAGGTTGCCAGCACTGATGACAGACTCTGTTATCAGAGTCTCCCTAGAAGAGACCATGCCATAAATAGAGGCCGATCAGTTGTCTGGACGTTTATTCGTTAGTAACGCATTCAACATGACTGACACGAGTCTCGAAAGCAACGGCATCGGTGGCAAGCTGAAGCCTGCCACAAGCTACACCAGCACTTCGATCCACGAGGCAGTCAAGCTGCGCATCAACCCGGAATTTCCCATCGAACCTCAGACAATTCCCGCATACTTTCGCAAGACCTGTGAAAAATTCGCCAAACTACCTGCCATGGTCTGGGAGAATCTGGAGGTGGGCAAAGATACTTGGATTACCATCAACTATGAGGAGTACCAACGACGTGTCGAGCAGGCGGCATTGATGCTACTGCATCTGGGATTGGAGGAGCGCAGCTCATTGGGAATACTCTCGTTCAACTGTCCGGAATGGTTCATCTCGGAACTGGGAGCTCTACGTGCCGGCGGCATTGTGTCCGGCATCTATCCCAGCAATTCGGCGGAGGCAGTGCATCATGCACTGGAGACTAGCGATGCCACCATTTGCATAGTCGACGACAACAAGCAAATGGTTAAGCTGCGTCAGATTAAGCATCGCCTGCCACGGCTCAAGGCCATCATTCAGCTGCACGGACCCTACGAGCCCTTCATCAACCATGAGGAGGGTTACTATAGCTGGCAGTATCTGTTAGATCAGGAAGATATCTATAAGGATGCGTCGCTGCAACAGGAGTTGCTGAGAAGGGAGGAAGCTGTCTATGCCAATGAATGCTCCATGCTGATCTTCACCTCTGGCACCGTGGGCATGCCAAAGGCCGTGATGCTCTCCCACGACAGCGTCGTCTTTGATGCCATCAATGTGGCCAATAATATGATGAATGTCAGCGTAGGCAACGAACGTATCGTGAGCTATTTGCCACTCAGTCACATTGCTGCCCAGATCTTCGATGTATTCATGTCTATGTCGCTGGGTGGTTGCATCTACTTTGCGGATCGGGATGCGCTGAAGGGAACCGTGGTGCGTACGTTCCAGAAGGCGAGACCTACACAGATGTTTGGTGTGCCGCGTGTCTTTGAGAAGTTCCAGGAACGTCTGGTGGCCGCCGAGGCCAAAGCCAATCCCTATTCCCGCATGCTGCTGAGCAAGGCACGAGAGATCGTCTGCCAACATCAGCTGGACACAATTACCGCGTAAGTATTCCAGCACACATCGTCTCCTCTGATCCTTCTAATCCTTCCTTCTTGCTATAGGGAAAAGATATCGATGTATGGCGTGGCCAAGTATTGGCTAGCATCTCGTGTGATCCGTCCTATTAGGCAGATGCTGGGCTTGGATCAGTGCAAGACCTTCTTCACGGGCGGTGCTCCCGTCTCTGCCGAGTTAAAGCATTTCTTCTTGGGCTTGGACATCCCTCTGGCCGATCTATATGGCATGTCGGAAACAGCTGGTGCCATTACCCTCCACAAGCGCATCACAAATCTGTATGCCTCGGGTCCGCCCATAGCTGGTACCGAGGTGAAGATCAACAATCCGGATGTGAATGGTCGTGGTGAGATTCTCATACGCGGACGTACCAACTTCATGGGTTACCTTGGAGAACCTGGCAAAACCGAGGAGACTCTCAATCAGGATGGTTGGGTACATACCGGAGATATTGGGTTCATCGATCATCTGGGCAATATTAACATCTCGGGCAGACTGAAGGAACTGATCATTACAGCTGGTGGCGAGAACATTCCCCCAGTTCACATCGAGGAGCTGATCAAACGAGAACTACCATGTGTGGAGAATGCTGTGCTAATTGGGGATCACCGCAAGTACCTGACCGTCTTGCTGGCCCTCAAAACAAAGTCGGATCCCAACACAAGCAGACCCTTGGATGAACTGAGGAGTGATACTATCGAGTGGTTGCAGGAACATGGCATCCAGCACACCCGTCTCTCCGAGCTGCTCAACATTCCCGCTGACCTTGAGCTTCCCAGCGATGCCAATGATCTCGCTGTGGCCCTCGAGATCAATGCTGAACCCAAACTCTACGAAGCTATCGAAGCAGGCATCAAACGTGCCAATCACGATGCCATCTCCAATGCTCAACGAGTCCAGAAGTTCGCCCTGCTCCCCCACGAGTTCTCCCTCCTGACCGGCGAAATCGGACCTACGCTAAAGGTCCGACGTAATATTGTGCATGCCAAATACGCCAAACTCATCGACCGTCTCTATCAATGAGATCTTAGATTAGGAATTTCAACAGATTTTTGTTCTATTCTAGAATTTATTTACTTAGAAAGTATGTACAACAATTTACTCGATATTATATACAGTTTTTATATAAATAAAATTACATTACGATCTATTGCGTTCGTGCCTCAAGTGTTGTGCGTCTTCTTCCACTTTGTCGACACGCTGAAAGTGTGAAAAGTTCCGATTTCAATGGGATTGTGATAAGGGATTGAAAAATTGAAAGGAAGACTGAATTTTTAGTTGTTCATGAAAACTAATTATGAAACATTTTTAAATTATTATTATTTTTGAAGAAAGTTCGAAGAGTGAAAATAGAATTTATTTTAAATATTTGTCTCTCTCTCTTTTTCCCTAACAACTCACCACATGATTGCACTTTGCATTTGACTTTTTGGCTTGATCCTTGCGATCTATGAATCGCTGACCCCATCGTAACCCAGCGAATGCCAGAGCAATTGCTGCCAGCATCCATATAATAACTGAACGGGAATCGAAGCGATCTGTGCGTATCTTGAGCCAAGTGAGGGGCGGTGTCAAAGGTCCCAATTCATCATTGATAACCTCAAAGTGAAAAGAATAATTAGAATACTTTTTATATTGAGAATACATCGACTTACATCACAGTCACAGGGCTGCGATGATTGCTGCTTAGCCACGCCCACATCCAGCAGTACTATAGATCGATTCTGCCGCCCATCGTAACAATCAATGCCACGGACATTCAACAGATCATCCGTCCAGGCGCTCAGCATGGGCCAATTTCTCTCAAAGTTGAAGGTATCTGGTGGCGTTCTCAACATATGCCTGGCCAGCCAATTGCAGTCCCAAAGATTATCCGCCAGATTCACATGCTTGAAATATGCCAGGCTGGACAAATTCAGGGATCTCAAAAGGTTCGAACTGAGGTCCACGTGCAGTGCCAAGCGGTTGAGGGCCGGTGCAACATGTTGCAACCACACTGCGTCCTCCAGTCGATTTCCAGCTAGCTTCAGTTCCTTCAAGTGTATGGATTGCTCTAGAAGATTGCTGGGTAGATTCTCTAGCCAATTCTGGGCGAGATTTAGTTCCATCAGTTGACTATTCCACTGGAAGACTTGAGAAGGTAAGGAACTCAAATGATTGAAGCTCAAGTCGAGATGTTGGAGTGTGCTCAGGGATTGCAGGGTATCGGGATCCACATGAGTTATGATATTGTGACTAACATTGAGACGCTGCATGGTTGAAAGATAAAAATGTGAAAAAGATAAGATAATAAAGATAATCATTTAGAATATAGATATACAAGTTAAATTAAATATTCTGGGAATTAGTTTACTTAACACTCAGATTTATCACAGATAAATATTATTTATAAATCTGATAAACACAAAAGTTGCTATAAAAAGGTTTCTGGTAGAGGAATATACTCTAGGTGGAAATAAGGATACGAATTTCACGCTAGTTAGAAAAATATATACAACTGAAGGATTAGGTAAGTAGTAAATCATCGACTATATTAGCCTAGAGTTACCAATTTTCTATATATTTTAATTTCCTTAAATTTTTAGCATAACTCACCTCCAACATTTCCAGTCCAAGAAAGGACTCATTTTCCAGTTGCTTCAGCGCATTGTAACTCAAGTCCAAGTGCTGTAGTTCAAGGATTTTGGAAAAGGCCTGAGGAGTCAGCTGTTGTAATGCATTGGAGGACATATCCAGATGCACCAGGCGAGCTAAACCTCGTTGCTCCAGAAACTGCAGGCCACTCAAATGATTGTATTCCAAGTGCAGGATACGCAGATGGGTATTATTCTCGAAAGTCCCAACTTCCACTCGACGGATCAGATTGTGTTGTAGGGATAGTGTCTGGACACGATGTAGACCCGTAAAATAGTTGCTGGCAAGAAGCTGAAGACGATTGCCATTCAACTGGAGTTGCCTTAACTGGATCAAACCAGCGAAGGCATCCTGTTCGATGGTTTCGATGAGATTGTATTCCAAGTTCAAATGTTGCAATTGAGGATAGCTCTGGAAACTTTTGGCAGCCACTGTGCTCAGCAGATTGTGACTGATATCCAAGGAGCTGAGTGCGGCCAGGGGATCCTTCGACCAAGACCTCAAGCCACTTAAGTTATTGTGGGCCAGCGAGAGGAACTGCAGTCGAGGTAAACCATGCAGAGCATAGTCCTCCAGTGCCGCTAAAGAAGAATGCTCCAGCTCCAGTTTCAACAGATGAGGATAATGCAAGAAGAAGGCATTCCTCAGCAGTGGCAGACTGCAGTTGTGTACTTGCAACACACTGATTGACTCCACATTCTGCAATCCGCTCAACTGTCTCTCACTGCAGCTGCTCAGTTGCACAACATGTGTCCTGCTTGCCACACACAACAACAGTGCCACCAACAGACGTAGCAACAACCTTCCACAATACATGTCACACAAGACTGGAGACTCCGGGTTTCTCGACGGCTGCTGTAACCGATGCCATGGGTCTGTGGCTCTTATCTTAATGCAGCTGCTCAGGTTGGCCTGTCAACACGTCAAGATAGTTAATCAGTTAACAGACTTGGCCAAATATTTGCCAAACACAACAATCAACAATTGGAATCGCGACAGTCAACATGGTAAGTGGGTGGGGGGGTGACGCCTTCCGCCCAACGGGTTCGGTCAACTCCAGTAAGTGGCCATTAAAGTGTCCCCAAGGAAATGTGATGCAAGGATAATGGACACTGCTGATTTGGTTGCAACTGCAATTCTAACATCAGTTTTTTTTATCTTGAGGGTAAACGGGAGTCAACCGCAGATGGGGAGATTTTGCAGTTATGTATTTCTGCGGGCATTTGGATTTTTCTAAGAATAGAGAGGAATAGAAAGAAATAGTGATGCAGAGAGAAAGAGAGCAACTCTTGGATTGTGAGTATTTCTTATACATATATGTAGTTCATAAATCAGTTTTCGTTCGATTATTAGCGGCATAAGAAGTCGCAGGAAATTTATTAAAATTAACGAATAAAATTTAATAAAATTTCATAAAATAAGCGATAGTGAGAAATGTCTGGAATTCAACTTCGGCACGTGTTCTTTATATTAATTCTACAATTGTTTACTCCAAGTCTTGTTCACGGTCAAGGAATCTGCACTGAAGTGATATATGGAGAAGCAGAAGTGAGTTAAGATTCAGAAAAGTATTTAAAAAATAAATAAAATAAAATATAATAAATATTAAAATAAAATTTTGAATAAGACGTATAAAGATTTATATCAACTAAAAATAGTTATAAAAAATTGCAAGTAGAAATGCATGTTAATAAAGTTATTTATTTAAAAAAAATAATAATAAAATAAAATAAAATAAAATAAAAATAAGTAAAGGAATATATAATAATAATTATCAAGCAGAAGAAATATATAAAGAAAATAAAGTAATGAATATTAAGAATAAATACTTGTTTCTTAATATATTTACAACTTAAAAAAAATTTATAAATACGTAATTATGAAAAAAGAAGAAATATATAATATTATTTACCTTAATTTCATTTTTCATAATTTATATAAAATAAACATAATAATTAATACTTCAAGAATCACTATATGCCCGTGGAGGAGCGATATTGTTGCGTCGGTTATCGGGAAACGGGATCGGGAAAGTGCCTGCCCGCCTGCGACCTGGGATGTCCTTCCCACAGTCACTGCGCCTATCCGAACCACTGTGAATGCAACTGGGGTTATGATGCCGCAGAGACGATTCCCTATTTTGGCACTCAAGCAATTAAAAGCTGTAAATTGAGTGCAGGATCCGTTACTGCAATATGCATTTTACTAATTGTGGTTATTACTTTTGCTGGGCTAATTTTTGTAATGTTCTGGCGATTGAGCACCGTGAAAGATGTCGAAGAGTGTAACTGGGAGGAAAGGCATAGTATGACCACTAAGCAAACGGATGACTAATTGTATAAAATTCACTTAACAATTTGTATAAATAAATTATGTAAATGAAAATAGAAGCTATTATTAATATATATTTTCAATGGAGTGGAGTTTTGGCAAAGCAGCAGACCTTGAAAGGGCATAACCTTTATATTAATCATGATTAGGCTTGCGTAACTGTATACATATATGTGTTTCTATATGCTATACTTTATTTTTTCACACTGATTCACAAGAAATCAAACACCAAAGACTTAAGACTTAATGAGTGTTTAGTTCGTTGTGAAACTTCAGGGTGTGAACTGAGTACCATGGAGGGCATCATCGGGATTCTTACTTTTCTAGTGCTCTTTGCGGAATTTTACAGTTTTCAAGTTAATTCCTGTTATGAGTACTACCAGGAGGTACCCCAAAAACAAATAAAATATGCTATTAAAAGTGATCCATAAATATATTATTTCTTAGAGAGACAAGATTACCAACAAACTAACGACACGATCCAGATGCAGGAAAGGATGCTCTGGTACTTATCCAACATGTCAGCCAATCTGTGATCCAAGCTGTCCGAGCAACAGTACTTGTACGGCACCTAGTACCTGTACTTGTGACGAAGAATATTATATGAATGAAAAGGATCCCAGGCGAGAGGAAAGCGCAAGGAGTTGTGCTGCCCACGAGGAATTCCGATGTCCGCTGAACAGTTACCCCCAGCTGAGTTTTGAGTGCAAGTGCCTTGAGGGATACGAAGAGGAGGCGAGGAATGTCAATCTCATACCAAGTTTACAGGGTTGCAAACCTATTTGTCCCATAAAGTGTCCCGACAACAGCTACTGCGCTTCCCCCAATCTATGTGCCTGCGAACCAAATTATAAACCAACTAGGATTAATCCTGACTCGTTTCCCAACATTGAAGGCTGCTCTCCAATATGCGGACTGCATTGTCCTTCGCACAGTGAGTGCATTTCTCCAGATGTTTGTGCTTGTGTTAAGGGATTTAAGCCCTCAACTTATGATAACGATAGTTTATCGGGTTGTACGGAGGAGGAGGAGAGCCTTCTGCCGGCAGGACTTGAAATACTTATCTACAGTCTGGCGATTGGTGTCATATTATTGATTATCCTGGCTATCGTTTGCATAGTGGTAGTTCGAAATTGGCATCGCGGAGAAATACATATACCCCTAAATGTGCAGTACAATCGCAGTCATTCCATCGGATCGGATGAATAATCTTACTAATTTTATTTTTGATTAATTTTATTTTATTTTTTAATAGAATAATAAAACAATATTTAATGCAGTGATTCTATTAAGCCAAATATTTAAAGAAAAAAAAAAAAACAAGGCAAATGGGTTTGCAAGTGTCCTTTAAGGAGTCCTTAATTATAATGTTACTTTGATTGCTGGTAAATATTCAGCTGGGAGCCACTGTTGAGTTGGCAGAGAATTTCAATTCAATATGTATTTACTTTATAGTTATAGTACTTTGTTTACATTTGTTTATTTAAATTTCTAATATTTATGTTGCGGTATCTGCTTGATTCATTCCATAGCTGAGTCAGCTGATTAATTCTTCCTCTTTGTATTCCTTAAATATAATGTTATTTATTCTCTAAAAATACTTGCATATTGAATCTACAACTCAGTTTATTTCGAGAGCTCAAATGCTCAAGTCGAGAGTTATGGACGAAGATCGGGGATATGCCACGCCTCTGCATCTGCTGGGATATACCCTGTTGATATGCGGCTTGATTTTTATTATCTGGTTCATGGTGCTGATAATACGATACAGAGTATTCAAAAAAAATAAATCGAGAAACATTGCAAAATCTGTCGAAACAATTAATTTAGCATGAAGTGCTTCAATTTAAATATATTATTAATTTTTACAATGTAAAAGAAATATTTTGACAATATTAATAAGCCCGGTTTTAATTACTTACTTAAATTGGAAATTGTTATCTTAATATAAAATCAAAGTAATCAGTGAAGCAGTCAATTTATAGAAATTTAATTTAAACAAAGAAAGTAAATTTAACACATTTTATGCTGTCTTAATTCCATTATAATTAGTTTTCTTTGAGAACAGTTTGAAGTGTTTGCGACCTGTGGACGGGTTAGAAAATATATCATATTAAGCGAGAAAAATAGAGTCAATAAAAATTTTGTTAAACATTCTGTGATTATTTTTTAAAATTTCTTGTATAAAAAGAATTTCTTTACTTTTCTATATAAAATTGTTGTAGGGTATTTTTAATTGAGTTATTCACATAGCAATTTATTTACCTGTTTATTTTGCGCTCTCATGTGTTTGCATTTAACCTGCATTTCAACTTTTACTTCATCGTCCTCTGCTATATATACATATATGTATATATATTTGTATATATATGAAGTATACGTATGTTTGCTAATGCAGTTCAGTTGAAAAGCCACAAACTCAACATGCATTTTGGCCAACAGCACTACAGAAATTGGCTCAAAGGCACGAAGTTTCCATGTATGTCTGTATATGAGGGAGATGGCAAGAGTGAGATGATGAAAAGAGATAGTTGCAGAGAGTATGGGAAAAATAAAGCGATTATGACTGTACAAATTTGCTTGTTGCGGCAATTGTAATGTTTATTAATTTGGATTTTGAATCAGTGCCAAGTGCCACAGACAGAGTCCCGTTCCAGCAAAAAACAATGCCACAGTCTCTAAATTGAAATTGATATATAAATGAAAATGGGCAGACTGAAAAAAAGGAGAAAAAAAATTTAAAATAATAATCCATAAGCCTTTGCAGCTGCATTCTCTGTCTCGCTTTCACTTCAGCTAGTTCTCACTCTTTTTATATGCAGACAATAAATTTTTTAATTTTGTTTTGTATTGTTATTTTTAAAGTTAAAAATATCTTAAATAAATTCTTTAAATTTCCAAGTAAATATTGATATCCTAAATATTATTTATTTTAATCTTTTCAACTCTTCAATTCATTCTTCAACACTATTTTTATTTGTAATTTTATTTAAAGTGCATCAATTAAGAAATTCAAGTCAGTTACTTTAGAATATAATTGGGCTTAAAGTGCATACGATGCAAAGGCAACTGGCAGCAAATATTATGACACTTTATCTTCATTACGCCAAAGAGGAAGCACTTCCGCATAATGGTCGACATAAGAAAACATTCTCTCAATATCAGCAAGCAAATTTATTTTGCGGAACTAAATTGAAATAATTTTGGCAGTTGAAATATGCGCAAAAAATATTTTAATACGAGTTTGCAGCTCCGACATGAATGAGATGCCAAAACATACAGACAGGACAGACTGAAAGACAAGTAGACAGACAGACACACAGACAGACAGTCAGTCACAGAGAGTCAAAGAGAAGCTGCAGAGAATGCATAGAGAGAGAGAGAGACAGAGAGAGAGAGAGAGAGAGAGAGAGAGAGAGAGAGAGAGAGAGAGAGAGAGAGAGAGTGGTATTTCCCGGCAGTCAAATAAAAGGCAAACCCCATTCCAAAGCCAGAATAAGTGTGGAAATTCCCGCTGTAGTTTTCTTTGACGGAAGTTATGTTGGCTTTCAGCCAAAACTATTTGTGCTCTTCTTATATTTTCATATGTTGTTCCTTTTATTTTGTGGGGTTTTGTGTGTCTGTTTGCAAATTGCAGACAAGAGACAACAGCAAATAAGAGCGACCGACATATTAAGTTTGTCATTCCGAGTTGAAGGCAATTTGTTGCCGATCCCCGTCCCCGTCTCCGTCTCTCCGCTCACAGTTTTTGGCCTCTTGTGCTTCCTGTCAATTACAGTGCAATTTTTAAAATCCATTTCGCATTTGCTGCCCATGAAAATTGAATTATAATTTCATACACACATACACACTTATATATGGTGTGTATGGCACTGCAGTGATAAAATTGTATAAAGCAACAGTTGCAGTTGCAGCTGCAGCTGCAGCCGCAGAATATGTTTGATTGGCCAACATGACGTATGCGTAATTTATGCACAATACGTTCGCTGGGATGTTGTTCATGTTGCAGTATTTTTCATTCTGTTAAAATGCTGAGCCATTAAATGTGCATCGCAATGCAATTTATTGTTACTATAGGAATTTATTATGCCACTGAAAAATATACGTTAGTTAAGTTATGAAAGTTACTTTAAATCTTAAGCGATTTCAACATGAAAATCTTCATTTTTCTTCGAAGGTCCTAATCATATATTTAAGCTGTTGCTTTTTCTATTGTTGCTGCTCATTTCACATTAATCTGTAACTGCAGAGAGTGCTGCCGTGAATTTTTTAACAGGCGCATTGTCCTTTCTCCGCTCTCTCTCCCTCTATTTGGTTGTATCCTGCATCAGGATACTCGCTTTAACCTCTAATTGCAACTGTGGCCTGAGAGAGCTGCCCTTTGGCCAGCAGAAAGTAAGGATGAAGAAACCCAAGTGGAAAAAAGGGCCAATCTCCAGTTTCAGTTTAAGCTTCAGCGGGAGTCTTTGCTGTAGCTTTTCAATTTTAATAGAATTTTTGGTATATTTACAGTTGCAACAATACAAAAAAGGCAGCAGAGAGAAACAGAGAAAATATGGAGAGAGGGAGGGAGAATCACACAAAAAATAATATGACCAAAAAAATAGAAACTCAACTTAAATTGTGTTATGTTCATATGATACAGAGTATAGGTATGTTGAAATAGTATATTTTGTACAGTTTTAAAATATTCTAAAAATATTATAAATAATTTCAAATAAATTTTATATCTTTTCTTTTAAGTTTTATTAAATTCTTAATAATATTAAACATTACATAATTTTAATAAAAATGTTGTTAATTTTTTCCATTAAAGTGTTATACATTTTAAAGCATTTTTATTCTGAGTTATAACTTCCATTCTTTTTTTAGTAATCAACTATAGGGTATATCTTAGTCTGTATATTTTATGTTTGGCAATTTTAAAGCTCTTTTTCCATTTTGATTTCATTTTCATTTCTATTTTTTTGCCATTTCTTGTTTGACGTCTTTGCAGCAACAGTTTTCTAAAGTTTTCATTACAGGAAACACAGGACTGCGTTTAGTTTGTGCTTCCCTTTTTGTTGCCTGTATTCTGCATGTGTGTGTGTTTGAGTATGTGTGTGAATGTGTGTGTGTGTGTGTGTGTGCTTATTTATTTGGTGTGCTGCAAAAATTCGGCATGTGAACAATGAACGGGCATGTGAATGTGAAAGCGAAACATGAACGTAGAGCTAAAACTCGATTTCTACTAAGAGGATGAGCTGGCGGATGTATTGCTTTCTCTTTTGCACAGCAGCATGCTGCAACCTATATCTGTCTCTGTCTCTGTCATGGGTTAGCCAGCTGGCTGGTGTTGCATAGTCTGACCGGTTGACCAACTGACGTTTTTTCCGCCCACACGCCTTTTGGATTTAATTTCATTTCTCGGGGGCAACTTTTTTTTTTGACTCATTTTCCGGTCAGCGATACCCTATAAAAAATATTTTAATGGGTATTTGCAATTTTATTAAAAACTGTTTTTTTTTTAGAACTAGTAATGGTTTATGATTTTTTTTAAATTATTTTTTAAAATTTTTTAAAACTGATATTTCTATGAAATTTGATTTTTTTTTACACCATAACTTTCTGTTGTTCACGTGGTTCTCAAAAATATGTGCGTTCATATTTGAGTTTGTTTATTTTTCTTCAGTTTTGTGCATTGTTTTGTGGCCTGGCTTCATTTCACATTGCTTTGACTCTCCCTCACTTCCTCTCTCCCTCCACACCACCCTCTCTTTGGGTTTTATTGTTGCACAAGTAATTCCTGTGCATTTTGGGACGTTGTTGATTTAATTGCTGCTGACAGCGAAACTTCAACAATAACAAATCAGAGCCATGTTTTTATAGCGACCATTTAAATTCATGTCCTTGGCCAGATGACATAACTTCCAAACGCTGCAGACGTGATCAAAAATGAAAAGTGCAATTGCAATTGTTTGGCCAACACATACAGACAGCACATGTGGCATGAATGGACACGTAGCAGCTAAGGATATGAGGACTCAAAAAACTTAAACTGAGTTCAATATTTTTAAGGGATACGTAAGGATATCGCACACAGCATTAATTGCGCTTTGTTCGCTGCAAATCATTGAGTGGAAAATATGGGAAATGCGATAAGCGAAAGTTTTTGGGTAAGTTATCGATAACAAGGCAAGCAACAAAATGAAAAAAAATATGGATAAATAAGAGATGCATTGCAGCAGGTCCTTTCTGGCGACTTTAATTCGCCGCTCACGTACCGGAAAGCGTCAGCTGAATAAGGCAATGAACTGAAGAGAGCAGGAAATATATGGTGATTGAGAGAGAGAGAGGTAGAGAAAGGGATTGACTGTGTGCAAGTGCCGTTAAGGATGGCCGATAGGAAGTGCAGCTTGCTGCGCTGTCATGTTTTAAGTGGCATGCTTCATGGCATGGGCGTGGCAACTTTAATGCAATAATCCTCAACGTCGAACGCACGGACGAGTTGATAACAATTTCAATTTTTATGACAAGTCAACTTTTTTTGCAACCCAAACCGAACCAAAGAGAACAGAGTGGCGAGAAAGAGAGTGAGAGGGGAGAGGGAGTGGAATGCAGCCAGTGGCCAATGTAAGGACGAAGAAGAAGAAGCACACACACACAGGACAACAAATAATAACATGACCGATTGCGCCATTACCGTTGGCAACACTCGACGCCAACTGAGCCGACGCATTATGATTTATTGCCATGCAACACGAAGTTGCGCCCCAAAACTCAACGTATCCTCTCTAACAATGTGTGCCAGAGAGAGATGGCTACAGATAGAGAAAGAGAGAGAGACAGAGAGAGATAAAGAGAGAGTGAGGCAATTTTATGCGAGTTGGCAAAGTGTATAGAGCTGCTGTTGCCAACTGGGATATCAGAGTTTCACTCAACAAATTTTTGGATGCAGGCCAGGATTTGAGGCATGCCACAGAGAGAAAGAGAGAGAGTAGAGATTTTGCTGACACAACTTAATTGTAAAAGAGCAACAGGAGTTGCTATCTATATGACATTATCCTAGATGTCGATCTGATATCTATTTAAGCAAACTCGACTTCATGAAGCGCAACGTGTCGTATACGTAATATATTTTAAGTCTCTGCAATCGTAGCTATTTCTGGCAGCATCAATGTGTCCTTGACACAGCTCCATAGTCACGAATTCAATTGCTAAAGTGAATAAGCAAAAGTTAGAGATTGCTCGAGATAAACAGAAAGAGACAGCTGTAGAATATGGGAAAGAGAAAGGTGAAGGGAGAGTAAGCAAATTGTTTGGAATTTGCATAAATTATCAGCTGGCAATTGCAAAAAAAAAATGCCAAAAACAGCGCAAATTGAAACAATGAACCAAAACGTTTTGTAGAGCACTCAACACGGACAAACTGAGGAAATGGAAAACGCTCCCCAGGCAGCTCAAACTGAGACAGAGAGCCAGAAAGTGAGAGAGTGGGAGAGTGAGAGAAACGGAGAGGGACAGGCTTCAATAAAATGTCACCCAAAAACTTTGCTTCAATTTGTGGCAATTTTCGCATCGTTGCAGCGTCGAATGCAACGAATCCTTTTGCATTCCTTTAGCTGCAGAGTCGCGGCTGCTTTGTGTGAAGGACTCTTGCAAATGGTTCGTGAAATCAGCACAGTCACGCCCACTGACACACCCACGACCCCCCCCCCACCCCTCTCTCTCTCTCTCTCTTTCCTTGTTGGGCGTTGGGCATGCCTCTCTAGCTGATGTCTGTAGATGCGGCGGCATATTGACAAAAAAAAAAAGAGGAGGTGCAGTAGCAGGAGAAGAGCAGCGGAGGAGGCACAAGAAGCAGTGCAAAAATGAAAGGCAAAAACCAAAGCAAATGTCTAAAATAAAAACGAAAAAGTCCTTTACGCTTTGCACTTGGCTTTCGCTTCAACTTGTGCTGATTTCTTCCTATTTTTTTTTTCTTTTTTGGGTTGCCGAAGTCTGCTCTAAATTGCACTTTATTTGCGGTTTGTTGATTTTATTGCACAACTTTGTTTACAATTCTGCTTAAATTTCATTACACGATCCCAGTGAAACGAACCAAACGAAAAACGGTCATCCGAGCTGAGCTCAAGGAGAGCCCCCAATCCGCTAAACCACCAATCCACCAACCACGTCAACCACTCCGACCACCAACCGGCGGACATTCAAAATGAATGACGAAACCTTGATATGAATTAATATTTGAGCAAAAGCTGTAACCAAATGCCAACTGGAGCAAACTTTGCCCACCAAAAAAAAAAAAAAAATGTATACTGTGGATATTCTCAAAATAGGTCAATGTAAATCAATTTAAGGAAGAGAAAAAATAATTTAGAATATAAAATAAAATCAAATTAATTTTAAAAAATATTTATTAAATTTATAAGTTTTTCTTCCTCTAAATAAAGAAAATAATTAAATTCATTTAAAATAGAATTGACTTCATTTTAGCGAAAACTGTTCAATTTGGTAATCAGCTTTTGCCTTAATTATAATTAGCCTTCCTCCTTTTGGCCAGAAATTCTCTTTATAGTTCATTGAGCTGGCATCTCTTTTATATGTATACGCGTTGCAGTTAACTTTGATGACTTTTGGTCCACTTGGCCGTTATATTTGTGCGGCACGCCATCGGTCAAATCAGACAAGGCAAAGGTCAAAAAACACTTGATGTTGCCACAAGACGCTGCCGACTTTTTGCTGAACGAGCTCAACCAACACTCGGCCAAGACAACCGCAAACGAATCGTGCTGCAAAAATAATAAAAAACAAAAAAAGAAAGAAAATAAAGAGAAAGCGGTGAAAAATGCGGGGTAAACATAACGAAAATGGAACGCAAAGGAAACATGAAAAATCAAAACAAATAAGCAAACAGGCAACAGACAAACAAAGTGCCAAGCAAATTAAATAAAATGCACATACACAAGCAAAGTTACAAGGAATCATCAGTGGTAACCAAAAATTCAAGAACTCGACCAGAGAATACCTTGAATTTAGGCTCAAAACATATTAAAATTTTTTCTTCTTATTTGATCTATCTTTTTTGAAGCGAATTATAATTTATTATAATTTATTTATTTTTATATTTTATTTACTTAAAATGAATATAATTTAACTACACCGGGTATTCCATATGCCATTGCGCATTTTCTCTAGGGTATTAAGAGTGTGGTCCAGGTAGACTGCAGATACCACAGATACATTTACAGATAACCGTGCTTGCCACTGCGGTTGCCACGCTCTGGTCATGTGGCAATATAGGTGTGTATGTATGTATGTGTAAGTGCCTCTGTCTGAGAGTAATGAAAATGAAGCAATTGAGCGGGCCGCGACAAAGGACTAACGGCAAACAACAAGGACGAAAGGAGAGTGCAGAAAGAAGCGACTAAAACACGACAAACGAAGGCGCTTAAAAACTTAAAGAGCCAACAAATGAGTAAAAAATTATAGAATTTTTTCTATTAATTTCAAATAATTTAATTCTATATATTTCAGCTTTACAGCTTTTATATAATTTAAATAAATAAATTTATTCAGTGTAGAAAAATATTAAAAAATGCTGAAAAATATCTTTATGCGCACAAAAGCATGCAACACTTTCTTGTATACTTCAGAGGGAGAGAAAAACACGAATAGAGAGCAAATTTTGTTTAAGTATGAATTTCTATTTAATGAACTCTTATTAGGAAATAAAATTACTACTTAAAATTAGACTATAAAGAATATTTATAGTAAGTGGACTTTCCAACTCGAATTAAACTTGTATTAATTCACAAATCATTAGCTGAAGCAACAAACTTGCTCTGTGGGTCTTGTCAACACCGCAATATAGTTATTATACTGCTGCGACCCCCTCTTCCAAAGAAATAAACCCAAAAAGTAAACAACAGCAGAAAGAAGAGACTGCAAAGACAAAAAGTAAAAGATAAAGATAAATAAATGTAACACCACAAAATATAAAAAGAAAAGACGTCGCACCATGAGTATGTGCGCTAGCATAATCAAGGACACACGCAGACAGGACTAATCAAAAATGTTCATTTGACAACAAAAAATCGCATATGAATGTGTGTGTGTGTGTGTTTCTGCAAGATCCAAGCATCAGGAATGGTGTGTGTGTGTGGCATCCGTGACGCTGGTGGCATGTGCTCGGCGCCATGGGCCAGGCGCAAATGCGAGGCGTCGTCAGCTGTCATTATCAGCCTTCATTCATGGATACCAAGCGCTTCGGCTGGCAGACGAAGTGCAGACGAGCGGTGTCGGGCAGGAGTTGCCACGAACGGGAAACAGGAGTAGATAGACCAGCTGGGAGTTGGAGCTCCTGCAGCCTCCCATGTGAGCTTCGTGTGCGCGAGAAAAGTTTGACAGCCACTGGAAACGTAAACAGGGATAAACACCATGGAAGTTCCAGCAGTGGGAGAGCACACGAGAACGACTGGAAGTGAGCATAAGCTTAAAGCTTGCCGTTAAGAGCACAGTTACAACCTACAAGTGGCCAAAGGAGGTGCTGAGTACTTTGTGTGCCTCTTAAGATGTAGGGACTCTCTTTAGGTGTACGTAGGCGCCCTGTAGTTTTTCGTTTGTAAAAGCCATTTTTCATTCATGCGAATTTACTTTAAATTAATTTTTTTGTGGGGTCATAAATCATTTTTGGCTCCTGGACCTACGCACCTCCAATCCGCTCCCTCTTTGACCATGCATGTGTGCGCGGGTGTGTGTGTGTGTGTCCGATAGCAAGTGCGCTTGTATTGGAGGCTCTTGTGCATGAATGAACGTGCGTGAAATTTTGAAATATTCGAGTTACTTGAGAATTGCATTGAAGGATGTGCCACACTCAAGTCAAGTGAATCTGCCACAACTACAAACACAATTGGCTATACATTGGCATGACTATAGATATGAGATCTTAGCTGAAGTAGATGGGGCTACTTAGAAAAAGTAAACGATAGTGAAGTTGAAAAGCATTTTTGAGCACATCTTTTAAAAGTCGAAAATTTGTATTAATTTAAGTAAATTAAATTTGAAATAATGTTAAATTTATAGAAAATTAAAAACAACTGAAAAGTAATTATTTTTCACATTTTTTTCAATTTTTGTGATAGGATTTTTTAGATTTTTCGTTAAATTTTTAATGATATTTTTCTGAAATTTTTAAAATGGTTTTTTTCCCTAATTTTCAAATCAATTTAATTTATCAGCTTTTCATGTTACAATGTTGTTATTAATGTTTAGCCTGTGGGCAGCTTTTCATTTTCGCATCGACATGCATTCAACAACCAACTCAATATGAATTGAGTGAGCCACAGAGTAGTATTACAGTGAAAGCTCAAAGCTAAGCTACCTCAAGGAAAGCTCAATGGAGTTCGTTCACTCTCTCTTACTTACTTAACTCTTAACGCATAGTGTTTAGTGTATGTATGTTATGCAGCTTCCCACGAAAGTTGTCTAAAATAAGGCAACAGCGAAAAAGCTTTCAGCAGCCGCCTTACACAACTTTTGTGCTCTCTCACGTACTCCCACTCTCGCTCTCGCTCTCGCTCTCTTTCTCTTTTACGATTGCCTGTTTAGCGCTCGCAGCATATTTCCAGGCACGAGCTGTAAGCTGCATTCCAGACGCTTTAGCATCCTCACCTTTCTATTGCCTTGGCACTGAGCATCACAGCAGCAGAAGTAGCAGCAGCAGAAGCAGCAGCAGAAGCAGAACATCCAATCGGTTCGTCAGCAAGAGATATTCGCTGTCGTGTGTGTGCGCGAGAGTTGTTCGGTTTCTGCAGTAGTCACTTCCAGCGTCGCCTGGCTGGCAATTTGTGGCTGTCAGCGCATTCAGTTGGTGTTCCGGTTTCGGGTTGTGCTGTTAGTTGCCTTTTCCTGCATAGAGAGACCTAAGCAGAGCAGCAGCCAAGCGGGAGTTTCGCGTCTCGGGTCGTGCCTGTAAAACACTGAGTGTGGTGGGACTCTGGACTCTGGGCTCTGCCACAGTGGGTCTATGTATATATAAGTGTGTGTGTGTTTGTGTGTATGTGTGTGTGTGTGCGTATGTATGTGAGTGTGTGCGTGCGTGCGTCCATCTGTATATCGTTGTGTATGTGTATATGTGAGCTTTGTTGTCTGTCGCAAACGGAGCGCGCGCGTTCAACGCTGGTCTTTGGTCGCTGGTATGCGTGCAGTATGCGTGCGGCCTGTGCGTGTGTATGTGTGTGTATGTGTTGCTGTTAGTGTATGTGTGAGCGTGTGTATATGTGTATTGCGAATACTAATACATTAACGCACACATACTCTGTGGCAACATTTAGACGCACTGCAGGATGCTCTAATGACAGCAGCAGCTACTCAAACCCTTCAGCACAGGTAAATCGAGCATATTTCACCAACTAATCAGGAATATATATATCTGTATATATGTATTTATAAATTTTAACATGTATTGAATGAGTGTGTCTGTGTGATGAGTGCCATTGTGTGCGTGCGGTGCGCTTTCCAACTGAAGGAAATTGATATTCTTATTTCTTCTTGTGCCCTTTTTTTTTTTTTGCAAAAAATAACGACACGAGGCTCTCTGCTCTCTGGCCAAGTATATGTGTATGTATGTGAGAGTGCGTGTATTTGTGAAAATTCCATCATCATCATCATCAGCAGCAGCAGCAGCAGCATCATCATCGGCATCATCGCCATCATCATCATCATCATCATCGTCATCGTTGTGTTCGGTGGCAACATTGTTGTACACACATATTTCTTCAGCTCTTCGCCAAAAAACCCACCTACCATTAATGCCCCCTCTCCGCCCCCGCTGCGCCTGCCTCTTCGTCCTTTTCCATCTGTGCTGCTCCATTTGGGCCATCGTCTCTCTATCTTATCATCTATGTATTTTATTTACTGGTTGCTTTTCTGCGATGTTTTTTTTTTTTATTGCTGCGGAAAAACGAAATGCGAAAAACGAATTGCAAATGGCAGGCAAATTTCTAATTGACCATCAAATAAATGTTTCAAATTGCAGTAGCTGCGAAAGGGCCCAAAAAAGTATCTTTCGGATACATGTCAAGTGCAAGGTTGTGTGGGTGGCTCAACATTCTTTGCATGTGTGTATAACAGGTGCCAAAAATATATTTATCTATACATGTTTGTTTGTATGTATGTGTTTTGGAAATTGCTGCATTTATGCTCGAAAGTGTCGATAAAATAAAAGTTCAAGAAATTGTTTCTGACATTGTCAACAAGTGAGAATGTTGGAGGAATAGAAAAATGAGCTTTGAGATTTGAGATTTTTATCAAACACTTGAAATAATTAAAATATTTCTCTTTTCTCTTTGTAGCTTATAGAAACATCCACAGCAACAACAGCAAAAACAATGGATACTAGAACTAAATAAAAAATAAATATAACTTAACTAAATATTAAAAAAAAACAACAACTTATAATCAACGCAAATAATATACTTACTTAATACTAAGCAATATTTTATTGATTGAGTGAGAAGTACCAAAAATATAAAATAAAAAAAAATCTATAATAATTATAAATAAAATTCGTAACCAGAGAACCATGTTTGTGCTTTGTGAAACCAACCAACAAAATAATAACTATAATAATTCTATAATAATAAAGATTATGTGAAGAGAAAGAAACCAAAGAAATACGAACTTTTACTCAAGCAATTTATGAAGGCTTAACAACAAAATAAAATCGACAAAGAAAATATATAAATAATATAAATGGCAACTTGCAATTTATGCTGTATATAAAAAAATATAAATATTATAAAAGAAGAGCTGAAGGAACTAATCAAGTTTTTAACATTAATTCCGATAAATGAAATTTTCTATTAGATGAAAATTGTATAACTAATAAATTAATCAACGCAATAAGAACTGAAACACGCACAAGATTAATATAATAATTATAAATAAATAAAAACAAGTTCATTTCATAATAGTTAATAAACAAATGACAATTGGCTGCATTTCATGCATTTGCATAACCATAACCACTAACCATTAACCATAATTTATAAAAAATACAAAAGGTAGTGAATATACTGGAAATAGTATAAATGTTAAAAAAAACAAACAGATTTTTCAATCATTCCATACATACATTTAGCATACATATTTGATAATCGCAGACTAAACTTAACTAATTAGTCACAACAATACAACTAATAATAATAATAATATTGCTGTTGATTAATGAACAGACAACATTAATTAATTCATCGTCTACATGGTCTATATATGAAGGCATTATTCATAACAATTCATATATGATATGACTACTGAATGCGCATAACGGGGCGTCAGCAAATTTGATAAAATAAATTATTACAAAATAATAATATTAATGAAGAAACAATCAATGGAATATTTATAGTATTCAACAAAGTTCAACTAAAACATTTTTACATTTGCATAAATAAATCTACAAAATTGGAAAACGAAATAAATTAAATTAAATCAATTTTGAATAATAAGGTGAGTTGTAATAAATTTTATAAAATTCAATTAAAGTAGAAATTGTCATATTTTTGGATAGATAAGCAAATTTCAATGTAATTCCATTCCATATTTATTTAAATAAATTTTCTATACTTAGATATCATTAGAAATATTAATATTTTTCAAATGAAAGAGAATAAATGAAAAAAAAGGAAATAAAATATAAAACAATAAATAATATTATATATTAAAATAGTTTCCATATTCAATGTTTATCATTCATAATTTAATTTACACACAATAATAAATATTTATAAATCGAGGATCTACAAAAATCTATCCTGAAAAGAGAATATATTTTTTTAATAATTGATATTCTGTGTATTTTTTTGTTGTTTATTTTTCTAAATTCATCTTCAATTATTAAAATGCGTCGATTTTTCATTGAATAAATTTATAAGAGTTTTCCAAAATTATTTAAAAAATATTATATTATTAGTAGAAATTAATTATTATATTAAAATTATGCTAAAGGCCATTCATTCATTAAGTGGATACAACTTTTCTTAGACAGTTTCATTGAAAGTTTTCTCAGGCGTTCAATTTCATGGGGCAGGATAACTACTGAATGAAGATCCTAACTACGGGCACTGAGAGTCCACTGCCGACATGCTGATGCCTCCAGGTGCACTGTTGCCAAGAGGGAGGAGCATTGGCGGTGGTTCCATTCACCTTTGGCAAGTGGTTTTTGGTGGTTGTGGCGCATTCAAAGAGGGCAGTTGAGTGGTTTTATGCTTGGGATTGGTTTGGGCACCGGATTTCTTGGGTTTGAGTGTGGGTTTTTTTTCTGTTGATTGGGATGCTGTGGCAATGCCCATAAGCAAACAGGGCAGACCACCGCAACTCTGACGACAATAAAAAAAAAGGCAACAAACAATTGCCAAATAAATAACTTGACGCTCGCTCAGCGCGTTTATTTGCTTTTGTGACGAGCGCCTGGGCATGATTTTCATTTTCATTTCGCAAACACATATATATATATATGTATATGTATAGTTATGAACACACCCACATATACACACTTACAGATATATAAAGAGAGAGAGAGAGAGAGAGAGAGAGAGAGAGCAGACTGTTGCATATTAAAAGTGCCTCAGTTTCCTGTTGTTTTTCTTACATTTTCCTTATGTTTTGTGACTGTTTTCATTTTGCACTACAGACAGAGATAGTTGTCGCACTTTTTTTTTTTGATTTTTTTTGTTTTTTTCTTGGAGTTTTTCATTAATAATATGACACAATTCCAGCCGCATTGTCCTGGCCAGCTGCGCCTGAGAGCACTTTTGGCTTTGACGCCTCCTTATGCTCATTATGCTCATTTGAGGCTTTGTCTTCAACATGGTGGTAGTCTTTTGCCAGTTCTGCCTTTTATTTCTTCTTCATTCTTTCTTTCATCATTCATTCATGCAATACCCAGGAATACACACACACACACACACACACACACAACATACACTCACGAATACGCATACACACGTTGGGGATACATCAGCAAATCCAAATGCAAACAGAGCCACAAAACAAAAGTGCAATATTTATCTCTCTCTCTCTCTCTCTCTCTCTTTCTGAGTCTCTCTCTCTTTGAGAGTACAAAATTTCAGATACCCTTACCAAAATTGAGGAATTTTCCATTATCTGCCAAGTTTGAAATGTTGTTCTTGCGGCTTAGAAGATTGCGTATGATTGATGTTTAGTTTTCATATGCTGTGAAATCTCTGTACACTCAAAAGTATGCAACACTTTTTTTAAAATCAATTTTCTACTATAAAAAAAATGAAAGAAAAATGTTTATAATTTCAATAAAGAATAATTTCTAATTATTTTAAATATAATGAAATGTTATATACGTGTATTTTAAGCTAATTTAAACATAGAGTTTAGCATGTAATTTAGTAATTACATATATATATGACCTCTAAACTGTTGTCTCTCTTTAGAAACTCAACATCATTTTGCTCTTTTTTTCAGTATGAGTGTCTATCTATGTGTGTGAGTGTGTGTGTGTAAGCGTATTTAGGCAACAACGTCAAGTTGCTGTGTTTTTTCCGCAGTTTGTTGGCACGGCAACTACTCCCTGCCAGGCCTCTCAGGAGGCTGAAAAGACCCGGCTTTGCCAAGACGCTGGGGAGGCGACAATAATTTAGTTTAATTCCTTTGTACATACATACATATATAAATCAATCCTCTTGTCTTCAGCAAGGGGTTAGGTGTTAAGTAGTTGTAATTGTATAGTTATGGTACGTTTTGTTGTACCGGTTCTATATTTAATAAACAAAGTTTTCCAAACTTTTTTGGTTAACTTTCATTTGTTGACTGCTGTTGGTCGACGTCCTTAATTATGTGCCAGCCATTGCCATGACTGACTGCCACAGTGCCACGGTGCCACAGTGCCACAGTGCCACAATGCCACACTGACTGAAAGGACACACAAGCACACACTCACACACATTGACAAGCTCGGTAGGCGCAACTGTCAGGCTCGACGGCATTCGCGACTCATCGTCATCGCCATCGTCGTCCTGATGTGTCATGTCGGAGAGACTCGAGACTAAAGTCCTTGTTGCGCTTGTTTTTATCGCTCGTGTTTGGCCGTCGTTGATGAGTGTAGTTGCCTCGCTCTTCTTCCTCTTCTTCTTGTTGCTGTTTTTGTTGCTGGCCATTTTTGAAGAGCGCCGTTGTAGTGGGTGTCATGTCCGTTTAGTTGTTGTTGTCTTTGTTGCCACTGCTGCTGTTGCTGCTGGTGATGTTTGCCTGGCACTTTGAGGCGACGCCGCCTGCTTACTGCTTATTTATGTATGAAGGACCTTAAACTTTCTTTGCCAAATGAAAATGGCCACGCACAAACAGATGAACAAGCTGCATATGAAAGTTAGGCTCAACTATATAGTGAAAAACTAAAAGATACTCTTTTCTTTTATAATATTCAAATAATATTTAACTTATCTTAATAGATAAATTAATTTAAAAAAAATACCTGATTTACAATGAAGGGGTATGAATATAGTTTTTTTTAACAAAATTAAGTAAATGCTTATAGCAGCTTTTAAATCGCTGCTTTCCACTTACAATTTGACAAAAGTTTGTCACGTGTGGAAAATGAGGAAAAACTGCTGTTGCCTCAGTTTCCATTTCTATTGTTGTTGTTGTTGTTGTTGCCGCTTAGAAAAATGTGCTTGGAAACAATGCGAACAATTTCTGTTTGTAGGCTGGCTGCGTTGTCATAACCTTCGCCAAATGAGTAGCAACAACAAATTTAAGGTTGAAAAATTTCATTTTATTATTATACTTGTTTTTGTTGTTGTTTGCACTTAATTTTAAAACTAGGACAGCAGCAGCCAAAAGGCAGAGAAAAGGTCACAGCGACATTTTGAAATGTGACATAGAACACAGCTGACAAGCTTTTAACTTTGGTATATTACGAAATAAGAAACGTATTTTACAACTTTATGTGGGATTTAAAGATGAGCTGGTTTTTCAAAATGTTTCTTTTTTTTATTTTGTAGTATAAATTAGATATGTAATAATGTTACCTGAATGATGCTCATACTTTGTATTGACATTTCAATGCATTTTCACTGTCTATCTTCACTTAATATATTAAATTTTAACAAATAATAATAATATTACCCTGTAATGGCAAACTAAACTCAAGTTTATTTTCAATATGTATGTATATATATTCAATTATACCATATACATATATATTTTCTAGCTTCCAATCGAAAAACGCACTAGTTGCTAATTTTCGCATAGCATACTTTTATGCGCAGCTAATATTTGCAGTGATAGAGAGAGAGAGAGAAAGAACACGCTATCCTCGATTAAGGTAGCTTGTTCTATAATATTATAGGTGTAGTTATTAGAGGGACTTATGTTAGGAGTTTTTACAGCTCAACTGGGATTTTTGGCTAATTCATAATTTAAACGATTGCTTAATCATTTGGGAACTTGCTTTCGGCACAGAGTTCTCCAAGTCAGGCATCTTCTGGCTGAGTGTGTGGAGAGACACCTCAGCACTTTGCTAGTCAAAATATCTGTCCCTTCACATTCACAATCTATATGACCTTCCCTCCCTGACTACCCCTACCTTGTGCACTCAATATACTGGCAATCCCATTGAATTCAGCTCGTTACGTGTCTGTGCATTGAGCAGCAGATGTCACATGGGGTTGGTGAAAGTTTTCGAAGCTCTTGCAACTTGGATAATTTAACAGTTAAGCGGAGACTGTGATAGAGCGAGTCCTTGATGAGTGAGTGGGGGGAGGTGGGGGGGGGCTGGAGTATAGGGAGCCTTTTGCTAAAGGATGTACCTTTCGTATTCTACGTGAGATAATGCAAATTTATGGCTGGCAATTAGCGGGCCGCGAATCGTAACCAAAGCCAAGGCAATAATTCAAACGAACGAACTTGGAGTGGCCCAAAGTTGAGGCCTAATTGCAGTTGGGTGAACGTGCAAAATCTCGGCCAAGTAGAAAAAAAAAGAAGCGACTCCCTTTGTCTCTTTTTCTGTGGGTGGGTTGTCCCAATGCCAAAACCTAAATTCAGTTAGCAGAGTCCTCTAACCATTAATTATGAAAGACGACGCGACGCATATGTGAGCTAAGTGGAGCATAAGCCATGGAACTATAGTTACATATAGTCTCATATGTGTATCTAACAGATACAGCTACTGTTGCAAAACAAAGCAAAATGCGGGCATACAGAGAGAGAGAGATGTAGAGGGAGAAAGAGAAATGAAAATACAATCCCCGATTGAGGCGAGGCGACAACTGTTGGTGGCACATGCCCCAAGCAATCCAAATGCCAGCCACTGAAAATGTATCTAACAGTTACACTTTTCACACGCACTCACAAAACTCAAACTGAACGTGCTGTTGTATCTCAGTATCTTCGCATCCGTATCTGACTGTGTTCGTGTATCTCTGTAACTGTTGGCTACAGAGTGCGCAAGGCATCAGTTGCAATCTGACTTCAATTCAATTATTTTAGATTAGAATGTGACTGTGTCACAAACACACACACACACACACCCACACACGCACACCCACACACACACATACACATGCAGAGTTGTTTCTATGTCAGCTGTCATTCATCCGTTCATATGTTCATTTTGTTTTGGCTCGCAGAGAGCGACAGGCAGATTGGAAGACAGAAAACAGAAGACAGAACAGAACAGAACATAACAGAACGGAGCAGAGAATAGAATAGAATAGAAGAGTGAAGAGCAGAGAAGAGTAACCAGGATACGTGCCCCGTGACGTCTGTTTCTGCATTGACAGTTCTTGCCTTCTGTTAGTTGGACATGTATTTGTATTTCTATATTTATATACACATATGTTTGAGAACTTTAAACTTATTTTAGAGTTTAACGAAATTTATTGCAAAATTATAGCTGTAACCATAAACACTTAGTGAAATAATATATTTTATTTTACCTAAATATTTTAATTCCTTTTTTTTATTACAAAAAAGATTCAACTCGCCAAACAGCAAATTTTTTCTGGCACAATATTTTTTGGCAGTTTTTTTTTTAAGTTTTTTTTTAAATGAATAAACTTCAAAACTACAAACTCAGCTGATTTATCTAAGCGATTCTCTTTCAAAAAATAATGTAGATAAATTTATCAACACTCTCTTTTGTATCTTTAGGTTGCTCTGAACAGGTAACTGGCAGGTAGTTTAGTGGTTTACGAACATTTTCTTCAGCTCATCAAATTTTGAGCATTGCTTACATTGCGTTGTATTTGAGAAAGATTAAAACCGGTTTCCGCATATGGTCACCCTAGGAAAAGCCATGAGTTTTCTACTTTACCTCGACAAAGTTTGAGTTTGACTTTGTTTTTTTGTTGAATCACTTGTGAATCATGCAGTTTCTTTTATATATTATTTTATTTTGTTTTAAATACAATTGTATCACGTACTTACACTGCGCAGCTTCTTTGTGCGTTATGCGGGCGGCTTAAGCGACTGATTAAGTCAGTATTAGATAAAAACTCACAGATACTGGGTATATTTATGTGTATGTATTTATGGTATATATGCATGAGGCACCAGCATTTGTTGTCTTTGGAAGCGACAACAGCTGAGCCTCAGACCTTTGACAATGTGCCGCTGATAACACTCAACAACAAAGTTGATGTTTCAACTTACAGAATGTAAACGTATCGTTTTGCGATAGACTGTTATAGGGGTTGATATATTACATACCCTTAAGTCAGAGAAAGTTGAGCTCAAGAGAATTGACTTTCACTCAGAGAAGATGACTTCAGAGTTATTTCTACATTAATAATCTATTATTGTTTATTTATTTTTTTAATAAATTCCGTTAAAAAAGTATGATAGTTTCATATAACTATGTTGTTTTGCTGAAGAGTGTAAAAGAGAAAATCATTTACTATCGAGCATAACGGACCCCTGCCGTCCGATGCGTGGCAACCCTCCGCTATCTGAACTCTAACCGAGAGAGAGAGAGAGAGAGAGAGAGAGAGAGAGAGTCGAGATTCGAGTGCAACGGAATAGAGCACAAGGGTCACCCTGGAAATTATCTAAAAACTCTCTGTATGCCTTGGATGGATGGACGGATGTTGTTCTCGACATTTTGAGCGTGTTGGGCTGCCTGAGTTTAGTTTTGAAGTGAACCTCAACCGCATCGGTTCGATATTTCTCTTTGTATCTCTCTTTTTTTTCTCTCTGTGTAAAAATGAAGCGAATTTGCTGTTGTTTGTTGCTATGGCTTTGTCTACTCAATAGCAGCAGCTATGCGCTGAGAGATCATTTTTGTGAACGGAATGTATCTGAAAGCCACATGGTGCCTGTGACCAAACAACGGACCATCATCAAGAAGCCATCGGTGTTGGCTTTCTGGAAGAAACCAAAACAGTTAACGGAGACCTACACCACGGAGGAGGAACAGATTGTCACCAAGGTGGTCTCGGAGTGCTGCCCTGGGTATGCTCAAGTGGAGTCGGGGCTATGCGAACCCATCTGTGTGGGCGGTTGTCCGGCCTTCGCCAGCTGTGTGGCACCACAACGCTGTCAGTGCACCACTGGCTACATCTCTGCCCAGAATCATCACGATGGCAGCCACTACTGTGAGCCGATCTGTGAGAATAGCTGTGCCCGCGGAGCTCAGTGTGTGGACCGCAATACCTGCGCCTGCCTGGACGGTTACCGGGCCCTGAGACCCACCGACGATGGCGTCACTGGACCCTGTGTGCCCAATTGCCAGTTGGGCAGCAACTGCTTGAATGGACAGTGCCTGGAGGCGGGACACTGTGAATGCGACGTGGGTTACATGTGGAGCATGGATATGCACATGTGTCTGCTGCTGGACGATGAGAGTCTGCGCAAGCTGGAACAGATGATGAGCAGCCCCAGCAGTCCAGCGACAGATTCGGCCACGGCCACAGCCACCGATGTTGTTGTGCCCGCCGAGTGTCCTCCAGGATACGTTTTATATGGTCGGGAATGCCGTGCCGAGCTATTCGAGAGCAACGACTCTGCGCTCAAGGATTGCCGGAAGACGGGCTGTGGACCACATCAGACCTGCAGCGAGCAGGGCACATGCAGCTGCAACTCTGGCTATGTGGCAACAGAACAGCAGGAGAACTCCACGCTGATCTGTCAGCGAACTCTGCTGACCGCCATTGAGAGTCTGGATCAGGCTGCCGACGATGAGGATGATATCAATGATCTGACCATTCCCATTATTGGGGTTGCCTCCGGTTTCCTATTCACGCTCCTCATTGCGGGCCTCATCACCAACTATCGCCGGCGTCGTGGCCTGACCGATGGTGATGGTGATGAGTCTGAGCCGAAGGAGCCTGTCGTGCAATGTGAATTCACAAAGAAGTCCTACGATGTGGATGAGTGGGTGCCATAAGTGGAGGGATGCAATGCTGTCCCCAGTGGGCTGTGTTTTATTTAGTTGAACTTTTGATATCTGTAGATCATAAGATTATCCCATAAATAAATGCGATTATTTTAGACAGTTTTTCATACACATATAAGGAATTCGAGTTTTTTCTTTGCTGTTTAGAAAAATATTTTACAAATAGAGCTACCCTTGAAATTCTTTCTATCTATCAACTATTATCTAAGTAATAGATTTTCCTCTTTCTCTCTCTGATGCTGTGGGAAATATCATATGTAGAAATATTGGCTGAGAGACAAATAGAGTAAGATGGGGAGTGAGAGAAAAGAGAGAGACAATTTGAGTTAGTTCTTAGGAGTTCTTTTCTAACCCCTGCAGAGTCGGGGAATTCAAGTAATTGTATTCTGAGTGATTTTCCTTATGATTTTACGGGCTCAAAAAATTGTCAACTTAAATATGTTTTTATAATGAGAGAGTATCTTAACATAGTATCCATAAAATGCAGGATTTTTTGGCAACTTTACAACAATTGTAATTAAATGAATCTCATTCAATAATGCAAAAATATATTACAGATAAATGGCAGACACCAAGAGCATGTTGAGATAAGTGGTCTTAAGTTACAGAAATAAACCGAGTATGACAATAACAAATGATAATGCGTCTTAAGGTCTCATTCTTACAACAGATAATTCAGAAATAATAAGTGTAAATACAGATAAATGTGAATAAGATACGGGAAATATAAGTTCGATGCAAAACAATAATATCAGAAAAATGACAACTCATAAATGATATAGAGAGACAGAGTCGCGATTTTGTTAAAATTATTTGAACAACCAAATTTTTTTTTTATTAAAATATATCTTTGTTCAGTATTTGAAATCTTAATATACTGTGGTTATTTAAAAATATATTTCTAAAAATACACATAAAATTGATGAGAGCATTTCCTGAAGGTATTCAAATTTGGCAGCATAAGCGACGTCATCAGTGGCGGTCCCCGAGCAGTCATATGCACTCAACTGACGATTACAGTCATCTATATAACATATATATATATATATATATACATATATAAATCAAAAATGTCTGAAAACGTAAACTTAAAAATGTCTAAAAATAGTATAGATGAACACCTTTGGTGTTCATTCTTAGTAATGTTTTTGCTGAATTGAGAGTTTTTCTTTAGCTTTAATATCCATAGCAATTTTTTATCAACTGCAGTTATAAAACACACACATACACTCACATATATACACTTTAATATATGTATATTTGAATTTGTTGCTGTATGCGTATTTGCAGCTGTATCTATAACTGTGAAAGCGGCACAAAGATCTTTTAACCATAATCGCTGCACATTTATATATTTTTCGCACTAAGCCAACTGCCACACACACACACACACACACACACATTCACTCACACATACACACCTACAAGCTGGAGCTTTAAGGTGCGCAATAGATAGAGAGCCAAAGAAAGAGAGAGAGAGAGAGAGAGAGTGCGTAAGAGAGCAAGTGCGTGAGAGCGCGTAAACTTTGGCAGGCGTGCAAAAATCTTAGAAAAAAAAAGAGATGAATATACAAAAAGAATAATAGAAAAAACAACAACAGCAGCAGCAGCAGCAGCAGCAGTAGAAGACAACGGTGCCTCGTTACCCCTCCCGCAGCTACCCTTCCGTTCGAAGGGCCACCCTCCACCCTCTTTCCCTCAATGGCCAAGCACATTTCCTGTAGCGTTGGCGTTGCCCTCAGAGCAACAAGGATACTTAAAGCTTCTTTAATTTTTATGTTGTTGTTTTCTCTTCTCTTTGTCGGCGCGTTGAGTGCGTCTCTCTCTTTCTCTCTCTCTCTCTTTCTCTCTTTGTGTGTGTATGTGTGTTGGTGTGCCTCAGTCATTCTCTTTGATTGCTCTTGTATGTGTGTGAGTGTATGTGTGTGTGTTTGTATGGGCAACCTTTGCTGGCTATGCCAACATTTTTGCGTGGGACGTTGCCCAAGGACATGGACTCGTTTGCCCCGTTTGCCATTTCATTTCAACTATTGCCACTGAAACTGCTGCGGATGCTGTTGTTGCTGCTGCCTCTGCTTCCTCTTCCAACTATTCCTATGTGCACGTATATATCTATTTTAATATTTTCTTCTTTTCTTCACTGCTGCTTATTTATTTATTTATTATTTGTTGTTTTGCTAAATTTATTTTTGGCTAAATCTAAAAAAAAAAGTGGTGGCATGTCCTCCTCCTGCTCTCCCCTTAGGCTGACCTGCATTTAATTGAATTAAACCTTGAGCTCAACTCGAAAATGCTAAACGACAGAAGTCAATTTTCATTCAACATTTCAACGAATATTCATGCTCTGAAAAAAATAACCTAATTTGCTGCTGGCAAAAAATAGAAAATGTTGAATAAAATCTTAAATATGCAATTGTATAAAAAAAAAACTTGAATACATGTAAAATTTATTGCTACAATTGGAGTAGAGAAACTTAAATTATTTCTTAATTAAAATTGGAATAAATTGTAATTTAGTAAATCAAAAGGTAACAAAATATAGTTATATTATTGTTTACAAATTTTATAAAAATGGGTTGCATATAAATTTTTAGATTACATTTCTGCATTGTAATATTTTTAAATTTCACAATGTATATAAAGTACTTTTCAGTACTTTTTTGTTTGAAGAACTTCCACATTACTTTAATTCAGAGGAATGCAAGTAAATTTTCTGATAGTCTCTATGAAGTGCCATGTCGAGATGATGTATTGTGTTGTGTTTGCTTTCGAGGATGCCAGAGTTATGGACTGTAGTTGCTGTTATCGAATTTGTGTTTCGAATTTTGTATTTTTAGTGGATGTTTCTTTATTTGCCGCTTGCATGAAGATTGTCAGAAAGTTTATTGTTATTTTACGAGTCCGAAATTGATTTATTAAGCGAGGAACTCTCGCAACCAATCTGCTGCACTCGCTTACAGCGAATTCCCTGGATATTGCAGAAAATATATATATATATTTTTTTTTGAGAAAATATTCTTCTACAATTTTTCATCATTATCTTGTTCATGGCTGTGCTTGGAATTGTTGTTCGTTTTATGATGGCTGCAGAAGTTCAAATTGAAGTTGCAATGATAAAGATGAGGTATAAAAGCAACGCCCAGAGTTACGTGCTGGGGCATTTCTGTATGTACTTGTTGATGCAACACGCATACACACACAGACACTCATATACCCATATATGCATGTATATGTATATAGATTATTGTAGGTGCTGCTGCTGCACAAATGCATTGTCGGAAAGTAGGTCGACTGCTGCTGATGTTGCTATTGTTGCTGTGGGGCAGTTACCTACCCCACTGCTTCCCGGCCACCAACTGCAATGCAAAATAGCTGCAACAGCCATCAAATATTAACCACTAGTTGCACGCGGCATGCCACGCCCACTGGCGCCCAATTAACTGTCGACTTTTCGGGTAGCTATTTTATGCGCCAAACTTTTGCCAGCTTGTGCCAAAAGCGTAAAGGGATGCCACAGAGAGAGAGAGAGAGACAGAGAGAATGAGCGAGATAAATGGGGTAGAGAGAGAAAGAGAGAGAGAGAGAGAGAAACAGAGAGAGAGAGAGATACAGAGAAGCTGCTGCGGCTGTGGCTGCAACTTCAGTTTGCCACTTTGCCGTCACGCCCAGTTTAACAGCAGCAGCAGCAGCAGCAGCAACAACTCAACTGACCTATTTTTGCTATACGCACACACACACACACTCACACATTCACACACAGGCAGTGACTCATATAGACACACTCGTACATATAGATTTTCAAATTACTTACAGCAAAAATGAGAGAAATATACACGCAGTTTCGCATTGCGTATACGCCGTGTGGCTGCAGCTTCCACACACATATATGTATATATGCGCACATAGATACAACTTTTTTTTGTATATGTGTGTGCTTGTGTGTGTTAGTGTGCTGTTGCCCAGGTGTAGGTGCATTTCAATAACCATTGCAAACTGCGCTCCACGTTTCTCATAATTTGCAAGCCATGTATCCTGCATTTTATTGTCAAGTTGAGGCGAGGCAAGGCTACGTTCAACAGTGGCAGCTGCAATTAAACACATACACACACTTTCTCTCTTGTATATGTGTGAGAGGGAGAGAGAGAGCACGAGCGCGTTAGAGTGAGATGCTAATGCCTGTGCAAAGTGAAGTATGCTAATAAGTTTCGCATTACAAATGCCCGACGACAACTCGACTTTTGAGTTTTTTATATTTCGCTTTCTTTTTTTTTTATAGGAAATACTCATAAACTGCACTCTGTATTAGGCACTCAGCGAGTATGCCAGACTGTAGATGTGACTGAGTTTGTGGGCTGACATTCATGAAGAGCCGCAGGAAAGTCAGAGAATGAAAGAAATGAAAATGAAAAATATATTCACATTTTTATGCTAAAATATTTTTGCAGTCTGACCTAAAAAACAAATCGTTAAATGTTTGAAAAGCGTTTTCACTTTTCACTCTAACCCAGTACCTCCCACCCCCCTTCCATATCCACACCCATAAAACCACTCTTCGTCTACCTATGCCGACTGCTTCTCTTTCTCCCCGTGTCCTTGTCTCTCTGTCTCTCTGTTGGGCTGTCAGTGGCGTGTCCTGCCTTTTAGAGACCAAAGTGCCCAACCCACAAAGCATTTAAGTTAATGCACGTGGCACTCAGATACATATACATATATACATATATATATATATATATATTTCTCGAAATGTGGTTTGACAGGTTCAAATGCTTTTTGGCTGAGAATACAGAGTGAGAGATATAGAGAGATGAAGAGAGCGAGAGTGGCAGCATCACTATGGCATCTTGTTTGAGTTGTGCGAAACTTTGTGGTTGCCTCAACATTTTGTTGCACCCAAAAACACACACACATATACACACACACACATTTATCATGTATACATGGCGTTTTAATATACACATTTAAAACTGAACTTTCAACTGAAACTCAACTAAACTGAAACTGAAATAACTATTAGAGAGTCAAATAATTGTTTGGCAACAAAAAAGTTGCAATAAATTTGTGGTCATAAATTTGCAAAACCAAAAACACAAAGCCGCATCAATTTGAGGGCGCAGCTTGAGTTGTGTGCGCAAAGGATAATCCACTATAATTTTTATTTTATTAACAATGCATAGAAATAAATTTAAAAAAAAATCATTTTTTTTTAATTTGCTTGTGGTTTGTTTGCAAGTGCCAAAAAACTAGCACTTAGTTAGGAATATAAATACATTTGAAATTTTGAAGCAAAAATTCTATAAAATTGAATTTTATTTAAGAAACCCTTTTTTGTATTTTTATAATATTTTAAAATATTTTTATAATATTAAAAAAGTGGAAAATTCTGAATAATTTGCTATATTTAAGAAAAGTCATGAAATAGCATTATATTATATATATTCTTAATATTTTAATGATATTAATTAAAGGGGAAATTCTGCAAAAATTCATTATATAGAATAATCTTTTAAATAGCTATATTTTTTTTATTTTAGAATTTTTTAAAATATTTTAATAATATTTTTGTGTATTAACAAGTTTAACTATGCTATATGCCATGATCTCTATACACATTTATTTCCATCGATACAAACCTCAAGACTCTACTTATCTTATAGGTAGTTGGCCAACAAACTGGACTTTATGGTGGTAAAATGACTTTCAGCTTGCAATTCCCAATAGTGAAAGGGAGAGTTCAAGAGAGAAAAAGAGGGAAAGAGACAAAGAGAGAGAGAGAGAGAGCAACAGACGGAGTGAGTTAAGTGAATGTTTAATGCTGCCATAATGGTTGAATGTGTGCCGTTAACACCTGTCATAAAGTTAAAGCTCAACTGCATTTGCACTGTGCGTATGAGTCCTGGTTGTGCATGTGTGTGTGTGTGTGTGTGTGTGAGTATTCTCGTTTGTGGCTGGGAAAAAGGTAACTCCAGAGTATCATTCTCATTGCCGCGCAATGCGTCCCCGCACTCAAATTAACAATTTGCTCTGCGACTGCTTCAATTAGAAGATAAATGTTTATATACATATATTATATTTACCAAGAAATACGTTCGCTCGCTAATGCCGTCTCTTTCTGCCGCTAAGCATATCTCTTACCCGGTCGCACACTACGCTGTGATGTTCGCTGAGCAAAAAAAAAAAAGGTTAACGAGTCCCCAACACTCACACACACAGCGACACACACACACACACAGCCACACACATGCATATAAAATTATGCTGCAATATTTCGTAGTAGAGACTGTCAGAGGGAATCCAAGAGAGTGTTTGAGCGGGTACGGGGTGAGGTGAGGGGCTGTGGCATGCTGTGGTGGTGTGTTGAACTGTTGCGGCTTTGGGCAGCAGTAGCAGTAGCAGCAACAGCAGCAGCTGCGCGTCAAATAACTCAACTGTGCGTTCAGGCGGTCTAAAAGATGGAGCTCGGCAAAGGATAGCGGTGGCAGGATGTAGACGGAGGTGGGGGTGGAGGTTGAGTTGGTGGTGTTGGCAGTGTATTGGTGGAGGGAGGTGGCGGTATATTGCTTGCCACTGTAAATGTTTGTGCAGCCAACGGTGAGGATGTGGGGCAACCATGTCGCGCATTTATACGGCACGACAAACTCTCTCCTCCACCTTGCCACGTTGCCTGATTATTGGAGCAAAAATTAATTGAAAATGTTGGTCAATTGCCTCGCAGGAGGCACTGGCAACAGACAAACCTGCAACCTGCAACCTACCACCTGCCACCTGCTACTAGGTACCTGCCGCCAGCCACCTACCCCTTTAGCTTTTAGTTGTGGCAACCTACGCAGCACTTACACTGTCTATCTTCCTATCTCACGCTCAGGGTGTGCTTGAGTGTGTTTGTGTGGGTTTGTGCAACAAAATGTTGCCTTATTATTTTATATTATTTATCCAGCGTTGCAATGAACTTTGCTGCGCAAGTAACTATTTATAAATTGCTTCGTCGTCTACTTGCCCCACTCTGCAAGCTCTGGTGTTGCATTAATTAGTTTTAATGGAGTTTTGTGGCAAGCCGCGTCTTATTGAAGACAGCAACAGCCATGATGTTGCAACTACTGCTGCAGTTTAGCTGCTTCATTTCTTCTCTTCTCCTTTCTTTACTTTATTATATTATTTTCATTTCTTTTTGCAGCTTAACAAGTTAAGAAATTATTGAGCAAATTTGTGGCACGCCCACAAAAGATTTACATTGTTGCATGTAGCTTATTTTAATTATTCTTTTCTCGTGTTAATAAAATGGATTTTTTACTTTTTGGAATCACTTATAAAAGTTTTATCGCAACCATCTTAAATATGACTTATTACATAAATTGGATTCGTCACTAAAAATGGTAAAAAATTTCATGAAAATCGTTTATTTGTTAAAAAAGTTGTGGCCTATTAAAGTTAATATATTGGTAAATTACGGAATTTTCGGGGTTATTTAATGGGACGTTTTTGGCCATAACTCGAAAAATACTTATCCGAATCACCTCAAATAAAAAGCAGTATGCTAGTTTTGACCACAAAAATCGATTTGAGGCAAAAAAAAACAGGATTACAAAATTTTTCATTTTCGATGATTTTAACAAGGGGTTAGTATGCAAAAGTGGGCAAAAAAATTGAAAAAATTATAAACTGATAAATTGCATAAACTTTGAATGCAGAATTAGAAAGGGTTCAAAATCATTTACGTAGCCACAAGTTTCATGAAAATCGGTTGAGTTTTGTCAAAGTTATGGCCCATCAAAGTAGAAATTCAGATTTTTATAGGGATTTTGTCAGAAATCGAGGGCATTTTTGAAGTATTTTTAGCATATCTCGACAAATAATCGAGGGAACCATCTAAAGTATGATTTATTTTATAAATTGCATTCGTCACTAAAAATTATAAAAATTTCATGAAAATTGGTTTGTCGTTGAAAAAGTTGTGGCCTATCAAAGTTTAGATATATATAAAAATTTAAGATATGGATTATTTTTGGGATTCTTGGTAATTTTTGTGCAAGTTTTTGAGCATTTATTCTCATACATTGAATTATTTTTTATTTTACAATAATTATATTAAGTGGAATAAAGACTAAATAAATAATAGATACTTAAAGTAAAGCACTTTGTAATGATAAGTTTAGATTGCATACTTATTATTAGTCAGTTTTGCAGCTTACAGATTGATAATTGCACAGTTGTTATTTATTATAGTATTAAATTTCGGTATCGAGTATACAAAACTCTTCCATATTTTATACCCCAATTATACCAGCTCTAAGATATCTGCCAAGTGAATGTGGCATTCGAGGCTAGAGAAGATGAGTCCAACTAATATTAACAACGTACTGTATGGCACAGATACGATAGTTTAGAATGTGCATGGGATGCGTTTATGCAGATGATATATGCAGATAGATATGTATGTTATGTAGTAGGGGGTATAGATGGATCTATGCAGATATGCTTTTGTATGATAATATAAGCCGCAACTACAAAAGCAATCAAAATCAAAATGAAATTGCGTGCAGCTTCCAGCAACGTGCCGAGCAAAGCACACGCACACGCACACACACGCAACACACGCTCACACACATAGAAAGTTTTGCCCCCGAAACTGAGCACGGAGGACAAACATTAACATTTCTATGCGTGCCACACAGACTATAAGTAGGCAACAGCAGCAGCAGCAGCAAAAAGAAGCATGACAGCAGGCTCGTTGTCTCGCTGGCAACGAAAGGAATTTCCAGCAGCATCCAGGGAAAATTTCAGAGTCGAGCTTTTGCCAGACTCGTGACTCAATATACACACACAGAGAGTGAGAGAGAGAGATATGTATGTAGAGGCAAAGAGAACGAAAGTGAGCGCAAAGAGAGAGCATGCGAATACGCGCTCTCTTTGATGTAATTCGATTTGTTGTTAGGCAGGCACTGAATGTGTATGGTTGTGTCTCTGTGTGTGTGTTTTCGCTCTTTAAGTGTTTGTTTATGCATGTGTTATTGTTGTTGTTTTTCTGCTGGCTCTGGGCCTGCCTAATAAAACTCATTAAAAAAAAAGAAGAAGAAAAAGCAGCATTACGCCCACGCGCCATGCCATTTCAAGCAGATAGAGTCCAAGCGAGCAGCCCACGCTGCGTATGTGTAATATGTTGTATGTTCTGTGGGGCAGTTTGTGTTGTTATTTCTAGTTGTGTGTTTGTTACGCATACATACGCATATTTGTATAGACATACATAGTATAGATTGAGAATTCACATCGTGACATTTATTTTTACTTAATTTATTTTTGCGCCGTCGCTTTGCAAATTTCCACACAGTTCGTTTTCCCATTTTCTGCGCATCTTCCTTCAACTGCTGCTCCTGCCATTTTTCGGCTTTCGCTTTCGCTTTCGTTCGTTTCGTTTATTTGTGTACATACATATTTATTTTGCAGCATCCACCCTCCACCCTGCCCCTAACCGCTGCCACAGCATACACGCTTCCAGCTCATTTGCCGCTTCGACGACAAAATTTCAGTTTTCAGCTTTTTGCCGCTGTTAAATGTTGTTCGCTGCATAGCCAGGCTAAAATCTGGCGAGGATGGGGGCCAGCAGTCTGTTGGATTGGCAGAGGTGTACAAATATTGGGTACATTGATTGCTGCCACTGAGCTGACTGGTGTGGAGGTGGGTGCTGTAAGCAGGGGCGGGGGGATGGTTGGCATAGCTCGATGAATTCTATTCAAGTGTTTGTAGTATGTGAGCAGCTTTAAGTGGCAGCTAAAGCGCATGGGGCCGGGTGGGTTTTGGTCTGCTTGTCAGCCCATTGGAAATATGGGTCAAGTTGTTGCCGCCTGTGCTAAAAATTAAGTCGTCGTCGTCGTCGTTGCAGTCGCTGTCGCTGTCAGCGTCGGCGTCGACGTCGCAGTCACTGCTGCCGTCATGGCAATTATTGCTGTTGCGCATTAAGGGTTAATCCTATTGCCTTATAGAGTACAGAAATAAATTTCTCTGCATGTCTATGTATATGTGCCTCTGTGTATGTGTGTGTGTGTGTATAATTTTTTGTGGGTGTATGGGTCCATATGTTGTGCCTAGCATCCAAATGGTTGCCACTCTTGACCGTGTTCTTGTTGTCCTTGTCGTTTGTTGCTCTTTTTGTTGCCTATTTTGTGGTTAGTTAATCGCCAACAAAATATGCTTATTTATGATTGCAGCTGCTGAAATTTCATTCATACCTTCACCAAATTAGATACGCCCCAAAAGGCTGGGGGGCGTGTCCGATCGAAACCCAAACACGAAAATGCTCATTTTGTTTGCCGTGGTTATTAAAATTAATCGAATTTAGCCCTAATCATAAATATATAGCCTTATTTCTTCGGATACTTATGCCGCGCCTCCAGAAAGTATGCAATAAAAAGTCATTAGAAATATTTTGGCAAATAAAAGGATGTTGGTTGAGATACTATACATACTATAGTCTGATATTGATTTCAATAATATTTTCAATTAATATTTCGAAAATTTAATTCATTTGTATCCTATTATTTGTAATATTTAAACATTAATTTAATGTGTTAACAAATTTAGTTCAATTGTAGATTCTTGCCATAGTTACGAGCTGTTAAATTCCAACATCGTAATTAACTTAAAATGTGAGCTTAAATATCTAGATACGTTCATATCCTTTGGCATGTCTGACACTCGCAACTGACAATCTGCAGTATTTTTGGCATATGCATTGAAATAATTGCTGCTGTGCAATAGTCGAGAATCTCCGATGGTAACAAAAGCCAAGAATCTGTGAGAGAATGTGATAATGCATTCCTGGCATTATTCATTATTTATGCGTTGGCTTTCGAATGATTTATGCCTTTGGTCTGTTGTTTGGCGAAGTCCTCTCAAACGGGGTTGCTGCAGGCAAAGGACATGCAACATACGACAGGCAACAGGCAACAGGCAACAGGCGTCAGACAGTGCAATTATGGGCATGCCAGGGGGCTTGGGGTGGGAGTTGGGGTGAAAGTGTCGCCAGTTTTTAATATATGTGTGGCATGTAGTTGGTGCAACAAACAGCAAGAACAAAATGCCTGATGACAGGCAGCAACCAGCAACATAAACAGCAGCGACAACAACAACTTGACAGAAATTCCAGGCAAACATCGACAACGACAACGACAACGACAACGACAACTGGCAAATATTCATGAGCCTGTCATGTTGCAGCCTCATATAAAAGTCTCACAGCCCCATAGATACCCAACATATCACATAGCTACCCCTGCCTCTGGCCCTGCCCCATTTTGACGCCCACAACTTGATGCTGCCAAACAACAATAAACATCAACAATGCCTGGCCATAAATTGTTCCTTTGCCCACGCTGCGAAAATAATTTATTTACATTTGAAATTCAAAAAGCGATGCCAACAACAATTGTTTTATGACCAGACTTGAATGATATTCGCCGACGAAACCGCAAAGGGTTCAATGTACTTCTTTAAAGCGTGTTTTCGAAATTGAAATGCATTCGAAATTCCCACAAAAAAAAAACAGAGAGTTGAGTCAAGTGACTATGCAATTCCAGTAAACGAAATTGCATGAGAAATGGCAGAGAGTAATTACAGAGACGATTGATAGACAGTTTTCTAAAGTGGCAGTCGATGCCCTGATAAATGGTAGAAGTGATTAAAGGCAGAGTTAAGAATTTGACCACAAAATTTCACCAAAACCAAGTGAAAAATGTTCTGGGCAAGTTTTCGATCGTTGTTGTTGTTGTGCTTGTTGAACTACAACTCTATAGAGCATATTTCTTGTTTCAGGGTGGTCACAAAATGTGCCAAGAAAATATGCTTCCAGCTCATTGACCAAACTCAAACCCCACAGCCCCACCCCCCCATCCCACGTCCCCCATCATCCGTATCCAATCCAATTCTGAGCCCAAAACAAATATCAATGTTTTGGGGTCTCGGGCGTCGCGTAAACTATGCGTTGCAACACGCCTGTTTATGTGCAGAAATATGGCCAATTTAATGGGCCAGGCCATGACCATAAAGCGAAATACATCCAAAGAATACAGGGCGGAGGGGAATGGGAGAGAGGGTGTGGAAGCAACCGTAGCTAAAAAGCTTATGGCAGCAGCGTAGAAGAAACGCGCTAAAAGAAAACTAAATAAATAAAAACCCTTTCAATGCAACTGAACAGCAACAAGGCACATATTGCTTCAGTGGCGAAACATAAAAAAAAGTAGCATAAAATGCGAGAAAAAATGAAACTAAAAATCATAAAATGTGTAAGAAATTATAGCCAGAAAAAAACAACAACAAGGACGACAACATTGCTGATACACCAAGAAAATGACAAGAAAAGTGTAGATACCGTGTTTTAGATGATGCCTGATAAACAGAAAGATACTCTAGGAATTATACAATTTTGTTTTAGACATTTATTTTTTAAATACTGTGAATATGAAAAGTTGATATAAAAGACTTTATTTCACAAAACTAATTTAAAATGATTATTTAATAATTTTTCTAAAATTTTAATTTTCAAAAAATAATCATTTAATAAGAAACTTTTTTTTAGAATATATATACAAATAATAAAATAATAAATAAATATTAAAATACAAATATAAATGTACATAATAATGACAAATAATTTCTAATATTATAAAAGCAACTTTATAAATTTCGAAGTTAATATTTTTTCTAAAATTTAATTTTATTTCTTTAGTCTCTTTAATTTTTTTGTGCAACATTTACTTTTAAATTTCTTTCCTCTTCAACTTTTCTGCCAAGTCTAAAAATAAATTATAAGCTAGTTTCACAGCCTTTCCATAAATATATACACCCATTTACACACAAGCACACGCACACACACTTTCACACATCTGTAGACACAATCTAAGTGACACACACTGTGACATTTGTTGTGCTGTGGCAAGCAGATGCTATCTGTGTAGCAACTTGGACACGTCGCATTGTTCCACGTCAATTGGCTGGTCGCGTCCTCACACGTAGCCAAAAAAAATATTGTATATATATATATATATAGTGGGAAATGGGAGTCCTTTTTTTGTGTATTGCTGTTGGACGTTAAGAAATCACATAAAATATTGCTAATATAATCCTTTATAGTTAATTCGACAGGACGATAGCAGCAAGAAAAGGGCTTGCCAGCCCGATGACTGTTGTTATTTCTATTTGCCATTGTGTTGACTTTTAAAACGTTGACAGTTTTTTTTTTTTGCTGTATGTGGAGGATAAGGAGATACTGAATGGACAGCCGAGTGTTAACAGTTGGACAGCTAAGGACACACAGGATAAATCTTGGCAGCCAACAAGAGAATTACATATTGAATTAAACTATAAATAAAGTATATTTGTAAGACCAGAGTTCACTGCAAATCGTCACAGAAAAGTTAAGAAATTTCTGAGAAATTAAACAGAAAATGATAAAAAATATGTTAAGGCTATTTCTGTTTCCAACTATTTTCTGAATCTGTTTAGCAGCTAAAATCTCGAATTGAGAAATCAGATGACAGTTGAAGACAAGCCCAACAATGCACAAGATACCATTTAAACTGCAATTGAACCTGGCCAAAAGAAAATCAAGACCAGGGCCAGCTGCCAAGTCAAGTGAAGTGAAAGCAAAGTCAAGTGAATGCGCGACGAAAAATGCAAACTGTTGCAACGCCGTGGCAATACAATTGGTGGCACGATGAGGACGGCGTCGCTGCCATTTGGGGCAGTAGTTGCACACAGACAGCGGCACGGACATTTTATGGTTCACTTGGCTGTCAGTTTTCGACACCAAATATTTAATTTTGTGCTCAGGTGAAATGCCAAAATACTTTCCGTTTTGGCTGTTTGCCCAATGGCTAAAAATATTGCGCATACGCCGCATGTTTCAATGCAGTTACAAATCATTTTATTGCATTTCGCCGGAAGATTTGTGAGCACAAGTTCACCCTATACTCAAACTGTGTCTCTAATCAGTTGAAGGGTTGCGGGCTGCCCGCAGCAACAGAAAAAATAAGAAATGAAAAACCATTGACCCATTCACGCTGCTTTCAGTATTCGGCCAGCGTAATATTGATGTATGGAATTCCATGAAATTTCATGAAATTTATGCGATGATTGCCGCACGAGTTCTGTGTGCATAAAAATGGAAGCCAGTTTCGCATATACACATAGCAAAGAATATGGCAACATAGCGAACCGAGAATTACACAGTTCAAGCCAGACAGAGAAAGAAGTGGAGACAGAGAGAGAGAGAGAAAGAAAGAGTGAGAGAGATACAGTAGAGAGAGAGAGAGTAACTGGCGAGCGTCGCATTGCAGATGAAACCATTTCAGGAAGCAGCAACTGTTTAGCGCACTCTCGACTGGCGCCTGAGCCAATTAATTTTCATCAAATTAAATAATATAAAATAAAAAAATTTTTGTTTTAAAAATTCAGTAAAAAATGTTCAAGTAATTATAATAAAAACAATAAATCTTTTTTTTTAGTTTAGCAAACTTTACAGGGTATACCAGAACTAACAAATAGCTAAACTGCCTCATCTAAATGATATACCAGTAGCAGTGGCAGTGGCACTTAGTCCTGCGGGTCCTTAGAACTCCGCCTATGCCGCCTCCCTTAGGCGTCCATTTTGCGTTTGCTTGGGCTGTTGCCACTCTCTCAATGAATTATGAATTCGTTTTGTGTGCAGCAGTGGCTAAAACTTTTTCTCAGTCCTCTTCGTCCTTTCAGCCCATTCCTGTTTTTTTTTATTTTTTTTTGGTTTTTAGCTCTCTTCATCTCTGGGTTTTTATTTTGCGGCTGGCAAGAATTATGTGCCAAATGTTCTTAGCCATGTTTTGGCAGTATTCGTCGTTATTGCAAAAACTGGCGACAGTGCCGGAAAATTAATATTTGTTCAAGTGGATTTTTGGTATTGTAAATTTGTCCGAACTGAGAAATAAAGTGGTGGCCAAACATGAAGAGAGCAGCATTCTATGTTTATGATGATAAACTGCTTGGCATGTTGCAAGTGGTGCGTACTTTATTTGGATTGCATGCCACATGCAACAGGAATTTAGTGCAGGCAAATAGAATAGAAAATCTGTGGAAAATAATTCAACAATAAACAAGAATTTCTGTTCATTTGCTCGACTTTTACTTGAGTGCATATACATACATATAGTTTGATATTGATTTGCATATGGAACAGATATCAAAAAATAATCTTGCATAAAACTGTCACTGCAAATCGAATTGCATAACAATTGTGTTCCCATCTCTTTCTTTTTATTTGTGCCTGTGTCTCTTTCACTTATCTGTCAGTTAACCTTTTGCACATTTTGATTGTCAAAACTAAGGAAGCTTGTAGCAGAGTTCAAAGTTCACACAGAGTGACAAACAGACAATATCTATATGGTTCGATTTTTAAATGCAACTGTCACTTGCAGAAACTCAATTCTCTCTTTCTCGCTCCCTTTCTATGTATCCTTTTCTTCGGCAAAATAATCGCAATAGAAAGAGAGAGAAAGTTAGAGAGACTATGTGTGGCATTCTTGTGTTTTTGGGTTTATGGGGGCACGATTGACTGCGGCAACTCTTAGTCATTGTAATGCTAAAAAATTGTATGCAAAATGTAACAAGTTTTGCCATAAATATGCATAAGCTGACGTCAAGTGTCCTGGCCAAATAGGACATGCCATAAAAGCCCCGCACATGTCCATCCAAGTCCATGTCCATGTCAACGTCAACCTCAAACCTGGAATCCATCTCAGCTCAGAAGTTTGTGTGTCCAGTTGGGATACAATGCAGGTGCAGCTGCTACTTGGTCACTTGCCTGCCCACAAACCCACAAGGAGGCAGGTTGGCAAGGATACGACAGGAGCCAGGATGCTCTCTTGTGTATTTATCGTTTTGGCATACGCATTATTTATGAATGCCGAGAGCAAAGTCTACTTTGCATGCAGCATTAAGTAGGCCTCATCAAACATTCTACCTCTCACTCCAACTGTTTGCTGTCTCTTTCTGCTTCCCCATGTGTATGTCTGTCTCTTTCTCTGTTTGGCTGCAGCAGCTGCAGCATTTCCTACAAGTGATTAGCATACAAAATTGTTTTGGGTTTATTGTTTTAGCAAAACTAATTAGTAATTGAAACTCATATTCAGGACTCTCTCTCTCTATTCTCTCTCTTTCTCTTCTCTCTTTATCTCTTCACTGAACTCTGCTTTGTTGGTTTGATCTATTCCATTGGAATTGTGGTTTTGCTGCAACTCTCATGGTTTTCATTTGCATTCCCATTTGATTTAGTTGTGGTTGTTGGACAACTGAAACTGCCAATGAAGACAGGACATGGCCAGGACATAGTGTCCCCGAAACACGAAGAGCTAAAAGCCTTCTGGTGTTTTCTCCTGGCAAATCCTGCCAAATTAGTAAGCTGCAATTCACTTTATAATTGAAGAGTCGATAAATATTTAAGTAATTATAGATGGCAATATCAAATAAATAATAATGTTTCAATTTGTTTATTTGCAGGCCTGTCTTGCCACTGCAATAAGAAGCAACCGCAAACAATAGCAAACGCTACAACGCACTGCCATCAACTTGCAACATCCACAAAGAAGAGGAAGAACAACAACAACAACAACTGCAACAACAGATACAAATCAAGTGAAGACGAAAGAATAACAACAACTAATGCAGAAATATACATAAACCAAATATACATGAATATATTATATATACTACAACTATATTTAGCAAGAAAATTTTACAAATAAAGGAACAACAACACAAGAGAAAGGATTTCACAAAATGAGAAAAAGTATGTAAAAAATAAACAAAAACAAAACTAATAATAGCACACGGAGAGCAGCGAAAAAGGGAGATAGATGCACTAAGAAGCTCAAGAAAAAAGAAAAAAAAAAGCAAAACTGAAGAAGATACTTAAACTATAAGGAAAGCAAAACACACTCTTTGGGTTGTAAAGACAAGCATAAAGAAAACAAGAAACTGAAAGGAAGCTAAGAAAAGTATACATACAAATAATATAATAATAATATTGCAGCTAAGGGCAAACAATAAAACATATACTCGCCATATTGAATAAAACAAACGAACGCAAGTGAAAGCAAAGAGCAGAAACAACAACAACAACAACAACAACAACAACAATCTTGAACATTTTTTGTAAAATTAAGAGCTATTAAGAAAAGTTGTCGAAGCAGCTGCAAAAACATCCCTACGCCCCCTCTGCCCGAAGGCAAAGAAGCAGAAAGAAGAAAATAAGACAGAGTTGGGGAGTGAGCCAAAGAGCAAGGAAGAGACAATGTAAGCCACAAAAGAAAATTGAAAGGCAGACAAAAGAAATTGGAAGCAACAGCAGCATCAGGACGGAAAGCAAAGAGGGGAAAACAAATATATGCAACGTCAACAACAAACACCGAAAGAGACTATGAAAAATGCGCAACTGAAGCTGAATGAAGTTGATGATGATGAGCTCTGGCTGCAACGGCAACAACAACAGCAACAGCACCAACACCAACAGCAGCAACAGCAGCAACATGAACATGAGCAGCTGGAAAAAACGTTAAGATTAGCACTGAACAGCAACAAGAGCAACCAACTTACTCAACAGCAACCAAAGAGCTTAAGTACAAAACACCACAGCAACAATACATCAGCAACAGCAGCAACAACAACATCAGCAACAGCAGTAACAACAGCAACAGCAACACAGCATGTAGTCAGCTTGAGAAGCGACAGGGCCCAGCAATATGTTGATGGGGCGCAGCAAGAGCAACAACAGCAACAGAAGCAGCAGAAGCAGCAGCAGCAGCAACAGCAGAGGTTAGACAGCAACATGTTGTACCCGGGCGGGGCCAACAGCAATCAAGCAACACAAACAAACATAAGACTGTGCGCACGCAAGCGACAAAGATTACGTCGGCGGCGAAAAAGAAAACCAACAACATCAACAGAAGCAGCAACAATATTTAGCAATAGCAACAGCAATCAAAGCACAACAGCAACAGCAACAACAACAACAACAGCAGCAGCAGCAACAGTTGCAGCTAGAGCGAGAGCTGCCGCTGCAGCAGCAACATCAACAACAACCACATATTGGTTAGCCCGCAGCAATGAGAACAGCCTGAATGTATGCTATGGCCTTTGGTCTGCGAGTGTTGGCGTTGTGCTGCACATATTGCTGACGGCACTGAGACTGCAATGGCAGCAACAGCTGCAACAGCAACGGCAACGTGCAGCCAAACTGCTTAGAGCTATTGCCAATAGCACCACCGCCATCATTTCCTATGCAAATGCCATCGCATTATGTTCGAAGCGCAACAGCAGCAGCAACAGCACCAGCAGCAACAACAGCATCCGGAGCAGCAGCAGCAGCAGTTGCACGCAAATAATTAACGGACTTAATAAACACTCATGGATATTTTTATTGATATATTTGAATTTATCTGCTAAAGGTAAGTGCATGTTTAGCAAATTACATGTTGATTGAATCTACAGCCACAAGTGCAACACTTGAGCGGCAGCAACAGACACAACACCAACAGCAGCAGCTGCTGGAGCAGCAACATGAGCTGTTTGCCACTGTTGTTGTTGGCACAGACACTTGGCACTTGGCAGCAACTGTTGTACAAAGTCCTCATATTGTTTAGCTGCACGCCAGCAGCAACTTCATAATGCACGCCGCCAACATATTGTCACTTTGACACATAAAACCACTCAAGGGTGGGGCATCATCTTTCCTATCGTAACTTGGGGGTTTTTTTTGTCACTTTTCTTTTCTTCTCTTTTTTTTTGTACTATATTGTGTTGTGGGCGTTGTTGCCGTTTGTTAGTTGTGACATTTACGACAGCTTCAAGTGAAGCATACCGACAACAACAACAGCAAGAGTGGCAGCAACAGCAAGCACGACCTCAGGTCTCAGACGCAACCTCAGCAGCAGCCGCAATCTCTGCCTCTGCCGCAGTCTCAGTCTCTGCTTGGCTGTCTATGGCACTTGAAAGCGTCTGCGCCTGAGGCTCGTTCATATTGTTGTTGTAGTTGTTGTTGCTATAGTGCTTTATGTTGTTGTTGTTGTTGTTGGTGTTGCTGTCTTTATGGTGAGCACTAAAACGTGGCAAGCCGCATAAAGGCAGCGCTTGGGTGCTTTGCCACCTGAATGAATTGTGTAGAGAGTTTAAAACGCTTAAAAGTATGCTATAATATTCCTTCACAATAAACCCACAGCCGCAGCGTAATTTGAAGAGGAAAATATGTTTGTAATAGCAGAGGGATTGCAGTAATAGCCAAGAGATTGAAAACTTAAGTGTATAGCAGAGTGGGGTTTGACTTGCAAAAACTTCGAATATATTTAAGATTTTCAAAAATACTTAAATCTATTTAAAAATATACATTTTTTTTGGCTTAATAGTTGATTAGAATCAAAAGAATCCCATTAAAGAGTTAATTAAAAATATATATAAATAACTTTTCTCTTTTTTTTTTTTTGAAAATTTATTGTTATATTCAAACTATTTTAGTGTCGTTTCAATTTCATCATGTGCACACGGAATTGTTAAGTTAAATTTCATGTTATGCCACAACACGAGGCAAGGCTTATAGAAATAGTTTATGAACAAATGAAAAAAATGGAGTCTAAACTTGCAGCCGTATTTCATTGTGGAATGCAGAGTGTCGTTTACCGGCAAGCAAATTTCCATGTGCAAAATATTTTCGCAACATAGTTGTATCCTGGGAATTTCGTACTGATGTCGACAGTGCAAATCCTGCCAGCTGCCTGAGTGGGTGGAATGGGGTGGTATGATGTACAGGCTGAATGCCTGTCTAGTTTTTGGTTATACCTGTGCAATTTACGAAGTGCAGTTTTGGGTACATAAATGCGTTTAATGGCCTTTTAGCCAGCTTACAAATTCCTTTGCCATGCCAACAATATTTTTAACTCTGCCAGTTCTTTCTGGGCGTTGGGTATAAGGATATCAGGGGGAGTGTTGCTCGGGATATATAAATATAATGGCTGAGGGCACACCTGACAACGATGCCGCTTGCCACTTACACATATTGGGGTTATTAATGGCCGCATACTGGCTTAATGGTGGGCATGGAGCATGATTACAATTGCCAACAGTTTGCAAAGTGTTTTGCCATCTCCACCACCCCTAATCCTAACCCTAACTCACCCCTAAACCGAACCTACACAGTGCAGTGCATTGGCGCTGAATAAGTCGTTGTTGAGTTTTTGCGTGTCGCGGTTGTTGTTAGCTATGAAACACACACACACACACACACACACACACATGCACACACGCATACTTATTATGCACACACGTGTAGGAGAGCGTCTTTGTCTCTACAGCCGTAGCTTCGCAGTCATCGTCTCCAGCTCCGTATTTCATATTTCATGCTTCTGTGTCTGTCGCTGGGGCGAGTTCATGTTTCATGCAGGCAACGTTGCTGTCCATGTGTGCGTGTGTGCATGTTTATGATTTTATGGCAGCACTTCCGTTTCCGTTATGCCATATTGTATGCTATATATATATATATATATATAGATGTGTAACTACTACCCCTGCTACCAACTGCCTTCCCCATTCACAAGCAACGATAATCAGATTTAAACTTTGCACAACGTCAACGTCGCTTACATCGTCGCTGCATATGCACAAAACTTTATATATGTATATGTATATACATATGTGCGTATGTATGGTAAGTGTTGAGAATGTGTGTGTGTGTGAATGTGTTTTAGCTGCCCTATGACATCGTTCATACGCCCCGTTGGCCAGCCAAGTGCCCCTGTTATGACGTTTATTGCTTCGGAAAGCTTTTTGGCATGCTTCAAGACTTCAGGACTTCAGGACTTGGAGACTTGAAGACTTTGGCCATTTGACAGCCAAATAAAGCGACCAAGTTGATTTTAATGCTTTTTGTTTGTGTGCCACTGACTAACGAGCTGCATGTGCCACATGCCACATGGCAAGCATCTAGCCGGAATAGAGGGATCGTGTGGGGTGTTGTCAAGGAAATTGTTAGCTTTTTAAAATATAATTTCTGATGTATACACATTATGGCATATGCATGGCATAAGTTGGGCAAACATTAAGAAAATCTCAGCGGCAGAAAAAATGGGGGGCGTAAAGGCGTAAGTTACGAGCACATTTATTAGAAAACTCAAAAACATGAAGAAATTTTCCAATGAAAAAGTTTAAGCGAAAAACACTTTAACATAGAATCTCATTCAATTGAAGTACTTGTATGTGTTTAGTGTGTGTCTAAAAATAAATGTTGTGCGGCCAGAAAATGTTGATTCATTTTTCAAAATGTTTAAAGCAGCCTCTCTATCAATCCATAATCTCCCCCCCCCACCCCTCGTCAGCACCATCAACAACCCCTCAAATGTCATATGGTTTTTCCATCATTAGCTAAAGGGTTACACAAGAAAGAAAAACAGAATGTCATGCCTGCCATTTGCATTAGCACACATACGAAGTAGACACACACTGTCACACACACACACATACTACTAATACAAAGGCAGATATATAGGCTCATCATGTTGCACAAACAACCCAGATTCAGCTGGCAATGGCAACGTCAACGGCAACATTTCTGTATGGAAATCAATCATCAAATATGATAGCATTCATAATTTGAATAGTGGACACAGGCATCTCCAGGCATTTTGATTGATGGCCTCGCCCAGGAAGTTCACCAGCCTATCCCTGTTTATCCATTCATTCAGCACTTTGCAGCATCTGCTCCCCCACTCCCCGCCGCCATATTGCTCCTTCCCCTACTCCACCACTTGTCTGCTGATTTGTAGCCATTTTTGGGCCTTGTTTCGTCTCCGATTACATTACATACATACATATATATATATATGTATCTATATGTATATATTTGAATAGAAATATGTATGTATATATAAAAAATGAAAGCAAGTACACAAAGTAAGAAAACCGAAAACATAGTCAAAGGCAATTAAATACTCAGCCAACCTTCACACAATTAGGGGTGGACTTCCATGTATGTGTGTGTGAACCCTTGTATAGCTTGTCAGAATTTTTATTGCATAAATTAAGCTTTGAACGGTTAAGCGTCACCTTGGCGCTATTAAAACTCTCAGTCCCAGTCCGAGCAACAGCATCCACATCAGCTCCCCCCTCTTCAGCTACAATTTCGAGTCTTTCAGCTGCCCCATTAGCAGGTGCTCCCCGTCGTGCCATGGATGGAGGTCAGGTCAGTTCAGCACAGACAGTCCTCCAGCCAGCCAGCCAGCTAGCCCATCAAGACTAACGAGTGTGGCGGTCCCCTTTACTCCTTCTTTCTCTCTCTCTCTCTCTCTTTTTCTCGGTCTGTCTCTCTCTCTCTATATATATATATATATATGTTTTTTTTTTTATTGTATCGGTTTTAGCCGCTTAAGTGGTTTGGCGCCGCGTCAGTTTTCATTCCGCTTTCAATTTTTAATATCGACGGGCTGACTGAGTGCCTCAACATACCTGTTCTGTTTCTGAGGGTATAACAGCTTCTTTAGCTGCCCAGCAACGTTTTCATATTAATAGAGACCAATTTTTAATTAATATAATTTTTTCAAATGTAAACTAAATTTTTTTTAATTTAATCAAATTTTTTAATAGATTTAATAAATAATATTTGAAATATGTTTAAGTTTGTATTTCTTTATATTATTTCATATTTTATTCGAAATTTAAATTAAAAATATACTTTTCAAATAAATACTAATAATTTTAAGATGAATCAAATTATTGAATATATTTTAATAAACTGCTATTATTTTAAGTATTTTTAGTTTGATTTAGTTTACTTTTTTGTAATTGAATATTAATTTGTTCTCATAATGTAATTAAAGGTTTCTTGGCCACATTTTGTTATACAAAACTTTGCAGTATTCCTGCAACAGTTTAGATTTCTTCGCCTCAGAGTGCTTTAATAGTCCTTGTTTTGTTTGCACTCTGCCTTATCCTTATTTGCCAGCTCTCGTGTACGTGTTGATGTTCTTGTTGTTATTGTTTTTGTGTTGGTGGCTGCATTCTGAAACCAATATTGTTGCTTTTTATATTGTTGTTGCTGTTGTTGTTGTTGGGCACATAAAATTGGCTTCAGCCTTTGCGGTCGTTCTAGGCAACTGACTAGGCGACTCATCCCTATACAGAGCCATGGCTGTGGCTCAGTTCAAAATATCGCAGCTGTTGCCGAAATTCTGTTTGTTGTTGTGTTCTGTTGGGCTGTGCTGTATGGCAAACGCTGACTTTGTGAAATAGCAATTACTTTTTCATGCTTCACTGCAATAAAATTGCAATTTTATGCGGCCTGCTGCCAAACAACCAAAAAAAAAACCCCCAGCAACTGTAGCGAAATGTAACGAAGGAGCAAGCGAGCGAATAGAGATGGCTGACAGCGGAAGTGCAGCCATTGAAAAGTCATTTCCAAATGGCAGCAATTTATGTTGGCTGGCAAACCAGAGCAAATGTTAAGGCCACAAAAACCGCCCATGACTAGCGAGTATTTAGCTGTCTCTTCAAACGACTCATTAACGACTCTCGACTGCAGCAAACTGCATAAACTTTGACTTTTGAGTGAATAAATTGAATCGAGTTGAAAATTCCATGACATTTTCAATCTCTATTCAAGCACAAATTTCAGTTTTGATTTTCTGTATATTCATTTCTTCAGTTTTGGTTTCAGTTGCCGCTTAAGGCTTTGCCCAAAAATGTATGCTACACTTTTTTTATGCATAAACAATGCAAATGAAAAGTGCGACAAAACAAAAGTCTTAGCCAGTAAAAGTATATTTTTTTGAAATACTCAAAGCCTTTATGAAGCTGCCTTTCGCTCTCTTTCTAACTGTCTGTAGCTCTCTTTCAGACATCAAGTATTTGTTTTACTATTACATACATTTTGACACTTCATCAGACGTTGGCCCTGTTTTGTTTTTCTGCATTTTCTTTTCTCTCACTCTCACTCTGTCTCTCTCTCTCTCTGTCTATTTTCTGTTTGTATTGTATGCCGATGTCAATGCTTTGCCTTAAAGGCTCAACTTTGCCTGCCATGCCCACTGGCAGGCCGCCTAACCCCCTCCCTGCGTTGCTCTATCGTCTTCATTGTCAGCTGTGCTCGTTAGCTGCGATGCTTGCGGCCTGCTGCATTTTGTTTAAGAATTTGTTGTTTTGTAATTTTAAATGCAACGCGAATGCGCGAAAAGAGAATGAAATATGCAAAAGCGTGCAAGAAAGTGAAATAAAAGAATTTTTTGCCTCATTTTACGCTGCTCAACCCCAGCAGCTCGTGCCTGCCAAAAGACTAAAGGCGAATTAAACTAAGCAGGCAAAAGTGAAGAGAAAGAGAGAAAGCGAAAAGAAAAACACAGAATTTATGTGCATAATTCTGAAAATGCTCATTCTGTATGCAAATCCTGTGGCATAACATTTAGCAGGTGGTAAAAAAATTACTCTGCTAAATTTTAATTCCCAACATGAATGTTTAACTAAGTGAGTGGGAAGTTAGAACTACGATAGTTGGGGCTTTGAGCAAATTGTTGAAACTTTTCTGAGAAAGACTCTAAATGAATAAAATATTTAATTTACAAACTCTTAGTATATATTAAGCAAATATTTTGAAGTTATTGAAAAAAAAATATATTGGAATTTCTTAGAAATTTATTGAAAATATCTGCAAAAACGATGTTCTCAATATCATTCATACTACAAAAAACTTGAAAATTTTGCTGATAAGCATTGTTCACATTTTCAAAAAGTTTCGTCTTAATTAACTGACATCTCTCTCTATTCAAGTGCCAATCAATTTGAAGACTGCATAGTATAATAATCGGGGGCAATTAAAGCGCACTTTTCAGCAAGAAAATGTGGCAGCAATATACATGTAATCAATAAGCCATTAATCTTCAATGCTGTGAGAGGAGATTGAAAGAAATTTCAGCTCAGCATCTCCCTCTACTCCTGGTCTTATCGTACTATCGCCTCTATTTCATTCTCACACTTTTGCATGCAGGCGCCACAAGTGGCGGGTCATTAAAAATGGATCCTTGTGCAATTTTTCTTTTTTCCTCGTTTATTTCTGCATTTCAGCAACTCGAGGTTGCATGCAACCATGCTGTGTATAAATCCGACACTTAGTGCTACTTAACAGAGAGATTTCTGCTATTCTTATGGTAGATTGCGGCTTGGCGCACAAAAGGAAACTTGCTCCTGCCCCGAAAACTACAAAAGGACTCTTAAGAAATTATCAAATTGATAGTGGATAGAGGATAGAGGCGTGAAGGGAGGAAAATATTGGGAGAAGTTGCCCTACATGTTGGCCATTCGAAGTTTTTTTCTTCCTTTTGTCGTTTTCGTTGCATGCATAAATAATTCGACGATAACGATTCGGCAAACGGCAGACAAATAACAGGGCGTATGAGTATTTTTCTCTCCTTTATTTCCATTCATTCTCTGCTATTATTGCACTCACACACACACACACACACACCACGCACATATGTATGAAGGCGAGAGTGAGTGTGTGTATATGTGTCAGAGCCAATTTATTATCGCCAAGAAAGCGAGCAGCTCAAGTCAGTTAGCAAGAAAGCAAGAAAATTTGTATGTTAAAAACTTTTCGCTCAATAAAAGTTTGTCTTTGTTATTTGCAAGCCAGAACAATAGAGAGAAAAACTACCCAGGAAAGTGAGAGAGAGTGGGAAAAGACGAAACGTAGGCTAACAGGAAGGACAGAGCACCAGCAAACAGTGCTAGAAAAAGACATGTAAAGGCCCAGAGACATATGGCGAACATGAGAAAAGAGCAAAAAGCTCCAAAAGTTTTCAAAACGAACCCGCATTCTCAAATAGAAACAGAAACAGAAAGCTGAAAGCGAAGCTGAAGTCGAAAGCGATGCTGAAGCTGGAACTGAACAAGGAACAGAATCAGTTGGCCAAGTGGCAAAAACCAAACCAGAAACTCGCAAACTTTTGCATATCAATAAATTTACCCACACACACACACACCTCAAATACACACACACACACTGTTGTTACATTTGCCGCTCGAATTATTGATGTTGATTTGCGGTGCTTTTGTAAAAGGACAAAACACTTGCCACCAACAACAAGAACAACGACAAGCAGGATAAACCCAAACCCATCCATACTAAATGTCTGCCCCTTTTTTACTGTTTTTACTTTAATCTTTATAAGTGTTACAGGCAAAAGTTTACGAAAACTAATATCTTGTCTCTTTGTCTGTCTGTTGCAGTTTGCTTAGCAGGATATCACGAAAAGAGACTGTTACACGATCTTTTGGATAATTATAATACACTAGAACGTCCGGTTCTCAACGAATCGGACCCGTTACAATTAAGCTTTGGTTTAACTTTAATGCAAATTATCGATGTGGTAAGTATAGCCAACTATATATTCTATATACTTTCTTTTAAGATTACAAAACAATATATATTATATATCATGCATATGCATTTGGTTCTCTAAAAGTCTATTACAAAAAGAAGTTGATCTATTTCTACAAAAGTTCTTCAATCTTAAAGATATTTACAACAGCTAAAAAAAACATTATCTGTAACTTTGAAGAAATCTCTTCACATTAAATTTTATATCTAAGCTTAAAGTGGAAGTCTTTGCAGCTTGCAACAAAGCGAAGGTGACTAAAACTGATGACACCATTTTGTGCAACATGCATGAAAAGTGAATTGCCAAGAAAGTGAAATTTTAATTATTTGCTTATGAGTGAATGTGTATGTGTATGTGTGTGTGCTAGTAAGTGTGTGTGTTTCCTTGTATTCATGTGACTTTTCCCTGAATGACAGCTTGGCTTGAGTTTCAGTTTGAGCTCACTTCTGGGCTGACTGCCCTGGATGCAGACAGGACACACATATCCTGCCCGACAGCCAGGCAACCAACCTGCCACAGTCTCTCTCCCTCTCTGACACTATCGTCGTCTCTCTCTCTCTCTCTTTGTCTCAAATGCTGTCCGTGTGCCGTGTTGAGCAAATTACATGCAACGTCATGTGGCGTGTGGCATTTGGCTCATTCTCACCTCTCAGCCAAAAACGTTGGCAAGCGGTTTGGGGCAGGGGCAGCGCGGATTGTTTAGTGGTTCTACGGAATTGCATGTTGCATTCATTGGGGCAACTTTTTGCTGCTTTCAACTGGATATGTGTGTATGCTTGTATGTGTGTGTGTGTATTTTGCGTAGCTGTTGGCAACATTTATACGGCGAACACGAGTAGATGCATCAAGTTGGAGAACGTTGCGTTTGCTTTTGTTAGTGAGACAACCTCAATTCATATTAGATTTCCAAGTGTGTGAATGCATGTATGTGTGTGTGTGTGTCTGAGTGTGTGTATATGTTGCATGCCTGCCTGCCTGGCAGCGTAGTGTCCCGAGCAAAGTTGGGAATCAACAAAATGGAGCGCATAAACAAAGGACACTGCGCCTGAAAGCAACAGAAGAAGAGTTCTGACTGACTGTGTGAGCAAGAAAGGTATAGTATGTGCAAGTGAAAAGGAGACAAATATATATGGAGTGCGAGAGAAGGATTAGGGAGCGTTTTCTGAGGGACGAAGTGAAGGGAGGCCTATGGGCTCGATTTTTTGGGTTGAAACAGTCCTAGAACTGCGCATTCACTGACGCGTTAAAAGTCACACACTGCGAAAATCCTGCTAGGTATTTACAATACAAACCAACTCACACACACACACAGACACATACAATACACATACACACACATTCACATGTGGCATGCAAATAAAATGAATAAATAAAATTTGCACATGTGTTGTTCACACCTGCCGCTAAAAACACATAAAAGTTGGGCGCAAAAATGAAGTGCGAGTTGCTGCTGCTGTTGCCCCATGTTGTTGTTGTTGGTGTTACTGTTGTTGTTGCTGGCAGTGTTGCTACAAAATGAAGTTGAAAAGGAATGAGGCACAATGCGTTGCGTTGGCCAGGAGTTTGTTTGTTTGTTGTTGCTGGCGTTGCGCTAAAATTGCTGGCAGTAAAAACTGCAGCACGCACACTCCAAACGCAGCAGCGACAACGACAACGACAACGACAGCAGCAACACTAAGAACAGCAACAACAGCAACAACAACAGCAGCAATTACAGCTGGTATGCTGGGCATAAAAACCGAAAATCGGGTCATTTTGTTACTGTGGATGAGGAACTGGTTGGATGTGTTAACAGCTCCACCCTGTGGAGTCACGGGAATACATATTGTCGACGTAGTTGCTGCTGCTGCTGCTGCTGATGGTGGTGTTGCTGCTGCTGTTGGACCGTAAAGTTTATGTTGTGTGCAAAGTGTCAGCAGCATCTCCTCAGCGCAAAAGTGCAAAGTATGTGGGAGTGGCAAAAAGCTAGCGGTGCTTAAAGTTTTTATTTAAGGAATAATTTGCGAATTGCTTAGGTGTGATGGCGACCCTCATTCGCTCTCGTTCGCTCTCGTTCTCCTGCCACACAATTAACTGCAACAATTGGAATCAATGTGGCAACTTGTTAAGAGCCAGCTATAAACAATGCAAATCTTTTCCATTTGTGCACATGATTTCTAATTTAGGACTTTTAGAGTTATTGTAGCACTTTTACAGCGAGGAGAATTAATTTTTATAGTGGACTTAGATTATTTGCAGAAATCACTGGTAATAATATTTTAATTTCGCCAATTATATGACATATTTTTATGCTCAATGATTTTGGTTTACCTTACTCTAAAAATTTTCAACAAAGCAGGCAGTGATTCAATGAAAGAGAACAAAATAATTAATAGAACAATTATTTAAATGTTCCATAAATACAGCTTTCTTACTCTAAAAATTCCAAAATTAACATAATTAAAATTAACATAAAAATTAACATAATTCATAAAATGGCATTGGAAAGTGCATATGGTTTGAACACAACGTCCATCATGGATAAAAGTCTTGCTTACGGTCGGGCTCAACTGAAGAAAATTGAAAACTTAACTGAATCTCCTGCCGGCATCCTATCGCCCCCTAAGAATGATGTTGATGACATCGTAGCCAAGCAACATATTCAGTTGAATGAGTCTCAAGAACATACCACAATTGGTTTTAAGTATGATGGAGGCATTGTGCTCTGTGCGGATACACGACGGTCATCATTGACCGGTTTGCCCCATTCACAGGTTGCCAATAAGATCGTCGAGGTGGACAAATGCTTGGCGGGCACAATGTCTGGCTATGCAGCGGATTGTGCATATTGGTTTCGTGTCCTGGAGCGGGAATGTCGACTGTTTCGTATACGTAACAATGATCGGTCGTTGCCAGTGAAAGCAGCCTCCAAGTTGATGGCCAATATAATGTCCAAGTACAAGGGAGATGGTCTCAATATAGACATGATGCTGGCTGGGTTTGACGACAAGACGCCCAGAATAATTTCAATTGACTCAACGGGCTGTCGCACAGAGGGTTCCTCCTTTGCTATAGGCAACGGAGGCTCTTATGCATTTAAGATACTTGATAGTAACTATGCCCCTGGAATGACTGATGAGAATGCCTATAGCTTGGCATGCCAAGCGTTGCAGTTGCCAATGGGTCAAGATGATTTTCCAAAAGACGTTGTTAGTCTATATGTCATTAAAAAGGATGGATTCAAAACAATATCAAGCCATGATATACACGCTATGTAGATTGTTTATTGCATGTGAAACGTGGAATCATTAAAGTGTATTTGTTTTGCTTCTAGAATAACCATATTTGAATAAATCTTTGCAGTTACGACTTCGTCTTAAGTTGAAGGCCTTGTTCAAATATAGGTTGAATGCGTTGCTCGAAGTAAGACAGCAAAAAGCAAACAACAAACCGATCCCGTTATGGTTTTCACTGCATTGCACAAATTTTGTCTTAAGTTGAATGCGTTGTTCAAACATAAGCTGAATGCGTTGCTCGGAGTTAAATATTTCTTAAAATTTCAACTTTAAGAATCGCCTGGCCATTTATTGACAGTGCAATGTAATTTAGATAAACCTAAATCAATTTAGTTGTCCTATTTGGGACAAGACGTTCAGCTTCTTCTTTATTTGGCGCTGCTGCTGAAAACCGTAGGAAATTGTAACAATCGAAAACGAAAATAAATTTCTCATTTTGACCAGTTTCACACCCAGTTCAAGCGCTTAACACTTATTTACAGTTGAGCAGAAATATATTTATGCACACTCTTTCTCTCTTTTTCATTCTTTCATTCGCTTTGCCACTCTCTCTCTCTCTCTATCTGCGTAGGAGGTGCCAATGCCATTATATTTTCCCCAGGATATTGAAGCATTTGACACTAGCAATATTTTAACTGCTAACTGCACTCGCAGCTGCATTTGCATATTTTACAGGGTTCGTTGTAAGGCAGATCGATAGCGTTGGGGGATAGAGGCGTTAAGAGGGGCGGGACGGGGTGGTTCGAGGGCGTGGAGGTCTCGGAGCAATTTGAAGATTTAACACCTGACAGCAGCTGCTGCAGCAACGGCTGCTGTTGGCATGGGCGTGGCAAGGACATGCAGCGTTGTCCCAGGAGCAGCTGCAATTCAATTTAAGGCAGCTACCGAAAACTGGAGCACCCCCCAAAAAGGAGTATGTGTGTGTATGCGTGTGTGCCGCCTGCGTGTATGTGTAGAGCATCATCAATTCTGTTGGTTATCAGTGAGACAGTCAACGTCTCTTATCTGTCAAGTTGCCAAGTGATTAAGCTTTAAGCATGCCAAACGAAGCTGTTAAAGTGAGCGTGGCAAGCACTGCCTGCTGAGTCCTGTGTGGGTGGCAAGGCAATAGGGCAAGGATAAAGAAACATTTTCATTTCTTTAACTTTTTTTTTATTGTTTGCCATTTTGAAAAATGCATTTTTATCGCACGTGATTCATGTGAGATGCCAACACATGCCATAATTGGGCTCGTGGGAGGTCAACTGTAAAAGGACATACATAAGGACAGTCAGAGACCGAGGCACAAAACATGTTGATGGCAATAAACTGGCGACTATTGCAACTTTCATGCTAAACGAAAAACGATGGGAAACAAAACAGGGCGAAGTGAAGCGAAACGAAACGAAGCCAACTAACAATGCTGTGTGCGACGCTGTCTGAAATTGCATTTGAATAAGTCACAATTTATGGGCTGCTTTGTGCCTTCACATGCAGCCAGCTGACTTGACTGGTGAGAAGTGCAAACAATGAAAGCAACAGGACCGGTTGCAACGCGCAACGCAGCTGCCCTGAAAACTGTGCTATACATTTTATGCAGTACACACCTTTGTTTACCTGTTTGGCACAGACAGCACCAAATTAGAATGTTATCGTGTTGCAGTTTGTTTACAACTGGCTCCAGTTTCTGCTTCTAGTCGGCCAGTCATCAGACCCCTTTTCTACTATCCCTTTGTTTATGTCCTTTGCAATGTTCACCTAATTCCAGATTCCCGTCAATTTCGCCATCGTTTCCATGTTCGTTTTTTGCGCTAGTGCAGCTCGGACTCAGTGTTGCATGCCACAGAAAAATGTGGCTCTTTTTCAAAGACCATATATGCCTGTCTATTCCATCAAGCTAAACAGGACACCTTAAACACATATACGCATTTCTACATACACTTTTGCAAAAAGGCTTGGCATACTTCTCAGCGATTTCAATGCATTTTGGCTTTTGAGTTTCCATTTGGATAGGCTGTGTTTGGCCGCCACTGCTGCTGTTTTTCTGCTGCTGCTCCTTAGTCACTTTCCACTTTGATTGATGTTGTTGCATGTGCGAATGACTGCAGCTCGAATGGACTAACATCTGTCCTTATCCACCCTATACTTGGAATATGTGGGCAAGTTTGCTTTCAAAGCTGTAAAGTTTGTCAAATCAGCACACATATCGCATCGTATATATACGTATATACAGAGTCCAGAGAGAGCGCTAAGTAGAACGTCCAGAGTCTTTACCAGCCCAATGGCCTGGGAGAGTGTTTGGCCAAATTGGGACAGCACTTTGACAACAAATGACACAACTCCACTTGAAGAGCGAGCAACCCGACAAATGTCGATCAACTGCAGTCCGAAAATCAAGATACTTTTAAGCGAAAACATCAAATACTTACGATATGATTTTCTGAGATGTGCCAAATTTATGTAAAATTTAGCAACAATTTGTAAAGTCTTTGCGTATAATTCTCTTTTTCATCTAGATATTTATTTTCCTACTTTTATGTGTATGCAAAGAATTGCTTAAATCATTTTAAAACTATATTTCTGATTGAGTGTTTGAAAGAAATAATAATTGCGATACATGCAAGTACTGCTCTTTCGGATCATCATAGATTAATTAGCGCCATAATTAAACGAATGTAAAATTGGTACAGTTAGTTGATCAACTGATTGATTTGGCCATTAAAGCTTAGCGTAGTTAATGCCTGGAATTTCAATCGACTTATCTATGAGATAGTTGTAGTTGAGCATTGTCAAATATAAGAAGTGGAGGAATAGTGTAGCTGAAAATCCGTCCAACAAATGGCAGTAATTGTCGTTTGATGCCATGCCCACATTATTCCCCTCCCTCCCCCATCCCTATTGAATTGATGGGATTTATGGGCCGCAATGGCTTTTTGGTTTTAAGAGCTAAGCCAGTGACTGTAGCTGTAGCTGTAGCAGTGGTTGTGACATTACGTAAACACACTTGAAGTGGAAGTCAAGTTGCCGAAAGTCCTTGAAAAACCAAGCACAGTGTGTATGTGTGTATATATGTGTGTGTGTGTGTGATGATAAAAGCGCAATTTAATTAACTGAACGCGAGCGATGCGCGCTTTAGATACAAATACGAATATTCAGATACAGATACATAGCATCTCTTGCCATTCGGCTTTTGTCTTTGGCCATGCTCGATATTGAGCTTATGGCATATAATATTATGTATATATGTGTGTTTGTGTATATGGCATGTGGTGTATTTTATATATGTATATATATATATATAAGTACATTATGTGTGACGCCTTGTAAATATTTGCCGGCAGCTGTCATTTTGATAATGGAGTTTCAAATGTTTGCTATTCATGCTCATAAACACATGTTGGTGCGTCCTTTGCCAACTCCCTCACACCATATTTATTCACTGAATCTATCTCCCTCTCTCTCTCTCTCTGTCTCTCTCTCTCTCTTTCTCTCTGCCTCTCTGTTTTGCACTCAGCTCCCACACTCCCTTCCACCGTTTTCCACTTCGCAAATTTCGAGTTTGGCTACGATGAGAGCAACCACACGCATACATACAGTCAGCACATTCACACACACACCATCACACACTCTATCACACACACACACACACACACTCACACATGCCGCATGTCCGTTATTTAAAATATGCAAAAAGGGCCACGCCCCATGCTTCTTTTTAATTGCATTTTATGAGTACACGAAGCACGCATTCAAAAACTTCTGGTTGCCATTTTCAATTAATTCACTGTCTGTGAGAAATACTGTAAATAGTATTTCGCAATATTTTTGAAGTTTTCTCTTTTTTAATTAAATGGGGAATATGTACTCAAGTGGATTTCCATTGAGATGAAAGAAGCATATCGTTATAACTCAAGAAATATATATATGCAATGGAAGACCGATGTTGTTATTCAATAAATATTAACAACAAGGAAAAAACATGAAAATTTTCCCAATAAACAATTAATGCAATAGTTATTGCATTTTACAATTTGGAAAGAATTCCGATTATAGTTTACATTCTTTAACATATTTACTTACCCCTCACAAGTTAGATTTCGGCCCAAGATTTCCAGCTTGTAAAACCCACAAAACTTCAAAATGCCATAACTTCTTCACAAATCATCAGATTTTCAAAATTGACCCACCAAAATAATCGTATTGAAATTTCTGATTGATCGGTACCAAAATCTCATAATCGAAAATTTGAACCCACACAAGTTGGATTTCGGCCCAAGATTTCCAGCTTGTAAAACCCACAAAACTTCAAAATGCCATAACTTCTTCAAAAATCATCAGATTTTCAAAATTGACCCACCAAAATCATCGTATTGAAATTTCTGATTGATCGGTACCAAAATCTCATAATCGAAAATTTGAACCCACACAAGTTGGATTTCGCGCCCAAGATTTCCAGCTTGTAAAACCCACAAAACTTCAAAATGCCATAACTTCTTCAAAAATCATCAGATTTTCAAAATTGACCCAATAAAATCATCGTATTGAAATTTCTGATTGATTGGTACCAAAATCTCATAATCGAAAATTTGAACCCACACAAGTTGGATTTCGGCCCAAGATTTCCAGCTTGTAAAACCCACAAAACTTCAAAATGCCATAACTTCTTCAAAAATCATCAGATTTCGCGCCCAAGATTTCCAGCTTGTAAAACCCACAAAACTTCAAAATGCCATAACTTCTTCAAAAATCATCAGATTTTCAAAATTGACCCACCAAAATAATCGTATTGAAATTTCTGATCGATCGGTACCAAAATCTTATAATCGAAAATTTGAACCCACACAAGTTGGATTTCGCGCCCAAGATTTCCAGCTTGTAAAATCCACAAAACTTCATAATGCCATAACTTCTTCAAAAATCATCAGATTTTCAAAATTGACCCACCAAAATCATCGTATTGAAATTTCTGATCGATCGGTACCAAAATCTCATAATCGAAAATTGGAACCCACACAAGTTGGATTTCGGCCCAAGATTTCCAGCTTGTAAAGCCCACAAAACTTCAAAATGCCATAACTTCTTCAAAAATCATCAGATTTTCAAAATTGACCCACCAAAATCATCGTATTGAAATTTCTGATCGATCGGTACCAAAATCTCATAATCGAACATTTGAACCCACACAAGTTAGATTTCGGCCCAAGATTTCCAGCTTGTAAAACCCACAAAACTTCAAAATGCCATAACTTCTTCAAAAATCATCAGATATTCAAAATTGACCCACCAAAATCATCGTATTGAAATTTCTGATCGATCGGTACCAAAATCTCATAATCGAAAATTTGAACCCACACAAGTTGGATTTCGGCCCCAAAATTTCCAGCTTGTAAAACCCACAAAACTTCAAAATGCCATAACTTCTTCAAAAATCATCAGATTTTCAAAATTGACCCACCAAAATCATCGTATTGAAATTTCTGATCGATCGGTACCAAAATCTCATAATCGAAAATTTGAACCCACACAAGTTGGATTTCGGCCCAAGATTTCCAGCTTGTAAAACCCACAAAACTTCAAAATGCCATAACTTCTTCAAAAATCATCAGATTTTCAAAATTGACCCACCAAAATCATGGTATTGAAATTTCTGATCGATCGGTACCAAAATCTCATAATCGAAAATTTGAACCCACACAAGTTGGATTTCGGCCCAAGATTTCCAGCTTGTAAAACCCACAAAACTTCAAAATGCCATAACTTCTTCAAAAATCATCAGATTTTCAAAATTGACCCACCAAAATCATGGTATTGAAATTTCTGATCGATCGGTACCAAAATCTCATAGTCGAAAATTTGAACCCACACAAGTTGGATTTCGGCCCAAGATTTCCAGCTTGTGAAACCCACAAAACTTCAAAATGTCATAACTTCTACAAAAATCATCAGATTTTCAAAATTGACCCACCAAAATCATCGTATTGAAATTTCTGATCGATCGGTACCAAAATCTCATATTCGAAAATTTGAACCCAGACAAGTTGGATTTCGGCCCAAGATTTCCAGCTTGTAAAACCCACAAAACTTCAAAATGCCATAACTTCTTCAAAAATCATCAGATTTTCAAAATTGACCCACCAAAATCATCGTATTGAAATTTCTGATCGATCGGTACCAAAATCTCATAATCGAAAATTTGAACCCACACAAGTTGGATTTCGGCCCAAGATTTCCAGCTTGTAAAACCCACAAAACTTCAAAATGCCATAACTTCTTCAAAAATCATCAGATTTTCGAAATTGACCCACCAAAATCATCGTATTGAAATTTCTGATCGATCAGTATCAAAATCTCATAATCGAAAATTTGAACCCACACAAGTTGGATTTCGGCCCAAGATTTCCAGCTTGTAAAATCCACAAAACTTCAAAATGCCATAACTTCTTCAAAAATCATCAGATTTTCGAAATTGACCCACCAAAATCATCGTATTGAAATTTCTGATCGATCGGTATCAAAATCTCATAATCGAAAATTTGAACCCACACAAGTTGGATTTCTGCCCAAGATTTCCAGCTTGTAAAACCCACAAAACTTCAAAATGCCATAACTTCTTCAAAAATCATCAGATTTTCGAAATTGACCCACCAAAATCATCGTATTGAAATTTCTGATCGATCGGTATCAAAATCTCATAATCGAAAATTTGAACCCACACAAGTTGGATTTCGGCCCAAGATTTCCAGCTTGTAAAATCCACAAAACTTCAAAATGCCATAACTTCTTCAAAAATCATCAGATTTTCGAAATTGACCCACCAAAATCATCGTATTGAAATTTCTGATCGATCGGTGTCAAAATCTCATAATCGAAAATTTGAACCCACACAAGTTGGATTTCGGCCCAAGATTTCCAGCTTGTAAAATCCACAAAACTTCAAAATGCCATAACTTCTTCAAAAATCATCAGATTTTCAAAATTGACCCACCAAAATCATCGTATTGAAATTTCTGATCGATCGGTACCAAAATCTCATAATCGAAAATTTGAACCCACACAAGTTGGATTTCGGCCCAAGATTTCCAGCTTGTAAAACCCACAAAACTTCAAAATGCCATAACTTCTTCAAAAATCATCAGATTTTCAAAATTGACCCACCAAAATCATGGTATTGAAATTTCTGATCGATCGGTACCAAAATCTCATAGTCGAAAATTTGAACCCACACAAGTTGGATTTCGCGCCCAAGATTTCCAGCTTGTGAAACCCACAAAACTTCAAAATGCCATAACTTCTTCAAAAATCATCAGATTTTCAAAATTGACCCACCAAAATCATCGTATTGAAATTTCTGATCGATCGGTATCAAAATCTCATAATCGAAAATTTGAACCCATTGATGTTTAATATTGACCAAGTAATCGCTTACAGTATAACATTGGCCGCTTGACAAATGAGACAGTTCAATAATCGTAAACTTTTGAGAAATGCCTTATAAGTGAGGATGAAGTGCACAAAGATAAACAAACAGGATAAGGAGAATAAGGAATGAAGAAAACAACTCCCAGGCGCATTAATTAAAAGAAGCAGACAATGCGAAGCGCAGATTAATTGGCGTCAATGAGTGGCAGACAGAGTGAAGGAGTGAGATGCATATATATATAGGGAGTAAGGAGGAGGTTTAAGACAGATAAGGCGAGTAAATGACAAGGACGAAAAGTGATTAAGTAGACACCGTGAATGCAGACGAAGGCTGAGGCAAGGCAGTCAACAAAAGGCCGCGGCACATCAACGGATATCAGCGAAAATGAGTAATGAACTCGAGAGCTCAAGCAGCTAGCACAATAAGAAACTAGGTCTATAGTATGTGCATCCCTCTCTCTCTCTCCCTCTCTCTGTCTCACTCTTATTTACTGTGCGCGCCGCGTTGTATGCTACAGTTTTTTCGTGTTACGATTTTTAAATTCCCCAAACGCGCCGCATGTCAATGAACTGCTTTAACTAGAGAGAGAGAGTGTGTGTGTGTGTGTGTGTGTACTTGTATATGTGCATTTGTCGGTGTGTGTGTGAATATATGCAAATTGTGGCGGGCAGCCAAAACTTGTCTTTGGGGCAGCGCGGGCGCCCAAGCAACGCCAACTTGCTTGTAATAATTTTGCCGTTTGCTTTTTTCTGCTCATTTAAAATTCAACAACTGCCGTTGCCATTGCCACTACAGAAATCGTGCGAATGGGAAAGAGATGACTGCCACAGAGAGCAACAAAAGTGGGAGTGAGGCAGAAGTAGTAACAGCTCACACACTCGCACTTTTTGAATTGAAATAAGCCTCGTTTATGTTATGTCTGTTGCTCCACTAAAACAAAAAAGAAACAAAACAAAAAAAATAAAAAATTACCAAAGGAGCAGCCAACATATACAGCGTGCTTCTATGACTGCCACACACTAACTTCACCTCCGCTCGCTGCTCTTCTGTCTGCTCTTTTGCATGCATGCAACAACCGCAACAACAACAACAACAACAACAACAACAAATTACAACAAGAGCAGAGCTACCAAAGGCGACGACAAATAAGCGCAGCAATTTCTGTGGTTCCCATTGCTGCCATTCGTCTGGCACAGCCACGCCCCATTTGAATGCCCACCATTATATTTTTTATTTTAATTAAACTTGAAGCAGTCTCTTCTCTCTCTCTTTCTCTGTCTCTCTCTCTTATTTCTTAACATATTTCTACTCTTATTTTTGTGTGTTTGTATTACAACCGCTTTTTTTTGCTGGTCTTTTTTACGAGTATTATAATTGTGTTGAAAGTTTTGCGAGAGCTACAAATGAACATGTGCAAGGCAACTGTGAATTGAATACAGTGTGTTAATGGAGTGGGAGAGTGCAACGGAGGAGGAAGAGGAGGGAGAATGGAGTTTGCTGAGGGAGTATACTAGAAAATTCATAGAATATGTACACAGCGTTGCCAACTGATTAAATGTACATACTATATACGATTGTGAGAACTGAAGTTGAAGTTGATGGCTTTAAAAACTAAGCTCAAAACAATGGCGAATGTTTAAGAAAATTGTAACTTGAATTCATTAATTAAAAATAAGTGGAATTTATCCATTTACTAATTACACTGATTGACGTTGAGTTGAAAGTGGATAAAATGATTAGGCAAATAAATTGATTATTTATTAAGGCATTCACTTTGAAGCAAAATAGAGTTTGATAGCAACATAGGGAGAGAAAGAGATGCAGAATTTTATCGTTGGATATATAGATATATACACACAAAACCCCAATAACACTTAACATTAATCACAGCACAAATGCAGTGCGCCACAGCAATCTAGGAAATTGAGCCATCAAAGCGAATTATACATTTACTGTGTATACCAAACTATAGATGGAGAGGATCTCTCTTTATCCAACCCCCGCTCTCTCTCTCTGTGTGTCCATTGGCTTAGCTGTGAAATAATCTACCTGATGTTAACGCACACAAAACCCAATTTTCGTTTCTAATTTGTGGAAAACGAATTTGATTAGGTTGACGGTGTTGAGCAGCAAAAGCGTAGCATACTTTCGAGCGCAGAATTTGTTTGTCCTGCGGTTAGAAGTGCTCCACACAAAATGCATTTCACAGCGGGAGACGAAAATGAACTGACCGAAATAGAAGCTGCAATCAAGTGCAATAATGTAATAGCCATAGTTGGTGATACAACCACACAAACTCACAGAGAGGGAGATGAAGAAAAATAGACAGAGGCAGAAAGAGAGAGACAAAGAGAGAGAGGAAAGGGGCAGCGTGTTGTTATGACCGCAATATTACGTGCACTCTATAGACTCTTTTTTTGCTGCATCCTGAATTGAAGACGAGTCTGTTAGCCGTCATTGCATGCTTTTATTTGCCAACAGTTCGATTTTGTTTGGCCCAAACTAAACCAAGAGAAAAAAATAATAATAAAAGAGGCAACTGAAAATAAAATGAAGAGAGTAAAAAGGCATATTGACGGCTTTAGTGCGACACCATAGGCCATGGAGTGCGAGTTGCCGGAGCAGGCTTCATGGGCTTTGGCCGCAGGCTGTAGGACTGCAGGACCTCACTTGGTCCGGCCATTGCTCCATTTCATTTTACCGCATTTCTGTCGCAATTTTGCTGCCACTTTTGTTATTTGTTTGTTGGCGGCACTGCATTTGGTGATTGCAGCTGCAACTTGCGCACAGTTCGTACCCGGAAATTGCTTGGCCAAAATATTTGCGCAATGCCCTCTCCTCACCCCCTCACACCATCAAACCATCACCCTCTACTGATACACTCTTTGTTACGTTAGTTAAGCGCTCAGAGATTTGGTTTTTGGCAGTTTCGCTTGCCTCGTGCCCTCGTCGCCCATGAATATTTCAGGCATTTAATTGTAAATTACACATACGCCCTGTGTGCACTTTATGCATCTTTTACAATTGTTTGCCATTGCTGTTGTAGTTGCTGTAGTTGCTGATGTTGGATTTTGTACTCGTAATGCCCGGATTTTGCCTATTTGGCCACGTGCCTAGGGAGACCGCCAGCCTTGATGGGGGGTTAGTATGATATGCTTTTAAAAATTTAACTCGCTTGATTAAAGTTTGGGGTAAATTGAAATGGTTTTGCGCTTGTCGCTCATCCGTTGGCTCTTCAATTATTCAGCAATTTGATGGATGATGAAAAATCCTGTGGAATTCGTAAAGCCCTCGAGATTTGTTCCACATTCATACTTATGCACACGATAACACTTACTTGTGATTATTTATCAGCTCAGTCTGTTGGGTATTTTAAAATTTAAAATCAGTTAAAAATTAAAATGAAATTAATGTAAATTGAATCAGATTCACATTAATTCTTCAAATAACACTATTAATAATATTAATATATTCTTTATTGTTATTATTTTCGTTGACTTTTGATAGGATGAGAAAAATCAATTGCTCGTCACGAATGTGTGGCTCAAACTGGAGTGGAACGATATGAATCTGCGTTGGAATACGACAGACTATGGCAGCGTCAAGGATCTGCGCATTCCGCCGCACCGCATCTGGAAGCCCGATGTCCTGATGTACAACAGCGCCGACGAGGGCTTCGATGGCACCTACCAGACGAATGTCGTGGTGCGAAACAACGGCTCCTGCCTCTACGTGCCGCCAGGCATCTTCAAGTCAACTTGCAAGATAGACATCACATGGTTTCCATTCGATGATCAGCGCTGCGAGATGAAATTTGGCAGTTGGACATATGATGGATTTCAGGTTTGGTTTAGTCATCCAAGTCTGTGTGTGCTTGTGTGCCAAGAAGAAAGGCAACCCAAGGGAGTACCCAGCTCTTAGTAGTTGTTATGCTTATCCATATCAGACTCTTGTTAATCTCTTGTTTTGATTTTGATATTGATATTGATATTGATATTTGGTTTTATGATGATTGCTGATTTCCTGAGTTGATTTATTGAAATGATTACGTATGTTGACAGAGGATGAGATGGCGGACCGATATATGTATATAAATATATTTATATTATTCTACCCTCTCCCTCATTGTAAACGTAAAGCTGGATTTGCAATTACAAGATGAAACTGGCGGTGATATCAGCAGTTACGTGCTCAACGGCGAGTGGGAACTACTGGGTGAGTAAGCCAATGCCAGGACTAACCAAGAATTATCCATTCTCTGGCTCAAACAAGAAAAAAACAATAAAGGAAAATAGAAAAATAAAAATATATGGCAGTAGACGAAGCGTCGTTGCTTATTTTAAGTAACTCACGTTCTCAGACAAATGAAACGAAAACATACACATTAGAAAAATTGAGAAATGACTGCCACAACATGGCCATTGTCATTCAAGACTTTATAACCCCCTCTTTATACATATGCATATATGTATATACACTTATGAATAGAGAAATGTCTGTGTATGTGTGTGCACAGAAAGAAAAACACGTTTACTTCACATACTAAATACATACACATATCTCTGAGAACAGAGATGATGGCAACTGCGAGTATAAACTACTCATCTCATAGTCTTTCAACTATCTCTGTCTGTCTTTCTCTCTCACTCACTCACTCTCTCTGTCACTGTCTCTGTCTCTGTCCATTCTCTATATATTTCATGGCATAACAGTTTCTCACTCAAGCCTCTATACGAAGCAGGGTTCAGGTTCCGAACTCGTTCCGTTCGAAACTCAGACTGTTCTCAAGAAAGAGAAGAAGAAGAGGAAGCGTTTTGAACAACAATCGATTGTTGGTTGACAATCAGTTTGCTGCTGTTAACGCTCTCGACTTTCATCACTGTCGCACTCATAACTATCATTTACTAATCACAACACTCCAACTATTTCGAGTCAAATGAATACGGAATGATGTTTGAACCCTGTTAACTCCAAACAAAAACTAAACCCGTAACCGAAGCAAAACTATAACAACAATTCTTTTCTATGCTCCACTCCACTTTAACTCTGTTTCTATCTCTCTTCAAGTACTACACTCAAATACTACTTACCACACGCTTATCCAGTGTTCTCCCACTCACTCACAACAAATAAAAGAAAAAGATAAACAATTATTAAAAAAAAAGTACAATAAAAATTAAGAAACTTTCATTGAACTTGGGCGCTTTAACTTTTCAAGTCCGAAATAGCCGCGTAAACGTTTCGTTTACCCAGAAAACAAAAAAAAAAAAGATCATTATGATATATGTAACATGTCAGTCGCCGTAGCATACGCCTTATAGTATATGCTACCCCAACTGACTATGTCCATATCGAGTATATATCCATTAGGCATGAGGTAAGGCTTTGCCCATGTGTATGCAACCCACTTAGATATATTCCAATCTCTTGCTCATGTTCTCTCTCTCTCTCTCTCTCTCGATAACTCTCATTTATTACGAAGCTCTTAAGGCATGTCCAAGTTCCGAAAAGTGAACTGTCATTTACCATAATTAATAATGAATGCTGCCTAGATAAAATATTGTACATAAACTTACAATAAAAGACAATCAACAACAATAAATTGCATTTTAGACTTTAAGTCAGACTAAAGATAGATCAGAGAGTCCATTGAAACTTTTGACTTTTTGCCTAGCTCTTAAAAAGCTGATTGACAAATTATAAGTTTTTACCATTTGCTGAAATATTTTTGATGCATTTTTTGGCATGGTTTTTGTATCAAGTGTCCTTTGAGCCAACTTTTGATTACATCCTGAGGTCTCGCAATTTACAAATGTTTTTTGTGCGAAAGCTGAAAAAAAGGAGTTGCAAAATGTTGAAAGTTGTAAATTGCACTTTTCCGCATAAAATGCCAAGACAGCTAAATGTGCACCCTTTCCTTACACCCTCACACTTACACACACATATAGAGTTAAACTTTTGGCCAACACTCACACACACACATCCGTACACTGTTCCATAGACAGACTCAATGAATGAGAGATTCGGTCTTTCGTTGGCTACAACCACGCACCAAACCAATTAAGAAATTAAAAGACAAATACCCATCCACACACACACACACACACACACACACTCTCACATACATTACTATAAATTAGCAATTGCATACAATCACACACTCTCACACACATATATTTGGAAAGTTCTTTACTCAACACTGGCCACAAAAGTTCACAACATACGAAAAGTGCTGAGAAAGTTGGTGCAACAAATTTTTTATTTTATTTTATTTTATATTATTTTTCCTCAGTCTTTGTCTCTTGCTCTCTTTCTCTGATTACTGCTTTCGCCTACTCCTTTCTGCTGCATTTTTATTATATTTTTCTTTTAATGATTTCATTTGGCTTTTGTATTATTTGCTGCGCAATTTTTCGCCAACAGTTTTTACTTAGCTTAAGTTGTTTGTTGCTCCGCCCACTGCTGCTTCTTCCTTCAGTATTTTTGCAATTTTTCTTTTTTTTTTGGCTCCTTTCACAACACTTTTTAATGCGCATAAACAGCACTCGGCGATGGCAGCAACTTTATGCAAATAATTCTGCAGTTTTAGCGAACAATTTTTTATATTTATTTTTTTTTTTTGGCTGACTCTAATCCCTTTGTCGAAAAAGAATCTCTCTGGTAATCTAGGGTTAAGCTCAGCAAATTATTGAAAAAATTCAAATGAGAATGGAAAAGCTTATGCTTGTTTTAAGATTGCTAGAAAATTGTAGTTAAATATATATCCATTAAATATGATAGATAAAATTAACCTCAAGCATCTACTTTATTTTAAGTAACTTGGTAGTATTTCAACTTGAGCAAAAGTTTTTGAAAACTGTTTGTCTAGGGCAAACTCAGTCTGCGCTTACTTCAAATTAGTTGCTCGTATGCAAATAAAACTTTAGCCCAAATAACACACATAGAGCACAACCAACAACTCCTTACACACACTCACACACACACACACACTCATCCACTCTGAAACCTTTGACTACACTTAGAGAAACCGAAGCATGCGAAACATAATTACATAGTTTTCATCATCATCATCAGATTCTTTCTATCTTTATACTCTGATCTTTACACACAGTACTTCACCTGTAACTTCAACGCTTCTGAAAAATCTTAAACGCTGTTCTAAACTTTTTAAAACGCTTTACTTCCCCCTTAAAACTTAATCCCTCTTGCTCTCCTCCACTTTCACTATCTCTATATACTTTTATTGCCTGTATGCCATTCTCAATACTCGTAGCATAGACTAAAGTCTTTAATTAAAAAAGTCCAGTCTAAAGAAAAGACCAAAATGCCGGATACAGTCTACATTTAAGTGAAGATCCTTGAGAATCGTATACTAATCAAATTTCTTTGATAATTCAATATAATGTACAAATAATCGCAGGTGTGCCGGGAAAACGTAATGAGATCTACTATAACTGCTGCCCGGAACCGTATATAGATATCACATTTGCAATTATCATACGACGACGCACTCTCTACTATTTTTTTAATCTGATCATACCCTGTGTCCTGATCGCATCGATGGCTCTGCTCGGCTTCACTCTGCCACCGGATTCGGGTGAAAAACTATCGCTTGGTAAGCAACATCACCACCTCATCTGACAACATCTACGAATTTGGGTTGAAACTACATAACATAACATAACATATATCAGTTTGGAAGGCGAAACAATTGTTCAATAAATTAATATGAATTTTCACTCAAGTCATTCAAACACTAGACAGGCAGCTTAAGTGGCGCTTCGAAAAGTATTTGCCAAGTACTTTTTTTTATAATAATAACAGTCTCTCCCCGGTTCCCCCATTCGACTTTTCGAGAATTTAAAATTAGATTCCCTTCACTGTCTGCGCCAAATGGCGTTGGCATTGCCATTCCACTTGGCATTGCCGTTGATGAGTGTTCGGAGAGCAGCCCCACGTCTCCAGCCTGCTGCCTCCTGCCTCCTGCCTCATGCCACATACCACATACCACATGCCTCAAGCCTCTTGCCTTGTGCTTGACTGGCTGACGTCGCACATTAGGCTTTATTGCAAAAGCAATGATGATGATGATGGCTGATGATGACGCCACAACAGATATAGAGCCTCAGCTCAGACAGTGACTTTGGCTGGTTGTTTGGTAAACAAACTATTTCTGAATTATGTTCAGCTACAACTCAAAAAAAAAAAGAAAAAAAAAATATTATGTAGTAGATAAGTTAGATAAGTTGCAATACAATAAACCGATATTATTTGTGAAGGACTCTCAAAGTGAATATTATTTATCAAATTCACACCTCATCATTTTGAAAACTTGATACTATAATATTTGAAATATTCACCATATCATTTCCAATATCTAGGCGTTACGATCTTGCTCTCATTGACCGTGTTCCTCAATATGGTTGCCGAGACAATGCCGGCGACATCCGATGCAGTCCCTCTGCTAGGTAAGATGATTTTGTTTACCAAACTACACTTACTTCGGGTAATGCTTAATTCTATGTGTCATCCTTGTTATCCTTATATATATTGTTATATAAAACTATATATACATATTCGTATTAATCGTAATGATCGCTGTGTCTACGTTCGACTTTTGCTTTTAAGTTCGTGTGTTCTTCAGTTCACAGTTGATAGTTAATAGTATATCCATCAATATAAACAGTTACCAATCAAAAGACCAATAAAATCATATATTTAAAAACGTTGCAATTACAGTTCCATTAAAAATTTCATTAAAATATTTCATATTCATGCATTTCTAAAACGATTTTAACAACCAAATAAAATCCGATGATTTTATAATATTAAAACTTTGACACACAAAATAAATAAATTCCAATTTCGCATCAGCTTACTTTTTGAACAAACTGTTAGCTGTTTCTTTGGCTTTAAAGTCAAACAAATCCACTCCGTTTGGCTTTAAAGTGACCAAAAGAAGCCGCAGGCTGTTGCTAAAAAACAAATAAGATTCTAAACAATCTGTTGAGAAAGAAAAATAAAAAATTAAAAAATTAATACCAGGGCAAATAAATGTTGCAATAATAAATGTGAAATTTGATAAAATATAAAAAAATTGATAAGAAAATATTGCAGTTTTGACACACGGAACACACGAGTTGGTTTGATAAATGCACACACATTTGAAAACGAGTTAATTTGCACGCTACAATATCTTTTGATTTCGGGACCTTAAGGATCCATTAATATACTCTATATTTATATACTCTCTCTGAATGATATGCTCTGCAGAGGTTTTTGTCGAAAGCACATAAAAAACTTATTTTCCATTCAAGTTTTTCGTTCATTTTGATGCTTTCGACATAAAACCCCTTCAGGGTGCATTCAAATTGCATTCAATTGATCTTAATAATGTTTCTATGAATAAATGCTCTTTCAAAATCAATTCAAAATTCCATTTTGATATTCAACTACTACTGTTAAACTTAATCTATCTCGTTCAGTTTTTTTGGGTGTCTACTTCTATATATCTTATAATCACTTCAAAATACAGTTCAATATTCCAACTAAATCAATTTAAAAGTTAACTTTGTGTGTGTGTGTGTGTTTGTTAAAGATAAACTTTTTTTGCGACACATTTAATAAATGTTTAAAATCTCAAAACGAATCTAACGAAACTAAGAATACAGAATTGCATTTCAACTAAATACTAACTCAAATATTTTGTATATATCTCTGCTTTTTTTCTTTCTTTCAAAAAATAATGTATATCCCTTGCCAAATACTATTTGATAATTAACAATAAACAAAAAACATCAAATTTCTCAATATTTGAAAACAAATACTGAATGAATTCTAAAATGAAATATGCTACCCTGAACTATGCTCGTCAAAACTAACCGAAAAACCTACATTAATAAACAACCCGAAACACTTAACTACAAATTGATTGCACCACAAAAAATACAAATATATATACAATCACCAATATACCACAAACACCACAACCAATACCCAATACACCACTCGATAAACATCGATAAACGATAAAAAAAAATACAAAATAAATTCGAACCGATACCAATGTTATATATTGACAACACGCCCAACCAACCAACAGGTACATATTTCAATTGCATAATGTTTATGGTAGCTTCATCCGTTGTGTCAACGATTTTAATATTAAATTATCATCATCGAAATGCTGATACGCACGAAATGTCCGAATGGGTAAGTTTCAAACTGGGTCATTCCATAAACAAATAAATAAAAAACACACATCCGAAAATTATAAAAAATAGTACAAGAAACAAATTCAGAAAAAATATATATATATATATTTAAATGATCAGAAAACAGAAACATAACTCTTAAACAAAAAGAAAAAAAAAAACAAGAAACAAAATGCGACCATCACTTATCATAGCAAGTGGGTGCAACTGCCATGGGGCAGGAGCGAAGAAGGTCCTTCGTCCTGCCAAAACTGGACATTTGCTACCCAGAGTTCACTATTCACAGTTCACAGCTCACAGTCGCATAGCATTAGCATATTTTCATATATATATATATATATATATATGTGCATATGATTTATCTCTCAACTAGCCAGAGATAAAGTGCATATCGCATTTACAATTTACTATCAAATATATATTTTATATATATATTTATATACCCATCAAACAAAACAAAACCAAACTGCATATACATAAATATATATATTTGTTAGAGAAATGCGCAACAATAATTTATGTGTTAGCTAGAGAAATGTTTGTTTTTGTGTTTGTGTTTTATTTAGTTATCGTTATCGTTATCGCTGCTGTGTTGATATTATTGTTATTGTTGTACAATTTAGTATAAATTTGATTTTCTGTTAGTTGCAAAATTGTGACACACCCCCCCCCCCCAATCAGCAATTACAATTATGACAATTAAATTTGTAGATCTCACGTCCCCCTCCCCATATTATATAAATTGAAAAAAAAAAACTTTGAAAATTAATGCCATTGGGCATATTACAATTTTGGAGAGTTTGCGGCTTTAAACATTTTATTGGCTTAATATTCACAATTATAATTATGCAAATTGAAGCAACAAATTTATTTTTCATTCATAAATTTAAATCTGCCCTCCCAAAATAGCAAAATTGAACAGTCTTCACACACAATGCAAATTCCTGCTAGTTGCTGCACCATAAGAATCTGTGTTTGTTGTGGTTTTATAATTGCCGTTAGTTGTCGCCTTTGCTGTTGTTGTTGTTATTGTGTTGCCGTAACAACATTTTCAGTTTGTCACCAATTTTATTATTTCCATTGGTTTATCTTTACTTAATTTTGTGTAGCCTACTTAGAGGCGCTTATGCAAGCAACATTTTATGTATTTCTCTTTTGAGTTGTTCTTTTTGTTATTTTTTTGATGTCTAGGCAATATGTGAGTTGAGTTGTAGCCCATGTATGTGTGACCCAAAGACCCAAAGCAAAAAATAAAGAAAAGAAAAAACCAATTCCAAAGTGAAAACAGATGTATTGAAATGAAATGTAATCGAAATGTGACGGACGGATGTACAGAGTACGAGATGAATGTTGTAACTAAGTGTATAAATTAGCCAACATGTCTGCCACGCTGAGTACTGAACGTGTCTACTATAAAATAATTTATGTAATGAAAAATATCGTAATGTTGATGTTGGGCCCATATAATCAGTTCTATCTTCTATCTATCTATGTATATGTGTTTTATAATATTATATGTGTTTAAGATAATATCACTCTGTATAAAGTTCCATCCAATCACAATGTCCTCACCAATCCTAAAAAAATCGACGAAATTTACTAATTTACTAACTTTTACTTTCTCTAAGTAGTTGCTAAATGCACTTTTCAGTCCACTTTATTTAAAACAGATATCTGGAATTATGTTTCTTCTACTAAAAATTAGTTTCCGTGTAAATATTCTAACTTTCTATGATTAAGTCGAGTCTGAATGAGATGCGCTTGAGTGTGTTGAGTCTGGGTCTTATGAGCTCTAATTGAAGTTTAAGAAACATTACTTAAATTCCTGCCAACTTAGTCTTCTATCATATTTCTCTATCTCAATTGAGAGTTGAAGAACGTTTCGCTTCTTGACTTCTTGTTTACGTGCTCGTATTTGTATTCAACTGTTTGACTGGTTTTTCTGTTTTCGTCTGTGGCTGAAAAGCAATTTCAAATATGATATGTGGTCGCATCCCGAACTGAATTCGCATATATGTATGCAGTATATCAAAGGACGGGCAAGAAATGCATGCTTGTCTATGGATAATGCCCGTATCAGGCAGTTGCCGGTGAATTGAATATGGCCAAGATGCCATGAGTGGAAAGCAATTTATTCACATTATTGCGATTGCATGAGGGGAGATTGGAATGGTTACGAAGTTACGACAAGTATCATGAGTACTAGTACTAAAATTGAAAATAATACAAAAAGAAAATAAAAACTTGGCTAAAAACGGGGCCGCTAAACTGTACGTCGATTGGCTTTTAAGAAGTCAGTCACATGAAAAGTTTTTGCCATGGATTTGTTCCATCTTAGAATGTGGACGGGCACTTGTGAAGCCACGACATGCAATTGAATTTGGAGCAATTGAAGTAAGGCTCCACAAATACAGACATACACATACACATATACATATCATATTGTGGCAGCAAGGCGACAGTTGCCCCAGTTGCAAGTTGTCGTGACAGGGGCATGAAAATTGAGCCAATTGGCAACGCAGGTGCATTAGAAATATGCAGCTCTATCCACATCCCTCTCTCTCTCTCATCATCTCTCTCTCTCTCTCTCTCTCTCTCTCTCTCTCTCTTTCTGGGTATGTCTCTTTCACACCGCGTTTCTGTGATAACAACAAATCAATTTGCACAAAATTTGCACAAAGCCAGCGAAAGGCCAAAAAGAAAATAAAGGGGCTAGAAAAAAACCGAAACAAGAAATGGAGGAAACAAGTAGAAGATGTAGAAGGAGCAGAACTAGCCGAATGCAGCTGCGGTCTGTGGCATTTGCCGCATATCATAGCCATGCTGATACGGATACTCTGCCGTATGCCACACAGACTGCCACACAGAGTGGCACACAGAGTGCCACACAGAGTGCCGCTCCATCGAGCTTCATTCGATCGCAGTCAAAACTTTGCATTTGGTTTACATGCCACGTCCTCGAGCGCATTTCCATTTGTTGCCAAACGCTTGTTAGCGCAACCGCCAACCGTCAAAGGACTACAGCAAGTGGGCTGTCAAGCAGCCAGGCTGCCAGGATACCAGGATACCAGTCCGCCATGCCACCGGGCTGCTGGTCTGTTTGATTCTAGGGCGTGGCAACATGGGCATGGGCATGGGGCATCTTTGTGTGTCTCTGTTGAAGTCACTGCAGTGGAGGTTGTCAACGTGGTTTGGGTTTTAACCAGTCTGTGTTTTAAGGATGGGGGTCCTAGATGTACTCTGCAGCTTAGCATGACAATCGTTTTCGTTTCGGGGTCTGACATTTTATCAATTTTTATTTTTCTGTTTTCGGTGCTCCGTGTTTCCTATTCCTTTTTTACACTCAGCTAGTCTCTGAAGTTTAATCAAAAGTAAACAATATTATGGAATGTTAAATGATGGCAACTATTGCTGCAGGATACCATACTGAATGTGAAGCTAAAGAATATCTTGAAAAATGTATAATAAAGATAAAATCTTAAATTTTTTTTATAAAAAAAAGCTAAAAAAAAAGAAATTGAATTTCCGATTTATGTTTTATTCTGCTCAGTTAAATTCAATTAAAAAATATTTAAAAAAATTATGACATTTTTTGAATAATTAGAATAGTTGAAAATTAAAAAATTGTAGAGAAACCTGTTGCATATTGTCAACTAATCTATAAAACCGTCCGCAATTGACTTTATCCAGCTTAAATGAGTGAATTGGAATTTGAAGTGAGAGTATGAGTTTCGTGAATACGAATAAGAGTTTTTGAGAGTGAGTTTTTGAGATTTATAGCCGGCAAATAAATGATGGGCGGTATACTATGTTGGCTATATTTTGTATCTGATAGTACACGAAAGTGAGTGTGTGTGTGTGTGGTTTTGATATTGTTGTAGAGTCATAACTCTAAATCGTTATATTGTTGTCGTTGTTGATGTTGATTGCTGCTGTTGTTGATGTTGTTGATGTTGTTGCTCATGTTGTTGCTGCTGTGACGTGTCTTTGTTGTAAATCATAAATTTTGCATGCATCATAGCTATAAATAAACAGGCAATTCCCGCCTTGGCGCAAATCAGTTCAACACCAACTACCAACTACCAACCAACCACATAAATATTATCATAGCCCAGTGTGGTAGCGGTATTCATGCCACAACTAAAGCCAAGAGGCAACAACACAACACATACACTCCTATACGGACACTTTTGACAGGACTCTGACACCAACTCACCAACTACTAAACGACAAGAGCAACAACAACGAAGTACGATACAATTTATGCCCCATCTAGAGAAACTCCGTTCGATGGCAACGAATTTGTATTCGTATTCGTATTGTTGCTTTGGTTGTAATCAAAATCAAATATAAATCATAATTGTGGCATGTTGTGTGTCTGCACATATGTATATATATATATATGTGTGTGTGTGTGTGTGTGTTCATGCAAAAGCGTCATAAATCGTTGCCTGGCCAGTTAAGTGTGCCACACACACACAGACACACACATATGCAAAAGACACACACTCACATACACATAAACATACACTCGTAATATACGCATTTGGGAGTCGAGACAGTAGTTGCCTGCAGTTCGTCTACTAAACGTTTCAATTTCCACCTGCTACTTGCCACATGCCACCGTTCGCCGTTCACCGTTAGATACGCATCGTATTTTTATGCTGGCTACCATGGATATTGCGCATGAGTCGACCAGGACGACCGCTGATATTGGAATTCCCGACAACGCCCTGCTCGGATACCTCCTCCGAGCGCAAGCATCAGATACTGTCCGATGTTGAGCTGAAAGAGCGGTACATATGTTACTCAAAATACAATATATATATATATATATATATATGTCATTTCGATGATAATTCAACGATCTGTTCATATGCTAAATTAACATTTACGTTTCTCGCATTGAAGCTCCTCGAAGTCGCTGCTGGCCAATGTGCTCGACATTGATGATGATTTCCGGCACAATTGTCGCCCCATGACACCCGGCGGAACACTGCCACACAATCCGGCATTCTATCGCACGGTTTATGGGTAAACAACCAAATACCAAAACACACTCACACACACACACACACCTCGTTTAATCTCAGTTTAGTGGCATGAATATAATCTCATCCTTGAACACACACACACACACACACACACTTTCTCTTCTTCTCCACCGTGTCCTTATTTTGTCACATGACAGGCAAGGCGACGATGGCAGCATTGGGCCAATTGGCAGCACAAGGATGCCCGATGCGGTCACACATCACACGTGCATCAAATCGTCAACAGAATATGAATTAGGTTTAATCTTGAAGGAAATTCGCTTTATTACTGATCAGGTAAGTGCTTCCGTTGTCAGCCCAAACTCGATTTCATTTCCTATCGATACTCAAGATTGAATAAACTATATATTTGCATTATCTCTATGTTCTACGAGAAAACTATCCTTTAACTCAAAAAAAAAAAAATAATAATAATAATAATCTAAAGTAAAGTCTCTTATAATATTCTAGTACATTTCTGAGTCAAATCTCTTTTCAAAAATATATATAAATATTTTAAAATTTTCAATTAATTAGCTTTAGCTGCATGTTATTTGATAAGTGCCTAAGCATATATTTTCAATCGTATTGAAAGCATTTGAATGCTTGCACAAACAACTTACTTAATTATGTATAAAGAATCCTTAGCGTAATTAAATTATTAGTGAAACCCAATAAACCATATATTATCATTATTGTTATTGTTTCTGCTTCTCTTCTCTCTCCACAAATTCTCTACAATTTCTATGCCAAAAACCAAAAAATATCAAACAAATCAAATCAATTAATAATAATCACACAAAATACATATATATATATATAATTTATACTGTATAATGTATAACAATGAAAATATAGCTACGTAAAGATGACGAGGACAATGACATTGCCAATGATTGGAAATTTGCAGCTATGGTCGTTGACAGACTGTGCCTTATCATATTCACAATGTTCACAATATTAGCCACAATAGCTGTACTACTATCAGCACCACATATTATTGTCTCGTAGCCATATGGGCGAGGTGGTTATTGTTATTGGTTTTATTATAAAATCAATTTGTTAATTATTAAATTAATAACGAAACTTTTTAAGTAACTTTAAAAACGTTTAATAACAAAAATCAACAAAAATCCAAAAAAAAAAAAAAAAATAATATTGAACACTTAAAACAAAAACCATTGACTAAATAATACCAGAAGAAAACCCTAAAGAAAATATAAAAAAAAAAACATCTTTAAAACACAATAATTTAAACATAACATTAAAACTCGTTTAATCAAGTCTTGCATAAAACCCAGAAGGAAAACAAAGACTTAAATAAAACGCAAACTATAATCGTTTACACTTTTCTAATTCCAATACTCTAAAACGTCATTTAAAAATCTCTAAAAATCCTTGGCATCCCACAATCTATCCCATCTCTCCCCAATGTGTAATTAAGTTTCTTCCAATCTGACAACAAAGAACGAAACGGGTATATTTTCTTTATAGATTTGTATATTTTACAATAAAGACAACAATTTCCTACTTCTTTTGTAAAATTTTAAGAATTTGCAGTATTACAAGTAATTAAAAATGAAAAAAAAAACATAAAATCAAAAAAAAAAAAAAAAACGAAACCAAAACAAAAACATTTTGAAGACTTCATTGTATACGCTCAATTTCGTTTTGGTTGATATTGAGCTTTATAAAGGGAAATACACAGTAGAAATTAAATGGATCCAAAATGTTAGGCGAAACCCAACGTTTTTTATTCAGTGGCTCTCTAGAAATGATTATTAGTATTACTCGTACTGAATCTTCTGATAACCCCTATCGATCATTATTCAAATCTAATCAAGTCAAGTCAGTTTATACATACATAAATTCATGTAGTTTCTATCCAGTCTTTCATTAGATCATTAATAATCCATTGCTTCCAAACAGGACAGTCTTGAAAGGAATTGGATTCTAGAGCTCCATCTGCATTTCGAAAAAGTATAAGAAAATAAAATGATGAAAGGAAAACAGAACCAATATTGACAAACTACATATCCAATATACTTGTACGTAATATTCCTTAAAATTATTTTAATTATTATTGTTTGGAATTTTCCCGCTCAAAACTAAACAAAATAAATAAATACCTATCCCATAGCTAAATACGTATACAAAACCAATAGAATAACCCATTCCACGAATTGAGCATTGAGAAATTGGAATTACAAAATTATCTGAAAACATAAGAAATATAAATTAAGTATGTGAATAGTCTGAACTATTTAAAGATATATTTCGCAATTGACTGCAAAGAAGTTCCTGCAATTTCTTTGGAATTAATTCGGAAATGGTTCTCAAATAGTTTAGACTACTGTGCAAAAACTGATAAATATGAAACGCGAAACTGAAACAGAAGTTGATATTAAAAAACCAAGCCCAGAAGGTGTGCACAACAAATGAAAGGCAATCCAAATGAATTTCATCTGTCTGTGAATAAAAATCGAACTCGAGATACGAAATTCGACATGATATCAAATTGATAAATTGAAATGGTTGCGAGCAATAATATCTGCGTGTTGATGAATTGCATGATTTTTTGGTGATGCAAACAATAATCGATCGATCCATTGCATAGACAATCGATTGATGTCTGAGCAAAAGTTCGCTCCTTTATTGCGTTGAGAACAGCGATAAGTAACTGTAACTATAGACGAAGAACTTACAACTTTCGGTATTCCTCTAATGCTATCTTTGATTTTAAACGTATCATTTATTACGTTCATTTCAAGTACAATTTTATATAAAGAGAAAACTATAAATGAATACTGAAACTTGCAAAACTATACCAAAATGCATACAAACCAAATCAACACACAATCAACACATTTATAATATACTCACAAAAACAAATACCAACAAAATACCAAATACAAAAAAAATACCAATAACAATGAGCATCAATGATTGAACATGAGACATGTTCGGTGCATATAACAACAAAATTATGTGCTTCGGCATTAGTATTGAGAGCACAAACATACAGACACACACACACACACACACAAATACCAAGAGAGAGCTTTATACATATATATATATATGAACGTACATATATATAGAAATATTGATTCATGGCGACAAGTGAATCGCAATCTTCTTCTTCACACATTCGCATACTTTGAGTATGCATACATACATACATTAGACGAACATACTCAATTATATATGTTAGATGATCGATCTAGATCGAAACATATGATCTACATACATCAATATACACATATGTACTATATGCACACTCGATCCACACAGATCAAAGTTCAAGCAGTATGTTACTGTCCACAAACTAGCCAAGCACACAATTTCCCCACATGAGCATATCTGTAGAAGGACGAAACTCGTCCTTGCCAGATCTCCACAAAAATGATATTCACGAATACAAATACAAGAAAAATCTTAAAAATTACAACGGCATGTAGGTCAAGGGAGGGGTCAAGCTGCTCCATGTGTGAGTGGAGAGAGTCCTCATTTGGCTGAACATGCTGATAAACAGAGACTTAACTAAATGTGTTAATGATTTTTACAGATTAACATTATTTTTATAATTTTTAAGTTACAGCAATTCTGCTTCTAATTGTAAATCTTGTGCATTGAAAACAATCAGAATTTTTCTTTGAATATAAACAAATACAAATACCACAATGACATTACAAACATGCTACGAAATTCAATAAAAAAAAAACAGTGAAATAAAATATTATAATGAAAATATGCATTAAAATAATACGATTACCGAAACCACAAGAAATGTCATAAAATTACGATAAGCTTAAGAAGTGAATTCAACTGGTTATTAAGATTCAATTCAAGAACTCAAAATAATAATTGGACAGTCGAATAACTACAACATTAGCAATAGTTATACAATTCAAATAAAAAATAAATAATTAAGTGTGTAATCCTTGTATATTGTGAATGCTCAACAGAAACTGAGAGCGAAGGGATCGAAATATATCGTAGAAGACCCTTTTTTGATTTTCATACATTTTCCACTTTAAATATATGATTTCTTGTATTCATTTCAATTTGAAGTACTCATAACGAATTTTTACACATTGGTATACAGAGAAAAACAGTTTTATAAAATTTATATCAAATGAAAAGTATTTTGTATTTACTTACATTTTTTTGTTCTTCTCTCTAATTCACTTCATTTTATAAACAATTTTTCACAAAAGCGTAGTGTTTTTTAATGATTGTCAAAATTTGTTGGACAGTTTAAACTTAAGATTTAGCTTTTGATATATATCACAGGAAAGAAATCAGAAATCTCACATCATTCCAAGAATAAGAAAGGTGAAAAAAAACACATAATTATTTTAAGTTGTTTCTTTATCTTTTACAAAGGCATTATTTTTTTCTATTTCGATCCTAATACGATAAGTAATATTTAGAATACAGAATGTAATAGATAAATGAAAATAGCATAAAGCTGCCAGAATTGAAAAATAATAACAATAATTAATTTTAAACAATTATAGATATTATTTAATTGCATGATTTGAACTCATTTTTCTGCGACAACAACAACAACAACAAGAAAACAATTCAATAATCGATACAAACTTAATTCAAGAAATACATACATATATAATACATTAACAGAGTAAGTCTTAACAATTGATATTGGGAATATATTCAAACCTTATCAATTGAATTACCGATTGAAACTTATTCGTAAGCAATTTTTAACCAAAACTCAGCAAAAGTATAGTAAAAACAAATGTCAAGCAAATAGATTTAAAGTAATAGAAAATATTGTGGATCAGCTCAATGGAAACAAGAACTCCCCAATGTAAACTTAACTGCACATGAAATGATCTTCATCGGATTGTTGCAGCTTAAATTGACATTTATATAAGAAACATACATACACATACATACACATACATACATATACATACATATACATAGATTGCTAAAAACAAAATAAACAATTTGGTAAACATTTCTTTCGTCATTCGCATACATACGCATACACAGGCATATGTGTGTGCATAAATAGTAAATATATATTTCATTTTTTACACAAAAACAAAAAAAAAAGAAATTATAAAATAATGAATTATATATAAATATATATATATACATATAAATACTTAGCGTAATAATATAAAACAAAAAACAAAAAAGCGGAAGAAAAAAATATTTAAAAAGCAAATGATGAAACTTTTTCCTAAAAACTAGTTGCATTTAAATGAATTTTAAAAAATATACATAAAAAGGTATATATTTATTGAAAGAAAAACAAAAAGAAAAATCCAAAAAAAAATAACACATCTCCTTTCTCTACTAAAAACATAAAAGCAACTTTAATAATTAATTAGTCATTAAACAAATAGTCGATGAGGGAAACCGAGCGGAGATGAGAGAAAAACCAAGTAAAATGCGAACAAGAGATGAATCTTAAACTAGAAAATATTTAAATTAAATTAATTTTTAAAAATGAAAAAAAAAACCAAAAACAAAAGAAAAAAATATAAGAAAATGCGCTGATTTTTTATGTCGTTATTAGTATTTAAATTTAAATAATTGCATAAAACAAAAACCCATAAAAGATTAATAAGAAAAAGAATATGAAAACACATGAATCATAAATGAAAACCCAAAAGAAATTATAAGGAATAATAAAATTAGTAAAATTGAAAAATGGGTCATTTTGACCTAAATAGTAAATTATAGAAAAATGAAATAAGAATGACCCTCCCCCCCTCCAACAAGAACAAAAAACAAAAATAATTAAAAAAAAATTGAAAGCAAATCCCCGAAAAAAAAGATTGTAAAATTTTAATTATTATTATTCAATAATAAAAATACAAAAAAGAAACGATTTACCAGAAATACCAAAAGAAAAAAAAACAAAAAACACTGGACCTTTTAGTGGATAGAAAATCAAATTTTATTTCTATAAATTAGTGGAAAAAGATGATCTGAAGGATGACTCCAAATCTTCATCTCCTCGCCTGGAAAGGTAATACTCGTGTCGTTAGTTTTAGGATATGTCGATGTAAGGAAAAGTGCAATGTATTATAAACACATTAAGGAATATTGCTGAATGTAAATATTATTATTTAATATTCATCATCATATCGTTAACACACAATGAAATTGCGATGATTTTTTACAATTCGTATATTCTATTCATTTCATCATTCATTCATTTTGTGTGAACAAGAATACATTGTAAAAATCAAAGCAAATATCTTAGTACTTGTATTTAGTATGTGCAACAATAACAAAGAAAACACATAACAATCGATGCTAACATAATCGTATTGAAGACAATATCATACACTATAGAAATTATATTCAAAGTGGTAAAAGAATTCAGATCAGGTCGCATTCTGATACATTCAAAGCAAATTTTACGCAAAAATTCTGATGTCTCGCGCAGTTTGTCAACAAAAACCAGCTGAAACTAAACGAAAAGAAACATACCCCAAATGATATTAAATCCATGTCATTTCTTTACGATTCTTTTTGAACAGTTAACTATAATCAGCAAAAATCCATATAAATTACTAGCAATATTAAAAACCAGTATAATCAAGCATTCCCGAGCAACAGAATCGACCTTAGTCTAAAATATACGAGTCCATTAAAAAAGGATACAGTGTGTATGTATAAAATGAAGTAAATTCAATCTTTTTTAGACTATATATTTATTTCCTATGTAAAATTTGTTGACAATCTGTTAAATTCGAAAATTGCCCTATACTATATCAAATATCCAGCAATAATTTCAGCATGATATCTCTCTACTTATACCTGCAACTCACTTCCAATTTCACTATCAATTAGAAAATGTTCATATAAATTCGACAATTTCACCAAAGCAATCAATTTCAATAAACATTTTCAGCTCTACTTATATCCTTTCATTACTCTGCACTAAGTTTGGCATTTGTTTTTCATTCGTTTTGCATGTTTCACCTCTCATTAGCTCTAGTCATTTAAATTCCCTTATTTTTATTATGAAACTAATACAAATTAAAATATTTTCTCTTTATGTAATGGATTGTTGGGCCTGCGAGAGGTGAGCATTAAAATAAATAATATATTTTATGAAATTGTTAATTAATCTTTAATTATTTGCTCTAACAGTTCATGGACCACTTTAAGAGAAGACTTCTATGCGGGAGATCCACGTAGTCTTCATAGCACTCTAACAACTATTGTAAATTCAATCGTGTACTTTTGAAATAAATTTTATAACGTTTTAAAATGTAAAATAACATAGTTTTAATTCGCATAATGGTTCAGGAGAGAGAATGGGAATTTCAGTTAGATTTTGTGATTTATCGGAGATATGGCGTCATCCTCTAGAGCTTGAATCTGATGAAAGTGATTGTATTGATCGAACTTATGTCGCTAAACCGGATATGACACAAGAAATCCGAGTGTCCCCACTATATGACTCGTTAAGAGTATGAATTTTGACGATATTCCCATTTGGCGTGGAACACAAGCAACTGAATGCGGTTCCGATACTGGATGTAATTTTACTCACTTAAAGTTGGCTGCGTAAAATTTCGCTTCGGTGAGAAGTCGCATCTGAGAAGTAGTCAAGACACAAGCCACTCACGAAATTTAGTTAAGTCATTAACCCAGTATTGTGTTTATAGCATAATGCTACAAAATCATTATTTTTTATAAATGTATATAAAAAATACTATTGTTTTAATACGAATATATAAAACGGATTTACTTTATGTCATTCTAATAGTTATTCAGATTCCTCAGTCCACTTAGAGCTTGGAAGTTTCATAGATTATTCAAATGCAAAATTTATGAACAGCACTTTCATAAGTAGAAGTTTCATTTTCATTTTTCTTTAACGCAAAGTTATTTTAAAATATAGATATTGTTGTGCTGTATATGATTATCCATCACTCCATCAATCTACTTATTTCACACTCAATAAATGTTTACATTGGCAATTATGTATTAAAATTTGTTTCGTGTTTTTCGCACTTTTGAGTCAAATCTCAAAACAGACACCCATACATCAAGAAGAATGCAATTCAACAACAACAAACAGTTGACCACACAAAGTGAATCCTTTTTTATGAATTTTTTTTTATATGTATATACATATGCATGCATGTAAATGTTATGTTTCATCTTTTTTATGTTTTGTATGCGATGCGGCTTGTTGCGAAAATTTGCAAAGCAAATACTCAAAGCAAGAGTTCATCGAGTGGCGGAAGAGGACGAGATATGGGAGTGAGAGTGAGTGAGAGTGCGATGTGTATAGAAGAGTATAGAGCACTTTTACCGCTGATATTAATGATGCGCCAAAATGGGGCTGCCATAATCCCAACTCCCCCCACTACATTGCACCCCCCCCCCATCATACTCATTCATGGCTATTGCCTATGCGTTCAAGCGTTGCGTAGCCTTTTTTCATAGCATACTTTTGTGCGTGTAAAAAAATAATATGCACTTTTTTTGCATGCTGTTGAGTAGGCGGGTGGCGGGATGAGTAGTAGGAGGTGGTGATGGAAAGGGGGGGGGTGGTGGAAGTGGGTGGAGATGGACATAAGTGGCAACAACAAAAGCGCTTAAAGCGTGTATATAGACCTGACTATATACTTGTGTGTACATAGCAGATAGTAGTTGTTGGCCTATGTAAATGCCATTCTATGTACGTATTGCCCACGCACAATTGCACCAACAACAATAACAACAATAATCACAACAACAAGAACAACAACAATAATAATGGAAAATGTAACGCGCTTTTGTTGTACATTAAAATTGCCGCCTGCCTTACTGTCAGCATGTAGTATGCTCGCGTCTCTCCATCCCTTCCCATCCACCTTCATCTGCCACTATATACATATAAATGTGCGAGTGTGTGTGTGTGTGTGTGAGTGAGTGTGTGTCACGTAGTCTAGTGTAAAGTATATAATTAACGGTATTTCCACATATGTGCCTCGCAATCGCGCATACATAAGCCGCCCCCCGCCACATACCAACAACACCCTCAAACTGCAGCCTCCCATTCCATTGCTTCACAGCCCATCCTGCAGCGCTGATTACACGGAATACATAAAGTAAATGTCAAAAGCGACACTCACACACACACACACACACACTCTCAGTTGATGTTGTTGTTGTTGTTGGGCTTGCTGATTGAGTTTGAGTTGATGATGAGTGCAGCAGCAGTTCCCAATGAAACCCTCCAAGATCTCAGCCTACTTTACCACCTCCTTGTCTTCACTCCATTCCGCTCCCCAACAATGACCCCAAACTCGAACCTCAACACTGTTGTTGAGCCTACCTCAATATTAGCACACACACACACACACACACACTCACACACACTCACACACACACATATACGTACTCAAGTGTGTGCAGTTGTCATTGACCGGCATGGGGACAACCCGCTGTCCGCTTCTTTTGTTGCCGCTTGGACTTCGTGTGTGTCTGTGTGTGTGTGTGTGTGTGTGTGTGAGCATCTTGGCCAACGTCTAGGTACCCCTCACCACTACTCTCACCTCCAAAAGTACACACACACATACACGCATGTACACACACACTATTGGGGGTACACTGAACTGCACAATAAGCACAAATTACGAGTTTGCATTTGAGTAGAACTTGACTTGGCATGGGCACAGGACTTTGCAGTCGATTGTCCTGCGAAGGGGTGTGGAGGGTGGGGCGGGGGACAGACAAATGTCATGTCGCTTGTTGTTGTTGCTGCTGCTGCCGCCAGTTGTCGTCTTTGCTGTCGGTTTCTTATGGTCATATTTATGTGCACTCTTAACTTATGCATGGGGCAACACAATGAGGTTAATGCGGAATAATTTCGAAAACTTTTTGAAGCACAACAAGTTAATCTAAAATCAAAATAAAATTATATGTATTCATTTAAATATTTATTAAAATTATATTGAAATGAAAAACATCACTTATTTTTAAATATTAATCTAAATACTTGATTAGCAGCTTATTGTACCTGGAAAATTTATGGCAAAAAAAATATTTAAAAAAAATTATTTATATAAAAATAAATATATAAAATTAAAAGTAGAAGACAATAAGAAAATAAAATTAAAGTAACTATAATAAAGTATAACAAATACAAAATAAATGGTATTTATCTGTTATCGGCGTACTTAAAGACAATTAAGTAGCTTCTTATAACTAGGGAAATTTATATCCTTAGTAAAGATGGCAACTCGTTAGCCCTTTGCTTTGTCAATAGTCATAGCATAAAGGATATCATATATCATCATTAAATATGCAAAGCAAATTTAAAAATGCATTAAACATTTGAATATTTTCAGGAATGTCATCAAAATTTTTTTGCATACATTTTATTTGCTTGATATGATAGAAACAACAAGTTCCACTCTTTAGCCGCCTGAACCATTAAAAAAAACAACTGACAAACCATTTAAAAAAAATTAAAAAAAAAAAAACAACAACTAACTAACCAATTACATAATTTGGCTAATGGCAAATGAACAAATGCCGAATGCATTTCACACACCCACTTCAAAATACTGGACAAACAAACAACAAAACAGACACACAACCCACATATGCAATAAATGTTATATACTCTTGATAGCACATATACATATACTACACACACACACACACACATACAGAGAGAGTCACCCATACAGAGAAGGGTAAACGGCCTACCGGCAGTTTTATTGTACATAGAAAACTGTACTCAGTATATGGGCATCCTAATTATGTACAAAGTGCAGCAGCAGAAGAAACACCCTGAATGGAGTCCTTTTGGTCTACCGAAAAATCACTTGAAAGTCGACCTGCCTACCACCCACCCACCTACATCCCTCCCACATCCCTCCCACATCCTGGCACAGTCCCCAACGCCAACGCCATCGTCAGCCTCAGTCATGTCCTGTAGCAACTGCAGCTGGACACCAATGAACAACGCCTAAACATATGCAAAGACAATGAATATGGTTTTGAAGGAGCTGAGTGACTGTGCAGCAAAGGAAGGAGTGACGGAAGATAGAGAGGAGCAGGACGAGAGGGATCCTGCAAGTAGGCTTAAGATTTTCTTCGACTCGAAGTAAGTACAATGCAAGCAGGCAAGACAAAACCAAATATAATGCAACATTTTTGACGAAGATGCAGCACGCACAAGTGCGTATGTATATATACATATAACATATATACATATGTATATGTATGTATATACATATATGTATAGGTATATATATATATGTGTGCCTGGCTTGTAGTTTACTTTACTCATTTGCAATGTTTTTGGTCAAAATGTAAAATTGAATTATTTAAAATTTAATAGAAAATCTTTGACTTATACTCACAGAAATATATATATATATATATGGAAAATACAGATGTACCGTAACATACATATATACATGAAATATATATATACATATATGTATATAGAAACAGGTAAAGCCATTTGTCATGCCCTCACTATGGATACTACAAAAAAAAAAACCCTGAAATTCAAATAATTTTAAATAGCTTCGTAAAGTATTTTATATGTTAGATAATTTCAATTTTTATAATTTTTAAAAAATATTTTATTTATTTTTTTTTTAAATTTTTTTTCTAGTTTTTTTAAAAACAGAGAAAGTGCATTTGATATTCGTTTTCTATTATCTAGCATTGTTTTGCTTTTTGTGTATATTAATATATATTTTATGGTTCACTTCAGTGGCACACACACTCACACACTCACACACACACACACACACACACACATATATATGGATACTCAAGGAATATCAACATCTTGAGCAGAGTTGACCAGCGGAGTTTGTGGAAGGAATCGCCTTGAATGCTTGCATAGGCCATGTTATCATTTCAGTAATTGCATTTTTGTGTTTGTCGTAGTTCGTGTTGTTGTAGTTTTTGTTGTTGTTGTTTTTGTTGTTGTCGTTGCATGGAAACGTTTTTAGCTTCCTTTGGATTCTCTCCAAGGGGTTATTTTGGTAATTTTCTCAAGAAAACTCAAACCTATAAATACTTAACCTGGTCTCCGTAGTACATACGAATGCATCTGCATACTTTGCTCTCTCTCTCTCTTTCTCTCTGTTTCTGCAGCTATCTCTATCTAATTTTGAGACAAAATGCAAAACATATAGATACGCACCCCCATTCTCTCTTTCACACACACAAACACACACACTCTCACACAATTGCATAAATAAATATGCACAACATGCATTTCTATAACCATGTCTCAGTTTGATGCAGTTGAGGATTTATTTCAAGCTATTTTCATTTTTCTTCTTTCTTTTGAGTTGTTGCCGACTCCTTGAGGAAGCTTTATGAATCCTTCTAATTGGACTTTAGTCGACGACAAGAACAACAACAACAGCAACAACAACAACGATAACATCATCATAAATGGAATGAACTATGCTCTCTCTCTCTCCCTCTCTCTCTCTCTCTCTCTCCCTCTCCCTCTCTCTCTCTCTGTCTCTCTTATTCGCTGTCTCGCTCAGTTTGCCGCCATTTTGGAAAATGCTTTTAAGCAGGCATTTAGATAAGTACGCATATAATATGCAATAAATGCATTTATATAATTGTAATTAAAGTTCTGATATATTATATAATATTCGATATGCTTTAGCTTAATCACACCTAAAAAAGATGGATTTCGTAAACTTAAGTAAACTTATGTTAAGATATTTTTATTATTATAACAGTTTTATATATTGAGTATATTTAATTAAATTGATAAAGTTCTTTAAGGGGACTTATCCAGTTTTATATCTCTTTCAAGATCGTAAAGTTAGAACTATCATCCTTTTGAGCGGTATCCATATGGTTCTTTGAATCAGTTATAGCATATTTTGGTTCCGCCATTGTTATTGAAAAAAAAAAATTATAAAAAATAAAGGACAGCGAATGAGAATATTCCGTATAACTGAAAAACTGCTGGAGAATTAATGAAAACTAAGTTAAATTGAATGATATTATTAATTTTATACAAAATATCATAATCTCTTCAAATATCTCTTAGTTAGTCCAAATGATAGTGTAAGTTCATGAATGTTTATGAAAGTGGCAAGTAAAAATAATTTGACGGTTGAATGTATGGAAGGCGCGGAGCAGAGCAAACAAACAGCAAGGATTGCATTACCAAGAAGGTTTGCCAGGATGGGGATCAACTGCAGCTGGGGAGAGGAGAGGCTGATGGAAGAGGGCAAATAATGAGCTTTGGTCGTCCAGTAATACACACAAAAAGAAGCAGAGCTCTGCCCCATGCTAGTGTATGTATGTGTGTGTGTGTGTGTGTGTGTGTGTGTGTGTGTGTGTGAAGCTTAACAACGCAACATAAATTAACGCATATTTCAGTTGCAATATAAAAAAGCACAAAGCGAATCGAGGACTCTGCAATGGGCAACAGAAAAAAGCGGGCAGCGAAGTCAACGCTGACGGCGACAGCGGCAGCGACAGCGACGCCAACGTTTCAATTATTTGCTCTTATTGTTGTTGTCTCCGATGATGTTGTTGTTGCGGTTGTTGTTATCATTAACATTGTTGTTGTTGTCAAAAGTGCCAGAACAGCGTTATTTCCCTCATCTTTTTTCCCTCAATTTATTTTATTTTAATTCGTTTTTTTGTGTCCTGCATTTTTTTTTTGTAGTTGTTGTTGCCGTTGGAGAACGCACAAAAAATGAATAAAACAGACAACGCCCTCTCACACACACACACTGACACATACGCACAGTTGCAACACACCCACTCACATGCTGCATGCAACACACAACGCGGCCTACGCCTCTTCTCCGCTCCCCTCTTGCCGGGACACTGTAAAAAGCTGTCGCCGCACCTAAAAGTATGCAACGCATTGGCTCTGCCTATCTGTCAGGTTGCATGCTGCCCCGACATGCCCCACACCAGGCCGTGTCCGAGTGGCAGCCACAGCCTGGCGACCAGTTGTACATTATTTACCTCTTCTTCGTTTTTTGCGAACTGCGACAGCAGCCGCTGCAGCAGCAGCAGCAGCAGCCGCTCTGTTTTTTACGGGTTTTATTGTGTGCGTGCGCGAATGAAAAATAAAATATATAAAAATATATATCGGTACCGCTCGTACAGAGCGCCGGCGTCGACGCCGCTGCATGTTGCACGCACGCACATTGCCCCATCATCATTGGCCTCGGCATGCGTCACTGTGTGTGGCATCAAAAAAATGAACAAAAAGCAAAAGAGATGCCCAAATGCGAAAACGCGTGCACGTAAGCGGGCCGAAGCGATAGTCCTGGCCAGGATCACGCCACACATATACACACAGATATGTATGTAAATTTATATATACATATATATATATAGATTGTATTTATGTATAGTTATATAGGTGCACTGATTGCTAACGCATCCGAGCAGCAAGCAGAAGCAGCAGCAGCAGCGAGGGGCAGGAGACTGCTGTGTGTTTGGGGGGGAGGCAGCTGCCAAGGGCTGAGGTGGAGGTATGAACATAAAAAAAAGGATTTAAAATTAAAAGAAAAAAACAAATTCACTTGAACGGTCAGCCGGCGGGGCCAATGGTGCGTATGTGTCATGATGGTGGTGACAACAATAACAACAACAGCAACAACAACAACAACAACATCAAGAGTGTCCAACAAAGCACTGGCAGCAACAATTAAAGCAAAATAAATTTAAAAAATTGGTCTGAGACTTTTCTATTTGATGTTGTGCCTGCCTGGCGCAGTCATTTGTTGTTGCTGTGTTATCCTTGTTAAGCGTTGCACAAATATATTCTGAACACAATGCACATGTATTCTTGTTGTTTTTTTGATTCGCGCATATTTATTTTATATATTTGTTTTCGCGTTTTATTTTGGGCGCCTAAAAGCGCACAACATTTTTTAATTGGGTTAGTAATTGAAATTTATCGAACGACGCCCACGCCCACGCACACAGGACTCGGTATGGCGAAAAACGACACAATTCCTCCCTCAGGACAACTAGAGGCTGTCTGAAAAGGGACGAGGTGCAGGAATAGTTGCGACAATTCATTTGCAGAGAAAACAAAAACATCAGCAACAATAACAACAACAATAGTTTCAAACTATTATAAAAAAATAAACGGAAAAGTTTAAGAATTGTAAATAAAATTTTGGACAGTCAATTGGGTTGATTCAGCAAGGACTCTGGGGATAGCTAAAAGGAAACGACAGAGAGATAATATAAAAATAAAAATAAAAGATTTTTTTAGAATGAAGTTAAATAAAAATATTTAAAAATGCAAATTAAAAAATGAAAATTATTTAAATATCATGATCGCATGTTAACTACAATTTTTGACAACTTAAATGCGAAAATAATGATTTGATTTTATCTAGATAGTATGATAATTTCAAGTTAATTCTAAAAAAGAAATCCAAGAAAACAATAATTTGAATGCACAAATAAAGTTCGTTAAATGACAACCCATTGGACATCAAGATCCATGCTGCCATCAACTGACCAACAGATCAAAACTGGTTGGTAACGGATAAAAACTATTCGAGATATACAAAATGTGTGGATTTTTTATTGGTGTCCTTTGGCACAGCATCATTATCTACATCACACAAATTCACACACAACACACAACTGGACATTATCTCCCAAAAATAGAAGAAAGCTGACAAGAATAATGCGGGCCAAGGCAGATTGCGAATCAAAAGGACAACAGAACCGGAGAGCACAGGAAGAGCATCAGCATCTCGTCAACCACCCCAGAAAAGCACAAGAAGTGACCAGCAGAGGAACCCATTGGCAAACTGGTTAACGTCTCCGACCAACAACAAGGAGGGGTTGCTTGGCTGCATCTTGGCCGGGATGCGTGTCAAAGTTCAACGCTGTTGCTGTTGATGCTGTGTCCAGTTTGGAAAAAAAGTGTAGAAAACCAGCCTGCTTCCTTGGGATCGAATCTGTTGAAATTTTGATGTGAAAGTTCAGATGATTTTTATAAAAGTTTTTCATCCGAATGTCCTGCAATGCGGATGGATGCTGAGCGTGAGAAAGTCTGAAATCGTCAGCAAGGAAACTTGTTTTCTTGCCCAAAAAACAAAAAAAAAATAAAAATAAAAGCATATCCCGATGTCCTGCAGCAGCAGCAGATGCTGTACTTCTCTGCGAGATGCAGCCATAACCAGTTCAACATGGAAGCGAAGAAGCTAAGATTTATTCATGCTGTTTGGCAAGTTGGCTAATTACTAACCAAACGGTCAGGACTTTGGCCTGCCAAACATTAGCTCAACAAATGGCCAAGACTCCATACGGTTATTGTGTTTGCCTCCAGGTTGCAACTCCCCTTCGAGCGGACTTCGCTGACTTTGCTCAGGGAGACAACGGTTGAGACTTCAAAGACTTAAGTGGATTCTGGTGGGTTCGCTAGCACCGCTGACCATTGATGTTGGTTGACCCTATTAGCTTAGATATTCCATTAGACGACATCGATTACTCAGACATGCATTGATTTTTTCACAAATGACTGCTAATTTCAATGCATATACGATGAGTCAAAGTCCGTAATGAGCTCCCCCGTTTAGCGCTTCATTCGATGATTCTGCAAATAAGTCATCGAATCTGGGGTAACCCATAAAAGTAACTAAATCAAGAGGGATATAGACTAAATAGTAAGTTGAAAAAATTTTCAATTAATTTTTTTATAATCTACCTACAGAACTTTTTGACAATTTCTGACCTCCGACTTGTGAGACTTTAACTTGACATTTCCAAAGATAATTCCGCAAATTACTGTCAATATTCGAGAGATTTTTTTTTTTGGAAAGACGTTACAAAAAAACCGGAAGAGCCAACTGGCAGTTGATGCTTGCGTATTTTTGGCAGTTAAAGATAGCAAAATATCATTGAAAAAGATCCAGTTTTGTATGCAAAGTGACGGACAACAACAATTAAGTTGAACTTGGTCCAAAGATGCTGAGCTGCAGACAGAAGTCACGGCAAAACATAGCGCACAATTCGCAGGGGGAAGTTTCGAGTTCTGGGATAGTGCTGAGGACCAATCAGAGGTGTCCTAGCTGCGCTTTTCAAATTCCAAAACATGCATAACAATCATAACAAAGGAGATAAGACAATCAGAACAAAACTCACCCCATAAATGCCCGAGACATTGTTCTCATAAATTTATAGCATACTTTTGCACGGCAATCGAAAATGCCCAAGCGAAAACAAAAGAATTAGAATACAATTTATTTATTTACTTTTTATTATAATTTGGTGTTGAATTAACTGTTGAATTGTAATTTCACTTGAAGCGTCTTACATGCATGTATGAAGAACTGAAGAAGCGCAACAGGCGAGTGGGCGTGTTTTAAAAGTGAGCACAACATATTAGAAGAAAGAAACCTGTGAGGATATTCGCCGCCGAAAAGTATGCTATGTAAAAGTGAAAAATTTAATAAGAAATCGATTATAGGGGTTGTTTGCCGACTGCCGGAGTTAGAGTGGATATTTTCATAGATTCCTTCAAAGCCCAAAGAATATACATTGCCTTGCTTTCGCTGGGTTGGTTGACTCACTTACAATTGCGCAATTATTGAGGTAGGCACACAATGATTATCTATACATATACATGATATATATATGTATGGATGTGTGTGTGTTTCCTACCCCTTTTTTGGGCATGGCAGTAATACTGGCCTTCATTAACTTGACGTGCAAAGTTCAAAGATGACCGGTCAAGCAACTGGTTTGTCTCTGGCCCAGCTTGTCTTCGACTGGACCTGGACCTGAACCCGCTGAAGCTGAAGCTGCCCAAGGACCTGGCAGAGAGTTGAACCTATGCTTGGACAGCATCTGAGCATCAATTGGACATAATGCTGATCAGTTGAGTTTGAACTTTCATTTCGGTCGCGTCGCGTTCGTCGCAATTTTTGCTTCTTGTTGATTTTTTTGGCTTTATTTGTTATATTGAAATTCTCTCATTTATTGTTGTTTTTCGTTAATGTGGGGATTTCGTTCTTAATTTGTTGTTAAAATATTAACAATTGTTTTCATGTGTTTGTGTGTTGACATTTTTGTGTTAATGTTAAACTGAATCATTGTGTTTTCGAACTGTTGAACTGTAAACCGAAAATTTACAAATTTATGAAATTAAATTGTAAGTGGGAAATCAATGAAATCGATTCACATGAAAGGGGAGAGTGTAGTGAGAGAATTTAATATATATGAGTCCTGTATGTGTGTGTATTGGCTTAAGGTCAAATGTCACAATAAATAAAATTGTGATTGCAGTTTATTAATTTGAATATAAATACGATTATTTTCAGCGCACTCCATGAAATCCCACAGAACGAAGAATATATTTCAATATACCAAAAGCCAGCTAAAAATTTAATTGAAAAACCGCAATCCAAATTTTTGACCCTTTAATCAATGCTTTCCCCAATCTCTTGGACTTTGCCGTGATCTAAAGAATCTGCTCTAAATTAATTCTACTCCATTGATATACAAATTTTCATCCATAACATCCTCATGGAACATTCCAATGGCAATCCTAAGCACAGTCCCGATCAGGCTCAATCCACGGACTACTCCAAGGTTACGAAGCGAAAGCTCTACTCCATTGATGAGCGTGAGGAGAGCTCTCCGGTAACTGTCTGTGAAATGGAGCCTGAGACGGAGGCGGCTTATGATGCGGATGTCGATGATGGGGACCAACGCGTAAGCTCCACGTTGCTGACCAAATTGTCCAGCGAACGTGAGGTTATATACGAGTTGTTCCAACCGTGGGCTCTGAAGACCTACGGTGATCAGGCAAAGACCAAGACGATTACGTTGCGAAAGAAAGCTCGCATCCTAAAGGCACTCGAGGGCAAGGAACACAGTCGTCCCGACAGCTCCAAGTTTCGCTTCTGGGTGAAGACAAAGGGTAACGAGACGGTCCATCTAGAGCGATGATCGAGGATTTATTTTGAGTGTAATTCATAGGTTTTACCACGAATCGACCAGATGGCTTCGAGGAGGCACCAGGCAGTCGTCGTCGACTACAGCCACTGCCCCACTCGGCGGTTCTCTCGGACAATCCTGGTGCCGTCGATCTGTTCGCCGCATCCGCTAGCAAGGAGTTTGGTCGTCGCATCTACCGCAAGGTGGCATGCGTGGAGGAATTCTTTGATATCATCTACAACGTGCACATGGAGCTGGGCGGACGCAGTGGCATGCATGCGGGACAGAAGCGTACCTATCGCATTGTGAGTGTAGCGTATGAGGAGAGACGTAAACAGAAATCGAATCTCTCGGGGATTACCTATTTGATATGCCTAATATACTGATTTATTTTTATGTTTGTTTGCAGATTACCGAAACCTATGCCTTTCTGCCCCGTGAGGCGGTCACGCGCTTTCTCACAATTTGTCCCGAGTGCAAGAAGAATCTGAGACCCTCGTCACCCTCAACGGGCTGCAAGGACACTGAGCTGGCTGGCAATGAGAGCTCCTCCGAAGTGGAGAACTATTTGAGTTATTCTTCCCACACGGAGAGCTCTCTGGAAACAGGTCCCGCATCCAAGCGACGTCGACACTCAAGTGCCGAAATTAAGATCTCTGGATGTGTCAGCCTCGCCAGTGCCAGCCAGTTGGATGCAGCTCCTCCAAGTCCCATAGCAAGCACTACCACAGCTGTGGCCATGCCACAAGCAAAGATTGAAGTTGCTGCCGAAATGACGCCAGTGAGCGTGCCCAAGATACGAGTCAAGACACAGTTGCAACGTCCGCTTAGTCCGTCCGATGTGGCGCCTCCAGGGAACACCACTTCGGCAACACTGCCACCCAATCCCCCCATTGATCCCCTACAGACTCAGAGTCTCAACATGCAGCTGCTCAAGTCGCGGGACAATCTTGTGCGTTACTACGACTTCATGCGTCGCTTCTATGCCGGCGGCTCCTTGCTCAACCAACCGGTTTTAGCACCGCCCCTCTATGGCAGCAGTCTGCTGCAGAGTCTCAGCTTCCCAACCACCACTACGAATACCATCAACAGCACCACCTCAGCCACAACTTCCAATAACGACAGCCAGCCACAGTCGAAACCACTGCCGCCTAAGGCATCTACCAAGACAGCTTCTCCGACCCCCTCTCCGTCTGTTGTCCAGTCAATAAAGACATCCCCTGATAGCTTGACTCGGGCACGTTCGCCGATGATCTTTTCGCTGGCCACGCCCACAGATACACAACAGGCAACACCGCATACACCCATCAATCTAACAAAAGCTCCGTTTTGCAGCTCCAACAACGGGCAGCCAGCATCGACATCGACGCCAGTCGCAGCCACACCGCTCAAACTGGAGCTGCTAAGTCCACCCAAGCCACTGGCTGATCTCCGTATTCCCCAGCTGCTGTTCCGTGGCCCGCCTGCGCAGTCCTTGGAGCAGTTGCCGGTGCCACTGCCTCCTCTGGATCTGGAGCGTTTGAAGCCCATAACTTCGACGTATTTGCAACTGACACGGAGCATGGGACTCAGCGATGAGGATGCGCTGAGGTTCGACAATCTGGTGAGTAAAGACTTTAAATATACTCTATGAATATATTTAAATATTCATCCATGAAGTTATAAAATGAGGAGATCTCTTTGCTTTTGATCTCTATGAAAAGTATATGCTTTTCATGCAATTTATTATTCATTTTTGTGAACCTTTATGGAGCCATCATATTTATTATTAAGCATAGTTTCAACTCTCTTACACTTTTTTATTCAACAAAAAAAAGGGGGAGTTCCCCTTTGCGTATGCTTATTGTTGAAATGCGGGTATTAAAATCGCATTTGTTTACAAACATAACAATTGCAAATCACTTTTTGCACAAAAATTCGATTTGCACATTCATTTCATATTATATTGTACAATTTTATACACATTTATTAAATATTTATGCCCTCCAGCCCTTTTTAGCATTTATTAAAAACTAAACTAATAAAAAACTAGACAAATGCTGCAATCGTTTTTTCTTTTGCATTAATTATAATGCAAATCAAAAAAAAAAAAAAAAAAAAAAAATAACTGCAGCAAAAAAAATCATGCAATTTAAATATTCAAACGAAATTTTCAAATATTTATGCCTTTTGTATTATATTTTAATAATTTTGTTAATTTTTTTTTTGCTGCTGCTGCAAATGCTTAATGTTATGCTTATTAAAGTATTTTTAGCAAATGCTTTTAATTAGTTGAAACCCCAAAGCGTTTTTTATATAACAGAAATAAGTACAGTGAAATTTACAATTAAGAAACAAATTTTTGGGAAAAGCAAACATTATTGTTTATCAATTTACAGTTTTGCTTCGGTATGCCGATGTAATATTTTACGATTACAAATAATATATATAAAAAATTCAACACTTTTCAAAACACATTTTGATCAACATAATTTTTACTAATTTAGTTTCTATTTTCTCTGACATGCTTGGCTTCTAAATCTAACGCATCTATCGCAATGTAAATCGAGCTTTTATACGCACTTTTGTGAGAGATACCTATGACAACTACAACAACAACAACAACCAAAATCAACAACAACAACAACAACTACACATGCTTTTTGGCCGCCACAAATGCGTTCGCAATCCGCGACGCACAAAATTATGCAATAGTTTTTTTAATACTGAAATTGAAAATTCAAAATGAATTTTCCGTTTGTTTTTTCTTATATTTCTTTTTTTTTTTGATTAATGAATTTTGATCTCTTAATGCTTGAATTATTTGCTGCAATTTATGTTTTCACGCTGTAAACACGCTTAATGCAATGCTTTTGTATTATTATTATTGTTGTTATTGTTATATTTTATTTTCTTGTTTTTTAGTTTATAATTTATTCATTTTAATTTTATTCTATACTCATTTTTTTCGTTTTTTCTTGTTTGTTGTTTTCCAGCTCAGTTATTAGCACAAGCCAAAAATTGTTGTAATAAATTAGTTAATAACATAAACAAAAATTTCAATCAATTTTTATCATACAAAATTCTTCCGCATTTATAATTCTAAATGCAAGAAGAATGAGTAATAAATTAGAATGCTTATTCGAAACATATGCGTAGTTTATTGTTCGGCTGCTTTTTGTAGTTTTGTCCTTTCACCCTTTTCAGCTTCGGTGAGTACACTATTTTTTGTTTATAATTTAAGAGACAATAATTACAGTTTTTGTGTTTAAGATAATAATATGACTTAAAGTTCCATTCGGATGTGCCCTTTTAAAAATTTAAGCTTGTCAAATTTTTATATTGGGAATATTCGAACATTTTCTAGAAAAGAAAATATTTAATATTGTATATAAACATCTCTGACTGTATATATGTGTATATATTTTAAGTATTTGAGTATATATACTACTTGTTGCTGAGTCACACTTCCGTAATTCATGAATTATTTGTTCTGTTGAGAGGTAAAACCCGAACACATTACAGATAAAGAATATATGGGGAACATTCAAATATTTCTTATCAAATCAAAAAACAATTTTTCATGGTTAATGTTTACATTTTATTTTGTTTACTATTTTGAAATAAGTTTGTTACAATCAATCCATAAATTGATCTTTATTTCCTTGTTTCTTTTTGCTGACTCTGCCCTGGAGGCTGATCATCGCCCTTGATGGAGCTGAGCACAAATCTGGCACTCAGAACTCGGCCATCTTTGTCGATGATGGTCTTGACCACTTCTCCATTTTGAGCTAGAATTTCATCCGAAGTTAGGTTCACCTGTGAGAGAAAATCATCGATAACTTTGTCCTTCTGCGGCACCTGGAACTCTCCTTCAGGTCGACTATTTACCAGATTGGGCCGGGCCAATGGCTCTGTCTGATATGGACGGATTGGCTCAGGTTCTGGTTCCAGTGTGGGTGTCCTTGGAGTTGGCAATGGTGGTTTAATGAGGATTGACGTAGATGGAGGTGTGTTGCTGGGGATCGAAGGAAATTGGGACGGGAAAACCTGAGGTGGAGTGAACTTAGGCGGAGGAGACTGAGGTGATGAGTATATTATAGTGGGAGCTTCTTTGTTGACCCGTAATGTTGTTGTGATCACATGTCCATCGGGTGTGGTATGTTTGCGAACCACATCTCCCCCCTGGGCCATTGTATCCCGAAATTCCTTGTCGGTGATGCCGCCCCTACTGAGGAGATCCACAAGATTTGTGTCGACTGCAGCCGTTGATGAAGGCACATTGCTATTGAAAGATCGATTGATGCTTGTTACTCTGGTATTAGTGAAGGGTACTTCGTCAAAACTGCCAAATAGATCATCGTCGTTGAAGTCCGGTGTCGCCTTTGGTCTGGTACTTCCTCCTATTGGGCTTAGATCGAGTGTTCCTGGGGATCGGAAAGTAGGTCGATTCGATGTTTCAGTGGGTCGAGTTGGGAGTGGAACTGGTGTTGGTACGGGCTGTGGTAGAAAGGGATTTGAAGCGGCACCTCCAGATCTGCCGCTGTCTATCCAATTTGGTATCGGATTTGGTGTAAAGTTGGGCCTATTCTGCCAAGACTCGGGCAATGCACCAGTTCCACTTCCTGGTGTCCAATTGAAAGGCAATGTTCCCTTGTAAGTCTTAGTGGTAGTTGTTACTGTGCGACCTTGATCATCGAGCTCCGTCTTCGTGGATACCTGTGGGGTTACTCCAGCTGGAAACTCAAAGGTCGGCCAGTTGTTTGTTAAGTGCGGTCCGCTTGACCAAGTCCTGGTGACCACGGGAGTCCTATAGGTCTTGATTGTGGTTGTCACTGTCCGACCTTGATCATCGTTCTCCGTATTGGTTGTCGTCTGTGGTTGTACTCCAGCTGGGAAGTTGAAGTTGGGCCAGTTGTGAGTTGAAAATTGAGGAAAACTGGACTCGAAGCTAGGAAAATTGTTAAATACGGGTGTCGTAGAGAATGTGCGTCGATTCCCAATTGAGTTCGGTAAATACTCCCAATCGGTCTGCGGATTCACAGGGCTGGCCGTAGTAGTCGTGACCTCCGCCTTGTCCGCAGCCACCGTCGGTTGCTTCTCATTGTCAGTCGTGGCGATAATCTTCTCACCATCCGGTGACAGCTCATAGGTCGTCGTGAGTAGTCGACCCGATGAGTCTGGCTTGCTGATAACCACCGGCTGCTTATTGCGCCACAGCTCGCTCAGCACGGAGGGTTCTATGCCAAGCTGAACGGCCTGCCTGGTTAGTTGCACGCTGGGCCCATCTACGCTCGTCGCATTGCCAAGCTGCGTGATAAGAGATGGGGATAGAAACAGAAACAGAAACAGATTCAGAGGTGGATGACGTCACTGTTATTATGTGTAAATGGAAATAAACAATCGACCTGACCTACCTCCAATAGCAAAAGGCAAATCCCAAGCAAATTCAGAACTCGATTTAATCTCCTCATTGTTCACTCTCCACAGGTTTCAAAAAGACTGAGCTCAAGTCGCAGATACCTTAGCTAAATAAGCTACAATTTGCTAAGTTTTATATATATATACAATAATAATCGAAATAGACAATCTCTATACACAAATATTTATATATAACGCAAGAGGTTATCTACAACTATACACAATCATTAACTGCCTATAGTGAAATCTGTGCAAAATTAATTCAGTTGCAATTATCAAAATTTGTAAATAAATAAAATACGACAATATTTTCTTAGAATTATAATATGTATATTTATAACTATATACACAAAAAATTATACAATTAATCGATTGACAGTTGTCTGTTGAACTCAGTGTAGACTGAAGTCTGCGTAGTTGACATATTTTAAGGTAAATTAAAGAAATTAATTACTTTTGAAATTCAGTTTACCTGAAAAAAATAGATTTTGCGAAAATTTTGAATATATTGGGAAAAATATCTGTAAAACCGAACATATAATATAATATAATATAAAATGTCCCCAAATATGAAATTAGCTAAATAAAGAGACTATGAATGACATTGAATTATAAAAATTCATGAAAACAAATCTCCTTAAATATTTGCTCCATATGCTTGTCAGTATACTATTTGTGCTTGAGATCTAAAAGAACGGTACAGTATCTGCACATAACCCAAAGTCATGGGCAGAAAAAAAGGGTTATTGAAGATGCTGTCTCTATGACAGACAGAGAGGGAGGCTGTGCAGGCATAGGGGTTAGCTAGACATTCTACCGGTGGAATATGGCGATATGGACACTCTACTGTCCGAGTTGCCATTGCCCAACCAGTTTGGTCAGGATTTACGCTAAAAAGACGCCATAATCCTTGAATGTTGCCAAAAGACAGAGACGGCAAGTAATAGATACAGATAGAAAGAGAGACAGAGAGAGAGAGAGAGAGAGAGAGAAAGGCCGAAAAAAGGGACCGAAATTGGAATTTGATAGACGCCTGAGTATGAGTATGAGTATGGGCCTGGGTCTATGACTCCCCTACTCCAAATGTCCTCGTTGCCTGCTGTAAAAGTTCAGAGGCCGCTGCATGGATCAGGCTGAGACTCAGTCCCAGGCAGAGGCACAGTCACAGGCACAGTTACAGGCAGAGTCATGGGCAACGGCAAGCATTCTCGAGACCGGGTAGCGGGTGCAATCCACGTATTGACGACTTTTTAAAAGGGTCGAGTGACGTCGAGGCTGTTAAGGACGCCGCACAAGTAGCATGCCATATCGAGGACAGTGCGGGGTTCCTCCAGCAATGGGTTGGGCATGCACCCAGCCAGTCTGACTTGGCGCGTGTAATAAACCAAGCGATTTTAACGCTTACGAGGCGAGTGGAGGCCACGGAAGGCAAGGGATCGAGGTGGGGAAGGTTTCCGTGTATGGCCATAGGTGTCGTGGTGCCTGTCAGTGCAGGTAGTGTGTATGCGTGTTGGGTAACAGCCTGAATGGGGATTGGGGGATAAGGGCTATGGCTGGGGCCAAAGTTATAAAACTTTACACTTAACTAGGCTTGGCAATCAAGCTAAAAGCAAAGGCGTCGTCGTCGGCGTCGCCGTCGCCGTCACAGTCACAGCCATCGTCACCGTTACCGTCAACCCACTACAACTACGAGCACAACAACAATTACATGTTGTTGCCCCACCTGCAGCAACTACACAGTTGTGGCGTCTCGTCTGGCGCCACCTAGCGAACGTTGCACGAGACTTCACAGCCGAAAATAAAAATACGATATAAAGGGAACATAGAAAGAAAAACAGGAAAAAAGGACCACAACAAAAAACTGAAGGCAAGCACCTCTAAAACGTGGACAGTCCCACCTCCACACATACATTGACAGTTGACCATGTGTGCTCAACATATACATACATACATATACATATACAACTGTCTGTGGTTGGGTGAAGTGGGTTACGGGTTGACTACCCGCCGGGGTTTTGGTTTGGCTTACCCAATGTGGCGTTTGTTTGCTCAAATCGCTTCTCGTTTCAAGCATCGCCTTTTGTTTTCGGTGTTCTTTTTTCATTTGATTCTTCTTCATGTTGGCATTCGCCTTTTGCCTTCCCACATTTGGCCATTTTATCTCTGTCTCCTGTTATAGACATTGTGAAAGGGGGGCCACCTTCCAAATGGCCAGCGACTTTTCAGCCATCTCCACTAACTAGAGACATTAGCAGAGAGCTTCAATACGGTTCTAAGTGGATTCAATTTACTTGAATTTAATTAAAAAGAATAATTTCCGATAGAATATATAAAATTGAGTAACTCAACTTTAAACAAATTAAATAATTCTTTATTATGAAAACATAATTATAATGAAACTCAAGTAAATTAAGCACCTCCAGAAATTTTTCAAAAATTAAACTCTTTTTTTAAAAACTGATATTTTCATATAGTTTTCAAAAATTTCAGTTACTCTAGACGGAACTACCATTATTCAATTAAATTGGAGTATAATTGAAACGAGCTTAATATGCTGCACTTCTGCTTATTCCCTTAAATGGGCATTAGAAATGAGTTTGAGACTTCACTTTATGGAAATCTACATTAAATCTAGTACCAGCCCAAAAAGAAGAAATAAAATACTTGATGACCAGGCAGGCGATGCCGGAGGTAGTTGGAGCCACAAGACACGCACCCTTCGAAGGTAAAAAAAGGCGCAATGGCAAACGACAAATGAAGCTTTGGGTGCTACTACAAGTACTCTGTCCATCTCCATAACCATCTCCATCTACATCTCCTAGCCCATCCCCTGCATCATTCCAATGCCTCAACAGTCCGTATCCGCCTAACAGCCATTGTGGGAAGGGAGAGGGAGGCAACTGGGTATGCTTGGTCGTCAGTCAGGCGCATAGTGGGGTTGGGGTTGAGGTTGGGGTTGGCGGAGTTTTAGGTCCGCTTGGAACATGAGTCGGGCACTTCTTCATTAATTTTCATGGCGGCACAAGAACAATGAACGGAACGAAACTCTCCCCAGTCCCATTCCTAGTGCTGTCCCCATCCCGTCCAGCTCATGCCGCTCAATGCTCCAATATGAAAACGTAGAAAACAGAAATGATGAAAAAAAGGAATGGAATGGAATGGAATGGAAAGGAAAGGGAAGGAAAGGAAAAGCAGGAAAAGTTACTCCTGCTGCCAAGTTGTGGGTGTGTTTTGTGCAAATGAGTCGAGGGTCTCGAGCAGAAGGGAAATGAAATGGAGTTTGTAATGGGTATGGACTGCCTGGCCACCCCCTCTCTGTCTGTCTCCCCACACACAGCCATATATACGTATATATATATTTGTATAAGTGTGTGTGTTTGTGTGTGGGTTGATTACTTTCTGTTTTAGGTGCCTGTCCGCCCACGCCCCCCGGTAGCCTGGGCACAACTTCTGAACGCAAGTACGCATTTTTATGTTTGCCCGCTTGGCTAGCGGTCCTTATTTTTTATCGTAGTCGAGCACTGGAAGCCCTTTCTGTTCTGCACCATGCCTCCCCCAATCTCCTCCCCTAAATAGTCTCACATTTTGCCGTGCCAGAGACAATTGCCGACAGAAGCACGGCTACAGAGGGGTGTCTAGAGAAGGGCAAGTCTAGAGAGAAAGAATTGCAATTTTTGCGAAGAAGAAAAAGCCAAGAAAACGTCTTGGCAACTGTTTGACATGCCCCAGCCTCCCTTTGGCTAGAGCTCAACGCTCTAATGAATTTCCGTCCAGCCCTCAAAAAAGAAAACACAAGCACAAAAAACCGAGAGCAAGAAAAAAGCTGAATAAAAAACAATTAAAGTGGACTTAGCCCTGGGTTGGGAGTCCGACAACGCACCCATAATCATAATTGTGCGTCCAAAAGTTACCCCGACAAAGTTGTCGATTCTGTTTTAGAGTTTCAACTTCGTCTCAGTTCCTCAACTAACTACCCCATTTTTCTTTCTAATTGTTGAGCCTGTATTCCTCCACATCTTCTTCCTATCACAATTTTTTTTCGCTTTCAGTTCTGCGTAGTCCAAACCCTTTGCCTTAATTGTGCGCCTGTCTTGTTTTTCTTTCAGATATCTGTCCTTCAATTTCGTCCCACTGCTTTCTGTTTTTAAAGGTGGGGGTTTGCAGAAAATTTTCACTTGCTTTTAATTTGTCGATTTACTTCTCCCTCTTTCCCTCATTCCTTATGTCTATACATTTTTTATGTTTTCCGATGTTCTCGAAAAGTTGCAAAACAAGGTGGCAATTACTTATTTCGACATTCCAGCGACTAAGTTGCTATGAATATTTTTCTTATAAATATATATCTTGATGGTCTAATATAATTAAAATTTAATTGTCCGAATATCTGAAAGAATTGTATTAGAAACTGGAAATTAAAAAATAAATGTTGGGACACTTTTAGCCATATCTCGAGCAATACTCATCGAAATAATCTGAAATAAAAAGTTGAATGCTAGCTGTGAGTCTCAAAATCGATCTGCAGCGAAAAATTGGAATAAAAAATTTCTTAACTCTGGGGTAATTGGAGGGCGCTTTTGCTCATGTCCCTAAAAATACTCATCGGAATCGTGTCAAATTTGTTTTATTTTAAAAATTGATTATCTGCGAAATAGGGGTGCAAATTTCATAAAAATCTGTTATTATCCGGGAAAGTTACAATCTTAAAAAGATAAGACAGCAATGTACCAGCGATTTTTGATGTGTTTTTAAGGCACTTTTTGGCTATATCTCGAGATATACTGATCGGAATCACCTCAAATAAAAAGTAAAATGCTAGTTTTGAGTCCCAGAATCGATATGAGTCAAAAAAAATTGGATTTGAAAAACTTTTCAATTTTGAAGATTTTATCAAAGGGTTAGTATGAAAAATTAGTCAAAAAAGTCAAAAATTTGAAAATGTCCGAAATGGAAATAATTTGAATGCAGATTTGATTTGAGATAAAAACCATTGATAAAAATCCAAATTTCATGAAAATAGGTTGATTTTTGGCGAAGTTATGTTTATTCAAAGTTGAGATAATGTAAATTTAGCAATTTTGAGGTAATTGGAGACAGTTTTTGGGCGACATTTGGTCATTTCTCAAAAAATACTCATCGGAATCGTATACAAATTGTTTTATTTTAAAAACTGATTTTCTACGAAATAAGGGGGCAAATTTCACGACATTCGGTTATTACCCTGGAAAGTTATAATCTAATAAAGTTAAGACATCAATATACTAGCGATTTTTTGGTGTTTTTATGACAATTTTTGGCTATATCTCGATATATACTGATCGGAATCACCTCAAATAAAAAGTAAAATGCTAGTTTTGAGTCCCAGAATCGATATGGGTCAAAAAAATTGGATTTGAAAAACTTTTCAATTTTGAAGATTTTATCAAGGGGTTAGTATAAAAAATTAGTCAAAAAAGTCGAAAATTTGAAAATGTCCAAAATGAAAAAAATTTGAATGCAGATTTGATTTGAGATAAAAACCATTGATAAAAATCCAAATTTCATAAAAATCGGATGATTTTTGGCGAAGTTATGTTCATTCAAAGTTGAGATAATGTAAATTTAGCAATTTTCAGGTAATTGGAGATAGTTTTTGGGCGACATTTGGTCATTGCTCTAAAAATACTCATCGGAATCGTATAAAAATTGTTTTATTTTAAAAACTGATTTTCTACGTAATAAGGGGGCAAATTTCACGACATTCGGTTATTACCCTGGAAAGTTATAATCTAATAAAGTTAAGACATCAATATACTAGCGATTTTTTGGTGTTTTTGTGACAATTTTTGGCTATATCTCGATATATACTGATCGGAATCACCTCAAATAAAAAGTAAAATGCTAGTTTTGAGTCCCAGAATCGATATGGGTCAAAAAAATTGGATTTGAAAAACTTTTCAATTTTGAAGATTTTATCAAGGGGTTAGTATAAAAAATTAGTCAAAAAAGTCGAAAATTTGAAAATGTCCAAAATGGAAAAAATTTGAATGCAGATTTGATTTGAGATAAAAACCATTGATAAAAATCCAAATTTCATAAAAATCGGATGATTTTTGAAGAAGTTATGTTCATTCAAAGTTGAGATAATGTAAATTTAGCAATTTTCAGGTAATTGGAGATAGTTTTTGGGCGACATTTGGTCATTGCTCTAAAAATACTCATCGGAATCGTATACAAATTGTTTTATTTTAAAAACTGATTTTCTACGAAATAAGGGGGCAAATTTCACGACATTCGGTTATTACCCTGGAAAGTTATAATCTAATAAAGTTAAGACATCAATATACTAGCGATTTTTTGGTGTTTTTATGACAATTTTTGGCTATATCTCGATATATACTGATCGGAATCACCTCAAATAAAAAGTAAAATGCTAGTTTTGAGTCCCAGAATCGATATGGGTCAAAAAAATTGGATTTGAAAAACTTTTCAATTTTGAAGATTTTATCAAGGGGTTAGTATGAAAAATTAGTCAAAAAAGTCCAAAATTTGAAAATGTCCGAAATGGAAAAAATTTGAATGCAGATTTGATTTAAGATAAAAATCATTGATAAAAATTCAAATTTCATAAAAATCGGATGATTTTTGCCGAAGTTATGGTCAGTCAAAGTTGAGGTACTATTGAAATTGTGATTTTTAGCTATGTTCAGTACCATTTTGTGTTGTATTTGGTCAGAAAAATCGGTCATGAAACGGAAATCAAAATCCCAGCATCTATCGGAAATTAACTACTCCATAGACATGTGCATGAATAGGTTAATTTTGCCTAACAAGGAATTTGACTTCGATTAGGAAAAGTAGAATAAGGAAGAAAAAAATGCATCGCAACCGAGTAAACTTCCGTTCAGGGCGGTAACAAGAATCCAGAGAGCAAAGCAATAAGAATGAGAATTGTCGATGATGGCAAATAATCAACAGATCATCATGACAAAAAAGTGTCTGCAAGAGAGTAGGTAAGGAGAAGAAGTGGGTGGGTAGCCGACGAAAGCAACTGGCAAATAATGAATTCTTCTGGCCAAACACAAATTGATAAATTAAACGCCACTTATGACGAAGTGAAGAGTCAAAACGGATAAAGATGTAGCGAGGAGGAGTGCAAAATAAAGAAATCAAAATAAATGACAAGGACACGCACGACAACAAAAACAACAACAAACACAAACCGGAAGAGGACGAACCGCAGAGTGCACGCAAATTGAAGAAGCAATAAAAAACAGAGCATAAACAAGACACAAAATAAAAGCCAAAAAGACACAACACACACACAATGAGAATACACCTCTTCTCCCATTTCCTACTTCCAACTCCCACTCTTCTCTTGCATGAAAAATAGAAGCAAAACAATTAACGTCCTTGGCGAAAATATTTTCAGTTTTTATTTTGACTCTGTTGTTTTGTTTTTTGTTTTGTTGTTGCTGTGGCTGCTGCTGTTGCTGCTGCAGCTGCAACACAAGGACGAGCAGCAGAAACAGGAAAGCGAAAGAGAAACTTGAGTTTGGCCGTATAAAGTGCAAAAAGTAAACGAAGAAATTATGCACAGAAGGGCAAGAGAGCAAGAAGGAAGTCGCCACAGTCAAAATAAAACAAAAAATTGTGAAGCAAAACAAACAAATAAACAAAATAAAGGCAAACAAACAACACACAAAATGACGACGACGCCATGCGACGGCGACGGCGACTGCGACTGCAACTGCGACTGCGAAGCCAACGTCGACGTCGATGCCTGAAGCTCACAACTGTATCTGCTGAGAGGAATTCGTGTCGTGTCGTGTGAGAAGAAGACAATATTGTTGCGAATGCCGAGATGATGACAATCGCAATGATAATTACGATGATGATAATGACGATAAATACGCACACGCACGCAAAGAAGTGAACAGAGGCAAAAAGTATTTGGAAACAACACAGAAAAAGTAAAAAGTCCAAACTAGAAAACGAGCAACAAAAAAATGCTCAATGACAATGCCAAAGCGTCGGCAGCGGTAGCAGCAGAGACTGAGACAGAAGCAGAGACAGAAGCCGAAGCAGCGAAACAACAAGAACAAACAGACGAGACAGAGACAGCAACCTGTTGAGCTTGGAATACACTCACAAACACACTCACACACACAAAGAAGCCGAACGACCTGCAACTCAAGCGGAAATGCAAATAAACAAACACGAAACACGAGACGAGACGAGACGAGACGAGTTGAGACGAGTCGAGACGCGAAGCGACTGTGCGAATGAGATAGAGCAATAGCAACAGCGACTCGCGTCGTGCTTCGGCAACAACAACAATTACAGCAAGAGCCTTTCATTGTATTGCCTCATTCACAAACACACACACACGTAAACATAGACTTACACGCTTTGAATAACATTATGAGAGTTTCGCCTTTTACTTTTAACACTTTTTACAATACAAAACCAAGGCAACAACAACAGCAACAGAGTGCGCGTCAAAAAACTAAAAAACATCGAAATGAAACCAAATGAAATGAAACAAAATAAACTAACAAAACGGAAACGGAGGACAACGACAGCAAGCGAAAGTTTTGCCCACAGCTAAAGGAATTTACGACTTTTGGCCAAATCAATTGAAAAACTGGAACACCAAACAGACTCGCAAAAACCTCTCGAAACTACGGCACAACCCACTCTCTTCACGTCCCATCCCGATCTCTCTCTATATTTCTGCTCAACTGATTTTTGACTAAAAACGAAAAAAAAAATATAAATATTTCTTTCCTCCCTTTTACAACAAAGGAATTTTTGATTTATCATTTATATTTTTCGGGGGGGAACGTGAAAATACAATACTCTTATCAGTCCGTACATTTCACAACTTGAACTACAAGTACAATCAATAGATATGCTACCCTTTGATTGTTTTGTAATTGCTTTTTATTGGCGACAATTTGTGAATAGTTCTCAGTTCTCCCTTGCACGCTCTTTGGGCAGGATATTCCTTTTAATTAGGAGAGATCAAATCTGTTTACGGGGAATCTATGTTTATTTTAATCAATTAAATTTTAAAATTATTTAAATAAAAATATTTTAAAATTCTAAAACCATTTGCCCAAAAATTAAAATTAACTATAAATTTGTTTGATATAATTAAAGTATAATTAATTTATTAATTCAATACTTCGCTATTAATTGGCGGCTAAAAATCATATGTTGTATAATATTTTTAAAATTTTTTAGAATTATTTTCTCTTGTCTCATGTTGTCAATTTGTCTGTTTCATTCTCTGTGTTTTTCTGTTGCCGAAGAATTGAGTTGATTATGCATGCGTAAGGATACAACTCAGAGTCGAGACTCTCTATGGATAAGGCTGTACAGCCAGCATCCTTTGATCTTAGTTGGACTTTCCAGCTACTGTTGCCGTGTGGCAAGTGAAGGCTTTCAAGTAAAAAGATAAGAGAGAAGGACAATTTGCACACAGATGCGACAAACGGACCCACAAAACTGTCCCAAGATTTACCCAGACTATCCAACAAATCTGTCTCTGGTTGTAGAAATTTCTTGAAAATTCTGCACGTAAGTTGCCTCTCTTTGTTGGTATGTATGTGTATGTGTGTGTGTGTCTGCTGTACAAATTAAAAGCATTCATATATGTATGTATGTATGTATGAGTTTCTGTTAGTATGTGTGTGACTGCAAGACGAACGAAGAGACGAACCTCTTGGGAGAAATTACCCCTCACACTGCTAGAAAACGAATTATGCACAAAACTTTATTCGTTCGACGTTGCGTATACGTAACATTTGCCAACTCAAACCAACTCTTAGTCTCTCCACAGTTCCTTTCGCATACTCCATTCTCTTGTCTCATCCGTATGTTCTGCCTTCTGTTTCTATTCTCTGCTCTGCTCTATGTGTGTTGATTAGATTTTCTTGCAAGAAAACTGACCAAAGAGTTCTCATACGTCGACACAGCATCAGCTTAAGCATGTGTCTATATATGTATGTGTGTGAGTGTGTGTGTGTGAGTCTGAGGGTGTAACCACAAGTACACAAGCACGCACACATGCTTCCCCAATTGCATACACTCACACACACACACACACACACACATGTATATAAAGCTTGATTTGTGTATGTGTGTGAGGTTGCATTACTTTTACTCAAAGAATTTTTGGGTCTCTGCTTCTGTCTGTGTGTGTGTGTGTATTGCATTTTAAGAAGCTGACCACACACTCTAATACATAGGCACACATCTGCAGGTCACACCCACAATCATACATACCGTCCTATAAATGTGTGTGTGTGTGGCACAGCTGCAGCTTTTCTTGGGCTTTTCTAATGCACATTTTTGCATTTCCTCTAGATGGAGTCGACTGCCAATGTTAGAGCGAGAGAGCCTTAATTTGAAAATTTCTTATTAGTGCGTACAAACACACACACGCACACATTCACACACACACATACATACGCTCAGACTCCATTCATATGAAAAGGCGTGTGTGCGAGCGAATACGATATAGTTGCGAAGAAAGTGCAGCCAAAATTGTGGTTTTGGGACTTTATCCATTTCGAATGTGCCCAAGTTTTTCGGGTGTCAAACTGCTTGGTCAGCTTAGATGTGTGTGTGGGTGTGTGCGTGAGTGTGTGTGAGTGTGTGTATGTAGATAATGACAATTTTTTTTTTGCCAGAACTGCATTTAACTTTAATGGCGATGCAATGAACAATATGTGGAAGAATATATTTTACAAAAATATAAAATAAACAGAATACAATTTTACTCTAATTTAATGTTAATTTACAACATAATTATAAATTAAAATAATTTATGATTTTTTTTGAAAATTAACTAAAAATTTAAAAAAATTCTTTACGTATTTACAAGTAAATAATTCAACCTTAAAAACTCTATGGATAATAAAGTGTATAAGTTAGAAATATTTTTCTGTAAGTCATAAAAAATAATTAAAGTTGCATATACAATAAAATAGCCCGCAGAAGATACTGAAGATGAGTTTGCAAACGTATATAAATATAAGCATAAATAAATAAATAACCATGTGAAAGATAAATTAATGTGAAAATACGAAGATAGCCGACTATGAAATGCCAAAGTAAATTGCTCATTTGTGTATAAAACTGAAGCCAGGACGTTGAGTTGTTGCCAAACAAGAAAATGCAATTTCTTAAGACATTTTCACAATTTCCCAAACCCCGAAACCCGCAAGGCAACCGCCCAATTTTTGCCAACCCCCCTCCTTTCAAAATCAACAAATATTCTGAGCATATGTGGGTGTGCGTAAGTGTGTGTGGTGTATTGGTGTTGGTCAAAATTTTAATCAAAATGCATCTTAAGAAAAATGAAAATGCAGGCAGTGTCTGAGAGAAGCATGCGTTAGAACGAGACGTCTATACACAATTGCAGCAAAATCGATAACATTGCATACTTTTAGGCCTCCAAGACGTGGGCGTCACACACACACACAATCGCACCCAAACGCACACAGTGACCATAACTAATACATAAAGAGCAGAGAGTCTGCCATAATAATAATTATAACAAGACAAACTAACATCAACTTGGGGTTTGCCCATTTTTAAGAGCATTTTCTCATTTCTCATTGCATTTCACTCTAATGCCCAGATGCCGTCTCTCTCTGGCCTATTGCCTTGGCTTTTGGATGAAATAATTATAAGCACATGCCAAGTACTATAATAAAGGTGCAACTCAGCTTCTTATCTAGCCGACAGCATACACATGATATTCCCTCTCTGGCCACAGGCCACAACACCCGATCCTGATTCCAATTGTGATCCCTAAACTGACACCCCCAGGCTCAATTCAGGCACACCATCGACTGTCTGGTCAAGTCATTGATGGGCACAGCCCCCTCTCAACACATACATGCATACACTTGATGCAGCTGTGAGATGACAAGGGGGGAGGTGGGGAGTAGTGTTGGGCATTCAGATAGCCGTCCCCCCCTGGATATTGTGTGCGTGTCGCTGCCACAGCTCGCTTTGTTCTATGATGATGCATCGCCATCATTATGATTTTCTATACACATATACTCCCACACACCCACACAGAGGGGCATGTCCTGTGGTTTGGGCCTCACATTGTGTGCGCATGCATATGTGTGGGTGTGTGAGTATTTATGTTTGTATATAATTTTCCACATATAAATATGCAGATGCGTTCGGGGGAAAGCCTCTTTACCTCAACTACCTGTATGTCCTTTTCAGAGAGCCCGCCTGCTGTGTATGAGTAATTATGTATGTGTCTGTGTGTGTGTATTATTATATGTATTTTTTTTTTTTTTGCAAATGTTTGTTTTTATTGCATTCCAGTGTATGTTTTTAGCTGACAGGCCGCCAACTCGACACTGCGTCCAACATATGCAGCGGCACTTCAATTCAATTAAACGCATTAACTTGATTTTCAATTAACTTTAAATATGAAAGATTTTTATGATCAATCTATAAATGTGTTTCTGTGACTCGATGCGAGTCCATAACCAACCTATTATTCCTGATGTGATAATCATATCTCGTTTTTATTTACAAATATCATCATGGAAACGTGTTTAATTGGAGCTCAGAAATACTATATGCAGAATCCATCAACAAAAATTTCCATATATTTTCTATTTGATTGTATTATTTTTTTTGTATCATGTCTGCTATTTATTTTCTTTTTATTATTCTGCGCTTATATCTTGCCAGTCTCTATAATACGTCCTTTTAGTCCCCTTCCTCCTCATAATCCCCTGTCATTTCTTCAAGTTTCTCGCAACACACTTCCCGCAAATTGGCAGCTCCTGCTATCTTTCATTCAGTTGAGTTTTCATGACAAAGCACAAACTACTCGAAAGTAAGTTTTTGAAATGTTCTCAATCCGCAACCCTTTACATTTCCCACATCCACATGCACGTGATGCCATTTGCCACCCTTCTGTTTGTGCTCCTTTAGAAGTTGCCACTCAACCCCCAATGCCCTTTTTGGAAAATTTTCAGCGCTTTTCCACCATTATTTCCATCAAATACTCAAATGTTTTGCCTAAATGTAAAACACAATTAACTGAAATTAAAATAAGCGTACAGTCAGCGACAAGCTATATGAAGATGGTGATGGAGTTGGGGAGGAAGAGGGAGAGATAAAGGCTTTGGGAGGGTGTGGGGGAGACTTGAGTGAAGGAACAACCCTTATAGAGTCGTTAGCCCCGACCAAATTCACCTGCACAAACCTCAGCAGCACATCTTGGGGCCCAACCCTTTTCGTGTTTCGTGTAGGTTGTGTTTTGTTGTATGCCACACGCCGTCTTGCCTCAATTTTTAATCACTCTGTCACCCCTTTTGGCAAGAATCATCCTCCTCGTTGCTGTCGTCATCCTCAGCTCGCTGTTCTCGACGACGCTGTCTAATCCTAATTCGGAGCGCGCAGCGCCAAACCCTTTTCACAATAAAACGGCTGTGTCTCCTGCACCCCTAGTCGGTACCCTTTCCATTTGATGGTGAAAAACCAGTTTTTTGTGCCCATGTCCCATTCGCAAATGCAAATCAGACACATTTTCAGACCCAAAATGAAAATTCCAAACGAAAAATGTGACACTGGGTGTCTTTTTCATACCCTCTTGCGGGGATGTCATGGTAAGGGTATGATAAGCTGAAGTGGTTTCTATGGCATGGAGTGCATAATTATTTTATCTCTGTACTTGATCAACTTTTTCGAGCTTCACTTACACAGCCATAACACATCCCAACTCTTTTAATCAAGCTGCACAATTCATTCCTAATCCAACCCTGCTTGATAGCAACTTCCTCCACAGGGTATCTGCGATGCATCAAGAAACTTTTTGGCTGCCTTTTTTCCAACTTTTTTCGAGTCCCCTTTTTTTGAGAAAAGTGAAATGTACTTTTGATTAGGAACACCCCGGCGAGTGTACGTGTGAGACCCGTCCTAATATATATTTCTCTGCTTTTCCTGCTCATCATCATCATCATCAGCAACAGACTTCGGCTGGCAACCATCCCCTGCTCCTAATCAAGGGGTTGCCGTGGGATGGCCTGGGAGTCGAGAGTAACTCTGGCGGTCTTCAAGATTTTTTGCGCCCAGTTGCCATGGCGCTGATACTGGCAATGACCAGGGCAAGGCTGGCCTGAGGGAATGGGCAGGAGCACACTGCTCCACCCACCCCTCCACAGTCTATAAGCAGAAGTTGATGTTGTACCATAATCCTCCACGTAAAGCGTAAACTGAGCTTGCCTCCGTGGCGTCGTTAGCGCCGCCTGAAAGGACATCTTTGTATTATTTTCCACATTTAATTTGTTGCCGGCGACGACGAAGAAAGGACGAAGCTGGGGAGGGGAAGAAAAAATTGAGTGTGGTAGGTGGAGTGAGAGGAGAGGAGGAACGACGCCAGTCGGCACACCCACAACTTTGTTACTTTGTTTCAGAATTTTCGTGTCCAAATACAAAATAAAATTGCGACCCCACAGGACTAAGCAACTCATGCCAGTTTCTCCCACTCTCTCACACACACCAGGACACCCCAGACCAGTCCCTTATGTTAGTCCCAATTTCGGTCGCTCGTTTGAGCTTATGTAATAACCTCGAATCTAATTACATTCTGACAATATCGAGAGGGGTTCCCATCAACTTTTTTTCTCCCCATTCCCATTCTTGTTCTTATTTTTCTTCTTGTTCTTGATTTCGATTTCATTGCCCTTGCCCGGCGAAGGTCTGTGCCGGACAGGAGTGTGGCTGTGTGTGAGGCAACTTTTGGCAACTGTGAATCATATTTCTGTATGGGGTCTTCTCTATTGAAATCATAAATGAGCGTGGCTGCAACTTGTCAGCACAACTAGCAGGGCGTCAAAGTCAAAGCGCGGAGTATCTTTGAGGTTTTGCGACTGTTTTGACTTGCACAGTTGCCATTCAATTTTTTTTCAGCTCTGAAGAGTTTTCATTTTTTGTCGAGTTATTTTTTGTTGTTTTTTTTTTTTGCCAACTGCCATAACTTTGGCATCTTATGGAGCAATCAAGCTGCCAACCATTGCCAGCCATCATTCCCCACTTCAAGGTGTTCGCTCGCCTTTTTGTGTGTACTTCAAATCCAAAACTCAAACCCTTCGCTCGCATTATGCAAAACAGGAGCCCGGGCACTTGATGAGCACAGAAAAAGAACCCTTTGCGATGTGCCGCAAAATCGAAAGGAAAGTAGCACGCTGCGGATGCAGGAGGGAGGAATACCTCGATCTACCTACCCAGTTGGAATTTTTTCTACTCTTTCCCAAACATTTTTTTTTTTCGATTGAACGTAGACCCAAAAGTAAACTTTTTGTTAGCCCATTTTTGCAGCAGCGCGAATAAAAAAGTTATGAAATATAAAAAGAAAGTTTGGGAGAGACAGCAAACAGATGAGATAGAAGAAGGAGCAGTTGAGAATGTAAGGGATCGGACCTGAGTATTCGGGCTCGACTCATGGGTTCAGTGGGGTTCTGTGGGGTCTTGTGGTCCTGGGGTGCGCCAAGCCATGCGGCATATCCTTCATTAAATCGAAGAACAAACGAGCAGACAAGCAGCATGGCGTCGTCCAGCAGTAACCAGAGAGACCCAAGCCAAAGGGGCTAAGCCCAGGGCAAACGTAGCTTTCTAGGAGTATACACATACTCACACACTCACACACACACACTCTGACGAAAATAGAAGCAAGCATTTGCTCCCCAGAAGCGGGAGAAGGGATTTCTTTCATTTTAGTTTCCCATTTCTTTACTTGTCCCACCACATTCTCATTCTTAACTCCGTCACCAGCTCCATCTCCCATCTCCATTTCCATCCGTCTCCGTCTCTGCTTCCATCATCCTCTCCAGCTGCGGCAATGTGTGCCAATGTGAGCGACCCTCTTCAAATGTGTTGCCTTTGCCTTTGCCTTTGGCTGGCATGTGGCGCGACGACCGGACCCCCATTCACTTCTCTCACTCCTTGACGCAACAACGTTTCAAATTCAACAACGAGGACGACGACGGCGACGCTGGCGACGTTGAGAACGAGAACGAGGACGACAATGATGATGGGAACCGGAGAATGGGGTAGAAACAGGGCGGCGACGTCAACCAAAAAAAAAAAAAAATAAATAAAAAGAAAAGAAAAGGAGAAAAAAACTTTTTCTTGGCATTTGTTGAACAGGAAACAAAGTTGGAGTGTGGGACACATGGCTGGCCCGTGCAGGAGTTGGAGACGGAGGAGTTTCTGTGAAAAAAAGAAACGCCGGCGTGCCAAGCTAGACGAATGAGCTAGGGCAGCGTCTGATGTGTCCTGTGTCCTGAGCTAGAGTCCTGTGTCGTGGGTTTGGCCCAGGCCCTTGGCTCGCCCTTGTAATGGGTATGCCGTACGTATAGAGCCTGGGATTGGGATTGAAATTGGGATAGAGCGTGGAAGGGAGAGTGGGTTTTGGTTTGGGAGCTTGACTGACGAGCTCTCGCGCGTTTCTCGTTTTTGGGTTTTCGCTGCGGATAGATGGAGGTTTTATTTGGGCAAGGCCAATGGATATGCCAAGGGACACCAGCCAGAGTGAGTGTGTGAAAGGCGGTCGTGGAGGGAGATGGGGTGAAGTTGGGTTTGCCATGTGTTAGTTTGAGTTAGACCCACGGCTGTATAGAGCATTCGCCTCTAGGGGGGGTTCGCTGCGGTAACCATGTCGCCTGATAAGACACAATGGACATATCAAATTGTGGCTTAGCTCATGTGTGTCTCTGTGTGTGTGTGAGTGTGTGTGAGCTCCCCTGGACCTCTCTGACCCCCACACAGTTCCCCAGCAACTCTACTCAACTCTCAAGCTGCCACAACCCAAAGGGGCGTTTCTCTGCCTTTGGGGCGCGGCTGCTCATGGCTGAGGGACGCCATTCCGCGTTCCGGCTTGCCACAAGTAAAAAATACATATGTGTAAGTGATATACATATTTTTATATATACGTATATATATATATATATGTGTGTGTGTATATAGTGTAAATGGAATTTATGTGCCAGCGACCCCCTCGCAGCAAGTGGCGACCCAAGGCATTTGGTTTATGTGGGAACCAGCGGACAGTTCTAATAACTAACTAGCGAATGTTCTAAAAAGCAAAACCTTCGCATTCAAAATTTTGCCACGACATGAGTCCTACTACAGCTCGGACCAAGCCCCCAAAACACGCAGGTTCTCACTCACCCCCCTCCCACACACATTCTCCTGTGCCCCACAACTGACAGTTGATGGACGCCAACTGCCGTGAAAAAAACATAATGCGCGTTACGTGAAATGTGTTTTGATGTGAAGTGTGTGGAGAGAACTACATATCAAATATGTGTACGACGAGGTCTGACAGAGGGTCTAACCCTAGGGTTTGCTGGGGTTGGGAGTCTTTTTACTGCCTAGTAGGGTTACAGCCAGTGAGGTCACACAAATGAAAGACCCTTAAAAAGCTTCGTATTGAAAAGTGGATTAATTAAGTAAGAAATAAATAAAAAAAATATTATGTTTTCAAACGAGGTCAGGAATATTGAAATATTGCGGTTCTCCATACATTTCTCTATAGTCTGCATATTGATTGATTAATAATTCATTGACAAGCAACCACGAGCATTGTCACAAGTATTTATCGATAACAGTTCTCCCTGAGAATTATCCACCAACATATATCTAATCGTTTTATCTGTCTGTTTATCAGTCTTGGTGGCTATAACCTTACATTGTGGGTTCGTAGCTGCAGCGCCAACACTTACACACTTCCCAAGCAGCCCTTTAAGGGGGGTAACGACCTTCCTTCGACACTTTCAACCTCCCTCCACAGCTATGCCTTTTATGACGATTATTTTTATACGATATTCCGTCGACCCTTCGTCCTGTTTGAGAGCTGTCTGAGGCGTTTGGCTCACGCCCTACCAAGAAACTTTGCAACCAAAAAATTTTTGCGATTGCTCTTCCTTTACTCTTCCACTTCCTTCAGCCAACTGCCAGATGCCAGTCCCCCTAACTACTCCTCTCTCTCTCCTTATCCCTCTATCGCTCCTCTCTTACTTCGCTATCAAAATTCAGCCAGCTTAGCGCAATGGAAAAGGATTTTTGGTCTTTTATTGCACGTCAGACGTTGGTCCTGCTCTTAGCTCTTCTTCTTTGCTAGCTGGCTACGTTGGTTGACTGTCTGCCTGCCTCCCTCTCGTCCTGCCAGGATGACTGACTCCTTGGAGCTAGTCCAGGCAGGCAGGCTAGCGAGCTGTTCCCGTTGCCTTGGCCATTATGCTGCTGCAGCAGTAAGAAAAAATTTAACGTTTATTGCTTGCGCCAATGAGCTAGTCCTGCCATCTCTTCTCTCTTCTCTGATATACCCCCCTCCTTCCCTTCGACAAACACCCTGCAGCTGCTCCTGCCTTCAGCTACTACTCATCGTCAGCTCCTACTGCTGCGCAGTGCCTTTCGACGATTTCGTCGGGCGCCAAGTTCCTCATCCCCCTTCTTATCCTCCATTTTTTTTTGGATCCTGTGCTACTCCCCAGCTCCAAGGAGGGGACTAAGCACAAGCGCCATCTTGTTGTTTTGCTGAAATGCGAAGGACATTTGATGTAATGATGCCTGGAGGCAGCCATCCAGTGTTAAACTCACCCACGTTTGCTCTCTATATGTGTGTGTCCGTGAGTGTGTGTGTGTGTGTGTGTGTAGAAGTGTGTGGAGGAGCAGTCAACGGGGGTCCGACAAAGTCCTTGCTATTGCCATCGTTGCTTCTCTTAGAAAAGGGGCTAGAACTTGTCCCACCTAATACTCTATTCTCCCCCGCTCTCTCTCTCTCTCATTCTACCACTCTCTTTCTCTGCCAATGTCCTGCCTGCCATCCTGCCTGCCTGCGCCTTTTGTTTGAGTTCACTTAAGTTCAACGCTTGGGTCTTGGGTCCTGTAGTCCTGGAGTCCTGGCTTGCCTCTACTTTCTTTTCTTGCTCGACGCCTTGCCTTTTTGTGAAACTTTTGCTTTTGCTGCTGCTTTCATTATCCTTTTTGGCCGTATCCTTGGCTGCCACTGACTCATGTGGGCGTCTTGAGCAGTCGCAAACCAAGCCAAACCTACACAACACCAAAAAAAAAACCTCCAAAAAAAATGCCAAAAGAAACGTGGAAAAAAAGAAGAGCAAAGAAATAAGATGAATTACTTCTTTTGGCTGGAGCGCCAATGACCAGCATCCCATCCTGCCCCGGTATCCACTATGATGTTGGTGCTACTCTGAATCGGAGTATGAGTGAGAGTCCTAGTCCGACACCGAGACCGAGTGCGAGTCCTTGCTTAGCCGGTCAACCCTCGCCTTCAGTTCGCCCTGGTTGGTCATCAATTTTCGTTCTGCGCGAGGGCAAAAGAAGTACGTTTCATTTTTGGCCCGAAGAGGTAACAGAGGGAGGAGGGCAGCAGGAGGTGGGAGCTGGATCCTGACTGTGGCATAGCAACCGAAATGCGGTGGTCGACGGGCATCAGCAGTCGCTAGGAGATTAGATTTGATGGGCTTTAGGTGACGCCATGGCGAATGTGTGTCCCTGCTCGTGACCAAGATGCTGGCCATTTCTTACATTATATGTCCAAATGCTTTTTGCCATGTCCAGTTTAAGGATAGTTGAAGCTTGTCGGAGGATTGCATCCTGAAAGAACTTCTCCCCTGTCTATATGCATTTCGGTGTTTTCCAATAAAGTCGTGACATTATCATAGACTATTGATAACTGATAAGCCGAGGGTTTAACCCATTAGAGACTCGATTCTGGCCGTGGTGGACAATTTCTGGCAAGTAATTAGAAACCTCTCAAGTAGAATGTGCGCTTGATTTCATTTACAATAGTTTCAAATGCTCTACGTATGATTATAAAAATCCAATTCCATTTATTTGCTTCAATCAATTTTAATCAAGGCAACATATACACACTTACAGGGAAGCAGTCTTGTAGTCTTGCCCGAAACTGCTTTTGGCCAAGACGTTGTCATGTTGTTTCTTACACCCTCACAAACACACACACATATACATAGACCGATATACTCACACTTTGCAGTCCACTCGAATGGGTGTTAGCGATGGCAAGGGGGAGGGTTTTATCTTCGGGTTATTACCGCTGAGTGTTGCCACACAAAATAATGCATTAAAGACGACAACGAAGAGGACAGAGCGCATCAACAGCTGTGTGTCGACATTATCTGGGGTGGTCGGTAAGTGAGGTCGGTGGTGGGTGCAAGGGGCAGACACACGGTTGCACACATGGGGGACGTTGTGGCGGCCAAGTCATGACTTCAACCCCTACGCACATTTGTAAGACGAACACACAGTCATCGAACTCCCCCCACTGTGCAGTCAACCCACTTGCAGTCAACCTGCTGTGCTCATAGAATGCATTTCAGGCCTCTCTCTCAATCCCCTCCCCCCCCCACATCACTTCTGCCACCATAACTAACTCTCTTTACTTGCCTGACTGCTATCGAAATTTATGATGCTTGCAATGGCAAAACCAAAACCAAAATCAAACCGAAAGTGTGAGTTTTCTTGGGCCTTTTGACCAATACCAAGGACTTTTATATAATGCCAAATATATTCACATGCAAATAAGTTGAGTGTGTGTGTGTGTGTCCGTGTGTGTGTGCGTGTGTGTGATAGGAATATATAAGCTATACAAGTGCACAACAAAAATGCATTGCATACTTACAGGCGTTGCCTGATGCTGATGCATCTTAAAATTTAATGAAAATCTGCAGCTAGCACACAAGCACACGTACCAAAAGAGAGATAGAGAGAGAGACAAATAGATAGAGAGAGAGAGAGATGCGATGACTGCTTATTGTCCGAGTCTAACCAAAATCTGTATATACTTATAAGAAAATTACAGTAAGTATTGCTGTTGGGCAAACGCATAAGACGAGAACTCTCTAAAATAATAATTATTAAAAATAAAAAATCATTTTTATGGGCAGTCAAAATTAGAAATCTTTAAAAAGTAGCTACAACTTTAACTAAAACAGCATAAATTTGTTAATTTTGTTGTTGATCTCTGTAAAAAATATTTCATTTAGGCAATGCCTACTGTATATCTATGGTCTACTCAACGTGTTGTTGTTTTTTGTGCCTGCAATAATAAGTTTTCTGTGCACTTAATGTCAAGTAAACAGACGACGTTTCCTCTTTCTCCAGCCAGCATCCAACATCCTTTACCCTTGTGTCTCCTGGCACTAGAGGCACTTGAGGTGCCTCCGCTCGGCTCAGTTCGGCATGTTGAGGGGTCGAGGCCGACCAATCTTTTGCATAGTTTTAGGCGCCAACCGAACACAATACGCATACGCACTGTATGCCAGGCCTATGCCCGTCTTCTGCAGCAAAGTGCAACGACAACAGCAACTGCAACAGAGACTGCAACTGCAACTGCAACTGCAACTTCTTGTGCAATTTTCTTAAGATTTTCGGTAGCTGTGCCGCTCTAACAAAATGCATCGTTCTCGCTCGCACCTGTTGACACAGGTTTATGGCTTAAAATTTGTTGCAGCTGCATTTTCTTAAAATTTTCTTGTGCAAATATGTGAGTAATTGCAATCTCTGGCATAGATGCCCCTTTTCCCCCGTAAAGTCAATCTGTGCAATCTATTTAATTTCCTCTCTCTCTCTCTCTCTCTCTCTATTCTTCTTTATATGTATGCCTATATAAGAAAGAAGATATATGTTTGTGTGTGTTTGTCTATATATGTATATATATATATGTATAAGAGACTTGATTGTCGGCCTAACGAATATATTTTGCAATTTTCATGCTGGGCTTTTGTCAACCCGCTTGAGACGACTTACATGAATAACTAAAATTTTAATATATGTTCATTAAAGCAAATTTTCTTCTACTTAGTAGACACACCCCATTACTCTCAACCCCTCGTCCCCTCCCCACATACACACACACACATACACACAATTTGCTACTAATTGTGCAACTTTTGATTGGTCATTGATTGTATACTTTTGCAGGCACTGTTCTCACTTCTTAGGTCGGAGCATTAAATTTGCAAAACATCCTTCTAAAAACTAAGACTGCCCCTGCTTAAGGATGCACATACGTTGTCGACATATCAGCAAATAAGCAACTAACATAATATGATGAGCGACAGAGAGAAACAGAGAACTTTCTCAAAATTTTCTAATAATTAAATATGAAGAAAATGCAGCATTAGTTTTGGAGAGCAGCCCCATTGTCAGCAGCTACCCCTGTATGGGGTTAAGGGTAGAGAAACTTAGGAGTTATTTGTAGCTCGGGGTCGAGGGTTATTCTGCATAGGTTCAATGCACTTTGCAACTGAGACTGATGAATATATTTTTAGAAGAACAACTAAGACTGATTATTAGTCTTCCTAATAAATGGTATTTTCCAGTAAAAGCTCAATATATATTATCTAGATTTTTATATTATTTTTCCTAATATTTCTCATCAACTTGTCACTTAAAATTTCGGAAAAAGTCATAAATCAGTTTTTTGCGATTAAGAACCTCTCCGTTAATTTGAAATTAATTATAAATTAATTATGATGCGCTGATTGTTTAATAAATCAATAGAAACAATGGCTGTCATTTCTAATGCCTCGTCAAGACCACATCCATGACTCTGGGCAATAGCTGATTAACCCAATATACAATTCTATATACTACCGCTGGCATTACATAACTTTCCTGATTACGTTTTTCACCAATTTTCCAGTTCCAGTTCCAGCTCCAGTTCCAGTTCCAGTTCCACTTACTTAACCTACCTCAACTCAGAGCTCAGCGTAAAACAAACAAATGCAGCCAATGGCAATGCAGGCCAACTCGGAGATATCATGCCACATATTCATAACCCATAGCCCATATATTCCATACCCCTGGTCACATCCACCTACCCCATCTCACCATTCCAGAGTAACTGGTCACACTCAAACCGTTAACCGTTGCCAATTTTTGGTGCACGCGTCAAAGCAGAAAAAACGATGGCACACAATAAAAGTTGTGTGTAGGCGCATTTTGAGTGCGAATATTTGCGAGGGGGGGTTTGGAGGATGTTAGGGTTGCGAGTTTTTTTCAATGCATTCTTTGTTGTAAGCGGCGGGGGGTGGACGGTCACAAAATATTTCGATCAGGCGAAAAATGTGCGCAAAATTCAACAGAAATTTCATTTTATTTTTGTTTTGTTTTCTTTTTTAATGCAGGCAACAACAATGCAATTGTTTGTCTCTGTGTATATGTGTGGGTGTGGGTGTATGTTATACTTTATTATTTATTATAAACACACACACACACACACACACACACACACACACAGAAACATACATAGAGTCACGTGCAGAGGCCGAGTCACAGTTTGATGATTTTGCTTTGTTGTTGTCGCCACATTTGGTCAAGCGCAAAAAATAGACAAAATGCCAAAGCGGCAAATAAAAAACAAATGCACCGAAAAATAAATTCAAATAAAATGTTCTATATACAAGAGTGCACTTTATGGTTGCGTGTGTGTGTGCGTATGAGTGTGTGTGTGTGACAGAAGTGCAGTGGGTGTAACTGTGTGTGCTATTTAGTTGACTGTTAAGCTGCACTGCACAACTAAACCAGGGCTGACGACAACAACATTTTTATTTTCAAAAGTAGCATAATATTTCCAAAATTTCAAAACCAAGTCATAGATTTTTTGTAAAGATGAAAAATATATATATTTTTAAATTATTTAATTTGTAGTTTTCGTTGGCTTAAATATTTCGCCAGCCCAGGCATCGGACCCTCGCACTAACCCTGTAGGTCTACCTGTCCTACTCTTTATATATACCTCTCCCTCTCACTCGCACATTGCTCTTTACCCTTTCCAACGTGGCTTAAATGGCAGATTTTTAATTGAATTGGCTGCAGTTGCAGTTGCAGTTGCTGCACTTCCTCTACTTCCTGCTGTGTTTAGGGTTTCGCCGTCTCCTCCACCCTTGAATCCCTGGAATCCTCTTCCCCTCTATCTACAAAGCCTCCCCCGCTATTTGTTCTTGCCACATTTGTAGCCTATTTTTTCAGCCCGTATTACTAACCATTTGTTCTTGCATTAGTTTTGTCAGTTTTTGCAACCAAAAAAATAAAATAAATTAAAATAAAATAGGCACATAAAAAAACGATTTTTCTGACATTTTCTATATAAGCTATATGTATATATGCATATGTCGTATTATATACTATGGTATACATACACAGGTGTGTATGTGTGTGTGTGATGCTGACATTTTCAAAATAGAGGCGACTGCGCATTTTGCACTTTTTTTCTATAGTATATGCATTTTGGATTTTTATTTTTTCCCCCATTTGAACTGCGCATTTTTGCAATTTATATAAATATTTTATATATTATTTATTTTACATATAATTTTTTTTGGTCGATACTGTATTACGTTTCTTTTCGTTTCAATTTGTTGTTGTTTTTAGTTCATTTCACATGCCTTTTAAATATTGTATTAATTTTATTTTTTCCACTCGTTTTGTGTATTCGCATTTATGCATTTTTGATGAAATAGTTTTTGAACATCCCACAACTAATTTCGTTTGTTTAATTTCAATGAATATCATTCGGGTCTCTTTAATTTTGAATCGAGTTAAGATGAGAGCTGAGTTTTTGAATCTAATATATTCTAAAATACATAAAATAAATAAATTTTTTTAAAATATGAAATTTGTGTCTGTATAAAACAATTCGTGCTCTCCAAATTTCTCTAGATAATTTAAAGCCCTGTCTCAAATTAATAACTAAACATATCAATTGAATCAACTATTAACCACCAAGCATATTCATTAACTTAATCATGAGCCAGCTTATCGCACTTTGCCCACTCCCATGCAGTCAAGACAATTGACCTTGGCTTATATACTCATATGTGTAGACAGACATACACACATTCATATATTAATTAGAATATTATCAAACTGGGCTAAGTGCAACTTCGTTCGCGTCAAGACGTCTTCATTGTGTTAGCCGCAGCTCACATGTTGCATGCCACACCCTGATAGGCTTAGCGAATGTAATAATCGACTGCCACAGTTGAGGCAGTCTTGAGTGCGAAATGTTGACGCGTCCAAGTCTGCAAAACGTAAGATAATGTAGGCATGTATCATACATATGATATATAACTTTTTTTCTCGCTGAATGGTACCTTACAAATCCATATTACAAGTTTAAAGACTTTTCAATTTCCAATAACATTCTTAATATTCAAACGATTTTCAAGTTTGATACCTCATTTTCTTAGTTTTGACCAACACTATTACACTGCATTCAAAGATTGTCCAATTTAAGACCTTCATTTTCTGACCCCTGCACAAGCCCGGAGATTTCCAGATTTTAGGGGTGCCTAGACTTCAATCTGTCATAACTTTCTTAATTGTCAACCGAATTTCAAGTTTGATACCTCATTTTCTTAGTTTAGACTAACACTTAAAAACTGCATTCAAAGATTGTCCAATTTAAGACCTTCATTTTCTGACCCCTGCACAAGCCCGGATTTTAAGGTAAATATTGGGCTTCTGGGTGTACCTTGGCTTAAATCTGCCATAACTTTCTTAATTGTCAACCGAAGTTCAAGTTTGATACCGCAATTTCTTAGTTTTGACCAACACTAAAGTACTGCATTTAAAAATTTACCAATTTGATATATTTTTCCGACTCCATCACAAGCGCGAACCTATAGGGGTATAGGCGGACTTTTCCCATTTTTTCGGCAATTTTTGGGTAACCAGACATTGTAAAACATCAACTCATCGAAAATTTTAAAATCAAAATTTGTATGGGAATAATTAATCAGTTGTTATCTCTATCTTTATTGTCTTTGCGTAATCGGCACATTCAGTTGGCTATTATAAGAACAATTCTTTTAACGCAACTCAAGAGCAAGTGGAACGAAGTCGACATTTTTGTTGACAAGCATCTACCCCAGACAAGAAGAACTTGAAAGACAACAATGATGACACACAGCTCTTCATCCCTCACCTACCTGGCCAGTTCTTATAAAGACCATTCATTGCTAACCGCCCAACGAACCAACAAAAAGAGAAAAAACAACTAAAGGGATAACCAAAAAAAAAAATATATATAAAAAAAATGGAAATCAGTCGAATTTTTTGATCGGGAAAGGAACGCGCTCTCTGAAGACAGACCTCAAAAATGTTTGACGCAGCCAAGTCTCTGATGTTGAACTTGAAGGCGGGCAAATAGGCGTCCGTCGCTCAATAAACATGCACCGTCGGGCAGGCAGACGACCTCTCTGTCTCCTGTCTCCCCGCTTGTAAAGACTCTGCTCGCATCTAGCTAAACATTTCTTTTGGTGAAAGGTAGCCGTAGCCAAAACGCTCTTGACCCTTTTTGCGCCCAAACCAACAAACGAAAAATGACTGAATCCCACCCACATTCGCCCCTTTTTTTATACCCTTTTATTCTTTTCGAAAACTTCACGCAGCCCAACCCACAGAATGCCAACCCATGCCCCCGACACTCCTCGCACAGATACGCAGCCCGTACACACGGCAGACAAGCGACAACAACGTTGTCCACTTTCGCACCATCCCGAACTCAACCATCGAACAATCACACACATACATATATACACAAATATATATGTATGTATGTACGTATACAGTTAGAGCACACGCACCCTCTCAGGCCGCCAGAGCTGCGTTTCCCTGCCAACGGGAGGAACAACAGCAACAACGTTGCGTTGCCGGCTCGTATATTTTTCTCATTTATTTTTCCAGCTCCCAACTCCGGTCTGCCAACTTCACCGAATACACCAAATACAGCCCCCATCCAGGCCAGCCCTGCCCAGTCCAGCCAACCGACCTACCCACCTCCCACCTACATACCGTAAGCGAACTCAACCCAAAGCTCCGCAAAGCATGCTTTATTTTTTGTGCGTTTTTCATATCCGAAACGGCGACGAACACCCCACTCATACTAAGCCAAGCACGCTTACCCAACTCCAGCTCCAGCTCCACCTACAACTCAACCCAATCCAAATACAATCCACCACACCACAGGACAACTCACACCACACCACGCCACAACCTCATCACATCACACCACGTCGCACCACAGCTGAGTTCGCAGAGCGCGACCGAACGAACGAACAGAACGAAGCGACCAACCGGCCTTTTTTTCACCATGCCGGCGAAAGACAAAACCAACAACAAGAAGAATAACAGCAACTCATACAACCTCTCTGTCCCACCACTGCTCCCTTCCACAGTCATTCACTGTCCACATTACACTCAGCCTCTGGTGCTGCCGTTGCTGTTGTTGTTGTTGCTGTTGGCGTTGCTGTTGCTTTTTTGTTGGCGACGCGCAAAAAAAAGCAACAAAAATAATTGCCATTCCCTCCCCACCCGCTGCTCATCACTCGCAACTCCCATACTGCCGACAAACTCTCTCTCTCTCTCACACTCTATCTCTCCTTGGTTCGGTCTCTTCCACACTCGGTCCCACACTCTGGATCTGCCACGCTGCCATTGCCTCCCTAACCATTCACAAAACTCGGCACTCAGCTGTTTGTCAACTCATCTGCCGTCGCCATCCGCTATCCATTTGGCCACGGCTGATTCAACCTCTGCTTCATACTCGTTCGTTCGTTCATTCGTTCTTGCTCGCACATTGGCTCTCCCTCTCTCTATCTCTCTCTCGCTCTCTCACTCGCTACATCCAGCTTGGTTCGTTGACGTCGTCGTCGTCGTCGTCATCGTCGTCGCTGTTGCCGTTATCGGCGTTTCTCTGTTTTTGTACTCATATCCCTCGACTCGACCGTGGCTGGTCGCCCATTGCCATTAGCTAGTCACCCCTCGTTCGCTGCCCGTTCCCTGTTAGTCCATTGCCTGTCCAAGTGCACATTGTGTTGCATACTTTTTGCCAGTTGCCTTCCACACGCACGTTCCGCGTTCTCCATGTGCGTTTTTGGCGGCGTCCCACATTCGCTTCGCCTTGCCAATGCGCAGGACACGCTCTCTCGCCTGCCTCTCTCTCTCCCTCTCATCCTTTCTCTCTGTCACTCTCGCTCTCTCTGTCACCACTGCTGCTGACGTCGACGTCGACTGAGGCTGTCGCTAGAAAACGCATTTGTTGGTCTCTGTTTTGGTCAGTCAGCAGTTGGCTTTCGTCGTGTTTGGTTCGGTTCTGGCGGAGCGCACAGAACTGAGAAGAAGAGTTTTTAAAGCAAAGCAAAGCAAAGAGAAACAAACAAAACATTCCAAAGGAATCTTATAACAAACGTTCTGCCGATTAGTGTGCCAAAAATATTAGCTTGTTGCATTCGTCGCGAATCAACAATAATAACAACAACAGCAGTTGGAACACAACAAAAAGATAAACAAAACAATTCCTAGTGTCTCACAAAACGAATACAAGAAACAAAACAAAAGTGAAAAGCGCGCCAAAAATTTCAATTATTTGGATATTAAAACAATTCTCGCATTTGTTGTTGGTGAATAATTCAGATATCCCAGGATATCTCAAGGCAATAAACCAAGTGAACAGTGATTAGTGATAAAGATCCTGGGCGAATAAGTTGCGGCTTTGGCAACTTTGATATCATAAGTTTTTGGCAACGTTTGCGACAGTTTCATACCTTGGTTTTTGGTCAATTTCATCACCGGGAGCAGGCATTCAAAAAATTTGCCAAAATTCCGAAAAATCCGAGAAAAACACCAAAAACATCGACACGTACCGCATCGGCAACCGGTGGCGGTGGCGGAGGTGCTGGCGGAGGTGCCACCACCAGCACGAAAATGGCATCTAAAAGAAAAGCATCGGTGTTGCTGCACAAGGTGAGTTGCCACCCAAGAAAAGCGCTACTTGCCTCTTCACACATTTGAGGGGGTCTGAAAATGCTGAGTTCAATTCACAATAAAAATCGACGAAATTTTCTTAGATCCATCAGAAAATATTCCCAAAAAAAAAAAATATGAACAAGTACCTTTGCCAAATCTTACTTAAGCACATTTCCCAGCCATTCATTATCACTTATTGCTATTTAATAGTAACAGTTATTTAGAAAATTCATTGTTAATCGTTTATACATCATCCGTTATATTTATTTGCAATAAGATATAGTCAAGTGCTGTTACCTACATCTTTATTGTGGCTTCTGTCGCTACAACATCAATTTTAGCCACACTTCCCCCACTTTCAAGCCAACCCATAAACCAATATTAAATCAATTTGTCCCCCCATCCAAAAACTGAATTATTTTTTTGGGAAACCTTGGACCAGACAGACACATTTATCCAGCCGAAAAGTAAACAGGACATGGACTCCTACTCAGCATAGCGAAAGAAAAGAAATAGCAAAGAAAATAGAGAAAAAAATTGTATAAAGGGAAAGCCGTAGACAGTTGTTGAAAAATATTGCTAATACGCCGCGTAGGCAGCAGCAGAAGCAGCAGCCGCAACCTGCTCATAATATCATTTTGGACGAGAGGCGCCAGACCAGACGTATGGGGGTGCACTCTAATGATATACGACAACACGTTGTTGGCGTTCTGTATCATAGTGTGGGTGTATGTGTGTTTGTGATTCCTTTTGAGGTGTGTGAAGGTGTGCGTATGTCTTTCAAGTATATAGTAGATGCGCGAATTGAGCTGACGTCTGCTGGTATATGTGTGTGTCTGTGTGTATGTATGTCAGTTGTTGGTTGAGTTGAATGGGTGTCTCAACTGTAACTCACATCCACCACTGCTCCATCTCCTCCTATCACTCTCCCACACACTCCATACAAACACACGTATTCACATACTCACACCATCGAAAACCCGACAGCAACTTCCTCAGATAAACCACCCAAAAAGGGCGCACATTTTGCCCTGCACGGTAATTCATCAAATGACGATGAAGGAGAAGAAGAAGACCCAGACGAAGGTGAGACGAAGGTGGTGGTAACGTCAAATGCCCGACGGGGTGAAGCGCAGGCGACAACGCGGGGACAGGGAGGTAGCAATAGCACGAGTTTGAGGTTTGAGGCAACTTGGGTGCCGCCATAGCCGCCACAAAAGAAGTAAAGCTTCTTGAGCCAAATGCCGCCCCAAGACCCACAGCCGAAACACACACGCATACACAGACTCACACACAAACATACACACACACACACACTCACAGCCGCAAGTCCAGAGAATGTCCAGCACCCAACCAACTTTGTGCTTATATGTTGCTTATACTCTTTTCAAAAAGAGGGTATGATCGCAATGATGGTAGAAGGAGCCAAAAGAAAAATTTTGTTATTTTCAGTGTAAAATACTATTAAAATTAAAAAAAAAAATTAAACAATTTTCACATTTTTCGAAACGTTAAAAAAAATGTTGTAGTGAGTTAGATACTCTCTTAGTTGACAGTTTTGAAGTTTTTTATTCATTGCAGATGTGGGTAGGCCGAGTTAAAGAAAGGGTATATCGCGTTGAGTTGCCCCCGAAGCTGGTAAACAACAAAAGCATTGACTTTTGTATATACATATACAGCGGCATTTGTACATAAATAGTTGGTATGTATGTGTGTGTGTGTGTTGGTGTGTATGAGTGTGTGTGTGTGTGTGTCAGAGTGTCAAAGGCAATTTCAAAACCGCTCTCCTCACTCACATAGATGGAGTGGGCAGCCAATCTTCATATGTATTTGAGATAGTGTATGGGTGAGTGGGTGTGTGGGTGCGCGGGTGTGCGGGTAGTGGTGGTAGTGGTGGTAGTGGTGGTATGGTCAAGCTTTGTGCTTAAGCGCACATAAGCCGCCGCAGGACATCGTGTGTGTTGTGTCCAAAGCGTCTTAAGATTTAATTTGTGCCCCAAAAACGTTGACGGTTCTCTCTGTGCAACTTAAAGATACTGAAAGTCTCTCAAAAGTTTCAAGAGCGTTGCAAGCACTCGAAGCAAGTCAAATACCAGGCATAACTTGTTATGCTGCTCAGCTGTAATCAAACATGATTTGGCGATGGTGACGCCCATGCCCATCCCACTGCCATCAACCGTCAATTGACAAAGCTGCCAGAGAGAGGGAGAGAGAGAGAAAGAGAGATAGAGAGAGAGAGAGAGAGAGAGAGAGAGAGAGAGAGAGAGGGGAGGGAGTGAAAAAAGTTTAGACTTTGGCTACAGACCTCGAAGATGCCAGCTGGGAACTGGAAGCTTGGAGCTGGAATCTGGCAGCTGGCAACGGGAACGGGAAGGGGAAACCTTCAAACTGGAGGCGGTGTGTTACGGTTACACATTTCAGCATTAGTGTCGCTGGCAGGCGAATCGAAGTAGACAGACCGACAGAGCGACATGCAGACTGACTGACAGACAGACAGTCAATGCCAGAAGTGGGACCACAGCAGAGAACAGGATCAGGCATAGACAGGTTGGTAGCATGGATGGAGCTGCATCTTTGCCTGGCTGTGTCTTGGGTACACTCTTACCACGGTTAGATGTTACGGAAAATTGCTTACGGTTTTTTGCACACACCAATACACACACACACACTGAAAGAGAGAGAGAGAGAGCCTTAGACGAGTTCATACACATGTCGAGCGTCTTCCACACATGAATAGAGTTAGATGAAGAAGGGGAGTTATGTCGGGTGGAGAGCAGCGAGGGTATGGAGTCACATCATACAAACAGACAAGTTAGACAGACCAGGACCCTCATCTGCTCATCTACTCAACCATTGCTCGAAAATAGAAATAGATGACAAGAAAACCGACGAAGACATTGCAGTACAAAATTCTGGCTGGAATGGGCAAGCCACGATGACGACAGCAATGCTGAGCACGGCCAGGAGACTGACTCTGAATGTTGGTGTTGGTGTGAGTTTGAGTGGAAGGACGACTTTGGCTAAGGGCAAGCGCCAGGAGACAGCCCAAATGCGCGACGGGTTACATTTCCTTTCGATGTGAGCTTAGACACTGAACGAAACAGAGAAATTTGCAAGACAAGAATTTTTGTTTTGTTAGAATAACTTGAAAATTAACTATTATTAATTAATAAAAATTATTCTGAAAATTCGAAAATTTTTTATAAACTGCAACTTACGTCAATAATTTTTTCATATCAGTATTTCTCTCAGTGTAAACGTAGCCTCTATTTCATATAAATAACAGCCATGAGCTGAAAGTTGCCATCTAACACAAGCCCGCAGACACACACACACTCATACAAGCGCACACACTCACTTAGAATCATCACACACATACTATACTCCCACTGATAGAGCATCAAGGAGGAAACCTCACACTCAATGGCTTACGAAAAACCTTCTGTGGAAACGTCTTTACGTACTGTCAAGCGCAAAACAGACAAACCAAGGTGGCTAGCCCATCATCCATACCACACACACTCACACTTACAGTCATTCACACACATATACACACTCACACACTGAACTGAACTCCATCTTGGCCAAAATGAAGGCGCTGCGGCAATGCCACAATCAAAGTTGTTGCGAAAACTGAGTTAGAGGCGGGCACAGGCTTGGCTCATCCCAGTCTAAATACACATACACACACAGACACACACATACACGCAAGCACACGGACACATACACATACATATACAAGTATAGAGAGTCTTGCAAATCCCACATCACAAAAAGGACGCCCGACAAGCGACGCCGCCTTCTATCCACACACAAAAACAATGCCGAAAGTTTCTACACTCACACAGAGAATGCGAGTCTAAAGGGGCAGGATGTGGGATTAGGAAGAGGCGAAGTCAGAGAAAGAGGAATATATACCTTTCCTTCGTGCCAAGTTGGATGCTGTCTTGCCATGTTGCCAAGTCAAAGGCAAAGGCAAAAGGCCCCTGATTCTGCTTGTGCTTCATGCATTCACCCTGCCCCAAATTGTATGCTACACTTTTCGTAGGCACGGCATCGCCTCATATGTGTGTGCCGCCTGCCAAAGAGTGTGAGTTAGAGTGCGAGTGAGTGTGTGTGCGTGTGTGTGTGTGTGTGTGGCAGTGTCTTCGACTTTGGCTTAGTATTTTTGGTTAATTTTCTTGCAGTTTTAGGTTACATTTTTGGCTTTTCTCCCCCAAAAACCCTGATGGCTGTCGGCTGTGATCTCCTGCCCAAATTTCTAACCCTCCTCCGCCTACGTCGTGGCAAACCTCAAACTCAATCCTCTAGTTGGCCCCAGGCCTTTCACTTGTAAAAGACGTTTGCTTAAAAGCCACCACACCATACATGTACACACCCACACCCACACTCACATACATAGCATACACACATATGTACATTATATACACACACTCGCATTTAGTTAGTTTGTGATGCTTTTTAGTGCCAGAGA